>CM053166.1:30070240-31320240 GCA_028571685.1 Heterohyrax brucei | reverse complement strand
TTTTGTGTCTCAAAGGACACTATCAAGAAAGTGAGACAACAACTCACAGAAAGGGGGAAAGTACCACATGAGCCACAGTATACTTCAGCATGGGACCAGGAGAACTAGATGGTGCCTGGCCACCACTAACGACCGCCTGGACGGGGTACAAAGAATGGAGCCCCAGACGTAGTAGGTAATGGAGTAGAGGACAGAGCTAGAACTCTACCAGAAGACCCACGCTTGGTGGTCCTTCTGAATGGAGGGCCACCTAGAAGCATGGCCGCCAGACTCTCTAACCCCAAACTACATCCAGCACCAGGGCAAGCTCCCCAAAGACTGACCTGGACTATACAAAATATAGAGTGATACTGGAGATGAACAAACCTTTAAACATGTACATGGGGTTGTCTGAGAGACTCTTCATTGGAGTCAAGATGATTAGGTGAGGTGGGCCAGATCTTAGTCAAAAGGTCACAGGAAGTTCTGAACAAAAGGGGAAGTGTGCTGTCACATGGGGGGGAGCAGCCAGAATAGAATAGCAGTGAAAGTTCTGGGTACTATATGGCAACATGGTATAGGCTGTAAAATTGTTCTTAATTCACAATAAAAAATATTTAAAAAAACAGAATGGGGGAAGTATTTGCAAATCATATATCTGATAAGGGTCTAGTATCCACAACACATGAAGAACTGTTTTAAAAAAAACCCACTGCCATGGAGTTGATTCTGACTCCACCAACTCCATATGGTTGCTGAGGCTGTAAATCTCTACGGCAGCAGACTGCTGCATCTTTCTCCTGTGAAGCTGCTGGTGGTTCCGAACCACTGACCTTGTGGTTAGCAGTCAAGTTCTTTAATCACTGCACCACCAGGGTACATTAAAGAATTCTTACAACTTAATAAAAAGACAAACAACCCAATTAAAAAATGAGTTAAAGAGAGATAATCACAAGTATTGGTGAGGATGTAGACATTGAAATCCTCATAAATGACAGACAGCAATGTAAAATGGTATAGTCGCTGTGAAAAAAAATTATAGTTCCTCAAAATGTTAAATACAGAATTACCACATGACTCAGCAACTTCACTTCTAGGCACATATCCAAAATAATTAAAAACAGTTGCTCAGACAAAAATTTGTATATGAATGTTCATAGCAGCACTATTCACAATAGTAAAAAGGTAGAAACAACCCAACATACCACATCAATGGATGTCCATCAATGGATAAAGACAATGCGTTATATTATTTAGCCATAAAAAATGAAGTACTAATACAAACCACAGCACAGATAAACCTTGGAAACATTTTGCTAAGTGAAAAAGAGTCAGACATAAAGGGACACGTACTATATGATTCCATTTACATGAAATACCCAGAATAGGCGAATTCATAGAAAGAGAAAATAGATTATTGGTTGACAGGGCCAGGGTGAGGGAAGAATGGGGAATGTCTGCTTAAGGTGTACAAGGTTTCCTTCTGGGGCGATGAAAAGGTTCTGGAACTAGATGGGGGTGATGGTTGCAGAATGTACTTAAAGTGAATTGTATACTTTAAAATGGTGAAAATGGTACATTTTATGTTGCTTTTTACTACAATAAAAAAAGTATGATTCTTCTCGGAGGATAGGATCAGGATGTCTTTTTGTTTGTTCAACATCTAAAATTAAATTCCTTACTTGCATGTAATCTTTCATTGTGACAACATCTATTTTATCAGTTACTTTGAACTTCTGGAAAAGACACTCATCTTCCACAAGTTGGTCAATAAATTTCCTTTCCCCCATCATTTTGCACGCATCAACCACTGCCTATAAAGAGAATAGCAAACAGACTTTAGAAAGAGTGTAACAGCAATAGTTATCAGCACATATTTTATATGATTTCCAACAAATACATCAAATATTGTTCCTTTTTTAAAGCAGCTTGCTACTGAATAATATTTACAAAGAGAAGATTATATAGAGATTTCAAAACCAGCTAATACTCATTTCTATAGTTATATCTACACGGTTAAAAAAATTGCAGATGAATAGCTGAGTCCACAATCCTTAGTAAACCACACTTAAAAAAAAAATCTGAGCTTTTTCCCTCTTAAAAAACATTCTTTTCCTTTAAAAAAACAAGACAAGCCTGTAACGTCGTTTGTATTGTCAGTGCAGCGAAAACGTATCTGGTGCTTAAATGGCTTGCCCTAGGAACTGCAATGAAAGGTGTTATGGGACTGTTTTTCTGTGTTAGTTAATACATTGCCCCCAAGTGAAAACAGATGTGAAGTCTCTAGCAGGTTTCAGATTGCTTAGGCCTCCTTCTCCCTCAGACTTCATTCTCAGTAGCCAAAGAGTATCAAACAAAGAGGTTGTGTTTTTCTGTTTTTTTCCCTTCTGCCAAATATCAACATTTTATACTTAAAGAAAGCACCTGAGAGGGCAGAAATACAAGAAACACACAATACATGAAGGCTTAAATCCTGTCTTGCTCTCTATTTGCACCATACCCTTCCACAGATACCCAGCCTGTGCTAGAAGCTATATACAGAGTAGACTTCACTGCTCATCATCCTCTTGCCAAATCCCCCCAGTAACAATGTGTTGACTCTTCTCACACATATTTATATTATCTATCTGTGCTTCTGGCTTATGTGGAGGGAGGCTGGCAAAGATGAAAAGTCGAGTAACTTTTTATTTTATATGTTTCTTTTTCCTCCATATTTCAAACTGTGATATTTATGGAATTATGGGCATTTTTTGTTATAATGCTGATGTAAGGCCACAGAAGAATGCTTGAGACAGCACTGAAACTCAGAATCTGTGTTCTTAACACACACTACAACAGCATGCCTTAATGTATTTTCTATTCCAATTGTCACTTTTGTTATCCAGAATATCCCTTTTGATGTTTTTTTGAAATTTCAAAGCTTAGGAGATGATAGACATGCATGGGAAGTGAAAAGTAAGAATATATCCAAATGTATTTCTAATGCATAAAATTAAAAGGACAGAAACAGTTTACTAAAAATGTGGCACAGGGCCTGCTTTAGGCAGATAATTTTTTCTTTCTGTTTCATTAGAGTTTCTTTATGCATCATGCATCTAAAGAAAAGGCAATATGGTACGTATCTCCATTATGCTTTCTTGCAATTGATTTCCTGTGGGTTCTAATTAACTACCCCCACAGTGACATCAAAGGTAAAAATAAGTAACTGTACACTGAAGAGGTATGAAAACTATGTAATTCCTGCTTTGAAAATTTCTTTAGATGTAACTATGTTTTACTTTAGCTCATGTTATGTAGAAAAGGTATTTATTATCAGTTTTTCCATACTCTGTTTCACTCAGCCACCACCAATAATCGCTATGAGCACCATTTCCTTATTTGTAAAATGCCTTGGCTGTGTGGCTCAGCTGTGTCTCGCCCATCCCAGCCCCTCAATTAAAGAAAATACACCTAAAAGAATATGGCAATCTTTCTGCCTCCTTGTGAGAGCAGTTTGAAAAAGTTTGCCCTCTAATGGCCAAGATGTAGGTATACCCTTTCTAGGACATCAGCCACATCTGGCCAGATTCACAAAGTCCTTCTGAATAGGTAGAGGGAAGAGAAAGAGGAGTCTAGCCCTAAGACATAGGGAAGGGCAAAAACACTAGGCAAGGATTCTACGACACCAGACAGACTAGTCTTCAAGAGGCAGGTTCCATTCTTTGCGAGGAACTCCAAGAGTCATAGTGAAGCATCTCTCGTGGCCCAGAAGCCCACATAGCCCTATGCTATTTGCTGGCCTAGATCCACACTTGGATTTTTAAAGTTATTCTAGTATCTCAAAGCACTTTCCCTTTCCATGCTGGGAATTTTCACTATATGGAGGTAGTAGTAACTGGTTTCCTTGCAATGGAATTATTTCTTGGCTTGGAACAGTTCCTTATATACAGGTATAAAATAAACACCGTAACTGCTGGTGTTGTTTCTGCCTCTAAATGTGCACACAATACAGTGGAAACACAGATGACTGTTCAAGTGTGTTATGCCCCCACAAAAGTCCAGCTTCCTCACAGGTGAAAAGGAAGTATACGTTATACGTGTGTGTGTGTATAGTTTTTCTAAGTTCCATCCAGTCAGTTCCAACTCATAGTGACCCCTATGTAAAATGGAATGCACCACTGTCCAGGCTTGCATCCTCCTTACAGTTGTTGTTATGCTTTGACTCACTGTTGTAGCCACTGTGCCAATCCATCTCATTGAGGGTCTTCTTCTTTGTTGCTGACCTTCTACATTACCAAGCATGATGCCCTTCTCCAGGATCTGATGCCTCCTGACACGTCCAAAATATGTGAGACAAAGTGTCTCCATCCTTCCTTCTATGCAGCATTCTGGCTGTATTTCTTCCAAGACAGATCTGTTCCTTCTTTTGGCAGCCCGTGACATTTTCAATACTCTTTGCCAACACCACAATTCAAAGTGTCTAGGGTCTTCCTCATTCATCATCCATCTTTCACACACATAGGAGGGGACTGAAAACATCATGGTTTGTGTCAGGTACATTTTAGTCTTCAAGGTGACATCTTTGCTTTTCAACACTTCAATGAAGTCTTTTGCAGCAGATTTGCCCAGTGCAACATTGCCCAGTGCAACATTGCCCAGTGCAACATGTCATTTGATATCTTGACTGCTGTTTCCATGGACATTGTGGATCCAAATACAATGAAATTTTTGACTTGAATTTTTTTCTCCATCTATCATGATGCTGTTTATTGGTCCAGTTGTGAAAATTTTTGTTTTATGTTCGAGTATAATCTATACTGAAGGGGTTGGTCTTCAATCTTCTTTAGTAAGTGCTTCAAGTCCTCTTTACTTTTAGCAAGCAAGGTTGTGTCTCACGGGTTGTTAATGAGTCTTCCTCCAATCCTGATGTCTCATTCTTTGTATAATCCAGCTTTTTTGATTGTTTGTTCAGCATGCAGATTGAATAAGTATGGTGAATTGATACAACCTTGATGTACACTTTTCCTGACTTTATGCCATGCAGTACACCCTTGTTCTGTTTCAACAGCTGTCTCTTGGTCTATGTACAGGTTCCTTAAGAGCAAAGTTAAGTGTTTTGAAATTCCCGTTCTTGGCAATGTTATCCATAATTTGTTATGATTCATGCAGTCCAATGTCATCGCATACTCAGTAAAACACAGATAAACATCTTTCTTGTATTTGTTTTCAGCCAAGATCCATCTAACATCATCAATGACACCCCTGGTTCCACTCCCTCTTCTGAACCTGGCCTGAATTTCTGGCAGTTCCCTGTTGACACAATTGCTTTTGAATGAGCTTCAGCAAAATTTTACTTACATGTGATATTGATATTGTTTGATAATTTCTTCATTCAGTTAGATCACCTTTCTCAGAAACAGGCACAAATATGGATCTCTTCCAGTCAGTCGACCAGGTAGCTGTCTTCCAAATGTCTTGGCATAGAACAGTGAGCATTCTCAATGCTATATCCATCTGTTGCAACATTTCAATTGGTATTTTGTTGATTCCTGAAGCCTTACTTTTCCACCAGTGCCTTCAGTGCAGCTTCAGCTTCCTCAGTACCACTGGTTCCTGATCATATGCTCCCTCCTGAAATGCCTGAACTTCAACCAGCTGTTTTTGGGATAATGACTATGTATTCCTTCCATCTTCTTTTGATGCTTCCTGCATTCTTTAATATCTTCCCCATAGAATCCTTCAATATTGCAAATAGAATATTCAATTTTCTTCACTTCTTTCAGCTTGAGAAATGTCAAGCATTTCCTTCCCTTTTGGTTTTCTAGTTCAAGCTCTTTGCATATCATTATAATATCTTACTTTGTGTCTCCTCTGGGCACTCTTCGAATTCTTATGTTCAGCTCTTTTACTTCATCTTTTCTTCCTTTTGCTTTAGTTATTCAACGTTCAAGAGCAAGTTTCAGAGTCTCTTCTGACATCCATTTTGGTCTTTCCTTTCTTCTTGTCTTTAATGACCTACTGCTTTTTCCACATATGATGTCCTTGATGTCATTCCACAACTTGTCTGGTCTTCAGTCATCAGTGTTCAATGTGTCAAACCTATTCTTGAGATAGTCTCTAAATTCAGGTGGGATATACTCAAGGTCATACTTGGGCTGTCACAGACTTCTTTTAACTGTCTTCAGTTTTAACTTGAAGTTGCACTATCAGTAACTGATGGTCTGTTCTACAGTTGGCTCCAGCCTTGTTCTCACTGATGAACATCTTTCCACAGATGTAGTCAATTTGACTCCCGTGTATCCCATCTAGCAAGATCTACGTGTCATGGATTGAATTGTGTCCCCCCACAAATATGTGTAGCCATGTGGCTGGGCCATGATTCCCAGTATCTTGTGATTGTCCTTCATTTTGTGGTTTCCCTATGCTGTATGTTAAAGGATTAGGGTGGGACTGTAAAGCCCTTTATAAGATAACCTCCCTGCTCCACTGTAAGGGGAGTTTCCCTGGGGTATGGCTTGCCCCCACCCTTAATCCTTTCATCCTGCAAGAGATAAAAGGAAAGGAAAGCAGGCTGAGAATTGGGAACCTCACACCATCAAAAAAGCAGCACCGGGAGAAAAGCGCATCCTTCAGACCTGAGGTTCCTGTGCCAAGACGCTCCCTGGACAAAGACTGATGCAATACCAGACTTTCCTCCAGAGCCGACAAGGGGAAAAGCCTTCCCCTGGAGCAGACACCCTGAACGTGGACTTGTAGCCTACCAGACTATGTAAGAATAAACGTTCCTTTGTTAAAGCCATCCGCTCTGTGGTATTTCTGTTAGAGCAGCCCTAGCTGACTAAAACACTTCCTTTGTTAAAGCCATCCACTCTGTGGTATTTCTGTTAGAGTAGCCCTGGCTGACTAAAACACTACGCATATAGCTAGTTTATGTTGTTGAAAAAAGGTATCTGTAATAAAGAAGTCATTGATCTTACAAAATTCTGTCATGTAATCTCCAGCACTGTTTCTATTGCCAAAGTTATATTTTCTAACTACTCTTTGCTGATGCAGATGCCCTTTATTTCTTGGTCTTGTCTAATTGCTCTGGCTAGAACTTCTAATAGGAGATGTGAGAGTGGGCATCCTTTTCTAGTTCTCGTTCTCAAGGGGAATTGTTTTAGTCTCTCTCCATTCAGGATGATATATGCAGTTGGCTTTGTATAAATGGCCTTTATTGCATTGAGGAATTGGTCATCTATTCCTATCTTTCTGACAGTTTTTAGCATGAATTGGTGTTGGACTTTATTAAATGCTTTTTCTGCATCAGTTGACAAAATCAGGTGATTCTTGTCTTTTGTGTTATTTATGCAGTTGATCACATTAATTGTTTTTCTTATGTTGAACCAGCCTTGCATCCCTGACATGAGTCCAACTTGGTCGTGATGATTTTTTTTTTGATACGTTGTTGTATTCTATTGGCAAGAATTTTGTTGAAGATTTTTACATCTAGATTCACGAGTGATATTGGTCTGTAGTTCTTCTTTTTGGTTGGGTCTTTCCCTGGCTTTGGTATCAGGGTTATGCTGGCTTCATAGAATGAGTTTGGGAGTATTCCATCTCTTTGTATGCTGTGAAATAGTCTCAGCAGTATTGGAGACAACTCTTCTCTAAAAGCTTGGTAGAACTCTGTGGTGAAGCCATCTGGGCCAGGGCTTTTTTTTTGGCTGGTAGTTTTTTGATGACTTTTTCAATCTCTTCTTTTGTGATGGGTTTATTCAGTTGTTCTGCTTTACCTTGTGATAATTTTGGTAGGTGATAAGAATCTACGAATTTGTCCATTTTCTCTAGGTTTTTGAATTTGTTAGAGTACAGTCTTTCACAGTATTCTGTTAATGATATTTTTGATTTCTGTTGGATCTGTTGTGACATCTCCCCTCTCATTTCTTATTTGGGTTATTTGTTTCCTTTCCTGTTTTTCTTTAGTAAGTGTAGCCAATGGTTTGTTAATTTGGTTGATCTTTTCAAAAAAAACAGCTTTTGGTCTTTTCACTTTTTTCAGGTTATTTGTTTCCTTTCCTGTTTTTCTTTAGTAAGTTTAGCCAACGGTTTGTCAATTTGGTTGATCTTTTCAAAAAACCAGCTTTTGGTCTTTTCACTTTTTTCAGGTTATTTGTTTCCTTTCCTGTTTTTCTTTAGTAAGTTTAGCCAATGGTTTGTCAATTTGGTTGATCTTTTCAAAAAAACCAGCTTTTGGTCTTTTCACTTTTTTTCAATTGTTCTTCTATTGTCTAATTCATTTAGTTCTGCTCTAATCTTTATGATCTGTTTTCTTCTGGTGTCTGACGGATTTCTCTGTTGTTCTCTCTCTACTTGTTCAAGCTGTAGAGTTAGTTCTTTGGTTTGGGTTCTTTCTTCCTTCCGGATTTGTGCATTTATACAGACAAACTGACCTCTATGGATTGCTTTGGCTGTATCCCATAGATTCTGGTAGGAAGTGTTTTCATTCTCGTTGGAGTCCATAAATTTCTTTATTTCATCCTTGATTTCTTCTATAACCCATGGCTTCTCAAGCAAGATGTTGTTCAGTTTCCATGAGTTCCACTTTCTATCTATTTTTTTTCTGCTACTGATTTTGACTTTTATGGCTTTATGATCTGAGAAGATGCTTTGCATTAATTCAGTGGTATGGATTTTGCTCAGAACTGCTTTATGTCCTAACACATGGTCTATTCTGGAGAATGATCCTTGTGCACTGGAGAAGAAGGTATAGTTGTCTGCTGATGCATAGAAAGTTTTGTATATGTCAATGAAGTCTAGTTGGTTAATTGTGGCAGTAAGATCTTCTGTGTCTTTATTGAGCTTTTTTTCTAGAAGATCTGCTATTGATGGACATTTGGTTATTTCCAGTTTTCAGCTATTACAAAAAAAGCTCCAATGAACATTCTTACACAGGGTTTCATATCCTTTCCCTGGGGCAAACACCTATAAGAACAACAGATGAATCACATAGTAGCTGTATGCTCAACTTTTTAAGAAATTGCCAAACTGTTTCCCAAGTGGTTATGCCATTTTACATCTCCACTGACAGTATCTGAGTGTAATAATTCCTCACATAGTGAATCTTTTTAATTTTAGCCATTCTGGTAAGTGTGTAGTGGTGTCTCATTCTGGAGTTAATTTTCTTTTCCCAAATGTCTAATAATACTAAACATTTTCTTGTACTCATCTGCCACCTGTATATCTTCTTTGGTCTCTTCTTTTACCCATTTTTTTCAAAATTGAGTTGTTTTCCTTTTTTTGTAAAGCTTTTATTATTTTTTTTATTGTGATTGAGTGAAAGTGTATAATCCAATTTAAAATTGCATGCCTGCCTATCTGCAGTTCACTCTACTCTCCTTGCCTGGTGACAGCACACTCCTCCTTTCTGTTTGAAACATGTCATAACCTCTTAACAATCTCCTGTCCCCTCCTCTTCACCCTCTCCACTCTCCTCCAGTAAGAGGCCAGTAGGACAGCATCCTATAGAGGCATAGAACCTTAGAGTGTGCACATGATATGGTCACTCTGTATCCCTGAGTCCAATCCATTCCTGTCTGAAGAGTTGACTTCAGTAACAATTTATGATCAGGGGCAGTGTCAGGTTTAGGGCCATGCTCCCAGGTGAACCCCGAGGACTCTGGACCATCAATTGCAGTCTTTTAGTGGAGTTGTTAGGGTACACCCCCTCATTTTTTTTTTGTGTTGCCACTCGGAAGTTGTTTTCTTATTACTGAGTTGTAAGAGCACTTTATATACTCTAGAAACATATTCTAGATACAAGACCATTGTCAGATACATGTTTTGTGAAGATTTTATCCCAGTCTGTGGCTTGCCTTCTCATTTTTAAATGTCTTGAAGAGCAAAAGTTCTTAATTTTGATGACATCTGATTTCTGATTTTTTTCTTTTGTATTTCATTCTTTTTGTGTTCAATTTTAGAAATATTGCCAAATCCAATGTCACTAAGATTTTTTTGTTTTCTTCTTTAAGTTTTATCATTTTAGCTCTTACACATATGTCTATGACCCATTTTATGTGTTGTGTAGGTCAGGGTCAACTTTTTTCTTTTTTTTGGTACATGGCTATCCAATTGTTCTAGCACCATTTGAATTGCCTTAGCACCTCTGTCAAAAATCAACTGACCATCTATGTGTGCGCCTATTGTTGAACCCTGTATTCTATTCTATTCTATTGATCTGTAAGTCTATTGTTATGCCATTACTACACTGCCTTAATTATAGCTTTGTAGTAAGTCATGACATCAGGCAGTATAAATCTTCCAACTTTGTTCTTCTTCAAAGGTGGTTAGGCTATTCTACATCCTTTCAGTTGTTTTCATTTTTTGTTTTGTGTGAGTACACAAAAAATATAGTTAGGAAATGATAAGCAAATAAAATCAGGAATGGAACTAAGAACAAAGCAGAATACAACAACAACAACTGCAGAAATCTATGAAACTCCCCTCTTTTATAGATGAACTTGTATTAAACATCTGAATATATTACAACAGACACGTCTTTGACACAGAAGTTAGTAAACCTAGAAAAGTTGGATTTGTTTGATAAAGACACTGTATCTACACTTAAAGATGTTGAATAAAACTATGAAGAAAAAGAAAGACCCTAGCCAAGTGAAAAGTGCCATGGAGTTGGATCCGACTCATGGCGACCCTACAGGCCAGAGTAGAACTGCCCTGTAGAGTATTTAAGGAGCACCTGGTGGACCCTGGGTGGCACAAATATTAACGTGCTTGGCTGTTGACCAAAAGGTTGGAAGTTCAAGTCTACCCACAGGTGCCTTGGAAGAAAGGTCTGGCGATCTACTTCCCCAAAAGTAACCACTGAAAACCCTACTGAGCAGAGATCTACACTGACACATATGTGGTTGCCATGAGTTGAAACCAACTTGATGGCGACTGATTTTATAGGGAGAAAAATTCTACTTTTAAAAGTTTTCTATCAACCAGGAGGAATCCATATGTTACCAGAGTTTGTTTTAAAGCTACACTAAAGGGCAAAAGGAACTCCAAGCAGTTCTCTTCAAATGGTGCATAGTCTGATTATTTAAAAGCCATTAATAATGCTTAGTGAAGAACTCAAACTGAATAGTATGAACACATTCATATGACGAGAAAACAAAAATAAAAATGTATTTGTGTCTATATTTTCATGGAAATAAATGAAGGTCACATAGGAACTTTAACAGTGATTATCCCAGGAGAGTGTAAGTTGCAACTCAGAAAAAAGTCCTATTTTCTATTTTAGGTCTCTGGGCTATAGCCATTATTTTTTCCCAAAAGTTACTCTTACATTTAAATGAAAGTTTACATTTTTTTAAAAAGACTTTTAATGGGTTTTACTACACATGCAGTGATTTCAGTCACTGCCTAGAAGGTTCTTCTTTTGTTCAAACGTGGGACCAGCAGGGGCTGGCAGGAGCAGACCCAAGAGTATTTCTGTTCTTGGAAAAGCCCCATGATATAATCTCAGAAAAGAAATAATTGATGACTTTTTTTTTGGACAATTGTATGTTTATTCTATAGGTAAATGTGGGATGAATTTATCCCTCAAATATAGGGTAGACATATACTTTTATATACCTGATGTCACCATGAGTCAGATCCGACTCAACGGCACTTGGCTTGGCTATTATCTATGTAAATTAAGGGGGCTTGGTGGTACAGTGGTTGAGTGTTTGGCCGCTAACCAAAAGACTTACAGTATGAATCTACCAGCCGCTCCATGGAAACCCTATTAGGCAGTTCTACTCTGTCCCATAGGGTCACTATGAGTTGGAATCAACTCACTGACAATGGGTTTGGGTTTGAGTTTACATAAATTAACAAATATTAAAGTTTCAGAAATATCACATTCTATAATGAAGATCAATAGCCAATCTTATATATGTCTGAAAATGAGTTAAATTTTTTCTGATACTTGCCTGAGAACACCAAGGGAATCAGTCCCTCTTCCTTTTCTAATATTCTTCAGAGAGTCAATGCTACACATGCTGGATCTGATCAGAAACAGTCAGGCTACCTTTTGCTAAAGAAAAGGAAGCCTGCTATTAAAAGCATGGTCCATGGACCAGAAGCATCGGCAAATACCTGGAAGCTTATTGGAAATGCAGAATCTCAGGCCTTATTGCCAATGTACTGAATCAGAAACTACATGTTAACAAAATTCCCAGGTGATTCCTATACTACAGACACAGTTGTGGTGAAATGTTTTGAAACTTAACGAATGATGGAAAAAGGATGAATATACACATATTTTTAAATTTAAGACAAATATTTTAAATGTTATTTTCAATAGTATAGTCCAGCACATTTTTTGTAAATAGGCTACCAGGTCAAAGGAATAATGACAAAATTTCACTAAAGCCAATAAAATAGCACCAAATGTTCTGCATAACTGAAAACTTTGCCCTCCCCACCCCAAAAACCTGACCAATAGGGCACTTTAGCACACTATTAACAAACCACAATTTTCATACAAAACCAATGAATATTTTCTAGGACCTTATGTAAGTAATTTGTTCTAAATATTTATTTAGCTAATATATGGTGACACTTGAAAACACAGTGTTTGAATATACTACCTGCCTGGCTAGCTATTTAATGGTGAAATAACTTAGTCTGTATATTCTGGATGCAATTGAGACGCTACACAGACGTTATGAAGCTAAATTAACATAAAATGTATATCATGAGACAGCACCTTACTTGACGGCTTCATCATAGTTTTTCCATCAATATGCTTGCAACCACGACCTTCAGTGTGGAGAAAAATTTTAAACACGATGAAAGGTGGAAAACGCTCACCACTAAATCTGAAAGAAAGACCCCAAATTGGCCATTTGGCATCAGACTTTAGGCTTCATTATTTCTCCTTGTACTTAAGAATTCATACTATTTATGGAGTGCAGGGTAAAAACAAGACTATATTTCCAGAGCTGTGCCGAAGCACATCAAGAATTGGTAGTGAAATGGATTGCTAAAGATGAAGGACCCACACTTTTGTGTATTCACAACTATTTTAATACATGTGTCAGACCGGACACATAATGAATGAAAAGAACTGCTTCCACAGCAGCTTTTGGCACAAGTCCTCCTTCAGTTTATTCACACAACAAATGTAAATAGCAACACATTCATTTACTTCGTAATTATACTCAGAGAAATTATGAGGATTAAAAAAATAAATTTCCAAGATTTCTTCATATTAGTATTTCTTGAAATTAAATCAGCATACCTGAATCTGACCTTATGCTTCATGCTAGGATCTTTAATCAGCTCAGCCTCTAAGGGGCTCACTTTCTTTAGTATGTCATACGTCACACAAAATTCCTGAAATAGATGGTGCAGTTAACTGAAAGGGGTACCCTGCACAGACACAACTATCATAGCAGCAGCATGGTAAAGAGAACAATACACTAGACTTACAGTCCTGAAGACCTGAGTTCTAGTCTTGGATCCACCACTTATTACCCTTGTAGCCGTGAATTACTGATCCTTTTGGTCCCCTAAGCTTCGGTAAAGAAACCCTGGTGGCATGGTAGGTAAGAGCTGTGGCTGCTAACCAAAAGGTTGGCAGTCTGAATCCATCAGGCACTCCTTGGAAACCACATGGGGCAGTTCTACTCTGTCCTATAGGGTTGCTAAAAGTTGGAATTAACTTGATGGCACGGGGTATAGTTAGTTTGTTTTGAAGTTTGAATTTGTGTCCTTCCTTAAGATCCCAGGTATTGCTCTTTCCCTATGACAACAGTCTTTACAATGCAATTATCTATAAACTTGTCTGTATCTCCTACTAGACTGTAACCTTCATGAATGTACAGATAGTGGCTATCTTGTTTACCACGTATTTCTAGAATCTAGTACAGTGCCCGGACACAGAAGGTGCTTAACAAGTATTTGACACTGAATGAATCACTATAAAATGAGGGTGATGAAAGTAGAAAGTTACTAGCTTTAAAGTACCTTTCATTTGCTAGATCCTATGTTACCCATTGGCCCACTGCCGTTGAGTCAATTCCAACTCATAGCAACATCACAGGGTTTCCAAGTTTGTCAGTCTCTACAGTAGCAGACTGCCACAGCCTTCTCCTGAGGAGTCACTGGTAGTTTTGAATGGCTGATCTTTCATTCAGCAGTTTAGCAGTTTAACCACTGTACCACCAGGGTTCCTATGTTAGGAGCCTTATAAACATAACCTCATTGAATCTTACAACTAAGTAATATTACTAGAATATTATCATTCCCATTTTATAAATAAGAATGCTGAGGCTCAGAAGTTTTAGTAACTTATCCCAAAGGCATACAGGTAGTAAATGAGGGAGTAAGGATGCAAACCTAGAACAATTGGACTCAAAATCCCCCTTTCTTTTCCCCATCCGACCTTTATGCTTATGACAGTCACATAAAAAAAATATACTAAGAGGCTTTTAAAACCACAAAGCACTATTAATGTATGGTAGTAACATGAAGTATTAGGGTGACAGATGAAGAAAAATATAGATTTCTTTATGTTACTAAAAGAGTCTACCATTTATAATTACAACAGTATTATGATAATTAAGTATAAGTCCCAGGTAGGAAGACATGTCAATAGTTTACTTGGGTGGGTTTTCTCTGAGGCATTCTGCATTTACTAACATCAAAAATAGGTCTGTGGGTCACATGGTGAAGAGGTATACCCATTACTCAGACTTCATGATTTTTCAGTTGCTAAAATTCCCTTAATGTGACTGTCACTAATAAGAGACCACTAGAATTAGGGATTATTTTATTAGAGGTATATATGGTAGTATATCAAGGAAGGCTTATTGCTCATCTGGGGTTGCCAGATTGATTCTTGTAGGATGGGGGGACATGTGAAATTTTTTTCACCCAATAGGATCATATTATTTACACTGTTCTGTACTTGTCCTTTTCAGTAATGAAATATCCTGGATCTCTTTCTATTGCAGAATCACACAAATGGCTGCAGTGTTTAATGCTATGAAAACATCAACATTTACTTAACCAGCATCCTCTCGGTGGAGTTCACGTGGTTCAGTATTTTGCTTTCACAGACATTCTATAATGAAATTGTATACGTGTTACAGAATGGATTCCTAGAAGTAAAATTGCTAGGTGAAAGGCAAGGGTACTTTTATTTTAGATCCTGTATGTTATTTATTTATACATATTTGTCATTGTGCTTCAGATAATGGCTTACAGAGCAAACTAGTTTCTCATTAAAGAATTACTACACATGTTTTGTGACAGTGGCTGCCAAGGTAAGGCTACTTTTAATTAAGATATTTTTATTGTAAGATTACCATCTCTCACATTCAAATACTCAAACTGTTTAAAAAGAACAACCCAGTGTATTATTTTTAAAAATGTGATCATTCATATTAAAAACAAATCCAGAAATATTCATTTATGACTAACAACAGAAACAATCTCAGAGCCCTATGTTACATTATTGAATCCAAATAGAAAAATTAAAACAGTGATGTACTCTCTTCTGAATTAATGGCTCTTTTAGCTTGATAACTGATAATTAATTAAATCTGTCAGAGAAAACAAAAAACGGGATACATACTGCTGCACGAATTGTATGTTTTAGGAGTTGAAAAATTTTTCTGTCCACGTGAGAAAACCACGCATACTGTATTATTAGAGCTGCAAAATTAACTCTGAGAAAGAAGAAAAGAAGTTATTTATAAAGTAATTCTTACTTTCCTAAAATTCTAGGGATTTATGTATCTTCCTCCCACACCTCCTGATTCCAAGGCTGAACTAATAAGAAATATTTGGATGTGCTAACTGGGACTGGTTATTTGCAGAATCTACTAGAGAATGAGAATATGAAATACGAGAGAAAAGTTCTCTTGAGATTAAAAGCAAAAAAAAAAAAAAAAAAGCCCTGGCCAAAACTTCATCATCAAAAGGCATAGCAAAAACAAACAGTGATTTGATTTCTAAAAACATCCATGACCTAAAATGATCAAGTTCTTAGTTAGATGTTAATAACACTCCATCCAATCAGTTCAAATGCTATGAAAATGAAATGGGGAATAGTAGTGATGTAGTAGGCCCAGTTCTCTTTCTGGAGCAGATGACCGTGCCCCAGGAAAAGAAATGCCTTCTCTGAATCTTTGCTGGAACCACTCTATTAGCAGTCAGGTCAGAGAATTTATTCTACTTCTGATCATGTCCTAGCACTGATAGATTGTTATTACTGCTCATGAGATTACATGCAAAGAGAGGTACTTCTTTTTTTTTTAATTGTGATTAAGTGAAAGTACACAATCCAAATCAATTTTGCATGCCTCTCTATCTACAGCTCCTTCTGTTCTCCTTGCCCGGTGACAGCAACACCCCTCCTGTTCATTCTCTACTTGGGGTATCCTCTTAACAAGTTCCTGTCCCCTACTCTTCACCCTCTTCTCTCTCATCTAGAAAAGAGATCAGTAGGACAGCTTCCTATAAATGCATAGAACCATAAAGTACACACACCATATGGTCACACCGTGTCCCTGGGTCCAGTTCATTTTTGTCCAAAGAGTTGACCTCAGCAATGTTTTCTGGTCAGGGGCAGCAGCAGGTCTAGGGGCCATGCTGCCAGGGGATCCAAAGAGAGGTACTTCTGCATAATGCCACCACCTTCCAGCAAAAAGCAAAGTACAAGATATAGGACAGAGGGAGCCTCTAGCATGGAAACAAACCTTTGAATCCCAGCTGATGCCATTTTATTAGCTGTATAACCTACTGCAAGTCACTTAACTTCTCCCAGTTGATGCTTCCTCACTTATAGAATGTAACAAGAAGACTGCTTCACAAGGTTGCCTTGTGTCACTTTCTGGTGCTGGACAGTTTCCATCCAGTGTGTGCCTAGCTAAGTTCAAACACTTCTTGTTTTGTAAATTAGAGTTGTTGTGTTTTAAATTTTTTTGTATTGAATAATAATCATATAATTGCAGTATTTCATAATTTATAAAGTGTGTTAACACACATCTCTTTTGATTCTGATACAACCTTGTGAGGTCTTCTCTATAGCTTGTACTCAGCTTTTCACTGGAAAATGGTGGCATGCCAGAGTAGCTCTCCACCAGCAGCAGAAACTGACACAAGGCAAAAGATGGGTACTTACTTTAACTTCTTTATACTCTGCAAATATATTTTCTCCCTTTCTCCCAGGTGTTGGTCATCTAATTCTGGAACATCAGTAACTGGTAGACCTAAGGAAAGACTCATTTTCCTTAGATTTTCCACATTCATTTTCTGGTCTTTCTCTGAGTGTTGGCTATCTGATTTTGGAACTCTGGTACCTGTTTTCCAGTCTTCTTCCAAGCCTTGGTAACCTAATTTCAGAATACCACAAACTGGCCGATCTAAGGGCAAGCTGCCTTTCCCTAGGTCTTCCACACTTGTTTTCTTGTCTTTTTCTGAGTGCTGGTCATATGATTTTGGTTCACCACTATCTGGTATATCTAAAGCAAACCTCACTGTCTTTTTTTCTTTCACAGTCATTTTCTGGTATTTTCTGGGGCGTTGGTGATATGATTTTGGAACACTGGTATACAGCTCATCTGACGGAGAACTCACTCTCCTTAGCTCTCTCCTAGTTGCTTTCTGGTCTTTCTCTGAGTGTTGGCTGTCTGATTTTGGAACACTGGTACGTTGCTTACGTAAGGAAAAACTTATTCTCCTTAGTTCTTGCATTGTTATTTTCTGGTCTTTTTCTGAGTGTTGGCTATCTGATGTTAGAACAGTGATACCTGGCTTATCTAAGGAAATACTCATTTTTCTTAGCTCTTGCATTGTTATTTTCTGGTCCTTTTCTGAGCGTTGGCTGTCTGATTTTGGAACACCGGTACCTGGCTTATCCGAGGAAAAACTCCCTCTCCTTAGATCTCGCATTGTTGTTTTCTGGTCTTTTTCTGAGCGTTGGCTGTCTGGTTTTGGAATACCGGTACCTGGCTTATCCGAGGAAAAACTCACTCTCCTTAGATCTCGCACTGTTCTTTTCTGGTCTTTTTCTGAGCCTTGGCTGTCTGATTTTGAAACACTGGTACGTAGCTTATATAAGGCTAAAGTCGCTCTCCTTAGCTCTTCTATTGTTACTTTCTGGTCTTTTCCTGAGTGTTGGCTGTCTGGTTTTAGAGCTCTCATTCCTGGTTTATCTGAGGAAAAACTCACTCTCCTTAGATCTCGCATTGTTGTTTTCTGGTCCTTTTCTGAGCGCTGGCTATCTGATTTTGGAATACCAGTACCTGGCTTATCCGAGGAAAAACTCACTCTCCTTAGATCTCGCACTGTTCTTTTCTGGTCTTTTTCTGAGCCTTGGCTGTCTGATTTTGAAACACCGGTACGTAGCTTATATAAGGCTAAAGTCGCTCTCCTTAGCTCTTCTATTGTTACTTTCTGGTCTTTTTCTGAGTGTTGGCTGTCTGGTTTTAGAGCTTTCATTCCTGGTTTATCTGAGGAAAAACTCACTCTCCTTAGATCCTGTGTTGTTATTTTCTGGTCCTTTTCTGAGCGTTGGCTGTCTGATTCTGGAACACCAGTACCTGCCTTATCTGAGGAAAAACTCACTCTCCTTAGATCTCGCATTGTTGTTTTCTGGTCCTTTTCTGAGCGTTGGCTGTCTGGTTTTGGAACACTGGTACGTAGCTTATATAAGGCTAAACTCACTTTCCTTAGCGCTTGTGTTGTTATTTTTGAGTCTTTTTCTGAGCGTTGGCTGTCCGGTTTTAGAACTCTCATTCCTGGTTTATCTGAGGAAAAAGTCACTCTCCCTAGATCTCGCATTGTTGTTGTCTGGTCTTTTTCTGAGTGTTGGCTGTCTGATTTTGGAACACCGGTACCTGGCTTATGTGAGGAAAAACTCATTCTCCTTAGGTCTTGCACCACTGTTTTCTGGTCTTTTTCTGAGTGTTGGCTATCTGATTTTGGAGCACTGGTACCTGGCTTATCTGAGGAAAAACTCACTCTCCCTAGATCTCGCATTGTTGTTGTCTGGTCTTTTTCTGAGTGTTGGCTGTCTGATTTTGGAACACCGGTACCTGGCTTATGTGAGGAAAAACTCATTCTCCTTAGGTCTTGCACCACTGTTTTCTGGTCTTTTTCTGAGAGTTGGCTATCTGATTTTGGAGCACTGGTACCTGGCTTATCTGAGGAAAAACCCACTCTCCTTAGATCTCGCATTGTTGTTTTCTGGTCCTTTTCTGAGTGTTGGCTATCTGATTTTGGAGCACTGGTACCTGGCTTATCTGAGGAAAAACTCACTCTCCTTAGATCTTGCACCACTGTTTTCTGGTCTTTTTCTGGGCGTTCACTATCTAATTTCGGAACACCGATACCTGGCTTCTCTATGGAAAAAGCCTTTCTCCTTAGATCTCGTACCATTGTTTTCTGGTCTTTTTCTGAGCTCTGGCTACCTAATTTTGGAGCACTGATACTTGGCTTACGTGAGGAAAAACTCATTCTCCTTAGAATGTTCACCGTTGATTTCTCGTCTTTTTCTGAGCGTTTATCTGACTTTGGAACACTGGTATCTGGCAGACCTGAGGAAGTACTGGCTTTCCTGAGATCTTTCATTGCTGTTGTCTCATCTTTTTCTGAGAGTTGGTTATCTGATCTTAGTAAACTAAGACCTGGCAGATCCGAGAGTAAACTCACTTTCCCTAGATCTTTCACATCCGTTGTCTCATCTTTTTTCAAGTATTGGTAACCTGATTTTAGAAAACTAAAACCTGGCAGATCTGAGAGTAAACTTAGTTTCCCTAGATCTTTCACGTTTGTTGTCTCGTCCTTTTCCAAGTGTTGGTAACCTGACTTCAGAAAATCAAGACCTGGCAGGCCTGAGGGAAAACTCACTTGCCTTACGTCTTTCACATCTGCTGTCTCGTCTTTTGGGGTGTGTTGGGAACCTGATTTTAGAATACCACGAAGCGGCCGATCTAAGAGCAAAGTGACTTTCCCTAGATCTTCCACATTTGTTGTCTCGCCTTGGTCATGCGATTTTGGTTCACCGGTATCTGGTACATCTAAAGCAAACCTCACCCTCTTTCCTTTTTTCACATTGGTTTTCTGGTCTTTTTCTAAGTATTGGCTATCTGACTTTAGAACGCTAATACCTAGTAAATCTGAGGCAAGATTTATTTTCCTTTGAGTTTTCTTCTTAGTTTTCCAGGGTTTCGGTGAGCGCTGGCTTTTGATATGTGGCTTGTGTGAGAAGAAAATCCTTTTCTTTATACTTTTCACAGTTGTTTTCCAGTGTTTTTTCAAGTGTTTGCTACCCGATTTTGGAACTCTAGCACGGGATGGATTTGAGTGAGTTTTCATTTTCTTTACAATGAAGTAATCTGAAAGCACATAAGTTAATTCTTTAAGGTGATGCTCTATATTATTAGATTGCTTGAACTAGACTTAAGTACTATATGATTGTTGTGCTAATTCTAGGACCCTTTAAAAAAGAAAGCATGATGGATCTCTTACTGTCGCTTACAGTTTACATTCTTTGTGTACTAAAAATATTATGTGGTATCTGAAAAGACATGTGGAGCTATCAGTAGCCTTCTACCAGGTCTCCCTGTCTCCAGTCTCTTCCTACTCTTATTCACCCTCAGTATGGCAGATGGAATTAATTTTTTAGAGCAGTAAGTCAACCTTATCATTTCCCAACTTAAAGTCTTTCAGTGACACCTCATTTGTTTCAAGCTAAAGCCAAACCTCACAGAATGGGGTTCAAGTCTTTTCACAATTTTGCTCCATTCTCTTTCAGTTTTAAAAACACCGAGTTACGTCAGCCTCCCTGTCTATATTCTGAAAGAACCAAGAACTTCTTGCCAAAATTAGTCAATATTTTGTATCTCAGTACCTCTGATCATGCCATTTCCTCTACTTAGAATGCCCTCCCTACCACCAGCAACTACCAGCCCCTCCTTTAAGACCTCAGCTAATTGGTGTCTTTTCCTGAATTTTCCACTTTCTGTTTTTACAAAAACACTTGCTCCTGTCTCCAATGTCCCATTATATTCTGTGCATACTTCTTTTACAGTACTTCTCATATTGCATTAAAATTTGTATTGTTGGCTGTCACCCCAACAATCTCCCTGTGGACAGGAGGCATCGTCCTACCTATGGAATACCCAGTGCCCAGCCTAGTGGAAGGTTTTTACATGCTTGTCAAAAAGTGTTTCATCTAGCTTTTATTACCAAATAGCTGTGAGACTTAGAGCAAGTTATTTAACCTCTCAGTGATTCACTGCTCTCCTTGGTAAATTGAGAGGCTGTGTACTAAATTCTCTGATTCCACATCCAACTCTCCAGTCTTTGAAGCGTTAATCCAATTTGGACGCAGGTCCCAAATTCTTAGCCATTGCTTAATCTGTTCTATCAGACCAGGGGCTCTTGATCTTTTTTATTTAGTGCCACGAATCCCTATGGATAGACATCTTCCAAGAATTATGTTTTTAAGTGCATAAATACAACACACAAGCTTACAAAGGACTCCAATTATATTGAAATCATTGTCAAAATATTAAAAAAACCCAAATTATGATACAATAATGTGCTTTCTATTTATGCATTAAATAAATGGGAGACCTAATAAGTATTGTACTTTCAAAGCAGTAATGAGTATAAATGATATTTCAAGATACTTGCAATGACTGTAATATGATACAGAAATATCTGTGTTTTCTATTGATGATAGAAGTGACAGGTACTGCTAATACTACTGCGCCTTGTTGCCTATGCCACAACTGAAACACTGAAGTTCAGTTAGAGGTTAGTGACAGCTACCCTCCCCAAAATAAACCCAGTGCTGTTGATTCCAACCCATAGTGACCCTATAGGACAGAGTAGAACTGCCCCACAGAGTTTCCAAGTAGCATCTGGTGGATTTGAACCGCTGATCTTTTGTTTAGTATCCACAGCATTGAACCACTACACTGCCAGGGTTTCCCAAGTTAAGTTGTAATTTCTTCCCCATCCAAGTTCATATAATCCCTGAATTAAGTACCCTTGCACTAAATTACCATTATGCTTTACACTCTCATGTGTGAGATTACATTACCAGTGCAGAGCCTTCACAGTTTATTCAATATTTCTCCTTAGGGATGAGGATGGCTTGAAATATACAATTCTCCTGAGAAACAGAAAAGCAGCCCTTAATATCCAAAAGTTGGCCTGGCACTCACAGCTGGGTCTCAGTATTATCCCCACTTCCTGATAACACTCCATCCAGAGCAAAGTCTGCTTTTCTGAACCCACCCCAGCTCATCCAACCAAAGCCCAAATCCTATAATAATTCTAACACCCACTTAGTGAGCTGTCACAGCTCAGTATATCCCTGGTGGGATACAGGTATATCCTTAGTGGTCTTTGGCTGGAGGGCAGTTGACATGTCACTGCACATTCTCCAAATCTACTAGATGCCTGCCTAAATGGGGTTCACTTTTTATCTAATTAGAATGTGAAATACGGAATGAAAGATGAACTGCACCCCAATTATGAAACAGTATGACAGTTCTTTAGGCTAGAGCACAAGCTTTAAAGCCAGAGTGACTGGGTTTGGATCCTGGCTTCCTATTTCCCATCTGTGAGGCTTTATGTGTTTTTCTTCTATGCCTGAGTTTCCTTAGCTATAAATTGGGTACAATAACTGTGCCCACCTACTTGAGATGTTGGAAAGATTAAACAAACACATATCAACGGTTTAGCTCACCGCTGGACGCATTGTGTTTTTGCTACTCTTGTTAATAAAATAATATTGCCTGTATTATTTATTTCTGCTAGTATTAAAGAACAAACATGATTCCTAGTGGGGGCTTACACTTAAGTAGCTTAAAAAGAATGCCTTTCATGACTAGAGTGAGTGGCAAATTCATTTAAATTTAATACCCTAAAAATGACAAATCTATTGTAAAAACCTGAAAACCTTTGTGAGGTAATCCAGGCCCCTGAGGTTGGTGGCTTCCGGCTGCGAAGCTTTCGAAGCTGCCAGAGACTCGCCGAGCGCCCCCGCCCGGCGGCCTCCCGTAACAGGATTCCCGGCCCACACCTCGGGGTTCCCAATGGCGGCGGCAGAGAAAGCCGACGCCCGGCACCTCCCTCCGCTCGCCCCCGCGTTCTTGTCACACAGAGCCGCGCTTTCCCGTTGCCGAGCAACAGCCGGCGCAGGGGCGGAGCCTCAAGGGGGCGGGGCTCGTGCTCGCTCGCTGCAGGGTCGTGACTTGCTGTATCTCAGCGACTTTGCTTCCAGTCAGGAGTGGTTATCTAAGCCTTCTGCGGATCAAGTCGGCAGTACAACCGTCACCCGCACCGCAGTCCATTCGCGGTCGGGGGAAATCTGGCCCTACCGGGCCGCCGTAGCCGCCTCTCTGTAGTGGGCGGGGCCGAGGCCGGGGTGACCCCCGCCGAAGCCACGGCTGCCAGCAGCATGTTCAAGGTGAGAGCGCGGAGCCGGGTCACAGCTGTCACCCGCCCCCTCCGGACCGTACGGAACTCGTCCCGCGTTCTTGTGAGCCTCTCCGGGGACCAGACCTGGCTGGTCCAGAGGCTTTTCGGGCTGGCTGTGTTCCGGCCCGCGATTCATTGACAGGTCCGCGTGGGGCGAGCGGCTGCTGGGCGGAAGCTCCAGCCTGCCGCCTTGTCTGTGCGAGCGTGGGGCGTCCTAGACTGGCACTGTGGCTCAGGAAACCCAAGGTTGGGTGGGAGCGACCATTTGGGTTGCACAGTGGTGAATAATAAAACATTTTCAAAAGTTAAAAGTACCCACTCCCTTCCTCTGGCTGATGCCTGCTTGGAAGCATGGGTAGAGTGAGGCAAGTACCGCACACTGTAGAGCTCGGCTTTGGTTGCCTGGCCAGGTCAGGTTTCAGAACAAGGTGTATATGGGGTTGGGGAGAGTCACCTGCAGAGAACGTGTTGCACGTTGTGGGGGAGGCTGACAAGGAAATAGCTGGGTGAGGAGGAAAGCTAGAGTTTTGCTTCGCTCTCTAGAGTGAACTTTTAAAAATGATTTTTATTGTGATTAAGTGAAAGTATGCAATCCAACTCAAGTTTGCATACCCCTGTATCTGCAGCTCATTCTGCTCTCCTTTCCTGGTGAGAGCACACTCCTCCTTTTCATTCTATACTAGTAGTGTCATCTTAACAAGTTCCCACCTCCTCTTCTCCACCCTCTTCTCTCCCATCTAGAAAGAGACCAGTAGGACAGCCTCCTATAAATGCATAGAACCATAAAGTACACACACCATATGGTCATACGGGTCCAGTCCATTTTTGTCTTAAGAGTTGATTTCAGTAGTGTTGTCTGGTCAGGGACGTTAGCAGGTCTAGGGGCCATGCTTCAAGGGAATCCTCCAGGCCTTCAGACCATCAGGTGTGGTCTTTTAGTAGAGTACTTGAGCTGCACCCCTCTTTTTCTCCTGTTGCCACAGGGCCTCAACATTGTGTGCCACATCACGGCTGTCTTTGGTTGTGGCCATTACTATCTGGCTCTTCTAGTCACGTGTTGATACAGTTTCCCATTCACATGGGTCCTTCAGTCCCCTGAGCTTTTTTTTTCCTCCTGTCTTTGTTGTGCTGGGTAATCATCTGTTTGGGATGAACTAGGATCATTTGGTGTGCCTCAGAAGGCAGCTTGCTAGCTTTTAAGACCCCAGACGCCACTCGCCAGTATGGGGTGCAGAAGACTCCAGAGTGAACTTAATATCAAGTCGACCCTGTACGTTTTATGCACTCATGTCATTTAGAAAAATTGTCTTTGACAGTGAAAACTTTTCTATGAAAACCTACATTTTAACGTAAGGTTATTCTACTACATTTAAAAAAGTAGATGTAATTTTTGTCAAAGAAACAAATCAAAGGTTATTAAAAATAAATCTATTGTTGTTAGGTGCCATTGAATTGGTTCTGATTCATAGCCACCCTGTGAACAACAGAATGAAATACTGCCGAGTCCTGTACCATGCCATGCCCACAATAGTTTTTGTGATTAAGCTAATTGTTGCAGCCACTGTGTCAGTCCTCCTTGAGTGTCTTCCTCTTTTTTGCTGACCCCCCCCCCCCACTTTACCAAGCATGATGTCCTTCTCCAGGCATTGATCTCTCCTCATAACATGACTAGAGTATGTAAGACACAGTCTCACCATCCTTGCTTCCAAGGGGCACTCTGGTTATACTTCTTCTAGAACAGACCTGTTTGTTGTTTTGGCAGTCCGTTCGGTATTCTTCTCCAACACGTGATTTCAGAGACATCAATTCTTGTGTCTTTATTCATTGTCCAGCTTTCGCATTCATATCATGCGAATAAAATACCATGGCTTGTGTCAGGCTCACCTTAGTCTTCAAGGTGACATCTTTACTTTTCAACACTTCTAAAGAGGTCTTTTGCAGCATATTTGCCCAATGCAATATGTCTTTTGATTTCTTGACTGCTGTTTCCATGGGCATTGATTGTGGAACCAAGTAGAATGAAATCCTTCACAACCTCAGTCCTTTCTCCATTTATCGTGATGTTGCTTACTGGTCTAGTTGTGAAGATTTTTGTTTTCTTGATGTTGAGGTACAACCCATACTGAAGGCTGTGGTCTTTGGTCTTCATCAGTAAGTGTGTCAGATCTCTTCACTTCCAGCAAGCAAGATTGTATCATCTGCATAACAGCAGGTAGTTAATGAATTTTCCTCCAATCCTGATGTCTTGTTCTTCTTTATATAGTCCAGCTTCTTGATTATGTACTAAGCATGCAGGTTGGATCATCAGTTAATACCCATAAAACAATATCAGTGAAACCTGAGAATTGTGCTAATTTTTATTATTATCAGTGATTATTATCTTGCATGACTTGTGGGTAGGACTTGGGACCATCTCAGTCATGGGTGACTAGGTGAAGTTGGAATAGATGCAGATTTTTTTTTAACTTGGGTGAATGGTCTCAGGGAACACCTAGCTCAATTGGCATAACAGTTTATGGAGCAAATGCCCTGCATTCTGCTTTGGTGAGTAGTGTCTGGGGTATTAAAAGCCTATGAGTAGCCCTCCAAGATTCTCCACTTGTCTTACTCCTTCAGGAGCAAGGGAGAATGAAGAAAAAGATACAAAGGAAAGATTAGTCCAAATGGACCACAACTCCCATGGCCTCCACCAAACTGAATCTAGTAGAGCTAGATGGTGCCTGGCTACCACTGTTGACTCCTCGGACAGGGGTCACAATAGAGAGTCTTGGACAGAGCTAGAGAAAACCGTAGAAGAAAATTCTGCGTCTCAAGAAAAAGACCAGACAAAGACTGGAGCAGCCCTGAAAGTGCAGCCCCAGACACCTTTTCAGCTCAGTAATGAAGACACTCAGGAGGCTCAGCTTTCAGCCAAAGATTAGCCCATAAAACAAAATGAGACTAAAGGGGCACACCTGCCAGGGGCAAGGACTAGAAGGCAGAGGGGACAGGAAAGTTGATAATAGGGAACCCAGGGTGGAGAGGGGAGAGTGTCAATAAGTCCTGGGGTTAACCAATGTCATAAAACAATATGTGTACTATTTAATGAGGAGCTAGTTTGTGCTGTAAACCTTCATTTGAAGTACAGTAACAAAAAAACAAAACATACACACAAAAACTGGGGTGAGGCAAAATGGAAAAAATTACAGGTGGAAGTCCTGGAATAGGAGACACAGAAGAGGCATAGTGCGCCCTGACAGGAGACCGATACAGGAGATTGGATTGTTGCCAAGACCATGGGTAGGGACACATGTTCAAAGCTGTGTGATTGTCCACCGTCCTTGAGCTGGCGTGGCTGTCTCAGGTCAAGAGAGTTGGTTGTTATGCAGTTTGCATGCTGCCCAGTTTTTTAAGAGGGAGATTAAGTTTCTGTTAGAACTTTGACCAATAATTTCCCACTGCTTCACCCACAGTTTAAAATTGGGATCCTTTCAGGTTTTACTTCATTGGCCATGATTGAACCAGGCAGAACTTGTTTGAAGCCCTGTCTGTGCGGTTGGCTGGGCGAGTCTGCTAGTGTCCCCTAATGGCTGCATTCAGTGGTGATGGATCTGAAAGGTGACCTCACACGTGTCTGGGTACTTAGTACCCTTCTGTGTATCTAGTTTGGACTTCTTCACATGGTTGCTGGGCTCCAAAGAGGACAAGTCCCAATGTGCAAACACTTGTGAAACCTCTGCTTGTGTTACATACCTCATTGATGAATATCACTATGGGCACCTTTGCAGTACTCTCCTTTGGAAGCTGTGCACCAATGCCAGCACCTAGTCCACCCTTCAGAGCAATTTTGGAACTCTTACTGGAATGGCCATTGTGCATGGTGACACGGTGGCAAGTTCACAAACTTAATTGTATAGTTGTCCGTGAGGGAGTTTTTAGTCAGTAAACAAATTGCTGTATTGGAACACCCTCCCTACTCACTTGATCTGGCCCCCACTGACTCTTTTCTTTACCCGAAGATAAAGAAAATGTTGAAAGGAAGACATTTGGATGACACTCAAGACATCAAGGGCAATGCGATGACAGCTCTGATGGCCATTCCAGAAAGAGAGTTCCAGTTTCTTTGAAGGGTGGGCTAGGCACTGG
Organism: Heterohyrax brucei; assembly: GCA_028571685.1. Classification (NCBI taxonomy): domain Eukaryota; kingdom Metazoa; phylum Chordata; class Mammalia; order Hyracoidea; family Procaviidae; genus Heterohyrax; species Heterohyrax brucei. The sequence goes on along the minus strand of CM053166.1, from coordinate 31,292,676 downwards.
TGTCGGTGCATAGCTTCCCAAGGGGAGTCCTTTGAAGGTGATCGTAGTGACATTCAGCAGTGAGGTATGTAGCACTTTTTCTAGGATGAGTTTGCAAACTTAATTGTCAGACCTTGTACATACTTTCTTACTAGAAAAAGAGACAAAACTGTCCCAAATTTGGATTATGCCCTTCCTTACACATAGGAGTCCTCATAAGGCAGACTCAGTCAGCTCCATGGCAACTGGTACTATTCAGTCTGATTGGACCAGTTTAGGTCGGTGTTTATCTTAAAGTGCTAACAAAATGCCATCCTCTGATTAGATTAATCAGGCTGAACCCCTTGGGATGGAGTCACTTTAATCGTGAGCTAACCAAAAGGTAGGCAGTTCAAATTTATCAATCGCTTCTTGGAAACCCTGTGGTCTAGTCTGTCCTATAGGGTCGCTGTGAGTCACAAATCGTCACAACTAGAATGGGCTTTTTTTTTCCTTCCCCCCTAGGAAAGAAGAGGGTGAATGGACGCTAAATTGCACTGACAATGTCCATATCAAAGAGCTAAGTTAGATGAGTTCAGAGAAGTGTTCATTGACTTGAGCAGTTTGGAAAACATGTGATCTTTTATACTGATAGAGTTGAAGGCTAGATTAACAGGTTGGTGGCTGAGAAATGAGTAAATAGACACAATGATAGTTGATAAGCTTGATTATCAAGAGAAGGAGAGAGAATAGGTAACTAGAGGAAAATGTTGGGTCAGGGTTTTAGAGTTGTTTTTTATGGTGGGTTAAGATATTCTTTGGAAGACCAAAGAAGAATTAATGCCTTTGAATTATGGTGTTGACAAAGAATATTGAATGTACTATGAACTGTTGAAAGAATGAACAGATCTGTCTTGGAAGAGGAACAGCAGAATGCTCCTTAGAAGCAAGGATGTCAGCACTTCTCACATATTTTGGATGTGTTACCAGGAGGGACCAGTCCCTGGAGAAGGACATCATGTTTGGGGAAATAGAGGGTCCACAAAAAAGAGGAACACCTTCAATGAGATGGATTGACACAGTGGCTGTAACAGTGGGCTCAAGCGTCGCAAGGATTGTGAGGATGGCCCAGGACTGGGCAGTGTTTCATTCTGTTGTACATCACGTCTCTGTGAGTTAGAACCAACTCAGTGGCACCTAATGACAATAACATGGTATTGAAGATTTCATAGTGTTTATTGTCTAGGGAGGGGTGTATAGAGAGGGAGCTTTTATGAGAGAGAATCCCTTAACCTTAAAGGGAAGAGACATTTCCTCCAAGGAAATGGAAAGAAAAAGGAAGCATGGGATTTTAGACCAGTAGTTCTCAACTGGAATGGTACCACCCCATTAGGGTACATTATAGAAAGTTGTGGGTTCAGTTTTTACACATTTTACTTGTGTTCAGCATTTATATACTAAAATGTTTCTTATTATAAATCTTTCCTTTTGGCTCTCTTTTATATTATTGTCAAATTGTTTTACTTATTTGTGTAGGTGGGTGATGTTATCTGTGAATTTTGTTTCAGGAGAGCAAAAAGGTTTTCTAACACTTTTCTAACAAATATTTTCTAATATTTGTCATACAATGATGGTGTTAGGTCTAGTATGGCTGAGAACCAGTGCTTCTCAAACTTTAATGTGCCCATGACTCTTGTTAAGATGCAGTTTCTGATTCACTGTATCTGGTTTGAGGCATCAGATTCTCCTTTTTTTTTTTTATTATTGTGATTGAATGAAAATGTACATTCCTGTATAAATTTGCATGCCCACTTATATGCAGCTTACACTGCTCTCCATGCTTGGCGACAGCACACTCTTCCTCTCTGCTCCATACATGTCCCGTCCTCCCAATAGTCTCCTTTCCCCTCAGATTCTCAATTTTTTAACAAAATTCCAGGTGATGTAGCTGCTGCTGGTCCTGGATCACACTTTTTTTTTTGAGGTATTTTTTTAATGATGAGTAAGTGAAAGTATAGAATCCAATTCAATTTTGTATACCCGTCTCTCTACAACTGTCTGTTTCTCCCTGCCCTGTGACAGTACAGTCATCTTTTTCACTCTTGACTACTAGTATCCTTTCAAAGAACACCAGTCTTCTCCACTCTTCCGTCCCCTCTAGAAGGAAGCCAGTAGGGCAGCCTTCTATAAATGTATAAAGCCATAAAGTACACACACCACATGCTCACTCTGTGTCCCTAAGTCCAGTCCATTCTTAGTCTGAAGTGCTGACCTCAGTACTGGTTTCAGATCTAGGACCATGTACCCAGGGGACCCTCCAGGTTGTTGGACCATCATTTCTCATCTTTTCTTAGAGTTCTTGATCTGCACACCTCTTTATCTCATGTTACACCAGGGACTCTACATTGTGCCCCCTATCAAGGCTGTTTTTGGTGGTGGCCAGGCACCATCTGGTTCTTCTGGTCTTAGGCTGATGCAGTGTCCCAATCATATGGGTCCTTCTGTCTCCTGGGCTTATTTTTCATCATGTCTTTAATGTTCTTAGTTGTCATCTGTTCCAGGTGGATTGGGACCAATTGATGTTCCTCAAATGGCAGCTTGCTGGCTTTTAACACTACAGACATCACTCACCAATATGGGATGCAGAAGACTCTCTTAGCAAAAGGCTAGCTAGGTCAGTTGACCATGATGTCCCCTAAAAATACGGTCCCCAGACCACCATCCTTGCTATTGTATCCTTTGAAATGTTAGGTTGAATTTAGAAAACCTTTTAGTTTATGGTGTAGTCCATCTATGCTGACCTGCCTTTTACTGAGCTGGATCACACTTTTAATAGCAAGCATTTAGGTAAATTGGTAGATGGATGCTTTCTTGATTTTCTTGTGGTGGTAGTTTTACGAATAAAGTGGGATTTGGAAGAGGCAGCTGACCAAGGGACAAAAAGATAGAGGCTTTGGGGGCTTTGTTTGAGAGCTGCTACTGCAGATCTGTGCTAATCCTGAATGATTGTGGCCTGGGAGTAGGGATGGAAAAAAATGGTAGGATGATGTGGTTTGGGAGCTAACAGCATAGGTCAACTAGGATTGGAGGACAAAGGACTTAATTGTATAGGTTTTGTTTGAAAAAATGTGTATGTGGCTAGTTTTGTGCACATATAATTATTTAACTGTAACTGTTTTGATTTGGCTATTCATCTTAAGGTCAGTAGGGGGCACCAGTGAATAATAAAACTCATTTGAAAACCTGCCCATCTTTGCTTTCTGTTCTGAGAAACAGATTTTCAGTGTGCTGCTGCAGAAGCTTGAATATGGAGTACATCTACCGATTCCCCAGATTCACATCGTTACCTTTTGTTCATTACACATATGTTTATCATGGTCCACTTGTGGGTTGCACCCTGTGCTAGACACTAGGGTGTTTCAGTGAAAAGACCTAGTCCTTATCTAGGAGAGAATTCCTTAATTTGACTACACATCACAATTTTTTGAGATGATAAGTGATTTCCATGGCTTTGTCCATGTGTCTGATTTAGTGTTTAGGTGGGCTCCGGGAACCTCTAGTGTTGAAAAAGCTCCGTAGGTGATAGTGAAACCTTTGTTTTGGGAGCCCACAGTGGTTAGTGGCACAGACATAAACATTAGTTACAGTACAGTGTTTCGTTGTGCTGCTGCTAAAAGTTTGCGTAAATATATACTACCAAGTCCCTGCTGAGTGCTCTGAAGGTCTGTAAAAGGAAGTGGGGAAATCTAGAGCAGTGGGTTGCAACCTTGACTGCACATTAGATTGAGCTGGAAACTTTTAAAAGTTCCTACACCCAGACTGCATCCCAGACCAGGTACATCAGAATCTCTAGGGGGTGGATCTAGGCCTCTAGTGCTGAGAGTACCTTACCTGGTACTTAAAATATGCAACCAACCTAGAGAACCACTGACTTAGAGGGAGGAGTGCCAGCAGGGGGCATCAGAAAAACTACAGAGAAGAGAAATAGTTGCACTGACCTTTGAAGCTAGGCTGACTAAGGTAGGCTGACTAGGTTGAAATGGCATCCCGGCAAAGCAGAAAAGTGCTAGCAAGGCACAGACATGAGAAAATTCAGCCTAATGTGAAGACCTTGGGCTTTACTCTGTGACTTTGGGAGAGATACTGAAGCACCCTGTAGCTATCTCCTCTGTGATAGAGCAAGACTAGCACCAGCCTCAAATTGGGTGGATTTAATTAACACTCAAAGCTTAGAACAAAGTAAGAGTTTTTTTCTTTTTAGATTTTCATTGCTGTTTCATAGGAGACTGCTAAGGTGGTGTGGTAGTCTTGGAGTTCTTTCTCCAAAAGTATTTTGTATTTGGAAACTTGGTAGTCGATTGGTTGCATTCTGTTGTAGAAAGCAGCTGTTTCATTGTGCTACTGCTGGAAGTTTGCGTCAATATGTAATACCAAATCCCCAGATTCAGATTATTACATCTCGTTCCTTACACAGATGTTTGTCAGGGTCTGCTTTGGGGCTAGGCAGTGCACTAGATGCTGGTTGGTGGCTACAAATGAGAAGACCTAGTCCTTTAGGAGGGAGTTCCCAAGTTTGGCCCCGCATTGAAGTGGGGCAAAGGAGAATGTAAGGATGCTGCCCTGGCTTTTTGCTTGGAAAGTTGAATGGCTATTAGAAATCTTCACTGAGATGGGGAATTGGGAAAGGATGAATTTGGTTTGAGGGGAGGTGATAGTTTGATTCTGAATAGGCTGGGCTCATTGAAGTGCCTGTGGACATTAAGAGGTCACAGTCAGTTGACATGGAAGCCAAATGTATAGAGTTTTCATGAGACAGAGAGAAAGAGATGTGAACTGGAGATTGGCACATCAGATTGTTTTACTCTAACCAAAGCCTTGAGGGTAAGAAGGTGGCATAACGAAAGCTGGTGAGTCAGTTCCTTCCTGAAGGGCACAGATGTGACATAGTCAGAGGGACCTGAGGTGACTGTCTCCTTGGCTGTAGGGCATTATTACTTCACACTCTATTTGTGCTTATTTAATCTTCATTTTCTGTCTTATTTTCTGAAATTAATTTTCTTACCATGAATAGTATGTTAATAGTGCAAACTGAGAGGTGAGTTACAGTACTAAGCAAAAAGAAAAATCTCTCAAGTAGGGAAGGACTATAAATTTATATCAGATATTTTAAATGCTACGTATTTTGAAAGAGAAAGATGTTGTATCTCTTGGAAAATTCTTGGAATTAGAGTGAAAACATTTTTAGTCAGATGAATACATACTAATGTATAGAATTAATTGGGTTTGTTTTCATTTTCAATGCTTCAGGAAGTAGGCAGGTAGATGCAAAGAATCAAAAACTTGTCCTGCAACTCTGGACAACGTCTGAGAGCATAGGCACAGTTTCTAGCTGTGTTTCTGGCCATGCAACCTTGATGAAGTTTCTTAACCTCAACCTGTCACAGCACTGTGTGAATGGTAACATGCTCCTCCATGTTTCACAGAATTGTAGGGAGGTTGAAATGAAGTAACGTATGGAAATAGAAGTACATTGCAAAGCAGTGCATAAATGTAAGGTTTTTTTAATCCCTCCATGTCCATCTGACTGTAAAGTGATTTATGGTTGCAGGTTAACACTGTGGACTTAGAACTGTAAAGTGGACCAAACTTTAGATAGATTCACTTCTCATTTGGGAGTAGTCTGCCCTGCACACAAGAATTCATCCATCTACTTCTAAATTACAAATAGCCTCTCAGTGGCAGCTAAAAGGAAAAGAGGGGATTAAGAAAGAAATTGGGTGAATTATACCCTAACAGAAGATCAGAGATCAAAATGGAGTGGAAAAGTAGATAGTGCACTAGACATTTGTAGTAAATGAGTTTATTACCGCCATGAGGCCTCTTCCTGCTTGCAGACTTTTATGATAAAAGTTAATTTATAATCTATATATGTGTCGTTCACACCTGTGCCCTTTCTAGGCTAGACTGGGACGTTTTAGAGGCTGGGAAAATAACTGATCTTTTTGTGGTATATTTAACATAACTATAAGTACTGTAAGTAATAGGGTCATTATGAGTCAGCATCAACTCAATGACAATGACTTAGGTTTTTGTTTATAAGTAATTAGAGACATAATAAATCTTTATAGCAAAGATTCTTATCTGCTTCAAAAAGTTTAGTGTTGACTTACTTAAAATGTGGCAGGAAATGTGGAAATATTTTTAAAATAAAGGAACTGAAAGAGCTTGTGTCAGTTGTTTTACCCCAATAATGCTTAAAGTATAGTTTTGCAATTAGTTCATGCAGCATGAAACTTTAGGGTTTTTTTTTTAAAAAAAAAAAAACAAAACAAAACACCAACCTTGATCTAAAGATACATTTTAGAATTTAGAAGTTCTGTCTTTTGTTGAGTTTTTCCTAATTGTTGCATGGCCTCATGCCAATTTTATTAGAAAATTTTAACAGTGCCAATTTCTTAATTTGGTGGAGCTTTTAACCTGTATTCATCTTACATAACTTGGAGAAGCAAGAATTTAAAGAGTCAGTTTCCAGTATGCCTGTAACTAAGAGTATTAAGCTGTATTTTAGTGATACAGCTTTAAGTGTTATGAACAGTGTAGTTATATTTTCAATGAATGTTGTTTTAGAGGCACTTTAAGTACAATCATCCTTTGTCTTTCAATTTCTTTCTGACTCTTTGAAGCAGCGCAGTATGTTTTATTCAAAGCCTACACTGTCTCCAACTTAAGGACTTTCTTTGTTTGGTTTGGTGAGGATGACAAGTCATCTGGGGGAACTAGAGATAGAGTCACACAAGTGCCCGTTGATTGCCTTAGTTTGGGAGCGATACCCAGTAGTTCTCCCCCTCTCCCTATACGTCTGTGCATTCTGTTGAAAAGCCTTTTCAAGTATCATATATGAAAAAAAGAGACTTTTCCTTCTTTCCTATCCCACAAACTTTAGCCTTTGTGAAATGGCCTGTTTTCCTTTGTGCTTGCTGCAGTGCCTCTCCTCTCCTATTAGAGGTGCTGATTCATGTGTTTGTTGTATTTTGACATGGGTTATGCTGGCAAATGAGTAAGCAAACAAAAAGTGATATGAGGTCTCCAGCAAGTTTCCTAAATCATCTGTTTATGGATTACCTCACTTGGCAAATACTGACTTTGAGGCTGCTTTTGGAGTCACACAATTTGGGAGTACTCTTAAGGTTGCTGTGTGTAGTCCAAGCATTTATTTTTCTTGTTTGGGTTCCTTTTTATGCAGAGATTTTCATTACAAATCCAGAGTACCATTATCTGAATTGAGCCTTGAACAGAGTTTAAAAGAATACATTTGCAATTTTCCTTAAAAAAAAAAGCAGGTGAATAACTGAGATTGAAGGCAGTTGCAGCAGTGAGTTGAGGGTTCTCTAATGCATGTGTCTATTAGGACAGGAAACATAGGTCTAGAATAGGTTTTACTTAGACAAAACTCTTCTAGGCAATACAGATTTTTAGTTGCTTGAAAATGTGCTGAAGTATTTGCAAAGACTCGAAGTAAATGTTCCCATATGATTTTTTCCTACCTATATCCCTTAACTCAGAAAAAAATGAAGTGGATTTTAGGATGCCATTCCAAAAGAGAGAAGAAATATCTGTGTATCTCCACGTACACAGTTCTATTCTGACCTCTAGGGTCGCTATGAGTCGGATCCAACTTGATGGCAGTGGGTGGGTCTGCATACACAAGCACACATGCATATGCGTACTTCGGAGTTTGCAGCAAGAAGTGAATTTTGGTTGGAATGAGAAAGTTGAAAATAGATTTAGAGTATGGTAAATTACACATCATCTGCGTTCCAAGTTTGTGAAACCAGTACTCGCTGCCCAACTGGGTGACTCAAAACCTGCTTAAGTGAACAATTATCTCACTCTTTGGCACTGAGGCCTCCTTCCTGTTCATGAGATAAGTTTGTTTTTGTTTGTTTGTTTGTTTTCTGTAGCAATTTAACAAAATCTGCTAACTAGAAGGTAAACAATTGCAGATGAGATATATTTGCTTTGCTGACCTAATTTTGTGGTAAATTCTGCTCTCCCAAGATAAAATAGAACTTGGATTTCTGTGAGGAAAAAGATAGTGTTAATCTGAAAAGGACCTCCTTTTTTTCTTTATCTCTTTAGTCTATTTATACTGGATAGGGAAGCACTAGGAAATGGCAACAGGTCTAGTACAGAACTACGAAATTCAAAGTTTCTCGTAACATTTCTGTTTGTCATAGTTAAAACACTTTTTTTTTTTTTAACTGGTGTAGAGTCTAAACTCTTAAATACTGGCTTCAGAATCTTCTTTACTATGAAACAGATTGAAATGATTGTGGTTTCTATTGTTGTTAAAGTACCAGTGCTTTTTACATTGAAATGAGTGCTGTCAAAACAGTCATCTTGAAAGAATAGATTTAATTATCCTCTCAATATGGATACCATAACTGATTAATGTGCTTGTTCCCAAAAATACCATCATTGATCAGAACTTTTTTGTCTCACTTCCTTTGAAGTCCTCTTCTTACTTTGTCATAAATGCTGTAGTTTCAGGAGCCAGCCATTTGTGTTCTTTGTGTATTACAAATGAAATCAGTGTTCACTGTGAAAATTCCAGGAAATATAATAATACTGAATAATTGCCCTTAATCCTACCGCCTATACATAACTACTGTTTAACATCTTTCCATACTCATTTCTGGGCATATTAGTATATACCCTGAATATGACACTTAAAAAAAAGGAATCATAGCATACTATATATGCCCCTCCCATATTTAAACAAAAGTCAATTTTGTATCTTCTTTTCCCATTTTTATTTCAAATGTATTGAGACTGATTTTCTAATAGGCTTAAAATTGGATCTGAAGGCATTTAGACATAGAAGCCAGATGATTATACACATTGTAAGTGAATTTCTTTTATCAATTTGCTGTATAAATGGTTGCAATCAATTCTACATACATGATTTATCAAGGTTACTACTTTAAAGAGAAATACCTATTTTCAAAAAAACTTTATAATGCTGAAATATCTTTTTCTTGTAAAAAGTCAGAATAGTACAATTAAGATAAAGGCTCCCATTGTCTGCCTTCCAGTGACCCCCTTCCCAGACAAGGCCTCTTTACCAGTTGGGTGTGTGGCCCTCCAGAACAGAAAGCATTCTGTGTAAAATGCTACATAAAAGGTAATGTACTGAATGCTGATTACTGGAGTGGAGGGAGTGCTTTTGATGTTTCAAGAATATGGAGTTATTTAGTTTTCCTCTTTGTTTGTACTTTCATTTTTTGTTGTAGTTTCTATTTTTAATTTACAACGCATTACTAAGGACAAAAATGTAACCTGATTTAGGCAAAATTGCCAATTTTCATCATGTTGCTTTCCCCTGAATTCCTTCACATAGTTTATTTTGTTTTATTTAGAACAAGAATAACCTCAAAAGTGTTGTCAGTTTTCATACACTTTTTTTTTTAAATCCACTTCAGGATTTTTACTTCTTACACAACTGAAAAAGAGTAGATAAAAGCATTTTGTTTTTGAATGCAAAATGCTGTTAGAATGGAAAGTATTGCAGAGAAGTTTGATTAAAGATCAAGGAACCTAGGTAACATTTAAGGGAGGAAAAAAACAAAATATGATTCTGCCTCATTTCCTGTAAATACGAGCATTTACTTTTAAAACATCCCCCAACACACTTATTTTTCACCACTGTACAAATAAAAATGGCCTTATTTGTAACACCTTTGGAGACAGTTGAATATTTTCATGTACAGGTTATGTGACAGCTAGGTTGTATAGTAGCTTAAATGTAGTAATTAAAGCCTGAGATTTGTTTATGTAATTTTTGATACCAAATTATTTTTAGTAGAGTATCATTAAAACCCTGTCTGGTGTTGATATTGAGTGAGAACTTCTTGATTGAGAATGTTGTTGATAAATATTATTAAAGTATTAAGGGTGCTGATACTTGCTTTCAGTAGAGACTGCATTTACCCATGGGTGTAACTGACAACATTGTGGCATGCCAGCAGTTCTCCTCATGCTCAGACCTTTAGTTTCTTTTATTGTCCCTTACACAGGCTGCTCTTAGTGATACTGGTTCTTCCATCAGTCTGGTGACTTGCTAAAATAAATAAATAGCGTAACTTTTCTGATTGTAGAGTCTACCCTCTCTATGCAGTTTTTTTTCCCAGAACTTCCCAGCTGTAGTCCATTTTTCCTTTGTGTTATTCCTGTCCTTTGTCTGTGCACTTATCAAAGATGTTGCACTTATTTGTTTACCCACCTTATTAGACTGGAAGCTGGGACCACATCTTACTGTCTTCGGCGTTTATCTTCATTATTTCTTTAAAGGGATGCCTTGTTATTGTTGGAAACTGGTAGTGTAGTGGTTAAGAGCTACAGCTGCTAAGCAGAAGGCTGGCAGTACAGATCCAACAGGTGCTCCTTGCAAACCCTTTGGGGCAGTTGTACTCTGCCCTGTAGGGTTGCTGTGAGTTGGAATTGACTTGAAGGTAGTGGGTTTGTGTTTTTATTTTTGTTGTCATTGCTCTGAATAAGGACAGAAGTAATAGAGTGGAAATGGAGGAGAGAAGCATTTAGGAAAGGAGATATTTCAGAAACCAGAGGGAAGAAATACACTGGGCTAATTAAGCCTTCAGTATGGATTACATCTCAACATAAAACAAAAATCACAACTGGATCAATAGGCGACATCATGATAAATGGAGAGAAGATTGAAATTGTCAAGGATTTCATTTTACTTGGATCTACAGTCAGCACCCATGGAAACAGCAGTCAAGAAATCAAAAGAAGTATTGCATAGGGCAGATCTGCTACAAAAGTCCTCTTTAAAATATGGAAAAGCAATGATGTCACCTTGAAGACTAAAGTGAGCCTGACCCAAGCCTTGAGGTTTTCAGTCACCTCATATGCATTGTGAAAGCTGGACAGTGAATAAGGAAGAACAAAGCCAATCGATGTCTTTGAATTGTGAGGTTGGTGGACAGTATTGAGTATGTCATGAACTGCCAAAAGAACAACAGAAAAATCTGTCTTGAAAGAGATTTTCAACCAGAATGCTTCTTAGAAGGGGGGATACCAAGACTTGGTCTCATATACTTTGGAGATGTTATGAGGGGAGACTAGTTCCTGGAGAAAGACTTCATGCTTGGTACAGGGTCACTGAAAAAGGAAGAGATCCTCAATGAGATAGATTGATGTAGTGGCTGCAATAGTGGGTTCAAGCCTAGAATAGTTGTGAGGATAGTGTAGGGCTGGGCAGTGTTTCGTGTTGTACCTGGGGTCATTATGGGTCAAATCAACTTGACAGCACCAAACAACAACATTTGAACATGATGGATTGTATTGGGCACATTTGCTGCAAAAGACCTTGTTCAAGTGTTAAAAAGCAGAGATAACACCTTGAAGACTAAGGTGCTCTGACTCGAACCATGGAACTGACTTGATGGCACCTAACAACAACAACAATTGGATGTGAAGGAGCCTTGGTGACACAGTGGTTAAGTACTTTGCTGCTAACTGAAAGGTCCCCAGTTAACCTGCCATCCACTCTGTGGGAGAAAAGACCTGGTGATCTGCTCCGGTGAAGAACCCTCAGAGGCAGTTGTACTATGTCATATAGGGTAGCTATGTGACCTAATCAACTTGATGTCACACAACGATTGTATGTGATGAACGAGGAAGAAGAGGGTACTCGATGATTTCAGATTTCAGTTTGGGTGACCCTGTGGCTTGTAGGACCATTAAATGAGATAGGGAATCTTAAAGAGACAGGTTTTTGGAGAAGATAATAAATTTGTGTTTGGATATATTCAGTTTATAGAAGCAATTGGAACAGCTGGGTGGAGATTTCCACAAAGGAATTACATATACAAGCCTGAGGCTTAGGAAGACGCCAGGGCTGGAGATACTGCTTTGGGTGTCAGCACATGGAAGTTAAAGAGGAGGCTTTAAATGAAATTGCCCTGTAGGAAGAAGAGGAAAGGTTAAGGATTACTGTATGATTTACCAACCTTGAAAAGACTAGAGTTGAACCCCTGCTGATAATTTGTATTTCTGACTAATTCCCAGGTGATGCTAATACTGCTGGTTAGGGACCAGTTCAGAGCCATTAGTAGAGCACTGGTTCTCAAAATGTATTATACATAAGAATCACCTAGGGATTTTGTTAAACTGTAGATTCTGACTCAGTATACTTAGGGTGAATGGCTAATTCTCAGCGTGAGGCCAGTTGAAGTGGAAGGAACTGGTTTGAAACCCTGGAAAAGAGAAGACCCAAAAGGAGAGCGAGAGTGCAGCTAGAAAGCTTGTAGAATGAAGTAGAATTTTGGAAGCCGAAAGAAGAGAGTTTGAAGATGGTAGATAGGGGTTTAGCAGCTGGCGAGGGGTAGGGGAGTGTGGGCATTGGTTTTCCAGGGAAGAACAGTTTCAGGTGCATTGAGTAGTGAAGAGAAAATGGAGAAAGCAAATAGCGTCAGTCTTGTAACTTTCCTGAGGTACAGAAAAATGCACAGATTGTAAGTGAATTTTCACATATCGAACATAGTAGAAGCCTTCTTTGTGCCCCTTCTAATCACTGTCCATCCTGCTAAGGGTATTCACTGGAAACCCTGGTGGTATAGTAGTTAAATGTGATGTCTGCTGACCGAAAAGGTCAGTGTTTTGAACCTACCAGGTGCTCTTTGGAAATTCTGTGGAGCAATTCTAATCTGTTCTTCTGTGAGTCAGAATTGACTCTATAGCAGTGGGTTTGGTTTGGTTTTGGTTAAGGGTATTCACTATTCTCACTTCTAACTGTAATCTATTTTAAATTTGTTTTGAAGGGAACTAAAAGGATAAGGTTGTAGTGAGAAAATTAGGAGTGGAGGGCATTGGTTTATTTATTTATTTGTTTAAGATGGGAGAGATTTTCTTGAGTATAAGTGTTGTAGGGGAAAAACATTACAAAGTTTAGTAAAGCAAAAAGAAGTTTTATTCAACATACGACTACTGACAGTTAAGTTCATGAACTTATCCTAGAAAAAGTGCTACACACCTCATTGCTGAATAATACTATGGTCACCTTCGAAGTACTCATCTTGGGAAGCTATGCACTGATGCCAGCACCTAGTCCACCCTTCAGAGCAATTTTGGCAGTCTTTCTGGAATGGCCATCAGAGTTGTCATTATTACCCTTGATGTCCCGAATGTCATCAAAATATCTTCCTTTCAATATTTCCTTTATCTCTGGGTAATGAAAAAAGTCATTGGGGCCCAGATTAGTTGAGTAGGGAGGGTGTTTGAGTACAGTCATTTGTTTACTGGTAAAGTCTCCCTGACAGACAGCTATACAATTAAGTTCACAAACTTGCCACCTTGCCACTGTGCACAATGGCCATTCCAGAAAGAGTTCCAAAATTGCTGTGAAGGGTGGACTAGGCGGTGGTATCAGTGCATAGCTTCCCAAGGGGAGGACTGCAGAGGTGACTATAAAGATATTCAGCAGTGAGGTGTGTAGCACTAGAACAATTAAGTTGGTGGACTTAATTGTCAGACTTCATATACGCAAAAAGGGAAAAGTAAGAAATTGTTCAAGCATGCTGCTAGAGCCGTGTTGGCCCAAATCGAAGGAAATTGTGTAATAGACAAAAGTGGGAAAACAGACAAGCGTATTGCCACAGCCATGTCTGCCCAAGTACAAGGATTATTACAGAACGGACAGGAATGAGAAAACGGACAAGCATGCTACCACAGCCATATCTGCTTGAGTCCAAGGAATATTACAGAATCTACAGGAGTGGGAAAACAGACAACCATGCAGCCACAGCCTTGTCTGCTTCAGTTGAAGGTCTGTTTCAGAACAGACAAGAATGGGAAAAGAAGACAAGCGTGCTGCCACAGTCCTGTCTGCCGAAGTGCAAGGAACCTTACAGAACCATCAGTATATATGAACATTGCAAAATGAGTAGAATCATTGAAAGCTTCACCTTTTCATAGATTGGCTAGAAACTGTGATCCTACATTTTAAATTATATTAACAATCAGGGGTCCAGATTTCGGTAATCACAGTTACTGGTCCAGCAAATTTCTATTCAGTAAATACTAACAGAAAAAGATAAGAGTGAAAAGTCTTTTGTGTTCTGTTTGAATGGTTTTATGTGAAAGTTTCCCTAAAAGATACTTTTCCTCGCTAAAAAATACTTTTGCCGCCGTAAGAGATAATTTCCAAGATTACCCTATCCTTTATCTCAGGGCTCAGTTGATTTGTCCTTGTAATCCCAGGTTCAGCTGGGTTGTGTTATCTATGCTTAAGGACAGGGAATAATGACTCCAATATTATTTTCCAAATCATATGTAAAGCCTATAACTTTTCTAGTGAGTTGCCAGTCATTGTTTCTCTTTTTATTTTTAGGACTATTTTTCATTTCATTCTTTTAAATGTTTTTAAAAGTAAGTACACTTAAATATACAAACTTAAGTTGTGTAACTGTCCGCCAGGCATCTGCCTGCCTTGCTTGTGACATACTGGTTTTCTAAACTTGACTTAACTCTGGGAATAGTTTTTTGCACCTCTCTTACATTTGAGTTCCCTAGTTCATTTGGCTAAACCTTCTTTCCTTCTGCTCTGATGCTATTCTCCAGCAGTGTGTCTTATACTTCCCCTGTCAAGGTACATGCTGTATCTTGGACCTTTGGTCTCTGTCTTAAAACTTTTATTTGTTTTATGTAGTTCACAGAGGGCTCAGACACTCTGAAGGTAGGCATTGGAGTCTGTGCTTTTAAAAATTTCATCAGGTTATTCTGAAAAACCTCTCGTGTACACAGGCCTGTAAAGGGATGCTTGTGTTTTATCAGAAAGGAAACTGGTGTATATTTTAAATGGAAGATCCAGTAAAGTGATAGATCTGTTAACTGTGGGAGAATAAAAAAGGTCATGGTCACCCATTGTTAACTGGCACAGCCATACACTGGGTTCTCCATGGAATTGGAAAAGAAAGTACGTTGTCAGGGATTTGAGCCTCACCATTCATGAAAGTATCAGTAGTTCTGAGGGTGTCTTATGTAACTTGAAGGTTTTATTTGTTTTAAAAGTAATTTTACCAGAATACCATCAGAAAGTGGTTCCAGATCTACAGGATTCTGGGTAATGTACTTCAGTTTGCGAAACAGTTTAGCCTTTTGTGTACCCATTGAGATCTGAGTGTTTGTGACTTCACCAGATTCATATCTTGGTTAACTGTGTTCAAGAATCTGCCCTTGTTGCTGGAACTGAAAGATAAACTAACTCTTACGCCTGAGTCTTCATTGGTAAACTTACAAGCTTCATGGAACTCTGCCTGCTTTTAAGTCTTGTGTCCTGTTTAGCATAGGACCTAACATAGTGTAGGTGTGCAATATAGTAGGTGTTGCTTAAAGAAAATTCTAGTTGACCTCTTCTGATATTTACATATGACTCTGATTACCTGGCCAGATTTGTTTTGCTATCATCAGTCCTTGGCAAGTTTCAATAGAGACAGAGTAAGAAGATAATAAATGCTTTTAAGACAGTGTCAGTCTGTCCCTTTACAGCACTCTTTGGTAGGGCCTCATCAAGCCAAACACCAATCCTGGTGGTCAGTTTCTATGAGTAAGCCCCCTGCGCACTATGTAAAACAAATAAAAGTTGTAAGACAGAGACCAAAGGCTCAAAATACAGGATGTACCTAGACAGGGGGAGTATATCTTGATAGATAATAGTATCACACTAGAAGGAAAGAAGGTTTTGCCATATAAACTATGGAACTCAGTGGTAATCCCCCTGAGGTTTGCAAAACTAAGGATAACCAACTCACCTTTCAGGCAAATTTTAGTTTTTCCTGTGGAGTCGAACTGCTGACCTTTTTGATTAGCTCCTCTAGCACTAACCCACTGTGCTGCCAGGGTTTCCATGACTGTGGTTAAGCTTCACATCTTGGAAACCCTGTGGGGCAGCTCTGTTCTGTCTTATAATCACTGTGAGTCAGCATCAACTTAATGGCAACGGGTTGTGGGTCTCCTGTAACCATATTGAAAACCCTGAACAAATCCAACACCCTGGGGCTCTTACTTTGAGACCCCTGACTAGCCCGCTTCCAGGAGAGGAATGTAAGTAACTGAAGGGTACATACACCTCAGTGGATGCGCTGGGTCTAATGAAATGCAACCTTTGGATCTAATCTGTAATGTAGCACACTCAGTTGAAGATGCAGCTCATAGCAGTAGGTTCGACTGTGATCTAGCAAGCCAAACTCGTCTAATCCAAAGCAGAACACATCTAATCAGTTTTGGGGCATCATGTTTTACCTACTTTCTGAGTCATTTGCCTTGAGAGCAGCCGTGGTGGTGCAGTGGTTAAGAGCTGTGGCTACTAACCAAAAGGCTGGCAGTTTGAATCCACCAGCTGCTCCTTGGAAACCCTGTGGGGCAGTCATACTCTCTCCTGTAGGGTTGCTATGAGTCAGTATCTACATGAAGGCAATGGATTTGGTTTGATTTTTGGTTTGCCTTGGGTGAAGAGAGTGAGCCTGGCAAACAAGAAAGAACTGTCACTTGGAACAGTGCTCAGGCCATGGGTCCACATACTGTTGAGGATGCAGTCCCTTTATTAGAAGAGATTCAGGGGTGATCTTATTCCCAGAAGATATATTCAGTCTGATTGTACCAAGGACTGAAAGGCAGGAAGGGACAGGAAAACTGGTAACAGGGAACCCAGGGTTGAGAAGGGAAAATAGTGACTGTCATGGGGTTGTTAACCAGTGTCATAAAACAATTCATTTACTGTTTATTGAGAGGCTATTTTGTCCTGTAAACCTTCATGTAAAGTACAATGAAAAACGGATTGGCTTAAGACACTGTCTTGTAGGTCTTTTCTATATGACCACTACTAATCTATCGCGTTACGTGATATTGGTAGGATTTATAACACATAGGAAAATCATGTCAGATGACAAAATGGTAGACAGTCTCACAATCTTGGGAATCATGATCTAGCTGAGTTGACAGACATTTTTGGGTGACCCAGTTTAATCCATGATACCAACTAAGGAGTTCATGTATCAGGGTTAGTCTTGTCAGCCTTTTACCAAGGTTCCTCTCGTGGTTTTCATTGCACTGTTCAATATCACCTAGCTCCTTAGCAGGGTGAGATGAGTCCTGGTATAGCTGTCTTCTTGGGAATGACTCTTTGTTTGCAGTTCCACCTGTGTTTTGGCATAAACTCAACACAGTTTAGAGGTGGTAGAGGCTGTGGATTTTTATTTTTGTATTATTTATATACAGTGAGATCACATATTCTAAATTGTACAGATCTTGCCACTGCCGTTGAGTTGATTCTGACTGACAGTGACCCATAGTAGGACTGCCCCATAGAGTTTCCAAGGAGTACCTGGTGGATTTGAACTGCTGATCTTTTGGTTAGCCAGCTGTAGCACTTAACCACTACACAACCAGGGTTTCCATCCAGATCTTAAACATACAATTTGAGTTTTGAAAACTCTGTATGTCCTGTGTAACCCATACCCCAATCAAGATATAGACCATTTCTGTTACCCCAGAAAGTTCCTCAGTAAGTCCATACCCGCACCTCACCCCTAGATAACCCCTGTTCTGTTTCTATCACTGGATACTAGGTTTGAGGCTGTAGATTGTAAAGCATGCAGATTTTCTTACCATCTGGATGTTGAGAGATGTCAGGAAATATTTATTCAAGTAAATCAGTGGTTTTCAACAAGAGGGCCGATTTTGTTGTCATTCCCCCCAGATTTGGCAATGTCTGTAGATTTTTTTTTTACTGTCAAAATGGGAGGTGGGGTGGGGTAGGGAGAGTGCTGCTGGTGTCTTGTGGGTAGAGCTGCTCAGTACCCCACAACAAAGAATAATCTGGCTCCAAATGTCAATGGTGCTGATATTGAGAAACCGTGAGGTCAGTTGTGTGTTCTCTGCAAAGGAAGAATTAGGGCCCTGGGAAATGTTCATCTGTTGGACTCCCAAGTCTCCTGAGGCATCTTTTTTCTTCTTTGTTTTGTTTAAGAGCCCGTAGGAGCTGAAAAGGCAGCTATGGGAACCATTTTTCCCTTGTGGTGTAGTGCTTAAAGTGCTGTAGCTACTAATCAAAAGGTCAGCAGTTCAAATCCACCAAGTGCTCTGTGGAAGCTCTGTGGAGAAGTTCCATGCTGTCCTGTAGGGTTGCTATGTGTCAGAGTCGACTTGATGGTGACAGATTAATACCTTTATGGCCAAAGTGCTTGCTGTGGGATGGGAATGTAGATGGGATGGAGTTGGGAAGGAAAAGAAGACAATAACTTAAGTAATGAAGGGGGCAAGCTTAGGATGATATTAAAACAAGAAATACAAAGAATGAGAAGGGAAATTAGTAAGACAGAAGTTAATAATCGAAAACTAGTAAAGTTTTTAAAAAGTAAGCAAGTTGAGATTTAAAATAAAAAAATGAAATAGAGTAATGAAGAGCATAAAAGAAATATACAAATAAAAAGATAAAAAGCAAGGAGATTGATTGTATGTAAACTTTGGATAGAGGGAGTCCCTGATTGAGATTGATATCTAGGTTAATTCTAAAACTTTTTAAACACAGCATGTGTCCAGTCGAAATTTCAGGTGCCTTGTCATGCCGTGGGAATAACTGAAAGTAGGGGATACTGCCTTGGTAGGCACTACCTAAGTGTCTGAGTATGTCACTGCCTTCTCTTAACAGGAAAACGCTTAATTAAATAGGGCAAAGAGTGTGGTACATTGGCTGGGCAACCCACTCATACAGATAAAAGGTCCCAGTGACATGTTAACAATACTGTGAAGCAAAGATGTAAACTTTTCTTTCCAGGTTATGTTATGTTATAAAACATGTGTGAATTTTGTCTAACCTTGTACTCATATTGTAGCATTCCTAAGTGAACTACCCCCTAATTCAGTTCTGAGTGTATTTATTTTACCCCCGGAAGCTTCAGCTATTTGTGAGTCATCTTTGCTACCTGATCTTTTAATTTGAATAAATTTTTTATGATCACATTTACTAACAACAACAAAAAAGCCACATGACAAAAAATGAAACGTGCAAGTAGACGGGATTAAGGAATCAATAAGTTAAAAAGTCAACATAGGATGATACATAAGGCAAGGATGATGAGGGAAAAATACGACACTAAAATGCTTAGATTGTAGATGGGGACGTGGGACAGGGATGGGGAACCAGCTAAAGCAGATAAGGAAGGGGAGTGGGAAACAAAGTCTGGGGCGGGCCTGCTGGCCTCACAGTAGAAAGTTCGCAGTTAAAGCAGTATTGTCTGTCTTTGGCAGATCCAGAAGACAGAGCAGTGAGTCCATGGCTTCAGATACCAGCTACTTTATATGCCCTCAGCTGGGGTGTGGAAGGAGACTCCTCAGAAATACTAAATCTGTCTTCTCGGTTCATGGAGACTGCTGGGACTCCTAGGTGACACGGACCTCATATACCCTGGCCTCCTTTAAAAATCTATTAATTTATTTACTTAAGTGTAAATTAAAAAAAATCAGAACCCACTGATGAAGGTCCTAGCTGTTTTTAGATGTTTAGCTCTTTAGGTTGTGTCAAGCTGCTACTGCTGCTGCGTAGTGACTGTGATGGGCACAAACCACACCAGAAGCAAAAAGAAATTTGTAGCAATATTGCCTTGAAATTAAGACCTTTCAAGAGGAACACTTAATACTTTTAATTCTTGTATCATTTTTATACCCATTTAAACTAATAACCCCTCCACAAAAAGAAAAAACAAGGAGCCATTGCCGTTGAGTTGATTTCCAGCTCATGGAGAGTAGAGCTGCTTCATAAGATTTTCTTGACTATAATCTTTACAGAAGCACATCTCTAGGATCGTTCAGGTGCCACTAGGTAGGTTCTAATGGCCAGTCTTTTGGTAAGTAGTCAAGTATAAGCCATTTGGGTCACCCAGGGAACCATTAACAACTGCTCATTTATGTTTCACCTCTCTGTCTATTCATCCAGCCAGTAAACAGTTATCGAGCATTTCTTCCTTATTAAGCATAGCCATGAGCTATAGGAGTGAGACATGGCCCTATCCTTAAAGGGCTTCCAATCTGGTAGGGAGAACTTGATTAATATAAGTAGATAGTTAAATAGTAATAAAAGCCATGAATTTTCCCCACTGTGAGGCAGTTCTACAGAAAGATAAAGCAAGTATAAGACATTCTAGCAAAGGAATCATCATGAAGTTTAGCGAACAGCATGGGAGAAATATAGGGAGTTCAGGTTATACGTGAGAAGGCAGAGTAGCAGTGCCATGCGGTGGTCGGGGCTCAGTGATAATAGGCCTTGTTTGGCTCACTTTAAAAGTTCTAAGTAATAACTGCTGAAGGATCTGTAATGAAGATGGAACATAATCAAGTTTATGGTGTAGAAATACCATTCTTTTGCAGTGTTGTGGTTGGAACCATCAGAGGACCAGTTAGGATGCTGCTAAAACAATCCAGGGGAGAAATGAGAATCTATGGAAAGACTATATAGGAGGGGATGAAGAGGAGACAGTAGAATTAAGATAATTTAATAAATTGAATTAATGAGTCTTAGTGACCAGTAAAAGGAGCACTGGTGGCAGATGGTTAAGCACTTTAGGCTGTCAACTGAAAGGTCAGCAGTTTGAACCTACCAGCTGTTCCTGGGAGAAGGATGTGGCAGTTGGCTTCAAGATAACAATTGTTAGGACTACAATCTTCCATAAAGATGATAGCCTTGGAACACCCCCCCCCCGCCCCTGGGACGGCTCTACTCTGTCATACATAGGTCACTATGAGTCAGCATTGACTGGAGGCAATGAGTTTGGTTTATTTAGTGATGACCAATAGGACGGGGAGGGGTGAGGATGACCTCAGTTTCTGAGTTGGTTGTCTAGTTGGGTGGTGGTGCCTTTCTGAGGGAGGAAGTAGAGAAAGAGGGGCAGGTCTAGGGGAAAGATGATGAGTTGGTTTTGGACATGTTAAATCTGTGGAACTTGAGAGCCGTCCAAGTTAAAATATCCAGAAGTAATAGGATAAGTGAGTCAGAAGCTTGGATGAGAAGGCTGGGCCAGAGCTGCATCCTGGGAGTCACTGGCTTCAGGTTGAAGCTGTGGGTGTGAGTAACTCAGTCAGGGAGAGTAAGGCAGGGAAAGAAACCAACTGGGTGAAACCAGCTCTTGCTGAAAGAAGAAAGGGAGAACTTCAGAAGGATTAATTATTAGGATTGTAGGAATAATCTTCACTCTGTAAAATGAATTATTAGATGAAATCATGAAAAATGCTTTCCCTTGCTGCTGCTGCTGCTGGTGTATATATGAGAGAAAGAGATGGAGACTGTTTTAGATTTTTAACTTCATTCCATAGAATTTTCTCTTAATTCCAGAAGTTTGTGTATCTATCTTTTAATTTTACTTAAAAGGCTCAGTAGAAAAACTAAGGAACTGCTGTCTCTTAGAAATTAAGATAAAGGTGACCTGAAAGTTTTAAGTCTGTGACAGCATGTTTTTTAGGTTCTGACTGCCCCAAAACTTGAGGAATACATTGCTTTCTCGTAGTGTCATTAGTCTTTCAGGGTAGGGGTGGCTAAAGCTACTGATAGCTCACGTTAGGCACCTTCAGTTTGAAGGCTTATGATAGCGTCTCTGTTTCAGGTAATTCAGAGATCCGTGGGACCGGCCAGCCTGAGTCTTCTTACCTTCAAAGTCTATGCCTCACCAAAGAAGGACTCACCCAATAAAAATTCTGTCAAGGTTGATGAGGTAACATTCTGTTCCCGTTGTGATTTATCTTCATGTCTGATTTGGTTACTGTAGGAGTTGGTACAAATCACACGTCAGGAAGATAGGACAATTTAGAAGATGTTAAAAGGAGGAAATATATTTCTTGATAGTCTGTTTCTCTTTGTAGGAAACTATATTAAACCATGGCTTTTTCAACGCATCAACTTTAATGGTATTTAGCTAATTCAGGCATATTACGTAGGTTTTTAGTGAGGACTGTTAACGTCCCAGTTAATTATAAGCACTGTGAGTTCTTCCCCAGTGGTCTGCCTGATTCTAGACTGCTTATCAAGTCAAAAAACTATCTTCTTGGTTGGCTTAGATCCTTAAATACTAAAGAAATCATCTTCCCATTGTTTTCATTCCTCTTTTTATCTTTTCCCCCGTGCTATCCGCTGATTATTTTGAATATTGGAATATTGGATTTCTACTAACTTTAAAGCAAGTGGTAGAAAGATCTACCACCAAACATGAGCAAAGTTACTTGAATCATGTTTATGTAAAGCTAATTAGCTTATCTTTTGCCCTTTACTCTCAGGCCACAGAACAGTTGCATTTGTGAGGGTGAAGAAGGCAGCTGGTAGTGGCTGTGACAAGTTTCCTTGGGGTGGGGAACAAACATATCCTGCTTTGATTAGCACCATGCCGATCATTTAATCTAACATATTCTTCAGTTTGGAAACCCTAGTGGCATAGCGATTCAGTGCTATGGCTGCTGTTCAGGTCAGCAGGTCAGATCCGCCAGATGCTGCTTGGAAACTCTGTGGGGCAGTTCTGCTCTGTTTATAGGGTCGCTATGAGTCAGAATCGACTCGACGGCAGTGCATTTGACTTTTTTATTCTTCACTTACTTTCAAGCTTTTTCTGTTTTTTTTTTTACCTCCTTTGCACCTACCTTTTAGAGTAATAAAATCCTTTTTCTAAATCTACTGTAGAATACCATATACCAGTATAAAATGGATAAAGGGGAGCCGCTTGGTTTGATACCTTTGGGGTCTTACCCTTACTGTGTCTGTTGGTCTGCAGTTAGGAAATAAGGTGCAAAGATTATTTGAGGTGATATTTAGGGTGCATGTAATCCTAAGAGAAACCATGGTGGCGTGTAATGGTTAAGTGCTCCTGCTAGTAATGCAAAGATCAGCAGATCAAATCCACCAGGCAACTCGGGACAGTTCTCCTTTGTTCTGTAGGGTCACTATGAGTCAGAAGTGACTCAGTGACAACATATTTGGATTTTGAACTCTAAGGGTCATTGTAATTACTAGAAGCTTATGCTTATAAATTTGATACTTTATTATTATCTTACAAATATATACATTTTTGAAAATTTTTTTTTTACTATGTGCAGCTTTCACTGTACTCAGTTCCAGAAGGCCAATCTAAATATGTGGAGGAGCCAAGGTCCCAACTTGAAGAAAGCATCTCACAGCTCCGACACTACTGTGAGCCATATACAAGTTGGTGTCAGGTACAGCTCTTCTGAAAATGGATTCAACGCATTTCTGTTTAGCATCAGTAGTGAGAAGTTGCTATTGGCTGTATGTTTCTGGAAAAAGGCACAATAAAGGGGGTCCAACTGAAGAGTACCCAACTTACAAATGTTAATCAGTGCCATCTCTGGGGATGGAGGAAGACAGAGGTGGATGTCTGTGTTTCATTGTGTCAGCTGTTGCCGTAGCTGCAGAGAATTTTCCTCTCACTGAGCAACATGTGGCCCTTTGATTAGACAGATAAGGGGTGGTAACTCTCCTGTTAGTCACAACTGTGAAAAGGCTGTTGTCTACCAGGAGACACTATGGGGCTGAAACCCTAGTCAAAGGGAAAGGGTACAATATAAACATTTGTGTCAGAATCAGGAAGTTTTTTTTTCCCCCAGAGATTCTGCTATCAGTATCATTTTGAGTGGAATTAAATACTTGAGTTCTAAACTGTGTGTCCTTAATGGCCAAGGAACTACTGCTAGAGATTGGCTTCTGTCACTGGTCATGTTTTGGGTCAGACATTTGTCACTTGTTAATGAGAGCATTTCTGTGAGTTTTGACGTCTGAAACTGATGTTTACAGTCTATCTATAGCGTGCTTTCACGGGCCTTGATACACGTTTTCTGTATTTTATCTTAGATTTTGAAAACTGATGAAAATTAGTAAAAGAAATATGTAGATGTATGAGACATGGTCTGTATTTACTTTGCTTAAATAGTTCAGTTTTTTGAGTAACTCAGTTTTCAAATTTAATTTTCTGTTGCTCTACCAATCAGCAGTTCTGCTCATTCGTTTTCTTTTCATCTTTTTTTAGGAAAAGTACTTCTACGCTAAGCCCAAGGTGCTAAGTATTTTTCAGTGGGGGGTAGGTAAGTTGATTTTTATTTAGGCATAATCAGTTTACTTATTAATGTAGTATTCTTTAACCTGGTTCCCTGGAAAGGCCTCAGGAGATCTGTGAATTCCTTAAAATTGTTTGTAAAATTTTAGAGCTGTGTGGATTTTTCTTGAGAGAGGATCTATTGCTTTCATCAGATTTCAGAAGACTAGTGTCCCCAAACAGTGAGGAACCACTGCTGCAACAGGTAAATGGATTCAAGATCATTAGGATTATTGAGCTCGTCACTGCACATACATGAATTTTTTTTTTAAAAAATCTATTTCCAAGTGTAACTAAGGGTAACACAGTAACCTATCAACAGTTTTCCAAAATCAGAATAGTACAATAACAGATTTTTCATGTGTGTTTGTTAGTTACTGAGTATGAATAAAATACATATGCACTGGTTTTAGTAACTGCTGTAACAGTTTAGAGGCAAGAAGGAAGTGGCCTGGTATACCTAGGAAAGTCTTGATTGCATAATGGATATTGTTTTTACATTTTTTAATTCGATTTTATTTACTTGTATGTCACCTGTCACACATACTTATAAACTGAGTTCACAATCTCTTCTGACTGATCTCAGTCAGGGACTAATAAATTAATAAAAATACTGATAATACTTAATTCACCATATTGGGCATCTTGGCAAATTAGAATCTTGTTTTTACAAGGGTTTGTTTCTGTGGTGGAAATAAGCACTAGTACAAATTACTTTCTTACTAAGATAATCATAGTGTTTTAATGTACTGACACCCCTGAGGGAAACACTTGCGGCAGAGTAGTTAAGAACTGCACTTGCTAACCAAAAGGTTGGCAGTTTCAGTCCGCCAGCGTCTGCTTGGAAACTCCATGGGGTAGTTCTTCTGTGTCCTGGGGGAGGATCACTATGAGTTGTAATCAACTTGATGGCAGTGGATAATACCCCGAGACTGTCAAATCAAGAAATTTTTTGTTCAAGAGCAGACATGCCAATAGCGTATCAGTTCTTTAAATTATTAATGCAAGTTAATAAGTAACATCTTAACTTTATTAATTTGATATACAGTATTTACTATATATCAGATACTATTGTGAATGCTTTGTTGTTGTTTTCATTGTTAGATGCCTTTGAGTCAGCAATGTTGTGTGTACAGCAGAACAAAACACTGCCTGGTCCTGCACCATCCTCACAGCCCTTGCTGTGTTTGAGCCCGTAGCTACAGCCACTGTGTTGTTCCGTCTCATTGAGAGCCTTCCTCTTTTTTGTTGACCCTCTACCAAGCATGGTGCCCTTCTCTAAGGACTGGTCCTTCCTGTTAACATGTCCAGAGTATATGAGACAGAGTGTCACCATTCTCACTTCTGGGGAACATTCTGGCTGTATGTCTAACAAGATATACTTGTTCATTCTTCTGGCAGTCCATGATAGAGTCAATATTCTTCCCAACAGCGTAATTCAAAGGCATCAGTTCTTCAGTCTTGCTTATGCGTTGTCCACTTTTTACATGTATATAAGATGATTGAAAATAGCACGGCTTGTGTCAGGCCCACCTCAGTCTCAAAATAACATCTTTACTTTTCAACACTTGAAAGAAGTCTGTGCAGCAGATTTGTCCAATGTCATACGTCATTTGATTTCTTGACTGTTGTTTCCATAGGTATTGATTGTGCATCTGAGTAAAATGAAATTCTTGACAACTTCAATCTTCTGTCCCTTTATTATGATGCTGCGTGTTGGTCTAGTTGTAAGAACTTGTCTTTGTGTTGCGGTGTAACCGATACTGAAGGCTGTAATCTTTGACCTTCATCACTAGGTGCTTCAAGTCCTCTTTGCTTTAAATTTCTCTAAGGTAAATGCTTTACAAATAATTGATTTGTTTAATTCTGGGGACCACTTGACATCCTCATAACAATCCTGATACGTACCATTATTTTCTCTACTTTTAACCTGAGGAGACTAAGGAATTCCTGATGTCATCTTTTATTTTTACGTGTACGATTAAGGTGGTCTCTTCATTGTCACTTATTATTTCCTTTTAATGCATAGCAGTAGGCATTACTTGCAATAGTAGTCCTTATTTCTTCTTCTGGACTTGTAGCTACTGCAACGGTTCTTAGGAAGAAATGCACTGTTAACTAGTTCCGTTGTTTCCTGTGAAGACAATTAGTCCATTTCCTAGGAGTCACAGTCAAGACATGGTACCAGAAGCAGTGTTTCAACTTCAGTTAAGTCTTAAAATGTATCTTCTCTCTACCTTCCCACTTCTTTGTGGTTTACCCACATTGGCTCAGCTCACCAAAGCCATCTGAGTGCCCTTCTGTCAACTGCTTTATGTACACATCTAGAAGTGAGCAACACTAGAGGGTAAAAATAAAGGAAAATAGAAAATTGCTTACAGTACATTAGACAAGGGAATGGAGGTTGAGGACTAGATAAAAGGCAAAATAAATGAAAGATCAGGCTGGAAATAGTGCAAATGTAACACAATCCCTATAGCAGCATTGGAGATGAACATATTCCCAGAGAACCTAGGAATAAGGTAATTGGCATATATCTGGGATTATCTGAAGGAGAGGGTTACTGGGTATTCCATTTTGTTAGTTTTCAGCATACATTTGTTAAATCACCTCATGGTAAGCATTGAAGACTGAAGTTAAGAGAGTGGTCGCAATGACTGAGATGCATATTATAAATGATTCAGTACTATATCATTAGTGCAAATATCCTGGCAATCAAGAGTACTACTGGAGGTACATAGGAAAGGGACTCAATTTAACAGAGATTGGGGAAGATGGGAACAATTGAAAGAATTTCTGCATTGAGTCTTGAAGGAGCAGTTGTTGGCCTCACTAAAATGTAGGGATGGGGCTATGATGACATTTCGACAGAAGGCATAGCATAATCAAGGTTCAGAAGTGAAACCAGGGGTGGATTTTCTAGTAGGCAAGGTAAGCATGTGCTTAGGGCATCAACCAAACAAGGGCACCGGTTGTCTAAAACAAAGATCCGTAGCTGCCGTGCAGACAGGACACAACCAGTTGTCCAAACCAAATACCCATAGATGTCATGTAGACAGGACACAAGGAAAAGTGTGTGTACAGCAATGATTCAGAAAAACATTCAGTTCATTGTCCTTATTATGTATGGAAGTAGATATTATTTGGCAGCTTAATTGTGATGAAATCATTGACGAATTTGTGAGAGCAAAGAACAGAAAAAAATGTCTTTCATTACAGCGTGTTGAAACATCGATCTAAAAGTAAAATAATTTATTTTCTGGTCACTGAATTTTCTTTTATGATGTCTGTTCATTTGTTCGTTTATAGTTTATAGCCAACCAAAAAACCAAACCCGTTGTTGTCAAGTCACGTCCAACTCATAGTGACCTTATAGGACAGGGTAGAACTGTGCCATGGAGTTTCCAAGGAGTGTCTGGTGGATTTGCACTGCCGGCCTTCTGGTTGGCAGATGTAGCTCTTAACTACTATGCTGCCACGGTTTCCATAATTACAGCATTTATTACAAAATGCATCAGAATTGAAGTATGAGCCATTTAAAGCAAAATTTGTGAAAGTCAACTTTTCATTGTGGGGATCAATAAAATCTCACATGGATTGTTGAAACAGATAAATTGACTTATTTTCTTTGTTGTAGGATATGTAGACTGTAGAAAATGCGGTATATTCCATTTCATCTCGTTACGCTAAATTGGCATGTGGCCCTTTGCATTCAATCACTAATATTACAGTCACATTTAAAAAGAAGTTAAATCATGGATAGCTAAGTCACACACACCCATGAACGTATATATGCACACGGATATGTGTAACTGCTTTTATATGTATAACTCACATATCTTGTTTGAATGCATAAATAAGCTGAGAAGATGGCACCACAGAGCATCAGTTTTTAGGGCCGTCACATGTCTTAATTTTTCCTTGGGTGCAACTCAGTATTATGTGTGTGAGGAACCATAAGCAGATAGGGAGTGCTGAAGATGAGGTTGAGAAAGACATGAAGACCTTCTGAGTCATGACCTAGTTGAAATTCATTTGTTAATTTCTTCAGTTTTCTTTGGCATTTAGCACAGTGTTCTTAATAAAGATTTGTGGAATGACTATCCCCGTTTAGACAACTGATGGAAAATAACATAGACATCTTAGCAGTCCCGCTATGTTTCCTTGGGGAAACAGGATACACACCTGAATAATTAAAATACAAGGTTTAGGGTTAGGTACCAAATGATGGTACAGAGAATAGATATAATGGGACTTGAGAGGAAGAAGAGTCATCTGGGTTGATGAGTTTACGAAAGACTATCTTATGGAGAAAGACGTAAACTGGATCTTATTTGGTGGGATTGACTCAGTAGAGAAGAGAGGAGGCGTCATGTGAATAAATTCGTAAGGGACATTAAGGCATGGTGCGTAAGTAGGTTCATATGGTGCATTTATTTTCACTGATTTTATTCATACCAAAGTTACTGTTTTCACTGTGTACCTATACTGTAAGTTTCCCTCATTATTCAGATTTATTCTGCTCTTGAGTTTGAATAGTGAGCTCAGATAGCAAAGGATACTTATTCTTCTGAGTTTAATGTATTTCGTTTCTGAGTTTTTAGAGCACAAGCAGTAAAGCTTCAGATAGGGCAGATCTATCCAAAGGTATTCTGTTTTCTTTTTTGATAACAGTTTAGGGGGTCCCTGGACTTATTTCTCCCTGTGTAAGTACTTAATTCAGCTCTTTCGCCTTCGGGAATGCGAAGGTAATGTAACATTAATTTCTTGTCAGAAGGTTGTTGGACCACAAGTGTTTGAAAAGTGAGCACTTGGTGTGTGAATCCTAAATCATGTTTATATACCACATAAAAAGAATGCATTGGAAGGAAGCGTATTAGCAGAAAACCAATAAAATGGTTTCAGAAGCATTTGGTACTGTATGTACTAGTTATGTATAAGACTTTTAAAAAATAAATTAATGATTTAATTTTTCTTTTTTAAATTTGTTGTACTTTAGATGAAGGTTTACAGAGAATTTGAGTTTCTCATTAAACAATACATGCATTGTTTTGAGACTTTGGTTGCCAACCCGCTCCCATCTGGGCCTTTAGTTTAGTGTTTCCGTTCATACAGCGTCCTTCTTCTCTCCTGCCTTCTCATCCTCACCCCTGGCCTATTGTTCCCATTTAGTCTCCTGTACTTGTTAGAACTGTTTGTGTTACTGTTTGAATTATGGGCCTGTCTAATCTTTGGTTAAAGGGTAAACATCAGGAATGACTTCAGTACTGAGTTAAAGGGTGTCCAGGGACCATACTGTTGAGGTTTCTCCAGTTTCTGTCGGACAGCTACGTCTGGTCTTTTTTTTTTTTGGTGAGTTTGAAGTTTGTTCTCTGTTTTTCTCTGATGCTGTCCCAGACCCTCTGTTGTGATCCTTGTTGAAGCAGTCAATGGTGGTAGCTGGGCACCATCTACTTGAGCTGGACTCCATCTGGTGTAAACTGGTAGTTGTGCTCCATGAGTCCTTTGAACTAATCTTTCCCTGTGTCTTTGATTCTCTTCATTCTTTCCGTGTTACAGATGGGATGGGACCAGTGGAGTATCTTAGATGGTTGCTCACAAGCCTTTACCACCCCAGGTGCTACTCACCAAAGTAGGATGTAGAATATTTTCTTTATAAACTATTTTATGCCAGCTGAGCTAGATATCCCCCAAAACCATGGTTCCCTACCCTCAGCTCAGTAATAAAGTACTTCAGGGAGTTTGTATGTGTCTGTGAAACTTTTATGACATTGTCCTGGTCAACTTGTGTTGACTTCCCCAGTGTTGTACGAGAGAGTCTGACAATTCAGTTCTCCAACTCATGCTAGAAAAAGTGCTACATACCTCATTGCTGAACATCACTATGATCACCTTCAGAGTACTCCCCTTGGGAAGCTATGTACCAACGCCAGTGCCTAGTCCACACTTCAAAGCAATTTTGGAACTCTTTTTCTGGAATGGCCATCATACCTGTCCTCATATTACCCTTAATGTCCTGAATGTCATCAAAGTGTTTTCCTTTCAATATTTTATTTTTCTTTGGGTAAAGAAACAAGTCAATGGGGGCTAGATTAGGTGAGTAGGGAGGGTGTTCCAATCCAGTTATTTGTTTACTGGCTAAAAACTCCCTCACAGACAAGTTTATAATTAAGTCCGTGAACTTGCCATCTTAGTACCGTGTGCGATGGCCATTTCAGAAAGAGTTCCAAAATTGCTTCGAAGGGTGGACTAGACATCAACATTGGTGCCTAGCTTCCCAAGGGGAGTACTTTGAAGGTGACCGTAGTGATATTCAGCAGTGAGGTATGTAGCACTTAGAACAATTAAGTTCACAGACTTAATTGTTGGACCCGTATACTGTCTTACCCTTCACCAATGTTTCACTTATCTGTTGTATAATTTTTTAGTTAGTATTGTTAGTATTTTCAATCCCTACCTCTCCCTCCCAGTAACCATCAAAGATTGTTGTTTCTCTGTAAACCTTTTCATGAATTTTTTTAATAGTGGTCTCAGGTAGTATTTGTCCTTTTGTGATTGAGTTATTTCATCTAGCATAATGCCCTGTAGATTCATCTGTGTTGTGAGGTATTTCACATATTCATTGTTGTTCTTACCATTGTATAGTATTCCATTGTGTTCATGCGTCATAGTTTATTCATGCTTCTGTTGATGAGTACTTAGTTTGTTTCCATCTTTTTGCTATCAGTGAATAATGCTGCAGTGACCAAAGGTGTGCACAGGTCTGTTCATGTATTGTTAGGAATGGAATTACTGGATAATATGATGTTTCTATTTCTAGCTTTTCAAGGAGACACCATATTATTTCTCCAGAAAAGTTGTAACATGTTTCATTTTTTTAAATGAACAATTTATGAAACTGTTTTCTGGTCTAATTCTGTTGTAGACAACTATGAATATCTCCAAAATGCACCACCTGGATTTTTCCCAAGACTTGGTGTTATTGGTTGTGCTGGCTTTGTTGGACTATTTTTTGCTAGAGGTAAGTACCATTTTGCATGTTTGCTTTTTAACTGTTAAGTATAGAGTTATTATTTATATTAAATGATACTCATATAGTCATGTCATCCTCACACATTCAAGATAGAAAACTATTTCATCACCCAAAAAGTTCCTGCGTGTCCCTTTTAGTTAGTCACCTTGTTCCACCCCCAGCTCCTGATAACCATTGATCTACTTCTTTCCCTATAGGTTTGCCTTTTCTAGATTGCCATATAAATGGAATCATAAGGCATATAGTGTTTTATGTCTGGCCTTTTTCAGTGTAAGAAGTTTTTGTGGTTCATCCATGCTGTAGTGTGTATCAGTATTTTATTCAGATGTTACAAAAATTCCTAATATAGAAAGTCTATGAACTCTGTAATCTGCCTCCCATAAAAAGATAATCCTAGAGAATAGTTTGGTAGCCATCTTCTCATTTAAAAAATCTTTTCTATACATGCATTACTATTATTTTAGAGTATGGAAAAGCACAGCACTGATACCATTCCCCAAATCTGTGGAATGAACTCATATAGTAGTTTCTGTGCCTTCCTCTCGTCTTGTGCAGAATATGTAAAAATAAAATTTAGAGCTCCTTTTTAGTAATCAGAAAGAAACCCTGGTGGTGTAGTGGGTAAGTGCTATGTCTGCTAACCAAAAGGTCAGCTGTTCACATCCACTAGGCACTCCTTGGAAACTCTATGGGGCAGCTCTGCTCTGTCCTAGAGGGTTGCTATGAGTCAGAATCAACTTGACAGCAGGGGTTTGGTTTTTTTGTTTTTAGTAATCAACTTGTGAAATAGCTGAACTGTTTCTTCCCCAAGATTTTTTTCTCTCCTTTCTGTAAAGCTATTCAGAAAAGCATTCCAGTCTTACTTAGATAGTGTTTGGAATTTCCGAAGATCCCGAGGCCAGGACATTGGAATTTTGACTATTAGGTAGACAGGAATATGGAATAGAGTGAATAGAAATGAACTTCTCTGTCTCCTTTCCACAGTTTGAGCGTATGCAGGTGTCTTGCAGGTCCAAAGAAAGCTCCCTCTGGCTTGCCTGCATTTTTCTACTGTCTAGTGTTTGTCCTCTGCACAACAACTAGTATGACAAGCTTGAGAATAAATGGGCACTGTGCTGTCCTGAGCAGACCTGTGGGTCATACTCCTTTGTTTTTATTACTCTCTTTTTTACTTTTCCTGGGGAGGGCATGGTAATAGTAACATAATTTGAAACCGTACCTCTTTTTCAAAAACATAAACCACACACATGCATGCGTGTACATACACATGCTCAGCAACAGGGCTTATCCCATGGGTGCTGGATGTAAAAGGGCCTGAGATGAACAGTATACAAAGGGCTTGTTAAGCAAGACGAGTGGAATGGTAGGTATATTTATGGGTGGCCCAGCTGGTTTGCAGGTTCCTACAGATAAATGATCCCCTATGGGACAACAGCCGTTGTCTTAGGTCTTAACCTTCTTAATGCTGTCTTAGGTATGAGCCCCTTTGCGGTTCTGTGTCTTCTCTTTGGTTTACGCTGCTGTCTTGTTGAAGTACAGGCTTAAAGAACTTTCAAAAAAGGGTGTATTGGAAGTAAACTTTCTAAGCCCTTGGATGTTTGAAAATTACTTTCTGCCCTCATACCAAGTGATCACTTGTTTGGTTGGGCATAGAATTTGTTGTCCAGCAAAACTTCAAAGGCCATGTGTTCTGGCATCTGGTGTTACAGATGTTAGATTTGGTAGCCAGTCTGATGTTTGTTCCTTCTTAAGGGATCCGTTTTGTTTTCCTCTTGGAAACTTTGAAGATTTGTAAATTTTCTGTGTTCTGAATTTCCATGGTGCTGACTGGATACAGATTTTTTCATTCACTGATTGGGCATTGTAGTGGCTTGGAACCTTCAGCTATAGGAAGATATCTTGGATGTCTTTGAAAATGCATTCCCATTCCTTTTCCTTTCTCAATTCATACTATTTAGATATTGGGCCATCCAAATTGACCCTCTGTATGTGTCTTTTTTTTATTTTCTTGATTATTTTATTATATCTTTTGAGTTTTTTTCACTTTGATCATTTCCAAGAAGTCTTTGTTCTCTGCATGTTCATTTTTCTTAAAATTCTTTTTTCTTTTAAAATATGCTCTTGAATTGATTTGATGATACTTAATTACAAGTTTAGTTTTGTTTTTAAGTTCTATTTCCCATAGGATTGTTTTGTTTTCCTGCTTCCTTGTCTTGCTCTCTCCCTTTTATTTTGCAGGCTTTCCTCAATGTGTGGCGATCCTTTGTTGTCCTGCAGTGGTTAAGAATGAGGCAGTTGAGTTAAGAACTCCTGTGCATACTGGGCTTGCTGACAGGCAGACTCTGTCTCATGGTGAACTGGATAGGAACTGACCTTATACGGGGGGTGCCCATGTGAGGAGGGCACTAAGGCACATTCACGTACACACACACCCAGCTCTGTAGAAGATCCATGGTGTTTTCTTCGAAGACACCTCGCCCTACCCTCACCCATTTTTGTCTGGCTTGGGAGTGGCTGCCTGACCAAGGACAGTTTTGCACAGGAATGTAGTGGGAGAGCTGGTCCATGTAGGAAAATTGTGTTTGTCCCCTTGTCTGGAGCCTTCCTGAGACTGCCTGCGGCATATCTGCTGCCTCCTCAAGATTTCAGAACTGCCTGCGTATCTTCTTGTTTCCATGCACTTTGTGTTCTCTGAAAAATTGATCAACACTTTTTATCTGCCTGTGTTCTCTCCACATATTTTTTTCTTCTGTGTGTATTTCTTATGTGTGTTTAATTCCTTTACTGTTACTCTAATGGGGTCTCAGGATGAGAGAAAAGGGAAACACTTGTGTTTAGTATTTAATTTGGGA
The DNA here is from genome assembly GCA_028571685.1 of Heterohyrax brucei. Classification (NCBI taxonomy): domain Eukaryota; kingdom Metazoa; phylum Chordata; class Mammalia; order Hyracoidea; family Procaviidae; genus Heterohyrax; species Heterohyrax brucei. The sequence continues at coordinate 31,258,672 of CM053166.1, read as the reverse complement.
GCCAGTTTGCCTTAAAAGAACATAAACCTTAGAAACCAAATAATAATTTCTCTTTTTCAAAAAAGTGTTTTCTGCTCTGTCAGAAATGGTGAGTCTCTTGAAAACATTGTACAGAGTAAATGAAGCCAGTCACAGAGGACCATGTATTGTATGATTCCATTTATATGAAATGTGCAGAATAGGCAGATCTATGCAGACCAAGTAGATTAATGGTTTCCTAGGGCAGCAACTGTGGTGGCATAGTGGTTAAGTGTTACATCTGCCAACCAAAAGATCAGTAGTTCAGATCTGCCAGGCTCTTCTGGGAAACTCTGTGGGGCAGTTCTGTTCATACCTGTGGAGTTGCTATTAGTCAGAATGGACTCAACAGCCGTGGCTTTGGCTAGGGCTGGGGGTAGGGTGGGGTATCGGAGAGCAATGGCTAAGGTGTAGGGAGTTTCTTCGGGGGCTGATATAATCTGAAATTGCTAGTGGTAATTGTTACACAACTCTATGATCATGCTAAAGCCTTGCGGTTGTCCATTTTATGTGGATATGTTGTGTGGTGTATGAACTGTATCTCAATAAAACTGTTAAAGGATGGTGCGTAATTTGTGGTAAGCATGATATCGTTAGTCGTCATCTCTGTGAATTGGGACCGAAGAGGTCCTATTCAGTATTAAATACACAAGGTGAATTGTGATGGTAAGGTTAATGAATCATGTGCTGGTATCAACGACGTTTTATTTAATAGGTTCAAAAATAAAGAAGTTTATATATCCACCTGGTTTCATGGGATTGGCTGCCTCTGTTTATTATCCACAACAAGCCATCAGCTTTGCCCAGGTAAGTGAAACTCAGTAAGCTAGGATGTCCCTATTTTTTATTTGTGTATATATGGATTTACTGCTTAATTTTTATTATTTTGCAGTTTTTATGATGTCAGACTAAAATTACTTTCCACATTGTTTAATCATCTAGTAGTGTCCCAACAGAAATCCCACAAATGGATGGCTTTAACAAAGAGAAGTTTATTCTTTCATAGTCTGGTAGTCTGGAAGTCTGAATTCAGGGCTCTGGCTCCAGGGGTAGGGTTTCTCTTTGTATCAGCTCTGGAGGAAGGTCCTTGTGATGTATCAGTCTTCCCGTGGACTAGGAGCATCTCATCGCAGGGATATCAGGTCCAGAGGACTCACTCTGTTTCCAGTGCTGCTTTTTTGGTGGTAGGACATCCCCCGCTCTGCTTGCTTCTCTTTCCTTTTATCTTGGGTAAGATAGAAGGTGCTACAGGCCACACCCCAGGGAAACTCCCTTTACATTGGACCAGAAGTGTTGCAGTCTCACTGGAATCCTCTTTAATATAATCCATTCTTGCCCCATTAACCACAGATAGAGATTAGGATTTACCACATATATGAAAATTAAAGTCACAAAATAGAGAACAACCACTCAATGTTGGTTATCATGACGCAGCCAAATTGCTACACACCTTTTTTGAGGGACATAATTCAGTCCATGACACACATATAAGTGGACTACAGCAATTGAATCTGTTTTTCTCTGCTATATACCTTAGTTCCAACACTCCTGCCAGTATTCAGAGAATATATGCTAATTTGAATACTAACCAAAGAAAATTAATTTGCATATTTACGTGGAAATGTAGACACTCAAATTTCAGAGTTGATGATTTATGGTCATTCTCAGTTTGGGCATATCTGGTCACAGCCTTCTCTTCCTGGAATTGCATGTACAGACTGTGCTCTGGACTTCCAAGCTTTCTCTCTGGACTTGGCACCAGCTTGGTTTTCCCTGCCAGGGACTTTGAGGCATACAGGCCCCTCTGTCGAGAATGCCCTTCTTAAAGCTCAAAGTTGGCTGTTCCTTGCTTTTGAAAATAATTTATTTATTTTTGTTGTTCTTGTAAGAGTATACAGAGCACAACATACCACCAAGTCAATTTCTGCATGTACAGTTCAGTGACATTGATTACATTCTTTGAGTTGTGCAACCATTATCACCTTCCTTTTCTGAGATGTTCTTCCACCATAATTGTAAACTCAGTGCCCCCTAGATTTCTTATCTAATCTTCTGATTGTTGTCCCTTAGAGATAAATCTTAAAAGAGCACAGTGGTTAAGGCAGAATTCTTTATTAGTTAAACTAAGATATTCTTTATTAGTTAAACTAAGCTGTTGCTTGGCTTTAAGGGGATATTTTTGGCTTAATATTATCTTGGGGCAATAGTTTTAGGGGTTTATCTAACCTTCATGGCTCCAGAAGGTCGAGAGTACTTGAGAACTGAAGATTATTTTCTGCATCACCCCCCTTTTGATCATGATTCTTCTATAGAATCTGTGAACAAAGTGATCAGTAATGGTAACTGGGCACCGTCTAGTTTTGGTCTCATGGCAAAGGAGGCAGTTGTTCATGGAGGCAGTTAGCTGCACATTCTGTATCCTCCTAATCCTGACTTTCCTTCTTCCTCTGTTGTTCCAGGTGACTAGAGACCAATTTTTGTGCCTTGGATGGCTGCTTGTGTGCTTTTAAGACCCCAGGCGCTATGTAAGAACTAGGAGGGAGAACAGAAGCAGTAAATATGTTATTAGGCCAGTTTCTCAGATTTCCCATGAATCATGACCCTGAATGTCCAGACCAAGGAACCAAATCCCATGAAGTGTGTGGTTGTACATAAGTAGCCTTAACAACTACTCTTTTTGTTGTTGTTGTTCTGAGTGTATCTGTCACACAATTTTTGCCAATTCAGCCTTTGACAGCCATACAGCTTAAATTGACAGCAGTTATGTTAATCAGCTGTGCAACCCTACCTTTCATGCAAATTTTCCATCACTATAAACTGAAACTCAGCACACCATAAGCAGTAACCCTCTGCTCCCTCCTGCTTCTAGTAACCACTGATAAACTTTGGTTAAGACAGGTTGCTCCAGTCTTAACCTCAGGCCTCAGCTTCACCAATACCTCCCCTGAGAGGGCTTCCCACACACTGTTACTTTTCATCTGGTCATCTGATTACTAGGTTGCAGTTACACACTTGTTTCTTGATCACTGGCAACCTCTTCCACTAGTGTGTGACCTCCATGAGGCCAAAGACTCTTGTCTTTCGGTCTTTGGCATGTGCCGCATACCAAAGCACCCTGCTGAGCCTGTAACCAACGTGCCATAAAAATGGTTTGAATTAGTGAATGTCCGTTTGTCCTAATGTTATGAATATTTTTCTTGGCTTGACTCTCATGACAGTTTTTAGTTTAACTTTCATGAGTCAGACCCGACTCAGCCACCCTTGGCTTGGCTTTCATAGGTTTTTGTCTGTTTATTCTCCATTTGACTTTTGGAAACCGTGGTAGAATAGTGGTTAAGAAGGTTGTCAGTTCAAATCCACCAGGTGCTCCTTGGAAACTCGATGAGGGCAGTGCTATGCTGTCCTATAGGGTCACTGTGAGTTGGAATCAACTCGAAAGCAACAGGTTTTGTTTTTTAGGAAATGAGTCAGAACAAAATAGTTGGCTTTATTGCATGGCTTTGAACCAGTTCAGTCACGGCTGATGAAGTAAAACCAGAACAAACCAGATTTTTTTTTACAATTAGGATGATCTGGAATGATAACTAGTATCAGAAAAATTACAGGTCAGAGCTCGTGTATAGGAGACTCGGAAGAGGTGTAGTGAACCCTTTTAGGATCCTGATGTGTTAGACTGGATTATTGGCAGGACTGTAGAGACCAAGACACATTTGAAGTGGTGTGGTCCGTCACCAGCTTTGAGTAGGGCACTGCTGTTTTGGACTCTGCTCAAGATCCAACTGGCAAGATACTTGGTTACTGCAGTGTGTATGTTGACTTTGTTTTCTAAGAGGGAGATTAGGTTTCTGGCAGGGCTTTGATTGGTAATTTTTCCCATTCCAGGTATCATTCTGGTTCACCCAAACGTAAAAAAAATTTGGGTGTAATTGACTTTACTTCCTCAGTCATGATTGAATTGGAAAGAACTGGTTTCAAACCCAGCTTTTTCATGAGATATAAAACAGCAGTGATTTAAAGAAAGTCTTCAGTATTGTTTTAAGTGTCATTTAGTTTCTACTTCAATTTCCTTTTTTGTAAAGACTCTAATTCTGGAGAAGTCATGTAATTGCTTATATTCTGTTTTCTGTTCAATAGTGTTTAGATGAAAGTACTGTAAGGAAACCTTTAATGGAGAATGTTATTTTTCTTTAGTAATGTAAAACATCAAGAACAGTGCTGTATAATGCATAAATGTTCAGTATGTTTTGATAGGTCGAAGAATCATGTAATACTTTATTTTGAGAAAGTTGGAACAACTGGAAGAAGTAAGTTGTAAGAAATCAACATACAGCAGACCACTCAGCTTACTAGCAGAGTGACCTTAAGCAAGTCATTTGGTCTTGGAGTGTTTGTAATCTTTGCCTACAGACTCACAGAGTTGTTTCACAATTCTTTTTATGTAAAAGTATTTTGTAAACTAAAATGCTCTGCAAATATTATAAAACTTGGAAAGAGAATAATCACTGCTTTCAGAAAGTTGAAGTGCAGTTAACATGGCAGGAGGGCAGTTGTGGCTGGGTGGTGGAATTCTTACATTCCACGAAGGAGTCACAGATTCGCTTTTCAATCAAAGCGCCTCATGTGCAGCCACCACCCGTCTGTCAGTGGAGGCTTGTGTGTAGCTGTGGTGCTGAACAGGTTTGAGCAGAGCTTCCTGATAAGACAGACTAGGAAGAAAGGCCTGGAGATCGTCTCCAAAAGCCAACCTATGAAAACCCTGTGGGTCACAATGGCTCAATCCTTAGTCAATCATGGGGATGGTACAAGATCAGGCAGTGTATTGTTCTGTTGTATTTGGGTTAGCCGTCAGTCAGGGGCCAACCTACAGCAGGTGAGAACAAGAACAGTTCTGTGAAAGAGTAATCAACATTCTTTGTCGTAAGTACAACTAAGAAATGCAAATTACCAGGAGGCATTTTTTTTTTTAAGCTTGATACGTAAATAATTTTTTTTGAAGTTTCAGACAATTACAGCCAGCTGGCCAAAGGTGAACTAGCACATTTTAAGGCAGTGAGCTTCCTGACCTGGAAATATTCTCTAACCCTGGATATGACCCCTTAAGATGTTATAGAAAGAGTTCTGAATTCAGTTACCTCCCAAATCTCTATAGGAACTTGAAGACCTTCTGTTTTGGGTTTCCTGGGAAAACAGGGAACATATTCATTGGGTTCACTTTATTTTTTATTTAAGCCCCTAAAATGGATGACTGATTTTCACCTTAGCAAGTGTGTAGATAGACTGTTATGTGCAAGACAGGCTACTAAATGTACCAGGTAGAAGTCTTCTGTGTGTCATTTTTCTTCCATCAGCAATAATTGCCTACATTTTTTGTAATGGAAACTTTGGGGTATATACTTGCAGTTTATCACAAATTATTTTAATGTATAACAATAAGCAAGCGGACTATCTTTCTTCTTATTCTGTCATTCTTCGTATTTTTTAATTTTCTTAGGCATATGTCCCAAGGCATACCGCATTAGTTGTATAGTTAAGTACAGAATTTTTGGCAACAGGATGAAAAAACAAAAACGAAATTCTTTTCCTTACCACTCCTTTGCAGAACAGCAATTAATCTCTTAGATTTTGTTTCAAGGTCAGCGGGGAAATGCTGTATGACTGGGGCTTGCGAGGATACATAGTTGTAGAAGATCTGTGGAAAAACTTTCAAAAGGTAAGAAGCACTTTTTTGTTATGTCCCTTTTGATTTAGATATACAGTTTCTCTAGAGTTTTGTGAAATACTTGCTAACTCTATTGTTTGTTTTATCTTGTTTTTTGTTTATTTTTAGTTATGCCTTCAGTTCACATTTTTGGTGACCTTTATTGGACAAGTAGTAGAATTTCTGAGCATTTGATTATTATCACCAGACAAATAAGTGATCAGAAAATGCATTCCACCACAGCGTTAGACCGTAATTTCCACTCTGTTGTATTTATAATCTGTTCAAAATTCAGTTTCATAAAACTGGATTCAGTGGGAAAGCAGCATGCTTCCAGATGAAAAGACAAGTGGTTGAGGCCCCTTCCAATTGTCATAAGTTCTGTTCATTTCTTCAGTGGTACTGTGTCTGCACTCCCTGGCCTTCTCAGCCTAGCTATGCGTGAGTCTGAGTATGTTGGGTACTAGCCACCAGCCAGAGACCACCTTCTTGTGCTGTTTAGTGGATGAGAACAGAGTGTCATCTTGTATCTCTGCTATCAGCCACATAGCTGAATGTTGCTTATTTGCTGGAACATTCTCCCCTTCTTTAGTAAGGATGAATGAGTAGAGAACAAGGCATCAGGACTGCCCTAAGAACTCAATGGGTGTACAGCCAGCTGAGGAAGAATTAGGTTTGTGTTAGCAGATAACGTTTACATTATAGATTAAAGAAAGTTCATTTTGACCTTAAATTATTTCAGATGAAAATACCCTTTAAAAATATATATAACTTTCAAAATTAAAATCCAGAATTTTGAAACAGAATTTGGAAATACCACTCCATAGAATAAATCATAGGCCCTCCTCATTGTTTACAGAAGTAATCTTCCATGAAGATCTTAAGACTAATTTTTATATGAGTGGTTTATAAAGGAATTAATCTGTTGAGCCTGTTTAAACTGGCTCTTGAGTAGGAAGTTCTGTATCAATATCAAGTGTCCTTTGGCAATCCCTTTTATAGAATAAACACTCATAGATTTTTTTATTTTTAATTTCTCTGACATTTTCTTTGGAAGCTTGCTTTCCTGTTTAAAAATTTCTTAACAAGTCCACACTGAATTTTATGTGGGAAAGGAAATAAATGTCAGGAAAACTGTACACTGCCCTAGAAAGAAACATGGAAAGTGAGACTAGATCAGCCTCCACTCTGAGTGCTCCACACCAGAGCCAGCAAGGGGTGCCAAGGGAACCTCTCACTTGAAAACAACTTTCTGTAACTGCTCTGAGAATTCAGTCCAGTGCACAAGCAAGTGGACTGCAGTAGGAATGCAAATTAAACAGGCCAACATTTTGTGGTAATTTGAAGACGTTAGATATTAGAGCTACTTAATTTATATGAGTCTTCTGGGAGTAGGGTGGTAAAGATTCCTAATTAGCTCATGGTTGGTCGGCATTTCTTTGTCTCATGTTCTCTGTACCCTTGCCCTCTTAAAGAGTTATTGAGCATTTAAAGTGTTCTATTTGTTTCCTCGCAGAACATAGTTTTCATGACAGCTTTCTGTTGTCAACGGAAGGTAATAAATTGTGACTATTTAAACTTTTAGCAACAGTTTTAAATACAGAATAGCAGAAGGCCTCATTAATTCAAGAGTAGATATACTTAGATTTCAGGAATTGTTTGATACTGAAGTATCATTGTTTTTTTTCTCCCTTGAGTGGATTTTGTGGGCTTCAAGTTTTTTTGTTTGGTTTGTTTTCCAATGAAAGCAAAGATTTAAGCTACCCTGTAACAGTAATCTTTTGAGGCCCTGGAACTGAGTATGTTTTGTTTATGGTATATGAAATAATTCATAATCTACTAAGGGAGATGAGGGAAGTGCTTAACCAAAGTACAAAACAAAACATGGTGAATGCCATCAAAAAGGCACAGAAAAGTTAAGATTTGGGGGTAAAGAAGAGGTGCCTGTCTCTTTGAAGGGAACTGACAGGCACGTCACAAAACTTGTTCGTTGTTAGTTTGTTTAGAAATTGATTTTCAAGTCAAGCTTTAGTTACCAGTGTCAGTTAGGTCCAGTCTAATTCAGAGCTGTTTGTGCTCTAATGATCTTACAGGGATAGACCTGCCTTTTGTTGTGAATAGCTAGACATTTGTTGGAAGTTGTGTTTACAGTAAAGCCTGAAAATTTATATGGTATGAATAATGGCTTGGTTCTCAATTATCTTCTTTCCCATGGGGCTCTAAAAAAAAAACTCTGTCATTTTGCTGCTGTGCTACCTTCTTGCTCCCTTTTAGGAATTAGTTCTAAATATTTACACTGAGTCTCCAACCAGTAATGTTCAGCTGTTAGTGCACTTCTGTCATCGTCATTGGTCACTTCAGTGCAATTTGTGTGCTTCAGCCGAAGTGAACGCTGTGCTAGAAGAGCAAAGAGAAGATAGGCGTGTCTGGAAATGTCACTGGAGTATACTCTAGCCTGTTTTGTTTTTTTTTTTTTAAAGAAAAAAGAATATATATGCATGTAGTTTAAAATATCCACCTTTAAAAAGAGGAAATTACCAGTGCCTTCAGAGTTCTCTGTGTGCCTCTCAGTGCCCTCAGAGGGAGCTACTCTCTGGAATTTTGTGTTTTGCATTCCCTTACTTTTTGTTAAACTTCTCTGCTTAGTTTAACTACGTATGTGTGTATTTTAGAGCGCTGTAATTCAGCTTGTCGGTTTTTTGCCTTTATGATACAAGTAAATATACAAAGTCAACATAAATGAAGCCCTACTATATTGTGTGTATTACTTTGCAACTTGTTTTATTTCCTTACCGTTATGTTTATGGCCTGTGTAGGGCTGTAGTTTGTTTTCATTGGTATAGGGTATTTCTTTGCGAGAAAATACCCATGTTGATGGATAGTCGGGTGGTTTTCAGTGTATTGCCTGGAACACACAGCTGTGAACATTTTTGTACATGCCACATGATTTGTGAGTGATTTCTGAACACTGGGATTCCTGGTTCATAAGGGTCTGTGTATCATTAGTTTTACTAGATAATGCCAAATAGTTTTCCAGAGTAGTTGTTGCAGTTTATTCTCTCAGGACGAAAACTTGGTATTATTAGACTTTTCAATTTTTGCCAGTCTGGTGGCTTCCAAATAGTTTTTCATTCTGGGGGTGTGTTGTATGGGGAGCTGGTTTTTCTCTCAATTTTTATTTCCAAAAAAGTTTCATACTTGCTGGAGTAAAACACTGAGTATACCCTTCACTGGTTCACTAACATTTTGTTACATTTGCTTGATTTTTCTCTTTACTTGTGTGTGCTCACTCCTACATTTTTTTCTGAACCATCTGAGAACTAACTGCAAATATTGCACCTTCCACCCCTATCTAATTGAGTTTGTGTTTCCTAATAATAAAGGCATTCTCTTGTGTAATCCCAATACTGTTATTAAAGTAAACATTTCATTTTTTTTTACCAAATATTACTTAATGTATGTTCCATACTCAAATTTTCACAGTTGCTGCAGGAAAGCTGGAAAGGAGGATCTCAAGAGAGACTGTTGACCTGCTGTGGGCTTGGCAGCCTATGTTACAAAATAATATGTGTATTAATTGTTCACTGAGAAAGTAGTTTGCTCTGTAAACCTTCATCTAAAGTACAATTTTTAAAAAAAAGGATAAGAGCCAAGAGCACATCAGCCTAACAGCCCCAGGAAAATGCCAACAAAGTCACCATGAGTACTAATTACTGCCCACTACCATAGACAGTGCTGTCTGTGGCTGCCCCTAGGATGACTTACTCCTGGCCCTGTTTTTCAGAGTCTCTGTCTGGGGGCATCCAATTAGCCAAGCTTAGATGGGCTCCTGGCTTAGCTGCAAGGGAGGCTGGAAAAGAAGTCTGGCCTTTTTGGCTTCTGTGGTGAGGGCTAGGCTGTGCATGCCCCCAAGCCTCAACTGAGTGGATTCAGAAACTTCATAGGTCAGACCCTGGGCCTCTGAAGGTGGGGCAGCATCCATTTCTCTCATGGAATGCGTCAGGAGAACAATGGGAATGCAGACGTGTTTTCCTCAAATATTTCGCTGTTTAAATTTGTATCCCCTCTTTTCTAAAAAGAAAAAATTCAGCATTTTTGCTGTTTCCCCTAAGGGCTTATGTTTGCAAATAAAGGCCTTATTAACTTATTCATGAAGCCAAGACAGGAATATGAAGCAAAGTTTTCTTGTTGGAATCCTGTATCTTCCATCGTTGTATTCCACTGTCAAAGAACTTCAAGTGACCTATTTCCCATTAACATTCCCAGTGACTCATGTCTCTGCAATGAGCACCCAATCTCAACAGGCTATCCTGCCCCAAATTAATGGAACCTCATCAAAAAGTCTGTCTGTCCGTGACTCTTACCCAACTAAGCTAGTCTTCAGACAGTGAACAGCTGACTCCTCTGGAACTCCCTAGCAGCTTTCTTCTGCATATACGCGAGGGAAGGCTGGCTACAATAGTGACCTCAAGCTAGTGTGGCCTGAGTGTGGGCTTCAGCCTGTGTGCCAGGCAAGTCCAGATGATCTGAATGTTTCAATAGTATTAATCATGTACTCTTAAATGAGTATAGTATTAAATAGACTAGTCCTAAAATAAAACTGTACTTGAAGAGACACCAAAAAATATTATGCTCCAGTTACTCCAATCATGTGCTGTCCTTAAGTAATTTTTACATTATTTTAGAGCTAAGTGAATCACTATTATTATTATTAGGAAACATCCATGTGATCATCTTCTGGAATAATAAAATAGAACTTTGCCAGCCACCTAGAGGCTCCTCCTTCTAGACCAGCCTCATCACGGTCTTTTTTTCTTCAAAAATGATCACTAGTCTAAATTTCACAGTAATCAGTTCCTTGTTTGTCTTTACGGTTTTATCGTTGACATATTTATCCCTGTCACTTTAGTCTTGCCCGTTGTTTTGTAGCTTCATATGCCCATTAAATCTCTTTTAATTGTAAGTTGGAGCGTGGTGGCACAGTGTTTAAGTGCTCAGTTGCTAACTGGAAGGTTGGCTGTTCACACTCACTCATTTGGCTCTATGGGAGAAAGACCTAGTGATCTGCCTCTGTAAAGATCACGGCTTAGAAAACCCAATGGGGCATTTCTATTCTGTCGTATGGGTTCCCTGTAAGTCAGAATCAACTCATCGGCACCTAATAGCATCAGCAATTTTGAGTCATGTGATAATCTCAAATAAACCAAAGTCCACACTTTTCTTTCCTCAACAGTGAAGATACAACAGATCTCCACTTCTCACTTGTCTGTTTGGTTCTGACACAAGCTGCCTGTGCAGCGCTTCTCTGACTCTAGCCACCCAGAGTTGAAAGAGCACTATCCTTTACACTGCCAGATGGGCAGACACCAGCTGCAAGTGAGTCCGCATGACTCCTTCATTTCTCACCTGCTGGCTATAAATTTGGGGTTTCCTTCCAACCCTTTGGGATGCCAGCTGCAAGCTCAGGAGTCCCCCATGGGTCACTTACTGCTGGCTTCCACTATTCCTTTGGGTTTGATAACTCTCTGGAACAATTCACAGAACTCCTGGAAGGTGCTATTGTTACTATTATAGTTGTATTGTTAGAAAAAGGATACAAATGAAGAGACAGGATGAGGTCTGGGAGGGTTCTCAACATGGAGCTTCTGCATCCCCAGGGATGCTTACCCTCTTTGGCACATTGGTTTCTTTCACCAACCAGGAAGTCCATGGTGCTTCCATGTCCAGAGCTTTTATTGGCTTCTTACATTATCCAAGGTCAGGCCAGCCCTACCCATTAGCACAATCTCCTGGTGTGATCTAGAGGTCCATAACAAGGCATTTTAAATACTGAGGAAATCCCGTGGGTTTAGAGCTACCTCTCAGGAAACTCTGGTGGCATAGTGGTTAAGTGCCGCATCTGCTAACCAAAAGGTCAGCAGTTCGAATCTACCAGGTGCTCCTTAGAAGCTTTGTGGAGCAGTTCTACCCTGTGTCATAGGGTCACCGTGAGCCGGAATCGACTCAATGGCAGTGGGTGGTTTTTCTTAAGAACTGAGGACAAAGGTGAAATTATTTGAGGTAAAGTAAATCTTTACCCCACAGATATTCAGGTTCCCCTTCTATCCTCTTTTTTCCCCCCTACAGTTAATGCGTTAAAGAACCAATAGTTTGGGTTTTGCTAATTGTGTACTTCTGGTGCAGTTTAACCTGTTTTTCTGCCCTCAGTATTTTCTGCGTACTGGCAGCTGGGTCCAGAGGTTCCTTCATTGGACTCATGTTTAAACCTTTTGGCAAGACTGTAGATGGTAGTGTGTTCTTTTATTAGAAGGCACATAAGTGTGGTTTTCACATTTCTTTTTAGTGTTAGCAGCCCTTGATGATCAATGCCTAAACCTATTAATTCATTGGGGTTACAAAATTATATTTTACTTCTGTCATTTTCTTTTCATGTATAGCTGCAGTGGTTTAATAAGGAACCACTTTGTAAACTCGGGTGGTGTAATTGTTAAGTGCTATAGCTGCTAATCAAAGGACCAGCAGTTTGAATCCACCAGGCTCTCCTTGGAAACTCTATGGAACAGTTCCACTCTGTATAGGGTTGCTATGAGTCAGAGTCAGCTCAGCAGCAGTGAGTTTTGTCCCCTCATTTACTATTTAGTTATCCATTTATATTTGGTATAGGGAAGCCAGGATAAATACTTATTTTTTTTCCTGTTTATTTGTCAAGTTTTCAAACTAATGAATTTGTTCCTTCTCATCCTCAGAGAGTTACCAATTCATTTTTTAAAATCGATTATTATGAACTTGTAGATTTAAACATGCTGGATGGGTTTCAATTCATTCTAATTCTTATTCTTACTAATGTTCAAATTTTCCCATCTTTGGGTTGTAAAAGTTGGCTGAGTCCTTTTGATATGACCCAAGTAGTCGGTGATAGTTTTCTCGATATCTGGCATTTCAGGATATTCTTGGCATTTCAGGATGTTCCCAGAATTTCTCATTATGGTTTAAATTATGTTTTTCTGATTGCAAATAAGGTTGAGCATCCTTTCACATGTCTATTGGTTTCTCCTTAAAATGCTTGTTCATATCTTCTGGGCATTTTGTGGTATGGGTCGTTTTCTCTTATTGATTTATAAGAATTCTTTATCTTTTTTTCTAAATACAGATGTTTGACAAAGTGGCTAATATTGTCAAAGTGGCTACAACAATGGGCTCAAACATAGCAACAATTGTGAGAATGGCGTAGGACCAAGCAGTGTTTCATTATCGTGTATTTAGGGTAGCTACGAGTCAGAACCAACTCAGTGGTACCTCATTGTTTATTAGGTGCCATCAAGTCAGCTCCAACTCGTATTGACCCTTTTTGTACAGCTGAATGAAACACTGCCCCATCCTGCCCCATCCTCACAATGGTTGTGTTTGAACCCGTGTTGCAGCCACTGTGTTAGTCCAGCTCGTTGAGTTTTCCTCTTTTTTGATGACCCTCTACTCCGACTCGGCGGCACTTGGCTTGGCTACTTTACCAAGCATGACATCCAGGGACTGATCCCTCCTGATAACATGTACAAAGTATGTGAGATTTAGTTAGTCTTGCCATCCTTGCTTCTAAGGAGCATTCTGGTTGTATTTCTTCCAAGATAGACTTGCTCATTTCCTTTGGCAGTCCGTTCACTATTCTTTGCCAGTACCACAATTCAGAGACATCAGTTCTCATTGGTCTTCCTTCTTCGTTGTCCAGCTTTCACTTATGTATGAGGCAGTTGAAAACAATGGCACCTAACAACAGTGTGTTTGATATTGTTCAGTTGTGTGTTTGTTGATGAGTTCTCCCAGTTTAGGGTTTTTCTTTTCAGTTTTGGTGTCTTTTGATGATCAGAAGTCTGTAATGTAGTTAAATTTGTTGATCTTTTCCATGATGATTCTCACTCTTTGACTTGAGGAGCTTAATAAAACCATGAAAATATTTATTGATTGTTCATCATTAATGTGAAACTCTTCCACAGTAGTCCCAGAACAAAGTCTCAGTGTCAATGATAGTGGCCAGAAGTGGATGTCAGTCCTCAGGGTTATAGCTGAGTCCTTTGAGAATTGTCTTAAAATCAGCTATACACAGCAGTGTGTCTCAGTAAATGTCATATTTTAGGTTTTCAGTAGGTTTTTAAAAAAATGTAACAAGTTACTATTGTAGAACAACTGTTAAAGGTCAACAATAACTAAAAAGAAAAATTAGAGTAAATCTTTAAAGGACAGGAAAACACATAAACAGGTCTGGTGTTGGAATCATTTGGAAAGGAATAGCAGTGATGGTTGCATAGCCTGATGAGTATAATCAGGGTTGCTGAATTGAAAAATATTGAACTGGCAACTGTTTTGTTATATATATAACAAATATATAATTAAAAATGGACCAAAAAATCTTCCGTATATGTACATATATAAAACATAAACCTGTTACCAACGTGAAAACGGAGCAGAACTTCAAGAGCTGAGCCTTTCATAGTTTTATTCAGGCTCTTGTTGGCTCAGCAGGAGAACAAAAGGGAAGTAGCAGCCACCACCCTGAGTAAACATGCCCTGCTTTTTCTTCCTCTATTCAAAATTCCTGAGCTCTCTAAAAGCATGCAATCTTGGCTGAAAGTAAGTTACGTAATGTTAAAATGATCGCCTTCTAGTTAGAAGGTCGGACATATTTGGTATCAGAAAAGATTGGCTGATGGGATTCCGTGCAGCATAGTGTTTAAGAGAGTGGGTTCTGGACCCACTCTGTCTCTTATTCGCCCTGAAACCTTGGGAAGTTAGGGCTCAGAGAAATGGGACAGGGCTTTTGAGGGCTGTTTGGGTGATTAAGTGAGCTTAGGCATGTGAGGAACACATGAAATGGACAGACGCTAGCACGTGATAGCCGCCAACCACTACTCGTGACACTGTCCATTTTCACTCTCTGCCTGGTAATGTCTACGGATGGAATATGGAGTCACAATGCTTGAACCTCTTAGTCAAGAGTGTTTTCATTTCCTGTTGCTCCTGTAACAGATTACAGCAAACTTAATGGCTTAAAACAATACAGTTTTACTGTCTTACTGCTCTGTGGGTCAGAAGTCAAGTACTAAATCAAGGTGTGGGCAGGACTGCATTCCTTTCTGGAGGCTTCAGTTTCCTGCTCATGCAGGTTGTTGACAGAATTTAATTCCTTGCTATTGTAGGACCAAAGTCCCTTTCTTTGCTGGCTGTCAGTGGCGGAGGTTCCCAGCTTCTAGAGGCTATAGAGTTCCTGGGCTCATGGCTCTGTTTCTCCATCTTCAGAGCCATCAACAGAGGGTGGAATCTTTCTCGGGTCCCATCTCTTGACCTCTTCTTTTGTCTCCCTCTTAGTCTTTAGGGACT
Source organism: Heterohyrax brucei (assembly GCA_028571685.1). Taxonomy (NCBI): domain Eukaryota; kingdom Metazoa; phylum Chordata; class Mammalia; order Hyracoidea; family Procaviidae; genus Heterohyrax; species Heterohyrax brucei. The sequence goes on along the minus strand of CM053166.1, from coordinate 31,243,587 downwards.
CATGTGATTACATTGGGTTCACCCAGATAATCCTCAGTAATCTGCCTATTTTAAGGTCAACTGATCAGCAACCTTAACTCCCCTCTGCCATGTAAATTAACAGTCCCAGTTCCAGGACTAGACTGCAGACGTTGTTGAGGACTATTATTGTGACACTGACATTCAGTGAACTGGAACTGCACTAGCTTCTTTAGTAGGTCATTTGTCCTCACCAGTTATTTCCTCATCAAAAAAGTTGAGACACTTGCTGCCTGTGACACACCTGTTGCCATAGCGTTGATTTCAACGGGACAGTGTAGAACTGCCCCATAGGATTTCCAAGGCTGTAATCTTTATGGAAGAAGACAGCCACGTCTTTCTCCCACAGGGCAGCTGGTGGGTTTGAACTGCTGACCTTTTTGGTTAGCAGATGAAGTCTTAACCTCTCTGCTACCAGGACTCTTCAATGTATGATAATTAGCATTGATTTATGAACTTGGCAATGTGTGCTAAGCTCTTTATGCTGTTATTCTCATGAAAAAAATATGTGAGGCTGGGTTTATTATTACCCAGTTTTATAAGTGAAGCACCTCTGTTTTAGAGAAGTTAAGTAATTGATGAAAATAATTCAGCTAGTGAGGTGCTGAGACATTTAGGGGGCTACTATACCTCAGAGGTTTAGCTGCAAATTCTCCTTCACCTGGCAGTGCACAGTGTTAGAAATCAGCATTTCTGGTTTTAAAAAATGTTGTTTCAGTTTTGCTAAGAGGAATTGTAATTCATGCATGTGAACACGGTAATAAAAGAATTGAAAAACCAAAGCCGAATACATTTTAAAATTGAATTATAAAGACAATGATTAAGTTATAAAATATTTTAATACAACTGTTTCTCTGTCTGAAAATGAAGAAAACTTAATTCCTGGTTTGTGCTAAACCAGGAACTGCCTTTGAAGTCAGATGTTGTTTTTTCTGAGATCATGGTGGTCTCTGCCAGAGAGGTCTGATTTGTTAATAGTGTGTGGATGGAGGCAATATTTCTTTAATGAGAGATTTGACTGTCATGTTTTGTTACAGTATAAGTGATATGTAACCAAACAGAACATTTTCCTAGCAACAGACTTGTTTTCTTCAATCAAAATAATTTTTTTTTATGTGCTCACTTTCTTAGTGGCCAAAAGATGCAAAGTCTTCTGAATTTTTTTTTAAATCATGGTAAAAGCTTATGAATTTAACATTTTATGTTTTTGAGGCTGGAAGCTGGTGATCATAGAGAGTAAAATGTAGAATATCATTCAAAGTACTTTGCAAGCATTACATTAGGAGAATTCTGACCTAAAATATATTTAGGCAGAGACAACACTGTTTTTATGCCAGACTCAATTTTTGGACAATGGCTATCAAACTGACCCTTAAACCAAACCAAACTTGTTGCTGTCAAGTCGATTCTGATTCTATAGGACAGAGTAGAACTGCCCCCTCGAGTTTTCAAGGCTGCAGTCTTCACAGAAATAGACTGTCACATCTTTCCTCCGGGGAGCTCCTGGTGGGTTTGAACCACAGACCTTTCAGTTAGCAGCCAGGTGCCTCACCACTGTGCCTCCAGGGCTCCTTAATTTACCCTTATAAGATTCTTTTTTAAAATATAAATAAATAACTTTATTTATCACATACCCAAAGCATTATTATTATTGTTACACTCATCAGAACTCTAATTTCTACTCCATTCCCTTTGTTTATTTAACAAATCCATGAATACCAGGTGCTAGGAGACCATAGGCATGTTGTGCCATCATAAAGCTTGCAGAGTTCTGGAGGATTCAAGCAGTTAAAAAATAGTTAACACAAATACAAATACAGATGTGCACGGATACTCGGAAAGTGACTAAAAGGTTCTAACCTAAATTGAAGGGCAGGGTTCAGGTGAAAGCCTTAATCTAAAGAGTGAATAGCATTTAACCAGGCAAAGAATTGAGATTTACCAATCTAGGTGAACATAAAAAAACAAACCCGTAGACCTTAAGAGTGGAATCACTTTATTATACCTGTGTCCTGTTGCCTCAAGTCGATTCTGACTCATAGTAACCCTATAGGACAGAGTAGGACTGCCCTGTGAGGTTTCTGAGAAGCAGCTGGTAGATCCAGACTGCTGATGTTTTTTGGTTAGTAGCTAAGCTCTTAACCACTACGCCACCAGGGCTCCATTTGAAGTCAAGGGGTACATTTTTTGGTTTTGTTGTTGAGAATATAGACTACAAAAACATACACTAATTCAAGTGAAGTTCTTAGACCAGGATGGAGCGTGGCAAGTTCAAGCAATAGTGGGAAGACCTCTGGGGGCTGTGGTGTGGTATCTGAGCAGTAAAGTGGCACTGGAGGAGACAAGTTATATAGCCACCGAGTCCTGTAGAGCTTAGTTTAGAGTGGCAAGTATGACTGGCTGTGGATTATGATCCACCAAGCAAAATATTTGGCCACGTGCCTGGAACTCCATCGTCTAGTGGATGTGGTAGAAAAATAGAGTGATCATATAATTTTCATCCAAACCAGGACTTTTTTTTTCATTGTGCTTTCAGTGAAAGTTTACAATTCAAGTTAGTTTCTCACACAAAACTTCTACACACGTTGTTATGTGACCCTAGTTGCTCTCCCTGCAATATGACAGCACACTCCTCCTCACTATCCTGTATTTCCCATGTCCATTCAGCCAGCTTCTGACCCCTTCTGCCTTCTCATCTTGCCTCTGGACAGGAGCTACCCATGTAGTTTCATGTATCTACTTGAGTTAGGCATACTCTTCTCCAGTATTACTTTATGTCTTATAGTTTGGCATAACCTATATTTGAAGAGTTGGCTTCAGGAATGGTTTTACTTCTGGGCTAACAGAGAATCTGGTGTCCCTCCAGTCTGTCATACCATCAAGTCTGGTTTTTTTTTTACTGGAATTTGATTTCTGCACCCAACTTTTCTCCTGTTCCATCAGGGATTCTCTGTTGTGTTCCCTGTCAGGGAGGTCATTGGTGGTAGCTGGGCACCATCTAGTTCTTCTGTTCTTATTATGATGTAGTGTCTGCTTTATGTGACCCTTTCTGTCTCTTGGGCTTATATTTTCTTTCTGTCTTTGGTGTTCATTCTTTGCTTCAGGTAGATTGGGACCAATTGATGTGTCTTAGGTGCTATAGGGTTGCTATGAGTCAGAAGTGACTCAAAGGCAGTGGGTTAGTTGGTTGGTAGATGGCTGCTTGCTAGCTTTTAAGACCCCAGATACGACACACCAAAGTGGCATGCAGAACAGTTTCTTAAACTTTGTTATGCTAGTTGACCTAGATTTCTCCTGAAACCGTGGTATGGTTGTTCCTCAAAGTGTTTAGTTGTGTTGAAGAATCTTCTTAGCTTTTACTTTAGTACAGTTGTACTGACTTCTCCTGTATTATATGTTGTCCTTTCCTTCACCTAAAATAGTTTTTGTCTGCTGTCTAGTTATTAAATACCTTTTTCCCCCTGCCATCCTTGTAACCATCAAAGAATGTTTTCTTCTGTGTTTAAACCTTTTCTTGAATTCTTATAGTAATGGGCTTATACAATCTGTGTCCTTTTGTAACTAATTTCACTCAGCAAAATGTCTTCCAGATACCTCTGTGTTACGAGGTGTTTCACATATTCATCATTGTTCTTTATCATTGCTTAGTATTCTTTTGCATGACTATAACATAGTTTTTTTATCCATTCGTCTGTTGATGGGCACCTAGGTTGATTCCATCTTTTTGCTATTGTGCACAGTGCTGCAGTGACTATAGGTGTGCATATATCTATTTGTGTAACATAGGATATAGTCCAAGGAGTGGGATTGCTGGATCATATGGTATTTTTATTTCTAGCTTATAAGTAAAGTTCCACATCACTTTCCAAAGTGGTTGTACCATTTTACAGTGTGTAAGTGTTCCAGTGTCTCCACCTCCTCTCCACCCCATTTTTTATTTCTATTTGTTTATTTTTATTTTTTGGATTAATGCCAGCCTTATTGGTGTGAGATAGAATCTCATTGTAGTTTTGATTTGAATTTCTCTAATGGCTAATGATCGTGAGCATTTCCCGTGTTATCTGTTAGCCACCTGGATGTCTTCTTTGGTGAAGTGCCTGTTTATATCCTTTGCCCAGTTTTTAAAAAAGTTTTTTATTATGATTAAGTGAAAGTTTACAATCCAAGTCAATTTTCCATATAAAACCCTGAGTACCCACCTCTCTGCAATGCTATCTGCTCTCCTCACCCTGTGACAGCATACTCTTCCTTTCTACTCCTTACTTCTAGTATCTACTCAACCAGTACTTGTCCCCTCCTCTCCAACCTCTCTGCTCCCGTCTAAAACCAGTGGACAGCTTCATATATGTATATGTATATGTCCAACTCGACGGCACTTGGCTTGGCATGTATATGTGTATGTGTGTGTATGTGTGTGTGTGTGTGTGTGTGTATATATATATATGTATATATATATACATACACTAAACCATAAAGTACTCACACCACCTGCATCACCCTGTGTCCCCAAGTCCAGTTCATTCTTTGGTTGAAGTATTGGCTTCAGTACTGGTTTCAGGTCTGGGCTAGCAGCAAGTCTAGGGGAACTTTGAGGTTGTCGGGCCATCAAGTCTGTTCTTTTAATAGAGTTCTTGATCTGTACACCCCTTTTTTTCATGCTACATCAAGGACTCTACATTGTGTTCCCTGTCAGGACTGTCTTTGGTGGTGGCCAGGCAACATCTGGTTCTTCTGGTCCCATGCTGATGTAGTCTCCCAGTCATATTGGTCGTTCTGTCTCCTGGGCTCATATTTCCTCATGTCTTTGATGTTCTTGGTTGTCATCTGTTCCAGGTGGATTGGGACCAACTGATGTTTCTCAGATGGCAGCTTGCTGGCTTTTAAGACCCCAGACATCACTCACCAATATGGGGTGAAGAAGACTGTCTTAGCAAAAGGCTAATTATGTCAGTTGCCCTCAATGTCCCCTGAAAACACAGTCACCAGACCCCTGTCCCTGCTACTCTGTCCTTTGAAATGTTGGGTTGAATTTAGAAAACGTTTTAGCTTAGGATGTAGTCCAGTTATGCTGACCTGCCTTCTACTGTGTGCTATCTGTCCCTTCTCCTAACCAAATTTCTATAGGCTATCTAATCTATGAATAACCCTTTCCTTCCCTCCCCACCCTTGTAGCTATCAAAGAGTATTTTATCATGTGCATAAGTCTTTTTTTAAGTCCTTATAATAGTGGTCACATACAATATTGGTCCTTTTACAGCTGGCTGATTTCACTCAGCATAACGTGTTCCAGTTGATTCCAGGTTATGAGATGTTTCATAAAATCATTATTGTTCTTTATCACTGCATAATGTTCCATTGTGTATGTATACCATAGTTTGTGTAAACATTCATATGCATGTATCTGTGTAACAGCCCTTCTGTAGGATATACTTGAAGCAGTTGGCTTGCTGGATCATATGGTATTTCTATTTCTAGCTTTTTAAGAAAATACCAGTTTGCTTTCCAAAGGGGTTGTACTGTTTTAGATTCCCACCAACAGTGTAGGAGAGTTCTAGTCTCTCCACAGCCTCTCCAACATTTGTCGTTTTGTGTTTTTTGGATTTGTGCCAACCTTACTGAGGTGCGATGGTATCTCACTGTAGTCTTAATGTAGATTTCTGCAGCAGCTAATGATTGTGAGCATTTCCCCACGTATCTTAACCACTTGGATGTCTTCTTTGGTAAAGTGCCTGTTTATATCCCTTACCCATTTTTAACTTGGGTTATTTGTCTTTTTCTTGTTGAGCTTTTGCAGTATCTTGTAGATTTTAGAGATTAGATGTTGATAGGATTTGTTGTATCCAAAAATTTTTTCACTATACTGTAGGTTGTCTTTTTACCCTTTTCAAACCAGAACACTCTTGAAAGGAGCACTGTTATGCTTCGACATTGGCTCAGTATATCCTGAGTGAACCAGGATGTGTGATCACCTTACTAATAGACTGTTTCTCAACCACTTCAGTAAGCTCCAGTGTTGCCTAGAAACCATGCTGTGAAATTACAGGATTAGTCACATATGCTTGTTTTCTCACTTCCTCCCCCCTACCCCTGGATAACTGTGAGAGAAAGCAACCAGGAAAGCCTGCACAGCCTCATTACCCACTCAGCTGTAGACTAATGTGTTCCAAACTGCCATCTCTGGAAAGCTCAGATCTTTGAGGTAATTCAGGATTTACTAATGTGTTTTCAGAATTAAAGTCTTAAAAACACATAGGAAAGAAAGTAAGGCCTTAAACATTTAGCACATGAATGTTTCCCAGTAGAAAGTTTCCCACATCACTTTTCATGGATGACATGACCTAATTATATGTTCCCAATGACAGCCAGGCAGAATGGGTGTGGCCTGACTATAACCTCTTTCAGAGTAAACACGCATGAATTGGCCCTTAGTTGTGAGTGATACATGGAGTGGAGTACTTACCAGAAGAATTCTCATAGGTGCAAATCTCATACACAACCTCAGTCTAAAGCTGATAATTCTTCCCTGACAACAGTTGTCTGAATTATTAAATCTTCTTTTGTGGAAGTAAGAAATCGTTTCACTATTGATATGATTTTTTTACAGAATTAACTTGTTGTTTCAATCTATGTACTGAGAATTAATGGAGCTTCTCTTTTTGTTGTAGTAATTCTGTCTATTGAGAAACGGATCAGTTTGTATTATTTCTTCAACATCACATTTGTATATTTAATGCTTCTATGCAAATATTGAGGATAGGCACTTTGAGAAGTTTCGCTATTTCTTTTCAAACTGTGTTAATACCCTTAATTTTGTTTTATAAGCCAGGAAATGTGAAGAATCCACCCGGAAATAAGTAGAATACGCCTTGCTCTGATGTTTAATCAGGTAAAGAACAAGCAAACTGGATGGTTATTTTCAACATTGTTAGTGCCAGCGTGAAATGACTTGTCTTTACTATAACTAAATTACAGCAGTTTCAAGTTGAAGTAGAAACATAAAGGTTGGGATAATACTTTCTTTAATTTCTGGGGTTAAGTGACATGACTAACTTAACTGTGTTTGTTCCAGAAAATTTCATCAGTATTTTAAGACAAGCTAGAACTAGACAGTTGGGATTTGTCTAGTCTTTTTCAAATAATTGAAAAGTTTTAGTATTTCTTAGGTTTTTTTTTTTTTAACAACACTTTATTTAGTAAGCATATTTCTGTTCATCAAATAGTCCTTGAATAAACATTTGTTGAATGTATGGCACTTGGCTGGCATGGCTATTATAGAGATCAAGATTATATAGAGACATTCTCTTAAGTGACATAGGAAATTCATGCATATAATTATTCCTTCTTTGGAGATTGAGTAGCCTGAAGGTAGGGAAATTTAGGATGATATCAAATGAAGTCGGAAAATCAGTGAGATCTCTTTTAGTCTTATACTCAATTTACCATTTATTTTCATTTGTTCAGTGTTTACTTATCAAGTACCCATATACATTAAAAACTGCATAATAGCACCTTTGATTTCCTGGTAATTAGAAAATTATACACCCCCTCCTCACTTATCAACATGGTTAGGTTCCACAAAGACCAGGTCATTATGTGAAGATTGGTGTTATGCAAAGAAGGACCACATCAGATCCCAAAATGGAGGATGACTGCATCATTATGTAACTTCCACATTAATTATTATATAACTGCCAGATTACATCATTATGTAACTGTAAAACCACTGGGAATTATGGCTCGGCCAAGTTGACATATAACCCTAACCATCATAGCCAACTTTACTCTTGCCTCACACTCTGACGGTGTTTTTTTTAGAAAAAATATTTTATTGTGCTTTAAGTGGAAGTTTATAGTCCATATCAAATTGCCATACAAAACCCTACGCACACACCACTATACAGTTCTTACCGCCCACCTCCCACCCCATGACAGCACACTCCTGCTTTCCACCCTGTATTTCCCCTATCCGTTCAGCCAACTTCTATCCCTCTCCACCTCTTATCCCTCCTATCTCACCTCTGGAGAATTGCTGCTCAGGCAGCCTCATGTATATATTTAAGCCGAGAAGCACATTCTTCACCAGCATCACTCTGTGTCTTACAGTCCAGTCCAATTATTGTCTGAAGAGTTGGCTTCAGTACTGGTTTCAGCTCTGGGCTAACAGAGAATCCAGGTGCCACATCCTTAGGGGACCCTCCAGTCTGACGGACCATCAAATGTGGTCTTCTAATAGAGTTCTAGTTCTGCGCACCCATTTTTCTCTTGCTACATCAGAGATTTTACATTGTATTCCCTGTTGGAGAAGTCACTGGTGGTGGCTGGGTACCATCTAGTTCTTCTGGTCTCTCATGCCAGTGTAGTCTCTGGATCAGGACAATGGTTTTTTTTAACCAAGCAAAGCTGTGTCTCCATGTGTCTTAGTTATCTAGTGCAGCTTTAACAGAAATACTGCAAGTGGATGGCTTTACAGAGAGAAGTTTATTTCCTCACTGTAAGGTAGGCTCAAGTCCAAATTCAGGGCATTAGCTACAGGAAAGACCTTTTTCTTTCTCTCGGAATTGGAGGAAGGTCTTTGTTCTCTTTCTTTCCGTGGTCAGAGAGTTTCTCAGGTGCAGCTACCTGGTGTCCAAAGGATGTGCTCTGCTCCTGGTGCTGCTTTATTGGTAGTATAAGGTCCCTCTGTCTGTCTGCTTACTTCTTTCTTTTATGTCCCAAGAGACTGTCTCAAGACAAAATACAGTCTTGTAGACTGAGTCCTGCGTCACCAACACAGCTGACACCCATTCTCCCTCATTAACATCCTAGAGGCAGGATTTACAACATGTAGGAAAATCACACATTTCTAGGAATCATGGCTAGCCAAATTCTTTTTTAAATTTTTTTATTGTGTTTAAGTGAAAGCTTACAAGCCAAGTTAATTTTCCATACTGCCTCTCTGCAACTGTGTCTGCTCTCCTCACCCTGTTAGCACACTCCTTTTTCACTCTTTCCATCATCCCCTCAACCAACACTTTTCTCTCCTCTCCACCCTCTGCTCTCCCTTTTAAAAGGAAACCAGTAGGACAGCCTCATATATATTATATTAAACCATAAAGTACAGACACCACTGGGTTTTTTTTTTTGTTTATTTATTTATTTATTTTTTAATTTCTCTTTTGGTTGCTTTCTTCTCTCCATTTCCCATAAAGTGATATTGGATCTGAAGGCTTAATCATATTTAGGTGCAGTTTGTCAAGAATATTTCATATAGGGCTTTGTTTAGTTACATGTTGAATGAATGAGTGAACTTATTATTTTTTTGCTTAGTATGTTATGTACATGTTTCCTTGTTGTTATTTACAGATCTGCTTCATCCCTTCTTATAGCTGCTTAATAATTTCCTAGCATGAACTACCATGGTCTACTTAATCTTCATTAATGTAACTTGTTTGTAGTTTTTAATTCTTAGCAATACAGTTAAATCTGTTGAATTCTTAAAGCAGGCCAGAAGAAATCAAGAAACTGAGGTAGAAAAGAGAATAAGCTTGCAGTTAACATGTTTAATTATTAGGTACATTTATTACATACTAGGCAAAAAGTAACCTGGAGCACATTTGGTTTGTCTTTGATGTGTCTTTGGATTCATTTGTATTTGAATCCAGAAAAGAATGATGAGGGTGATGTGCAGAAAGGTAGACGACAAAATGACAGTGATGCAATCATGCTGTCTTCAGCAGATGGATGGAAATGTAGTTATTTGGTCTTTGGAGGGTGATGAAAGAGGAATGATGTCTGATGCCATTTGGGCAATTTTTTTCATTTAGTTATTCATCTATTTAACTATGCTCACAGCTGGTTGAGAATCTGAGTGTAGTATTGACAGGGCACAAAACCATTCTGATTTTCAGTTTACCCATCTGTAAAATGGAAATAATCACAGCTTTCCTTGGCTCATGATGATCTTTATGATAATGTAAATATTTTACATGGCTTCTCTATTTAAATCTAAAGATTTTTCAAAATGCAAAAGAATTTTTTTTTTTTTTTTTACTGGCACAGTTCTTAATTGAGTTTTTCTTTTCTTTCCTTTAGTTTTAGGTAAACATTGGAAACTGCATTCAATAAATCAGTATTTCTTCAGAAAACCGACCAAGAAGTCAGTATCGAATATAGTAAATTGGCTTTCTTCTTCAGGAAAAACTACACCTTTCTGTATCTTGGGTGATGCCATATCATAAGTGGAGTAATCTTGAACCTTTCCACCTAGAAATAATGTACAAGCCTTAGAACTCCTTGTTCTCTTGTTGCTATTTATGTACATAATTAAAATTCCAAGTTAAAAGGAAACTTGTTCTGCTTTCTTTTCTGATATTATTGAGTGACATTTTAAGCATACTTTGTGTCCTTGTGTGTGGTGTGTTGGGTCACAAACAAATGTGTGCATGGTTTGTGTTCATGCATGTATACATGCATGTGTGTGGTGTGTGTGTATGTGTAGAGTTTGTGTGGTATCTGTGTACATGTGGGGTTTGTGTGTATGCTGTGTATGGGTATGTATAAGAAAACAACTGTAACTTTTCTTAGGACAGTATCAGCTGGTGGTCTGTAGGGACAAGGCCACCTGTATAGAGTTCAAGCCCCACAACACAGACCCAAGTAGAGAAGAGTGGCTCTGGGCCTACGAGGCAGTGCTTTAGTTACCAGCGTAAGAAACAACATTTATAAGTAATATAGCTTGCCTGACTCTGATTAGAAGACATACAAAGGAAAACCGTGACAGTGATCCCTTGATGTGTTCCCTGCCTATCTGGTTTGTACTTATCTTCTGATACTTGAACTTGAGATTCAGAATGAAGTAGTATACAAGGTCTGCCAGTTAAGTTCATGAAGTCTTCCTAGAAGAAGTGCTGCATACCTCATTGCTGAATGTCACTACAGTCACCTTTGAAGTACTCTGCTCCTTGGGAAGCTATGCACCGATGCCAGCACCTAGTCCACCCTTGAAAGCAATTTTAGAACTCTTTTTCTTGAATGGCCATCAGAGCTGTCATCATATTATCCTTGATGTCCTAAACGTTGTCCAAATGTCTTCCTCTCAACATTTCTTTTATCTTCAGTTAAAGAAAAAAGTCACTGGGGGCTCAGTCAAGTGAGTAAGGAGGGTGTTCCAATTCAGTTATTTGTTTATTGGCTAAACACTTCCTCACAGACAACTATATGATTAAGTTTGCAAAGTTGCCACAGTGCCACCGTGTGCAATGGCCATTCCAGAAAGAGTTCCAAAATCATTTTCAAGGGTGGACTAGGTGCTGGCTTTGGTGCCTAGCTTCCCAAGGGGAGTACTTTGAAGGTGACAGTAGTGATACTCAGTAATACGGTAGGTAATACTTAGAACAATTAAGTTTGCAGATTTAATTGTCAGATCTCGCACGTCCTCTGCGAGTGGAGGAATGAGTATGTGGTTGTGTGTATTTGTTCTCTCTGTGTATGCCTTGTGTTCTCCTTTGTGGCTTCTCAATGCAGGTTTGAATTCTGCATTCCCAGTACTGGTGGGAACAGCAGAAGCCTCTTCAACTTGTCAGCCAGCCAGGAAGGATGGCAGGGGAGCAGTATGTGAAAGATAGCTAAGAATTTTCAGTTTCTAAGCCTACTGGGAAATTGTAAATTTTTGTATTTTTTGTCTTCAGTTTTAATTTCTAATTGTTGATCTTACAGTATTGGTGTCAGTCCGTAAGATAACACAAATAGAACCTAGACACATTCATGTTAATATACTTAGCATAGTCAGAATGGTAGAAACCGTGTCATCATTGTGACTGAATTAATAAGTTGAAGCAAATTTGCCCCTGGAACAACCGTTCCAGTCACTCAAGAGTGTTTGATTTCCTTTCATGCTGAAATACTTTGGTGTTTTTGTGCCAATCATTCTAATATTTTAGGTGTGGTGGGGCCAAGATGCAGAGTACCTAGACTCTTCCTGTGGTCCTTCTTACAACAAAGACCCCCCAAAACAAGTGAATCGGTTATATATGACAGTCTAGGAGCCCTGAACATCAAAGGTAGAGTTGAGGAATTGGAGTGAGTAGCAAAAGGAGAGAGAGATGGGTCAGAGTCAGTGAAGAGGTAGCATGCTGACGGGGTAGGCAGCGGCATTCAGGATATGTTTGCCAAGTCAGGAGAGACCAAGCAATGGGAGAGTCTCCTGCCACTATCAGGGAAAAGCAGCGCTGAATCAGTAAAAGATAAGTACATGCATGTAACGTACCCCATGGATCAAAACACACTCCTTTCCCATTTACCTGTGCCCTTCCCGCTCTGCAGTGTTCCCAGCTGGCGTCAGAGATGGCCATGTCCGCTGGGCGGGAAGTAGGACCCATTGTGCACTTGAGCCATTCTCCCAGCGTTGGAACAGATTAGCAACTGGGGAAGAAAAATCTGTCAGATCCCCTAAGCTGGAAACTCAGAGCAGAAACCACTTGTCATACTAGGCACAGGCATAAGGGATCTATGGACTTCGAATGCCTTTTACTCCCATGTAGACCTGTGGGCCCATTGCAACAGCATAGGCCCTCCTTAGCACAGTACAACAGGGTATATGCCTGAAGTCTCTCTTCACCTATATCAGCTATATGGTGGATAGGTAGGTTCATGACATTTGACACTGCTCTGCCTATTAAACCCAGTCCTCATCTACCTACATCAGGGGCCTGAGGACTGCTGGTGGTTCCACCCACGCCATGTAGCATCCTGTGACGGGTCCAAGAATAAGTGGTGCCTCCCAGCCCTTAGAGCCAACAGCATTGGGTGCCTATAGTCTGGCTGCAAAACATACCCATCTTTGTGCTCTGGGGATCAGGGACATGCTTTCCTCACAGACTCTCAGGTACTGTCAGCCGTCTGCCTTGCTCAGAACGTAACTCCCTACTGCAGCCAGATAACTGTGCCTATACCAACCACTCCTCCCTCTCTAGAACTACAGGTGACAGTCTCTACTGTGCATTTTGATATCAGACCAACTGTCTGGATATCTGAGCTGAATCCATATAACAAAAGTAAATGGACTCCAGGGCTCACATACCTGGTGACAGGATGTTAGAGCTTCAGAGGTACCAATGATCATACTAGCTCACACAAGCAGCCTATTTGGGCATTTCAAAACAAGAAGCTAGGACACAGTAAGTGAACATAAAATAAATGCAATAACTTATTAATGACCCAGAGGCAATAGTCAATATCAAATCATATAAAAGGCAGGCCATGACGGTTTCAGCAAGCTCCTAAAACAAAGAATTAAGAAATATACTGAATGAAGAAAACCTCCTGAATTACTGGAGGTAGAATACAAATGATTAATATACAGAGCTCTTCATGATAGGCAAAATGTAGAACATGCCAAGGAGCACACAGACAAAGCAATAAAGGAACTTGAAAAGATTATAGGAGAGCATAATGAAAAATTGCACAGGTTGCAAGAATCCATAGACAGCAAATAGAAATCCAGGAGATTAACTATAAAATTTCAGAATTAGACAATAGAAAGTTGTAGGAGCAGAATTAAGGAAATGAACATCAGAATTACTGAGATTGAAGATCAATGGCTTCACACAAGCATATTTGAGGAAAATCAGATGATAAGTTAAAACTGTGCCTAAATTACAACATTTCATTGGCAATATTCTATTTTTATTTCAGATTTTTCCCATGAGGCTTGCTTCCAACATTACCTCCAAAAAGTAGAGATTCTATGGGTTTACTTGGTCTTCAGATTTCTTGATCTTAGAGAAGATGAAGAAATGGCCTACATATCAGCATGCTCTGGACATCATTAATCAATAGGTATTTAAGTGCCTCCTAACCATGGGGAATCACTTCCCATTTTTAACCTTTTAGTCAGTACTGAAACATTGCCTTAAAACCTTTTATTGTTTTACTTTTATTGTGATTAAGTGAAAGTTTACAGTCCAAGTCCGTTTGCTGTATAAAACTCCAAGCACACGCCTCTGTGCAGCTCTGTCTGCTCTCCTCACCTTGTGATAGCCTACTCGTCCTTTCCACACTGTACTTCTCGTATCTGCTTAAGCAACACTTGTCCCCTCCCTTCCACCCTCCTCTAGAGAGGAACCAGTTGGACAGCTTCATATATACATTAAGCCAAGAAGGCCACACACTGCATCCATCACTCTGTGTTCCGTAGTCCAGTCCAATCTTTGTCTGAAGAGTTGGCTTCGGTACTGTTTTCAGCTATGTGCTAGCAGCAAGTCCACAGGCCGTGTTCTCAGGGGACCCTCCAGGATGTCAAACCATCAAGTCTGATCTTTTAATAGAGTTCTAGATCTGCACTCCCCTTTTTCCTCATGCTTTGTAAGGTACTCTACATTGTATTCCCTGTAAGGACTGGCTTCGGTGGTGATCAGACACCATATAGCTTTTCTGGTCTCATGCTGATGTAGCCTCCCAGTCATACGGACCCTTCTGTCTCCTGGGCTCATATTTTTCTCATGTCTTTGAAGTTCTGTCTTAAAAACTTTTACCTCTTCAGAGAAGACTGTCGAGGTAGGCATCACAGAGTCCTCTTCTCTTAGGGTTGTGAGGTGATTCTGACTCATAGCAACCCTGCGGACAACAGAACGAAACACTGCCTGGGCCTGAGCCACCCACACAATTGCTGTATGTTTGAGCATACTGTTGCAGCCATTGTCAGTACTTCTCATTGAAAGTCCTCCTCTTTTTCACTGACCTGCTACTTTACCAAGCATGATGTCCTTCTCCAGGGACCGGTCCCTCCTGATAGCAAGTCCAAAGTACATGAGACAGAGTCTTGCCATCCTTCTAAGGAGTATTCTGGCTGTGCTTCTTCCCAGATAGATTTGTTTCTTCTAGCAGTCCATGTTATATTCAATGTTTTTACAAGCACCACAATGCAGAGGCATCAATAATTCTTCCTTTTTCACTGTCTAGCTTTCACATGCATATGAAGCGATGGAAAACATTACAGCTTTGGTTAGGCACACTTTAGTCCTCAAAGTGACATCTGTGCTTTTTAACACTGTAAAGAGGCCTTTTGCAGTAGATTTGCCTAATATAATACACTGTTTAATTTCTTGACTGCTGTTTCCATGGGTGTTGATTGTGGATCTAAGTAAAATGAGATCCTTGACAACTTCAATACTTTCTATCCTGGTAGAGTGTGAACTGTATTTAGTACAGCAGGGGAATCATCTCCTAACAAGGATAACTTAGTCCCCCTTAAACTATTTTTGATTTATGAATGGTGGCAAAGATGTTTTGCTTTTATAGCCATTTATATTCAACGCTGTCTTCTTTTTGTATTTATATTTAACGCTTTTTGCATGCCTTCCATGTGCCCTGAACTGTAGGGAAAATGTAAAATATGCCTATTGTACTTCTATATCTCTTCATTCTTTTCAAAATGCTATTTTATTTCTTTCATTCCTCATTCATTCCTCATTTCATTACTCATGTTAGTAAAGCTGTATTCTCTTTTTCTCTGCTCAGGGTAGTATTCTCTACTTGCTTTTATACTTTTTATTCCATTTCTTTGTGAACTTTTTTCCTCGTAATAAAAATACAAATTTCAAGCCATGTGTTATCTGCAGTGTAATTAACATAGTTCTACTTTCAAAAACTTAAAGGGCTTTGGAGGGATCATTATCCACCGGTCAGAGCAATTTAAATTCCTCTGAAGAGATAAATGCGCTATGGTCTGTTCTGTTATAGTGTTGCATTCCTAAGAAAGATTGCTTTGTCAAAAATCAAGATTTAAAAGTAGTTGCTCCACTGAACAAAAATAAAAACCAGGGACACTGAAGAATTTCTTCATCAATGGTATCACCTTTGTTACTCCTTGGGACAAAATCAAAGCAAATTTTAGCACAGTTGATAGCTCCCAATAGTAGACAGAAGAACTTGGGCAAGCTAAGGAACTGCTCACCCAGGCAGTGGAGTAGCACGTACCCAGGTCACTGAGTCAGTGGTTTTTGTTGTAAAGACAACGCTGGATCCTGGGTCTGTTGTGGCCCATATAATGCAAAGTACTTTGCCTCATGGATCAATCACATTGTATCCAGATGACCAAAAGAAAATTCAGAATGTAGGCAAAATGCTTGTATTCACATATATAGATGGAAAAATGTGTCTTCCTAAAGGTTAAATAGCAAATGAATGACAGTTAAAATAATGCCTTGTAGTGAGTATTGAGGCATCATAGTGGTGCACTGGTTAAGCACTGATGTGCTAGCTGAAAGATCCCTCCAGCCCCTCCACAGGAGAAAGATGTGGCAGTCTGCTTCCGTAAAGAGTACAGTCTTAAGAGAAGGTGCCATATGATCCAGAGACTAGATCAGCATGAGACCAGAAGAATTAGATGATGCCTGGCCACCACCATTGACTGCCCAATAGGAAATACAAAGCAAAATCCTCGATGTAGTAGGAGAAAAATGGATGTGCAGAACTAGAACTCTATTAAAAGACCACATTTGATGGTCCATCAAACTGGAGGGTCCCCTGAGAACATGGCTCCTGGACTCTGTGTTAGCCCAGAGCTAAAACTAGTACTGAAGCCAACTCTTCAGGCAAAGTTTGGATGGGGCTATAAGAAATAGAGTGATGCTGGTGGAGAATGTGCTTCTTGGCTTAAATATATACCTGAGGCTGTCTGAGTAGCTCCTGTCCAGGGGTGAGATGAGAAGGTGGAGGGGGACAGGAATTGGTTGAGTGGATATGGGAAGTACAGGGTATAAAGTAGGAGTGTGCTGTTGCATGGTGGGGAGAGCAGGTAGAGGTACATAGAGATATGGGTGCAGGGTTTCATCTAGCAAATTGATCTGGATTGTAAACTTTCACTTAAAGCACAATAAAATATTTTTTTAAAAGATTGCAGTCTTGAAACTCAATGAGGCAGTTCTACTCTGTCCTATAGAGTTATGAGTTGGAATTAACTCAATGGGATTTTCTTTTTAAGTATTACTGATTTTTATTTATGTGAAAATGTAATTCAGACTCCTTGAATTTAGCCAAAGTAGAGAAAGATTATGTTCTCCTGTCGTCCTGTCTGACTGAATGCACTTTGCACTCATCTTTTGGGAAACTCCTAATAGAAAACACTTTTTCAGCAGTCTTCATGCTTATTGTATGAGCTGTCTGATTCACCCTGAGTGTAAATGTTTTCACTTTTTAATTCAGTGTACCTGGTGGGTTTCAAAAACCACTGACAAGAGGACCAGTAAAGTATTTGTGAGGCTAAATTCTCATTCAAGGCTCAATTTTAATTCAGTGGTAAATATTTGAGATAGTGAGTAAGTTACCATGGCTTGAAAGAAGCTTGCCTAGATTTCTGGCTTTTATCATGTAATTCTGTTCTGTTTCCTCTTTAGTATGTTCAAATTTCAAGCCAATAATTAGCCAGCACATAGCACAAAAGGTGCAATCAGGTCAAACTTCTGACCTGACCAAGGTTCAGGTGCATTTCTGTTTATGAAGTGACAGCCAAGGGAATTTCTGGGTAGAGAAAAAGTATGTTTGCATAAGCAGGCATTTCACTCCTTCACAGTTTGTTTGTTTAGCAGTACAGAGTAAATTGTTAGCTGTATTTCACATTTAGGGGGCCTTTTTCTTAACTGTAGAATTCAGTTGCCAGGCTTTAGCTGTGACTCTGAAAGGCAAAAGAGTGGCAAAGGAAGTGACTCTTCTCCCTGCGGCCCCTCAACTGTACGACAGTCTTCAGCCTCAGTATCCGTGTAAACAATCTTTCCTCAGGTGTACGGTGTAAGATGCCCGCTTCCGTGCTGCCCTGTGGATGAAAGTGTAGTGGAAGTCGAAAGAACAAGTAAAAGGCAAAGAAGGAGGAAAATAACAGGATTCAAAGACTGCTCCCCCGACTCAATATTGAAGTCATGGTGAGCCCTTCAAATGCTCAGGTGATGCAATACTGGGAGTTTTGTTGGAAGTGACCCTCAGAATGGGTGTGGTCAAAGGACCGATTTTTAAAATGCTTCACTACGGGGAACATAGCACTTTTTAACTGTCAGCCATCTATCATCCATATCTCTTCTCAAGTATGAAACAATGGCCTCCAGGTAAAGATAGTGTCAGAGTACAGACATTACCTTCTCCTGTAACCCAGGGAGGAAAGGGAAAGGGATTTTTAAGATGGCTTTAGCACACATGGAAACCCTGGTGGTGGTGTGGCTAAGTGCTACGTCTACTAAGCAAAGAGTTGGCAGTTCAAATCCACCAGGTGCTCCTTGGGAATTTTATGGGGGCAATTCTTCTCTGTCCTGTAGGGTCACTATGAATCGGAATCAACTCGACGGCAGTGTAGGGTTTGGTTTTGGTTTTAGTACACACAGAACGACTAGGGAGAGGAGACAGTGGGGCTCCTGTTTTCTGTACCAGACTTGGCAGGACTGTTTGACTGTTTAAACCCTGTTCATTTTTAACATCAAGACAGGTACAAATAAAGAACAAATTATAAGCAAAGCAAGGAAGCCAATGTTAGAACTCTCCTGTTTACCTTGTGAGCTTTGGCTCCATGTGTCCACTGGGGCCCTTCCTGTAATTAATGCATAGGGTGCATTTATTTATGCAAGTTTTACAGTGTGTCTTTGTGTCTGTGGCATTTTGTGAGTCATATCACTGATTCATTTTCTGAATCCCGCATCAGGAATGCGACCCCCAGTTATAACATTGCTTAAGAGCAAGGCTGTGATGTGTTTCAGGGCTGTCTTCTGGGAATTGAAGTCAAGTCTTTGGTGAAGAAAAATCAAAGCTCACTTAGTCTGCTGTATTGGGACCTTGGCAGATGTGCAGAGCCTTGAGAGGGCAGTGCGGCTTCCGGGCTCCTTCCTACTTCGTATTCAGACACCACACTCACCTCCTGATTGTAAGAGTGGAGAAGAAAATATGGCTCCTCTCTGTACTTCCTCTCTGCACTTCCTCTCTATCTTGCCAAACAAATGTGGCTTCATTTTCCACTCCTCACTTTGTGTTACTGGCTCTTTGTTGTCCTGCTGGCTAAAATATGCCTAAGCTATTACTAATAGATCTCTTCATGTGATGGCTGTTTTCCCCTCAGGCATCTTCTGTTCTTACTCACTTCTGGACAGGACATGTGACTTACGGAAAGCTTGTATACTTTTAAGACCTTTTAAACTTATTTATACTCCTAATGAGTTCACCATTGCTCGCGCCTTTCTGAAGAGCTGAATTTCCAGACATGAAAACGTTTTCTCTCTGAATGCCTAGATGAATTTCTTAATGGCTTTATATCTCTTCTGCCCTTGTTATTTGACATCTGATCCTCTCTAGTAGATTATAATCTCCCTGAGGCAGGGCAAGTATCTTTTTAATCCTTAGTGTTCCCACAGTGCCATCTTAAAATGCTGCCTTATCCATTGCAAAATGTGTGCTGAGTGAAGTCTTTATAGTTCAGAATTGCATTAAGCTTCTATTTCAGTCAGAGCCCTTAGAGGATACCTGTGGGTGTTTGATTTGTGTGATTGCCACTGACTTCAGAGTGCATTCAAGACTTCAAAGTGTGAAAACTGTGGAGCTCGGGGCAGGTGCTCTAATGACCTTGAATCCCTGTGACTCTTCCCTCTTAGATTTGTTAAGCTAGACGCCCTATTATGGTGGGCAGGGAGGAGAAAGACAGTTTACAGTTCAGCTTCAAAGCCAAAACAAGTACATAAAACAATCAGAATAATCACAGGGCAGTGTTGTCATAGTGTACAAATTCAGTATCTCAGATAGTGACTTTGTATATTGGTCTTGTGTAAAGAAGCATCCCAAGAACATTTGTTTAAAACATAAACTTAAGTGTATATAAACAATGGTTTTGCATTTCTTTGTGTTGTTGTTGTCAGGTGCTGTGCAGTTGGTTCCAACTTGTAGCAATCTCATGTACAACAGAAGAAAATTCTTCCCTATCTTGCTCCATCCTCACACTCACTGCTGTGTTTGAGTCCATTTTTGCGGCCACTGTGTCAGTCAGTTTTGTTGAGTCTTCTTACTTTTCCAAGCATGATGTCCTTGGTCTTCCTCTTTTTCAGTGACACTCCACTTTACCAAGCATGATGCTCTTCTCCAGGGACTGCTTATCGTGATACCATTTCCAAACTATGTTAGACAAAGTCTCGCCATCCTTACTTCTAAGGAGCATTCAGGCTTTACTTCTTCCAAGACAGATTCCTTTCTTTTCTGGCAGTCCATGGTGTTCTTTGCCAACACCGTAATTCAGAGGCATCAATTCTTCTTCGGTCTTCCTTATTCACTGTCTAAGTTTCACATGCATATGAGGCAATTGAAAATACCATGGCTTGAGTCAGGTGCAACTCAGTTCTCAAAGTGATATCTTTGCTTTTTAACACTTGAAAGAGGTCTCTTGCAGTAGATTTGCCCAGTACAGTATGTCTTTTGATTTCTTGAATGCTGCTTCCATGGGCATTTTTTTGTGTACACTGACATTTTTTTATTATGATTGAATGAAAATGTACATTCCCATATAAATTCGCATGCTCACCTATATGCAGCTCCCACTGCTCTCCTTGCCTGGTGACAGCACAACCCTCCTCTCTGCTCCATGTATGTCTTATCCTCCCAACAGTCTCCTATCCCCTTGTCTCCGCCCACTCCCCTTCCTCCAGCAAGAGGTCAGCAGGATGACATCCTATAGATGCATAGAACCATAAAATTCCCACAAGACACGGTCACTCTGTGTCCCGAAGTCCAATCCATTGCTGTTGGAAAAGTTGACCTTCATTATGATTTATGGAGAGGGGCAGCATCAGGGCCAGGGGCCATGCTCCCAGGGAAACCCCAAAGCCCCCGGACCATTAATTGTGGTCTTTTAGTGGAGATCTCAGGGAACACTCCTATTTATTCTCTTGTTGCCAGTGAGACTCTACTTTGTGAGCTCCATCGTGTCTATCACTGGTGGTGGCCGGGCACCATTTGGTTCTTCTGGTCATGACTCACGTGGGTCTCTCTGTCTTCTGGGTTCTCTTTTCCCCATGTCATTCTTGTCCTCAGTGATCATGCGTTCCTGTTGAGTTGGGACCATTTGCTGTGCCCTCAGATGGCAGCTTGGCAGCTTTTAAGACCCCAGACGCCACTCATCGATGAGGGGTGCAGAGAGTCCTCATTAGCAAAACACTAGCTATGCCAAATGGCCTCGATTTCGCCTGAGAGCATAGTCACTGGTCCCCCACCCCAGCTACTCTCTCTTTGCAATGTTGGGTTAAGATGGGAGGAGTACTCAAATTGTGTTGAAGTCCAGTTATTGTTGATCTTCTTTCTAATGTGTGCTGTCACCAATTTCACCCAACCAAATTTCTATTAACTATCTAAACCCTCCTCCCCTCGCCCTCCTCCCCTTCCCACCCTTGCAGCCATCAAAGAGTCTTTTCTTCTATGCATAAGTCTTTTTTTACATTCTTATCATAGGGGTCTAATACAACATTTGTCCTTTTGTCACTGACTACTTTCACTCAACATAATGTCCTCCAATTGAAACCAGGTTATGAGATGTTTCCTGAAATCATCATTGTTCTCTATCATTGCATAGTGTTCCATTGAGTATATATACCACAGTTTACCTATCCATTCCTCTGTAGTTGGGTATCTGGGTTGATTCCATCTTTTTTGCTATTTGCACTGACTTTTTTAAAGCAAGTTGTTAAAGGAAACAAGCCTGGTCCAACAAAGGCCGTTGGTTTTGATAGATGATTTTGCTGAATTAGGACCTAACTCGTGCTCTCTTTGCGTGATCAATGGTGTTTCCTTGCAACACCTCTGTCCCCAGCAAGTCTCACGGGGCTAGCTCAGGGTTGAGCTTTTGGGACACACTTGATGTATTTCTGTAGCTTATTCACTCATGTTATTGTATATAGAAAGCATTTAATGCCTTGTTTCTTTCAAGTATGAATAGGAATTGAATGTCTGGCTAATAATAGTATTTGTTGAAATCCTGTAGGCCCTGCTGTAATTAACAGATATGTTTAGTTTAGAATTAATATCACTTTGCAGAATATGGTATGCCACTGTCCTTTCAATGTCTCGTAGGTAGCTTATGCATGCGGAGACACAATGTTTGCTATAGACAACATGAAAGTTTGATTTTCATGGTAAAGCTAAACTTAAATTCACTCAAGATATTGCAAATTCAGAACATTTTACCAAATGTGAATACTCACCTAAATAAAATTAAAATTAGATCTTAGAACATGGCTTTTGTGTACACAAAATACTTGACAGAGCTGGCCTGTGTCAGTTGCCTTCAGAAAGACCAGCTTACAAACTTGGTCCTTAGGAAATGTAGCTTCTACAAAGTTCCTTCTGCCTTCAGAAAGACCAGCTTACAAACTTGGTCCTTAGGAAATGTAGCTTCTACAAAGTTCCTTACACTGATACATAGAGACCATCTCATTAATAGATTTGATGCATTGAACACTAATGACCGAAGTCCAGTCAAGTTGTGGAATGAAATCAATGACAACATACATGAAGAAAACAGGAGGTCATTAAAAAGACAGGAAGGAAAGAAAAGACTACAGTGAATGTCAGAAGAGACCCTGAAACTTGCTCTTGAACATCAAATAGCTAAAGCAAATGGAAGAAATGATGAAGTAAAAGAGCTGAACAGAAGACTTCAAAGGGTAGCTATGAAGAAACAAAGTATTAATGACATTTGCAAAGACCTGGAGTTAGAAAACCAAAAGAGAACAACCGACTTGGCATTTCTCAAGCTGAAAAAACTGAAGAAAAAGGGATAGGGATTCCACAGGGAAAATGTTAAAAGACACAATAAGCATCAAAAGAAGATGGATAGAATATGCAGTGTCAGTGTACCAAAAAGAATTGGTCCATGTTCAACCATTTCAGGAGGTAGTATATGATCAGGAACCAATAGTACTGAAGGCATTGGTGAAAAACAAGGCTTCAGGAACTGGCAGAATGCCAGTTGAGATGTTTCAACAAATGGGTGCAGCACAGGTAATATTCACTTATCTATGCCAAGGAATTTGGAGGACAACTACCTGGCCAACCAACTCAAAGAGATCCATGTTTATGCCTACTGCAAAGAAAGATGATCCAACTGAACATGGAAATTATCAAACACTGTCATTAATGTCACATGCAAGTAAACTTCTGCTGAAGATCATTCAAAATGGCTGTAGCAATATATCAACAAAGAACTGCCAGAAATTCAAGACAGATTCAGAAGAAGTTGTGGAACAAGGGATATCATTGCTGATATCTGATAGATCCTGGCTGAAAGCAGACAGTAATAGCCAGCCAAAACCAAGTGCCGTCGAGTGAGATCCGATAGCAGAAAGACATTTATCTGTATTATAGTGGGTATGCAAAGGCATTTGACTGTGTGGATCATAACAAATTATGGATAATGTTGCGGAGAATGGGAATCTCATGAGAAACCTGTATATAGATCAAGAGTCAGTCATTTGAACAGAACAAAGGACTACTGCATGGTTTCAAGTCAGGAAAAGTGTGTGTCAGGATTGTATCCTTTCACCATATTTAATCTGTATGCTGAATACATAATCTGAGAAACTGGATTATATGAAGAAGAACAGGGCATCAGGTTTGGAAGAAGACTTATTAACCTGCCGTTTGCAGATGACACAACCTTGTTCGCTGAAAATGAAGAGGACTTGAACCACTTATTGTTGAAGATCACAGGCCACATCCTTCAGTATGGATTACACTTCCACCTTCAAAAAGGAAAAATACTGCAGATGGACCAAAAAACAATATCATGATAAATGGAGAAAAGGTTGAAGTTGTCAAGGGTTTCATTTTACTTGGTTCCATAATCAGTGCTCATGGAAGCAGCAATCATGAAATCAGATGACACATTGCATTGGGCAAATCTGCTGCTAAAGACCTCTTTGAAGTGTTAAAAAGCAAAGATGTTGTCTTGAAGACTAAGGTGCACCTGACTGAAGCCATGTATGCAAAATCTGGACAATGAATAAGGAAAACCGAAGACTTGAAAACCTTGAATTGTGGTGTTGGTGAAGAATATTGAATATGCCCTGGTCTGCTAAAAGAATGAACAAATCTGTCTTGGAAGAAGTACAGCCTAAATGCTTAGCAGAAGCAAGGATGAGGAGGCTTTGTCTTGCTTACTTCAAACATACTACCAGGAAGGACCAGTCCCATAAGAAGGACATCATATTAGGTACAGTAGAACTTTTACAACCCAATAATAGAACCACAGATAACTGAATTTTAAAATGGACAAATATAATTTGAACAGACATTTTTCCAAAAACAAAGAGGAAGCCCCTCAACGAGATGGATTGACACAGTGGCTGCAGCTGTAGGCTCAAGGATAACGATTCTGAGGACAGTACAGGACCCGGTAGTATTTTGTTCTGTTGTGCGTAGTGTTGCTGTGATTTGAAATGGACTTGACAGTACCTAACAACAACAGAAACCTTGGTAATGTACTGGTTAAGTGCTATGGCTGCTAATCAAAAGGTTGGCAGTTCAAATCCACCAGGCGTTCCTTGGGAACTCTATAGGGCAATTCTACTCTGTCTGATAGGGGCTCTGTGAGTCAGCATCGACTTGACAACAGTGGATTTTTGGTTTAACAACAACAATACGCCCGTAAGTCCGGGGCACCGGATCCTGCTGTATCAGATGACACAGATTGTGCAAACAATGTGATTTATGGTGAAAACCTTTCCTTCTGAGCATCTGGAATTTTGGTGGTTGCTAAGCAGAGGTTTACCTGTGGTGACCAGCCCCCAGTGGAAACCTTGCTGCTGGATCTCTAATGGGCTTCCCTGGGTAGAAGTATTACATTTATGTGGCTATACTTGTTGCTGCTTTAGAAAGGAGCATGCTCAGTAAGCCACCTTTGGGGTGAGTGGGAGAGAACATATGAAGCATGTGCATGGCTTTCTCTAGACTCTGCCTGTGTCTTTTTACTTTGGTGGGCCTTTTGTGTATCTGTCCTTTCACTGTAAGAAACCTGAGCCATGAGTACAGCTTGAGTCTCATGAGTTCTTTTTAGCAAGTCCCTGAACATGTGGGTGGTCCTGGGGACCCCCAAAACTGTACATTAAGATGCTACTTGTATTATTTATGTTATGCCATCTTTCCCTGAGCTTTAGAGGGAAAAAAATGTAAATAAAAAGACTCTTGTATTTATTTAAATATTTCCAGGTTACAGACATTAAAAAACAATTTTTTGTAATATTCCTCAAGCAAAGAGAAAGTAGTTTTTGAAAGCCACTGGCAACTCTAGACTGTCTTGTTTAGACTCAAATAATGATTTGATTTTTTTTTCCCACAATAGTCTTCCTTCTTTCCCTCATGCTATGGAGGCAAGTTGTTTGAACTGGTTCATAAGTAAATAGTTCATAGACTACACCCATTCAAAAGTAACTTCCTTATGAAAGCATTTATTTGTCCTACAGAGAACTGGCTCATTTCAGATATACTCAGTCTAGATCAGAATGCTAAAGAGTGTACATTGCATATTTTGTATTGAACACAATAGTTTGTTTTTTGATGGTGCCTTAGATATCTCGCTGGGAAAGCACTACCAAACAGATACGACTCTTAGAAGATTGCATGGGATCATAGACCTGAGTATAAGGGCTGAAACCATAAAACTTTCAGAAGAGCATGTAGGGGTAAATCTTTGTGACTTTTGGTTAGCAGCAGTGTCTTAAATACAACATTGAAAACATGAATGACAAAAGAAAAATTATATACATTGGATTACATAAAAATTTAAAACTTCTGTGCTATAAACAGTATCATCAAGAAAGTAAAAAGAGATATACATGTAGAAACTTACTTATTTAGAGATGATAAAAATTTGAAGTAGAGCTGTTTGGATTTATTGTCTCCAACCAACTAAGAGAGTTGCTGAACACAGCTAAAAATCTGGGCTTGATGGAGGTGTTAGAGAAGTGGATGCTTGGTCCTCCTCCTAGTCTGGGAGGCAGCAGGGAGTCCTCCTCACTGTATGTTCTACTGTGTATATTCGCAACAACAGACAACAAAGTAATAAGCAAACTCATAGAGTGGGAGAAAATATTTGCTGATTATACATCTGATAAGACATATCCTATGCATGTATATGTGTGTGTGTGTGTGTGTGCATGTGTGTATATATATAGAACTTTTACAACTCAATAATAGAACCACAGATAACTGAATTTTAAAATGGACAAGTATAATTTGAACAGACATTTTTCCAAAGACGAAAACCCATCCAAACCCATTGCCATCAAGTCAATTACAACTCTTAGTGATACTATAGGCCAGAGTAGATCTGCCCCATAGGGTTTCCAAGCCGTGCGTGGTGGATTTGAACTGCTGACCTTTTGGTTAGCAGCCATGGCACCTAAACACTCCACCACAGATGTGCAAATGAGCCAATAATCGCAATAAAAGATGTTCAGCTTCATAAGTCATTGTTGTTAGTTGCTGCGGATACAGATGAAAACTACAGTGAGATGCCACTTCATACCCACTGAAATGGTTAAGATAAAACATATAACAAGTGTTGACCAGGAAGTGAAGAAAGCAGCCTGAAAGTTCCTCAAAATGTTAAGCACAGAGTTACACAAAATGTGAAGCATGTGACTCAGCAGTTCCACTCCTAGGCATGTAGCCAAGAGAATTGAATGTATTCATCTACATAAAAACCTGCATTATTCATAATAGCCAAATAGTAGAAACAATTAAATATCCATCATCTGATGAATGAATAAACAAAACACGATATAGCCACACAGTGGAGTATCATTTGGCAATAAACAGGGATAAAGTATTGATAACAGAGTACCATATCACTGACCCTGAAAATATGCTGAGTGGAAGAAACCAGACACAAAAAGTTCCTGGTGTCTGATTCCATTTATACCAAATGCCCAGAATCCACAGAGACAGAAAGTAGATTAATGGTTGGTTAGAATTCCAGGGAGAAGGAAGGGTATCAGTCAGGGTTCAGCTAGAGAAACAGTATTGGTAAGAGATGTATATTAAGATACTTATTGCAAGGAATTGGCTTAAGCAATCTTGGAAGCTGGCTGGGCATCTCTGAAATCCGTCAGGAAGGGCAGGCAGGAATTCCCCAGCTTGAGCTAAAGCTGCAATTGACCAGTGGAGTTTCTTCTGCAAAGCCTCAGTTCTGCTCAGAAAGTGTTTCAAGTGATTGAATCAGGCCTACTCAGATTATCGGGGATAATTCCCTTACTTAAAATCAACTGATTATCAGTTTCAATCACATCTACAAAATACCTTCCCAGCAGTGCCCAGATTAGTGTTTGACTGAATAACTGGAGGCTGTAGCCTCGTTAAATTGGTACACAAAAGTAACCACTATCAGAGGGGAGCATGGGGAGTAGCTGCTGATAGAGTTGTTTTTTTTTTTTTTTTAGCGAACTGCAACAAAATTGATGTAAAATTAAATTGTTCTGATAGTCACACAACTCTGCCACCATATAAAAACCATAGACTTATACACTTTAAATCAGTGAATTGTAGGATATGTGAATTAGATCTCAGTAAAAATGTCTTTTTGAAATGACTGTGTGCCCTGTGTTGTCTCAGCAGCACCCCTGTAATCTGAGCTCTATAATGATACCCGGTTCTGTACCATATAGTATTGTATACAGTGTCTAAAATAAAAATAAGGAAATTTCTGAGGTATAATCAAAATATACTTAGGGAATTCAGGTAGTATTGGCTCAAGGGTTTCTCTCTTTATGGCTAAACAGTTTCATTAACCTGTTTCTAAGAAGCTGAAGAAATCTAGATATTTAGAGATGGTAAAAATTTGAGGTAGAGTTGTTTAGATTTATTTTCTCCAGTCAGTGAAGAGAGCTGATGATGAAAGCAGTTAAACATCTGGTCCTGATAGAGGAACTGAGGAAGTGGGTGTCTGGTCCTCTTCCATGTTCGGTGGGCAGCAGAAAGTCTTCTTCAGGGAGGCCACACAGAACCCAGAACCAGGGTACCCACCTGACTGTGTATTCTGGGACTGTCTGCTACCAGTTTAAGACAGTGGGTGGGGAAAAACAGCCTACAGGTGGAAGTGTTCCACCCCTTTCACCATTTCCACTTCCTGTTTCACTCCTTTCCTCTCACAGCCTCAGTTGCTAGTTTGTCATAGTTGAAAAAGTCACCCAGATGGAGAAGGAGCTGAAACTGGTGAGGTCAGGTAAACTGATGGCCTGTCCCACCTGAGACACTCACCTGGCATTTGCTATTGTTTCTGCTGGGAATGCTCTTGTCTTACCCCAGTAGTTCTCAACCAGGTGACTTTGCCCCCCTCCTCTGGACATTTGGCAATGCCTGGAGACATTTTTGGTTATCACAGTTTAGGGGTTAGTGCTAACAGCATCTTCTGGATAGAAGCCCCAAAGTCCCAAAACCAAACTCATTGCCATTGGGTTAATTCCAACCCATAATGGCACTACTGGTCAGAGTAGAACTGTCCCACAGGGTTTCTGAGGAGCACCTGCTGGATTCAAACTACCAGCCTTTTGGGTAGTAGCTGTAGCTCTTAACTGCTATGCTCTCAGGGTTTCCTGGAGGACCAAGCCTGTGTTTATTTTCTCTCTGTTCAAGTAAGATGAGCCTGCTGTGTAGCAAGGCTAATACAGCTCCCCCCGCACTCACTGTGGGAATCATAGAGTCAAAATCCAAACACCTTGTACAGTCTATTTCCAGTGGTTTTGTTTACATGTATATGTATGTATTTTTTCTTTAAAAACTATTCCTACATAATCTGTTCTTGATGAATATCACCAAGAAAATGTAGGATCCTACCAGAACTGTAGCCCTGAAAGAAGTCTTTCTTTAGAGAAACACTGTGGGCAGTTTTGTTTCTTCAGTGGAAGACTTTACTGAAAGAGTCAGAGGAGAGAAGTCACATGCACAGAATGTGAGGCACTTCCCTTTCCCATCATATGCTGCTCAGAGCCTTCCAGTTGAAAGTTTAGCTGATGCTCCTCCCCGCATGCTACATGCCCCCACCCCCAGCGGCTTCCTGCTGCTTTATCTCTGCCAACAGATTCCACCTTGGCAGAGTTCTGAAGGCTCAAGTCTCACCCTCCACGTGCTTTTTGTGGTAGCTGTGAACTTGATAACACCTCTTAGGACGTAGAGGGCTAAAGGTGCTTGGCTCCTAGGCTGGAAGGAAAGGCTGCTGAGCCAGAAGACCTGAGTTCATGTCCCATGTCTGCACCTCACTGGCCGTGTGGCCTTGGCAAGTCATTTTATTCCATGTTCCACCAAAGCCAAGCCAGCCAAGTGCCGTCGAGTCGGATCGTTCCACCGTCACTCCCAAAATATCCCCATGCATCCTACCTGTTGACAAATGCCTTTTGAGTTCTGTGTGTCTAGAATGTCTGCCTTCCTATACTTCTCCCCTGATTAAGACTAGTAGTCGTTTAGTCCCTTCCTGTGAGTTAGTTTAATGAAATTTCAAGGGGGTATTAGGTAGTGTTGCTGTGTGGAAAAAGCAGGCTTAGAAGAGATCAGGAGTGAGGGTGGTAGATAGGGCAGGGGGAATCTTTGGTAAGCACTAGGGGACTGCATCAACTTCTAGGAGCAAGGAGGAGGAGTCAGAAACTGGGAGACTACCAGTCGAGTTAAACCATCTATGCAGTTCTACAAGAATATAATCATGGTGACAGGGTAAGCTGAGATGCTTTTGTGAGGTAGAGGATGTATACTCTTCCTAGACTGAGTTTGGTGGATTGGTGTGAGGTTAGGGTGAGGGTCTGAGACCTCTCACCTAGTGTTGTTATTTTCTGAGACCACAGCTGTATCAGATAGGCTTGGGTTGAATTCTGAGTTAATACCAAAACCAAACCTGTTCCTGCTGAGTTGATTAACAACTCTTAATCACCCTGTAGGACAGAGTCGAACTCCATAGGGTTTCCCAGGAGTGTCTGGTGGATTTGAACTGCTGACCCTAAAAATAGTGGTTAAATAACACATGTTTATTCTCCACATAAACTTTAGAAAGAAGGAGTTTAGAAGTAAGGTTGGTACAGCAACTCCATAGTCATAAGCTCCATAGTCATAGGCTTCTTCTGGCTTTTTACTGTACCATCCCTAGGAGAGTAGCCTCATCCTTGTGGCCTAAGATGGCTGCTGGAGCTCCAGCCTTCACATCCTAGTTCCAAGTAGCAGACTGGAAGAGAGAGAGGAGCACATGCCACCTTCTTTCAAAAAGTTCCCAGACATTCCACCCACTTCTTCAGCTAACTCACTAGCTATAACATCCTAGCTGCAGTGGAGCCTGACAAATGCAGTTTTTTAGCTAGGAAGTAATATAAAAGCCAAACCAAACCTGTTGCTGTTCAGTTGATTCCAACTCATAGCAACCTAATAGGATAGAGCAGAATTGCCCTGTAGGGTTTCCAAGGAGCAGCTGGTGGATTTGAACCTTTTGGTTCCCGGTCAAGCTCATAAGCACTGTGCCAACAGAGCTCCAGGAAGCAGCATACTGATGTAAAAATTGACATTCTTTTGAGAGCTAATTGGAGAGTAGATATTTTTGGTAGGTAGCTAAGCAACAGCATAAAAATTAATGGCAGTCGTCATTGCTAAGAAGTGTAGTTTATTCAACTACAGATTCCGTTAGTGTCTATTGAGTAGTAATAATGCAACAACTGCTGTTAACTTACAAAAAAATAACTCATTTTGACATGTACGAATTATTTTGTCCTGTTCGTTCAACATTTACTGAAAATCAGACACATAACTGAAGATGCAAAGATAAGTTTAAGATACAATTTTTGACAGTTCTATAAAGTGGGAGAAAATACTTCATAATCATATATCTAATAATAGTTTAATATCCAGAGAATATAACAAATTCCTATAACTCAACAACAAAATAAACAGGTAAAAAACAGGCAACAGATTACTCCTTGGTTTCTCAATGCTGCTGTAGCAGAAACACCACAAGTGGGTGTCTTTAAAGAACAGAAATTTCTAGAGGCTGAAAATCCAAATCAGAGTCTTGGCTCTGCTGATTCCTTCCTTGTTGGTAGCCTTGGGCATTTCTTGGTTCCTTAGATTTAGACAATCTTCACATGGTATCTGTCTTACCCTGTTTGTGTGTGGGTCTGTCTGTGCTGCTCTTTATGGAACTCAAAAGTCAGTAGGTTTGGGACCCACACTGGCATATCCACAACTGATGGATTCAGCACATTGTATTAGATTACGTCGTAGAAGATGATTATGTTGTGTCAAATTATATCCTCAGGTATGGGGATTAAGATTCCAACACGTGCTTTTTTGGGGGTGGGGGGACACAGTTTAGTCCATAACAGGACCTGACTAGATATTTCTCCAGAGATTTTTTACAACACAGAAATTAGAATACAAAGGAACATAGGCCGTTGTCTTTGCCTTTTATTGTCATCAGTTCCCATTTTCACCTGCAAGTGGGAGACAGCTTTCCATATTATCAGACTGTTTTTTACTGAAAATGTTTTATATTTCCTAAATTTGAACCTTCTCTGCTTTTGTCGGTTATTGCCCCTGCTGCATATAAGATTTGGGCCGCTTTCCTTGATTCTATACGCTCATGTTCTTAAACCAGCCATGACCCCTGTAGAGGGGAAATCTCAGTTATGTCTTAAGGGAGAAGGAGGTCATGGCATTTGAGGCAACACTGGGAACCCAGAAAACATGGAATGTAGTGTGACTATCTCATTTCAAACTGAAGGGAGCTGTTTCCTTGAAAGGGAAAAAAATTTGATTTAGTACCAAGAATAGACTCTACTGCAAGAGCAACATCTGCCCCGTGCCTTCAGCTGAGAAATGAATTTCATTAGAGTCACAGTTATTGTCTATTGTTCCCATTGGCTGGTCTGGTTGGGCTGAGATCTGATTTTCACTTCAATTCTCACAGTCGACATTATTACTTCCCTTTGTGTAACTTTTGGGAAAATTGATATGAATCAGATTTTGTTTCTAGTTCTCACCAAAAAGAGACATGCTTTTTTTGTTGTTGTTTGTTTTGTTTTGTTGTTTAATACAATGAGAACAAACTCAGACTTAGATTAAAATACTGAAATCACAATGGAATATCTTTTAGGACTCCTCTGCTATTGTTTCAAAATCTGACATTTCATAACTGTTCCCAGCCTAATTTAGAATGAATGCACCTGCTTCGTAAACCCTTTGACTTCCTTTAGCTCAGGCTTCCTCTTTCAGTTTTAACCCAGAGATGCGTAAATTTTATTCTGTTTACAGTTTAAGAGAACACCAATGTTTTTGGCTGACACTTAGGGAAAAATTGATTATCAGATTGAAATGACTACATGATAGCCAAGCCACAGCAGTAAGCCTTTAAATTTTAAATTCTTTTTGCTGTTTTTGTGGCCTCTTCCCCTAAACCTTCATTTTCCTTTACTACTGTGAATTCTTGGAGATGGAGGAGTTAAAGATCCACTTTTTCTGTCTTTGAGCTTCCTTTAATTGTTGGACAGGTTAAATAAAACTAGTTTAGAAACCAAAATCTCTACATGCTCACCATTACATAAGTATTTTTATGGCTAAAATTATGTGGGCCTTCATTGAGACAGTGCTATCAGTAAGTTTGACGTCAAGCAGTACTGTAGTATGCCTTTATGCCAAATTAATGCTGTTTTTAAGGCAAAAAAGGGAAACTACCTCTTAAACAGTCTGTTGAGAAGAATATTGTTGGATGAAGTATTCTGTGTTGGATCTAGTCAGTGGATGGTGCTGTTCAGTTCAACTGTTTAAGTTAAAAGAAAAAAACGATAGGTGTATCTCTTAGTCATTGTTTGAATACTTTTTCAACTCTTAGCCTAAATGGTGGATCCAAACCAACAAAAAAAAAAACACCAAACCCATTGCCACTGAGTCAGTTCTGACTCATAGTGACCTCATAGGACAGAGTAAAACTGCTCCATACAGTTTACAAGGAGCGCCTAGCAGATCTGAACTGCCAACCTTCTGATTAGTGGGTGTAGCACTTAACCACTATACCACCAAGGTTTCAAAACTGTCAGCCCTGAAAGTTTTTTTTGTGTCTTTCCCCACTAAACCTGTGGAAGAATGGGAAGATTAAATTGTATTATTTGATGCCCAAATTTCATGGAGTAGACACTCTATGAGGATAGCTTGTTGGGATACAGGGTGCTGAGCTAAGGAAAAAACCAGGACTGTGGACCCTGCTTGTCTCAAGAAATTCTCTTCGTTTTCCAGTAGTTGCCTTGCTCTCTAAGCAGTCCTGAAGATAGTGACTCTCCTTTATGGCCATACATTAGAATCACCTATGGTGATTTTTAAAATTCTGCTGCCAAAGCACTTACATCGTAATTTCTTGAGAGGTGGGTCACAGGCATCAGTATTTTTGTTTAAGTGTCCCAAGATTGATAACTACTGTGCCTAAGAAAAAGAGCAGATCCCCCAGCATCATGATTTTAAAATTTAACATTAAAGAACAGTATACAGCATCAATTGGTCCCAACCCACCTGAAGCAAAGGAGAATGAAGAAAACCAAAGAGACAAGAAAAGTATGAACCCAAGAGACAGAAAGGGCCACATAAACCAGAGACTCCATCTGCCTGAGACCAGAAGAACTAGATGGTGCCCAGCTACCACCAGTGCCTGCCCTTACAAGGAACACAACAGAGTCACGACAGAGCAGAGCAAAGTGGAGTACAGAACTCAAATTCACATAAAAAGACCAGACTTGATGGTCTGACTAAGACTGGAGGGACCATGAAAGACATGGCCCCTGGACTCTCTGTTAGCCCAGAGCTAAAACCATTCCTGAAGCCAACTTTTCAGAGACAGATTAGATTGGTGTACAAAAAAATAAAATAATACCTGTAAAGAGTGTGCTTCTTACCTCCAGTAGATACCTGAGACTAAATGGGCCACTCCTGTCCAAAGGTGAGATGAGAAGCTGAAAGGTACAGGATCTGGCTGAATGAATGGACATGGGAAATCCAGAGTGACAAGGAGGAGTTGCTGTCATATTGTAGGGAGAGCAACTAGAGAGAGCAACAATATGTATGTAAGTTTTCAAATGAGAAACTTAACTTGAACTGTAAACTTTCACTTAAAGCACAATTAAAGACCTATACACATACACAGACTTTCATTTCAAAGCTGACATGCCATATAATCCATAACATTTATGGTCTGATAAACACAAGAGCAAGAATTCCTTCAAGGATTGTTCTCTTTTTAAGAAAGCAAATGTAAATCCTTTTATCTCCGAATTTAATTTTTATTGAAAAAAAAATTTATACCATCTTATGAATATTTGCCCTGACTATGGCTTATTTAGGAGCTCTGGTGGTACAATGGTTAAGCCCCCAGCTGCTAACCGAAAGTTCAGCAGTCTGCACCCCCCAGCAGCTCCATGGGAAAGGGATGTTGTAATCTGCTTCTCTAAGGATTTCAGCCTTGAAACCCTTATAGGGCAGTTCTGCCCTGCCCTATGGGGTTACTAGGAGTCAGAAGTGACTATATGGCAAGAGATGTGGCTTATGTATTATGTCTCACGTTTGTCTAGAACTTGACACTCTGCAAAGAGCTCCTGGTCTGCTGTTGTTCTGGGTATCACTTTCAGGTTCCCACACCATTTAGTTTTTAGTGGTTCTAGTGAATATTAAATGCTTGTGACTCACTGGAATGTTTACCCTTTTAATTCTTTTTAACATTCTGCCTCCTGGTTTCCTTCTGCCTTTGATGGTAACTGGTTAATGCTGTGCTTCATTTCCTGTTGTTTGCAACTTCAGAATTAAATGCCTAAGTGAAGTCAAGGGGAAAGGCCCAGGTCAGCTGTCCCGTTCATGGTCACGGCTGTGGTTCTGGAAGGCCCCCTTTCAGCGACAGGCTTGTCTTTCCTCCTTCTCCTCTCATTTCTCCAAATGAAGGCACCCTCTGTGTAGACAGTGTTATTAAGGTTGGCCTTCTGCTCACTCACCAAATGGGTTGTCTGGATGAAGGGTTAGTTTTTCCTATGCTGAATCACATATTTTGCTGCTTGGGAAATGTAGTCGACTGAACTCAAATGGAGAATTTTTCCTGGTTTACTTGACATGTCAGGCCTTGTCCTTGAATGCCCTTTACCTCTGAGATACCAAGGGGGTGAATAATAACATGGTACGAGTTTACTTATTGGTTGGTGAGTTGGGGTAAAGAGGTGCAGGTGTGGGCAGTTTTTTTCTCACACAGAATTTGCAGTCAGAGGTGGCTGCTTTCATTTCAGTTTATGAGTTAGTTCAGAATTCTGACGTTACAAGGCTGATCCTCCACCTTAGACGCTGTGCAGATTAAACAAGATAGCATGCCATGTGCACAGTAAGTGTAGTTTCTTAAGCAGCCACAGTGTGATCACGTATTAGAAAACCTTCTGGATTTAGTATCATTTCTGCTGTAAGAAAAGAATTGAATATAATGAGCCTTACCTGGACAATGCCCCCCACCCCCCAAAAACAGACCTGTTCCTGTCGAGTCTGTTCTGGCTCGTAGGAACCCTATAAGGGAGCAGGAAAAAAATGAGCAAAAATGCCTAAAAACCACTGCTATCAACCTGTTTTAGTGAGGACCTAGCTGGGGAGAAGAGCTATGCTCGGTGACATATTCAGTAATATAAGGTAGTATGTAAATAGGGACTATAGTTCCAAGTGGAAACTAGTCTCTGGGGGCTGGAGTAGAGCTGGACCTGGGAATTCCAGGACAGGGAACAGAGCAGGAATTCCAGGAAGGAGAAACACCTCAACTCACTGCCCTGTTGTCCCGGTGCTTGCCTCTGAAGCCCCCAGGCTTTGGCTGCATTTTGTAGCAGCTGTGTCTTCAGGGCAAGTAAGATGGAAACCAACATCTCCAGGCCATAGCGTCACAGCTTGTGAATGATAATAGAGTGGGAGCTGTAAAATCCTGGAGAGGACTCAGGGTGGCTGACTGTGCCCAGCTCTGAGCCAGTCCGTGGGGAAGGGGCCATCTGTCATGACTGATAATCCTGCCGGGGCTCAGGACCAGGCAGGTGGCAGAGGAGTTCTAAACATTAACCAGACAGGGAAATAGAGAAGGAGAGTGGGCTGGGCAAAGATTGAAAGCCACTACAGGCTGCAGTATTTGGAATTATTTTCATTTGCTTCCCAGACACAAAATTTAAAATCTAGACCCTTCCATGTAAAACTAGAAGCTGAACAACCTTAGTATTTACAGGATTCTGCATTACAGTTACTGTCATTTCAATACCTGTACAAACACCTTCAGAAATGTTCAGTGTGTTTCTCATCCCTTTTCTCTGCCTCAGCAAATTTGTTCTGATTTATCACAGCTTCTTGTTTTCTTGTTCTCTCTCCTTGCCCTGCCTACAGATCATGTGACCATATTTTCAGATGCTTTGTTTCCTCATTTCCTTACCCTGTAGACTTCTCACCAGGTACTAATTCGAACTTTTTCTAAAACAAAACACTAACAGTGAAAAACTTTCCTAAAAGTTGTTGGGATGTTGTATGCCAGCTAGACTGGGAAAATGTATTCCTGGAGCCACCCCCAGACTTCACTCAAGAAGTACAGATGGGAGCCTGTCGCTTGTGATAACATGATTCTGTTACAAAAAGTAGTTAGGCATGAATCCAACAGCATCAGCTAGAACATCATCAAAATGAGGTCTTCTATATAAATATTCATATTAAAACATTCTTTCTCAGCCAGAACAAATAATCCCGTTCTCAACTTTTAACTAGGAGCCTTGGTACCTTCTAAATAAATTTTTAAATAATCCTGAGAATACATGTGATATACTGTCTTAGTTACCCAGTGCTGTTAAAACGGAAATACAAGTGGGTGGCTTTAGCAGATAGATGTTTAATTCTCTCACAGGTTAGGAGGTTAGAAGTCTGAATTCAGGGCACCAGCTCCAGGGAAAGGCTTTCTCTGTCAGCTCCGGGGAAAGATCTTTGTTATCAATCTTCCTTTGAGTCTAGCCGTTTGTCAGCATGGGAACCCTGGGTCCAAAGGATACGCTTTGCTCCTGGCACTTCCTTCTTTGTGGTAGTAGGTCCAGTCCCTTTTGTTTCTTCTCAGTTGTCTCTTTTATATCACAGAAGAAATGGACTCAAGATACAACCCAATCCTGTAGATTGTGTCCTGCCTCCTTACTGCCTCTAATCCTACCTCATTAACAGCATAGACATTAAGCTTTTCAACACATAGGATTATCAGGTCACAAAATGGTGGACAGTCACACAATACAGGGAATCATGGCCTAGCCAAGTTGACACACTTTTTTGAGAGAACACAGTTCAATCCATAATATATACTCTTCCTGAAATATGCATAAATGTGTGCTAGCTTGTGTTTGGTTATTTTCAGTACTCAACCAGTAAAGAGGTTTATCTCAGTTCTCAACATAGTGTTTCCTTAACAGGAAATGAAACTGCCAGTGTTCTACAAAGCAGACAAAGTGCCCAATTTGATGAAGAAATCATGCTGACTCACCAGGAGACAGCCATCTTCAGTGTAATCAACAGAACATTTGTGTGCATTTTTAAAATCAAGTTGCCTTTCAACAGCAACAAAAGAAAAGAAGTTTTTGAAACGGTCCTATAAAATTTAATCCACAGTTTATTTGTGATACATATTTAGACTGAGATATGTTTTCCAGAAATAGATTTAATTTTATGGTTTATTGTAACATATTGTGTTTTTTATCTGAATGCAGAAGTCTCTTTGAATTTTTTAATGTATTCACATTCCATGTGCAGTATTTAATTTTATTAATGTTTAAAATACATTAGAAAAGAAAGAGAATACTGTATTTAAAAAAATCAAGCTGCCTTATAGACAAAGTCTTATAATGTGTGAGCCACAATTTAAAATCTGTTTTAATAAAAGACTTTACCAAAAAATGAAAAGACAAGCTACTGACTAGGAAAATATCTTCAGACACCATGTATCCAACAAGAACCTAATAACCAAAATATATATAAAACTTTGGCAACTTACCAACAATAATACAACCCAGTCATAAAATGGGCAAAGGACTTAAACAGATATTTTATCAAAGAGGACATGCAGATGGTCGCCAGACACATGGAAAGGTGCTCAGTATCATAGACATCAAAGATGTGTAGTGGTTAAGTGCTATGACTGCTAACCAAAAGGCTGACGGTTCAGATCCACCAGGTGCTCCTTGGAAATGCTGTGGAGCAGTTCTACTCTGTCCTGTAGGGTCACTATGAGGCAGATTGACTCAACAGCAGTGGGTTTAGGATGGCTAAGGAAACCCTGGTGACATAGTGGTTAAGAGCTGTGGCTGCCAACCAGAAGGTCAGCAGTTTGAATCCACCAGGTGCTCCTTAGAAACTATGAGGCAGTTCTACTCTGTCCTGTAGGGTCACTGTGAGTCAGAATTAACTCAATGGAAATGTGTTTGTTTTTTTATTTTAAGGATGGCTAAGATTTTTAAAAAAACCACAACAGATGTTGGCAAGGATGTGAAGACAGTGGAACCCTTACCCACTGCTGGTAGGAATGCAAAATGCACCTGGCTGTTTTTTCTTTGTGGTAGTAGGTTCCTTTTGTCTCTCCTCGATTGCCTATTTTATGTCACAGAAGAAATGGACTCAAGATACAACCTAATCCTGTAGACTGTGTCCTGCCTCCTTAACATAACTGCTTCTAATCCAGCCCTATTAACAGCATAGATATTAAGCTTTTCAACATGTAGGATTATCAGGTCACAAAAATGGTGGACAGTCACACAATACAGGGAATCATGGCCTAGCCAAGTTGGCACACTTTTCTGAGGCAACACAATTCAGGAAAACCCATATGGGTGGTTCCTGAAAAAACTAAATATAGAACTACCATAAAACCCCAAACCAAACTCATTGCCATAGAGGTGACTGAAGTTGTCGAGGATTTCATTTTACTTGGTTCCACAATCAACACCTATGAAAGCAGTAGTCAAGAAATCAAACGATGCATTGCATTGGGGAAATCTGTTGCAAAGACCTCTTTAAAGTGTTGAAAAGTAAAGATGTGTGCCTGACTCAAGTCATGGTATTTTCAATTGCATCATGTGCATGCGAAAGCTAGACAGTGAATAAGGAAGACAGAAGAAGAACTGACACCTTTGAATTGTGGCATTGGAGAAGAATGTTAAATGTACCATGGACAGCCAAAAGAACAAACTGATGTGTTCTGGAAGAAGTACAACCAGAGTGCTCCTTGGAAGCAAGGGCAGCAAGATTGCATCTTACACACTTTGGCTATGTTGTCAGGAGGGACCAGTCCGTGGACATCATGCTTGGTGTTTTAGTCAGCTAGGGCTGCTCTAACAGAAATACCACAGAGTGGATGGCTTTAACAAAGGAAGGTTTATTCTTACACAGTCCAGTAGGCTACAAGTCCAAATTCAGGATGTCTGTTCCAGGGGAAAGTTTTCCCCTTGTCGGCTCTGGAGGAAAGTCTGGTATTGCATCAGTCTTTGTCCTGGAAGCATCTTGGTGCAGGAACCTCAGGTCTGAAGGACGCGCTCTTCTCCCGTTGCAGCTTTCTTGATGGTGTGAGGTTCCCAATTCTCAGCCTGTTTCTCTTTCTTTTTATCTCTTGCAGGGTCAAAGGATTAAGGGTGGGGCAAGCCACACTCCAGGGAAACTCCCTTTACGGTGGAGCAGGGAGGTGATCTTATACAGAGATTTACAGTCCCACCCTAATCCTTTAACATACAGCATAGGAAAACCACAAAATGGAGGACAGTCTCAAGATACTGGGAATCATGGCCCAGCCACGTGGCTACACATGTTTTGGGGGGCACACAATTCAATCCATGATACTTGGTAAAGTAGAACGTCAGTGAAAAAAAAAACAGGAAAACCCTTGACAAGATGGATTGACACAGTGGCTGCCACAATGAGCTCAAGCATAATAATGGTTGTGGGCATGGCACAGGACCAGACAGTGTTTCGTTCTGTTGTTCATAGGGTTGCTGTGAGTCACAACTGACTCCATGACACCTAACAAAAACAGGGGTAGAAGGGAGGGGGGAAAAGAGGGCTAGCAGTGATAGAAATACTATGTTGATTAAGGGTAGACTTGCACAGCTGATTATTGTAATTGCTGTTAAGAAGTTGTACACCTGTAAAAAGTTGAATTGGCAAAAGTTGTGTGATAGATGTACTTACAACAATGACAAAAACAGAGACACACACGAGTAGCTGCTGAAGCTGTTTATGTACAGCCAAAAAGCTTGTGGGATTTGGTTTCTTGGTTTGGAGATTTGGGGATTTTGTGGTTTCATGGAACATCCCAGATAATTGGCCTAATAACATGTTTAGTGCTTCTGCTGTACCTCCTAGTTTGATGCATAGTGAATACAAGTGGCTATCCAAGACAGAGCAGTTGATCTCTATGTACCCGGAACAACAGAGGAAGAAGGAACCTCAGGAATAGGAGGAGGATATGGAAATACATGGCTAATTGCCTCCATGAACAACTCTGTCTTTTGCCCTAAGACAGAAGAACTGGACGGTTCCCGGCTATTATTATTGATCCAAGATTCCATAGATGAATTCTGATCAAAAGGGGGAAACTGAGAACAGCATTTCAAATCCTCATGGAATCTGTACTTCTTGGAGGAATGAAAGTTGGATGACCCCCTGAAAGTGTTGCCCTGAGATAATCTTTAAACCTTAAATCAAGGATATCTTCTGAAGTCTTAAGCCTAAACAATAGTTTAGCTTAAGTAGCTAAAAGGTCTACCTTGACCATTATGCTCTTTTTAAAGAACTGTTTGTATAGGATCAGATGGACAATAGTAACTTGAAAGATTAGATAGGAGCATTAGGGGGCAGTGAATTTTTGTTGATGGGAGAGGAACAACTCAGAAAATGAGGGCAAGAATGGTTGCCTAACACAAAGAATGTCACAAATGTCACTAAATGGTACAGGTAGAAACTTGAATTGGTGTATGTTTTCCTGTGTATATTCTCAACACTGGCAACAAAATAAAATTAAATATTAAAAATCTATTTAATGACAACTCTATGTCAGACTGATGCCTGATCTCCATAATCTATAAGATACTACAAAATATCAATAAGAAAATAAATCATCTAGTTAAGCGATGGGCAAAGGAGATGGACAGACATTTCTCTAAAGAGGAAATCCAGGCAGCCAAAAAACACATGCGGACATGTTCATGATCTTTAGTTATTAAAGAAATTCAAATGAAGACTACAGTGAGATATTATCTCATCCCAACAAGGTTGGCCATGATCCAAAAAACACAAAACAACACATGCTGGAGAGGCTGTGGAGAAAGTGGAACTCTCCTACACTGTTGGTGGGGTTGCAAAATGGTCCAGCCTCTTCGGAAAGCAACCTGGCACTTCCTTAAAAAAATGGATATAGATATAACTTTTGACCCAGTAATTCCACTACTTGGAATATATCCTACAGAATCAAGGCCTTTCCCACCAACAGACACATGCACAAGAATGTTTATCTCAGCACAGTCCACAATAGCAAAAAGATGGAATCAACCCAGATGCCCAACAACAGAGGAATGGGTAGGTAAACGATGGTACATATACTCTGGAGCACTATGCAATGATAAAGAATAATGATGATTCCAGGAAACATCTCATAACCTGGTTTCAACTGGAAGACATTATGTTGAGTGAAAGTAGTCAGTGACAAAAGGACAAATGTTGTATGAGACCCCTACGATAAGATCTCAAAAACAGACTTATGCATAGAAGAAAAGACTCTTTGACAGCTGCAAGGGAGGGGAGGGAAGGAGGGTAAGGGGGGTAGGGTTTAGATTAGATAGTTGGTAGAAATTTGGGTGGGTGAAATCAGTGATAGTACACATTAGAAACAAGAACAATATTAAGTGGACTTCAGCATAACTTGAATACTCCTTCCATCTTAACCCAGTGTTGCAAGGACAGAGTAGCTGGGGCAGGGGGCCGGGGACCATGCTCTCAGACGAAATTGAGGCCAATGGGCACAA
Organism: Heterohyrax brucei; assembly: GCA_028571685.1. Lineage (NCBI taxonomy): Eukaryota > Metazoa > Chordata > Mammalia > Hyracoidea > Procaviidae > Heterohyrax > Heterohyrax brucei. The sequence goes on along the minus strand of CM053166.1, from coordinate 31,201,540 downwards.
CTAGCGTTTTGCTAAGAGGGCTCTCTGCACCCCACATGGGTGAGTGGCATCTGGGGTCTTAAAAGCTGTCAAGCTGCCATCCGAGGACACAGCAAATGGTCCCAACTCAGCAGGAACGGATGATCACCGAGGACCAAGATGGCATGGGGTAAAGACAACCCAGAAGATAGACCCACATGAGTGGGTGCCTACATCGACTTGGGACCGGAAGAACCGGATGGTGCCCAGCCACCAATAGCCGTGATGGAGCTCACTAAGTTGAGTCTCACTGGCAACACAAGAATCAAAAGGGGTTCACCCTGAGATCTCCACTAAAAGACTGCGGTTGATGGTCCAGTGGCTTCAGGGTTCCCCTGGGAGCATGGCCCCTGGCCCTGATGCTGCCCTTGCCCATAAATCACAGTGAAGGTCCACTCTTCGGACACGAATGGATTGGACTTGGCAATGCAGAGTGAGCATATATTGGATGCACTTTATGGCTCTATGCGTCTATAGGATATCATCCTGTGGACCTCTGGCTGGAGGAAGGAGAGTGGGTGGAGAGGTGGGGAAAGGAGGCTGTTGGGAGGATGAGACATGTATGGAGCAGAGAGGAATAGTGTGCAGTCACCGGACAGGGAGAGCAGTGGAAGCTGCATATAGGTGGGTATGTAAATTTATATAGGAATGTACGTTTTCACTCAGTCATAATAAAGAAAAAGAAAATAAAAAATTAACTTAAAAAAATCTATTTAAAACTGCCTGATATACATGCTGATTAGCAAACATGGAAGTAGAAGTGGAAGTCACTGAAAAATCTTAAGAACAATATCACGTCAGACCATGCATACTAGTTTTTCCTTTTTGAAAGTCGTCTTACTTTCTGAATATCATGGGTTGAACTGTGTGCCCCTAAAATGCGTGTAGCCGTTTGGCTGGGCCATGATTCCCAATATTTTATGGTTGTCCTCCACTTTGTGATTTTCCTATGCTACATGTTAAAGAGGATTAGGGTGGGACTGTAAATCCCTTCCTAAAGTCACCTCCCTGACCCACCGTAAAGGCAGTTTCCCTGGAGTGTGGCTTGCACTACCTTTTATCCTTTATCGTACAAGAGATCAAAGGGAAGCAAGCAGAGAGTTGAACCCTCACACCAGCAAGAAAGTAGCACCGGGAAAAGATCATGTCCTTCAGAACTGAGGTTCCTGCACTAGGATGCTCCCTGACCAAAAATGGATACAACACAAGGAACTTCCTCCAGAGCCAGCAGAGGGAAAGCACTTGCCCTGGAGTGGACACCCTGAATTTGGACTTATAGTCCACTGGACTGTGTAAAAATCAAGTTTTCTTTGCTAAAGCCATCCACTTGGTGATATTTCTGTTAGAGCAGCACTAGGTGACTAAAACATTGGGCTATTTTTTATTTAACCTGGTTATAAAGATACATCGTTTTATACAGTGTCAGTATTTCTTTTGTTTCATTTTTGTAAATAACCGTTTTGTTAGCTAATTATTTGGTTTACCTCACAGTCAGTCTTACAAATTACATTTCTAATTATAGTTTGTTGGCAATATGTGCTTTATCACTTGCGCACTTTACACCCATGACTTTCTCTACTATAGGAACTCGAAAGCATAAATGCTATAATTCGCAGATTCCCTTGTAGCTGAGTGTTACCATGTGAGATATTCTGGCCAGTAAAATATGGATGGAAGTGCTTCTCTGTTCCCTGTGTAGAAAATGTAAACCCTGGTGTCATAGTGGTTAGGTGCTTTGTCTGCTAATCTAAAGGTCAGCAGTTCCAATCCACCAGGTGCTCCTTGGAAACTGTATGTGGCAGGTCTACTGTGTCCTATAGGGTAGCTGTAAGTTGGAATCAACTCAATGCCAACGGTTTTTTAGAGGTTAAATACATGAAGGAGAACAGAAGTCAAAGATGGGGGAGGGGGAAGGAAGGGGCTGAGCCAAGAAACTGTATTTCATAAATTATTGAAGGACTGGATATCTGAACATGTTTATCTTTCAATTATCAAAAGCATGCTCAGTAGATGAGGTAGTATCTAGCTCCACTCGACAGAACTAAGGCCACAAATGAGTGAAGGGAAAGAAAAGAGTGACAGCTTTCAACTCCCAGATAGGTGACATTTTCAACAAATGAGAGCTGGTCAACCATGCTTTGAGTTACGTTGTAGATTGTCAGTTCGCTGTAACTGAGTATAGTCAAAGGAATGCTGGCTGACCCTCGATCTGGAAAAACAGAACTGAAAGTCCTGCGTTAGTGTGCTGATTGTACTATTGCAGTTTCTTTCAAACATTTTTGTTCATATACCTTAAAATAATTTTGAACAATTATGTACCCCATCACATTTTTGTTTCCCATTTTTCCTTATATATTCATGTTGGTGTTCAATTTTCATAAAGTCATAGGTTAAATAGTTACCAAGTATGTAATATCTGGTGTACTGTACATTATGCATATACTTTAAATGTATTTTTATTGCTTCAAAATTTCAACAGAGCTCCTTTAGCTCATTCCATTAATGGAAAGTGCTGGCCCTATAACCTAATGGCAAAGCCAGTCCTCACCAGCAGCAAACCAGTCAGCCAAATCCAACTAACTTTTAGAGAATTATGCAGAATCTCCTCTCCCTTCCTGCTTAGCAAACAGTGGTAGACTTAAAACTGACATGATTCTTGTCCTCATGGAGTTTGTGGTCTAATGTGGGAGATCAAGGGTAATGAATTTCACAAACAGGAAATCACAGCGGGGAAAAGGGCAAGGAAGGAGGCACATGGTGTTAGCAGGATGTGTACTAGGAGGACGTGGATGGTGACCAGGAAGGCTGAGGAAGAGTAGGAGTTAATTGGGTGAAAGAGATGGAGCTCTTCAGGTAAAACCGGACTACATTTTTCAGTTCAGATAAACATGAAATCTGGAAAGTTATCGTTACCCCGGGCTGACTGACTGCTGTCACTCTTCAATCAAGGCTTCCTTTATGGTACTGCTTAAGTCTTTGAATCTGTTTGCTCAGAAACCTCTTTCTTTGGGAATTCAAAAGGAAACCTTGGCATATACTCCCAACCATCTGCCTGAGAAGCTGGCTTACCTCTTAGGGAACTCTTCCCTCAGGAGTCGTGCATTCTTGAATTATTCTTTGGTTTGGTGCCCAGAGATTTTTACATCTTGAGGTAGTGTACTCTGCTAAGATCAGGGTACACATTTCTCTCATCAAATGGGAAAAGTACAGTTATGAAACAGCACATGGACAAGAGAAGCTGGATGTGACCTCTTCACCTCGGGAGCATTCTCAGGCAGATCATTTCCAGAAAGTGTATATGGATGGTTGAGATTTGGAAACTCAGTACCTTAAAACTCAGTTCTCTAGAAAGTTCTTGTATGCCTCAAGTAGCAAAGGTTTCCCGGTGTGAAGGCCCTAAATTAGATGACTCTTATGTGCTTTGGGCCAGAGACTTAAATAAATGATTGCAGAGAGTGATTTATTAGTCAGTGTGTCAACAGTGATTAATTCTAAGGGCTTTGGGATGGAGGCCCCCAGGGTAGCATCCTACATCTTACCATGTTTCCCCAAAGCCTGCACTTTTCAGTGGCTCTTTTGAGGACAGAGTGATTATTTCTCAGTGGTTATTGTTTAAGAGCAATCATGTGGTGCTATTAAAAATAGCCTATAAATGGCAGGCTTTGATGAAGTAGAATAGGGGAAAAAATCTGAATTAGTCCGCTAAGTGCTAAAGTATATGAAATATAGGGGTTTTTAATTTTGAACCAACATGATTGTGTTTATTTGATCAGAAGAAAGGCATGTTTTTCAAAAGAATACTTTTGATTCTGTCATGTATCACTTGCAAATGTCAACTGGAAATTCTCACTTCCTCCTGTGGTCCAAATCTTACGGAGATAGTCTGTCCTACAAATCATTGCCAAGAAATACCTAGGTTATAAAATATACACTTTAGTTTTTTCCCATTGAGTTGTAGTTAGAAAGAATAATAAACTTCACAAAATTCAAACCTAGGACAATACACCGGAAAAATACTAACACAATAACCTGGGTTGCAACACTTGTTTAGCAGGTTTCAGCTGGAGACTAATTAAAACCTGCTGGGAAACTTCTTAAAACACACACTGGAATGGAAACCACATGCGCTACCACCTAGATTCTTTCCTCAGTGGCTTTATCCTCACCACCTTTCTGGATTTTAGTGGGAATATTTTCCCCAGCATTCAGTTTGATGTGTCTAATCACCTTCCTCCCACCCTAGGGGAGGAAATAGGACAGTGGGCAGGCAGCCTCTTCTTGGCAATTTTAATAAATGTCATGCTTACATGGACTTCTAAGTATTTTAGCCTCTCTGGGAGCTGGGGTGGTATTAGGGTGGGGAGCCCCAGGGGATTATAGGAATTTCCCCCCGTGTTTCATGTTTTAAATCTGAATCAGAGCAGTTAAGTGACATGGTTTTGGACAAGACAAAAGAGCACAAGGAGGTCAGAGACAAAACAGGAAAAGGTAAAAGTGCTTTCTGACATTTGACTTGCCTATAAGAGAATATTAAACAGATTGAACATTCTGGAACATGAGCTGTGTATTACTTTAGAAGTTCTTCAGGGTTACCGCTATTATTTCTTTTGTCCAGGCTTGTTTTAGAGTGACTGTCAACTAACACCCCGTTGGTGGATAAGCATCTGTGAGATTTGCAGGAAACAAGGCTGGGGTATAATTACAACATAATGCTATAACAACATTGCAAAAGATTGCCTCAGTACTATATGCCAGAGTACATAATGACCATCTTGCTGACAGGCATTTGGATGGCAATTACTGTTGGATCATATCCGGGAATCAGGCTTGAAGCCAGAGAAACTGGAAAATGATTTTTGTTTCTCAATTCCTTGGAGGCCCATGTGGAAAATTTAGGAGAGCAAATTTTTTGTTTCTAGTAACAGAACTCACACGTAATTAGATGAAGAGGAAAGGAAGCAAGATAGTTCCTGAACCACTTACCTGGCCTTTAATGGAGCAGAAAAGTCCAATTTCCTTGCAGAATGCAGACAGAACTGGCTGAGAAGTATAGAGGCAAGGAGTTGGTTGGTAGAAAGCCCACAATCCCACCCCCTGCCCTCACTCGTTTCCTCAATACCTAATCTAAGCACAGGTAAGGCATTTTCCAGGTCAAGAAGAAACAATCTTAGCCCCAAAGCACCATCATTTTGCTTGACTAAAGGCCACCATGGAGTCCAGGTGGTGCAGTGGTTTAGAGCTCGGCTGCTAACCAGAAGGTCGGCAGTTCAAATCTACCTGCTGCTCCTTGGAAGGCCTATGGGGCCATTGAGCTCTGTTCTACTCAAATCTACCGGGTGCTCCTTGCAGATCCTCTGGGGCAATGGCTGTCTTTCCTATAGGGTTGCTGTGAGTCGAAATTGACACAACAGTAATGGGTAAGGACTGTGTACAGTTAAATTAGATAATGTGTTGTCTTTCATGAGGTGTATCTGGAGCCCAGCTGCCCATTTCAAACCTCAACCCCATTGCCTTCTCGTTGTATAACACAAAATAAATTGCTTCACCCCTACACCCTACCTACTTCACACACAAAAGGAGGGCTTTGTTCTAACTATTGAATGACAGAATCCATGTAAAGCACCTGGGATGCAAAAAGCTGTCTGTAATTATTGCCATTTTTTTCCCCCAGTTAAATTGCGACTCTCAAAACGAGTGCCTGTTGCAAGTCAAAAATGAATTTACAGTTGATTTCTGTCAGTATCTCCTAAAAATTGAGGCTGGTTTATTCATTTAGTCAATGTTTATAAAGTGCCCGTTTTGTGCCATGCATGGATTGAGGTCCTGAAGATACAAAGATTCTGGGACATGTGACTGCTGCTCCCAAGATACTGATAGTCAAGGGGGGTCAATATCTTTATTCATATTGTTATACCAAAGCATAAGTAAGTCAATCCGAGGTCAGATAGCACAGACCAGGAGTGTCAGGAGTGTGGTAGGGAAAGCAGAGAAGGAGACGTGCACCCCTGCAGTGAATCCAAGTTGTCTACCTTATCTAAACCTCCACTTTCTCCTATTTAAAATGGGCCAAAACAATAATGTGACGAAGCCAGCTCCTACAGGTTTAGCAAGAGTCTGTTAAATAATCAAGAATTTTGCAAGCCAGTTTTTAAAGCACTAAACCCCAAGCCTGTTGCCTATTGGACAAGGCAGAACTGCCCCATAGAGTTTCCGAGGAGCAGCTGATGGATTTGCACTGCCGATCTTTTGGTTAGCAGCCAACCTCTTAGCTGCTGTGCCACCAGGGTGCCTTTTAAAGCATTGGTAGCTTTGGTACCCTTGTTGGGAATATTTGCACCATGGAAATCAGCAAGCTCTTAAACCAAGGGCTGTCTCCCACCTCACGCCTAAGCTGGTTTACCAACGTACCACCGAGATACCTTGGTTAATGAAATAACAAAATTATAGTGTCTGCTACTTAGTAGATGCTCAACCTTGGGGTACTGTAAATATATCACATAGAGTATATTAATGCATGCCCATATTCATAATCTCATTTAGTCCTCACAGCAACAAGTCCTCATAGTTTATTTTTATTCCATAAATGAAGTTTATTTTTACTCCCATAAATGAACAAGAGCCAAGATCTAATTCCATTTCTTTTGACTCCAAATCAAGTGTTTTTCCACCAGACCCAAACAGCCTCTGGACCATTACCCAGTCTTTCTATAAACAAAGAACATTGTTATGGATTTAGTTGTTTTGAAAACACTGTTTTTGTTTGTTTTTTTTAATTGATTCGCTAGATGAAAGCAGTGGGGTTGGCTCCCTTTGCAGTGTAGGTGGAAGAAGGCAGCCCTGGCCCACAGCTGGTGCCTAAGGACCAGTAGGGCCAGTAGGCAGCTCCTGGGCACTGTTCCTAAACTGAATCGTGGGCCTGAAGCCAGAGCTAAGAGCCGATTAACCAGTAAGCAAGGTACACCCAGGTTTAATTGTGTTTACTTACTAATCTGTAGAGTAGAGCACAGTTTCACATGGGGTTCACCACAGCTTCGACGTAGTGAAAAACAGGTGAAATTGTGCGCTACAGACAGATTAGTAAGTAAGCACTAAGGAGCCTGTGTGTACCTTGCTTACTGGGTAATCCACGCCTGGGTAAATGTCACTGTCCTTATAAAGGGGTCTCCATGCTGTTGCCCTGTCAGTATCAAAACAGAGAGCTGTGAACACGACCTGTTCTAGGTGAATGCTGTTTCCTCTGGGATCCTCTGAAGCTCAGATTTGCCTAGCCGTTGATGGCAGATGTTATGTAGGAAATGTACAAGATAACCCTGGGACATCTTAAAAGCAAGGCAGCTAACAAAGGTTTCTGGGATTGTATTCAAAGGACTCTGGAGCCAGCTTTAAGAAGCTCTTACTGGTTAAATAAGGGAAGTTTGAGCTTCAGAATAGTAATTGCAATGGATTGAGACACAGGAAATGTCCCAAGTCCATACCTTAATAATGATAATAAAAAAACAAAAAAACTGGAAGATGTTTCTTTTGAAGACTATTACATGGGAGGGAAGAATCAAGCATTTATTCCATCTTTTCTGGATGAGGAAACCTTGTTGTAGTGGTTAAGTGCTAGGCTGCTAACCAAGAGATCAGCAGTTTGAATCCACCACGTGTTCCTTCGAAACCTGATAAGGCAGTTCTACTCTGTCCTATAGAGTCACTATGAGTCAGAATCGACTCAACAGCAATGGTTTTTATTTTTGTTTTTCTGGGCAAGCTGTACCTTGGGGTAGCCAAATACAAGATGGGAGAAAGTTCTCTTTATGGAAGTATTCTAGCTAATAAATGAGGGAGGAATTATAGAAATAAAATACCACCCTTTCACAAATCCTAATGAATTAATGGAGCCCTGCTGGCAAAGTGGAAACCTTGGTGGTGTGGTGCTACAGCTGCTAATTAGAAGGTCAGCAGTTCAAACACTCCAGGCACTCCTTGGAAACTCATAGAAGCAGTTCTAGTCTGTCCTATAGAGTTGCTATGAGTCGGAACTGACTCGATGGCAGTGGGTATGGTATGTGGTGGCATAGTTAACAGCTTGGCTGCTAACCAAAAGATCAACAGTACAAAGCTATCAGCTGCTCCTTGGAAATCCTGTGGGGCAGTTTATCTTTTAGGGTTGCTGTGAGTCAGAATGGAAACCCTGGTTGTGTAGCGGTTAAGTGCTGCACCTGCTAGCCAAAAAGTTAGCCGTTTGAATACACCAGGTGCTCCTTGGAAACTCCATGGAGCAGTTCTACTGTTCTATAAGGTCGCTATGAGTCGGAATCGACTCAATGGCAGTGGGTTTTATAAGTCAGAATTGAGTCATTGCTCATTTTATTTCAAATGTTTTATTTTGGGTGAAAATAATGCACAGGAAAACCTTTCCCCATTCCAGGTTCTAGACATAATTATCAGTGACAGTGATTATGATCTCCCTATAGTGTCAATATTCTTATTTTTGTTCTTGTTTCATTTTCATTTAAACCCCCTGTTCCAATCTTCTCATCCATGCTTTCAAATAGCTGTTGACCCTTTGGTCTTATATAGATGATTAAAAAAAAGAGAAAAACAATACTTAACAATGACAATCTTTACTTTTTTGAGCTTAACTGTTACTTAGTTTAAAGGTGACTTCAGGGGGTAGTTTTGATTCATGATTTATAAAGCAACTTAGGGTCGTAGTCTCAGGGACACAATAGCTCCGGTAAGTCTGGATTCTTTAAGAATTTGTAGTTCTGTTCCACATTTTTCTCCCTTTTTTATCAAGATTCATTTGTTGTGTCACTGATCAGAATGTTTAGTAGTGGTAGCTGGGCACCACCTAGTTCTTCTGGTCACAAGTTGGCAGAAGCAGTAGTTTATGGGTACAATTAGCCCTGTAATCTATTTCCTTCTCTGATGTTTAAGTTTCCTTCTCTCGTTTTCTCTTTTTAAGTAGGGAATATTCTTTTTTTTTTATTTATTGTACTTTATGTGAAAGTTTACAGAGAAAATTAATTTTTTATTAAGCAGTCAATATATGTACTGTATTGTAACATTGGTTGCCAGCCCTGTGACATGTCAACACTCTCCCCTCCTTGACCTTGGGTTCTCCATTTGCATTTGTCCAACTTTCCTGTGCCCTCCTGCCTTCTTGTCCTTGCCCCTGGACTGGTGTGCCCAGAGTCTGCTTATTTTATATCTCAAAGGCAACTGCTTTAAAACATACCCTATACTGATATGGTCTACTAACATACTCAAGTCCTGTCTCAAATTGGATTACATCCACAGGTATACGGGCTGAGAATTTATAACAGACTTTTGGGGGACATAATTCAATCCATAACAATGATCTTGGGTTTTGACTTGAACAAAGACCTATGGCCGTCCTGTGAACCCTGCAGTTTGGGTCTGTAGCAGGATGTCTTGTGCCTGTGCATGGGCCATCTCTACGTACTTCCTGTTTTAATAGTATGAAAATTTTGATTTTAAAAGTCAGGGAAGAAAACATAGCAAATAGCTTGTCATCCACATTAAAAACACACAGAAAACCCAAAAATATTCTTATATAATAATTCGCAAAGGAGCCCTGGTTGCACAGTGATTAAGTGCATAGCCTGTAACTGAAAGACTGGCAGGAGAAAAGACCTGGTGATTTGCTGCCCTAAAAATTACAACCTAGAAAACCCTGTGGGGGTAGTTCTACTCTACAGGGCCACTGTGAGAAGGAATCAGCTCAGCAAGCACACAACAACAATTGGCAAATCCTTAGCCTGAAACCCCGGTGGTGTACTGGTTAAGTGCTACGGCTGCTAACCAAAAGGTCAGTGGTTCAAATTCACCAGGTGTTCCTTGAAAACTCTATGGGGCAGTTCTACTCTGTCCTATGTGGTCCCTGTGAGTTGGAACAGGCTCGACAGCAGTGGGTTTGGTTTTTCGGTGGCCTGAAATATATTCTTCCCAAATGATGTCAGTTATATTTTAGTAAAACATTAATTTTATCTTTATGGGATGTTGCTTACCTGGACTTTTCTGAGTCTTACCATTGTTAATTTTCTTTCATATAATGTCCCTGAAACACATTTTCTTACCTGTCTGCTATTTCAAGCTTTACCCAAAAACCCACTGCTGTCAAGCCTACACCAACTCATAGCAACCCTATAGATCAGAGTAGAACTGCCCCATAAAGTTTCCAAGGAGTGCCTGGTGGGTTTGAACTGCCAACTTGTGGGCTAGCAGCTGTAGCTCTTAACCACTATGCCACCAGGATTTCTTCAAGCTTTACAGACGTGCTTTATAGTTAAGTCTTTAAAGAGATGTCTTTGTAATTGGGTTCTGGAACATTATTCAGTGGACTGCTGCTGTAATGATTCAGCTTCTGAATTTTAAATTTAAAGAACTTCTCGAAAGTGGATACAAACACTTCATAAAAGCTTTTATCTTGACAATACTGGGCCTTTAAGGGGAGAAAACCAACTTACTTGGTAAACTGATTCATCTGTAACACCATAGTCAGCATGTAGCTGTTTTCCTCTAGGAAGCCGCTTTCCAAAACACAATTTTCAAGGCTCTTTGTGATTAAAAAAACGAAAACCAGTGGCCATCAAATGGACTCAGACTCACGGTGGTCCCATGTGTCAGAGCAGGACTGGGCTCTATCAGAGGGTTTTCAATGGTTGAGTTTTCAAAGGATCACCCGGGCTGTCTTGTAAGATGCCTCTAGATGGATTCAAAACATCCACCTTTCCATTAGCAGCCAAGTACATTAACCATTTGCACCCCCCAGGAACTCTCCTTTGTTGTTGTTACCTTTGTATTTTTGCCAGTTTCTATCATAGAGCTACTTGCCTTTCTAGGAGGTTCGGGGTGAGAACTGTCTATTTTCATGGCATGTTCTCTGAGCTACTAGCCAATCCCAAAGCTCGCTTATATTAAATAGAGGACACACTTTTTTATATGCAGCCCAGTATTTTATCTCCTAGAGAACACAGAGTCAGAGTATCATTGTTTTCAGCTGAGTTTTTTTTCTTTCCCCCTTTCAGTTATCTGAGTTCTTATGGAAAAAATTTATCTTAGAAATCCGTACAGTGATTCTTATAAACTACTATATTCAACATTAGGGAATTAAGGGGTGTAAGAATTGAGATCAATACAATCAGCAGTAAGAAAAGGAATTCTGTATGTAAGAAACACTTTCTTTCACAGGCTTCTTCTGAGTTTCATTTTCAGGTCTTGAGAAAGTATTTGTTTACTTCTTCCCTCCTGGTGGTTTTGAGCACTCCTATTGTTTCTCTATACAGAAGCCCATTGTGTTCAGCATGGCAAACTTAACTCTCCAAATAGGATGCTAATCTACTTGATTAGTGCCTGTGTTCACCCTATCAAGCCCAACAATCCCTTTGTTTTTGTCTCCAAATTTCCTAGAAATGTGCCACTTTTTGCTCCTGCCCAATTAGCAAAGCAATCCACTGTCCCTTCAGATAGTATTTTTGTGTGAAGTGATGTTTTCTGTGTCATGATTTTTTCCCCCTGATTTTCAGTGTTTCATAATCCCACCTCTGCTGCTTTTCACCTGCAAAAACAATGGGCTTATTCATCAACCTTTCTGTTATCAGCTAATTGTGGGCCTCAATTTCTAGCCTGTGACATGGTTTTTCAGCTCATGTAAACAAAATGGGCATCAGATTTAGTGTACAGTGGCATCAATTTACAGTCCTGTTTCACAGGCCGCTCAGGTGTACATCGCCACTGGTGCTCTAGTGGTTAAGCACTACGGCTGGTAACCGAAAAGGTCTGGTAACCGAAAAGGTCGGCAGCTGAAATCTGCCAGGTGGCTCCTTGGAAACTCTACGGGGCAGTTCTACTCTGTCCTATAGGGTCCCTGAGTCAGCACTGCCTTGACAGCACTGGGTTCGGTTTTTTGGTTTTCAGATATACATACAACCTTGGAATTCATCTAGATAATACTAACACAGCACGGCCAATGAGGAAGAAAACTTGGAATGAGGTCAAAACCAGCATTTAAACAATTGAAAGAATTGAAAGAGTTACCAAGTTAGGTTTTTTTTTTTTTTTCCTCTCTGGACTCCACAGCCAGAAACATGTGTAAGGGATAAAAAATTAATAAAGATGCTCACACTTGAACAATTAAATCAAAGGGCAGTTTATTAAAAAAGAATTACACAGAAACTCTAAGTACCAGTGTGTACATTGTACACATTTAAATGACTCACAAGAATGAAGTTTGTTTTTTTTCATATATAAAGATCACACCACCTTGCTGTTCAAAAAAATGTTCAAGGAAGACTGACTTCAAACTGAATACAGAATTGCCATCTTAACTAGACTGCCTGCCTTTCAAACATGCGACAACAACGCCACTGGTAATAAAGCTTTGGAATGGGAGCACATTCTACGATTTCACTACAAACAGGATAGGAAAGCAAGAGAAGTTGAGAAATATTTCCTAAAGAGAATGGAACTTATCAGTGTCTCCCCCAGCACTCCTCACTCCTCTGTTGCCATTTTTAGCAAGTACTCCTTATCAATCTTGAAGAGTCTCCATCCCTCTTCGCTGGACAGATCAGAAGCACCTCTTCTTTTGTAGAAGTTGATAGATGGTTCATTCCATTCCGCCACTAAGAAGTGCATGCTGCTGCAGCGACACTGCATAGCAACCTATGGTAACAGGGAGGAGGAAAACACAACTCAGTGACATGTCACCTGTTTGCCCAGACCCAATTTTTGATTCTGTCAGTAATATCAATCCAGGAATTCTTATGAATTCAGACACCAAAAACTACTAAGACACACCTGGCTTAGTTTCTTCAGGATCTCCGATCCTATGCCAAAGCCTGAAAGACAATTGAAAAAGCACGTTAAGGATTTACAGCCCTCTGTGTGTCTTTAGCTCCGCCCTCTGTACTCAGCCACACATACCTCTATAATCACTCATCACAAAGAAGTCCTCAAGATACAAAAGCTTGCCAATCCACGGGTCATATGTAAAATAGTACATGGCAAAACCAACAATGCTGTGGCCTGTAATAACAGGATCACATGAGTTGTACAGAAGAAAAAAGTAACAGAAGTTGTAGCTGCAGAACAGAAGCCTATCACAGGTTTTGAAAAAAAAAAAAAAGACATGCATATATTTGAAAGAAGTAGCCACTGGACTGACTGTGTCCTTTTATGATAGTGCAGCCCAGGCCTCTGTTGGACAATCTCACTGTTTTCACATGTATTTGTAAAAATCACACATTAGAGCTAGGTGAAGCCAGCCTAGAACCGTGAGGTGGCCTCTCTCCAATCTGCTGGAGTTCACACTCAGGAAGCAAGAACGCTTTCATTACTTGCCAGAGCGAAGCTGCTATGGTCTCAAAGTAAACACACATTATTCACATCCTATTGATAAACTGGTATGCTGATTTGGGAATAAGTCAGGTTTACACGGCAGTTCAGAATAGTAGTCATCTGTCGTCCTGGAAACTCGGCTTCCATACGGTTTAGTCTGATCAGGCAAAAGGTGCCACATTTAATTTCAGAACTTGCCTTCCAATTCACACAAATACAATTTGCCTTCCCCAGTTTCTAAGCCAGAAGCAGCAGCAGGAGCCATGAACAGCAATTACATAACATCTGTATACCTCTTAAAAAGCACCGTATTCCTTACAGTGTTTCGTGCTATTTCTTCCAGCTTGGGGAACTGACTTCAGAAAAAGCCTAAGAACTCTCCCACCCAAACAACTTCCCCTTTTAGCTCTTCTGACCAGTCAACAAGGACCAGCAAAAACCAAAAATAAGTAAATAAAAAACCCAAGCGTCTGACTCCATCTTAACAGGTAGGTTATCTACAACTCGAAACCGAGGCAAACAAACAGGAAGCGAGTATAATGAACTTTCTGATCTACCGTGTTTTAAGTGTGTGATAATAGGGCCTTACCTCATTTATCATGATCATCTACTTTATTGTGTAAAGGATCTTTTAGTTACCTCCCCGCCCATCCATGTACACGGAAGGGCCATGTACATGGCGAAGCTAGAGACTGTAACCTGAAGATTGGGACAAATTAAAGAAAAAAATGTGATTTAACAAAAATACAAAAAAGGTTAGTTAGGGTCAAACAAGAACCATTTTATGAAACTGAATTACAACAAAAGACATTATACCTAACTTTTCCGGGTCTTCACAGCACTGATAATTAAACAGTTCTTTTTTCTGCTTCCGTAAAGATTACAGCCGAGGAAACCCTAGAGGCAGTTCCACTTTGTCATGCGGGATCTCTTATCAGTAGGAATCGACTAGATGGCACCCAACATTATGAAGTCCAGCACATTATTTATTTATTTTTGCCCTCAAGAGTTTCACATTGGCTGGCTGTTATTTCTGGCCAACTTCTCACTAAGGTTTACGTTTGTGCACAACACTCAGTTTCTCTGATCAGCTTCTGGGGAGGGAGGGGTGGTTACCTTCCGGAGTCCAGTGTTCCTTGGGCACTTCTGCAACCAGACAGTGGTAAAACGGGTGCTCTCCAAAACCATCTTCTAGGAGATCTGCAAGAAGAGACAGTGTTAGCCTCAGGGAGGGGGAGGGGGAGAGGCACCGGACTTGTCCTTCCCCCGTCCCGCTACTGCGTTACCTTTCTCAGTTAATCTTACTTGCTCTTCCATGTATTCATATTTAGCCAGTTCCTAGGGCGAGGCACGTAGAAGAAAGGGAGAGAACAGAAAACACAGTGAGGCCCCGGCCAGCTCAGGGAGGAGATGAGACTGGGAAGGGTAGGGCGGCGGGGGGAGGGGAGGGTGGCAGGAGGAGGAGGGGCGGGGACAGGGGAGCTGCCGGGGCTCCGTCGAAGCTGCCCGGTACCGGCGACGCGCACTCTCCCGGGAAAGGGGCCGCCCGGGCCTCTAGCTACCTTAATCAGCCGCAGGATGTCACTGCAGTCGGCGGCGGTGGCCGGGCGGATCACGAATTTAGCCATTTTCGTCTTTTGCTTTTCTTCCCTTTGCGGACCAAGCCCCTGTACTTGAACAGTAGGAGGAGGTGGTTCCTCATTCGTCTCCCGAGAGCGTCCTCTTCTCAGTCAGGCTGGCACCATGACCCGGCGAACTTCGGCAAGCTACGAAAAAAGTCGCACCGGACCCAAGACTAGAACAAGTGTCGGAGGCGCGGCCAGCACCGCTTTTGAGAGCGAAAAGCCCCGCCCCTCTCGTCGAGGGGGAGGAATCTCACCCAATCAGGTCGCGGCCCTCCCTTCTGCCTCACCTCTTTTCTGAAGCATTGCTCACTAATCCGGGAGCCCGTGTGAACTGAGCAGGCGCAAAAGGGGGAGCGGGGAGAGACGGGGTGGGGGGTGGGGTCGATGACCGAGGGTAGCGTGGGGCCCCGAGACGGTTCAAAGAGGTGCTCTCTAGCGGCGCCTGATGGAAACTTCCTGGAAACGCTCTGGAATCATGGGCGTCTCAGTAATCTTTGGAAAATGTTGAAAGGAATTTCTCCTGTAGCCCCCAACATGTGACCTTGCTGAATTCTCCTTGGCCCATTGATGAAACAAATTCTGAAGCCTGGGCCTTGGATAGTTGGGGAAGGTCTAAGGCAGGACTATTTTCATAATATTAGTAACGTCCTTTATTTCGGAATTTTCCGGAGGAGACCCGTTGAGTGATGACGTAATCGCTCTGCTGACTAAGGGACTGTGGGGGGGGGTGTTTTCTACAACTTTTTAGGGTAAGCTGTTTGGCTTCTTCAGTTTTGTTTCTTGCAGTTGTTTTTTGAGGTAGCAACTTTTAAATTCTTTTTTATGTTTGCTTCACTCCCCTACATTCCTTCTTAAAAATCTCTGAGTTGTGGATGCCTTCTTCTCCCTGAGGTACATCTTTCGCAATTTCCTTTAGTGAAGGTCACCTTTCGTCAAACTTTCTCAGTTTTGCTCCTGTGTCTTCGGTTTATCTTAAATTCCTTGAAGGATTTTTTTGGGGGCGGGGGGCTTATAGAATTTGAGGTTGGAAGTTATTTTGTTTTATATATTCATGTGTCTTTTGACTATCTTTTGGCTTCCAATGCTTTGTATAAGTTGTTACTCCTTTAAAATTTATACTTAATTTTCTTCCAAATATTTTTGTGTCTTTTATTACTGTTTAGTGTTCTTCAATTTCACTCTGATGTGTCTTGGTGTAGATTTTTAAAAAACATTCGTTCTCCTTTGGATTCATTACATTTCTTGAATCTCCTGACTAGTGTCTTTAATCAGTTTTGGAAAATTCTTAGCCAATAGCACTTCCTATTTTCTCTCTGCCCCACTTTGTCTTTTCTGTCCCTCTGTAACTGCTTTTTAAACACTTAATTCCTACTTTGCCTATTCCCTGTGCTTCTTTTAGTTTTCTTTACTTTGAAATAGAAATTCACATCATAGTTCTGATGGCTACAGAACTGTGGATTCTTATGTTTTCTGGAATTTTTTAATGCAAGCTCTAGGTGTCTCGGTAATTTTTAAATATCTTGAGATGAAAATGAGAACAGCTGCATTAGAGTATAATGTAGTTTATTTCTGTTTGTACCCACTGGAAGATGTATTCAGGCTTCTGCAGAATGTGGTTTTCTTTTACAGCCACCTTCCCAGACAGACTGCTGGAGCTCCTGCTCCTATAGCTGTGCCTGGGCTCAGGGATGAGTCAAAGATGATTTTTGCAATGAGCGAAAGCAAAAAAGAGACCTACAGTTTCCCAAGTCTGTACAATGAGGAGTTGGGATATCACCAAATGACCACACATTCAACAGGAGTCCCTGGGTGGTGCAAATCTTTAACAAGCTCAGCTGACAACCAGAAGGTTGGAGGAGATTCCGGTCCTCCCAGAGGTGCCTTGGAAGAAAGGCCTGGCAATCTACTTCCAAAATAATCAGCCATTGAAAACATTGTGGAGCACAGTTTTACTCTGACACACATGGAATCATCATGAGTCAGAATTCACTCCAAGGTAACTGGCTTTAACATTTAACAAGTAATTCTCTGCCTTTACAACAAGAAACTACGTAGAAGAAGCAAAAGGAGGTTTTCAGTGTTCTCCTTCCCACCCTCCCGGGATTGCACACATGGTGAGTCACTGTAGAAATTTAAGAAATGTCTTTCTCAAAAATTTGTAAAAATAAGATTGGCTAAGCTGCCGCGGGTAGTGTTTTTCCTAACACCATCAACTACACCTCATGGATAATCATTCAGAGGATCTTCTTAATTCTGCTTTCTAAAATGAGTTAGCAGAGCTCGTTACACATTTGGAAACCCTGGTAGCATAGTACTACACCTGCTAACCAAAAGATTGGCTTTCAAATCTGCCAGGTGTTCCTTGGAAACTCGATGGCAGTGGGTTTTGGTTTTGGGTGGTACACATTCAGAGACCTGGTAGTACAGTGGTTAGAGCTCAGCAGCTAACTAAAAGGTCAGCTATTTGAATCCAATAGCTGCTCCTTGGAAACCCTATGGGAAGCTTTACTTTGTCCTATAAACCAAACCCACTGTTGTCAAGTTGGTTCTAACTAATAGCGACCCTATAGGTCAGAGAGAACTGCCCTATAGAGTTTCCAAGGAGTGCCTGGCAATTTCAACTGCCAAACTCTTGGTTAGCAGCTAACACTTAACCACTGTGCCACCAGGGTTACCACTCTGTCCTATGCCAAGTGCTGTCAAGTTGGATCCGACTCATGGCGACCCTAGAGGCCAGAGTAGAACTGCCCTCTAGAGTATTCAAGGACTGCCTGGTGGATTTGAACTGCCGACTTTGTCCTATAGGGTCACTATAAGTCAGAATTGATTTGATGGCAACAGATGTTTTGGTTACAGATTTACTGATAACTGAAAATTAGCCCTCTGTGTCTAAGCACTAGTGATAGCTGCCTAGTTAGAGCATAAACAAGGCCATTTTCTATTTGAGTTGCATAGTTTTTTAGAATAATGTTTATTGTATTAAAATTATAACTTTTGTTTATGAAAAAGTCATGATTTTTCCTTTCTGTTTTTCCAGGTTAAGTTTCATGCTCTTGTGCTGCCACTTGCCCTTAGTGACAAGAGGAGCCCATTCTGAAATTGTGTTTGTGTATGTGTAGAAGCCTAGAACCCTAAATTCGTTTTTAATTCATGGCAGTGAATCAAGTTAGACTTTGGAAATCTTAGAGGAACTCCGTTGTAGATAGTTGCTATGGATGAACCATTACTCCCTTCTGATACTGGAATTTGTATTGAAGACTGCACAGAAAAGGGATTAAGTACCTAGCATTTGGAAAACTTTAAGAGTGAACAAATCAACAAATGGCTGTGAAACCTGTGAGATCCAGAACTACTTGTTTTTCCTGTTTTGCATGTTTTCTGCCTTTGACACTTTGCTGTTGCTCTCTATTGGTGGAAGATATTTCAGTTTTCCTTCTCTGACAGATTCTGACTTTCACAAGTTTTAATGTATTTATTAAGCACTTACTACTTTGTGTGAGATCCTTGGGGTATGGAGGATAAACCCTCCCTCACTGTATTTATTTTTATAAATGTATGTGCAGTTTACTACAACAGAATTTAAACTTTGTAGGAAAGAGAATTCCAGAAACTGAGAAGGACTGAGAAGGGGAGAGCAGGAGAAAGGAAAAACACTTAGATGTCTGGCATTTATTGTCTCATCTTGTGAAGCGGTACCTATTACCTCCATTTTTACAGCTGGAAAAACTGGAAGCTCAGAGGGACTAAGAAGTGGTAGAGCTAAGAAAGAAGTTGATTTGGGTGCTAAAGTGAAGTTGTTCAATCTGCCCCATTTAACTCTTATGGCAGGTTGTTTGTTTTTTTTTCCTTTTCATAAAAGGGATGTACTTGTTGGGTGCTGTAGAGTCGATTCCAACTCATAGCGACCTCATGTGACACAGTAGAACTGTCCCTATGGCGTTTTCTAAATCAAAAAACAAAACAATCAGCAACAAAAGGACAAATATTGTATGAGACCTCTACGATAAGATCTCAAAAACAGACTTGTGTATAGAAGAAAAGACTCTTTGACAGCTGCAAGGGAGGGAAGGGAGGGAGGACAAAGGGGGAGGGTTTAGTTTAGATAGTTGCTAGAAATCTGGTTGGGAGAAATCGGTGATAGCACACATTAGAAACAAGAACATTATGTGGACTTCAGCATAACTTGAGTACTCCTTCCATCTTAACCCAATATTGCAAGGATAGAGTAGCTGGGGCAGGAGGCAGGGGACCATGCTCTTAGGCGAAATCGAGGCCAACTGGCACAACTAGCATTTTGCTAAGAGAGCTCTCTGCACCCCACATTGGTGAGTGGCATCTGGGGTCTTAAAAGCTGCCAAGCTGCCATCCAAGGACACAGCAAATGGTCCCAACTCAGCAGGAACAGATGCTCACCGAGGACCAAAATGACATGCAGTAAAGACAACCTAGAAGACAGAGAGACCCGCAAGAGTAGGTACCTTCATCGACTTGGGACCGGAAGAACCGGATGGTGCCCGGCCACCACCAGTGATAGCCACGATGGAGCTCACAGAGAGGAGTCTCACTGGCAACACAAGAATAAAAAGGGGTGCATCCTGAGATCTCCACTAAAAGACCTCAATTGATGGTCCAGTGGTTTCAGGGTTCCCCTGAGAGCATGGCCCCCGGCCCTGATGCTGCCCTTGACCATAAATCATAACGAAGGTCCACTCTCTGGACATGAATGGATTGGACTTGGCGATGCAGAGTGACCATATATTGGATGCACTTTATGGTTCTATGCATCTGTAGGACATCATCCTGCTGACCTCTGGCTGGAGGAAGGGGAGTGGGTGGAGAGGAGGGGAAAGGAGGCTTTTGGGAGGATGAGACATGTATGGTGCAGAGAGGAATAGTGTGCTGTCACCGGACAGGGAGAGCAGTGGAAGCTGCATATAGGTGGGTGTGTAAATTTATACAGGAATGTACATTTTCACTCAGTCATATTAAATAAAAAAAAAAAAAACCCACTGCCGTCAAGTTAATTCTGACTCATAGCAACCCTGTCTATAGACAGAGTGGAACTGCCCCATAGAGTTTCCAAGGAGTGCCTGGCAGATTTGAACTGCTGACCTTCTGGTTTACAGCTGTAGCACTTAAGCACTATGCCACCAGGGTTGCCTTGGTGTTTTCTAGGCTGTAATATTTATAGGGGAGCCCTGGTGGCACAGTGGTTAAGAGCTCAGCTGCTAACAAAAGGTCAGCTTTTGAAATCCTTGGAAACCCTGTTAGGGCAGTTCTGCTCTGTCCCATAGGGTTGCTATGAGTCAGAATTGACTAGATGGCAAAAGCTTAATTTTGACGGGAGCAGATCACCAGGTCTTTCTCCCAAGGAGCCACCAGGTGGGTTCAAACCACCAACCTTTCAGTTAGCAGACAAGCTCTTAATTGTTGCGCCACCAGGTCTCCTTCATAAAAGTGGTGCGCACTGATTAAGAAAAATTGAGAGCTGTAGAAATACAAAAAGATTAGTGCGGATAATCCCTATTAGCCAGCACCCACCGCCTGTGAAGTCTCATTCTCACCTCTTTTGGTTGTAATTTAGAACAAACACATGGAGGAGAAAAAACAGTTGCTGTGAAATCCTGCAAATAGTGGTGAGGGTTGTACAACATGGTGAGTGTAATTAATAGCATTGAATTGTGTGCTTAAAAATGGTTAAAATGCCAAATTTTCATTATATATTTTTTGCTACAATAAAATTGAAAAATATCCTGTTTAACAGGTTCATTCTAGTCTTTTTTTTCCTATACATATGCATACATATATGCAGGACTGATAGTTGGTTTATAGGGTGCTGAGTTAAAAATAGTCACAAATTCATTGCAACTTCTCCCATGAAGTTGTAGAGGCCTTTTCCCCATCCGTTTACTCTGTACTGGCTTTGTGACTTTGACCAATCAGATGCAGAAATAGTGAGATTGTACAGTTTCTAAGCAAGAACTCAAAAGATCTTACAGCTTCTGCTCAAACCCTCTGGCATCACTGCTGTTGCCATGTGAAGGAATTTGAGGTAGCCTTTTTGAGGATGAAAGACATTATAGAGAGAAGGGTTCAGCTGATAGCCAGCACTAAATGCCAGACATATAAGGGGGCCATCCAGTCCTAGTTGGGTTGCCAGGTGATTGCAGTCACATGAGTGACCCTAGGCAAAACCAGCAGAAGAACCACCCAGCTGATCCCAGCCCACATACCAACCCACGGAATTGTGAGCCAATAAAACAGTTATTTTAAGCCCTAAGTTTTGGGGTGATTTGTTACACAACAAAGGCTAACTGAAGCACACAGTCTGGCCTTTTTTGGTTGTTTACTTCTGACTTCCGTTTGGTCGTAGTGTCCTTTCTGACCTGTGCTTTGCTGTGCCTTTTTAAAATGTTACCTGTGTATATGTGTGTATGTATAACAGAAAATTGATCTCATTATCTACAGTTTGTATCCTGAAGAGTAGTGTTGTGGTTTCTTAGCCACTGGAGGTTTGTAATCAGATGCTTCCCATCTATGTGATGTGTCAAGTTACTTAACCTTATTACTAATTTGCCATTTCTTTATAAGTAATAAAGAGTAATAATAATACCAATCTCATACTGTTAATTGTTGTGAAGATTAAATAAGGTAATAATATGAAGTGTTCAGTGTAGCACCTGGTATAATTATTAGCATTATCACTGTGAACGTTATAGTTTATCTTCCTGTGTCATTAAATATATGTATATACGCATATGTATCAGTTTATTGTGCTTTAAGTGAAAGTTTGCAGTTCAAGTCAGTTTCTCATACAAAGACTTATGCACACATTGTTAGGTGACTCTAATTGCTCTCCGTACAATGTTACAGCACATTCTTCCTCTCTACCATGTATTTCCTGTGTCCATTCAGCCAGCTCCTGGCCCCTTCTGCCTTCTCATCTTGCCTCTTAATAGGAGCTGCCCGGTTAGTCTCATGTATCTACTTGAGTCAAGAGGCACACTGTTCACCAGTATTACTTTATGTCTCAGAGTCCAGTGTAATCTTTGTCTGAAGAGTTGGCTTCAGGAATGGTTTTAGTTCAGCACTAACAGTCTAGGGGCTGTGTCTTCTGGGATGTCATTAAATGTTTAAACTTTTAAAAAATATTAATGGCTGCATAACATTCCATTGTGTGCACACTATTTTAGCACACTATTGTTGAAGATTGAGTTTTTCTTTCAGTGATAAATAATGCTTTGAGGAATATCTTTTCACCCATGTTTTGGCCCAGCTTTCTGGTTGTTTCATCAGGAGAGATTCCCAGAAGGGAAACTATTGGATCAGAGGTGATATTCTTACACTGAAGTGAGAGAAACACCTTAAACTCAGGTCTTCACTATATCGAAGTGTGAATTTGAGATGGCTTTCCAGATGGGTGCACTCTAACTTGAATTATCTAATTCTTTTTTCTTACAGGATCACCCATGCATTTTCTTGTTTCTACTTCCTTTGGCAGTTCAACAGTTTTCTGTGTTTCAAAGCACGAGAGATAATTGCCAGAAGTAAAGGTCACTATTGTTTTGTTCCTCCAGCTATAAACTCTGAATTACTCATTACAACTATTAATAATTACTGCAAGTTTCAAAATGGGTGACATTCTCTTTATACTCTGATCTTTCCTTGATAACATCTGTGTTCCACAGGTTGTGATACTTTGTAGGGACTAGAAGTCATGTCCTGCTCTGAGGGTGGTTCCTTGCTACATATGTGACAACTGTGATAATGATCAAGAAAAACAATCCAAGAAGATGCATGTTGTTTGGGGTCAGGATTTTAATTGTTTTAAAACTGTACTTTACAATATGGAAACTAGTTTCCCCTTTAGGGATGAACCATCAAAACTGTAAGATTTGTGTTTATTATATTACTTTAGTTGGCAAATAAAAGAGGTTAGTCACTAATAAATAGGTTATTAGTCAGAACTGCTTTATTTGCAAGTGACCCTACCCAACTAAAACTAGCTTAGGCAAATGAGAAATTCTTAGCTCACTGCAGGAAGCACAGGTATGACAGGAATTAGGGCCTTGTGATACAGCCTTATTGAGCAAGAGAAATGACCCAAGCTTGTAATGGATAGCTGTTTGTGTCTTAGAATAGCATCTTTTGCTTTTGGAAAGTTATTTTCCCCTTGTTGATGTTGCCGTCAAGTCGCCTCTGACTCATAGTGACCTTACGTGTAACAACAAAACATTGCCTGGTCCTGTGCCACTTTGGTGATCGTTGGGATGTTTAAGTCTGTATTTTTTTCCCTTACATACAGCTGTCTGGTTCTCCTGTGGCAGAGATGGCTGATCAGAGTATGCCACCCCCTGCTCAAAATTGTAACCCAAACCTGAGCAATCAGAGTCCTTTCTCACTGGCACCAAGAAAATACTTTCCCTTCTGCTGGCAAATCTGCTGGAAATTGGCAAGTTCTGAGAGAGTGCTTTTAACTTGCCAGAGAAGACTGACCACATTTGAATTTCTGGCCCTGTGTAGCCACAGCTGGGGTGGGCTTTATCTTGCCAGTCACCGCTGTTGCCTAGTTTTGACCATCTCACCATCCCCCACACTGACAGGGAACACAACACAAAGTCCCTGACAGAGGAGAAAAGTGGAGTGCAGAACTCCAAGTCTAGTAAAAAAGACCACGCTTAATGGTCTGACTAAGGCTGGGGGGTCCCCAGAAAGTGTGGTCCCCAGACTTTGCTAGCCCCGAACTGAAGCGATTCCTGAAGCCAACTCTTTACTCAAAGATTAGAGTGAACAGTAAGATATAAGGAAACCTTGGTGGCGTAGTAGCTAAGCACTAAGTCTACAAACCAAAAGGACATTTGGGAACATGCAGAAATAGGATGATTATGCTGTATTCCTGTCAGTCTGGGCATATCTAGCTTTGCTCATTTCTGACCCTCACTACAAGAAATGTATATATCAAATCAAAGAATGAAAAACTGTACTGGTAGGCAGAGGCAGAAACATTTCCCGGTTATAAAGAAGTACCTCAGGCAGCCCTATATGAAATGAAACCTATTTGCCATCCTAGCTTAAATCTATCCCGGGTTGCATTCCATGGGGCTTTTACTCAGACTCATAAAAAGTTAAGGCTGACAGGGGCAATAGAGACCATTTATTTGGGGAAACTAATGTTTTAAGAGATGTGATTCATGCCTTGTTTTCTTTCTGTCTCATCCTCTGTGAAAATAACAGTGTCTTAGTTATGTAGTGCTGTTCTGACAGAAATACCAGAAGGGAGTAGCTTTTACAAACAGAAATTTATTCTCTCATGGTTTAAGAGGTTAGAAGTTCAGATTCAGGGTGCCAGCTCCAGGGGAAAGGTTTCTCTCACTGTCAGCTCTGGAGGAAGGTCCTTGCCATCAGTCTTCCCTTGGTGTAAAGGACACATGCTCTTGTCTCAGCTTTCTTAGTGGTATGAGTCCCCATGGCTCTCTGCTGCATTTCTCTTTTATATGTTAAAAGAGATTGATTTAAGATACTACCTAATCTTGTAGATTATGTTCTGCCTCATTTAGTGTAACTGCCACTAGTCCCACCTCGTTAACATCCTCGAGGTAGGATTTGCAACACATAGGAAAATCACCCCAGATGACATAATGGTGGACAAATACACAATACTGGTAATCATGGACTAGCCAAGTTGATGGACATTTTTTTTGGAGGGGGGATTTCATGTGAAGAAGAGTGTGTCTTTTGGACCCAAGGTCCATATGCTGAGAAGCTCCTAGACCAGGGGAGGATTGATGACAAGGACCTTTCATCAGAGCCAATAGAGAGAAAGCCTTCCCCTGGAGATGGTTCTCTGAATTTGGCTTCCAACTTCCTAGACTGTGAAAGAATACATTTATCTTGGTTGCAGCCATCCACCTGTAATTTTTTTGCTATAGCCACACTAGATAATGAAGAAATTAGCTCATTGAGAGTTCTGTTAAATCTGCAGAGATTGCCCCCTAAAAACCAGATATAGAGGCTGAGTGACTTTTAGACAAAGATGTCAACATATGAGTATTTATGACTAAGACTGATTTGTTTGACCCCAGGGTCATTGCTCTCCACCATGAACACTTTTTATTTCAAGATTGCACAACAGTGAGGCCCAGAAAGTTCTTTCTGATAATCTTATTTGGACTAGGGCACCCAAAATCAATTGTTTAAAAACTAGTGGTCCTTTACTATCTCTTTTGTATCAGTTATCTAGTGCTGCATTACAAATAGCCACAAACTTAGTGGTTTAGAGTAACACACATTTATTATCTCACAGTTATGGGCCAGTCATCCAGACAGGCCTAGTTTAGCTTGGTCCTCTGCTCGGGGTCTCACAAGGTTGCAATCAAGCTATCAGCCAGGCTGCATTCTCATCTGGGATATGACTTGGGAGGAATTCAGTTCTAAGCTCACTTAAGTTTTTAGCAGGATTCATTTCCTTGTGGTTATAGGACTGAGGGTCTTGGCTTTATGCTCTCTGTTGACTGGTAGCTGCCTTCAGCTTCTAGAGACCACCCACAATTCCTTGCCACATGTGCTTTCCTAACATGGTCCAATATGCCCGCAAGGAGAGTCTCTGGAATAACTTGCCAGCAAGAGTCTCATATAAAGCAGCACAATCAGAAGTATAAGATCCTATCATCTTGTCTATATCCTGTTGTTTAAAAGCAAGTCACAGCCTGAGGTACTCTTCAAACCTTGAACCCAAACTAACCCCTGAGGTCAGTTTGTAGCTACATAAGAAATTGCTCCAAAATAATGAATATCACCTGTAAGTACTGTGCTCTTTAAAAAATCACCTATGTGAGATCAAATGGTCAATAATTATTTCAAAATAAATATGAAAATGTAAAGGGGCAGAGAAACTAAATTAATGGAAATGGAACAACTAGAATGGAAATCATGAGTGTGTTCACTGATTGTTAAGTATATAACCAGTGTCACTGGACAACTTGTGTAGAAATTGTTGAATGGGAACCCAAACTATTGCATAAACTTTCACAAAAAAAACACAGTAAGGTATTAAAAAAGCAAAAAAGCAAGTCACAGGTCCTGCCTTCTGGAGGGAAAGGGATCACATAAAGGGGTGAACATCAGGGGGCAGGCACCATGGGGGTCTACTTTAGAGTCTGTCTACTACACCTTTAAAGGGCAGTGAAAGCCTACTTCTTATTAAACATTTAGCAAATACTCATTAAGATCTGTTTTCTGCCAAGCATTGATCTCAGAGAATGCAGAAAAAAATATGACATGGTCTGTCTCTCCAGGGACTTATAGTTCGATGTTATAAATCCCTAAGGTTCTAGTTACGGTTAGAAGGTGTCATGGTTATCTAGTGCTGCTATAACAGAAATAGCACAAGTGGATGTCTTTAACAAAGAGAAATTTATTCTGTAGCAGTCAAGGAGGCTAGAAGTCTGAATTCAAGGTGCCAAAGAGAAATTTATTCTGTAGCAGTCAAGGAGGCTAGAAGTCTGAATTCAAGGTGCCAAAGAGAAATTCACCCTGTAGTAGTCAAGGAGACTAGAAGTCTGAATTCAAGGTGCCAGCTTCAGGGGAAGGTTTTCTGTCTGTGTTGCCAGTGGGTCAAGGTCCTAGTCATCAGTCTTGGTTGAGGAACTTCTCAGCACAGGGACCTTGAGGCCAAAGGATGCTGTATTCACCTGGCTGTTTTTTTCAGTGGTATGCGGTCCCTGTGTCTCTCTATGCCTCTCTTTTATATCTCGAAAGAGATATAAAATCCTACTTCTCTGATGTTAATTAAATGTTAATAGTAATTAACATTACTTTTTATGAGACACTGTCTTGCTAGCAAGCTATTCCAGAGACTCCTTGCTGGCATATTGGGCTATGTTAGGAAAGCTCATGTGGCAAGGAAGTGTGGGTGGTCTCTAGAAGCTGAAGGCAGCTACCAGCCAACAGAGAGCATAAAGCCAAGACCCTCAGTCCTATAACCACAAGGAAACATTAATAATTAAATGTTAATAGTAAATCTGGGAAAATAGAGACTCTTGTAAGTTGAGTCCTGCCTTACTAACATCAGAGAAGTAGGATTTACAACACCTAGGAAAATCATACTAGATGACAAATTGGTGGGCAGTCACACAATTCTGGAATTTATGGCTCAGCCACATTGCCTGGTGTTCTGGGGAGACGTAATCCATGATATAAGGAATTCAGCCTCTTAGAGAAAAAGGAGAGCGACAATCAGAACTGAGGGGCTGATACACAGTTTCTAACCCATTCGGTGTGATCTTCCATCTCCAGGAAGCCCTCTCCCACTCCAGAAGTCATGTCCAAAGAAGACTGTGGAGGTTCAGGGATCAACGCTCTAACTCCTGAAAAATACATAGGCAAAAAAGAGTACTGTCAACCATCTTTAGGCATCCTGAAGTGTCAGCTGTTTGAAGCCGGGTATGGAAGTTATTCAATGAGAACATTATGAAAAAAAATTGCCCATTAGTGCACAAAGTATAAGATACCTCTTGTTTTCCCTATGTCCCCTGGGTATGTGCAACAGATTATTAAGTTCTGAACCCAGCTTGCCAGTCTGTTATACCATTCATAAACAGGGAATTAAATGTTAATAGTAAATCTGGGAAAATAGAGAATATTTCACAAAAGGAAATGTCAGGGAGTAAACCCCATGCCTGCTGGCTGTTTGGCCTGAGGAACAAGGAACAGATCCATGTCTGGCTCTGGTTTGAGTGAATGTTTGGTGTAGTCTGTTAGAGATGACCTAGTAACCCAGGAACTTGTTCTGAAAGTGAACAATGTAGACGTGTCGCATTCCTTTTGCAGGGTTGATGTAGGTAGGAGAAGGGTGCAAGAAGACCAAAAGGCGTGTTTGGGGACCCAGCACCCTAGGATTAAGAGAATTAGAATGTGTGTTAGAGTTGTCCATAAAAAAGTTACGTACACATTTGCATTTCAGAGCTTCAGGGAAAACTGAGAATGAAAGCAGTCATTGAAATAGAGCTGGTCTGGATGAATATTAGCTGGAAGAATAAAGGGTTTCTCTCACAGCCCTCTAGCCTCTGTTGTTGAGGTTTTTGTCCTCATGGAGGCAGAGAATGTTAGTGGTTCTGTAGTCCAAGTTCCTCATATAATAGCTAAGAAAAACCCAGAGAGTGTCAAGTACTTATCCAAGTTCACACAGCTAGAAAGCGACAGAGTCAGAAACACAAATGATGTCTCCTGACTTGCAGTCGGAAGATCTTTTAGTATACCACTCTGGAATTATGGTCCTCATAGATCTTCTGGCAAAAACGGTGATTTTGAACCTGGATGTCACAACAGACGTGGAATCAAATATTGTCTTAAAGCTGGAGTTTGAACAAAAACTAAGCAAGGAAGGCATCTGTTCCACTTCTCACAAGTTTCATGAGCATGTGCCTTGCTTTCATTACAGTAAGGAATGCTGCTGCTTCCTATGCTTTCTTCCTGTTCTCTTTTTTCCCACCTACAGAGCACCTCCGCTCCCCATCCCGAGAGTGGGACTCGTAAGCAGGAATGCTTGCATTGGGAGGCAAGTAAACAATCTGCTTCTAGGGAGATCCCGGCTATCCTAAGAAGCTCTGTGAAGCATCTCCCATCCAGATTCCTTCACAGAAGAATTCCAGAGGTCATAGGACTTTCTGGTCATGGGAGATTCCTCTCTGAACACCCAGCCAATGAATCTGGAGCATCACAATCGCGTTCTTTCTGAACTGAAAGCTGGCCCAGTGCTTTGAAAATGGTCCACAGCTCTTCATGTATGTTCTTACTTTATAGAGAGCATATATTCTCATGATCTGACAAGGAAAGCACAACTTCACATCCAAGCAAGTGAGTTGCGGGAGAGTCATCCCTGGCATGAGGCCAAAGGGTAATTGACTCAGCAAACTATGTTTTGGAAGGCAGAGCTGAGTGCGCTGGCGTGGCAGAAGTTGGGCTTTTGGAGATCAGACAGACGAAGATGTAAAGCCCCAGGGCTGCCAGTTACCAGCTGTGTAATTTGGAATGTGATCCTGAATCTCAGTGTGTTCGCCTGTGAAATGGAGTTAACAATGGTAGTTTTGTTCTCATAGTGTTGTTACTGGATGGCTGGAGCCACATACTGTAGGTTCACACTCACACTGTTAAGAATAAAGGGGCAAGACGCAGAGAATCTTTCCTCACCGCAAGGGTTTATTAGGGAACAAGGTCTGCAGGTGGAGTTGGAAGAGGTAGGCTTCCCGGTGGCTGAACAAAGGCCAGTCCCCAATATTTAAGGGGTTTGAGGCGGGAAGGGACAATGATCTATGGTACGTGTGGGAGTGGGAGGGTTGGGGGAAGTACACCCTCGGATAGGTACAAGGTAGCTCCCATGGTGAAGACTTCTGGGATTTGTAGTTTGCCTTTGATTCTGGGATTTTGTAATTTGGCTGTGATTTCCCGGTCCTGATTGTAGCTCTCTGGCCAAATGTAGGTTTTCTGAAAAGCGACTCTTGAGGAATTTTACATAGATACATGATGGCTTATCTCTGTGTTCCAGGATATGGTAAAAACCTTTGGTCTGCTACGTGATAGCTCGTCTTAATATCCCAGGATATAGTAAAAATTTTTGGTATGTCACTATCTGCTGAAAGGTTTCTGCATAAAAGGTGTTCATGAGGTCTGGTTCCAGGCAGTTTTCCTTGGAAGGAAATGGAAAAAAAATGCAGAGAGGCCTGACAACTTCCCTGGTGCCTGCTTCCTGCCCCCTTGAGAGATTTCAGCCCCTAATTCTATATGGGAACATGGATGGAGATCTCATCTTCTGTAACTTCTTAATGCTGAATTGGGGCATTGTTCCTGCCTAGTGGAGTAGAAATCTCTTGCTATCTGTTCTAATGTTTTGTTTGTCTCTGAGGCCTTACTCTGAAGGATATCTTCTATAATTTAGGTGTTTTAGTCAGCTAGGGCTGCTCTAACAGAAATACTACAGAGTGGATGGCTTTAATAAAGGAAAGTTTATTCTTACATAGTCTGGTAGACTCCAAGTCCATATTCAGTGCGTCTGCTCCAGGGGAAGGCTTTCCCCTTGTCGACTCAGGAGGAAAGTCCAGTATTGCATCAGTCTTTGTCCAGGGAGCATCTTGGCGCAGGAACCTCAGGTCTGAAGGACACACTCTTTTCCTGGTGCTGCTTGCTTGATGGCGTCAGGTTCCCAATTCTCAGCCTGCTTCCCTTTCCTTTTATCACTTGCAGGATGAAAGGATTAAGGGTGGGACAAGCCATACTCCAGGAAAACTCCCTTCACAGTGGAACAGGGAAGTGATCTTATAAACTGATATACAGTCCCACCCTAATCCTTTAACATACAGCATAGGAAAACCACAAAATGGAGGGCAGTCACAAGATACTGGGAATCATCGCCAAGCCACGTGGCTACACCCATTTTGGGGGAACACAATTCAACCCATGACATCCCACGCTTTGACACTCGAAAAATCACATCATGGAAATATGTAATACATTCATCCCATATGATAGAAGTCATAAATCAGTTTCAAGTCCAAAATACAGAAACTTCTACATCTGTGAGACCTAGAAGGTAAGCTATCTGCTTCTAAAGGTACAATGGTAGAACAGGCACAACTTAGACATTCCATTGTAAATAGGAGAAATTGCAGGGAAAGAAGGCATTAACAAGCAACAAGTGAGTCAGCAGAGCACATTACATTAGCCCTCAAAGCTTTGGAAATACTCTTGCATTTTCTGAGACATTTTACACAGTGGTCCTGCCTTCCAGTCTGTAGATATTGGCCACACTCTCTGGTTTCTGAGTGGAGACCCCAGCCCTGTGCTACAACTCTGCCTTCAAGGCCCACTTGGATAGAAACTCTGCCCCATTGGCTTTAGGAGCACTGTAAGCCCAAATGAGTGGCAATTCCACCCTTACAAACACAGGACGCCATGGTTCCACCCTTTCAGATCCCTGAGGTCATGGCCATACCTTTTGAGACTGAGGCAGCTCAGCTTCTCATGCTCTTTGTGTCTTCAGTTTCCACTTCCTATGGCTACATGGCCCAGGCCTCAGGCCCATACCTGCCCTGCCAGGACAAGTGTTCCAAAGCTCTGTAGCTCCACTGATTTAAGTGCCCAAAGGCATCCCACTCTTGCTGGAAAACGTCCTGCACAAAGGTTCTCAGCTCTCTCATTCTGTGGGACAGCAAGGCAAGCTCCACCAATTCAAGTGCCCAGAGGCACCTGGTTCCATGAGGAAAGCTCTGTGCACAGGCACTTAGTTCTCTTGTTCCAGTGCTGCCTCTGGTTCTGTTGCTGCTGCTGCTGCTGCTGCCACCAATCCTCTGCTGTTAGATTTTCATCATCTACACCTTCTTCAGTGTTAAAAGTTCTCCTCGGTTCCTTCTGAATCTTCTATCCATTCACAATTTCAAAATGGCTTCCACATTTTAGGTATTTGATAGAGCAGCACCCCACTCCTGGTACCAGATTCTGTTTTAGTCAGCTAGGTCTGCTCTAACAGCAATACTACAGAGTGGATGGCTTTAATAAAGGAAAGTTCATTCTTACATAGTCTGGTAGGCTCCAAGTCCATATTCAGTGCCTCCGCTCCAGGGGAAGGCTTTCCCCTTGTTGGCTCAGGAGGAAAGTCTGGTATTGCATCAGTCTTTGTCCAGGGAGCATCTTGGCACAGGAACCTGAAGGACGCACTCTTCTCCCAGTGTTGTTTTCTTAATGGTGTGAGGTTCCCAATTCTCTGCCTGCTTCCCTTTCCTTTTATCTCTTGCAGGATGAAAGGATTAAGGGTGGGGCAAGCCATACTTCAGGGAAACTCCCTTTACAGTGGAACAGGGAGGTGATCTTATAAACTGATATACAGTCCCACCTTAATCCTTTAACATACAGCATAGGAAAACCACAAAAATGGAGGACAGTCACGAGATGCTGGGAATCATGGTCCAGCCATGTGGCTACACCCATTTTGAGGGGACACAATTCAACCCATGACACTAGGTTTGAGCTGGAATTGTTGTAACCTGGAGGAAATAAAATAAGGAGGTTAAAGAGAGAAGGGTCAAAAATAAGCAGCAAAAGGAAGGTCTTAGTAATTGTAAAACCAAGTAGTTGGTGGGAGAGGTTTTCTTATCTGACCCCATATGTTGTTAGCAGATTGTGACTGGGACTCTGAGTCACTGGGAATTTTGCAAGTCTAGAGTATGACAACCAATATAGTAAACACGGTTACATTAGCACAACAAAAGTATGTAATTTTAGAGCACATCGTGTTTAGAGAATGGAAGATATCAGTGGATAAAAGCTAGGGACACTGAGCTGATAGGAACTTCTTCCTGAATCACTGGTACAGGTCTCAGGAATGACAGACAGGAGGGTCTTCGTTGGTCCAACTTTTCTATTTATTAAATGTTAACAGAAAAAGTTGAGTGGCAAGTCTCTTGTGTTTTGTTTGAATGGCTCATGTGAAAAGTTCCCTAACAGGCAGGGGTGTGTGTGTGTGTGTGTGTGTGTGTGTGTAAACCCTGGTGGCATAGTGGTTAATTGCTACATCTGGTAACCAAAAAGTCAGCAGTTCGAATCCACCAGGTGCTCCTTGGAAACTCTGTGGAACAGATATACTCTGTCCTATAGGGTCACTATGAGTCAGAATTGACTGGATGCAAGAAAGTTTTTTTTTAATTTTTTTATTTATTGCGACTGAGTGAAAGTATACAATCCGGTTTAAATTCGCATGCCTGCCTACGTGCAGCTCCTGCTGCTCTCCTTGCCTGGTAACAGCACACTCCTCCTTTCTGTTCTATATAAGTCATAACCTCTTAACAATCCCCTGTCCCCTCTTCTCCACCCTCTCCACCCCTCTAGTAAGTGGCCAGTTGGGCGACATCCTATAGATACATAGAACCGTAAAAAGCACACACAATATGGTTACTTTGTGTCCCCGAGTCCAATCCATTCCTGTCCGAGGAGTTGACCTCAGTAATGATCAAGGGCAATAATGACCAGGGGCAACTTCAGGTCTAGGGGCCATGCTCCCAGGGGAACTCCTAGGCTTTTGGACCATCAATTGTGATCTTTTAGTGGAATTATCTGGGTGTACCCCTTCTTATTCTTGTATTGCCACTGGGACTCCACTTTGTGAGCCCAATCATGGCTGTCACTGGAGGTAGCCAGGCACCATCTGGTTCTTTTGGTTGCATGTTGATGTAGTCACCCATTCACATGGGTCTTTCTGTCTTCTGGGTTCTCTTTCCCCCGTGTCGTTTTTGTCCTTGGTGACCACCTGTTCCAGATGAGTTGGGACCAACTGGTGTACCTCAGATAGCAACTTGCTAGCTTTTCAGACCCCAGACACCACTCACCAATATGGGGTGGATAGGACTCTCTTCACAATAGGCTGGTTATACCAACTGGCCTTGATGTCCTCTGAGAGCATGGTTCTTGGACCCTTGCCTCTGCTACTCTGTCCTTACCTACTGGGTTAAGACTGGCAGAGTTTTCAGGTTATGTTGAAGTCCAGTTAAACTGATCTTTCTAATATGTGCTGTCACTGATTTCACTCAACCAAATTTCTATCGACTATCTAATGTATAACCAGCCCTCTCCCTCCCCCACTCCCTCCTTTCATCCCTCCCATCCCTTGCAGCTGTCAAAGAGTCTTTTCTTCTGCATGAGTCAATTTTCAAGTCCTTAAAGTAGGGGTCTCATACCATATTTGTCCTTTGGCAACTGACTAATTTCACTCAACGTGATGGATAGAAAGGTCCGTATATGTGGATGAGATTTAGTTGGTTAATTGTCACAATAAGGTCTTCTGTGTCTTTATCGAGGTTTTTTTTTTTTTTAACAGTATAATCTATTTTATCTGAGATTAGTATTGCCACACCTGCTCTTCTTTGGATATTGCTAGCTTGGTATATATTATTCCATCTTTTAATTTTCAGATTGTTCATATCTTTAAGTCTAAGGTGAGTTTTTGTAAGCAGCATATAAACAGGTCATGTCTTTTGATCCAAGATGTCATTCGTTGTCTCTTTACTGGAGCATTCGGTCCATTTACCTTCAATGTAATTGTTGATAGATATGTGTTTAGTGCTGTCATTTTGCTGTATTTATTTTTGTGTTGATATTTTCTCTGTTGCTGTTACTATTTTGTTCTGTGACATTCTTCTTTATGGGTTGATTTTTCACCCTTTTCAGTATTGGTTTTGTGTTTGTTGAGGCTCCTGTACTGTGTTTCTTGTTTTGATATGTCACTTCTTTTTTGTGCTTTGCGGCTACCACTATGTTCCCCCTTAATAATGTATGTTTAAACCCAATTTTAACTTCTAAATATCTTGTTAACTTCTTCTCCATCTGGATGGACTATAACTACTGTAATATATCCCTCTTTTTAATGTGATGGTATTGTAGTTTTCGTGATATGATCACTGGGCCACTTCTTTTGGTATTATAGCTTTGGTTGGGGTTTTGTGCCTTCGCTAACTGAGTATGTTTCTGGATGATGTGTCCTGTATTGTCTCCTAAAATATAGAGTTAATGGTTTTGTTCTTCT
The DNA here is from genome assembly GCA_028571685.1 of Heterohyrax brucei. NCBI lineage: Eukaryota > Metazoa > Chordata > Mammalia > Hyracoidea > Procaviidae > Heterohyrax > Heterohyrax brucei. The sequence goes on along the minus strand of CM053166.1, from coordinate 31,166,983 downwards.
AAGCCAAGAGCTTCTTTCAGTATTTCTTGTAGCTTTGGTTTGGTTTTTACAGTCTCTGAGTTTCTGTTTATCTGCGGAGGCCTTAATTTCATTTTCACATTTGAAAGACAGCTTTGCAGGATGTATAATTCTTTGTTGGAAGTTTTTCTCCTTCAAGGCTTTGAATGTGCCACCCCACTGCCTCCGTATGAACATGGTTTCTGCCGAGAAGTAAGATGAAAGCCTACAGGGCTTCTCTCTGAATGTTAGCTTTGCTTTCAGTCTCACTGCCTTCAACAGTTTCTGCTTATGTTTCTTTTTGTTAAGCTTGATTATCATATGTCTGGGAGTCTTTCTTTTGAGGTCTATATTGTATGGTGATCGATACACATCTTGGATATCTATGTTCTCTTCTTTCATAATTTCTAGAAAGTTTTCTGTCAACAACTCAACAGTAATCCTTTCCATGTTTTCAAGTGTCCCTGCCTGTTCAGGAACTCCAAATTAATCGTAGATTGTTCCTCTTGATAGAGTCCCACGTGTTTCTTAATGCTGTTGTCTTTTCTCTGATTTCTCCTTAAAAATCCTGGTGTCAGTTCTGCCTCCCACGTCAGAAAGTCTGTTTTCCATTTGTTCAATTTTCTTCTCTTGGCTTTGAATTGAATTTTCTGATTCTTTAATTTTATCATTGATCTGTTGGATTTCAGAATGCTGGAGTTCCATTGGTTTGAATAGCTTGCTTAATTTTTCATTTTGGTCTGCTAAATTTTGTATAAAGTCTAGGATGGCTGTCTATATAAATCTTTTGTAGTCAACCTCTGAAAGTTTCAGAAAGGCTTCTTTATCTGGAAAGTTCTTTGATTCTTTCTTTTTGGAGCTTTCTGGAGCCATGGTTGGATTTTTCTGTAAGTGTTGGGCCAGGGTCTGTTGCTTTTTGGGCATCTAGAGATTGTTCAGTTTCTCTGATGTTGCCTTAATAGGGGCTGAAGTAGAAGTTGATCACCAGTTACCTCTATGTACTCCAGCGACTGGGCCCAGTGGATTCTCTGTGATAGCAGGCTCCACCTTCTGGCTGACAAAGACATGGCCCCACTGATGGAGTTACTGGGAGGCCATCAATTGACCCTACGTGGTGGATCAGTCAAGATTGGAAGAGATGCCGTTAGGCTGCACCACAGTTATTTCTCTAGGTAGCCTTATTTTGAAAGGAAAAAGCTGTCTGACAGCTTCCATAAACAGTCAGGCTGTCATGTGTGCAAGCCCCTCTTTCCAGCTGGCAATGGAGGCACCTCTATATCTGTCCCTAGATGCTGTGATCTAGTTCAAAGTACGGACAGGCTACTGCTCTGCTGTCATCAGGTGCCAGGCTGTACCTGAAGCATAAACTGTGAGAAACACAGCTTTTCTTCTGGGGAAGCACTCCCCAGGCTGACACTACCTCCTAGCATGGGAATTAGCCCCCCTCTGAGGCCTCCTTTTGGGGAGCTCTGCCTCCCAGTCAGGCAAGATGGCGTCCTGCTGTACCACACACTGGGAAATAGCCTAATCAACGGCGGAGGTTTGGAAAGAGGAGTGGAGGGGCCGTGGTCCTCCGAGTCCAGAGCCAGGCTCTCAAAGTGTGGCTATTCCACATGCTGGACATGTCAGCAGTGTGGCAGAACTTTGCTGCCAGTTAAGCCCAACGCTTCCACAGGCTAACAAAAAAGAAAAAAGTTAAGACTAGTAGCTACCTGTTGGGTACTGAGAATTCCCTGATGAGCAGGGTCAAAGATAAGGCCACCATTGAGATTAAGGAAAAAGACAGACACCAAAAAATGGGATCAGGGGGTTAACATTCATCAAAGCTAAGAGCTCAGCACTGAGCTTTATTAGAGTATTTACAGTTTGTACCAGGGAGGTTAATCTCTTTAACGTTAAAGTGTTAAAGACATCCAGATCTGTTTAATTCCTTATCTGAAAGTGAGCAGTTTTCCATGCCCTTTGTTTTCTTATGGTTTTCTGTGATTTATCTCTTTGATCTGGATGTACTCTTAGGTCACTTCTAAGTTAAAGGACTCAAGATGTTATATTATGTCCCCTAGTACAAAAGGTTAGGCAGAGTTGTGATAAATAGCTTATGATGGCTCAGAATGGCCACAGTCATGTAAAGAGTGTTTATAATCCCCACATCTCCCCCCTTTTCATTTGATGAGTATTAATCTTTCTTCAAGGGTACTCCCATTACCGCCTCAGAGGTTAGGTTGACGGCCATGACTATGGCAAGGAAAGGGGAGTGGGAGAGTGAGGAATGTCAATACTACGAAGTAGGTTTTCCATCTCCTGCACCTTCTTTAGTTGTCCCCAAGTCAGCGGACGAGCTTCTTGTGTGCAGGAGGCTGGTGCCGAGGTCCTCTTCAGTGTCATCCTTGCCGTCTGTTCTATTGGAAGTTCCAAGTGTCTCTTTTTTCATAGGGTGGTCCATATCTTGGGCGAATCCTTTGTGATGGGACCCAAATAGGGTCAATCCCAGGACCTGGAGAGACACAGGCAAAACCTTTTCCCCAAGTAATTATTTCCCTGTTATGCCAGGTATTAGTTAATATAGCTTTCCACCATATAGATTGCCTTGGGATCTTTTGAGAATTATACATATGAGACCAATGAGCCTCAGCAGCTGAAATTGTGGAGGCTTTTGGAATGTTCAAAAAGTTAAGAGTATACAATGCCTGTTGTAGGATTGTTGCAGGGGGGTAGGTATCTCCCCCCTTTTTATTTAATTTTTTAATGTATGTTTTGAGAGTCGTATGAGTGCACTCTATGATGGCTTGGTCTTGAGGATTATGTGGAATACCTGTAAGGTGATGCATTTGCCATTGAGGAAAAAAGGTTTGTATGGAGTTGCTTATATATGCAGGAGCATTGCCTGTTTTGATTTGTGATGACTTACCCATCACTGCAAAACAGGAGAGAAGATGTTGTTTTATCTGTTTGATGGATTCCCTGCTATGTGCAGTTGCCCAAATAAAGTTAAAGAATGTGTCTATGCAGACATCAACACAGGAAAGTTTACCAAAAGAAGGCACATGGGTAATATCCATTTGCCATAAATTGTTGGGCATGTCTCCTCTTGGGTTCTGCCCTGAAGGGAAATGAATTGTTGCGAATTGTTGACAGATTGGGCAAGAAGCAACTATATCTTTAGCTTGTTGATTAGAAATGGCAGATTGTTTCTTTAAGCCTTTAGAATTAACATGAGTAAGAGAATAGAATTCTTGAGCATCTTGGAAAACATTTCCCCTAGATAATAGCCCTGGAAGGCCAGTATGTGCTTTTATATGCATTATAATAAAAGGATAAGATTGGGCTCAATAGCGTCTTGCAAACGAGTGAATATAGCAGCAAGTTCAGTATCTTTTATATCAAGAAACAAGGGTACTGTCTCAATAATCATTATAGCATTTACTACATATTGTGAATCAGATACTATATTAGGAAAGAAAGATTCATCGTGTAGTAGCTGGATCACGGCTTCTAATTCAGCCTTTTGTACAGATGAATAAGGTATTTGCCACACTTTATCAAGTTTACCATGGTACCCAGCTTTCCTACTTTTACTTGCGTTGTAAAATAAGTGGCAGCATCAGCAATAGGTTCGGGGCGAGTAACCCTGGGAAGTATTCAAGATGTCTGTTTTAGGAATTGAAAAAGTTTATGTTTGGGGAAGGCATTATGCAGCCGCCTGAAGAAATCAGACACTCCTAATTGCCATTCCAGGTTATTAATGTATGCCTTTCGCATTTGATCCTTATTGAAGGGTAAAATAATTTCAGAGGCATCTGAGGCAGCAAGGGTTTACAATCTTTTTCTGGCTGGAAAAATTAGTTTCTCCGTCTTTTGGTTTCAGTATTGGGCAAAAAGACCCATTTTACAATCTTATGTTATTATACTATAACTCCAGTAGGGGAATGTGGAATGGGTAATATTAAAATTTGATAGGGTTGCGTAGGGTCAGTCCTGTTTAACTGAGCTTCATGGATTCTTTGAAGCTCCGTGTGAGCCTCTTTGTGTTTTTTGTTATGGAGCTGAGGATCTCCTTTGAGTATCTGAAAGAGGTGAGTCAATTGATAAGCTGGAATGCCCAATATAGGGCCCAGACAATGTCTCCTAGTAATTTTTGAAAATCATTTGAGTTTCTCAAATTGTCTCTCCAGATCTGTATCTTCTGAGGGAGTACTTTAGTCTCAAGTAGCTTATGCCCAAGATAGGAATAGGGAGTAGACAATTGTACTTTATTTGGAGCGATGATTAATCCAGCTTTTTGCATAAACATTCACAATGAGCGTAAACTGACTGTAGTACCTGCTGGTTGGGAGCTGCACAAAGAATATCATCCATATAGTGGAAGATATAACATTGTGGAAAAGATTCTCTGACAGGAGATAGAGCTCTATTAACGAAGGTTTGGCAGATTGTGGGGCTATTAAGCATTCCTTGAGGCAAAACTTTCCAATGATATCTTTTAGTAGGTTCCTGATTGTTTACTGAAAGAATAGTAAAAGCAAATTTCTCGTGGTCAGAAGGATGGAGAGGCATAGTAAAAAAGCGGTCTTGGAGATCTACAGTGAATAAGGGCTAATTTGGCGGTAAGACTGTTGGACTAAACATTCCAGGCTGCAGAACCCCTGTAGGCTGAATAACGGCATTGACAACTCGAAGGTCTGACAACATTCTCCATTTACCAGATTTCTTTTTTATCACAAGTACAGGGGAATTCCAAGGACTAAAGGAAGGCTCAATATGCCCTTGTTTTAGTTGTTCAAGTGCCAGATTCTGCAGAGCTGACAGTTTTTCCTTAGTAAGAGGCCACTGCTCTACCCACACCAGCTTTGTTGTGAGCTGTTTTAGCGGTATGGATGAAGTAAGGTTTTGATCAGCAGTGGCCCTCGTGATAAATTTGGGTAACCTAATCTTTGTTTTCCTCTATTAGGTGTCAGCTCTACAGGCTGCTTAACACCTTGTTGGTTTTTTCCTAGGCCCTCACCAGAAGTGTAACCCATAGCCAGCATGATTTGATAAGCCTTGTCACAATCTACAGGGGGTGACATTTCTGGAATAGTAAGAGTTGCTCCCCATTATTCTAACAAATCTCTACCCCACAAGTTAATTGAGATGTTTGTCATGTAGGGATGAATTGTCCCAGGTTGGCCCTCTGATCCTTCACACAGTAAAATGTGAAGGCTCTGATGAACATAAGGGGCCTGACCTATGCCTTGCAATTGTGTTGGCACAGCTTTGGAGGGCCATTGAGATGGCCAGTGTTGTTCACCTATAACAGAAATATCAGCTCCAGTGTCTAACAGTCCGATAAAAGGTTTTCCTCAGATTTTGATGATGCACTGAGGTCTGTCCCTAGAAATAGACTGTTGTGAAAATACTGCACGTTAGGTGCCTTCAAACCCCACTTTGCGCTTTTCACGGGGATGACCAATCATGATATAAGGAAGCAGGAGGAATTGGGCTATTTGCTGACCCTCTTGAATTTGGAGAGGGACTGATGAAGTCATCATGACCATTAATTCTCTGATACAATCATAGCCAATGACTCCTGTATGGACTTGCACCCCTTGAGAATTAAGACTGTTTTTACCTAGGACCAAACCCACCATATTTTTAGGTAGGGGCCCAGAGACCCCTGTAGGAACTTTACAAGGTGGTTGGTTGGTGTATAGAGAGATGGAAACACGGGAGCAAAGATCTACAGCTGTGAGGGAGAGAAAGGACTGCAGAACTGGACGGGATAAATCCCTTGGTGGAATGGGGCCCGGGGACAGCCCTTTTTCCTGTTTCCCGCCGGCAAAGGCTGACTTTTGTCAAATTTGGATTGGCATTGGTTAGCCGAATGATTCCCTTTTCTACATCTGGAACACAGCCCTGGTGCCTTTTCCTTGGTTCCAGGTTTGAACCCAGTACCAGTTTTTTGGCAATTCTTTCTCATGTGGCCTGACTCGCCACACCCAAAGCAGCGATTATCCTTCCTATTTAATGCTGCCAGGGCCTCTGCCAGGGTGGTAACCTTAAAAGTCTCAGTTCCAACCCCTTGACAAGTTCTAATGTAGCCTTCCAAAGTTCCCGAACTTTAATGGGGTGAAGGGCCTTTTTGCAATCTGGGTTAGCTTTATCGAATGCCAAAATTTGTAGAGTCATATCCCTGGCCTCTAGATTCTCAATAGCCTTCTGCAAGGCATCCCTGAGTCTCGCCTGGAAATCAACATAAGGCTCCTTAGCTCCCTGCCTCACAGAGCTAGATGCAGGGTCCTTGTCCTGTCCGATTAATTCTTTCCCAAGCCTTTAGACAAACAAACCTCACTTGGGATATGGCTTGATCATTCATTGTCAACTGAGCTTGGCCACCAGCCCAGGTTCCTGCTCCTAGTAACTGTTCTGCAGAAATATTAATCTGAGCTGGGACGTTCCTCTGGGCCTGTTGTTGGGTGGCATCGGACCACCATGTCTGGAACTGCAAAAACTCTGCAGAGGACACGCAGGTCCGTCCTAGCACGTCCCATTCATGAGGAATGAGACATTCCCCTTCTGCTAATCCCTTTATTAATCCCATTGTGAAAGGTGCAGTAGGGCCATACTGGCTGACAGATTTTTTTATTTCTTTTAAGACAGGGAAAGGAATAGGGTGAAGGTCAAAGCGATAGACTCCATCAGGATTGTCTTCATCCTGTCCAGGCAGAGTAATCTCTGTGACCATTACTGGGAAAAGATAGGCATCTGGCTCTCTTGCTGCTCTGGCCCTCCTAATACCTTCCGCGACTGTAGAAAAGAGTTGTGGACTTGGCTTCAAGTTCTTAGAAAGGGTAGGAGAAGGCAGAGGTGGAGGCGGGAGCCATGCCTTCTCAGGTGGGGTGGAAGGGGGCCCCAAGGAGATAGCAGCCTTTTTTACAGAGGGGCCACTTGGCTCCTCTAAGTCCCACTGGCCTTTTTTGCCCTCTTCCCCCTCTACTTCCCCCTCTGACTGCAGGGTTTCTAAAGCTACAGAAATGAGGTTACACAAAGACCAGATATGGACCAGAATAGCTTCTCCCCGTCGATGTGCCCGCTTAAGGCAAGAGACAGCCCTATGCCAGACCTGAACATCCAGTGTCCCTTGCTCTGGCAACCAGGGACAATGTTAATGGACGAGATTAAACAGAGAAGTAAGACAAGAAGAGCTAACTTTTACCCCTCCTGAATGTAGGAGGTTTTTAAGCAAAAGCTTAGAAGTCTCAAAGTGAGATTGATTCTTTCTCGTTGTTACACTGATACCTACTTCCCGAGCATGCACTAACCGCTCTTTAGGATGTGATCCCCGGCTTGGGGTTGTTCTTGGGGTTTTGGTGACGTTGCTTCACTTCTGGTCCTGTCGGCAGGATTATTCCCTCTCTGTCACTATTCAGGCGCCACTTGTCAGGTACTGAGAGTTCCCCTACAAGTAGGGTCAGAGATAGGGACGCCGTCGAGATTAAGGAAAAAGACAGACATGAAAAAGTAGAGTCAGTGGGCTAATGGTCATCACAGCCGAGAGCCCAGAACTGAGCTTTATCAGCGTATTTATAGTTTGTACTAGGGGAAGTTAATCTCTTTAACGTTTAAGAGTTCAAGACATCCAGATCTGTTTAATTCCTTATCTGAAGGGGAGAGGTTTTCCGCAGTCTTTTTTTCCTCACGATTTTCCGTAATTTATCTCTTTGATCTGGATGTACTCTTAGGTCACTTCTAAGTTAAAGGACTCAAGATGTCATATTATGTCCCCTAGTACAGAAGGTTAGGCAGAGTTGTGATAAATAGCTTATGATGGCTCAAAATGGCCTTGGTCATGTTAAGAGTGTTTATAATTCACACAGTTACCTTCCGTCCTGGCCACTCAACAAGGGCAGAGGTCAGCAAAAGAGACGAAATTTCCCATTCAGTCACATGTAGTCCAAAATGACAGTCTTATGCCATGTCCTAGGGCTCACTGGGTGTCCAGAAGTCTCCATTTAATTATCAATCCTGGCCTTAGTTTTCGGAGTGAGTTAAGGAAATGTGTGTCTAGTCTGCCATCTTGACTCCCTCCCCCTCAAGTTTGTTTTTCTTCCTGTATGTATATATGAAAGATTATTTTAGCTATTGTCTTTTATACCTCAGGGCCCAATTGATGTATCCTCATGAGTGTAGCTCCAGCTGTGTCACACTTTGCATGCTCAAGGACAGGGAACAATGAGTGCAACAACATTTTCCAAGCATTTTCTCCTTTTGGAGATAACGCATCAATGATTAATACCTGGACTTAGTTGTTAATCCGAGAGGGCAGCTATAGCAAACTTTTTAAACTCACAGTGCTGGTTTCCACTGGATACCATCTGGTTCTTCACCAGGTTATTAAGCAAGAGTAATGTTTTCACCAATTGCATTGCCTGAGTGAACAGATTCAGTGTACGTGAACATTTTAGCCCCAGGCCTTCTTTTGCCTTTTAGCAGTGTAAGGCAATAAAGGATATGTTTTATTATGTCTAATACTATCAGGATGTAGTAGTGACCCAACTCATGTACTTATTCTCAGTAATAAACAACCAAACAAATCTGGTGTTTGTAAGGATGTTATACAGTGTGCAGCTAAGTAGTTTGTTGTCTCCTTTTAAGACACAGACTGCACTTTCTTGGAATAATAAAAAATCTAGGCTATTTTATTATATCAACTCAGTTTATGTGGTCTCACGGTGATTGACAAACTTTTCAGAAAATTCTTTAGTTTGACTGTATCATAAGAATTAAAGCTCTACTAAACCCACTCTGAGTGCTGGCCAGACAAGACCTCCTCTGACTTCTGTTCTGCAATGTGCAAATATTTAACACTATCTTTTAGCACCTACTAGCATTACTGCTATGTCCATGCACTTGTCAGGAGCCTAAACAAGAGATCGTCTGCATATGTCTACTGTCAGTTGGACAGGGATCATTCATATTAGTATATTCGGTTCTATTACACAGAAACATCTATAAGTAGTACAAAACGCCTGTGTAGTAAAAACAGAAGGCATAGGAAAACATACATGACAGACAACCCTTCACTGGAGTACTAGTAATTAGCAAGATAACACAGGATGGACCAGCCCTGCCAAAGGTCCTAGCCAGGCTCTCCAAAACACACTAAGTGTTCCTCACATGGGTAAGCTGTCTTTCCTTAGTCTGTTTATTAGCTAGCATTCGTGGGTCACCATCTCAGAAGCAGAAATGAAACTTAAGACAAAATAGGGTTTGAGTTATGAGATCAGTCTCTTCTGAGAACCTGTTTTCTTTAAGATACAGAATTTTCTGTATAGCAAGAGTGTGAGAGTTTGATCACAAACATCAGACAAGTATACAACATTGTCTTGAAGACTTACTAAACTAGTGATTTACCCTCAGTCTGATTTTCAGAGTCAGTTTTACGAAACAGATTGGATTTCCCCCCCCCCCAAAAAAACGCAACTCCCAGAGCAAAACAGTCTTCCCAGTTTATTTAGACCATTGTTTGACTCAAAGTGACTTTAGGAACCAGTTTTTTCCGAAGCTCAAAGTTTAAAAGAATATCCAAAGGCAGTAGTTTGTGTGGGTTACTCTAACCTCCATGAAGGCTAGAAATCTAGATTTTAGAAGAATTATATATAACTCTTTCATGGTTTCCTCTATGGCTTGTGGTCTCATTATAGAGTCTTTGTTCAATAAATAGTAATTAGACACTATCTGGTTTTTAATATCTCAGGCACTCTACAGTGAAGTAGGAAACAGAATAGAAACATTAACAATAATATCAGGCCTATTTGTCCAAAATAACTGATGAAACAATGACCTTAAGTCCTTTGAATGAGGAAGCAAATTTCGTGAGGTGTTCATATTAATATAAGTATAGTAGCATTTATCTGTTATGACACAAACCATTCGTTGGTAGACTAGGGAATCTAATGTTATTCTAATCTGTAAAATTATAGTTCAAATTTCAGACAATTCTGTGGTTATGATATTTACAGCTTTGTTAAATTTACCAGTAGGAATTTTTAATTTAAGGTTACAATGTCTGAACCCATTAGATAACTGAGGAGAAAGAAAAAACGTTTCTTATATTTAGAACATAGAGTCTTAAAACATCGGCTATATTCTCACATAAAACCTGTAGTATCTTTTTGTTTACTCAGTCTTAAGTAGTTATTTTCTGTTCCCAATGATTTGGGGTCAGCTGTAGTCTGTGAACTCATCAGTTTCTATGTAATTGTTTTGGGAATCTCAATACATGGGCATTTTCACAATTCCAGTACAATTTATTTCTTTGTTGAAATGTTTCAGTCAAATGATTTCAAAAAATCAGTAAAGGCTTATCTGTAGAAGACAAAACTTAATGTGACCATGATTAATTTATACATATAAGAATTTTAACAGTGAAAAAACTTGATAGAAGTTAATTACAAGCAAAATATAAAGGCCAAATGAAATCAAATCTGTTAAAAAAAATCTGTAGAAAACAGTACATCTAAACATAGCCACTAACCATATTTAAAAGGACTTAAAACATTATATAGAATAACCTTTAGTTATAATACTATATTGTCAGGATATACCAAGATTATAATATACTAAGATTGTTAAGTCTCTAAATACCTGAATATAATTTTATAAAGTAAGTAATTTGAATTCCCCAGTCAGAGAATTGGCTTTGATGATGTTGAATTAAAAAAATAGTAAAGTTACAATCAAGTGAGCGATTAAGAAATAATAAAATTATAGGATAATATTATGTATTTGCTGAATAATCTTAGGCAAAACATAAGAGGAAATAACTGATGTAACTTTTAACCCAATGAGTATCAGGCACTTCTCTTAATTTGAACTTGTGCCATGTAATTTATTAAATAAAACTCTTCTAGCACTTTTGTTTATTAAGAGACATTTGTAACTTTCCCTGAAGTTTTAGAGTTGTTAGGAGTTCACTAAAGGTTAACAAATTATTTAATCGAAGATCTAAAGTTAAAAACTTTTTTTTTCCTCAAGCCACATGTCTTGGGTTTCTACTCAGGAATCTTTATTCTAATCAGAGGTCAAACCTTTGTCTTTGAGGCAGATTACACAAAGAATAAATTAACCCTTTAACTCAGAAACCAAAGAGAGTTATATAAGCAGTGAAAAATCCAACGCTTTGCTCCATATTTCATTTTATATGACAATCTTTAAAAACTGTAAAACAAAGTACTGAATTTTTGTCAGACAAAACTTTTGACTATATTAAAATAAACTCCTTAATATCTAAGCTTAAACCATGATAAATATCTATTGATTTAATAGCAAGCTACCCAATAGGCCCTGGAAATCACTGTAAGCCTGTAATTGAAGCCAAGTTTATTTAAATATTTTAAGTTTTTATTTAACTTTTAGTATGTCTCACACACACACACACACACACACACACACACACACATGCATACACACGCAATGTCTGACAAGCCTATGAACTTAATTGTTCTAAGTGCTACATACCTCATTGCTGAATACGACTATGGTCACCTTCAATAGACTCCCCTTGGGAAGCTATGCACTGATGTCAGCACCTAGTCCACCCTTCAAAGCAATTTTGGAACTATTTCTGGAATGGCCATTGTGCACGGTGCCAGAGTGGCAAGTTCTCAAACTTAATTGTATAGTTGTCTGTGAGGGAGTTTTTAGCCACCTGATCTGACCCCTAATGACCCCTAATGACTGTTTTGCTTCCCCCAAATATAAAGGGAATATTGAAAGGAAGACATTTTGATGACCTTCAGGACCTCTAGGGTAATAACGGTGATGGCTTCTGATGGCCATTCCATAAAAAAGTTCCAAAATTGCTTTCAAGGGTGGACTAGGTACTGGCATTGGTGCATATGTCCTTGAGGAGAGTACTTGGAGGGTGACCGTAGTGATATTCAGCAGTGAGGTATGTAGCTCTTTTACTAGGATGAGTTCACCAACTTGATTGTTAGATGTTGCATATATTTGCCACTTTGGGAGCTCACACAAGCAACAAATATCAGCACAACAAAGCAACATATACTAGCATGACAAAGATGACACAATTCTCAGACTTTCCACAGATAATTATAAAACTGGATCCCCCACAGGTAGACACAAACTTCAAAAATAGGTAGTGGGGCAGAAGGTCAACATGGAAGGGCAAAACAGAGAGGATAGCACCAAGTCTTAAGGACAGGCTGTGGGACTGAGTGATCTTGCAGTGAAACAAGGGTGTTAAATGAAATAAACTGTAAACCAATCACAGGAGAATCCCCTAAATCTGGGCTAGTGTTTCTCTGTGGTTCACACACCAGACAGTTAGCAGGGCAGAAGAAACAACACAACTTTTCAACAAAATGTAGAAATTAATGAACAATATCATTAATATCACACAACAGGAAGATTTTATTAAGGATCATTCAAAACCAACTGCAACAGTATATTGACAGGGAGTTGCTGGAAATTCAAGCTGGACTCACAAGAGGATGTGGAACTGGGAATATCATTGCTGATGTCAGATGGATCTTGGCTGAAAGCAGAGAATACCAGAAAGAAGTTTACCTATGTTTCATTGACTACACAAAGGCATTTGACTGTGTGGATCATAACAAATTACGGGTAACCTTGCCGAGAATGGGAATTCCAGAACACTTAATTATACTCATGAGTAATCTGTATATGGGTCAAAAGGCAGTTGTGCGAACAGAACAAGGGGGCACTGGATGGTCTAGAGTTAGGAAGGTTGTGCGTCAGGGTTGGATCCTCTCACCATAACTTTTCAGTCTGTATGCCAAACAAATAATCCAAGAAGCTGGACGATATGAAGAAGAATGAGACATCAGGATTGGAGGAAGACTCATTAACAACCTGCTTTATGCAGGTGACACAGCCGTGTTTTCTGGAAGCGAAGAAGATTTGAAACACTTGCTGATGAAGATAAAGACCACAGCTTTCAGTATGGATTATACCTCAACACCAAGAAAACAAACATCCTCACAACTAGACCAGTAAGCAACATCATGATAAGTGGAGAAAGGACTGAGGTTGTCAAGCCGAGGTTGTCAAGGACTTTGTTTTACTTGGCTCCACAGTCAATGCCCATGGAAGCAGCAGTCAAGAAATCAAAAGACATGTTGCACTGGGACAATCAGCTGCAAAGGACCTCTTTACAGTGTTAAAAAACAAAGATGTCACTTTGAAGACTAAGGTGTGCCTGAAGCCATGGTATTTTCAGTCACATCATATGTGTTTGAAAGCTGGACAATGAATAGACAGAAGAAGAATTGACACCTTTGAATTGTGGTGTTGGAGAAGAATATGGAATGTACTGTGGACTGCCAAAAGAACAAACAGATCTGTCCTGGAGGAAGTACAACCAGAGTGATCATTGGAAACAAAGATGGCAAGACTGCATCTTACATATTTTGGACATGATGTTAGGAGGGATCAGTCCCTGGAGAAGGACATCATGTTTGGTAGAGTAGATGGTCGGCGAAAGATATAAAGACCCTCAACAAGATGGATTGACACAGTGGCTGCAACAATGGGCTTAATCGTAAAAATGATTGCAGGCGTGGGACAAGACTGGGCAGTGTTTTGTTCTGTTGTGTTGGTCACTGTGAGTCGGAAATGACTCGACAGCATGTAGCAACAACGTTAGTAGTGAATGAGAATTCTCAGTGCTCTGCGTCCTCACCAACCATTGGCTTTTGCTTATCTGGTAGGTATGGAATAGTGTCTTACTCTGATTTGAATTTCATTAATGTGATGGTGACATATTCCTAATGTTTATGGACCAACCATTCACTTTTCTTCTATGAACTGCCATTTCATGACTGTTGCCAATTTTTTTTTATTTTTTGTGCTTTAAGTTAAAATTTACAATTCAAGTTAGCTTCTCATACAAAAATTTGTACACACATTGTTATGACTCTAGTTGCGCTTTCTACAGCATGACAGAACACTTCTTCTTTCTGCCTTGTATTTCCTGTGTCAATTCATCTGACTGCTGTCTCTTTCTGCCTTCTCATCTCACTTCTCAATAGAAGTTATCCATTTAGTCTCATGTATCTACTTGAGTGAAGAAGCACTCTTCACAAGTGTCATTTTATGTTTTATAAACCCACTGCTGCTGAGTAGATTTCAACTCATAGTAACACTATAGGGCAGAGTAGAACTGCTCCATAGAGTTTTCAAGGAGCGCCTCGCAGATTTGAACTGCCAACCTTTCAGTTTGCAGACTTAGTGCTTAGCTACTATGCCACCAATGTTTCTTTGTATCTTAACTGTTCACTCCAATCTTTGAATAAAGAGTTGGCTTCAGGAATGGTTTCAGTTTGGGGCTAACAAAGTCTGGGGACCATGCCTTCTGGGGATCCTCCAGCCTTACATCATTAAGTGAGGTCTTTTTTTACTAGAATTAGAGTTCAGCACTTTACTTTTCTCCTCTGTCAGGGACTTTATGTTGTGTTCCCTGTCAGGGTGGTCACTGGTGGTAGCTGGGCACCATTTGGTTTTTTATTTTTTTCCCCTATTTACAGTGGCCCTTTTATGTAATTCATAATCCTGATGTCCCCCCTTTTTCTGAGGTACATTTTATTTTTTATTATGACTGAGCGAAAATGTACATTCCCATATAAATTTGCATGCCCACCTATATGCAGCTTCCACTGCTCTCTCTGTCCGGTGACAGCACACTATTCCTCTCTGCTCCATACATGTCTCATCCTCCCAACAGCCTCCTTTCCCCTCCTCTCCACCCACTCCCCTTCCTCCAGCCAGAGGTCAGCAGGATGATATCCTACAGATGCATAGAATCATAGAATGCATCCAATATTTGGTCACTCTGCATCGCCAAGTCCAATCCATTCCTGTCTGAAGAGTGGACCTTCATTATGATTTATGGGCAAGGGCAGCATCAGGTCCAGAGGCCACGGTCCCAGGGGATTCCCAAAGCCGCTGGACCATCAATTGCAGTGTTTTAGTGGAGATCTCAGGGTGCACCCCTTTTTATTCTCGTGTTGCCAGTGAGACTCAACTTTGTGAGCTCCTTCGTGACTATCACTGGTGGTGGCCGGGCACCATCTGGTTCTTCCAGGCCAAGTCGATGTAGGTACTCACTCATGTGGGTCACTCTGCCTTCTGGGTTCTCTTTCCCCCATGACATTTTGGTCCTTGGTGAGCATCCCTTCTTGCTGAGTTGGGAACATTTGCTGTGCCCTCGGATGGCAGCTTGGCAGCTTTTAAGACCCCAGACGCCACTCCCCAATGTGGGGTGCAGAGAGCCCTCTTAGCAAAACGCTAGTTGTGCCCATTGTCCTCGATGTCACCTAAGATCATGGCCTCCTGCCCCCTGCCCCAGCTACTCTGTCCTTACAATATTGGGTTAAGATGGAAGGAGTATTCAAGTTATGTTGAAATCCACTTAATATTGTTCTTGTTTCTAATGTGTGCTATCATCAATTTCACCCAAACAAATTTCTACCAACTACCTAATCTAAATCCTCCCCGCTTGCCCTCCTTCCCTTCCCTCCCTTGCAGCCGTCAAAGTCTTTTCTTTTATGCATAAGTCTGTTTTTGAGATCTTATCGTGGGGATCTCATGCAATATTTGCCCTTTTGTGGCTGACTGCTTTCACTCAACATGATGTCTTCCAGTTGAAACCGGGTTATGAGATGTTTCCTGGAATCATCATTGTTCTTTATCATTGCATAGTGCTCCACTGAGTATATATACCATAGTTTACCTATCCATTCCTCTGTTGTTGGGCATCTGGGTTGATTCCATCTTTTTGGTATCTGTTGGTGGGAAAGGTCTTGATTCTGTAGGATATATTCCAAGTAGTGGAATTACTGGGTCAAATGGTATATCTATATCCATTTTTTTAAGGAAGCACCAGATTGCTTTCCAAAGAGGCTGGACCATTTTGCAACCTGACCAACAGTGTAGGAGGGTTCCACTTTCTCCACAGCCTCTCCAGCATTTGTTGTTTTGTGAGTTTTGGATCATGGCCAATCTTGTTGGGGTGAGATGGTATCTCATTGTCATTTTGATTTGAATTTCTTTAATAACTAAAGATTGTGAATATGTCCTCATGTATTTTTTGGCTGCCTGGATCTCCTCCTTAGAGAAGCATCTGTCCATCTCCTTTGCCCCTTGCTTAATTGGATGACTTATCTTCTTCTTATTGGTATTTTGTAGTACCTTATAGATTATGGAGATCAGGTGTCGATCTGACATAGAGTTGCCAAATATTTTTTCCCATTCTGTAAGTGGCCTTTTATTCTATTAACAAAGTCTTTGGATGAGTAAAAGTGTTTGATTCTTAATAGTTCCCATTTATCTATTTTCTCTTCTGTTGATTGTGGTTTGTTTGACAGATTTTGAAGTCTGTCCACATTGTGTAATAAAACTTCCATTGTTGTTCCCACTTTTTCTTGGATGAGCTTTATCATTTTAGATTTGATGTTTAGGTCTTTTGTCCAGTTTGAGTTGGTTTTTATATAAGGTGTAAGATATGTATCTTGTTTCAGTTTACTGCAGATGGATATCAAATTTTGCCAGCACCATTTGTTGAAGAGATTGTTTTTACCCCAGTTTAATGTCTTAGGGCCTTTGTCGAATATCAGCTGTTCATAGGCAGATGGTGTCATCTCTGGCGTCTCAGTTTATTCCATTGATCCATCTGTCTGTTCTTGTACCAGTACCATGCTGTTTTGACCACTGTGGCAGTGTAGTATGTTCTAAGGTTGGGTAATAAGAGGCCTCCCAGTGTGTTCTTCTTCTTTAGTAGTACCTTACTTATCCGGGGCTTCTTCCCTTTCCAAACAAGTTTCATGATTTGTTTCTCCATCTCATTAAAAAATGATGCTGGAACTTGTATTGGGATTGTATTATATAAGTAGATTGCTTTGGGTAAAATAGACATTTTCACAATGTTAAGTCTTCCTATCCATGAGCAGGATAGGTTTCTCCATTCATCTAAGTCTGTCTTAGTTTCTTTAGTAAGGGCTTGTAGTTCTCTTTGTAAAGGTCTATTATTTCTCTGGTTAGATTAATTCCTGGGTACTTTATCTTCTTAGAGGCTATAATAAATGGTATTGATTTGATGATTTCTTCATTAACAGTCTCGTTGTTGGTATAAAGGAATCCTACTGATTGACTTATGTTTATCTTGTATCCGGAGACTTTGCTGAACTCTTCTATCAGTTTGAGTAGTTTACTTATACATTCTTTGGGATTCTGTGCATGTACAATCATATCATCAGCAAACAGGGAGATTTTGACTTCTTCTTTGCTGATACAGATGCCTTTGATTTCTTGATCTTGTCTAATCGCTCTGGCTAGAACTTCTAGTACAATGTTCAACAGGAGAGGTGAGAGTGGATGTCCTTGTCTAGTTCATGTTCTCAAGGGAAACTCCTTCAGTCTCTCTCCATTCAGGATGATGTAGGTAGTTGCATTAAGGAATTTTCCATCTATGCCTATTTTGCTTTTAGCATGAATGGGTGTTGGACTTTATCAAATGCCTTTTCTGCATCAATGGACAAAATCAGGTGATTCTTGTCTTTTGTGTTATTGATGTGATTGATCACATTAATTGTTTTTCTGATGCTGAACCAACCTTGCATCCCTGGTATGAATCCAACTTGGTCATGATGGATTATTTTTTGATATGTTGTTGTATTCTATTGGCAAGAATTTTGTTAAAGATTTTTGCATCTAGATCCATGAGTGATATCGGTCTGTAGTTCTCCTTCTTTGTTGGGTCTTTCCCTGGCTTTGGTATCAGGGTTATGCTGGCTTCATAGAATGAGTTTGGGAGTACTCCATCCCTGTCTATACTGTGAAATAGTCTCAGTAGTATTGGAGATAACTCTTGTCTAAAAGCTTGGTAGAATTTTGCAGTGAAGCCATCTGGGCCCGGGCTTTTTTTTGGTTGGCAGTTTTTTGATGACATTTTCAGTCTTTTCCTTTGTGATAGGTTTATTAAGTTGCTCTGCTTCACATTGTGATAATTTGTGTAGGTGATATGAATCAAGGAATTTGTCCATTTCCTCTAGGTTTTCAAATTTGTTAGAGTACAGTCTTTCATAGTATTCTGTTATGACGTTTTTGATTTCTGTTGGATCTGTTGTGACAACTCCCCTCTCATTTCTAATTTGGGTTATTTGTTTCCTTTCCTGCTTTTGTTTAGTAAGTTAGCCAGTGGTCTGTCAATTTTGTTGATGTTTTCAAAAAACCAGCTTTTGGTCTTTTCAATTTTTTCAATTGTTTTTCTATTCTCTAATTGACTTAGTTCTGCTCTAATCTTTATGATATGTTTTCTTCTGATGCCTGAGGGGTTTCTCCGTTGTACTCTCTCTACTTGTTCAAGCTGTAGGGTTAGTTCCTTGATTTGGTTTCTTTCTTCCTTCCAGATGTGTGCATTTATGGAGATAAACAGACCTGTGAGTACTGCTTTGGCTGTATCCCATAGGTTCTGGTAGGAAGTGTTTTCGTTCTCATTGGAATCCATGAATTTCTTTATTTCCTCCTTGATTTCTTCTATAACCCATTTTTTTTTGTACAAGATGTTGTTGAGTTTCCAAGAGTTCCACTTTCTGTCTATGTTTTTTTCTGCTATTCATGTAGGCTTTTATGGCTTTATGATCTGAGAAGATGCTTTGCAGTAATTCAGTGGTATGGATTTTATTGAGAGTTGCGTTACGTCCTAACACGTGGTCAATTCTGTAGAATGTTCCGTGTGCACTGGAGAAGGTGTAGTTGTCTGCTGATGGATAGAAAGTTCTGTGTATATCGATGAGGTTTAGTTGGTTAATTGTGACAAGGTCTTCTGTATCTTTATTGAGCTTTTTTGTAGATGATTTGTGCAGTATTGAGAGTGGAGTGTTGAAGTCTCCCACTATTATTGTGGAGTCACCTGACTCTTTTTTGAGTGTAGTAAGTGTTTCTTCAATGTATTTAGGTGCTCTGATATTAGGTGCATAAATATTTAACATAGTTAAGTCTTGCTTGTGTACTGAACCTTTCAGCAATAGTGTCCATCTTTGTCCACGTTGGTGGATTTTACATTAAAATTGATTTTGTCTGAGATTAGACTTGCCACATCTGCTCTTCTTTGTTTATTGTTAGCTTGATATATATTCTTCCATCCTTTAATTTTCAGTTTGTTCCTATCTTTAAGTCTCAAGTGAGTTTCTTGTAGACAACATATGGTTGGGTCATATCTTTTGATCCAAGATGTCACTAGATGTCTCTTTACTGGAGCATTCAGTCCATTCACATTCAGTGTAATTATTGATAGGTATGTGTTCAGTGCTGCCATTGTGATATGTGTATTTTTGTGTTGATGTTTTCTCTGTTGTTCTTATTAGTCTTTTTGGGACATTCTTTTTCGTGAGTTGACTTTTCACCTTTTGCAGAGCTGGTTTTGTAGTTGTTGAGACTCCTGTGTCACATTTCTTGGTATCGTATGTTGCATCTTTGTTGTGCTTTATGGCTGCTCCTGTGATCCGCCTTAATAAACTATATGTAAACCCAATTTTAATTACTACCAGTCTTGTTGACTTCCTCTCCATCTGGAAGGACTATAACAACTGTAGTACATCCCTCTTTTTAATATGATGGCACCATAGTTTTCATGATGATCACTGGATTATTTCTTTCAGTATTAAAGCTGTGATTGAGTTTGGAGCCTTCCCTAACTAAGTCGAATTCTGGATGATGTGTCATTTTAAAATATAAAGTTAGTGGTTTCGTTCTTCTAAGCCAAAGCCAAGAACTTCTTTCAGTATTTCTTGTAGTTCTGGTTTGGTTTTTACAAAGTCTCTGAGTTTCTGTTTATCTGGGACTGTCTTAATTTCATTTTCATGTTTGAAAGATAGTTCTGCAGGATATATAATTCTAGGTTGGAAGTTCTTCTCCTTCAAGGCTTTGAATGTGTCATGCCACTGTCTCCATGCCAACATGATTTCTGCTGAGAAATCTGATGAAAGCCTACAGGGTTTCCCTCTGAATTTTAGCTTTGCTTTGAGTCTTGCAGCCTTTAAGAGTTGCTGCTTATGTTTCATTTTGTTAAGCTTGATTATAATATGTCTTGGAGTGTTTCTTTTGAGATCTATATTGGGTGGTGTACGATATGCATCTGGGATATCTATATTCTCTTCCTTCATGATTTCTGGGAAGTTTTCTGTCAGCAGCTCAGCAACGATACTCTATGTATTCTCGGGTGTCTCATTCTGTTCAGGGACTCCAATTAATTGGAGATTGTTCCTCTTAATAGAGTCCCACATGCTTCTTAATGCTTCTTTGTTTTGCTTGTTTCTTTTTTCTGATTTCTGCTCATAGACACTGGCGTCAGTAGCCCTGTCTTCCAAGTCAGGAATTCTTTTTTCCTTTTGTTTCATTCTGTTTTCTTTGCTTTGAATGGAAGTTTCTATGTCTTTGATTTTGTTCTTGATCTATTGGATTTCAGAGTACTGGTGTTCCATCAGACTGAACAGCTTGCTTAATTTTTCCTTCGGTTCTGCTGCATTTTGTATAAGGTCTAGAAGGGCTCTGTACATAATCCTTTTGTATTCACCTTCTGATGATTTCAGAAAAGTTTCTTCATCTGAAAAACTCCTTGGTTGTTTTGTTTGGGAGCCTTCTGAAGCCATGGGTGATTTCTTGTTTGCCACAAGTGTCTGTTGCTTTTTGGATTTCATGTGAGTAAGTAAAGGCTGGGAGAGATACTGTGAGGATGGACTGCAGATGTTTCTCTAGGCTGTCTCAAAATGTAAAATAAAAGGTATCTGACCACTTTCCAAGTCAGTCAGGTTTTCAGATGTAGAGGTCCTTCTTCCCAACTGGCAAAGTAAGCACCTGTATATCCAATCCCAGATAACACGAACTAGTTCAGAATACAGCAATGCTACTGCTCTGTTGGCCTCTGCTGACAGTGCCCAGCCTTAGGCAACACTGTGTAAACTACTGTTTTTCTGGTAAAAAAGCGCTCTCCTGTGGGCAGGCTCTGGCTCCCAAGCTAAGAATTACTTCCAGCTGCGGCCACTGTATCTAAGATGGCACCCTCCACACGGTCGGTGGATAGAGTGGCTAAAGATCCCGAGACATAGTGAGTCCTCAGCCTCTGTTGCCTGGCCCCCACCGTAGGTGACACTGTGTAAACTAATGCTTTCGTGTCAGAGAATTTGTTTCCTCTTTGCAGGCGCTGGCTCCCAGGCTAAGAATTAGGTCCCGCTAAAATCTCTGTATCCAACATGGCGTCCTGCACATAGGCACTGCTGGTTCTGTACAAACCACGCTGTGGTAGAGATAAAAAGACAGGCCCAAAGTGGCTAGATGAACAAAGTCCTAAGCCTGGCTCTCAAAATATGGCAATTTTGCCTGCATATCCCACCAGCAGTGCATCTGAGACCAGCTGCTAGGCATGACGTAGCTCCACCCTCTGGCCAAGACAGACAAAAAAGTCAAAATGGTGTATTACCTTCAGTCTGTGAGAGCCATGGCTAGCCAGGAGTGGGAGTCAGTGAAAGGGAGGAGGTTTTTCGTTCAGTGGTCTGAAGTCCAAATTAACAGCCCTGTGCCGTGTCCTGGGGCTCACTAGATGACCAGAGGCTCTGTTTGATTATTAGTTCAGGTCCTGGTTTCCAGAGGGATATAGGGAGATGTGTGTTTAGTCTGACATCTTGACTCCATCCTCTTGTTTTTTAAAAAATTATTTTTATTGTACATATATGAGAAATCTTTGGCTTAGACTTTTTCTTTATTGGTGCCTTTGGTTGGAAACCTGTTGCTTTTGAGTCAATTTTGACTGATAGTGACCCTGTAGGGCAGTGTAACCACCTCACATGGTTTCCAAGGTGTGGCTAGTGGATTCAAACTGCTGACCTTTTGTTTAGCAGAAACTTTTAACCACTGCACCACCAGGACTACAAGCAATGTTAATGATAAAATATTCTGCAGTCTAACATGCACACTGAGTGACACCTTGACTCACTTTGAATTTTCAGTATCTCAACAGAGATTGACTCAAGAGACTATCTGATGTTGTAGGTCTAATCAACATAACTGCCACTAATCCATTGAATGACGTTACAGTGATAGGATGTACAGCACATAGGGAAATCGCATCAGATGACAAAAAGGTAGACAATAATATAATATTAGGAATCATGACCTAGCCAAGTTGACAGATATTTTAGGGGGATGCAATTTAGTTTATGATGGCATCTCTACTCACCTTTGAAAAAATCATAGTACTTTTTTTATTTCATTGCTTTCTAATAACTTAGTTTCCCTTTTTTTTTCAAGTGTAAACTCTGGTGGTGCAGTGGTTATGCAATTGTTTACTATCTGAAATGTTAGCAGTATGAACCCATTAGCTGTTGTGAGGGAGAAAGATGCTACAGTCTGCTTCCATCCAGATTGACAGCCTTGGAAACACTATGGGACAGCTCTGCTTCCTCATAAGATTGCTAAGAGTCAGAATGGGCTAGATTGCAATGGGTTTGGTTTTTTTCCCTCCACATGCCTCCAATGACTTATTTTTTTTTTCTTCAATACTTATTAAAATTTACCCACCTGTTCATGAAATTTTTTTTTCCACTCTTGCTTTTTGTATAACACTCTTTTCTTATTGGTTTATCTTCCTTCTACCTGAAGTGCACCCTGTAGTAGGTTTTTCACAAAGGATTTGTGGCAGCAAACTCTTAGTTTCTGTTAATGCCTTTATTTTATGCTCACTCATGCGTAATGGCATTTAGATTAATAGCTGTTTTTTTCTCAGTACTCTTTCTTTTCTTTATTCTGATTGAGTCAAAGTGTACAGTCCAATTTAAATTTGCATGCCCACCTGTCTGCAGCTCCTTCTGCTCTCCTTGCCTGGTGACAGCACACTCCTCCTTTCCATTATATACATGTTGTGTCCCCTTAATCTCTTGTCCCTTCCTCTCCACCCTCTCCACTCCCCTTTAGTAAGAGGCCAGTAGGATGACATCCTATAGATGCATAGAACCATGAAGTGTACATACAATGTGGTCACTCCGTGTTCCCGAGTCCAATCCATTCCTTTCTGAAGAGTTGACCTCAGTAATGATTTATGATCAGGGGCAGCATCAGGTCTAGGGGCCATGATCCCAGGGGAACTCCTGGGCCTTCAGACCATTAATTGTGATCTTTTAGTGGAGTTCTTAGTGTGCACCCTTTTTTTTCTCATGTTGCCCCTGGGACTCGACCTTGTAAGCCCCATCGTGGCTGTCATTGGTGGTGGCTGGGCACCATCTGGTTCTTCTAGTCACATATTGGCATAGTTCCCCATTCATGTGGGTCTTTCTGTCTTCTGGGCTCTTTTTTCCTCATGTCATTGTTATCCTAGGTGATCATCTGTTCCAGCTGAGTTGGGACCATTTGGTGTACCTCATATGGCAGCTTGCTAGCTTTTAAGACCCTAGACGCCACTCACCAATATGGGCTGCAGAAGACCCTCTTAGTAATAGGCTAGTTATGCCAATTAGCCTCAATGTCCCGTGAGAGCATGGTCCCTGGACCCCTTCCCCTGCTACTCTATCCTTGCAATTTTGGGTTAAGATTGGAAGAGTGTTCAGGTTATGTTTTTTCTTAGTACTCTGAATTTTGTTTTTTTTTTTGGTGTGTGTGTGTGACTTCTCTTTTTGGTGTTGAAAGGTTATCTTTTCTCTTTTAAATGTGCTGCCTTGCAGCTTCTGCTTTAGCTGTCATGGGACCCTGCTGCCTTGTGAGCAAACCTGAGCTAGCAGCCTTGATGATAAGAAACCAAGGGGAGAGAAGGACCACATGATGAGAGAGACTGAAATGTAAATATGTAATATTTATTTTTCAGAAGGAGCCTTGGAGATACAGTGGGTAAGCACTTCGCTGCTAACCGAAGGGTCAGTGGTTCAAACCCACCAGATACTCTGTGGAAGAAAAATCTGGCAGTCTGCTTTTCTAAGGATTACAGGCTTAGAAACCATACGGGGCAGTTCTACTCTGTCCTATAGGGTTGCTATGAGTTGGAATCTACTTAATGTTTTTTATGTGTTTTTCATTCCCATTTGAAAATAAGTTGTAGACATCATAATCTTTCATTCCTTAATATTGCAGTGTGCGTTGCTGAGAAAAATGGTCTCCTGCCAACCATACCAAGCATCTTAGCAACTGAGAAAACTAGTAATTTTGCAATATTTAGTACACAGTCTACATTCAGATATCCCTGTTGTCCTCTGAAATGTCTTATGGTTATTTCTTAAAATACAAGATTTGATTACAGTTGTGTATTATATTTGTTTGTCTCTCTAGTCTCTCTAGAACAGTCCTTTCCACCCTAGTCATTGTTTATTTTTCATGACAGTGAGACAGTGACTTTTTTGAAAGTTCACGTCAACTGTCTTGCAAAATGTCCCTTATCTGAACGTGTCTGATTGTTTCCTCACGGTGTTTTTACTGTATTAAAACTTATTCTCCAGAGAGACTAGTTTGCCTACCTAGAATCCAGGCCAAGGCAAACAAGATTCTTGAGATTTCCTTAGGTTGGTATAGATTAAAAGAAACAGCAGCTCATCTTTCCACTGCGGACACTACGTGTGTGTGTGTGTGTGTGTGTGTGTGTGTGTGTTGCCCGTGCTCTTATCTTTTGCCCCATATAGATCTTAGTTAAATCCTCAGTCTTAGATTAACATTGTTCAATAAAACTTCTTATGATGATGGAAAGGTTTATTTTCTGCATTGCCTGATATGGTAGGTAATTAGTCAAATGGAGGTATGGAGCATTTAAAATGTCACTCATATACCTGAGGAACTGAATTTTAGATTTTATTTTTATTTTAAGAATCTGTAGCTTTTAATAATTGATGAATATGATGCCTAATACTATCACAAGATATTTGAAGATTAAGATATTTTTTATTATGATTGAATGAAAATGTACAATACCATATAAATTTGCATGCCTGCCTATGTGCAGCTCCTACTGCTCTCCCTGCCAGGTGACAGCACACTCCTCCTCTCTGTTCTGTA
Source organism: Heterohyrax brucei (assembly GCA_028571685.1). Taxonomy (NCBI): domain Eukaryota; kingdom Metazoa; phylum Chordata; class Mammalia; order Hyracoidea; family Procaviidae; genus Heterohyrax; species Heterohyrax brucei. The sequence goes on along the minus strand of CM053166.1, from coordinate 31,141,945 downwards.
TGTGTCATATCCTCCTAACACTCTCCTCTCCCCTCCTCTCCACCCTCTCCCCCACCTCCAGTAAGAGGTCAACAGTACTACAGCCTCTAGATGCATAGAACCATAAAGTGCACACATGATACGGTCACTCTGTTTCATCCGTTGTTGTCCAAAGAGTTGACTTCCTTTATGATTTATGGACAGGGGTAGTATAAGGGCCAGGGGCCATGCTCCCAGGGGAACCCCGAGGCCCCTGACAATCAATTGCGGTCTTTTAGTGGAGATCTCAGGGTGCACCCCTTTTTATTCTTGTGTTGCCAGTGAGACTCGATTTTGTGAGCCCTATTACGGTTATCACTGGTGGTGGCCAGGCACCATCCTGTTCTTCTGGTTGCATGCCGATGTAGTCACCCACTTACGTGGGTCTCTCTGTCTTCTGAGTTCTCTTTCCCCTGTGTTGTTTTGGTCTTTGGTGAATACCCATTCCTGCTGAGTTGGGACCATTTGGTGTACCTCAGATGGCGGCTTGGCAGTTTTTAAGACCCCAGACGCCACTCACCAATGTGGGGTGCAGAGAGCCCTCTTAGCAAAATGATAGTTGTGCCAATTGGCCTCGATTTCCCCTGAGAGCATGGTCCCCTGCCCCCTGCCCCAGCTACTCTATCCTTGCAATGTTGGGTTAAGATGGGAGGAGTAATCATGTTATGTTGAAGTCCAGTTAAAATTGATCTTCTTTCTAATGTGTGCTGTCACAGATTTCACCCAACCAAATTTCTATCAACTATCTAATCTATACTCCACCCTTTCCCTCCCTCCCTCCCCACCCTTGCAGCCATCAAAGAGCCTTTTCTTCTATGCATGTATCTGTTTTTAAGTTCTTATCGTAGGGGTCTCATACAATATTAGTCCTTTTGTTGCTGACTGCTTACACTCAACATGATGTCCTCCAATTGAAACCAGGTTATGAGATACTTCCTAAAATCATCATTGTTCTTTATCATTGCACAGTGTTCCGTTGAGTATATATACCATAGTTTACCTATCCATTCCTCTGTTGTTGGGCATCTGGATTGATTCCATCTTTTTGCTGTTGTGGACTATGCTGCAGTAAACATTCATGTGCATGTATCAGTTGGTGTGAATGGCCTTGATTCTGCAGGATATATTCCAAGCAGTGGAATTACTGGGTCAGATGGTATATCTAGATCCATTTTTTTAAGGGAGTACCATATTACTTTCCAAAGAGGTTGCACTGTTTTGCAATGCCACCAACAGTGTAGGAGAGTTCCAATTTCTCCACAGCCTCTCCAGCATTTGTTTTGCATTTTTTGGATCATGGCCAACCTTGTTGGGATGAGATGTACCTCATTGTAGTTTTGATTTGAATTTCTTTAATAGCTAATGATCGTGAGCATGTCCGCATGTGTGTTTTGGAAGCCTGGATCTCCTCTTTAGAGAAGTGTCTGTCCATCTTCTTTGCCCATCACTTAATTGGATTATTTATCTTTTTCCTATTGATATTTTGTAGTACCTTACAGATTATGGAGATGAGACGTCAGTCTGACATATAGTTGCCAAATATTTTTTCCCATTCTGTAAGTGGTGTTTTAATTCTATTGATAAAGTCTTTGGATAAGCAAAAGTGTTTGATTCTTAGATTTTATTTTTTTAAAAAGTTAAATAGCTACATAAGACTAATACCTACCATATTGGCCAGTTTAGCTCTAGATTATTGAGACTGATAGCCGCCTGATTCTTCTTCCCCCTCAGCTCCCATACTTACCACCTGGTTTTGAATTTCATGCTTGTTCCTGTTCCCTCATCACCCATTGTTTTCTTGGTGAACAGGACCAAGGGGTGGATAAAGATGATACATAAGTAAGGATCTGGCCAATAAAATGGGCCTGATCCACCTGAAAGGACCCAATGAAACAGCAACGAGAAGTTCTGGATCTATTTTTCCCAAAACATGGGAGACAGAAGTGGAAATAGAATTATTTATTGGATTGAGATAGACAAGTTTAGGTGAGGAAAATTAATATGCACATGTAGGGTTTTGAAATGACAGTTTTCAAGGTAATTTGTTTATGGTGTGTTGGTGAGCCATTTGATGATAGCCCATCAATTAAGGTAGAATCATGTATTATTCTTTCATAGCTTACTGAAGGAAAAATAAGTATATAATACATTTGGCCAAATGCGGAAACAAACCAAAAAGAGGGAAATATTGACAGAAGACCTGAAAAATGCTGAATATGTATATGAAAGGAGAATTTGAGGATCAAAATTTAAGTTTTCTTAGGTTTCTAGATAATTTTTTATTTCTCAGTTTGGTTACCTTGTCTCTGCTACTTCTGGAAGTGGTTGCTTGCTGTCATGGATGGCTGGTTCGTGATCCTCCTTTGACTAAATGTCTCAGTTTTTTCTGAGCAAGTCTGGGATGCAAGACTGTGCCCTCTGGTGGAGAAAGATACAACTTACTGCACATCTGGTAATAGTTATTTGGGAAATGCAATTATATGGGAAAAATCAGACTTGTACTAGGCCGTGTTTGGGTGATTAATATAGCGTCTCCCCATGTGGGAATTATATACTCTTAACATGACCACGGACATTTTGAGCCACCATAAGCTATTTATCACAACTCTGCCTAACCTTTTGTATTAGGGGACATAATATTAACATCTTGAGTCCTTTAACCTGGAAGTGACCTAAGAGTACATCCCGATCAAGGACATAAATCATGGAAAACCGTGAGAAAACAAAGGGCAGGGAAAACCGATCCCTTTCAAATAAGGAATTAGACAAATCTGGGTGTCTTTTAACTCTTTAACGTTAAAGAGATTAACCTCCCCTACTACAAACTATAAATACTCTAACAAAGCTCAGTTCTGGGCTCATGGCTGCGATGACCGTTAGACCCCTTATCCCACTTTTTCGTGTCTTTTTCCTTAATCTCGATGTTGCCCCCATCTCTGACCCTGTTTGTCGGGGAACTCGTCCCACCGTACACCCCTACTTCTCATGACTATGTATTTACATTGGTAGCCCTCACTGGACTTCGTTCATTGCCCAAGCTTGGGATTCCTGGAATCCTGTTCATTACAGGTTCCATTGCAGTGCTTTGCATTGTTTTAGAGGATAGTGGGATACCACGTTGGACCACTCCTTTCTGGTGGAAAAGACTACAGTCTCCCACTGATCAAGTAATGCCGTATGTAGTTCAGTTAAACCAACTAATGTTGCTGTCATTGCATTGTGTAAGGGCCATTGCATTTAAGAATGCAGAAATTCTAATAAACAGTGTTGTTTAGGAGTATGTGGGGTTCCAGTTGGAATTCAGAAAGGCCAACTGTATCCATTGTGGACCCAGTGAGCTGAGTTTGTAGCTTTGTCAACTCAGTTTGTAGATTTTTTTCTTAGTTTTGATCCAATTAAATGGACTGAAGGTGTGTGCATGCACGCACGCACGCATACGCACGCACGCATACGCACGCACGCATACGCACGCACGCATACGCACGCACGCATACGCACGCACGCATACGCACGCACGCACGCATACGCACGCACGCATACGCACGCACGCATACGCACGCACGCATACGCACGCACGCATACGCACGCACGCATACGCACGCACGCACGCATACGCACGCACGCATACGCACGCACGCACGCACACATGCATGCACGTACGTACACACACGCATGCCCGCACGTGCACACATGTGTATGTATTCAATAACCCTGGTGGTATAGTGGTTAAGTGCTGTAGCTGCTAACCAAAAGCAGTGATAATCCAGCAGGCACTCCTTGGAAACTTTATTGCTCCCTTGAGTTTTTTTTTACTCTGCTCAATACTAGAAGAGACTAACAGCTGTGTCTTAGATGGCTGGTCACAAGCTTTTAAGATCCTAGACACTATTGTCTTTAAGAACTGTGTCGTACTAGTTGATGTAGATTAAAGGGACTTAATCTTATTTGCTAACAAAAGAAACAGGGCTTTAGCAAGTTGGGAAGGTACAAGGTGGTGCTAATTTGCAACTACTGAATGTGACATTTTGTCTTGAAATTCTGAAACTGTGGACTTCATTTCTTCTTTGAATAAAAGCCAACCATAAGGCTATTTTATGTTTATCTATCTGATCCCATTTTTTACATGATTTCCATTTTGTGGAAAAAATAAGGAGTTGGAAAATGATGGGGATCCTTTGGGAAAACCCCTATGTGGGACTGGAGAAAACTTGGCACTGCAGAGATGTAGGTGGGAACCATTGTTATCATAAGCAACATACAACAAATTTGACTTAAATTTTTTTTTATTGTAGTTAAGTGAAAGCTTACAATCCAAGTCAATTTACCATATCAAAACCTGAGTATCCAACTCTCTGCAAACTGTATTTCTTCTCACTGAGTGACAGCCCACTCGTCTTTTCTATTACTTGTCCACTCTTCTCCACCTTCTCCTCTACCCTCTAAAAAGAAACCAGCAGGACAGCCTCATATATATTCAGCCATAAAGTACACACACTTGTATCACTCTGTGTCCTTGAGTCCAGTTCATTCTTAGTCTGAAGTGTTGGCTTCAGTACTGGTTTCAGCTCTGGGCTAGCAGCAAATCTAGGGGCCATGTTCTAACAGGACCCTCAGGGTTGTCAGACCATCAAATCTGATATTTAATAGAGTTCTTGATCTGCATACCCCTTTTTCTCATGCTATGTTGGGGACTCTACATTGTGTTACCTGTCAGGGCTATCTTTGGTGGTAGCCGGGTACCGTCTAGTTGTTTTGTTCTTCTGCTGATGTATTTTCCCAATCATATGGGTCCTTCTGAAATCTGACCTTTTTTGAAAGATAAACGGCATCAGCACACCTGCCAATCCCTTATTTAAAGTACCTGTGTTTAGGAATCCTGTATATGTATCCTTTTTGACATATGTGGAAAATGAGTAGAGAAATCCTTGACACTGTTTGGAAAAGGACAAAAGGAAATTGTAATTGGACTTTACTGTGGGCCCACACTTTTTGCCCTGGGGAAGGTATTAAAATGGTCAGAATATCTCTTGTCTCTTGCTGGAATGGTTGGTTGGTAGTTTCTATGGGTCTTGGCTGTAAGCTTCAGACAAGACCATTTTGTCATCCTTATCAAATCACCTAGTTAGGGATGTGACATCTGAGGACCATTTTGAAAACTGAAATTCAATACTTTCAGATAAAGGACTTAAGGCAATGCTGGTAATAGCTGGATATTATTTATCCTTGCTGTATTCCTTTTTTTTTTTTAAGGGAAGAAGAAACATGTTAAACCCTTTGACTCTGTAACTTTTGCCTAAAATTTCCTTCTTACTGTCCTCAAAGTAATTTAAGGTCTAGTCCAGATAAGAGAGACACCCCCAAGTCTAGCAGGCCCCCACAAGGTGAGACAGGCCTTTAGTTGGGAGAGTCCACAATGGAACTCTGGTGGTACAGTGGGTAAGCACTTGCCTACTATCTGAAAGGTTGGCAGTTTGAATCCACCAGCCACTCTGCAGGAGAAAGATGTGGCAGTCTGCTTTCATAAAGATTACAGCATTGTGGACCCTATGAGGCAGTTCTGCTCTGTCCTATAGGGTTACTATGAGTTAGAATTGACTTGATGGCAGTGAGTTTAATAACGCACTTTTCTTGGAGTTCATTACAGGAAGTCACCATCTTGGCAGGGGTAACTGACTTCAGTCAGCAGGAGTAAGTTAGGCTGCTGTTACTCAACGAGGTAAAGGAGGAATGTGGGTAGCACTTAATCTACTTGGGCAGTTTTTGGTATTTCCTTGTCTAGTTGTACTGTGAGTGGACCACTGCAGCAACCCTAGTATATGACAGATAGGGCTACCAAGGGCTCAGACTGTTTAGAATGAGGGTATGGGTCACATCATCAGGCAATCCAGAGGTGATACCTAAGAATGAGGTGATTTCAGAGTGAATAGTAGAGGAAGGAGGGAATGAATATCAGTTTTAACCCCAAGATCAACTGCAGTGATAGGGATTTGTAGTTTGTTCCCCTCATCTCCCTTTGCTAAGTATCCTCTCAGGAAGAGAGGTCCACAGGAACCATGGAGGAGCTGCTCCTTAAATATGTCTGCAGAAGTAGAGCTGCGCAGTGCAAGAGGTGGACTGTGGCAGCCATGGAGGTGTCCCACTCTGACCTCCCTTCTGAAGAGAACCTTCTGGAAGGCATGGAGCTAGCTGACAGTCTCCAGGATCTGCCTCAGTTCCAAAATCGAGATCATATTTCCCAAGCAACCCTTAGCCAAAAGTGGAGCACAGCAGTTGCAAGAGGGGTCCCCTTGTCTGGCCACTACAGGACGACGCATCTACAGGTCTTTCACCAGAACTCTTGGTTGGCTGCTCTGCAGCCTGAGGCTCTTCCTACTCAAGCTTCCTTCTTTTGCCTTCTCCTTTCTCAAGTGTCAGACCTGTGTCATGGTCTGAAGGCTTTGCCTGCTTATTCCTGCTCCCTCTCCTTTTCATGTTTCACAAGTGTCAACCTTCACTCAACCTCTTGTGTTGCAGGAAAAATGGGAGTTTACAAGCAACCGTTAAACAAAACTCTGGGGAGCAAGGATCACTCTGAACACCGATAATTGTTAGAGGAAGGGCCTTTAATTCCAGCTGGTGGAACGCAGTGGACTAAGTACGAAAATGGCTGCATTCCCCATCCCGCTAAATTCCAGACTTTATAAATGCTTTACAGAAAGTTCACACAACATTCCTATTGGTATTAGTAGTTTTACCAATTATCATTCTACCTTCCAGCTGGCGTTAACATGGTTACAAAGATAAAGATAAGCAAATTCGTAAGTTGTGAGGAGAGGCCTCTCCTTTCTCTGGGGGTCGAACTGCTCAAAGGGAACAGTTGCGTGGGGATTTTCTTGTGCTAGGCTTTCAGGCACCTGGTGCTTTTAATAAGGCTATAACTCTTCCGGTTTGAAGCCCTCAGGCTTCTGATATTTTAGGAAAGGCTATAATTCTTCAGGCTTTCCTCTCTCACTTGCACTTCTGACTCTGGGAGGACCTAGGCTGATGTAACAGCTGCGAAATTCAGGTTTAAGTATAGAAAATTGTGCCATGGGAAAAATCTGGTCAGGATCTTGGCAGCAAACAGAATTCACTGCAGGTGGTTCAAATGAAGACACTTCAAACACAGAACTACTTAAACATAGGTATGGTCAGGGTGAAGGGTACGAACAAGTGATGATGAAGCACAAAGAAACTTCAACAGCAGGAAGCCATTACTAACCATAAGTGTGAAGGGGCGAGAGCAAGGAACTCACTCTATGTTACCGGATGCCAGTAGGAGCTGGAGTCCTGGAGGAGTCAGCTGGCACCCGCTGAGGTTGGGAAGACTGCAGCTACTATTTCAGGATTATATCTGAAATGGTAGGTACGGTGTGTATGTGTATTTATATATTTACAGAATTTCGGGGCCTGGGGGTGGTAAGCAGAATAGTTTCTCAAAGATGTCTCCATCCTAATTTACGGAACCTGTAGATATCTTAGGTTACATGGCGAAGGGGAATAGTGGTTCCAGATGGAAGTAATGTTGCTAATCAGCTCTCTTAAAATAGATTATTGTAGCTATTTGGGTGGGTCCAATGTAATCACAAGGGTCCTCAAGGGGGAGAGTCAGTCACGGCAAGATGTGACTGCAGAAGGCACAGAAAGATGAGCCTAAACTGGCTTTGCAGATGGTGTAAGGCAGCCACAAGCCAAGAAGAAAGATGTGGGAGGCCACTGGAAGGAAAGAGCAAGTACATGGATTCTCCCCAAGAGCCTCCAGGAATGAATACAGCCCTGCTGAAGCCTTGGTTTTTAACCCAGTAAAACCCACGTGTCATGGATTGAATTATGTTTCCCAACTCCCAAATATCTGTCAATGTGACTAGTCCACGATTCTCAATATTGTCCACCAACTTGTCACCTGATGTGATTTTCCTTAGTGTTGTAAATCCTATCTCTGTGATGTCAGTGAGATGGGATTGGCAGCACTTACTTCCTGGTGGTGGTGCGTGCTGCATTTAATTAACAAACCCAGCTAGATAAGTCCACCAGACAACAACAGGGGCAGAACTGCTCAGAGACTGGTAACAACCGTAATGCTTAAGACTCCAGTTTCCCGCCAATGAGCAGGCAGGGTTTCCCGCCCGGGCCACGCTTCAGCGGCCGTAAGGCCCCGCCCCCGGCGAGCTCGCGGCGTGGGCGCGGTCTTGGCGGTGACGCTCGCCTCGCGCTAGCGCTAGCGTCCGCGGTTCCTACAGCTTCTCTCCGGGACCTGCGCGGCGCTTGGCTTCTCCGGACGCGTGCACTGTGGCGAAGCATGATGAGGCGGGTGGCACAGCAGTAGGTACCGGGGCCTGGCCGGGCGCCGGGGGAGGTGCCCCTTGCCGGCCTCCTGGGAGGAAGGAGCGGACGGCTGGTGGGCGGTGACTAACTCCATGGGCGTTTGGGGCTAATGCGGGGGCCTGATGGGAATGGACACCCGGCGGGATGCGGGCCCGCCGGCCTCGGGCGTGGAGCCCCCGCCCCCGCCTGGCGTGTCTTCCAGCACCGAGTCACCGTGGAAAGCCAAGCCGCGCTTTTGAGGGAGGAAGTCGGGTGTTGTCGGGCGTTCTTTCTTAGTCTGTCATCAGGGGTGTGGTTGCAAAGCGTTTTGGAGTAACTTCTGGGCACACAGCTAGTACTGGGTTTTCCAAGATACCTCTCGAGCCTTTTGCTGTCTTTGGAGAAAATGTTTTAGGGTTAAATACCTGCCCACTTGGACTCGGATTTAGATGTAAGGGGCGCAAGGGACTTCTCGGGCTCCCAGGAGGCCTCGAGGCCGCCTTCCTGATTTGAGCTTTACCTTTAATGAGCAGCAGGGCTCGTCTTTGGGGAGGCTGGGATTGGTTAGGCCCAGGAGGCTGCCTTTCCCCCACAAGGAATCTTCTCAGTTGGAACTGTGAAGTCCTGAGGACCTCAAACTCCAGGGCCTGTCTGGCTCTCCTCAACCTCGCTTCGCCCCAACCCCCGAGCCCTTCCAAGTAGCTGAGCCCTAAGGAGACGCCCCCTGCTTTGGTCTGCGAAGTCGTTACTGTGTGGTCCACATTGGTGATGGAGACTGATACCGTTAGTTCTGTTGGGAGTGCTGGACCTCTCTCACTGTCCTTGCTGTTCTCTTTGCTGTCACTCTTAACAGTTGAAAAAAGGGTGTGTTGCTGTCTTTTTGTTGTGCACAGTACTTAAAAAAAAAAAAACAAAACTGTTATACTTGGTTTGAAGACAACTTGAAAGTCGTTACAGGATGGGCCACAGTTGGCAGTAGCTTGCATTGGCTACAATGTGAAAGAACTGTTTTTGCTTTATGTCGTCTTGTGAAATTTTTCTTGATTCCTTCTCCAGTTTGGAAGTCCTCTTTCTTTGCACTGAACTCCCATAACTTGGGCTCCTTTCGTGTGAATCCTCTTGAGCCTTATGTGAGTGTACTCTGTGTAGTGAGAGAAGAGTCCATCAGTAAATACAGACTTATGCCTGAGATGATCATTGCCCGATGAATTGCCTGTGTAGATTTTATTTAAAAGACCCTCAAAAAAGTCTCTTGACGTTGTTTAGCCTCTAAATTGAGGGATTTTATCGTAGAGGACAGAATGAATGGCCTTGCTTATTATTGCACTGAAAACTCTTCCTTGCTTGGGACCCAGGCCAGAACTCAGACACTTTTGTCCACACCTCCAGGTGACTTCTCTGTCTCCCCAGGAAAGCTATGGTGTAGTTGGGATCCTTGGTCTCTTTTGAATGGAAGAGTTCAATAATGGGATCCTAACCTGTGGGCACAAAGCTAGTATTTGGAGTTCCAAAGTGCTTCTCGAGCCTTTTGCCTTCTTGACAGTTTCTTCTAAAGATCTAAAGTGTCCCAAAGGTCTCTTGACAGTTTATTCTAAAGGTCTAAAAGTTTTGCTATGAATGACAACATACCAAGCTGTCAGGGTAATGATTAAATCATTGTGTCACTTTCTCCATCTCAGTGCTGTGTATATGAAAGGAAGCAGCTTGGAATTATGAAAATAGCCACTTGTCTGTATCTGTGTTGTTGGTGTTAGGGTTGTCAGAAGAACTGGTTCTATCTGGACTCTGCCAGCGTGCTGGTTGGCCGACACTGGGGAAAGTTTATCTAATTTCTGTGGGCCTTAGTTTCTTTGGGAGGTTGATTTAAACCAGAATTTTTAAGTATAGGGACCCATAGGGATGTCAAAGGAGGGTATTCTAGGAGCTTTCTGAAATAGGTCAACAAGAAGGCCACGGTATTAATTACTAATTACTATTAACTACTAATAGTAATTACTATTAATTACTAATTAGTGTGTCAGTAAAAGTGTGTTTTTCCCTTCCTAGTATGAGTCCATATTTTTCATCAGAATGTCAGTGGATAAGACCGAAGTCATTACCACTGAGTTGATTTTGACTCAGAGTGACCCTACGGTATCAGTAGATAGGATTCCAAATTTTAGTAAAAAGTTATTTAGCTGAATGCTCTGTTCATGGTAGAGACTTACTATACCAATAGATGAATGGTACAGTTGGCAATTTAAAGTGTTCAGATTATGCCATCATTGTGCCACAGTGATGTATTTTCAAATTTCTTAGGGCAGCATGCAAAGAACAAATCTGTAGGACCACAGTTTTCCAAATAAATGGCCCAGGTATTTCTGTGTATTCATAACTCCTTTCTTTACTACCTCCATTTGGTTCTACGTTGAGACATGGTCCGTCGTAGTGCCTGGTTTACTTTCTCTGAATTTCTGATGCTTTTTAATGTTTAGGGAACACTTTGGAGAAGTTTCACTTTTTGGAATAATTATAACCTGTTGCCATCAAGTCAGTTCTGACTCATAATAACCCTATAGGACAGATTAGACCTGCCCCATATGGTTTCTGAGGAGCACCTGGTAGCTTTAGACTGCTGACCTTTTGATTAGCAGCTATAGCTCTTAACCACTAAGCCACCAGGGTTTCTGGAACAATAATACCTAAAGTTTTTTAGGACTTGGCAGTGTACTAGGAACTCTCCTAAGGGTTTAAAATATGTTAACTTTTTTATACTTAATGACAGTCTTATGGGATAGGTACTGTCATTATCTCCATTTAACAAAGAAGGAAACTGAGGCTCAGACAAGTTAGGTAACTTGTCCAAGTCACTCAGCTAACAGACAGCATGGTTGGGCTCTTAACCACTGTTTTATAGTGCCTCTCACACGTGATCAGATGATTTTCCCTACTCTTCAGGAGATGCTGCTGCGTAGGATCCTAAAACAAAAGTGATTTTGTGTATGTGTATTTACCTACATATATGCTATAAGATCATTTATATAGCTCCTGTTAGTCTGTGATGAGTATTCCAAAGTATTCAGCCATTCAGAGTCAGATTCCATTGCTTATATTGGATATATTTATTGTAATTGCTAATTAATGTATTAAGAGCATGATTTATTTGGTCTTTAAGCTAATAGTAGCAATGGAAAAAATTAGCTTTTTCCAGTGTGCTTTTTAAAACCAGATATATTCAGTTGGAGAATGCTGGTTTCTGAAATGGCAGAATGAAGGAATAACATACTCTACTTCCTTCAGTAAGGGTTTCGAATCTTCAGAAGATAACATAAAGTGAAATAGTGAAAAATAAACTAAAAGAAAAGAACCAAACCCACTGCTGTTGAGTAAGGTCTGATTCATAGAGAACCTAGAGGTCAGAGTAGAACTGTCCCATAGAGTTTCCAAGGAGCAACTGGTGGATTTGAACTGCCGACCTTTTGGTTAGTGGACATAGCACTTAACCTGCTACACCACCAGGGTTTCTGAAAAAACAAACAAAAACACACAGTATATTCAAATAAGGTTCTGAGAAAATGCAAATTAGAAAGTCAACAAGAAGGCCACGGTATTAATCTACATACAGAAGTAGAGATATGGAAAATTTATTGGGGGGGAAGCCAGAATACATGAGATAGAGGCTTGTTAGCTTCGTGGCTATAGAGTAAATGCAAAACTAAACATAAAATACACCTGGAAGCATTTTGATCTTAGTGGACCAGCATTGATTGATTGTATCGCAGCCAGTGAGATGGCAGGATAGGTTAGGAGTTTTGTTAGCCAGTGAGGATTTGCTCCTGTTGATGTAATCTCTGCAGTTGGATTAGCTGACTTGGTGATAGAACAAGGATTTGTTTTAGTTGTGCAAGTGTTACAACAACACGTAGATTTTATAGAATGTTTTTACGGAGAGACTACTCCTGAGTGCTACACAGACTACATAGAAGAGTAGTCTATGGTGACGTGAACTCTAAAAGGTAATTGAAGATAGACCGTTTTTTGGTTAGTCTTTTATTGCTTGTCCTGACACTGAGTAGTGAAAATTTACTAGGAGCTTGAGATAGAGTGAGATGACAGCATCTGGGGTTCTTGACCTCTTGAGTGCCTCGCCCTTTACTGAGCTTGCAACCAAACCCACTGCCTTTGAGTCAATTCTGACTTATTGGTGATTTCGTAGGACTTTCAAGGCCATAAATCTTTACATAGCATTTCCAGGGCTGTAAATCTTTATGGAAGCGTCTTTCTCCTTCAAAGTCCAGTAGTAGTAGTGTGTAGCCACTCTAGACAGTACTTGGAGCATCATCTTAATGAGGCGACATATTTGGTTTCTGTCCTTGCCGGACCTCTTTGCTTCCCTTGCTTCTAATCTGAGCTCCAGTAGCAGCCTTTGATCACTAAGGTAATCTACTGTCATCAGGCCAAATAGTTACTATTGCTGTTTATAGATGGCATCTTTATATGTGAATTTTATAAAGCAAAGTGTAATAATTTTTGTGTTGCCTTGGTTAGGAGCTAATTCTTAAATTATAGTGAGCCAAAATCAAGTTAAACAACATATTTTGAGAGAATAGGTTAGGTAAATTTGAGGAAATAGCTTTTATTTTATTGTGTTGAGGGTTTAGGGAATTTCTGTATAAGTCCAATAAATACTCTTTGAGTCTGAAAAGGGTTAATTCAGTTCTCAAAGTTGATTAACTCGTGGTTAACTTACTGAGGAAATAAGGCATGATAGCAAAGAGCAAAAGGTTCATAATTAGTTTGCTCAGCTGTTTACCAAATCGATTCTAGGCTGCTGGAGCTAATGAAGTAATAGAGCAATAATAAATCTATTAAACATCACTGAACGTTTTATTTATTTCCTAGGTAACTGCTCTTGAGAAACGTTTACTGTAGTTGGAGAGATGATTTATGGAGTAACCCCATATATAAATATATATGTGTATTTGTGAAACCACTACAGACTCTTGAAAGGTTGTATATACTGAGGGTGTGACATAATCAAGTACTCTGGGAGGAGGCATAGGTCTTTGGGGTTGACAGGGTAGAACCCCTGAAAGTTCTCTAAGTATGTTTCATCTTGTTGTATAGGCTTTGTACCTTGAACAAGGGACTGCTTATTCCTGGCAGAGGACTGGCTCAAGAAACCCAGGATCCCAAGAAACAAGGACTTCTCCACATTCATGAAGGCAAGGAAATGGTGTTTACCTTTTCTGTAGATGTGGTAGAAATCCTCTGGGAGGCTTCCCAAATGACAATTTGGGGAAAACAAGGCTTATTAAGGGTAGACCTTTTACAGACTTCTCATTTATAAATGACTAGGCTTGCTGCATAATAGCTTTGAATAGAAATCACATCCAGAATTTCAGCTATTGTTCTTGGAAGTTTTGGGGTCTAAACTTGTTTAGTTAAATGATCTCTCCTTACTGTGTGTAGATAGCAAAGAGGGAGGCATGGAAAAGAGACCTAACGTATAAGTAGAAAATCCTAGTGGTGTAGTGCCAAGCCAAGTGCCGTCGAGTTAAGTGCCAAAAAAAAAAATGTCAGTTCGAATCTGCTGGGTGCTCCTTGGAAATTCTGTAGAGCAGTTCTGTTCTGCCCTGTAGGGTTGCTGTGAGTCAGAATTGACTTGATGGCAGTGGGCTTGGGTTTTTTGGTAAAGTGTAAGTAAGACGTGGGCTCTTCACTTGTACCAGCTAAATGCTCGTAGTTCGAGGTAGGGCCAGGATGGCAGAGTAGTGAAATGCTTGCTGTGTTCCCTTTTATAAGAAGTGAATTGATTATGTATGACAATCTAGGAGCCCTGAGATCAAAGGTGAAATACTGAAGATAGGGAAACAGACATCAACATGTAAAAGATGCCAACACTAAAACAAAAAAAGAGGAACTTAAAAAGTGTAGTCATAGATCTTTCATATGGAGACGAAGTCAAGGCAATATAGAGAAATAAAAGATTGATTTAAACTTAGAAAAATAGGGGTAAATATTAAGGTAACCACAAAGGAAACTAACAGTCCTACACATCAAAATGAAAATCAATAAAAACATAGGTTCAGCAAATACAAAATCAACAATGAAAAAGATGAAAATACACAAAGATAAACAACGTAGAAACTGAAATGGAACAGACTGTTACCAACATACAGACACCCACAGAAAGATCAAAATGACAGCACTTAACTCATAGCTATCAATAATTATGCTGAAAGTAAATGGAGTAAGTACACCAATGAAGAGGGAGTGGTGGAGTGGTTTGAAAAAAAAAGCACAGTTCTGTATGCTGCCTACAAGAGGCACACCTAAGACTTAAAGACACAAGCAGACTAAAACTGAAAAGATGGAAAAATACACATACCAAGAAAACAGCAATCAGAAAAGAGCAGGGGTGGCAGTATTAATCTCTGGCAAAACATGTTTGAAGTGTTCCTAGTCCATTGTTTTGTTAGGAGGATGTCCTTTGTCCGTGCTTAATTGAAGTTAATTTCCATTACTGATCTGACTTGTGAACTGTGGATTATCTTTTTATCAGTTTAGGAATTTTCATTATAACTAAAATTGTGGTTTCTTTAAAGGACTCAAATACATGTCGATTTATGTCATTTAAGTTCTGTTTGCTTTCTTGACTGTCAGTATCTGCCTCTCCTTACACTGACTAAACTAGTAATAGTCGTTTTATGTCAATGAGCATCAGTCATTGGAGCACTGCTTGTAGTACTTGCTGTATATTCTGTTATTCAAGGAAATGAGGGAAAAAATCAGAATTAATACTAATTTACTAATAGTTGTTTTTTGCAGTTATCTAATTGTAACTGGAGCTTGCATCAAATTTATGATATGCACAATTTGATGGAAAAATCCACCAATTTTTAATGGCAGTCAAAGTCTGTGCTAATCTAACCATATTTGGCTTTGATCCATTGAAAATTATTGACTGAAAAGAATTGCTGTGGTGAATAACTTTATATATATGCTGCTATAACTGGAATATGTATTTTGGAATGCTAGGAAAAAACACGTGAGCATAACTAAATTTTTTAAGTTTTGTATTAATAGCGATTATCTAACTTGTTTCTTTTTCATTCATCTAGGGTGTTCACCTATACATGTGAATCACGGTGTGTGGTAATTAGTATCAACTTTTTTAAGCATTAATATTTTAGAAGTATTAATTCCCTCTTGCATTTTTGGGCTGTGCACATTAACTCAAATTGCATACTTTGCCTTACATTGCTTTAATATTTTGCTCATTTTTCTGGCTGAAACTTTGCTAACAATTATGATAGTACAAATAGAGGAGAACTATATTATAGTGAGGCTCAGATTTGTACATTTTGGTGGCACAGTGTTGGTTCTGGAACTGAGTGATATGACCTAACACTGCCCTCTAAGAAGGTAAGTGTGGCTCCTGCTCGTATCATGTCATTCATAAAAGGCCTCATCTATTGCAGTAGGGACAGCCCTGCTGGATGAGTAAGCGGTGTTTGCCCTGTTTCGTTTGTTATATAAACCCCAGTGATTGGCACAAGGGCTTTTTTTTCTTTGCACTGAGGGATAGTTCCGTAGTTCTTCCGGGTTTTCTGGAATCAGAGGCCTGATTCCTTCCCTGAGCTCTTTGTTATGGCATTAAATGGAAATCCATGGATCTTGAAAGGTTCTGGGCGCATGAATCACTATAGTTCTTCAGCTCACTGCTATAATCTACTTGTCATATTTCTTTGTCTCATGGCGTGACCTCTGTTTTTGTTTCAGTTCGAGTTCAGTTGCGGGAGATAGTAGGAGCATCCACAAACTGGAGGTATGCAGTCTTGTGTTCGTTGATTCTTTATCCCCAGAGTGTTACACAAGGCTGTGTTTAGGCTCAGTTGATGGTTGTCTTGTAAGGATGGTGGACCCTGTGGAGACTGGTTGAGAGTCTTTTCACTTGTGGGAGGAGATCAACACTTGAACATGCTCATCATCATTGTCATCAAATATGTGATTTACAATGTGCTGTATGTTTTTCATAGTGCATTCAGGTGTATTACCTTACTGATTCTCATAGCAAAACTTTTGGAGTGCTTATGGCATATATTCATATCCTTTGTTTTTAAAACGTGATGAAATAGAGTCTGAGAGAAATTGAATGATTCAGTATCAGAGTTTTTCTCTTATGTCACGCAGCCTGACTCCTTTATTGCTTCTTACTGGTTTACAGTTAACCAGGCCTTCTGTACCCAGAAGCCTTGGTCAGTCTGTCTCTTTCTTTTTAGTATTTCCCTGCTGTAAAATAGGAAAATAACTTTTCTCATGCACAAAAGTTTGAGGATAAAATGAGATAAAAAGGCATGAGTGATTACTAGTCATCTATTGCTGGTATAGAAGTTGTCTAATGACTTTCTTTTAACTCATCCATGAAATTTTTCAAATATAATGAAAAGTAGAATGAACACCTGTGTGCCTACCAACTGGATTCAGTAGTGTTGAAAATTTTGCCAATTATTCTGTGTGTGTGTATATATATATATTGATTGAGTTATTTTTAAGTAAGTTGTAGACGTCTTGACACTTCAGTATGCATCTGCAATAACAAAATCAACAGTCATGCATCTCCAACAAATAAGATATGCTTTTACATAGCAAAAGTGACAGTAATTCCTTAATAGTTGACTACCCAGTCCAAATTTCCTCAACTGTTCCCAATTTTTTTTTAAAACAAACATCAAAATTGCATTACCTATTGAATATGGTACTTAGGACTTTTTAGCTTCCCAACTAGTTGCCCTCCTCCCTTTTTTCTCATGAGCTTGACTGTGAAGAGACCAAACCATTTGTCTTATAGAATGTTCTGCATTCTGGATTTATCTGGTGCCATTTAACTTACTCCTCTATGTTTTTTAGTCTAGAACTTATCTGAAGGCTTGATTGGATTCATACTGAACATTCCTGGTGATAGTACTTCTTAAGTGAAGCTTAGAAAGACATCTTAATTAATGACACTGTCAACTTTTTAGTTCCTCATCCTCTTGTCTCTCTTTTCTCTTCCATCTTTATTTTTCTTCCTTTTCTGGCTCCCTGTTATGTTCTTTACCTCTTTACCTTTTGTTCTGCCTCTCATACTTCATTTGGATATACTCCATTTTCGTTCCTGTCTCTCTCCTCTGAAATTGAAGGCAGAGAGAAAAAGAGAGAACTGGGGCAGAGAGAAAATGACAATTGTCAAGGTGAGAGATGGAAATACAGAGTGCAGTGGCCATGTCGTTGTTTAGCCTGTATATGTGCATATTGTATCCAGCTCTGTATAGTTTCAATTTGGTATCAAGTATTCTGTTCTTTAAAGGAGCCTTGGTGGCACAATAACTAACTGCTCGGCTACTCACCAAAAGGTCAGCTGTTTGAATTCAACAGCTGCTTTGCAGGCGAAAAGCCTTTGTGATCTGTGAAGATTACAGCTTTGAAAACTTGATGGGGGCAGTTCTATTCTGTCCTGTAGGGCTTCTGAGAATCGGATTTGACTCTGCAGCAGACAGCAGCATTCTGATCTTTGAACAAATTTTAGTAACTTTTTGATGAGGGTAAATATACGATCCATTTGTGTGATCTATATTACTTTTGGAGTCCTGGTGGCACAGTGGTTAAGAGCTTGGTTGCTAACCAAAAAGTTGGCAGTTCAAATCCACCAGCTACTCCATGGAAACCCAGTAGAACAGGTCTGCTCTCTCCCATAGTGTTACTGTGAGTTGGAATTGACTTGATGGCAATGGATTTGGTTTGTTTTTTATACTACTTTTTAAGTATTTTTTTCTTACCTGTAAGCATAATAACTTTTACCAGACATTTTCAATTTTACAAGTGGTAGAAGGGAAGGATGGCTTAGAAGAGGAGATAAAGTAGGTCCAGACCTTCTCTTCCCTCTTTTGATGGTTATTGATTTGTTTAAATTGTCACTGAAATTCTGTGATAGCGTTCATCTTGTAAAGTTTGCATTCTTTTTTCTCAGAGACCACATGAAAGCAATGGAGGAAAGAAAATTACTTCATAGTTTTCTGGCTAAGTCACAGAAAACACTGCCCCCCAGGAGGATGAAAGACAGTTATACTGAAGTTCTCTTGCCTTTGGGCAGTCAGCCTGAATTACGAGAGAAATATTTGACTGTTCAAAACACTGTAAGGTAACACAACTCTATTTTTATTTGTATTACTTACATTTCTTTTACTTCCTTTTTAAATAACAACTTGGAAATACAATCCACATGCCATACAATTCACCACTTTAAAGTGTGCAATTGAGTGTCTTTAGATAGATTGACAGACTTGTAACCATCACCACAATAAAGTCTAGGACATTTTCATCACCCCAAAGTGTGGTATTTCTTTTTAAAGGGAGATAATCGTGATTTTCATTCATTAACAGTTTGCTTTATTTCACAGATTTGGCAGGATTCTTGAGGATCTTGACAGCTTAGGAGGTATTGGTATTTTTTCAGTATTTGTAATAGATGCAGTTAGTTACACATTGAATCCTGTGGTTGGAAAGGACCTTTTCAGTCTTTGACCTGAACAGATGAGACTCTCTCATATTCTGAAAGAGCAGATACAACACAGCATCTGCTACCTCTGAATTGTTGTAATTATTTTATGTAAACACAGATTCCTGTTTAATTGAGTTATGTATCTGATTAACCCTTCTTTGTAGTAGCTTTATAAAAACAAACTTACAGAAAAATTGTAAATACAGTATAAAAAATCTTTTTCCCATGAATCGTGAGAGTAAGTTGCTGACATGATGCCATATCATGCCCAGGTATTTTAATGTATATCTCCTATAAACAAGGATACTGTCCTACATAGCAATAATTAGTAAATTGACACTGATATGTCTCTAATCATCAGACCCCATTCAACTTTTGTATAGTGGTCTCAATAATGTTATAGCAGAGGGATTCAGTTCTGAATCACATGTTGTGTTTAACTGTAGTGTCAGGAACAGTTTCCTTGACTTTCATGGCTTTGACATTTTTGAAGGTTACAGGCCCACTGTTTTGGAGAATATGTTTCAGTTTTGGTTTGTCTGATGTTTCCTCATGATTTGATTTAGGTTATGCATCTTTGCTAGAAACTTCACAGAAGGGAAGGGATGCTGTATTCTTTTTTTATCCTATCAAATGGTGCATGACTCTGAATTGTCTTATTACAGATGAAGTTAAGTTTGAGTCCTTGATTAGGTGATGTCTGCCAGGCTTCTTCACTGTAAAGTTACTCCTTTCCCCTATGTAATTAATAGTTTGAAGTATTACCTGAGGTATTTTGAGACCATACCGAACTTTCAGTTTCTTATGTTTGTAAATCACTATGGGCTCAGGCATTCCTATTTTACTAAATCGACTATAACCTGTTACTGTCATCTATCTCTTTTAAATACATTTTTCTTTGTGGTAATTTAAGTAACAGAACATTTGCCATGTCAGCACTCTTCACATGTACAGCGAAATAGGCTCATTGTGTTCAGTTGTCACCTGTAGCTGTTCTGAATGTTTTCTTCATCACCTTTAACAGAAGCTTGGTATCCATAAATGGTTTATTTTCCCCTCTTGGTCCCCTGCAGTATCATCTATTTAATTTTTTTTATAAGTTTTGTTCTTGTTGAGAAGTACACAGCAGAAACATACTATATAATTCAGTAACATTGAGCACATCCTTCATGTTGTGCTCCTGTTTGCATTCTACTTTTCCAAATTATTTCATCCTCGTTAACATAACTAACTGCCTCTTAAGTTCTATCATCATCACATTGTCCTAGGACTGTCCCAGTGTCTTCAACGTGACCTGTTTTTTTTTTCCATTGGACATTAGTGGGCCCACTGTTCGACAAGTGCTTCTTTCTCTTCTGGCATAACAAGGTGTTCTAGACTCATTTTATACTTGCCCTGCTCCAGCGTTGGAATCAGCCAAATCTCCAAGGGGTCCTGGCTCTTTTTAACAGACAGAGCTGGGGAATATATGTGTGTACACATACTTTACATCTATATTTGTTTCTAAATCTATTTATATGAAAATCATGGGTTGATGCTGATACCCCCTGCTCAAGTGCAGCACCACAGAGTTCATTTTCATCTCCT
Source organism: Heterohyrax brucei (assembly GCA_028571685.1). Classification (NCBI taxonomy): domain Eukaryota; kingdom Metazoa; phylum Chordata; class Mammalia; order Hyracoidea; family Procaviidae; genus Heterohyrax; species Heterohyrax brucei. Next base: position 31,121,496 of record CM053166.1, on the reverse strand, counting down.
CCTTCCGTGTTTGTAATTCCCTTCTCCAGCTGGCTTTGTTATCCCTAATATGTTTACTTACTTGATCAATTCTCTTGTAGGCAACCAATTTTTTGTCACTACAGCCTCCAGCTGCTCGCTTAGGGGCACTCCTTTCACCTCACTTGGGCTTCTGTATCCTGTTCCAGGTTCCCCCTTGCAGGGTCACACTCCTCTTGTGTTTAGGCCGTGACATACTTGGTCATCAGTCTCATTGCTTCTTTGCGTGGATGTTCTCGTCACCCTGCCTGGTCTCTGGCCCTCCTCCCTTGTCAGGCCACTCCTATGTGGACACCCTCCTCACTCTTCACCTCTTGGGCTCCAGCACCCTGCTCTAGGCTACCGAGCTTGCTCCCACCTAGTGACTTTTGGAATGAACTGTTGGGAAAGGGTTTGAGAAAAAGCTATAATAACTTTTTAAATATTGACCCAAGTCCATTGTTAGGCTTACTAGTGTTTTTGTTCTCTAGATTAAACCTAGTTAAAAATTTTTACTGACCTTTACTTGACATATCTGCATCTCACTTTGGTTTACTTAGATGTCCCTGTATTCACAAACTCCCTTGCCACTGCCCCTGTTTTTAACTCATTACCTTCTGTTGATGGCCGGTCCCTATAACCTGCACACTCAGTTCTGTACCTTCAGTTTCTTCAAGGAACTTGACCTTATCAGTTATAACTTTCTCCCTTGCATCTCAAGCCTGTCCTCTACTTTTCTTTCAACATACAATATATTCAAGCCTCTTCCATCTTTAAATGCAGGACGTACAAAACCTGGTTCCCTTAAAACACTCTCGAACTGTCCTTCTTTTCTGTATAGCCAAGTATCTAGAAAGAAGTGGGAAGAAAAATGATTTGCTCTCATTCACTCTGCTTCCTCACTTCTTGTTACACACTACTGAATCTGCTCTTGCCAAGCTCACCATGGACCCCCTGTCACACAATCTAATAGATACTTTCCACAGAGGCTTTGAAATTGAGTTTCTTGACTTGAACTTTGCATTCCTTTAGTATGTTCTTTAGCAGATGTGTGGAAGAAAGGATTTATTGTTACTCAGCAATAAACACAGACCCTGTCCTAAGATTTGGTGATAAAAATTTGAATGAATGATAGGAGAAGTAGGGGGACCAAAACATATTTATAATGCTAACTGAGTTGAAATTTATAAGGTATATAGAAACATTCTTGGCACATGTAAATACTTGTTAAACTGTGGCAACTATACAGATAACAAGGTGGTGTAGGAGCTGAGAATGCTGGATAACTGAGCAAAACAATTTTTCCATAATCAGCAGAGTCAGGAAGGAAATAGGTAGCTGAATTCTTGTGATTTGTTTCGCTTTCTGAAGATGTTGTTTGCTTGATACTCTCAGACTCAAGTGTTGGATTCTTATTCTGAATTAGGAGCTGTATCTCTCTGGAGAGGTGACAGGCCACCTGATTGGTAGTTCTTGGCTTTGGGCTTGGATTTCATTTCATCACTTCTAAAATTAAGGAAGCAGTTAGATTAGAGAATCTCCAGGTCTGTTTGATTTATAAAAATCTTTAACCACAGAATAAGATCCCTGGTGAAATGTGGGGAATTAGGTCTTCAAAACAAGACAAGAATTTTACGGATTTCAGGGAATAAACTATAAATGTTGAGAAATGATTTTGTGTGTCCTGTATTTGATTTTCTTTTGTTTTCCTGTAGTTCTTGTTTGTTATAAGCATAGCAAAATTCAAGAAGCTCAGACATCTCCTTTATCCATAGTTACAGCCCTGGTGGACAAGATTGGTAAGCCATGTCATTTTTTATGTGTGCTTAGAATTCTTAGTAAGTGGAAGATACTTTGAGAGTAGTGGCAATATTCTCCTTTTGTGAGTAATTTTTATGGTGTATATGTGTATGTCTGGAATGCTGTATGCTAAAATATTTACTATAATTATTTTTGGGTAGAAAGGTTTTGCATGATTCCAGTTGTATTTTTTTTTACATTTTTAAGAAAGTATTTCTTTTGTATATCAAACAAGTTCCTTCTTTTGAAGAAAAGAAAGATGTAGTGAAATTGCCAAAATTTCAGGTGAAACTGTCCATGTATGGTACAGAAAATTTCTGATATGGTTTGGTTTGGCTACATACTGATTTCTTGTTTTGCAGATATGTGTAAGAAGAGTGTAAGCCCAGAACAGGACATTAAGTTCACTGGCCATGTTAGCTGGGTTGGGAGGACATCCATGGAAGTGAAGATGCAAATGCTCCAGGTGTGTATGTTCAGTGCAGGAGACGCTCATTGACCTGTCTGTCCACAGACAGGTGTATATATAGCCCACCATCCTGGAAAGACAGTTGGAAGTTCATGTCATATAGATGGTGGGTTAATAGTATCCTTCTCCAGGACAAAGACTGACACATTATTTGGTCATTGTTTATGTTTTCTCAAATCATATCCAAGTTAAGGTGATTGTGTTTTACCCAGGTGAGTTTCACAAAAGTCTGAGTTATGTTAAGCATGACTGGAAATGGTCATGTAGTGACTGCTACAGCAGGTAGGGACAGTCTGTCTTATGAACAAAGGTCATAACCGCTATAATAACCATTATAGCGAAATGAAGAAATTTGATAGGAAAAATTACTCCAAAGAGGATAATAGGACAAAAGTTGGACTATGTCCAAGAGGTTTACATATGTATACATGTATATAAAAAACCTAAAAGCCAAACCCACTGCCATCAAGCTGATTCTAACTCATACGAAACACACTGCCCTTGAGTCGATTCCAACTTATAGCCACTCTATAGGACAGAGTAGAACTGCGCCATAGAGTTTCTAAGGAGTGCCTTGTGGATTAGAACTGCCGACAGTTTGATTAGCAGGCATAGTACTTAAACACTATACCACCAGGGCCTCCACCTTGTAACAACCCTAAAAGGCAGAGTAGAATTGCCCCATAGAGTTTCCAAGGAGTGCCTGATGGATTTGAACCGCCAGTCCTTTTGTTAGCCATAGCACTTATTTGCTGTGCCACCACAAAAACAAAGACCCACTGCTGTCAAGTTGATTCTGACTCACAGTGACCCTGTACAACAGAGTAGAACTGCCCCATGGAGTTGCCGAGGAGTGCCTGGTGGATTCAAGCTGCCAACCTTTTGGTTGGCAGACAGCACTGAACCACTATGTCACCTCGGTTTCCTGTATTATATATAGTTGTTTAAATTGTACACAACAAAATATACACCAGTTCAACAATTTCTGCGTGTACAGTGTAGTGACACACCACGTTCTTCAAATTGTGGAGCCATTCTCACCCTGCTTTTCTGATTTGTGCCTCCTGTATTGACATAAACTCACTGTCCCCTCATACTGTATTTCCCCCTGTACAACCTTTGGAGTTAATAGTGACAGTTTGATCCTGTAAAGTAAGTTTTTTTTTAAAAGAATACAAAGCTCATGATGGGTATTCTTTACTAGTTAAGCTAGAATGTTGTTTTCTTTAAAGAGGGCTTTACAGACTATTTTTGGTTTACGGTTTCAGGGTTAAAGATCATCTCAGAGCCTCAGTCTTAGGGGCTTATCCAGTGTCACTGGCTTTAGAATGTCTAAATTCCATGAGAACTGAAATTATGTTGCACATTTTTTTCTCCTTTTGATCGGGATTCTCCTGTAGAATCTTTGATTGGAATGTTCATTAGTGGTAGCTGGGCACTATCCAGTTCTTCTGACCTCAGGGCAAAGGAGGCACTTGCTCATGGAGGCAGTTAGCCATACAGTCCATATCTTCCTTCGCTTCCTGATTGTCCTTCTTCCTCTCTTGTTGGAGTCAAATAGACCCATTGTTGCACCTCGGATGGCCATTTGTAAGTGTGTCCAAGATTTTTAAAATGAAACATAATGAAGTTGTTGGACATGCTGCTGCTATACGTTCACCTTTTTAAATATTCATGATTGATTATTGGCTTGCTCAGTGCCATGCAGGGCATATGATGTACTTTCTAGGGAATCTTGACAATTTAAATCTTGGAAAAGAGATACAGGAATTAGTGGTAGAAGAGAGAGAAGGAAATTTAATGTCAGATGGGCAAGTAAAAGCTTTGTTTTAAATTTATATTTATTTCTGGCCCTTTTGGAAACCCTGGTGGTGCAGTAGTTAAAGTACTTCATCTGTTAACCAAAAGATCAGCAGTTCAAATCCACCAGGTGCTCCTTGGAAACTCTGTGGAGCAGTTCTACTCTGTCCTATATGGTCATTATGAGTCGGAATCAACTCAGTGGCATTGGGTTTGGGCTGGGTTTTGGCCCTTTTGGCTGATAACTCGTGACCTGAGTAAGTTTTTATCTTCCAGAAGGAGAGCTTGGAGATAAGTGCTCTGCCTCTGGTGTTGGGCAGACCTAAGTTTGAATCCCAGCCTCTGCTGCCTTTTAGCCTCAGGACTGGATAAATTTCAGCTAGACTTAAACTACTTACCTTCTCTGAGCCAGTGTTTTCTTAAGCATAGCGTGAGAAGAATAATACTGTATTTTACATAGTTAATGTGTGCCTTGTATTTGTTTGCCAGTGCACCCTCTCCCTGTGAGCAATCTTCATATGTTGTTAAAAAAAAAAAAAAATGGCATAGTGTGCTTATGAAAAGACGTGGTGGTGGTGGGGTGGGGAGAGAGTTGTTGACAAACAGGGAGGATGCTTGTTATTTGTGTAAAAATACAGTAGTGCCATGCCATATAGTTGTGGTAAAGGTGAAAATAAAAAAAACGAAAAAATGAAATACTTGGTACAATGCCTGATACACAGTAAGCACTAATCAAATGTGTGTTAATTTATTATCACTTTTACTGAGATGGTCCCAAATCTCTGTTCTAGGCTTGCCTTTCAGGACCACCTTTTCCGAGTGTTTTTTGTGTTTCTCTTTCCAGATGTGTTGAAATTCAGTGCATTCCAAACTGAATGCATGAGTTTTTTCCAATCCTGTTCTCCTCCAGTTTCCCCTTTGCCATCTTCCTATTTCCCCACTTGAAACCTTTGTGAGAGCTTTAACTTTTCTATTTTGTGTGCATCCTTTTGCCATGTCTTACAAAGTCATCATTACAGCAGCATCAGAGTCCTTTTTTCCTCATCCCCATGGTCTCTGTGTTCTGCTCACACCCTCACTACTTCCTGTGGGTGACTCAAATGTCTTTTAATTAGTTTGCCTTCATCTAGTCTACTCTTTGTTAAATTTACAGTTTTACAAGATAAACCTTTCGAAGGTGATCTTGAATCACAAGTCTCAAAAAATCTCCAGTCATAGTTATTTTTGGATTCAAGTCTACACTCCTTTGATTGATTAGAATCCAAGGTGCTCCACAAATTAGCTCCAACCTACCTTTCCAACGAGATTTCCTCTTACCATTACACTTTTCTTAATGCTCACTGCAGGACACAGCATCCTAAGAGTAGGACATTATTCATCTTTGCATTCATAATTCTTGTCACTTAGTGACTGTTAACTTAAAATAAACCATAATTGAAACAGTAAGTGAATGAGTATCATTGCTTATACTTTTTTCCTTTGTCTGAAATTGCTTGTGCTCTGACTCTGTATATACACATTCCATGTGGGCTTCAGGATCACTTCATGCTCAAAGCCTTCCCTGAGTCTTCCTGCTTATAGGACTCTCATAGTACCCTTTTCCGACCTCCTCTCCTAGTACCTGTACCCTTTGGCTTACAATGCTATGTACAAACACATGTTTCTCTTTTGCTAGACTGTATACTCCTCAATAGCAGCATCTGGGTTTGACTCACCTAGCTCACTTATGGCATCTGTGTATTTAACATTTAGCAGTTATTTATTGAGAGCTTATGGTGTGCTAGGCATATAGCAGTGAGCAAACCAAGTTCCATTCTCTTGGAGTATACATTTAGTTGTTGTTGGGTCTCATAAAGTTGGTTCTGACTCACGGCGACCGTGTAGGACAGAGTTGAACTACTGCCCTGTAGGGTTTCCAAGGAAGTGGATCCTGGATTTGAACTGCCAATATTTTGGTTACCAGACCATCTCTTAACCACTGTGCCACCAGGGCTGCTGTCATTTAGTAGTGCTCAGTAATTACCTACCTCATTCATCAGTTGGCAAACTTTGGTTTGTTTGGGAATCTGCTACCTGCCAGTCTTTGTGCTCTGTGTTAAGTATACAAATGTGAATAAAAGTGGTCTTGGCCATCAGGGAGCTCATGGTATAGTAGGAAGACAGCCATAGAGATAGATAATTATAGTATGTTATGTAGTATTTCTAAACAGGGACACTCACTGATGTTTATATGGAAAGATTCTTTGCTCTGCAAGGCTGCCCCTGCATTGAAAGGTGTTTATTCACTGGAACCCACCCCCTTGTTGATGTTGTTAGGTGCCATTGAGTCAGTTCAACTCATAGTGATCCCATGTACAGCAGAATGAAACACTGCCTGGTCCTGTGCCATGCTCAGTGGTTGCTGCGCTTGAGCCCATCATTGCAGCCACTTTGTAAATCCCTTGTTGATAGTGCCCCAGCCAGTCAGGTGGTAAACAAAACCATCTGTGCTTTTTTTTTTAATATGATTAAGTGAAAGTATACAATCCAAGTCGATTTTTCATACCTGCCTCTCTACAACTCTATCTGCTCTCTCCACCTTGGACAGCACACTCCTCCTTTTCTCTCTTTACTTCTACTGTCCTCTTAACAAACACCTGTCCCCTCCTCTCTACCCTGTCCTCTCTCCTCTCAGAAGAAACCGGTAGGACAGCCTTCTGTAAATGTATAAAACCATGAAGTACACATGCCCCGTGCTCTGTCTGTGTCCCCGAGTCCAGTCCATTCTTAGTCTGAAGTGTTGACCTCAGTACTGGTTTCGGGTCTGGGGAAGCAGCAAGTCTAGAGGCAGTGTTTCCAGGGGACTTACCAGGCTGTCAGACCATCAGTTCTGGCCTTTTAATAGAGTTCTTGATCCGCACACCTCTTTTTCTCATGTTACATCAGGGACTCTACATTATGGCCCCTATCAAGGCAGTCTTTGTTAGTGGCCAGGCACCATCTGGTTCTTCTGGTCTCATGCTGATGCAGTGTCCCAGTCATACGGGTCTTGCTGTCTCCTGGGCTCATTTTCCCTTATGTCTTTGATATTCTCAGTCATCATATGTTTCAGGTAAATTGGGACCAGTTGATTTTCCTCAGATGGCAGCTTGCTGGCTTTTAAGACCTCAGACACCGGTCACCAACATTGGGCATCTGTACATTTTTAAATGCCCCGTAAGGGGGTGGTATCTCCCTCCCTTGCATTGAGAACTACTGTCAAGGAACATGTTTTTTCCATTAATGTGTCAGGACAAAGGAAGGAATGACTGACTCTGCTTGGGTTATAGAAATGGGGCAGTGGAGGGAAGGAGTGTCTTGAAGAGAGGGTGAAACCCACTGCTGTCGAGTCACTTCAGACTCATAATGACCATATAAATCAGGGTAGAACTGCCCCATAGAGTTTCCACGAGTATCTGGTAGATTCAAACTGCTGACCTTTTGTTTAGCAGATGTAGCACCTAACCACTATCCTACCAGAGGTTGTGAGGAACATACTGGTGAAGGATGGAGGGGAGGTGTTCCAACAGCATGACTCATTCCGTAATGTCCAAGTTGTTAGCTGTGGCCAGGGGAAAATGTGCAGGTATGAGGGGAGTATTTGGTGAACAACAGGATAGGGCCCCTGGGCTCTCTTATGGAGGGCTTTGTATATAGTGCTGATAGGATGAGACTGGCTGCTAGAAGAAGGGAGAAGCCACTGAAAGGTTTTGAACAGGGCAGAGGCACGATAAGAATTGTGAGGCTGTGGTAAATTGTTGGGGGAGTGAGAATGTACCCACAGTTAAAGGGAAAGGTGATAAGAGCCTAAACCGGCAGTAGCAGTGAGGACTGGCTTGTATTGTCTGTTGATGAGTGAGCCTAATATGTCCTTAGTGCTTCTGTCATTACTTTAAGGAGCCTGTTGGAGCAGTGGTTAAGTGTTCAGCTGCTAACCAAAAGGTTGGTGGTTTGAGTCCACCAGCTGCTCTGGGAGAAAGATGGTGGAAGTGTGCTTCCATAAAGATTACAGCCGTGGAAACCCTGTGGGGCAATTGTACTCTGTCCCGTGGGGTTGCTGTGAGTTAGAATCACCCGCATGGATCATTACTTTGTGATGAGACTTTCCTGGAAGTACAGACTTCTAAAGGTAACTGACGAGACACTTTAAAACCTTCCATTCCCATACATTGTAAATGTTTAGCATAATCAGTGAAATTATCACTGACATTACCCCTTTTTGGGAGCCCCTGTGCTCAGCAAAGGAAACAAACGTACTGGTAGTCAACATGCTCAAGTTCCCTGAAAATACTAATGTTTGTAAAATCCCTGGTGGCACAGTGGTTAAGTACTCAGCTGTTAACCAAAAGGTTGATGGTTCAAACCCATCAGCTGCCATGGGATCAGAGTCTTGGTGATTTGCTCCCATAGAGATGAGTACCTGGGAAGCCCTGTGGGGAAGCTCTCTTATGTTCTGTAGGATTGGTATCACTTGATATTGACTAGATGGCCCGTGGCTGCAACAACATGAAAGCAGTGGGAGGTCCACCTGGATATGTGTGCCACTGGGAGTCCAGGTATGCCTGAAGGAAACCAGAATTCTGCGTCACATGGGCAAATTGGATGCTGATGATGCAGAAGGTGCCCTTTGCCTTGGATTGTGGTCACGCATAGGCCCAGAGCGGTGGTTGGTGCCTGTGTCCCAGCACTGACCACACAGTTCTCTGGTTTTTTTTTCCCTCCAGTATATCACAAGCTCCTTGATTGTCTTGCCGTTCTCAGAGCCTAGTGTGGTGCCTGGGTCAGGGTAGGCAGCTCCGTAGGTGGTAGTTAACAAAAGCTCGTCTCTTTTTCTGATTTCACATGAAATTGAAAGCATGCAAGATACCTGTTAGAATTGTAGGTCATCTTGGTAAATGCCTTTCTTAACATCTGCATTTTCTCTTGTTCTGTTTTTTAGTTACATGGTGAAGAGTATAGTCCTGTTTTGGATGCAACATTTGTAATGGTGGCTCGTGATTCTGAAAATAAAGGGTAATTTCTTCCCACAGTTAAATATTTTGAAACATTTCAAAGATGTGTAAAACTGGAGAGAAGACTGTAATGAATTTGCATATACCCATCACAGTTCACTCATTTAAAGTATACAATTTAATGGCTATTAGTGTATTCAGAGTTGTACAAACTCTTAAGTATGTTTTAATCTAGAACAGTTGTGTGTCCCCTCTGTTCCCTTATTATGTCATGTTGTTACTAACTTACTGAAGGGCTGGATGGGTTGTGCTATACAATGTCCCACTTTCTGACTTTGTCTTATTGCTTCCTCATGGTGTTTTCTTTTTTCTCTATCCCTAGGATTTTCTATAAACTCGTGTTTGATCTGAAGCCTTGATTAGATACAGGTTCAGCATATTTGGCCAGGGTACTTCATAGGCGATGCTGTATATTTCATATTGTGTTCTCATACTGCGTCATATCAGGACGCACAAGTTGTCCTGTTTACAGTGATGCTGACATTAACCTGTGGGTTAATCTGGTGGTTCAAATGGTGGCATTCTGGTCTCTTCACTGGGAGTAATCAACAGGGTGATACTTTGTCATGCTGTGATAACTAGTTCCTCGTTAGTCTTTCTCCAGTGCTTTTGTATTTACTGATACTTGTTCTTTCTTGTTTATCTCCAGTGCTGACCATTGGTTTAACCATTTTCATTCCCCAAAACCAAACCTACTGCTGTTGAGTCGGGTGTGACTCATAGTGACCCTAGAAGTCAGAGTAGAACTTCACCTTAGAGTTTTTCCAAGGAGTACTTAGTGGATTTGAACTGCTGACCTTTTGGTTAGCAGACGTAGCACTTAACCCCTACGCCACCAGAGTTTCCATCGTTTTCATTAGGGCGTGTAAAATTTTAGATTTTGTCATTCCTTCTAGTTCATTAGCTGGAATGCTATAAACAAGAATTTTCCCTTATCAACTAGGACAGTTCGGTTTGTAATGGAGTGTCAGGGTCAGTACTTCATTCTTGTCCTTTACACATTTTTAGGATATGGAGTTAGTTTACTAGCTGGTGATGGTTTTTCTGCTTTCTCTGGCTTTTTAAAAAGTGTTATGAATTCATGGATTCTTTTATATATTCAATATATTTCATAAATTGCAGTTATTGTTCTTTTGATGCTCAAATTGTTACTATTTTTGACCAGTAGTAGGTGGTGCTCCTTTAAGCCAACTTCTGTGTCCTTCTGATGTATCTCTATTAGCCTTTGATGACTTCCTTGTTCTCTGGCATCACAAGATATTTTGGGCTTATATATTTCCTTCCCTGGACTTAGAGTCAGCTATTTCTCCAAATATTCCTGGTTCCTTTCAGTGGGAACTGTGTTTAGAGACACAAATCTGGACTCGAGGACAGTATGTTGTTACTGGTTTGTCATTGTTTCTAGGCGTTTTCAGTGGACAGAGGTAGGATGTAAAAAACCAACCAGACAAAAGAACTCATGAGTTTTTACTGTGATTTCCAAGTTAAATGTAACTATGCAGACTAACTCATTTATCTGTTCTCTCTTACACTGAAGTCTTCATTCCTAAAACAGTAATGGGAACCTTGGTGGTGTAGTGGTTAAGTGCTACAACTGGTAACCACAGGGTTGGCAGTTTGAATCCGCCAGATACTCCTTGGAAACTGTGGGGCAGGTCTTCTCTGTCCTGTAGGGTCACAGTTACTTTTTGTTTTATGTTTTGATACACTTACAATGGTTTCACAATAATAATGCCAGCATTCACTACTAACAGTGAGTCTGCTGAATAAAGCTGAAAATTTCTGTTCAGTTTTCCTTGTCTTTAGACTGTATCCACTAAGGGATATATAGTTGAAAGATACTTGAAATTATTTTTTCTCTGTGTGGCTCTAAATTTACCAACTTGATACCCATTTAAAGTCATTTGTGTCTGTATTCAGGTTTTAGAGAATGCTTTTTTCTTTATTGATTAATTTTATCTTTTGAAAATTTAAAATATTACATGATTCAGAAGTCAAAATTATAGCAGGGTATATCTGGAAAAGTCTCACTTCCATTTTTTTCTCTTGCATCCCATTCCTTTTATCCACCTATAAAAACCAGAAAAACCCACTGCCTCTGGGTTGATTCTGGCTCATAGCGACCCTATAGGGCAGAACAGAACTGCCCCATAGCATTTCCAAGGAATGCCTGGTGGATTTGAACTGCCGATCTTTTGGTTAGCAGCTGTAGAATTTAACCACTACACCACCACGATAGGGTTTCCTATCAACCTATAGGTAACTATTATTTTTGCTTATCCTTTCAGTGTTTGTCTATGCAGACACAAGCAAATATGTGTGCATATTTGTATCGACCTCCATTTTACATGAAAGATAGCATTTCATATACGTTACTTTGTATTTTGCTGCTTTTTAAAAAACAAATTTATCAGTACCCAGAGATTACTCCATCGCAGTACATAAAAACTTCTTCCTCCCCCTTTTTGTTATAGCTGTATGCTATGGGGTAGGGATAAACCACAGTTTGTTCAGGAAGTCTCCTGTTGATATACCCTTGGGTTAGTTTAATTCGTGTACTAATTCAAGTAATGCTACAGTGAATAATACAGTCATATTGAATTTTTCCTAATGAGTTTTTGGAACAGAACTCTAGAATTGGGATTGCCTTCACTAATTTGGCAAGTGTTGAGGTTGCACATTGTTCTGCACATTTTGTTGTTTTATATCATCTGCTAACTGGCTCTCAAGCTTAAGAAATTTTTTGTAAATCATTAAAAATGGTCTTTTTTAGTAAGAATGTTTCTTAACATATTTGTCTTTTTTAAGCCTTCCCATTTTTCCCTTAGGCTTATGTTATACTCTCGAAAGGGCTTTAACTTTCTTTTTGTTTGGTCTCTCTTCGACTAACTCCCTTACCACTGTTTTCTTTCCTTCTGCCGGTAGGTTTGTGATCTTCAGACTCTTAAGTCATGTGAGGCACTCAAACTGAGAAAAATGCTCTCAGTTGTGGGGAAGAAATGGGGAGGGGAGTATTACAGGATAGCTATTCGAATAGGACAGAGAATAGACGTCAGTGATTAGTACCAGCAACTTGATTTCGGAGTCTTCAATGAGAAATCTTTTCTGCTGCGTAGAAAGCTGACTAGAGACATCAGGTTAAGATTGAAAAAGACCGTGGAGAATCTCTGCTCTGACTAAACACAAACACCCATCTGCCCCTGTTCCCCTCGCCAGCCCAGCTGCCTGGTGCTCCTTCGCCAGCACTGGGGGGCATGGCTTAATGTTGCTCCCCGAGCTGATGCATTTCACTTTTCCAAGCTGCCTTTTCAGTTTTTCTATTTCCATTGTTATTTCTCAGACAGCTTGTTTTTTCTTTTTTTTATTATGACTGAGTGAAAATGTACATTCCCATATAAATTTACATGCCCACCTATATGCAACTTCCACTGCTCTCCCTGCCCAGTGACAGCACGCTATTCCTCTCTGCTCCATACATGTCTCATCCTCCCAACAGGCTCCTTTCCCCTCCTCTCCACCCACTCTCCTTCATCCAGCCAGAGGTCAGCAGGGTGATATCCTATAGATGCATAGAACCATAAAGCCCAATATATGGTCACTCTGCATCGCCAAGTCCAATCCATTCGTGTCCAAAGAGTGGACCTTTGTTATGATTTATGGGCGAGGGCAGCATCAGAATCAGAGGCCATGCTCCCAGGGGAACCCCGAAACCACTGGACCATCAACTGAGGTGTTTTAGTGAAGATCTCAGGGTACACCCCTTTTTATTCTTGTGTTGCCAGTGAGACTGAACTTACTGAGCTCCATTGTGGCTATCACTGGTGGTGGCCGGGCACCATCCGGTTCTTCCGGTCCCAAGTCGATGTAGGCACCCACTCATGTGGGTCTCTCTATCTTCTGGATTGTCTTTACCCCATGTCACTTTGGTCCTCGGTGATTATCTGTTCCTGCTGAGTTGGGACCATTTGCTGTGCCCTCAGATGGCAGCTTGGCAGCTTTTAAGACCTCAGATGCCACTCCCCAATGTGGGGTGCAGAGAGCCCTCTTGGCAAAACGCTAGTTGTACCCATTGGCCTCGATTTCACCTAAGAGCAGGGTCCCCCACCCACTGCCCCAGCTACTCTATCCTTGCAATATTGGGTTAAGATGGAAGGAGTATTCAAGTTATGCTGAAGTCCACTTCATATTGTTCTTGTTTCTAATGTGTGCTATCACCGATTTCACCCAACCAGATTTCTAGCAACTATCTAATCTAAGCCCTTCCACCCTTGCCCTCCCTCCCTCCCCCTCCTTTGCAGCCATCAAAGAGTCTTTTCTTCTATACATAAGTCTGTTTTTGAGATCTTATCGTAGGGGTCTCATACAATATTTGTCCTTTTGTCGCTGACTACTTTCACTCAACATAATGTCTTCCGTTGAAACCAGGTCATGAGATGTTTCCTGAAATCATTATTCTTTATCATTGCGTAGTGCTCCATTGAGTATCCATTCCTCTGTTGTTGGGCATCTGGGTTGATTCCATCTTTTTGCTATCGTGGACGGTGCTGTGATAAACATTCTGGTGCATGTGTCCATTGGTGTGAATGGCCTTGATTCTGCGGGATATATTCCAAGTAGTGGAATTACTGGGTCAAATATGTCTATATCTATTTTTTTAAGGAAGCGCCAGATTGCTTTCCAAAGAGGCTGGAACATTCTGCAACCCCACCAACAGTGTAGGAGAGTTCCACTTTCTCCACAGCCTCTCCAGCATTTGTTGTTTTGTGTTTTTTGGATCATGGCCAACCTTGTTGGGGTTAGATGATATCTCATTGTAGTCTTGATTTGAATTTCTTTAATCACTAAAGATCATGAATATGACTGCATGTGTTTTTGGCTGTCTGGATCTCCTCTTTAGAGAAATATCTGTCCATCTCCTTTGCCCATTGCTTAATTGGATGATTTATCTTCTTATTGATTTTCTTAGTATCTTTTAGATTATGGAGATCATGTATTGGTCTGACAGAGAGTTTCCAAATATTTTTTCCCATTCTGTAGATATTCTTTTCATTCTATTAATAAAGCCTTTGGATGAGCAAAAGTGTTTGATTCTTAATAGTTCCCATTTATCTGTTTTCTCTTCTGTTGACTGTGGTTTGTTGGACAGATTTTGAAGTCTGTCTACGTTGTGTATTAAAACTTCCATTGTTGTTACTACCTTTTCTTGGATGAGCTTCATCATTTTAGGTTTGATAGTTAGATCTTTTATCCAGTTGGAGTTGGTTTTTGTATAAGGTGTAAGATACGGATCTTGTTTCAATTTATTGCAGATGGATATCCAATTTTGCCAGCACCATTTGTTGAAGAGATTGTTTTTACCCCAGTTTAATGTCTTAGGGCCTTTGTCGAATATCAGCTGTTCATAGGCAGATGGTGTCATCTCTGGCATCTCAGTTTGTTCCATTGATCCATCTGTCTGTTCTTGTACCAGTACCAGGCTGTTTTGACCACTGTGGCAGTGTAGTATGTTCTAAGGTCAGGTAATGAGAGGCCTCCCAGTGTGTTCTTCTTCAGTAGTACCTTACTTATCCGGGGCTTCTTCCCTTTCCAAACAAATTTCGTGATTTGTTTCTCCATCTCATTAACAAATGACGCTGGAACTTGTAGTGGGATTGTATTATATAAATAGATTGCTTTGGATAAAATAGACATTTTCACAATGTTAAGTCTTCCTATCCATTTATCTAAGTCTCTCTCTTAGTTTCTTGTAGTAAGGGCTTGTAGTTCTCTTTGTAAAGGTCTATTATTTCTCTGGTTAGATTAATTCCTAGGTACTTTATCTTCTTAGGAGCTATAGTAAATAGTATTGATTTGATGATTTCTTCATTAACAGTCTCGTTGGTATAAAGGAATCCTACTGATTTACTTATGTTTATCTTGTATCCTGAGACTTTGCTGAAGTTTCCTTTCGGTCTGAGTAGATTCTTTGGGATTCTTTGCATATACAATCATATCATCTGCAAACAGAGAGATGTTGACTTCTTTGCCGATGCAGATGCCCTTTATTTCTTGGTCTTGTCTCAGACAACTTTTAATGGTGGTAGTAGACACTTCTCAAAACCACCTCATACCTTTGGATTCTTACTGGCATATAAGAATGTTTTTCTGTGTCTATCACAGAGAAGTACTATCCTTTTTCACCCAATTTTTTATTTTTAAAAATTTGATACCTGCAGAATAGTAGAAAGAATAATGCAGTGAATACCGATATAGCTTTCACCTAATTCACCAATTAATATTTTAGCACATTTGCCTACTCTGTAACATACAAGAACACTGGTAAACATCTTTACTCTGACTCATTTCAGAGTGAATTTCAAATACTTCACCCACAAATAGTTCAGCATGTATCTCTTAAGAATAAGGTAACTCTTCTGTACCGTCTCAGTGACTATTATATTCAGGGAATTGAACAGTGATAAAATATTAACTAATACTCAATTCATTTTCAGTATAAATTCAGTATTCATATCCAGTTGTCCCATTAGTATTTTTTATAGCTTTATCCCCTGATTCACAATTCACTAAGTTCAAATCCACCAGTCGCTCCTTGAATACTCGGGGGTCAGTTCTACCCTGGCCCCTAGGGTCGCCGTGAGTCAGATCCGACTCGATAGCACTTGGCTTGGCAAGGATCATGTATAGCATTTGATTATCATGCTTCCTCAGACTCTAAAATAGGTCCCCATTTTTTGTCTTCTAAGACACATTTTTTTTTCCTGTGATTGATGCTTTTTTTTAAAAAAAGATTATCTTCACGTTCCTTTGACTTTATTATTTTTTTATTGTGCTTTAGGTGAAAGTTTATAGCTCATGTTAATTTCTTATTCAAAAATGTATTCACATACTGTTTTGTGACATTAGTTACAATCCCTCACAATGGGATAGCACACTCCCCCTTTCCACTCTGTGTTTATTCGACCGTTTCCTGTCCCTTCTTACTGTCTCATCCTGCTTTTGGATAGGAGCTGTCCGTTGGCTCTTGTATACCTGGTTCAACTAAGAAGCACCCTCCTCTTGTGGAGTTTTTGTTTTATAGTCGTGTCTAATCTGTGTCTGAAGAATGAGTTTTGGGAATGATTTCAGTTCTGGCTTAATAGTGTTTCCAGGGGCTATTGTTTTGGGCATGTCTCCAGTGTCTGTCAGACCATTAAGTCTAGTCTTTTTGTATGAATTTGAGTTTTGTTCTACATTTTTCTCCTCTGTCTAGGTCTTACCTGTTGTGTTCCCCATCATGGCAGTCGCTTGTGGTAGCTGGGCACCTTCTAGTTCTGGTTTTAGGCTGATGGAAACTGTGGTTCATTTGGTTATTTAGTCCTTTGGGCTAGTATTTTCTTTGTGTTGATCTTAATTCTCCTTTGCTCCAAGTGGTGTGGGACCAATTGATGTATCTTAAATGGCTGTTTGCAAGGTTTTTTAAAATTCTTTTTTATTGTGATTAAATGAAAGTGTACAATCCAGGTCAATTTGCCATATGAAACCCCGCACACCCTCCTCTCTGCAATTGTCTCTGCTCTCCTCACCCTGGGACAGCCCACTCTTCCTTTCCACTCTTCCAGTGTCCAGTCAACCAACACTTGTCACCTCCTCTCTACCCTCTCTGTACCCTTTCAAAGGAAACCAGTAGGACAGCCTCATATGTCTATTAAACCACAAACTACACACACTACCTGCATCAGTCGGTGTCCCCAAGTCCAGTCCATTCTTAGCCTGAAGTGCTGGCTTCAGTACTGGTTTCATCTATGGGCTAGTAGCAAGACCTTAGGGGCCATGTTCTCATGGGACCCTCCAGGTTGTCACACCATCAAGTTTCTTTTTAGTAGAGTTCTAGATCTGCACAGCTCTTTCTCTCATCACAGGCTTTTAAGATCCCAGATGCCACTGTCCATAGTGCGATGTAGAATATTTTCTTAACAAACTGTGTTATGCCTATTGACCTAGATGTCCCCTGAAACTGTGATCCCTAGGCCCCAGCCACTCTGTTCCTGAAAGTGTTTAGATGTGTCCAGGAAACTTGTTTGCTTTTGCTTTGGTCCAGTTGTGCTGTCTTCCTCTGTAAGATAATGACATTTTTTAAGAGTTCAGGCTGTTTATTTTGTTGAATGTTCCACGATCGGTATTTGACTGTTTCCTTGTGATTAGACTCGTGTTAAAAAGAGATAGTATCCTTTTTGTAATGTGAACTTTTTAGTGTATGGATAAGTCTGTAAGCAAGAGAATTCTCTAGTTGTTCCCAGTGTTTTTGTGTGGAGCAGTTGATAAGCATTACCCAAAGCAAAGAGCTGAAGACATTAAAAATAGTGGGTAATTGTTCATCTTCCCCTGTTACTAAATAATAGTGTATTTTAAGCTATATATCTATATCTATATCTATATCTATATTTGTTGTGTTCTAAGGGGAAGTTTATAGTTCATCAGTTTCTTTTTTTTTATTTTTTTATTTTTATTTAACATGACTGAGTGAAAATGTACATTCATGTATAAATTTACATGCCCACCTATATGCAGCTTCCACTGCTCTCCCTGTCTGGTGACTGCACACTGTTCCTCTCTGCTCCATACATCTCTCATCCTCCCAACAGCCTCCTTTCCCCTCCTCTCTACTCACTCCCCTTCCTCCAGCCAGAGGTCAGCAAGATGATATCCTATAGATGTATAGAACCATAAAGTGCTTCCAATATATGGTCACTCTGCATTGCCAAGTCCAATCCATTCCTGTCCAAAGAGTGGACCTTTGTTATAATTTATGGGAAAGGGCACCATCAGGGCCGGGGGCCATGCTCTCAGAGGAACCCCAAAACTGCTGGACCATCAATTGAGGTCTTTTAGTGGAGATCTCATGATGTACCCCTTTTTATTCTCGTGTTGCCAGTGAGACTCCTCTCTGTGAGCTCCATTGTGGCTATCACTGGTGGTGGCCGGGTACCATCCGGTTCTTCTGGTCCCAGGTCGATGTAGGCACCCACTCTTGTGGGTCTCTCTGTCTTCTCGGTTGTCTTTACTGCATGTCATTTTGGTCCTCGGTGAGCATCCGTTCCTGTTGAGTTGGGACCATTTGCTGTGTCCTCAGATGGCAGCTTGGCTACTTTTAAGACCCCAGATGCCACTCACCAATGTGGGGTGCAGAGAGCTCTCTTAGCAAAATGCTAGCTGTGCCAATTGGCCTCGATTTCACCTAAGAACATGGTCCCTGGTCCCCTGCCCCCCGCCCCAGCTACTCTATCCTTGCAGTATTGAGTTAAGATGAAAGGAGTACTCAAGTTATGCTGAAGTCCACTTAATGTTGTTCTTGTTTCTAATGTGTGCTATGAAGGCTTACTCCCAACCAGATTTCTAGTAACTATCTAAACTAAACCCTCCCCCCCCGTCCTCCCTCCCTTCTCTCCCTTGCAGCTGTCAAAGAGTCTTTTCTTCTATACACAAGTCTGTTTTTGAGATCTTATCGTAGAGGTCTCATACAGTATTTGTCCTTTTGTCGCTGACTACTTTCACTCAACATAATGTCTTCCAGTTGAAAACAGGTTAGGAGATGTTTCCTGGAATCATCATTATTCTTTATCATTGCGTAGTGCTCCATTGAGTATATGTACCACAGTTTACCTATCCATTCTTCTATTGTTGGGCATCTGGGTTGATTCCATCTTTTTGCTATCGTGGACTGTGCTGTGGTAAACATTCTGGTGCATGTGTCCGTTGGTGTGAAAGGCCTTGATTCTGTAGGATATATTCTAAGTAGTGGAATTGCTGGGTCAAAGGGTATATCGATACCATTTTTTTAAGAAAGCGCCAGATTGCCTTCCAAAGAGGCTGGACCATTTTGCAACCCCACCAACAGTGTAGGAGGGTTGCACTTTCTCCACAGACTCTCCAGCATTTGTTGTTTTGTGTTTTCTGGATCATGGCCGATTTTGTTGGGGTGAGATGGTATCTCATTGTTGTCTTGATTTGAATTTCTTTAATAACTAAAGATCGTGAACATGTCCGCATGTGTTTTTTGGCTGCCTGGATCTCCTCTTTAGTGAAGTGTCTGTCCATCTCCTTTGCCCATTGCTTAATTGGATGGTTTATCTTCTTCTTATTGATATTTTGTAGTATCTTATAGATTATGGAGATCAGGCATCGGTCTGACATAGAGTTGCGAAATATTTTTTCCCACTCTGTGGGTGTTCTTTTAATTCTATTAATAAAGTCTTTGGATGAGCAAAAGTGTTTGATTCTTAATAGTTCCCATTTATGTATTTTCTCTTCTTTGACATTAAAATTGATTTTTTCTGAGATTAGAATTGCCACCCCTGCTCTTCTTTGTTCATTGTTAGCTTGATATATATTCTTCCATCCTTTAATTTTCAGTTTGTTCCTGTGTTTAGGTCTCAGGTGAGTTTCTTGTAGACAACATATGGATGGGTCGTGTCTTTTGATCCAAGATGACACTCAGTGTCTCTTTACTGGAGCATTCAGTCCATTCACATTCAATGTAATTATTGATAGGTATGTGTTCACTGCTGCCATTGTGATATGTTTATTTTTATGTTGATGTTTTCTCTGTTGTTCTTATTAGTCTGTTCTGGGACACTTTTTTGTGAGTTGATTTTTCACCTTTTTCAGAGCTGGTTTTATAGTTGAGACTCGTGTGTTAGATTCCTTGAAATGGTGTGATACATCTTTGTTGTGCTTTACAGCTGCCCCTATGAATCCCCTTAATAAACTATTTATAAACCCAATTTTAATTACTACCAGTCTTGTCATCTTCCCCTCCATCTGGAAGGACTATAATGACTGTAGTACATCCCTCTTTTTACTATGATGACACCATAGTTTTCGTGACGATCACTGGATTGCTTCTTTCCATATCAAAGCTGTGATTTACTTTGGAGCCTTCCCTAAATGAGTAGAGTATTGAGTAGTGTGTCGTTCTAAAATATAAAGTTAGTGGTTTCGTTCTTCTAAGCCAAAGGCAAGAACTTCTTTCAGTATTTCTTGTAGTTTGGGTTTGGTTTTTACAAAGTCTCTGAGTTTCTGTTTATCTGGGAATGTCTTAATTTCATTTTTGTATTTGAAAGATAGTTTTGCAGCATGTATAATTCTTGGTTGGAATTTTTTCTCCTTTAAGACTTTGAATGTGTCGTGCCACTGTCTCTGTGCCAGCATGGTTTCTGCTGAGAAATCTGACGAGAGCCTACAGGGTTTCCCTCTGAATGTTAGCTTTGCCTTGAGTCTTGCTGCCTTTAAGAGTTGCTGCTTATGTTTCATTTTGTTAAGCTTGATTATAATATGTCTTGGAGTCTTTCGTTTGAGATCTATATTGTGTGGTGTACAGTATGCATCTGAGATGTCTATATTCTCTTCCTTCATGATTTCTGGGAAGTTTTCTTTCAGCAGCTCAGCAACCATACTCTCTGTGTTCTCAGATGTCTCACCGTGTTCAGGGACTCCAATTAATCGAAGGTTGTTCCTCCTAATAGAGTCCCACATGCTTCTTAATGTTTTTTCATTTTTCTTGTTTCTTTTTTCTGAATTCTGCTCATAGACACTGGCATCAGTAGCTCTGTCTTCCAAGTCAGAAATTCTTTTTTCCATTTGTTCCATTCTGTTTTCTTGGCTTTGCATGGAAGTTTCTATGTCTTTGATTTTCTTCTTGATCTGTTGGATTTCTGAGTACTGGTGTTCCATCAGATCGAACAACTTGCTTAATTTTTCATTTGATTCTGCATTTTGTATAAGGTCTAGAAGGACTCTGTATATAATCAATTTGTATTCACTTCCTGATGCTTTCATAAAAGTTTCTTCATCTGGAAAACTCCTTGTTGCTTTGTTTGGGAGCCTTCTGAAGCCATGAGTGATTTCTTGTTTGCCACAATTGTCTGTTGCTTTTTGGGTCCCATGTGAGTATATAGAGGCTGGAAGAGGTACTGTGAGGATGGATTGCAAATGTTTCTCTAGGCTGTCTTCAAATGTAAAGCAAAAGGTATCTGACCAGTTCACAAGTCAGTTAGGCTTTCAGCTGTAGAGTTCCCTCTTCTCATCTGACAAAGTAAGCACCGCTATATCCTACCCCAGATGATAACAAACTAGTTCACGACACATTCAAAGTCTTGAAGGAGAAAAAATTCCAACCAAGAATTATACATGCTGCAAAACTATCTTTCAAATACAAAAATGAAATTAAGACATTCCCAGATAAACAGAAACTCAGAGACTTTGTAAAAACCAAACCCAAACTACTGCCCTGTTGGCCTTTGATGACAGGGCCTAGCCTTAGCCAACACTGTGTCGAGTACTGGTTTTGTGATAGAAAAGCGCTGTCCTGTGGGCAGGCTCTGGCTCCCAAGCTAAGAATTAGGGCCAGCTGTGGCCGCCGTATCCACGATGGCGTCCTCCACGCAGGCAGCCGACAGAGGTGCTAAAGGTGCCGAGAGGTAGTGATTCCTCTGCTTCTGTTGCAGAGCCCCCAACATAGGCAGCACTGTGCAAAATCACTACTTGTCTGTCGGAGAAGTGCTGTCCTGTTTGCAGGTGCTGTCTCCCAGGCTAAAAATGAGGTCCCGCTAAAATCTCGGTACCAACATGGCGTCCCGCACCCTGAACGTGGAGCTCCGCACAAACCCCGCTGAGGCAGCTACAAAACGAAAGGCTCAACGTGGCTAGATTAACAGAGTCCCGAGCCTGGCTCTCAGAATATGGGAATTTCGCCTGCCTATCCCCCCAGCAGCACATCTGAGTCCAGCTGCCAGGCAAGACCCAGCTCCGCCCGCCAGCCGAGACAGAGGAAAAAAAAAGTCACAATGGTGCGTTTTGTCCGTGAGAGCCGGGGCTAGCCAGGAGCAGGAGTCAGCGAAAGAGAGGAGGTTTTTTCGATGAGTGGTATGAAGTCCCAATTAACAGCTCTGTGCCGTGTCCTGAGGCTGCTTAGGTGATCAGAAGGCTCCGTTTGATTGTCAGTTCAGGTCTTGGTTTCCAGAGGGATATAAGGAGACGTGAGCTTAGTCCGCCATCTTGACTCCGCCCCCCTAGTTCGTCAGTTTCTGATACTAAAATGTAAACACAGATTGTTGTGACTGTAGCTTCTGTCCCCACACTGTGGCAGCACACTTCTCTCTACTGTGTATTTCCTGTCCCATTGTTTCTTCTCATCTTGCCTCTGGACAGGAGCTGTACAGTTAGTCCTCTGTATCTACTTAAAGCCAAGAAGCACACTCTGTACCAGTACTGTTTTATGTGTGGATGAGTTCAATCGTAGTGGAATTGGCTTTGGGAGTTGTTTCAGTTCTGGGCTAACAGAGAGTCTGGAGGCCATGTCTTTTGGGGATCCTCTAGTCTGGCAGACCATTAAGTCTGGTAGTTTGAGTCTTGTACCTCACAATTCTCCCACTCCGTTAGGGACTCTGTTGAGTTCCCTGTTGGGGCAGTCATTGGTGGTAGCTGGGCACCATCTGGTTCTAGTCTCATGCTGGTGTAGTCTCTGTTGTATGTGGCACTTTCTGTCTCTTGGACACCTATTTCCCTTATGTCTGTGGTACTCATTCTTCTTTGCTCCAGGTGGATTGGAACCAATTGATGCTTCTTAGATGGCCGCTTGCTAGGTTTTGATGCCACTTACCAAAGTATGATGCAGAATATTTTCTTAATGAACTTTTTAATGCTAATTTACCTAGATATTCCCTTAAGCTATGGTTCCCAGATCCCTGGCCCTGCTACTCCGTCCCTGGAAGTGTTTGGTTGTATTTAGGAAACTTCTTAGCTTTTGGGTTAGTACAATTGTTGTTTTCTGTTTTTAATGATTCATTTTTGTTGGGAATGTGTACAGCAGAACATACAGTAAGTCAACAATTTCTGCAGGTATAATTCAGACGCTAATCACGTTCTTTGAGGTGTGCACCCACTTTCACTCGCCTTTCCAAGTTGTTCCTCCCGCGTTAGCATAACCTGACTGCTCCTTAAGTTTCCCATCTGACTTTCAAGTTACTATTGTCAGTTGGATCCTGTATAGATAGATCTTATGAGAGTACAGTGCTCATGACAGACCTTTTTTACTAGTTAAACTAAACTGTCATTTGGTTTTTGGATGAATTCAGGGGATATTTTGGGCTTAAGATAGACTATCTCAGAGCAGTAATTCTAGGGGTTCATCTAGGCTCCATGACTTCAGAAATTCTGTTGTGCATTTCCCCCCATTTGATCACAATTATTCTATAGAATCTTTGCTCAAATTTCAGGACACTACCTAGTTCCACTGGTTTTAGAGCAAAGGAGGCAGTTGTTAGTGGAGGCAGTTAGCCACACACCTGAACTCTATTTTCTTTGCTTCTCCGTAGGCCAGCATTTGTCAATCCACTCCTCATTGAAAGCCCAGAGGAAGAAGAGCTCTTTGTACAAGGAGAATGTATGTTAATATGCTTACAATAAGATAAATGCAAGAAGTACATTAAGTATACTGCAGGGAATATGATTTAAGATTATATATGAACTGATTACCAGTCAGAGGTGTTATTCATGCCAGGAATTTATTGAAATTAAATATACCTTTTTCCCTGTTGCTCTACAAACCAAACATGTTACTGTTGAGTCACTCCTGACTCCTCATGGCCCTGTTGGGCAGAGTAGAACTGCCCCGCAGGGTTTCCAAGGCTGTAATCTGCACAGATGCAGACAGCTGCACTTTTCTCCCGTGGAACAGCCAGTGGGTTCTGACTGCCAACAACTGTGTCACCACGGTTCCTTTTTGCTCTGTGGGCTCCGTAGTTTGAAAGACTTTGTTGATCAAACAATATTAAATGAAGTAATTTGTTTTCTCATTTTTACTGAAACAGGAAAAGCCTTTTTGATGAAATAACTGTTACGGCTCTAGCGTAACCAGTAGGTCCATGATAAGCTGATGTAATTTCCATCTAAAAGCAAAGAATCACTGGAAACTTTATGTGGCCCATCAATCTCCTCTTAGATATATCTACAGTTTACAGTGGGCCTTTTGAAGCCCTGAAATACTGCCTTTGTAGGCTCCACGAGACCTCAGGTCAGAACTCCAGTATTGTAGTGTGACCCTCCTGAGCACAGCTCCTTTTTATTCACCCATGTTCCAGTAAATAAAGGGAGAAGGATTGCCCTCAGCAAGACATCGTTGCTGAAAATGGCTCCCAGTGCTGAAGAGAGGACCACCATCCATGAGATGTTTCTTAACACACTGGATTCAAAGTAAGTAAGGATGATGAGACTGTAGATTGGGAAGATGGTTAAACATTGGCATTCTCTAGAGCCAAGCTTGGGAATTGTTTTCAAATGTCATACTTTTCAGCAGCAAAAAACATGGCATTAACAAGGTTGAATACATCTGTGTTTGAACAGGACTATAAGTTTTCGAAGTCGAATTTTGCCACCTAATGCAGTGTGGATGGAGGATTCAAAACTGAAGAGCTTACTGATTTGCCATCCTCAGGTATTGTAACTGAGCAAGAGTACAGCTTGCATTTGTGATACTTGTCTAAGATTTTTTTATTTTTATTTTTATTTAACATGACTGAGTGAAAATGTACATTCCCGTATAAATTTACATGCCCACCTATATGCAGCTTCCAGTGCTCTCCCTGTCCGGTGACAGCACACTACTTGTCTAAGATTTGATGCACCTTTAAACAGACCTCTCTGGCATGTATTCTGCATGTGAAGGTGCCCACAAGTTTGTATTCATTAGTATTTATTTTGTGTCCTGTAGGAGAGGAACATTTTCAATAGGATCTTTGGTGGTTTCCTCATGAGGAAAGCATATGAACTTGCATGGGCCACTGCTTGTAGCTTCGGGTGAGTTATATTTAAGACAATCTAACTGCTGGGATGTAATTTATACCACCTTGCTGAAATGAAACATTATGGACCAATCTAGATGTGTCTGGGAGTATGTTGTGTTTTTAAACAATTAAGTACCGTACTGATGCCAGCTGGCTTTGATCTTCATCTTAGAGGAGTGTTACTCTGACCTTGTTAGTACATTAATGGTGTACTGAGGAAAAAAAAGGTGGTATTAATGCATGATGGAAAAGATACAGTGATTTGGGCACTAGTCTGGTCATTACGGCATCTGTTACCGTTCCTGTTGAGGTGCTGTTATGAAATTTTCTCACTTCTCTGTTTATTCTTTGTATTTTTCGAAACCTAGTTCCCAGGGAAAAGTAGAGATCATCTGAAGTTTACAATGGGCAGCTAACTACTACTTTATCCCAAATTCTGCCTTTCCCCGTAGTGGTTCCCGACCGTTTGTGGTAGCAGTGGATGATATCATGTTTCAGAAGCCTGTTGAAGTCGGATCATTACTGTTTCTTTCTTCACAGGTAGGTATATAAATGAGAGATGAAATGTTTTTTTTTTCTTTTGGACCTGGAAGTTTCTGTATCTCAGAGCCATCCTGTCTCTAATGAGGCCTGTTTTTCCCTTTATAATGTGCTTGACTAACTGTAGTATGTATGATTTCTTAGGTTTGCTTTACTCAGGACAATTACATTCAAGTCAGAGTGCACAGTGAAGTGTCCTCTCTTCAGAGTAAAGAGCATATGACCACCAATGTGTTCCATTTCACATTCATGTCGGAAAAAGAGGTGCCTTTGGTTTTCCCTAGAACATACGGAGGTAAGCAGTGATTGTTGCTTTTCCTTAACAAAGGGAAGACCTTAGGAATTTGTTCTTTTTTTAAGTTGTTGTAGAAAGTACATAATTGCATGTCAGCACAAAAACATATCTTGAGGAGATTTTGTTTTTTGAGTTTTCACAGTTCTACAGGCCAAAGATCCTTCATGGCTGACAGGCAGCTGTGGCTGTTTTGCCCAAATGAGTGTTGTTTGAAGGGCTGGTGCCAGCTGCAAGTGACCACTGGTGGTCAGAGCCTGGCCCAGCCAAGGGAAAGGGGCAGGAACTGTGGCCTGCTCCTTCTGGTACCCTGCACACTCCCTGGCCCAACAGTGCATCCCTTTCTCTGGTTTTGCAGTCTTATTTTTGTCCCAGTGTTTCCAAGTAGTCCTGGCTTTGCATGTTGGTATTCTAAGGTGCTGCAAGTTTCTCCAGGGTTATCTTTCTTGTGTTTCAGAGTCCATGTTGTATTTAGATGGGAAGCGGCATTTCAACTCCATTGGTACCACGGTGAACTTGAGCAGGAACTACCTTGTGGAACCCTAAGAAAAGCCTCGCTTGTTGAAAACCAGCAACCCACAGTAACAAGTGTTTAATGGAGGCCTGGTCGGGTGTTTTGGCTTTAGTGTTGTGCTACAGTTCCATAGAAGAGAAGAATATAGTCAGTTGTTAGAATGATCAGAAAAGTAGAATGAGGGAGTGGGTGGGTAGGACAGAGAAGAGAAAAGAATTATTAAACAATAAATACTTTCAAAACAGTTTTGTTGTGAACCTGTCAGCTTGGCTCCCATCTATCAAAGCAGTTAGGGTAGAATACCGTTTTACACAATTGGGCACCTTCTTTTCTTACACATATATTGCAACTACCAATATACAAGGTTTACTGCCAAGGCTTTGGCATTCTTTAAAGATTATCTTGGCTGCAGTTCTCCTGTGTCATCTAAAATCCCAACAACTCTGCATGACTCTTTGTGTTTTGTCTCTGTTTCCCAGCTTCTGTTATTAGCAGAGGGTAGATGAAAAACTAAGGTAAAAGGATTCATCAAAAGATGTACCATTTGTAAAGATTTGTGGGAACCTTGAGATCTGAAGTCATACCACTAGGAAGTGCTTACAGATCATCTAGGTGAGGAAACGAAGGAGCATTTGTTCTTTTTTCATTCAGCTCTGCTAGGGTCTGGGCAGGATATATCGGATTGGAAAGCAGAAAACCATAGTAACAGCTACTTACACTTATGCAGTGCTTGTGGTGTGCTAAATAGTGTTTGGGAAATCCTAGTGGCATAGTGATAAATAGCTATGGCTGCTGACCAAAAGGTCGACAGTTCGAATCCACAAGGTGCTCCTTGCAAACCCTATGGGGCTGTTGTACTCTGTCCTGTAGGGTCACTGTGAGTTGGAATTAATTTGACGGCAATGGGTTTGAGTTTTTATTGATGTACTGTTCGAAGCACCTTACATGGATTGTGTCATTTATGTCTTCCAACAGTGCCATGGGGTAGGTTCTGTGTCTCCCTCATAGAGTTAGGTCACTCAGGCAGCCAAAGCACAGAGAGGTTAAGTGACTGCCTCAGACATTGGTGGTGCTGGGATTCTAAATCAAACAGCGTGGGTCCACCATATTCCTAACCAGTACACAGTACTGCTTTCAAGGAATAGCGTGAGGGAGACCATACCCAGTATAACAGTGTAACTACGAAACACAAGGGGAGATTTTCCCATTGACAGCAGTCAAAATAGTGTTTCTTCTTTGAAGAGAAGCTGATCCAGTTTAGAAGAGACAGCAAACAGGTTACACAGAAGAAAAAAGAATCTCTGAAAAGATGCTGCCAGAAGTGGTCTTGTATTTGAGTTAGATTAGTGATCACAAGTTTGACGGTGTGTAAGAGTTAGCTAGAGCACTTTAAAAGAAATTCAGTTTCTGTAACAGTAGTGCACAACTGGCATGGTCTTGGGAACAAACACAGTTGTCTCTTTTTGTTGTGTGACATCAAGTGGATTCTGACTCCTAGCGACCCTCTATGACAGAGTAGAACTGCCCCTAGGTTTTCCTAGGCTGCCAATGTCATCTTCTTTGTTACTGTATTTTATTCATTTTGTTGATTGTTGTTGAGGACACAACTGTCTTTTGGAGGCATGCAATTCGACTCATGGATTGAAGTGTCTCTGTGGTGTGCCACCATCCTGCTGGGGGCTGGTGAAGCTTGAGGGCTGAAAGGACAGGCTGGGCTGTAGGGAGTTTCATGTGTGTTAAGTGGAGTTCAGTTATGAGACGTTTTGTTGCATGCTGATTTATAGGTTATACATTATATAGTATATATTTAACCATTCATTGCTGTACACTGAAACTTTTTCTGAGTTTTTCTTTCTTTGCTATTACTAACAGTGTTTCAGTAAATATCCTAAATAGCTAAAACACTTGCTCCCTTCCTGAATTACTTCCATAGGAAAAATATGGAGAATTGAGGTGTCTAGGTCAAATACTATGCATATATTGAAGGCCTTTAATGTGTTATTTCAAGAAACCCGCAGAAGGATTGTTCATGTTTACTTATGTATCAGAAATTTCCCTGAACTTGGTCAGATTTTATGCTTTTCTTTTTTAAACATCTTTGCCATTTTGCTGGGTGAAAAATGACATGTGGTAATTGTTTTCTTTGAATTCTACTGAGATTAAACTTTGAAAAATGTTTGTTGTCTTTTCAATTAAATTGCTTATTCAAATAATTGTGGATATTGGAATATTCACCTCAAATCTGTTACAACTACCAATACAGCTACATATAAGAAATAGAGGTTTTTATATTTAATATCAAACTTTAAAAAATAACAAAGTATGAAGGATAGATAGTAGGTTGTAAAGAACCAGATGAGAACCTTTATCTAGTACCAGAACTGCCAAGAATGGTGTCAGGATCTAGCATGGATCCTCTTCTTTTTTTGTTTTAATACGACTTACTTCATTTTGGTTGTTGTGGAGAATATACACAGCAGAACACAGACTAATGCAGCAGTTTCTGCATGTACAATTCAGTGATGTTGATTATACCCTTGGAGTCGTGCAGCTATTCTCACCCTCCTTTTCTGAGTTGGTCCCTGTCCATTAACATAAACCTCACTGCCCCCGCGGGTTCCCATCTAATGTCTTGAGTTAGCATGGATCCTCTGAATGTGGGCTGGACGTGGTTTTCTATCGAATAGTCCATGTTGAGTTATTCCAGTTACATGTCAGGCATGCATTACTAAGGTCTTAGCTTGTGCTTAGGCATTTCTTCACTGTGCAGCCTTTGTCACTGATTTCTTTAGAATCAATCCAGTCTGCTTTGTACTGTGGTGGATGTGTTCACATGATGCTGTAGACCTCCTGTTTCTTTTGGTAACCCTGATACTCTGTATCTACACATTATCTTTAGCACCTGCATTCTCTCTGGTATGATCTGCTTTCTCTCACCTCTCTGAACAGAGTCGGGAGTTTGATCCCTGAATAAGCAGAGCTCTCCTTCCAAACCCCTCTTCAGGTGTTTCAGCTTTTTTTTATTTTCTACGAGTTTGTGAAGAGACTGACCTTACATGTTTGTGTTGGAGGGCTAGGCTCTCCTGGGAGATTCTTCTCTTCGCTTGGTTTTGACTGGGAGTTCAGCTGGCAGCTCACATGGGGCTGGAATATAAGATGCTTGGACTGGGTGGGGGCTGGCCAGGCAGATTCCCAGGCCCTAACCGTGTCATGTTCCTATCTTAACTAGTGAGACCTGCTTTTATAAAAGCTTTATGGCCAAATAACTTGGGAAATACTGCATATACAACCCTCTTTGGCATATTATAGCTTATATTAGCTTACTAGAGACTTTGAAAAGTAGGGCCATTAAAAAACTAATCAATTTTTGTGAAACCTATTGACTTTTTTTTTTTTTTTAAAATAAACTGAGAACAAATTGAACACACTTGGGGTTTTTATAACTTACAAAACTAGCATCATACAGGTTTTCACTTTTGTCCTGTGAAAAGGCCAGTATAGTAAATTGTCCAAGGAGTTTTTATGCCCTCTTTTGCTATGAAAAATCAAATATTAGTATTATACTTCCTGCACTTGGCTGGCTTTGGCTTCTTAAAACCCAATTTAGGATGACATCTTAGGTTGACTGACCTTTCCGGTTTTTAAGGATTGGTAGTCTTGCTCTTAACAAGAGTCTAATTGCTTGCTGTCACTGCCAGCATTTTATGCAATGCTAACTTTACAATAAATTCTGAGTAGTAACCTTTTAGCATTGTGACCTTTACAGATGAGGGACTAGCATCATACAGGTTTTCACTTTTGTCCTGTGAAAAGGCCAGTATAGTAAATTGTCCAAGGAGTTTTTATGCCCTCTTTTGCTATGAAAAATCAAATATTAGTATTATACTTCCTGCACTTGGCTGGCTTTGGCTTCTTAAAACCCAATTTAGGATGACATCTTAGATTGACTGACCTTTCCGGTTTTTAAGGATTGGTAGTCTTGCTCTTAACAAGAGTCTAATTGCTTGCTGTCACTGCCAGCATTTTATGCAATGCTAACTTTACAATAAATTCTGAGTAGTAACCTTTTAGCATTGTGACCTTTACAGATGAGGGAGATGAAAGGAACTGCGTCAGGAAGGATGGTCAGGGTTAGTTTGCAGGCTGCTTGCCTCCATTTTGACAACAGTGCTAAGTTGGTGCTGTTGAGTTTTGTTTTTGGACAACCACCTCAAGCTGTAATTTAATAATGCTTGATGCTTTAACAT
This sequence comes from Heterohyrax brucei, assembly GCA_028571685.1. Classification (NCBI taxonomy): domain Eukaryota; kingdom Metazoa; phylum Chordata; class Mammalia; order Hyracoidea; family Procaviidae; genus Heterohyrax; species Heterohyrax brucei. The sequence goes on along the minus strand of CM053166.1, from coordinate 31,090,989 downwards.
TTGGAAGTAATTCAGGGTTTTTTATTTGGCTTTAGCATTTCATGGCAACATGTAAGTGAAATATGGTACAAACCTGGGTGAAAAATCAGTTACAAGATGTAATCATCATAAAGTCAGAATTCTTGTATGTGTGGCTGACTGACACATGCTGGATTCTTTGTGTCAGGCACTATGTTAATAACTTTCAAATGTATTTTTTACTTAGTCCTTGCAATAGTCCTTTAAGGTCAGTACCGTTAGTACTCACATTTTGCAGGTGAGGAAGCTGATGCTTATAGAAAGAAACTTCTCTAAGCCCACACAAGTTCAAGGGTTAGTAGGCTCTGACTAGGACTAGAATTTTCATCCTTTCCCACATTTCATACATATTTTCTCAGCTGTTGTGATAAAAGGGTTACTTAATGCTGTATAGGAAGCTGGTGGCGCAGTGGTTAAGCACTTGTCTGCTAACCAAAAGATTGGCAGTTAAAATCTACAGGCACTCCTTTGAAACCCTATGGGGATGTTTTACTTTGTCCTATAGGGTTAGGATGAGTTGGAATTGACTTGAGATAAACAGGTTTGGGTTTTTTGGCTGGTTTTGGGAAATAGGTGGGGACAGTCATTTCTTCGAGTTGGTTGCCTCCTTCATAAAAGAGGGGCATCTTTCTAGTTTCACATCCTCTCTCTGACTAGGCATATATTCACCCTTCACTTACTTCAGCTGTTCTGGTTCATGAAATATTTTTATAAATATTGCATACCATATTAAAAATCAAGTTGCACTTGTCTTTCTGAAAACCAATTAGCTAGAGGCATTAAGAAATTAATATCTCAGGGATGACATAATCCAGAGACTACATCAGCATAAGACTGGAAGAATTAAATGGTGCCCAGCCACCACCAGTGACTTCCCTGACAGGGAGCACAATAGAGGCTCTATGAAGCAGGAGAAAAATGGGTGTAGAACTTGAACCCTAGTAAAAAGACCAGACTTGATTTTCCTACAGACCAGAGGGGTCCCCAGAAGATGTAGTCTCCAGGTTCTGTGTTAGCCTAGATGTGAAACCATTCCCAAAGCCAACTCTTCACCCCAAGATTGGACCGGACTTTAAGACATAAAATGATACTGGTGAAGAGTGTGCTTTTTGCCTTAAGTAGCTACGTGAGACACACTCAGCAGCTCCTCTCCAGAGGCGAGATGAGAGGGCAGAGGGGTGCACGAGCTGGCTGGACACAGGAAATACAGGGTGGAAAGGAGGGGTGGGCTGTCATAGTGGGAGGAGGGCAGCTAGAGTTACGTACCAATGTGTGTGTAAGTTTTGTATGATACTGATTTGTAAACTTCGACTTACAGTGCAATAAAGTACTATTGTGCCCATGGAAAAAAAGGATGCCTGTGAATTAGAAAGTTCAGCTCCTTGTATGTCTGGAAAAAAATTGTGTTTGTGTGTGTGTTTGTATATATATATAAAAGAAATTAGTACCTCAAAGAAAGGATTACGTGTATTGACCAAAGAAGGGGTAGAGAGATTTTGAGTTTTGTGTCAAAGAAACAGAGGGAACAGTAGGGGTAGAACAAATGAACAAAATCATAAGGGAAGTAAAATGAAAAATTTAAGTCACAAAGTATTGATATATCAAGTGTGTGTGTATGTGTATGAATATATTTTTCCAAAGTATAATGGCTTATGAAATTTAGTGAGTTGTAGCCATCACTAAAAAAGTTAGACTGCATCATACATAGTAATTTTAAGTAGTATATGAAACTTTTATTTGTGCATTGTGCATATACAAACATTTATGTATGTACCATGTCACAATGTGAAATGTACTTCTAACTGGATCATGGTCAAAAAGGTTGGCCTTCCATCATTCATGAAAGGAATACACTCGTGGCACAAATTAAAATAACTACTTGAGTTGTATTTAGTTTTAAACAATTGTTTTATTTGATAAATGCACAGTGAATTGTGGTTGAAAGAATTTGAGCAGCTAGTGGATAAGGCAAGCTAGATCCCCAAAGGATGGATGGAATTTGAGAAGGGTCAGACAAAATTAAATGGTGTCATAGCAACAGCCAAGGCAAAGACTTGGAATCAGATGGCTTGTGGTGGGGGAGGGATAATGGGAAGATTGACCTGGCTGAAGTGTCTTAGTCATCTAGTACTGCTTCAGCAGAAATACCACAAGTTGATGGTTTTAACCAAGAAAAGTTTATTTTCCCACAGTCTAGTAGGCTGCAGGAAACCCTGGTGGTGTAGTGGGTTAAGTGTTAGATTTGCTAACCAAAAAGTCGGCAGTTCAGATCCGCCAGGTGCTCCTTGGAAATTCTATGGGGCAGTTCTACCCTGACCTCTAGGATCACTATGAGTTGGACCTGACTCGACGGCAGTCGGCTTTTTATTTTTTAAGTAGGGTGCAAGTCCAGTTTCAGGGCATCAGCGCTAGGTGAAGGCTCTCTTTCTGTTGACGGGAGGAAGATCCTCATCATCAACCTTCCTTTGGTCTGGGAGCTTCTCAGTGCAGGAACCTCAGGTCCAAAGGAAGTGCTCTGCTCCCAGCACTGATTTCTTGGTGTTATGAAGTCCCTATGTGTTCTGCTCACCTCTTCCTTTTATATTTCACAGAGATCCTCTTAAGATACTATCCAGTCTTGCATATCTCTTGAATATAACTGCCAGTAATCCATCTCATTTTGTCATACCAAAAAAAAAAAAAAAAAAAAAAATCACTGCTGTCGAGTCAATTCCAACTCATAGCAATCCTATAGGACAGAGTAGAAACTGCACCATAGTGTATCCAAGGAGTACCTGGCAGATTTGAACTGCTCACCTTTGGTTAGCAACATGGCACTTAACTACTATGCCATGAGGGTTTCCCATTTCATCATACTGATAGGATTTACAAACTAGGAGATAAATTTCTTCAAATAATGAAATGGTAGACAATCATACAACACTGGGAATCGTAGCCTAACCAAGTTGGCATTTTTTTAGGGGACGTGGTTCAATTGATGACGTTGGAGTGTCCCAGAAAGAAAAGATAACCTACAGCAAAATAATGGGCAGATGTATTACTTGGTAATTTTTTTGATTATCTGTATTGTCAGTTTTGGGTCATCTTCCCTCATTTCCAACTCTTGTATATTAAGCTTATAGTGTGTACAGTAATGCAGGTGTCTTAATGGACTATTTTCCCTTAGATAGTAGGTACCTGTTATTAAGGATTTTATTGTGTGCCCCTAAACTGTGTGTCATCTTGGCTAGGCCATGATTCCCAGTATTGGGATTGTCCACCTTATTGTCATCTGATATGATTTTTCTATGAGTTGTAAATCCTACCTTTCTGATATTAATGAGCCCGGATTTGTGACAGGTATGTTAATGAGGCAGGACTCAATCTGCAGGATTAGGTCGTATGTTGAGTCTGTCTCTTCAGATACAAAAAAGGAAACAAGCAGCAACACATCGGGGACCCGGTACCACCAAGAAAGAAGCAGAAGAAGCACAGCGCATCCTTTGGCTGTGGGATCCTTGTGCTGAGAAGCACCTAGTTCAGGGGAAGCTTGATGACAGGGACCTTCCCCTAGAGCTGACAAAGACAGATGGAGTCGATGCCCTGAATTTGGATTTCTAACCTCCTAGACTGAGACAGAATAAATGTCTCTTTGTGAAAGCCATTTACTTGTGGTATTTCCATTAAAGCAGCTCTAGGTAACTAAGAGGCCTCCCAGTTGAATAGTCTGAAAGGCTGACTATCAGTACCATCTTTAGTTCACTTGGCTTGGCTAAGAGCCTTTAAGAGCTATTTTATCTGGAGCTGGAAGAGCAGTAGTTGTCCAACTTGAGCCTCCATTGGAATCAACTGGAGAGCTTGTTACTGCACAGATTGCTGGGCCGCATCTCAGAGTTCTGATACAGAGGTTTGGAGTATGATATATTTTGTTTTTCATAGACTTTTTAAAAAAATTGAGATGAAATTGACAACATAAAATGAACCATTTTAAAGTGAATAATATATTGGCATTTAATATATTTACGAGGTTGTGGAGTCACTTTCCTCTAGTTTCAAAACATCGATTTTTTTAAACCTTTTCTTGGTGTTTCCAGATTTTTTCTAAATTAGAAAACAGTTTGAGAGGAAGTGGTTGCTCTTGTCCTAAAGGTGGCCTCAGTACTAGGTACCTAGTTTGACTTCCATGTGCCAAGCGCCATCTTGTGGCTTTTGGGTTATAGTGCAGCATCGTGAGAAAACTTGAGTCTTGCTGATGGTCCTGGCTGAAGTTAACGGTCAGCTTGAAGTTAACAAAATTAAGGCTCTAGATTCGATTCCTAACCCCCCTCTAACCTTAGGCACACACTGGAACCCTGGCCGTAGCCAGTCACCTGTATAGTATGTGCCATCTCAGACCACTGTGAGGGGAGGGCAGTCTTGTGAGGCTGGGTTATACACTTTCTGTGTACAGTACACTCTCAGGTGACATGGTCTGCAGTGGAGAGGGGGGACATGGGCGTATATTCCTCACTGAAGCCTTCCTTCATCCCCATCTTTCCTTGTAATCGCTCTCGCTTGCCTTTGAGCCATCATGGGTGTTGGCATTCTTGCAGTTATTTGCATGTTGATTTCCTGTACAGGCTGGGCTTCTTGAGGGAAGAGTCTGTATCATCTCTCTTCATCCTCACTGACTAGCAAATGATTTTGCATATGCATGGGTAGTAATTTGTATATGAACAAAATGCTCACGTAAGGTGACTTTCAGTGTTCGACTTGGCTTTTGGATCTTTTAAGAAATTGTTAGCTTAAGCCTCAGGAAGTTGAATATTTTTATTTAAAATTTTATGTAGGTGTACAGAAACCCTGGTGGTGGTGTGGGTAAGTGTTGTGGCTGCTAACCAGAAGGTCAGCAGTTCGAATCTGCCAGGTGCACCTTAGAAACTGTTGGGGCAGTTCTACCCTGTCTTACAGGGCTGCTATGAGTTGGAATCGACTCGGTGACAATGGGTTTGGTTTGGGCTATATAGCTGTACCAAATTATCATGCTAAAATTATTAAGTTACTAATGGGATTAGTACAAGTTGCTTTGCTATCTAAGTAACTGGGATAGACATTTTCTTTTAAAAGCTGGGTAAAGATGAGTTTCTGTGTATATGTCTGTGTGTGTCTGTTTTCCTGACATGAAGATCTTTATGGAGCTATTTATCTGAAACACATTTTCATAATATTCATATATTAGGAACTATATTCAAAGATATTTAATAGCATTTAATTATATACTACATTGCTAGAAACTTCATAGGTAATGAAATAATATAAAGATGCTGTCCATGACAGCAAATGCAAGGAGTCAGTGTACAAAGATGCCATTTAATAATAAAATAGTGAAAAGGGGTGCACCTTGAGATCTCCATCAAGACTACAGTTGATGGTTCAGGGGCTTCGGGGTTCCCCTGGGAGCATGGCCCCTGGCCCTGATGCTGCCCCTGCCCATAAATCATAATGAAGATCCACTCTTTGGACAGGAATGGATTAGATTTGGCAACGCAGAGTGACCACATCTTGGGTGCACTTTATGGTTCTGTGCACCTATAGGATATCATCCTGCTGACCTTTACTGGAGGAAGGGGAGTGGGTGGAGAGGAGGGGAAAGGAGACTGTTGGGAAGGTGGGACATGTACGGAGCAGAGAGAGAGTGTGCTGTCACCGGGCAGGGAGAGCAGTGGAAGCTGCATATAGGTGGGCATGCAAATTTATATGGGAATGTACATTTTCATTCAATCATAATAAAAAAAATAGTGGTTAATGTGTTTGAGAACAAAATCTGCAACCTGGAATTTCACTGACAGATGTGAGTTTAGGATGGAGGGTGAACTGTGTCCTTGGATGGAGAAGATGAGAGTTGGGGTGGTCAGTGACCCCTTTGTCAGTTAGCCACAGTCATTGGAAAGCTTGAACACTGTCAAGGTTTAACCGGGAAATACTCAACAGAAGACCACGAATTTGAGGGAAAAGATTCTGCCTAGTGTTTCATGGAAACGTTCAGGTCACCCCCTGCCCTATTATTTTGGATAAGCTCTTTATGTTGGCACGGCTCTGTTCTGCTGCACAGGCAGCTACTGAACTGCAGTGGCCTCCTCCTTTCTTTAATCTGCTAGCAGCTGTCTCTAGATCAGGTTTTTTCAATCTTGTTGTTACGTTTTGAGCTGGATTTCTGTGTTGTTGGGGACTGTCCTTTGCATTGTAGGATGTTGAGAAGCTTCTCACTAGGTACCAGTAACACTACTACAGTTGTGACAGCTGAACACCATTTCCAGACATTGCCATGTGTCCTGGGGGACAGAATTGCTCCTAGTTGGAAGATATTTGTCTGGATTATGGTAGTTCAACATTTTCTATGAATGTCTCCAGTAGCTGCATCCCAGTCAGGCCTGGGGCCCATCCTTGCCAGTGAAAGAGGACTGTCCTTTTCTGAGTACTTCCTCTAGTCTTTTGTAAAGGGACATCTCTAGCATTTAATTTTGGACCAGTGGACTTTCAGTCAGCTGTTGGAACAGACAGTTTATAAAAGGCACTGATAAGGGGTATATTCATTGCTATTTTATTCACATAACCTTACCCAGGCAATGTATGTTTTGTAAGTGCCTGTAAATTACTCCATTAATCAAATACTAAGCTCTTTGAGGGCAGAAATTTGTCAGTCACTCAGGTGTGTCACTCAGCTGTTTAGGTGATGAGTATAGCTTTTGAGTATTGAAAGACTGCTTTTTCAGATGGATCTAAACATGGCTGTCCTCCTCGAAAACGTACCTAATGGGAGAGCTCCCTAGAAAAGTTCCAAAGAATGGGAATTCAAATCAGGCAGAGGCTTATTTCCATAAGGAAAAAAATGCACTTTTACATTGGAAAGAGAAAACCTAAGAAAAGGATTCTAATTGTATTGTTTATAAAAACACTGTCAGACAAATACTGTCAGAGATCACCAGACTTGTTTAAACACCAAAGTACTACCAGTCTTCAACTTTAGTAATAGGTTAGCTTTCTAAAATCTCAAATATAAGTTAGCATTCAGAGCATTATTGTAGAAAAGGATTTTGAGGGTTTGATTGCCATGTCCATGTACAGATGCTTATCACTAACAACCAGCCATCTGTGACCGAACTTTCAGTCACTTTCAGCCAGGAAGGCGGTAATAGCCCAGTTTCTAGTGAGGGACTCCCCCAGGGATAAGGACTTTTGTGCATGTTGAGAGAGGCAATTACCATGGAAGAAAAAGATGAAGTCAGTTCTGTCAGGTACCAGGTCGCTTAACTTCATGGCACTTGTATAATTACGCAAATGGACCAGCACTAGAATTCAGCTTTGTATATGGCCATTTGTTTGGAGCTAACTATATATATATTTAGGGGTTCGATTTTTATTCAAGCATATAACTCACTACTTAAAGAATTTGGTACAAACTGAAAATGTGAATTGGAGAAAAGCAGCAGAAGGCCTTTCTCTGACACAGAGCAGTTAGCTATGGGGATCAGCTATCCCAGTCAGACACTCGGGAAGGTAACTATGCGCGTAGCCTGTTCTCGACACTGCCCTCAAAACGTAGAAAGGTGAGTCACAGCAGGCTGTTGAGGAGCCCCAAAACTAGAATTAGCCTGGCTGGGTTCAAAGTTTGGTTCTGCTCTTGCTGGCTAGCTGTGTGGCTTTGGGTAAGTAATGTAACAAAGAACTCTAAAGAGCTGCTCTGCCAATTAGATGAAGTAATGCGTCTAACCTTACCCCAATGCCCTGGCATACAACGTGCACGCTACAACATTCTTATTGTTACTAGTCTGCTTCAAGCTGACATTTCTTATTTTTCAAAGATGGAGAACAGCCGCTTGTCTTTTGGCACCAGTGTAACTTGAACCCTTAATGCCTCAGGGCTGTGACATGGACATGGATTTTTGTATTTCCCAAGAAATCACTACTACAACATACTGTGGTAATAAGGCATTGAATTTTACTGGTAACGTTCAAGCGTTATACACTGAGGAAGAATTCTTTAGTTTAGTTTGTCGAAGTACTTCAGTTTTCCAGCTGGATCTGGAATTATCTGTTTAAAAAGAAAAAGCAGATTATTCTAAAAATCCAAGTTATGTCAGTAGTCTGCTACCGGTTGCCTATATTGTGACTAAAGAAGATAGTTTTTGTGTACTGAATTATATATATTTAGGAAAAACTGGATTTGCCCTGCTTACCAAGCTCAGATATTCTACAGGGCAGATTTATTATCTGTTAATAAATTAACATCTGTACTCAAGCACCCCAAACTTTACTTACAACTCTTCTCTCGGCCACCAGGCTTTCATGGCATCTTCAGGTTTGATCTAAGTAATTCAAACACATCAAGAGAGCATGGCTACAGATGTTAATATATTTTTAAGCTAGTTTGCTGACTCAATGGTGGTATTCCAAAAAACCTGAAAAGGAGGCAGTGTGCTTACTAAGAGGCCATGTCAAAGGAATTTGTGTTTTGAGGTCTAGAATACAACCTTTTAATCTCAAAATACAAAGTTCAAAACAAAAAACCCTTCAAAAGCAACATCAAGTGCTTGCTGTAAAAGCACCATAGCCTTAGGAACTCACTTGGTCTTTTCATTTCCAATTAAAGTTAACCTCATAAACTAAGTGACTTCCTGGTTATAGGTAAAGGACATCTGTGTCTATCCTATATTATAATTGGTTTAGAACAGTTTTAGATGCGTTTTCTTCAGAATTTTTCTTCAGCATAAAATTGACCTATTTTTATGGACATCACTTGGAGGAGTATTCTGGCTTTGACAGTTTATAATCTTTGCATTTAAACCCAATCACAAGTACTTAGTGATGTACCAGGAGTGCCCTGGGCAGCCAGGGATACAAGGGTAACTACCAAAGTCCCTGCCTTTGAAGCTCTTACAAACATGTGGGAAAGATGTGTATGGGGAAGATGTACATGGACACAGCTCTTATCCGAGGCAGTGCACAACACTATCAAGCTGTAACACAAGCTGCATGACCCAATGGAGGCTGGTGGCAGAATGAGGGAAGGCTTCAGAGAAGAGGTAGCATTTCATCTGGTCTTGACAGAGGGTAGAATATAGAGAGGGGGGCAGGCAATCCGCGCTGTATAAAGACCTGAGCAAAGGCACAAGGATGTGGTTAGTTTAGGGCGTAACAGATGACATGATTTGGCAGGAGCACAGCATGCGAGAGTACAGGAATCCTAGGGCAGATGAGGCTGGGGAAGGTGGTGGACACAGGATGGAAAGGCTTGAAGGCTGTGCTTATGTGTCTGAGCTTGTCCTGCAAACTGGAGAACCACTAAAAGGTTCCAGTCTGAAGAATGGCATGCACTAGAGGGGAGAGAAAGTGAGGTCAGAGAGACCAACCAGGAGATCTCTGCAGTGGGCAGGAGGGGACTGAGGAAGATTCATTTAGCTTCAAAGCAACACTACCACAAAACCCCTTTGATCCTACATCCCCATCTCCAGCTACTTAAATTTGTCATCTGTCACACCTGTATCGCATGAAGCAGTTAGCCACACTTGATCTCCTTTTCCTTACCCTGTCTCTGCCTCTAACCACAACCCACTTCCAGCTGGCTCCTGCCCTCACTGTTCTCCAGATGGTGCCTACCCCATGGTTACCAGTGGCCTCCACGTCACTGAATCAGTTCTTACTGCACCTGAACTCTCCGTACCATTAGATACTGGTGCTCTTATTTCCCTCCTAAGTAGTGTACTTCCTAACTACTGTCTGTGTAAAACTCTTCATCTTTATAAGATACAGATGTTATTTTGAAAAGGTTCATGGCAAGTCTCCAGTTTGTATTTTGGCTGGAGACTACTTCAGGGATTGTCTATGAATTAAACAGCCTTCTTAAAAGGAAAAAAAGTACCCATTTCCATCTTTTTTTCCGTCAAAGGAGACAAATGACAAGGAGAGAATCATTAGCTTCAGTGTTAATTTTCTCAAAAATGTTGATTATACCTAAAAGGTTTTGCTTGCAACTATTCTCTCTGTTCACATCACAACAAATTCCACACATGACCTCTAAGACTCTGAATTTATCCTACAAGTCTGTATTGTTCCTTCTTTTTTTTTTTAAAAAAAAGTGTATTTCTCTGGATTTTTGCCTTTAGAATTCACAGCATTAAACCCCATATTTTGCTTTCTCCCATATGGCTGTATGTTATGATTTCTGTCTGGTAGTGTTTACTTCATTTACAAAGGCAAGGCCGTGCTCTTGTTACAAGGCCAGAACAGTCTAAGGACGGCAGTCCCTGCCCGGCCCCCTCCCCCAGTCCCTTTGAGAGAAAAATCAATTCCCCTTACTGTTTCACTGCCAGGCTTCCAGCCAGCGGGGCAGACTAAAAGAAAGAAAAATGGGAATCACAGTTTAAAAAAGAAGAGTTCAGTTCTCCTCAGCAACTCTTAACTTTGCTTTTCCCAAAGACAACTGAAAACAGAGCCGATGTTAATAACATTTCCTGGCTTCCGAGCACTGACATCTCGTAGCTTGCCTGCTTCCACCAAGGCATTTCAGTCACGCAGCTTGTCAGCAGGCAACTCATCTACTTTCGTTTCTGCCAGTTATACCCACAACATAAGAAACCAAACTGAGTGTTCCTGTAATAAAGCTGGAAAGCTTGGGAATTTGTTGACCTAAAATATTTACAAAGGGCAAAATTTTCTCTGAATTTATACAAAATTCCAGTAAGCTTGTCTGTCACATACTGTTCAGTATTTTGTCGTGAGGCCATGGCTCGATGTCCAGAGACATTTTACTTACTTGGAAAGCAGGATTTCCCAAGTAGAATGCACCCTGATGCACACACACTGAATTACACTTTCAAAAGGAATTTACAATGTGTACACTTTAGTAAAATCTTAGTTTCTTCACTTACCTATTGCTAAGACTCAGAGTGAAATCATGAATTGATAAGAGAACCAATGTGACAGAGAAACCCTAAGGATCATATTATTACAAAAGCTAAATGAAATAAGCATACAAATAAGACTTACATTGTAATATATTGCCAGATTAGATTTTCAGTTTATAGAAATATATTTGAAATGCTGCATAAACTTTTAAGTTCATCCAGGAGCACTATGCCAATATGTCTTTGCATCTTATTCAGTAAGCAGAATATATTAGTGATATTTTGTTAACAGTACTTCAAATAATAGTTTGATCTGTTAAAAAGATCTCTAAGAATTTGCAAACTTTGGAACTGTCTTACTAGGATAAGAAACTCAATGAATTGTTATTTCTCAAGCTGCAATTTCAAAAAGCTGTGATGCTTAGGAAGAAAGGATACCTTCTCCGTGTTTGTCAGTATACTGGAATGCTTGAACCAGACGGAGTGTTTCATCCACTGACCTACCAACAGGCAGGTCATTTAAAGTCATCTGCCTTAGGATTCCCTTGTCATCGATAATGAAGAGCCCTCTGTAGAATAAAAATGGTAGAGGTAAGGCTATTTTTTTCTCAGTTAAGTATTAGTAATAGCTAATGTGAATCCCTGTGCCATCTACACAGAAGGATGCTATACAGAGCCAAAAGCATACAACCTACCCGGTACTGGTACGCACACATACAGACACACTCTTCTGTGTAATGTGGTGTTATCACTGCTAAATGGTAGCTTTAAAATGTTGTCTTTGAGTATGAAATGTACTACAGCATTTACAGTTCCATCTTAATGTCTACTAGGCATGGGGTTTTACTGCACTGTAAACATGATGAAACTACACAGTGAAGCCTTCCATTGGGTGTATGAGTGACCCAGCTTGTCACTGGCTATCCAGGATGTCTTTGTATTTCCTCTTCAATGGTGGAAAAAGACAAGGTCACCAATCTAAGCTAAGTGTTACCTCTCCCTCTAAATCTATATATGTGTGATTTACCGTTTCTCTGGTCTGAATGATGTCCTTTACCCAGATGACGTGTTACTCAATGATGAATACTGGGGTGATGAAAATGTTCTAAAATTGTGCTGATGGTCACACAGTTGGGTGAATTGTACAGTATGTGAGTTGTATCTCAATAAAGCTATTATAAAATACATAGGATTATAAAATATTGACACCTTCACATAAAACATAAAAAAAGAAATGACACTGCAAAACAGCTAAACAATATAATTATAACAAAAGGAGCACTGTTTTAGAGTAAAATTACCCCTTTTTCAAAGAATTCTATTAGCATGTATTTTTAGCTCAAGTGACTCAGTGAGAGCTGCTGGGTAAAACATTTCCTTAACTTTTCCTACTCCAAAGACAGGCTTGCAAAATATGATAATACTTACATTTAGAAAAAAACACTACTGGGGTCAATGAAGAAAAAGAAATGGATGAGAAGTTGAAGACCTGGGTGCAAGTCTGAGCTCTGCCATTAACTGATTATATTACTGGCTAAGTTCTCTGAATCTGTTTCTTTTGTCTATAAAATGACAGGGTTGTTCAAACATCTGTAAATAATCTAGCTCTGTCTATGATTATTACCAGTTTAAACAGGCATTCCTATTTAATGAGTATCTACAATATTTCTACAAATATAGCAGAATAAATATTTCTTGATTAAATCTTGTACTTTCCAACTCAGATACTATCCACTTAAAAAGCCAAACCCACTGCTGTTGAGTTCATTCTGACTCATAGTGACCCTACAGGGCACAGTAGAGTTTCCAAGGAGTGCCTGATGGATTCAAACTGCTGACCTTTTGGTTAGCAGTTGTAGTACCACTTATCTACTATGCCACCAGGGTTCAAAGGAAGATTACAAATATACTTGAACTTGTCATAATGTCATAAAGGTACCTAAGGGTGTGGCCTGAATCCTCCAGATAGACACCATAGTCCTTTGAGATCTGATGAGTTAAATCTGAAAGAAGCGGAATCCTTATTGGCCCAAGTCCTCCTTGTCTTCGAGGGGTATTAATCCTGGAACAAGCAGATTACCTCTCAGAGCAACGTAAATAGCATATGTCAAAACAGCACTCTTTTTCTCTGCATATGTACACTTCAACACACAGATGTGCCCACAAACAGGCTAATACACATTCTATTTTCGTGCTTTTATTTTCTCACTAACAATATGTTGCTGTTCTTTAAAACATCAAATTTATTAAAACACTTTTGTCATGGATCGAATTGTGTCCCCCCAAAAATATGTGTAGCCATGTGACTGGGCCATGATTCCCAGTATCTTATGACTGTCCTCCATTTGGTGGTTTTCCTAAGCTGTATGTTAAAGGATTAGGGTGGGGTCGTGAATCCCTTCATAGGATTACCTTCCTGCTCCCCTGTAAAGGGAGTCTCCCTGGAGTATGGCTTGCCCCACCCTTAATCCTTTCATCCTACGAGAGATAAAAGGACAGAGAAGCAAGCAGAGAATTGGGAACCTCGCACCATCAAGAGAACAGCACTGGGAGAAGAGCGCGTCCTTCAGACCTGAGGTTCCTGCGCCAAGATGCTCTCTGGACAAAGACTGATGCAATACCGGACTTTCTTCCTGAGCCGACAAGGGGAAAGCCTTCCCCTGGAGTGGACACCCTGAATACGGACTTGCAACCTACTGGACTGTGTACGAATAAATCTTCCTTTGTTAAAGCCATCCACTCTGTGGTATTTCCGTTAGAGCAGCCCTAGCTGACTAAAACAACTTTTAACAAATGTACAGGAAAAAAACAAACCCATTGCTGTTGAGTAGATTCTGACTCAACAGTGATCCTATGGGTACAGACATAACCATATTTCACTTGTCTCTACTGATGGACATTTAGATCCCCCCACCCAGAAACACTGCCAGAAACATACTTGTATTTTCAGCTTTGCATACTTGGCTGGTTAATTCCTGGAACTGATAGACTAAGAGATATTCACCGTCAAGAGCATAACCTTAGAAGTGTGATCACAAGACAAAACCTTTAGAAACAGGTGGAACAAAACTGGGCAACTACTTAAATGTTCTGAGAGTCAAAGAAATGCAAAGTCCACCTAAAGTGTTGAAGGAAGTCAGTTACAATCTCAGACTCACTGGTCTTCACATATAAGTATTCTGTAACTTGAAACCAGGGGATGTGGGCTGGTGTCCCAATGGGAGGACATGGCATAGCAGCTAGAAAACAGTGAAAAACTACTCCAGAGTTCTGTAGTCCCAGTTCTGACATTCCAGTCAAAATCTGTGGTTGATATAAATCCTATCCAGCTGAGGTTACTCCTAAAATTCCTTAAGAAAGCTACCCCTAAAATTATTTGGGATAATGTAACTTTTCCCTTAGTAGGTGTATATTTTAACCCTAAGAAAATTTAGAGTTACTATAGAAACGATGAAGCTATAGTTTTAATATTTTTATATTTAGCAACAGTTAGTACAGATTTGGAAACCCTAGTGGCACAGTGGTTAAGTGCTGTCTCTGTTAACCAAAAGGTTGGCAGTTCAAATCCTCCAGGTGCTACTCTAGGGAGCAGTTCTACTCTGTCTTACAGGGTCACCCATGAGTCAGAATCGACTCGATGGCAGTGGGCTTGGGAGTACAGATTTGTTGTACCTTGTTACTCACAATGTTTAACAGAACTCTGTATGTCAGAATAACATTCATTTTGTGATTTCAATTTAAAATGTGTTATTGAACATGCCAAGTTCTGTTAAAAGAACTTTGCATGTTAGAATAACATTCATTTGGTGATTTCAGTTTAAAATGTGTAACTGAACATGCCAAGTTCTGTTAAACATTGTAAGTAACAAGGTACAACAAATCTGTACTCCAAGCCCACCGCCGTCGTGTAGATTCTGACTCATAGTGACCCTATAGGACAGAGTAGAACTGCTGCCTAGAATAGCACCTGGAGGATTCAAACTGCTGACCTTTTGGTTAGCAGAGGCAGCACTTAATCACCATGCCACCAGGATTTCCAAATCTATACTATTGCTAAATTTAAAAATATTAAAACTATAGGTTCATCATTTCTATTAAAAAAAAAGACAAAAAAACCCCCCAAAAAACCTGCTGTCAAGTTGATTCCGACTCATAGCAACCCTTTAAGACAGAGTAAAACTGCTTCATAGTTTCCAAGGAGTGCCTGGCGGATTTGAACTGACCTTTAGGTTAACAGATGTAGCACTCAACCACTAATGCCATGAGGGTTTTCATCATCATTTCTATAGTAACTCTAAATTTTCTTAGGGTTAAAATAGTAAAAACCCTGGAGGTGTAGTGGTTAAGTACTACTGCTGCTAATCAAAAGTTCAGCAGTTTGAATCTACCAGCCACTCCTTGGAAACCCTATGGAGCAGTTCTACTTTGTCTTACAAGGTTGTTGTGAGTTGGAATCGACTCAATGGCAGTGGGTTTTTTTTTTTTTTTTTTTTTTGGTTTATAAATACTAAAGACACACTTTAAAGAACCTAAGACATACTATAGTCACATTTGTTAATTTGGAAGAATTAAATACTTTGGAAGGTCTGTCTGAAAATCTTAAAAAACAAGTAAAATTTTCTCATATAATTGCATTTAAAAATACTTAAACCAAACCAAACCCATTGCAGTTGTGTCTCTTCTGACACATAGTGACACCATAGGAAAGAGTACTGCCCCATAGGGTTACCAAAGAGTGGCTGATAGACTTGAACTACTAGCCTTTGGGTTAACAGCCTGAGTTCTTAATCACTGTGCCACCAGGGCTCCATAAAAATACTTAAAGAGAAGTGATAATGTAATTATATTGTAATTCTCCAACTAATTATTAGATATGTAAAGTAATTTTAAGGGCAGAAAAGCTTGTCTTGAACCTCCAACTTTTTAATAAATTGAATATCAAGTTTTAAAACCAAAATAATTTTGAACATCTTTACTATGTAAAAACGTCTGCCTGGATGCTATTAAAAATTCACATCAATATCCTTATTTCAAACTTTGAAACATGTTGCCTGTTTTCCAGAAATGCTGACCCAGTTGTGTGTGGGTATCACTTCTTCATACTTTTATTTTTTTCAGCCTTTTAAATCTTGGCCAACCAGGGAAAAAAATGGCATCTGTTGTCATTTTAGTTGGTAATTCTTTAAAACTAATTAGGTGAACATCCTTTCATTAATTTTAAACATTACTGCTTCTTGAAAAGTAACTTTATGAAAGCTCTTTTGAATATAACTTATCATACTAGACAACTGTGTAACAGAGAAATTGTCTAAGGTTTTTTTTCTTCAGATTAACATTACCCAATTTATTACAATAAACATGGCATTATACAATTCAGTGGTTTTTGCTATGGAAATCTCATTTCTTGGATTTATTTCCCAATTGTGAAATGTAAAATCCTGTAAAATCCTTAAGGATTTTTACAGCAGTGTTACTGAACCAGCAGCTTAGATAAATCTATTCATGAATAGTCTGATAAATAATGATAGGCTTATCTTGTTATCTGTTCATCACTTAAGAGTAAATCTGTGTTTTTCTCCTACAAATGTAAGATACTCACCAGGCCAAATGAGTAAACTGTGAATCAACAGAGCAGGCCACCACTTCAGTATTTATGGATCTGAATTCTTCAATTCTATCACCAAAAGCGATGATTTCAGTTGGACATACAAATGTGCTGAAAATTAAAAAAAAAAAAAGAATTAAGTGTTTCAAAACACATTTACCAGAAGCTTCAAGCAAGTTTGTTTTTACAAACATCTATAAACCAAAAAAAATCAAACTCATTGCCGGTGAGTCCACTTTGGCTCTATAGTGACCCTACAGGACAGCATAGAACTGCCCCATAGGGTTTCCAAGGAGCCCCTGGGGATTCAAACTGCTGACCTTTTGGTGAGCAGCCATAACTCTTAACTTCTAGAGTTTCCATAGACATCTTTAGTATATAAAAATGCATATTAAGAACAATTTTATATATGAACCCTTTCAAGATGAGTAGTTTAAAAGATTATCATTTGATCAAATATTATTTACTAAAAAGTATATTATAGAGTTCTCAATAATATCTCAATAGACATTTTTATTGTAATTGAATGGATCAGTGGTCACCAATGTTCAAATCTCCTTTCTGCCAGCACCTCTGCCCTCATTTTATTAAGTATTTTGTATTTATATAGCGCTTCGTAGCTTTCAAAAGACCTACACAAATTTTATGTCATTTCCCTTTTTTTATTTTTAACCCTATACCAACCCTATGAGCTATTGGGAACTATCTATAATTTGGAGATCAGGAAATGTTTTCCAGTTCCTCTCCCTTTCCTGTTGAGGTCCTCTTCTGCCTGCTTTGTTTTAATGATTATGTCATGATCACACGATCATGTAGCTCTAAGTATAAAGTACTGGAGTCAATATGATTCTGAAATATACTATAGATGTTGCCTTCCTGAATAAATTTCTCATCTCGGCTGGACTTTTGTAAGAACCAAGAGCTAAATAAAAACATTTCTGTTTCATGTTCTTGAATAATGACTGAGGCTTCATTGTTGTTTACACAATTTACTTACAAATCAAGAGGGTAGAAGAAAAAGACGAGGTATTTCCCACGATAATCAGTCAACTTGAGCTCCTTGAATTCTCCATTTATCACTGCTGTTCCTTCCCAGTGAGGTGCTGGCTTAGAAACTAAGAAAAAGGTTATATGATGTTTTATAGCACAGAGAAAGTTGGTGGGATAGCTTAAGGACATGTTTAGGAAATCACTAAGTATGAGGGCTTCTTAACCTGTGGACCAGTTTTGCAGTTCGGCAAAGCCTATGGACTCCTTCTTCGGCTCTTCCATTAACATTTTAAAACTGCAAGAACTAACAGGGATCTGATAACTACCTAAGATAATAATGAATGTAAACAATGTTTCAGGATACCTGCAACAACCATATCTGGCATGAAAATATCTGATTCTACTGGAGACCAAGTACAAGAAAAGTACTGCTAATGTTAGTAAGGTTTGTTATGGATGCTTCTCACGTATACACTGAAGACTTTTGATGGGGATTAGACTACACTCACAAGTCAGGCCAGAAGTGTAAAATCCCAGACCAGTGGGTTATTTTACTAGAAGGCCTAGCAGGAGGTGAGTCCTCACCCTTAACAGGTTTCAAGTGACTGACCTATTCAAAATTCAACAGTTCACACCACTGTCTTATAAGGATACACTGTAATTTGATAATATGATGCTCTGTTAACACATTCAGATATAGCACTTAACCTGTCAGAGGCATTACGTACATTGAAACCAATATTTGCTTCCAAGCTTGAATAAGGTTCCTAGAAAGGCTTTTTTATAATATGCAGCATTTATGGTCACTGAGGAAATTGAGACAAACTGAAGATGAATTTCTCTCAGAAGTTTATTATATAATGTGGTGACTTATCTTGAGCCAGGAGTTTACTTCATGTAAATAATCTGATCAGGTAAAGGCCAGGAGGGAGACTTAGACAGCAGAAAGGTAACTCAAACCAAACACACTGCTGTCAAGTACAATTTCAACTCACAGTGACCCTGTAGGACAGGGGAGAACTGCCCTATAGAGTTTCCAAGGCTGTAATCTTTACTCGCAGGAAACCCTGGTGGCGTAGTGGTTAAGTGCTACAGCTGCTAACCAAAAGGTCAGCAGTTCAAATCCACCAAGTTCTCCTTCAAACTCTATGGGGCAGATTTGCCCTGTCCTGTAGGGTCATTATGAGTCGGAATCAACTTGATGGCACTGGGTTTGTTTTTTCTGGTTTTAATTTTTAC
The DNA here is from genome assembly GCA_028571685.1 of Heterohyrax brucei. Taxonomy (NCBI): domain Eukaryota; kingdom Metazoa; phylum Chordata; class Mammalia; order Hyracoidea; family Procaviidae; genus Heterohyrax; species Heterohyrax brucei. Next base: position 31,072,275 of record CM053166.1, on the reverse strand, counting down.
TAGAGCAGATTTGCCAGGTGTTTCTCCAATGGAGCAGCTGGTGGATTCAAACCTTGGACCTTTTGTTAGCAGCTGAAGAATTAACCAACAGAAGAGTACTCAACTATGTATGTTTTATCTACCAAGGAAACCCTGGTAGCACAGTGGTTAAGTGCTACGGCTGCTAACCAGAAAGCTGGCCATTCAAATCTGCCAGGTGCTCCTTGGAAACTATGGGGCAGTTCTACTCTGTCTATAGGGTCGTTATGAGTCAGAATTGACTTGATGGCAGTCAATTTTTTGGGTTATATACCAAGAACAAAAACAAAAACAAAAATCAACTAAACTCATTGTTGTTGAGTCAATTCCAACCCATAGTGACCTATAGGACAGGGAACTGTCCCACAGGGTTTCCAAGGAGTGGCTGGTGGATTTGAACTGTGAAACTTTTGGTTAGCATCCTGAGTTCTTAACCACTGCACCACCAGGACTCTGCACTTTATATACATGGGCTTGTAATAATTGTAATGATCTACTACAGTGGCACTGCTTAATGATTACTGCATACTGGGAAAACTAAATCTGAAAAATAAATTTTGTTTTGAAAATTCTGATTTCAGAAATTTTAGGTTCTTAGAAATACCACTGCTGTCAAGTTAACTGTGACTCACAGCAGTCCTATAAGAGAGAGCATAACTGCCTCATAGAGTTTCCAAGGAACAGCTGGTGGATTTGAACTGCCCATCTTTCTGATTAGCAGCCAAACCGTGGTAATCACTGGTTAAGATCTATGGCGGCTGATGAAAAGGTCAGCAGTTAGAATCCACCAGGCACTCCTGGGAAACCTTATGGGGCAATTCTACTCTGTCCGATACTGTCACTATGAGTCGAAATCACCTTCAATGGCAATGAGTTTGGCTTTAGTTTTTTTGGATTTATGTATTGCAGTGTTTGTTCAAAAAAACTGTCATCCTTTTATACAGCAAAACCAATGCAGTTACTTTGCTAAGATCTGTAAATGCAACTCCCAGAGCAATCTTTTGCACTATTGAAAAACAAAAACTATCCTGACTATATATAGTTAAATATAAATACTCTAGCAAACACAGAGAAGTATACAGCATATTTAAATCACCGCTTCCTTAACTCCCACCTATTTAACTACTAATAACATTTTGATTCATTACCCCCCCGTCTTTTTTAAACACATAAATTCGGATCATGTTTTACTCCCTCTTAAAGGAAACAGTAAATTAATCATGAAGAGTTTTTCAAGTTACTAAAAATTATCTGAAAATATAACCTTAGTGCTTGTTTAATATTCCATTTTATGAATAAGAGTCCATGTATCTTTAATGCTAGATAATCCTAATATGACATAGAAATGTATCAAGTATGTAAAATTTGAAAAGCTTTGCTGGTAAAGGGAAATACGTCAGGGTATTTTTGCTTCCACAAGAGCCTTGGAATGGATTTGCTTCCTATAAGAAAAATATACAATGTCAGTAAACCATTAACTGGCTGGCATATTTCAAAATATCTTCCCAGGCAAGTAAAACCAACAAGACTTAGAAATACTATATTAAAAGTACAAGATTCAAGACCGGCTTTCTGCAAATTAAAATACAAACGTAGTTACCTTTTCGGTAGAAAAGGACTGCATATTAAAGATGCAAAACAGTTTTCTTACTTATGATTTCCGCTGCATCCTTAGTCATAACATTCTCATTAACACTACACCAAAAAAACCCACTGCCATCGAGACAATTCCAACTAATAGCAACTCTATAGGACAGAGTAGAACTGCTCCATCGAGGTTCTAAGGAGTAGCTGGTGGATTCTGCCAACCTTTTGGTTAGCAGACATAGCACTTAACCACTATGCCACCAGGGGTTCCCCATTACCACTAAACCAAACAGCAGCAACAAAAAAAACCTCACTGCCATCGAGTCGATTCCAACTCACAGTGACCCTATAGGGCAGAGTAGAGCTGCCCCATATGGTTTCCAAGGAGCGCCTGGCGGATTCGAACTGTCACCCTTTGGTAAGCAGACGTAGCACTTAACCACCATGGCACCAGGGTTTCCCCATTAACTAGGACTTCGTAATTGTGAAGCATTCCTTATTTCACTGAATACTGGCATGGCACATGCTGTAACAGTACCGCAAAAGCCAAATAAACACCTACAGAAGGTCAAATGATCTGCTGGAAAAATGGTTACTGAAGAGCAAGCTAGCAAGTCTTTTTCCCTATACTCACTGTCCATTTCTTTTTGACTAAATTAACATCCAGATGCAGCCGGTCACAGTTTCTAAGTACCTTAGTCTGACGTGTCCTTCCCTAAAAGTGGCCATTCACTGTGTACACTGGACAAAAATGCAAATAATCAAAGGCCAAATTGGCAGAACACCAATTTACCACGAGGTTTATAATCAACCCAAGATGTGTCTTCCAGTCTCCTCGTTTCTGTTTCCTTCCAAAGTATACTCTAATAGACTCATTTCTGAGAAACACAAATAACACCCAATAAATATACAGGTTTTGGAAGATGGTTTTTTTAAGCCTTCCTTTAAGATGCTACAAAAAAATGAGATTAATGTTCACCCTCCTGAGTATTTTGTTTAGTTCCTTTTCTGTTTAAACTTTCTGTGAATCATTATTTAACCTATTTATGTACCCTCCTTTAATACTAAAGATTAAAACAAGCAGGGAAATCTGCAAGGGTACTAGGAAACCGACGGGATGTTCCGCAGGAAATTGGGAGGTTTGAGGAAGTTCTTCACTTTGCACAATATACCCGATGGCTGCAAGCAGGGATGTACGACCACCCTTTCTTTTTCATCTGCGGCTTTTGGGGTAACCACAATCTCTTCCAAAATCTTATCAGTGGAAATTATTGCTTTCTTTGCAGCTGGAGGCCCCTTCTAGTCCTTCGCGCCCCTCCCCCTCCCCAGGAGAGAACAAGGGGGTACTGCCCAAGCCCAGGCTCCCGGGGAGTTATCGCAACCAGAGTACATGTGTCTCTGTGTCGCTTGCCTCCGCCCGCCACCGGTCACCACCCTTTGGCAAGCACCACCTACTCTTGGCTTTGCTGAGGTGCAGGGAGTGGTCGGCGACCGATACCCGGGACGACTCTCCCGGGTACACTTGTCCGCCCGCGTAGAAGTGGCACTCTTCTTCGCGGGTCCGGGGCTTCTCCTCTGCTTCCCAGCCCAGCAAAACTCGGTTCTGCAGTAGCAGCAGCAACAGTGGCAGCAGGAGCCGTAGGCTCCAACCCTGGGTCCTCGTGGCCAGCAACTTTGGCGCCGGCGCCTCCATAACCACGCGAGTGTAGATACACGTCCCCTGGCGCGAGCACGACTTCTCCCTCCCTTAAACAGTAACCGCGCGCCCGTTGACCACGCGCGCAGGGCGCGGCCCGCGAAGCGCGCTCCGCCCCAAGCCCTGCCCGGCCCCGCCCCGCCACGTGGGCAGTGGCCACACCTCCCTCATCGCCCCGCCCACCCCGCCGGCGTTTGCGCCTGAGTTAGCCAATCGGCACAAGTCTCACTCTGCCCGCCGGTCTTCAGCAGTGTTTCAGGCTCCTCAGTCGTTTTAGGACGATCTCCTTCACAAAACCTCATCATCGCCCACCATCTCCTCCCAAAACTGAAACTAACTTTTCTGGCTCCTATTTTGTCTCCTGTGGGCAAAGGGGACTCTTTAAGGTCGTCTGCCCCTACTTAGTCGGTGTCGGTCACACCTCCTCATGCTCCAGCCGGCTTGCGCCTGCGCACTTGGCACGGGTTTAGCCCGCCAAACCGAGCCTCGCCTGATTTGACCAAGTTCACTTGTGTGTGGCTGCCCACTGTACCAAGCTCCCTGCTCATCCTTGCAGGCCGAACTCATCTCTCCCACAAAGCCTCGCCCGTGATTAGCTTTTGGCTGCCGCCAGTAACTGGTTTCTCGCTGTCATCTGCAATGCCATCTTCTGCCATCGCCTGTGAGTGGCCGCCTATGTGGCTTGACCTCCTGCCCTCAGTACTGTTTTAGATCCTGCTCATCCTTCCCAGCCCATCTCTTCGACAGAACTTAACTACTGCACAGCATCTCTCCTGAAAACTGAACCTAATCTTTCTGCCTCAGAACGACTTGCATTTTATAGTTCTAAACCACAAAAACGAAAACTAGTTGTGGTTGAGATGATTCTGACCCATAGTAACCCAACATGACACTGTAGAACTGCCTCCTAGGATTTCGAAGGAGCTGATGGTGCATTCGAACTGCCTGCCTTTTGTTTAGCAGCTGACTGCTTAACCACTGTGCCCTCAGGTCTTCTTTATACCTATAACAGATTTTTTTTTTTTTTTTTACCGTTACAATGTTAGTGTCATGATTTCTGTCTAGTTGTAAGTAACCCTTTCAGGTCCTGTGAAAACTTGGAGAAGAAAGGTCTAGTCTGGAAACCAGTATCTCCAAACCACTCTCTTCCATCTGTCAAGAAAGTAACTATAGGACAAGCAAGCTTAAGCCTGTCACAAAAAAACCAAAGACCCCAAACTCACTGCTGTAGAGTAGATTCCGACTCATAGCGACCCTGCAGACAGAGTGGAACTGTTCCATAGAGTATTCAAAGAGCATCTGGTGGATTTGAACCACCGACCTTTTGATTAGCAGCCATAGCACTTAACCACTATGTCACCAGGGTTTCTAAGCCTGTCTCAAAGGTGTATTTTTTTTTAAATCAAGACAAAAAGTTCTCTCAAACCTTTTTTTCTCAGCACAGTATTGGTTTATCTGGTCATAATTACCCCATCACCTACCCATTTGCTAAGATGGGAGGTAAAGACTGAGGAAAGAGAACACACACCAGTAAGACAGGAGCTGTCAACAATTGTGTGTCATATGGTGTTGTCCCCCGACCCCTTCCCTTCTGTTTTCCTGTGGACTTTATTTTTCTGAATCTCACAGAAGCCATCCTAACAGGATTTTTTTTTTTTTCAGACTGTCAACTCCTTGGAACCAGAATTGATGTCTAATTCATCTTTGTTTCCCAAAGCACCTGGCATAGGGTAAGCTTTGAGATTGTAAGCACTTGATTTTGTAGTCACCAAAAAAATAAAAACAAAAAACAAACCCACTGCCATCCAGCCAGTTCTGACTCATAGTGACCCTGTAGGACAGAGTAGAACTAACTACCTCATAGAGTTTCCAAGGAGCATCTGGTTGATTTGAACTGCCAGCCTTTTGGTTAGCAGATATAGCACTTAATTACTATGCTACCAGGGTTTCCTGATTTTACATACAACACCTAAGATTCCAAGCAGCCTTTCTCAGTTTCGTGTTCTTTTCTCATATATTCTTACTCATAACAGTCCTCTGAGGTAGATAGAAAACCTGTCCTTTGTAAACTACCCCTCACCCTAGTTCTGCCCATTATATGCCCCGCATTCTGCTTTCTAGCCCCACTCTCTTACGGAAAAAAGATGAGAAAAATAAGCCATTCTCTTGTGCCCAGCATGGGAGGGCATGGTCCTTACCCATAATAGTGTCAGGCACACTTTCACTCTCTGGGGGCACACAGGTAGGAGGCCTCTGGCGTGGTGCCTCTCGCTCCCATTCTTCGCCTTCTCTGGCTTCCTGTTCCACATGGAGGGGAGGTACCATCTGGGCGGTCTGGGTCCCGAAGGTTCGCCTGGGGCCTATGCCCCGTAATCGGCTTCGGTGATCCATGTTGATCTTGATCGTTGAACAAGTAGTCACAGACCTCAGTTACTTCTAGGCTCCAAGCTGGGCCTAGAAGTTGAGGAACTGGGTGAGGAAGTTTGGGGAAATTATTTCTAACACTTGTTTGCTCTAGACTGAGCTGAGGTGTCCCTGCCAGCAGCAGGGCTGTACTCTAAGCGGGCCCCAGTGAACCTTCTACGGGAGAGACTGACCAGGTCAGCCAACTCCCAGCCACATACTGCAAGTGCCTCAGTCCCACTAGGACCCCTTGGCAACTGACATTCTGGGTGGTAGTTGCTGTGAATCCTTTGACCCAATCATATTTGCCAATGCCTGCCTACTTCACAGCAAGCCATTGTTTTGTCACAATGGCAACTTCACTGAAGCTGGAGGTGGGGGCCCTGCCCTTAAGGCCATCCATCTAGAGTCAGCTGCCAGTATTAATAATACGAAACCACACCTATGATGTACATCAGAAACACCTGAAGAGTTTAAACAAATATTCATGCATTTAGACTGCAGCCCCAGAGATGATGATCTGACAAATCCCTGGGGAGGGGGGCAAAGGCAGGCACAGGTGCCTTTGTTCTAACAAGTGTTAAAGTTAAAAACTGTCACTGATGGAAATTAAGAGTAGACATTGTAGAGCCAGCCATTTCTGGATTAAATCTGAGCTCTAACACTTTGTAGATTTGGAAGTTCTATTTAATCTCTCAGCCTCAGTTTCTTCATTTGTACCTGGAAGACAATTATATCTTCCCCAAGTTGTGAAACTCAGATTATAAGGTAAATGTAAAGCCTTGCTTTGAGTGTGGATCATACTTAAGGACTCACTTCTAAAGAACATGGAAGTAATTTTTCTGACTTCTCAAGCTAATTCATAAAAAGGATCATTTGTCTGTCTCACTTGGTTTACTTATTTTGGGGGAGGACCTTTTTTTCCCAAACATTTTATTGGGATAAAATTGACGAACTAAAATTTGGCTTTTTTTTTTTTTTATTATGGCTGAGCGAAAATGTACATTCCCGTATAAATTTGCATGCCCACCTATATGCAGCTCCCACTGCTCTCCCTGTCCGGTGACTGCACACTATTCCTCTCTGCTCCATACATGTCTTACCCTCCCTCCAATCTCCTATCCCCTCCTCTCCACCCACTCCCCTGCCTCCAGTAAGAAGTCAGCAGGATGACATCGTATGGATGCAAGGAACCATAAAGTGCACACATGATATGATCACTCTGTGTCACCAAGATGAGGCCATTCCTGTCCAAAGAGTTGACCTTCATTATGATTTATGGACAGGGGCAGCATCAGCGCCAGGGGCCGTGCTTCCAGGGGAACTCCGAGGCCCCTGGACCATCAGTTGCAGTCTTTTAGTGGAGATCTCAGGGTGTACCCCTTTTTATTCTTGTGTTGCCAGTGAGACTCCTCTCTGTGAGGTCCATCACGGCTATCACTGGTGGTGGCCGGGCACCATTCGGTTCTTCCGGTCACAAGTCGATGTAGTCACCCGCTCACGTGGGTCTCTCTGTCTTCTGGGTTCTCTTTCCCCCATGTCGTTTTGGTCCTTGGTGATCATCCATTCCTGCTGAGTTGGTAACATTTGCTGTACCCTCAGACGGCAGCTTGGCAGCTTTTAAGACCCCAGATGGCACTCACCAATGTGGGGTGCAGAAGGGTCTCTTAGCAAAACACTAGTTGTGCCAGTTTGGCCTCAATTTCCCCTGAGAGGGTGGTCCCTCGCCCCCCGCCCCAGCTACTCTGTCCTTTCAATATTGGGTTAAGATGGAAGGAGTACTCATGTTATGTTGAAGTCCAATTAATGTTGATCTTCTCTCTGATCTGTGCTGTCACTGATTTCATCCAGCCGAATTTCTGTAAACTATCTAAACCCTCCCTCTCTCGCCTTCTGTCCCTCCACACCCTTGTAGCCGTTGAAGAGTCTTTTCTTCTGTGCATGAGTCTGTTTTTAAGTTCTTATAGTAGGGATCTCATACAATATTTGTCCTTTTGTTGCTGACTACTTTCACTCAACATAATGTCCTCCAATTGAAACCATGTTATAAGATGTTTCCTGAAATCCTCATTGTGCTTTAGCATTGCATAGTGTTCCATTGAGTATATATACCCTAGTTACCTATCCATTCCTCTGTTGTTGGACATCTGTGTTGATTCCAGCCTTTTGCTGTCGTGGACTGTGTGGATAAACATTTGTGTGCATGTATCCGGTGGTGTGAATGGCCTTGATTCTGTAGAATGTATTCTGAGCAGTGGAATTACTGGATCCAATGGTATGTCTAGATCCAGCTTTTTAAGGAAGTGCCAGATTGCTTTGCAAAGAGGTTGCATCATTTTGTCGTCCCACCAACAGTGTAGGAGAGTTCCAGTTTCTCCACAGCCTTTCTACCATTTGTTGTTTTGCATTTTTGGATCATGTTGGGGTGAGACGGTATCTCATTGTAGTTTTGATTTTAATTTCTTTAATAGCTAATGAGTGTGAGCGTGTCTGCATGTGGTTTTTGGCTGCCTGGATCTCCTGTTTAGAGAAGTGTCTGTCCGTCTCCTTTGCCCATTGCTCAATTGGATTATTTATCTTTTTCTTATTGATATTTTGTAGTACCTCATAGATTATGGAGGTCAGGCATCGGTCTGACATATAGTTGCCAAGTATTTTTTCCTATTCTGTAAGTGGTCTTTTAGTTCTATTAATAAAGTCTTTGGATGAGCAAAAGTGTTTGATTCCTAGTAGTTCCCATTTATCTATTTTCTGTTGTTCATGGTTTGTTTGATAGATTTTGAAGTCTGTCTGCATTGTGTGTTAAAACTTCCATTGTTGTTCCTCCTTTTTCTTGGATGAGCTTTATCGTTTTAGATTTGATATGTAGGTCTTTCATCCAGTTACTATTTGACTTCTTAAAGCATACAATTCAGTGGTTGTTAGTGTATTCATGGTGTTGTACAAGCATCGTCACTATTCTAGAATACTTCCATCATCACAGAAGAAGCTTCATGCCTGTTAGCAGTCACTCCGAGTTACCTGCTCTTCCTGTCTACTGGCAACCAGTAACCTACTTTCTCTCTTTACAGATTTTTTTCTTCTGGACATTTCATAGAAATAGCATCATTCAGCATGTGGCCTTTTGTGCCTGACTTCTTTCTTTCACTCAGCATGTTGTTTTCAGCGTTCATCCAGTTATCTCATTTTGTAAACCTTTTCATCAATTGGGAAAGCCTGGTGTATAGGGGTGAAGTGCTGCAGCTGCTAACCAAGAGGTCAGCAGTTCAAATCCACCAGATGCTCCTTGGAAACTCTATGGGGGGGCAGTTCTATTATGATCTCTAGGGTCACAGTGAGTCAGAACTGACTTGACGGCACCTAACAACAAGAACAGCATTCATCAATAGAGGGACATTTGGCTTGGTCACACTTTCTAGGCTATCATGAATAATGATGCAGTGAACATTTGTGTATAACTTTTTGTGTGCACGTATGTTTCTGTTCTTTCTTGTTATATACCTAGGAATGAAATTACTGGCCACATAGTAACTCCGTGTATAACTTTTTGATGAGCCACCAAAGTGAATTCCACATCAGCTGTACCATTTCACAATCCCATCAACAACATGAGAGTTTCAATTTCTCTATATCCTTGTAAATACTTTTGATTGTTCTTTTTTTCCTTAATTATAGCTATCCTAGTGAGTGGGAAGTGGTATGTCATTATGATTTTGATTTATATTTCCCTAATGGAAACCCTGGTGGCGTAGTGATTAAGTGCTGTGTCTGCTAACCAAAAGGTCAGCAGTTCAAATCTGCCAGGTGCTCTTTGGAAGCTCTATGGGGCATTTCCTCTCTGTCCTTTAGGGTCACTATGAGTTGGAATTGACTCGATGGCACTTTTATTTTTAAATGACTAACCATGTTAAGAATCATACTTGTGCCTATTGACATTTTTAAAAATTTTGAAAATATTTCATTGTCCTTTAAGTGAAAGTTTACAATCCAAGTCAATTTGTCATATAAAAGCACAGACACACACTGCTATGTAACTCTAGCTGCTCTCCCCACACTGTGACAGCACATTCCACATTTCCACCCTGTATTTCTTGTGTCCACACAAGTAGATCCTGTTCCCCCCTGCCCTGTCATCTTGCCTCTGGACAGCAGCTTCCCAGTTAGCACACTCTTGGCCAGTACAATTTTATGTCTTTTTTTTTATTTTTTATTGTGATTGAAAGTATACAATCCAAGTTAAATTTGTATGCCTGCGTATCTGCAGCTCCTTCTCCTCTCCTTGCCCAGTGACAGCACACTTTTCATTTTTGTTTTATGTATGTTGTATCCTGTTAACAGTCTCCTGTACCCTCCTGTGTACTCTTTCCTGACCCTCCACTAAGAAGCCGGTAGGATAATATCCTATAGATGCATGCAGCCATAAAGTACACACATCATATGGTCACACTGTGTCCCGAGTCCAGACAATTTCTGTCCAAAGAGTTGACCTCAGTAATGTTTTCTGGTCAAAGGCAGCATCAGGTCTAGGGGCCATGCTCCTTAGGGGAACCCCCAGGCCTTCGGACCATCAGTTGCCATCTTTTAGTGGAGTTCTTGAGGTGCACCCCTCTTTTTCTCATGTTGACACTGGGTCTCAACATTGTGTGCCCCATCACGGCTGTCTTTGGTGGTGGCCAGGCACCATCTCGTTCTTCTGATCACATGTTGATACGGTCACACATTCACATGGCTACTTCTGTCTCATGGGCTCTTTTATCCTCATGTCTTTGTTGTTCTTGGTGATCATCTGTTCTGGTTGAGTTGGGACCATTTGGTGTACCTAAGATGGCAGCTTGCTAGCTTTTAAGACCCCAGACACCACTCACCAATATGTGGTGCAGAAAACTCTTTTAGGAATAGGCTAGTTATGCTAATTGGCCTTGATATCCCTTGAGAGCATGGTCCCCAGACCCCTTCCCCTGCTGCTCCATCCTTGCAATATTGGGTTAAGATTAGAAGAATTTTCAGTTTATGTTGAAGTCCATTTAAGTTGATCGTCTTTCTGTTGTGTGCTGTCACTGCTTTCACTCAGCCAAACTTCTATCAGCTATCTAGTCTTTGACCAGCCCTCCCGACCCCCTTGCAGCTGTCAGAGAGTCTTTTTTTCCTGTACATTAGTCTATTTTGAACTCCTTATAGTAGGGATCTCATACAATAGTTGTCCTTTTGCTGCTGACTGATTTCACTCAGCATAATGTCTTCCAGTTGAAACCAGGTTATGAGGTGCTTCCTAAAATCATCATTGTTCTTTATCATTACATAGTGCTTCATTGAGCATATGTACCATAGTTTGTTTATCCATTCATCTGTTCTTGGGCATCTGGATTGATTCCATCTTTTTGCTATTGTGGATGGTGCTACAAACATTTGTGTGCATGTATCTGTTCATGTGATTGCATTTGATTCTGTAGGATATATTCCAAGTTGTGGGATTACTGGTGCAAATGGTATATCTATTTCTAGCTTTTTAAGGAAGCGCCAAATTGCTTTCCAAAGAGGTCGTACCATTTTGCATTCCCACTAGCAGTGTAAGAGAGTTCTAATCTTGCCACAGCCTCTCCAGCATTTGTTGTTTTGTGTTTTTCGGATCATGGCCAACCTCGATGGGGTGAGATGGTAGCTCATAGTAGTTTTGATTTGGATTTCTGTAATAGCTAATGATTGTGAGCATTTTGTCATGTGTCTTTTGGTGCCTAGGTGTTCTCTTTGGTGAAGTGTCTGTCCATATCCTTTGCCCATTGCTTAATTGGGTTATTTACCATTTTCTTGCTGGTATTTTGCAGTACTCTGTAGATTATGGAGATCAGATGTCGGTCTGACATGTAGTTGCCAAATATTTTTTCCAGTTCTGTAGGTGATGTTTTAATTCTTTTGATGAAGTCTTTGGATGAGCAAAAGTATTTGATTCTTAGTAGTTCCCATTTATCTGTTTTCTCTTCTGTTGTTTGTGTTTTGTTTGTCAGATTTTGAAGTCTGTCTAAGCTATGTATTGAAGTTTCTAACATTGACCCTATTTTTTCTTGTATGATCTTTATCGTTTTAGTTGGATATTTAGACCTTTTATCCACTTTTGAGTTAGTTTTTGTGTGAAGTGTGGGATATGGGCCTTGTTTCATCCTTTTGCAGATGGCTATCCAATTTTGCCAGCACCATTTATTAAAGAGATTGTTTTTACCCCAGTTTACAATCTTAGGGCCTTTATCGAATATCAACTGTTCACAAGAGGATGGTGGCATCTCTGGGGTCTCAGCTCTGTTCTATTGGTCTATATGTCTTTATGTCTATTGGTCTATTCTATATGTCTATATATGTCTATTCTATTGGTCTATTCTATTCTATTCTATATGTCTATTCTATTGGTCTATATGTCTTTTTTTGTACCGTTACCAGGCTGTTTTGACTACTGTGGCAGTGTAATAGCTTCTGAGGTCAGGTAGTGTGAGGCCTCCCACTGTGTTCCTGCTCTTCAGTAGTGCTTTGCTTATCCAGGGTTTCTTCCCTTTCCAAAGTTAGTGGTTTGTTTCTCCATCTCATTAGAAAATGTCACTGGAATTTATATTGGAATTGCATTGTGTATGTAGATCACTTTGGTTAAAATAGACATTTTCACAATGTTAATTCTTCCTATCCGTAAGCAGGGTAGTTTTCTCCATTTATGTAAGTCTGTTTTGGTTTCTTCCAGTAAGGTCTTGTAGTTTAATTTGTATAGGTCTCTAATTTCTCCAGTTAGATTTATTCCTAGATATTTTATCTTCTTGGGTGCTACAATAAATGGTATTGATTTGGTGATTTCTTCTTTGATGATCTCTTTGTTGGTATAAAGGAATTTTACTAATTTACTTATGTTTATCTTATATCCTGATAACTTTGCTGAACTCTTCTATTAGTCTGGGGTGGTTTGCAAGCGGTAAGTAGCTCAGTCTAGTATAATCAAAAGCTGAAAGTCCCAAACTTTGTGAAATTTCTGCCTGCTCCTAGCTGGGACCTGCTTAGGGTTTGGAATTCTGTAAGTGATTCGTGTACATCTGTATGTGGTGTAGACAGACATAGTCTGCTTCTTTTTGCCTTCTCTCCATCTTCTTCCAACTTTGCCACATGCTTTTTCTGGTCCTAAATGGGGGCTTAGAGGCAGAGGGGATTATGGAAGAAAAGCACATAGCCACATGTTTGGCCGAGTTATAATGTGGCTTTGGGGCTCTGTGGTAGTCAGAGGGAATGCCATCAGATGTTCTCAAGCAGACATTTGCAGATTCCCTTCATAATCCTTGTTTTTTTTTTTTTTTTTCTTTTTGCCTGGACAGACTCTTCCTTAGCACCTAGGCGTTTTATGATACCCGCTGCATACACACAGCCTCAGTAATAGGTCTCCAGGCAGCCCACTTGTCTTCTTTTCCTTTAAAAGATGCTGCCTTTTATGAGGTCCACATTTGTCCCCTGGAAAAAAACAAAGATGATTATTATTATTATTATTTTTTGCATTTTCTTGAAGTTCAGATTATTCCTAGGTTGCCCTCTTATTGTCCCTTCTGACAGGGGCAGCTACATCGCCAGCCTTTTAACATTACTTGTATGAGTCAAAGAGTAGTCCTTCTGTCCCTCTTCCTCCTGGGGGGGCATAAGTCAAGCTTTCTGAAGCTTGTTGTCATTTGTTTGAGGCAAAGGGAAATAATGTTGGTCTCTTCCTTGTTTTGGGAGAGGTCATCCACCAAGTCATGAGGATCTTTAAGCAGTCTGTGGAGAGGCTGACGTGGAGAGAAACAGAGGCTGCCCACACTCAGCAGCAGCACCACCTTGCCAGCCTTGTGAGTGCACCACCTAGGAAGCAGATCATCCAGCTCAAATCAGCATGGAAAGCTGAAGCCCTGGATGATATCTTGAACACGACTTCATGGGACACCCTAAGCAGAACCACCCAACTGAGCTGTTTATGAGCTCCTGATCATAAGAACTGTGAGTTTAATAAATGTTTAATATGTTTAGGGAAACATTGGTGGTGTAGTGGGTTAAGTGCTACCACTGCTAACCAAAAGGTCAGCAGTTCAGATCCACCAGGCACTCCTTGAATACTCTATGAGGCAGCTCTCTTCTGGCCTCAGGTTGCCATGAATTGAATCTAACTTGATGGCACTGGGTGGGTTATTATTGTTTAAGTAAAAAAAAAAAAAAAAAAGTAGAGACAGTAAAGTTCCTGGCAGAACTTTGTAGTCCTTACTCATATTAGTCAAATGTCAGACTAATTTTAAAATGTGGGAGCTCAAAAGTGTGAAGGTGAGCTACGGTGCTTAGTAAAGGCTCATCAAGTCAAAGATCACGAATGGTTGTACAGCAGATCTCTTGAATGTGAATGTAGTTCCTAGATCAATATGGATTAGTTTTGAAATATCATCGTTTGTACATGTAGGAAGGATTCTGTTAAGGTGATGGATGAGAGAAGGGCTAATTGAGAACATGGCTTTCACTTGAAATTAGATTTGGGAAGAAGAGTGAGAGAGGACATGCACTGATGTGAAGCCTCTCTGTAGTATTCCTTATGAGCCAGGGGCATATGTCTTTCTGTAGTAATCTTTCAAAAATTAAGGTGATGATTGTGGTGTTTAGCCTACAAAGCAGATCTTATATGTATTTAGACAAATGCTGAGGTGATGTGATTCCATGAACCTTGAAAGCCCTGTTCATTCCCATGTCATTGTCACATGCCTGTCCCACTGCTTGATGTTCTATCATTGACACATTTATTTTATGGATTGAGACATCACCCTTCATGATGTGCATTGGTCATACTCACAGAGATTTCACTGCTAAATACTCATCCTTGATTAATTGCTTAATTTCAGAAATGCTTTTTGAATAGCTGCCTCATGCCTGACTCTGCCAATGGGAAGCAGCAGTAACAAAATAGGCCTGCTTCTGCCATTGTCAAGCTAAAATTTCAGTGCTGCTCATAGACACTAAGTCAGTGGTCATATAAATGCTTAAATGTGAACCTGTAACTGCAATGAAGGGGAAATGTACACTCCCATGAGACCCTTACAGCATACAACACAGAAGTTCATTGGGGTGGAGTTGAATGATCAGATAAAGCTTTCCTCAGATCCGACTCGACGGCACTTGGCTTTGGCAAGGAAGGGATGTTTGAACACCTGAAGACGAGGTGAATGGAACTAGGTGATGAAATGGCTAGGGTACAGGGAGGATGGATTAAAGAAGGAGGATGGATTAAAGAAGGAGGATGTCTATCCCATAAAACAACAGAATGGAAGTTCTTGACACTGGAAGGGGTAATGTGAATCCCTAGAACTGGATGAAATCGAAGGACTATGTAATATGATTCACCCACCTTAGTTAAGAGATGAGGACACTGTACTAAGGAAAAGGCACTGGGGTGACTTTGAGGATTTCAGGGTTGATTAAGGAAAGTTAGGGCTATGGGAGGCAGTAACACACAAGCTTTATTGTGTGATGCTTGGACAGGGTTGCATTAGACGGAAGTTTCTCCCAGCACAAAACCTTCCAGAGACTGTGGCACAAAGCCATCACCCTAAAGAACAGGGCAAGGGACCTCTGGGAGAGAAGAGAAAATCAGAGAGGGGACTCATGTTATTTGTATGATGTTGCTCATGTTATTTGTATGAAATTGCAGTAGTCACTTAATTGGAAAACATCACTCTTTGAGTAATACATAATTTTTTTTGTCTGTTTGAATAAAATATAGTCATCAAATGTTGCCTTAATTTTCTAAGATACTGTATCTGAATTTCTATCATTGGAATTAAATACTTGGCATTGCCCTGGTAGAACAGTAGTTAAGAGCTTGGCTGCTAATCAGAAAGTCAACAGTTCTAATCTACCAGCTGCTCCTTAGAAAACTTATGGGACAGAATGTGGTGAGGCTGTGGGTCATAGAACTTTCCTGGACAGCAGCTATTTGGCGTCTTTTGTAAATAAAAGGTTTGTCTTATGAATGGTTAATAGATGCTGTGTATAGTTTCATGTAGTTTCATGGGCTGTATAAAATAAGTAGGCTCTAAATGGCTAAAATTTGTTTATTTGGACTGGATACATAATAGTTTGAGTGTACTGGGGGCTAGTGGATCTAGCCAGCTGTGAAGAAGTAAACAATATGGGTTCATTTTAGGCAAGTACACAGGGGGCCTCTCTGGCCTATTTATACCATTCCTGGTCCCTGTGTTGTTTCATAATATAAGTTGTGTGTTATTTCATAATGCCTGAGTTTGGAGCCAGTGATTAAGAATCCTAAAGACCCAGAATCCTACATGAACAGAAATTAGAATATCAAAACATGATCATAGCCAGCCTGTCCATTTAGTGGTAGAAAGCCAGGAAAATAGATCAGAACAGGGAAATATTTTGATTTGTTCAGTCTGTTTAGACTATAGTTACATTATGGTGCAAGCTCCAGGCTGCCAGTAAAATTTGGTGTTATCTACCTAGATTGCCAACAAGATGTGTTAGCAAGTGTTTACAACCATTTTATAGCAGTCAGTAAGTAATCTAATCCCATGATAGCATCATGGGATTTGGGTTGTTTGTTTAACTCCCTAAACATGGCTTTCTGTATTTCTTTTACTTGTGGAGTATCCCACAGTGTTTCTGTTGCCTCCAAAATTAGTAACCTCAAGGCAGTTAATACCAGGACAGCTGTTGGGAAAGCTTGTTTGCTGCATTGGAAAGTGGCAGCTAGTGTGATTTGTAGGGGCAAGTACTTGGGAGGTTCTGGTGCTGAGTAAAAATATGTGAGAATTTTGAGCCAAGCTCAAGTGAAGAAAATAATGTTCAAGGTAGGCTAAGGGGAAGATTGTGATAGGTGAAGCCATTTGATTCCCTTACATGCCTACAAAACTCCTGTTTCCTGTATCCTCTGTATTCCTATTCAGATAAGTTTGTATAACTTAGAGCAATTACGTGTGATGTTAATAAGAGTATGTAACATTACTGTCAAACCAACTTGCATGTTACCCGCCTTGTATTCAGCACCCGGGCCAGTCAAATTGGTTATGGGCTCAGCCTA
This sequence comes from Heterohyrax brucei, assembly GCA_028571685.1. Lineage (NCBI taxonomy): Eukaryota > Metazoa > Chordata > Mammalia > Hyracoidea > Procaviidae > Heterohyrax > Heterohyrax brucei. The sequence goes on along the minus strand of CM053166.1, from coordinate 31,055,503 downwards.
CTATTGACCACAGATTTGTGTGAGATTAGCCTTTGGATATTGTTGGATGTTGATGGTTGGAAGAATAGACTCATCTTGGTAAGTGCGGTTTATGTGAGAGCTTGGCCAGGGGAATGGTATTATGGTACGTGCACAAAAATCACAACCTGTGTTATGCAGACAACTATCTTACTTGCTGGAAGTGAAGAAGATTTGAAACCTTTACTGATGAAGATAAGAACCACAGCCTTCAGTATGGATTGCACCTGAACATCAGGAAAACAAAAATCCCCACAACTAGACAACTAAGCAACATCATCATAAATGGAGAAGGCATTGAGATTGTCAAGGATTTCATTTTACTTGGGTCCACAGTCAATGCCCATGGAAGCAGCAGTCAAGAAATCAAAAGATGCATTGCATTGGGAAAATCTGGTGCAAAGGATCTCTTTAAAGTATTGAAAAGTAAAGATGTCACCTTGAAGACTAAAGTGTGCTTGCCCAAGCCATGGTATTTTCGATTGCATCATGAATTGTGGTGTTGGAGAAGAATGTTGAATGTACCATGGACAGCCAAAAGAACACACAGATCTGTTCTGGAAGAAGTACAGCCAGAGTGCTGCTGGGAGCAAAGACTGCTGACAAGACTGTGTTTTACATACTTTGATCATGTTGTCAGGAAGGATCAGTCCCTGGAGAAGGACATCATGCTTGGTAGAGAGGAGACTCGGTGAAAAAGAGGAAGACCCTTGACGAGATGGATTGTCAGAGTGGCTGCAACAGTGGGCTTAAGCATAAAAGCGATTGTGGCCACGGTGCAAGACCGGGCAGTGTTTTGTTCTGTCGTTCATAGGGTCACTGTGAGTTGGAACCAACTCGACAGCACCTAACAACAACAACAACAACAACAACCAACATCAGGTTGGTGGAAGCAGGACCAGTATGCATCTTATGTATTATAGTGGCTGAGGCTACATGCCGGTTTGGCTTGGTGGACACTTGTATGTCCCTTGCTCAGATTTGTATGTATTGGTAATTGAGTTCTTATTACCAATTTAGGTAGTGTTATGGATTAAATTGTGTCTCCCCCCAGATGAGTGTCAACTTAACTAGTCCATCACTCCCAGTAAAGCATGATGGTCCACCATTTTGTCCTCTGACAGGATTTTCCTATGTGTTGGAAATCCTACTTCTATAATGTAAATGATTAGCAGCAGTAATGCTAATGAAGCAGGACTCAACTTACAAGATTAAAAACCAAATCCACTGTCATAGAGTCAATTCCAACTCATGGGGACCCTAGGTTGTTTCTGAAATCAGTCTCTTGAGATATAAAAGGGAGAAGCATGCAGAGAGACGGGGGGACCACATGCCACCAAGAAAGTAGCACCAGAACCTGAGAATGTCCTTTGGACCTGGGGTTGCTGTGCCGAGAAGCTCCAGACCAGGGGAAGACTGATGATAAGGACCTTACCCCAGAGCCGGCAGAGAGAGAGAGAGAGAGAGAGAGAGAGAGAGAGAGAGAGAGCGAGACTTCCCCTGGAGCTGACAGCCTGAATTTGGACTTTGAGTTTCCTAGACTGTGAGAGAGTAAGTTTCTCTTGTTAAAGCCATCCACTTGTGGTATTATAGCAGCACTAGATGACTAAGAAAGGTGGGGAAACTCCCATGTAGAGAGTGGTTAGATTTCTCCATGAGATTCAGTATTTTTTTTGGAAGACTTGCCTTTGCAAGCTATCATTGATTGCTGTGGTGATCCAGTTTTGCAATTACTTGAGAGCTCATTTCTGTTGAATGTTATATAAAACTTGCTGTTGGTATTGTGAGAAGTTAGGGAAGAATTCCTAAGTTGGTTGAAGTCCTCGATTTTTAAGACCTACATGGTAAGATTTCCTTGACTATGTCCCTTCTTAATCAGATTGGGGAGTACAGTTTCTTTCTGCCTCAATAAATTGTAATGTACAATTCGCTGGAGGGGGCAAGAGATCATTATAATGGTAACAAGGATCTCACTTGTGCTAGATGGAGGAAGGGATGATTACAGTTAACAGGGAAAGAGATCAGTTGTATGGGTGTACATTGTTGGAAAGGTTTACATTTATCATTATTGCATGGATTATTAAGGGTCAGTATTTCAGTTTTGTAGTCACATAAGTTCTGTTGGCATTGGCTTTGGATTATGGCATTTTAAATTTGATTGCACCAATCATGAATATCCTGGTTATATTGGTGCATATTATTTGGAGGCAGTTTTTAAATGAGACTCAGTTAGTGGCAGCCCACTGGTCTATTTATCTTATGGCATCAGTTAGTGTTCTTGGCCTGATTTGACATAAAAGTTGGTCCATAGGGTATAGAAGGCACTTATGAGTAACAAGTGATGTCATATGAAGTATGACAAGTCTGTGCACTTAATTGTTCTAAGTGATACCTCGTTGCTGAGTATCCCTATGGTCACCTTCAAAGTACTCCCCTTTGGAAGCTATGCACCAACACCAGTGCCTAGTCCACCCTTCAAAGCAATTTTGCAACTCTTTATGGAATGGCCATTGTGCACAGTGGCATGGTGGCAAGTTCGTGAACTTTATTGTATAGTTGTTTGTGAGGGAGATTTTAGCCAGTAAACAAATAACTGTATTGGAACACCCTCCCCACTCCGCTAATCTGTCCCCCAATGACTTTTTTTTTAACCTGAAGATAAAGAAAACATTGAAAAGAAGATATTTTGATGACATTCGGGACATCAAGGGTAATACAGTGACAGCTCTGATGGCCATTACAGAACAGAGTTCTAAAATTGCTTTGAAGGGTGTACTAGACATTGGCATCAGTGCATAGCTTCCCCAAGGGGAGTACTTCAAAGATGACCACAGTGAGTCATCAGTGAGGTATGTAGCACTTTTTCTAGGATGAGTTTGTGTTCTTAATTGGCAGTGCTTTTAGACTCTGGTTTAGCTGGAAGAAACATTGGTAGTGGAGTAGATAAAGATGAGGAGCATTAACCCTAGTATTAATGTTGGTGGTAGTGTTTTACAGAATTGAGTGGCCCTAAAGGTCAGCAGCATGGTTACCATTGTGTTTCGAGACATACCTTCTCAGTAACAAGTTATAGATTATCAGGGTTAATTTACCAATGTGCTTTAAAGGCCTCCTCAGATATGGGTACCACACCAGAGTAGGAGGTGTTATAGTCTGAGGCAATCCACAGCCAGCAGTAGAGGATCTGAGTTCTCCTGCGTGTCACCCTAGTGCTGTCACCTGGCTGGAGGTGTTAGAAATAATTTCACAGTGCCTTTAAAGTAGCAAAACATGCACATAGTAAGTGAGGGCATCTTTCTCTACAGATGGTGGTGAGTTGTTTGCCTGGTTTGTGCTCAGTGGTAAGGACCTGTTGGCTGGGATGGTCCTGGAATCAGTGGCCCAAATGAGGCCCTCGTCAGGGTCAAGGGAAAAATGGTTAGCTCTACATTTTTTGTAAGAGACAAAGGAGTAGATGCTGCTTTGCTGTGAGAGGTAATGTTGGGCCTCTTATGTCCATGAAAACAAGTAATTGTGTTGTCAGACACTGGAGTCTGTACCAGAAGGGTTAACACACTCTCTGTTGGTGGCCTTTTAGCTTGTATTGCAATTAAATGTGGTGTGGTTATACTGCAGGAGTGTGAGTTTAGAGTGTTTGAGACTGTTGGGAGTACTCTTGTCCATTTGGGGATGGACCATTGTCCTCCAAGTTCCCTCAGCAGTCCCTATTTTAAAAGACCATTATGACATTTTATGCTACCAGCTGCTGCAGAGTGATAGAGTAGGTGGAAGACCCAGGCAGCATGGTTTTGCAGTGCTCATTGCTGTGTCTGCTTTGAAGTGAGGTGAGGATCCTAATCTGATTGCATAATTTGTAGAACCCTCAAGTACCATAAGAGTTGTTGGTTAAACCCTCTATCACATTATGGACGTTAGTACCTTGCACGGATAGGCCAGGAGGAACCAGTGTAGGTATCTGCCATTGTTAAGGCATATTTAATAGCTCTTGCTGCTGCAGGGAAAGGCTTAATAAAGCTTATTTGCCGATTTTGGTGTGGTCCTTCCCCTCTGAGAAATGTCTTCCATATGATAGACTTAATACTTAGGTTTTTGACATGTGACATGATCCCTAATGGCTTTTATAAATGTCTTTCTGCCTGATGACTTTCTCTATTGCCTTTATTTCATAGCTCCATGATGCCCAAATGTCATGGCCTTTTATGTGCCAATAGGTAGAAGGGCTTAGTTCTGCGATGTCCCCTCTTCCAGAAGACTTACTTGCTTTGATGGTTAGGTTAGTTTGTTGCCTTTGACATTTTATTGTGCATCTTCTGTGTCTTGTTTGGTGTTTGTTGAAGTATGGTGTACCAGGATAGGGCAAGAGTAGGAGCTGTTTCAGTAATTTTTTCCCACATCCTTTTACCCAGATGTCTCAGTGTGGTACTTTCCAGCTTTGGCTTTGTTAGAGTTCTCACCAGGTACGTAGCCCATTAGCCACTGACCATGCGTTGGTAAAGATATGAACTTTAGGAAAATGCTTGTCAAGGGAATGTCCTATTGGTAGGAGTATTGCACACAGTTTGGCCTGTTAGGCACTTGGGTCTATCCTCTATGTAGACATTGGAGTATTTGAATAGGGGAGACAGTCTGCACCTGTTCATGGTGTGGCTCCTTTACATCCTGTGCTCATCCTACTGGTAAAAGAAAAGGCTGTTGCTTTTCCTGCTTTATGAGTTTTGGCAGTTTTATTAGGCAGCCTAGGGGTGCCTGGTGGATTCAAACTGCCAACCTTTTGGTTAGCAGCTGAACTCTTAACCACTGTGTCATGACAGTTTCTAGACTAGTAGATATTTTTTGGGAGTCACTTCGAGAAACCCTGGTGGTGTAGTGGGTTAAGTGCTACCACTGCTAACCACAAGGTCGGCAGTTCAAATCCACCAGGCGCTCCTTGAATACTCTGGGAGTTAGTTCTACCCTGGCCCCTAGAGTCACCATGAATCGGATCTGACTCAACGGCACGTGGCTTGGCTTGGCTCTTCTTTCCAGGGTCCATGAAGAACACTTGGTATGTATTGGCTGTGGATTTCACTGCAGCTTCAGACATCTAGTCCGTATGGGAATACTGGTATAGCCCTTCGTCCAGGCAAATACCCGTTGTCCACGTCTGTACTTGCCCTTCTTGTAGATTGCAACATGTATAGGCTCCAAGTGCCAGGCTATGAGGCATACTCGTAACTTTGTCTGTGAAGTGCTGGTGTCACCTCAAGTGGCACTGAGTCAAGGTGACTACTGACCTAGGCTTCCACCTGGAATGGATAGTCAGTGCCTCAGTGGTTTGGGTAGGCTTACTCCATGGGACTTTCCCCCCCTCATTATGCAGGATAATAACGTCACCAATGTCCTTTTGGATGAAGCCAGGCAAGACCCTGCTGGCTACAATGGGACAGAGAAGTTGTAAGTGAAAAAGGATAGGGAGAACCTGTGTATGTGCTGTGTTCATGGTTGGGCGGGACTAGGGACCCAATTCCAGGCAGAGAACCAGTGCATTGTTTGGAAATGTCACTCGGCATAGTGAAAGAGAACATGGGAGACATGGGGAAAATGAAGAAAAATATCAAAAGGGGAAACGTGATACAAAGTAGCTGAAGATGTGAGCAGGGAATGTGGGGGATGCTAGTCTCCCTTCATCCCACTGTTCCTAGGTTGTCAGGGTGCTTGCAGAACCCCGTGTATGTATGACTGCTCTCATCTTTCTCCAGGTTCCTAGACTTCCTATTATTTCAGAGTAACATTGCAAATTTGAACTTCTTGCAGTAGTAGGTGCCTTCAGAGAGCCTTTTTTTCCTTGCATATTTCAAAGCTCAAGAAAAAGTACTGGAACCTCAGGCTTACACCTAGCTGAGAAGTCACTGTAGGTTACAGTTTCCTATTCTGGAGCTGTTGAGTAGGCAGAGTGAAGTGTGCTCTTTCAGTCCTCACTGGGACTGTCTGACTGTCACATTCCTTTGAGCTTATTCTGAAGGGGATTTGTATCTATTTGCAGTTGTGTGATTTTTAAGCTTGTCTTGATTTGGCAAGGAGAAACTAATTTTCTTCTCCTCCTTGAATACTAAAACTGGCTGGGTATGATGTTCTTCCTTTGTGCTGAGGAAATTTCAGGCAGGTTCCGTAGTTGTCTGGATATGCTTAGATAACCAAGTGTTTTAGTCAGCTAGTGTTGCTCTAACAGAAATTCTATGGAGTGGATGGCTTTAACAAAGGAAAGTTTATTCTTAACGCAGTCTGGTAGGCTACAAGTTGAAATTCAGGATGTCCGCTCCAGGGGAAGGCTTTCCCCTTGTTAGCTCTGGGGGGACCTCCGGTATTACATCAGTGTTTGCCCAGGGAGCATCTTGGCGTGGGAACCTCAGGTCTAAAGGACACTCTCTTCCCCTAGTGCTGCTTTCTTGATGCTGTGAAGGTCCCAGTTCTCTGTCTGCTTCCTTTTCCTTTTTATCTCTTGTAGGACAAAAAGATTAAGGGTGGGGCAAGCCATACTCCCCGGGAAACTCTCTTTACAGTTGAGCAGGGAGGTGATCTTCTGAAGGGATTTACAGTCCCACCTTAATTCTTTAATGTACAGCGTAGGAGAATCACAAAGTATCGGGAATCATGGCCCAGCAACATGGCTACTCGTATTTTTGGGGGACACAGTTCAATCCACGACATCAAATTCTGTTTTAATCAGCTAGGGCTGCTCTCACACCAAGTATCCTTAGCTGCTTTTCAGAGGTTAGAAGCCGAGGCTAGCATAGGAATCAAAACCTCCAAATTCTGAATACTGAGGAAATTTTGCCATCTCCTAGCTGGCACCTGTTTTGATTTTTTTAAATCCTGGAGGTGGATTGCGTATATATTTATGTGGGTTTGGCAGAGTCAAGTTCTTTTTTCTTTTCTCAGTTCTTCTTACCTCACTGGATCACGTGCTGTTTCCCCCTCTCAGGAAGGAGCTGACTATAGGAGAAGACACCCTTGCACGGTTGGCAAAGTTTTACTCTATCTTTGGGGATGTATAATATGGAAGAAATTCTGAGCTGATGTGTTCATGGATGCATTTTCAGTTTCCATCAATGACTACCCAGTGCTAGCGGGTGCCATATTAAGTGCCTCCCTCTGGCTGACTACTGGACTCATCCCAGCCCTTAGACCTTTTTGGGCTCCACCTCTGTTGGTGTTTCCTGCCAGATAGTTCTCTTGGGTGGCATCCCTTTCTGATAGTCTCATGTCACTCTTTTTTTGAGGGTTCACATATTGACTCTATAGATCAAAGATCTATAAATGGCGGAAATGCTGTTCACTCCCAAAGCAGCCCTCTGATTGTCCCTGCCGTATGGTTGTCCCTGTCCAGGAACACCTCGGACTCCAGCCAATTGACTTGCCTTGCATGAGTAGGCATGAGTTTTTCTTTATCTACTTTAACTGTTCATGAGGTTCCTCTAGTTCATTGATAAAGCCTGAATGATCCCACATAGTGGAATTGTTTATGGACGGATGCAGCTTCAGAGTTATACTCAGACTGGAGAATTTCTTGCCCTGAGAGACATGGGGTTCCACCTCCATCTGTTGTGGAATTTCCTCCATGTTGATATGGATTAGTATTTGCTCTCCAAAGCCTTAGTAATGTGTAGACTGTCACTTATGGTTGTGATTACATGACTCCCTGGAAGGTCCATATGTTTCCAAATGTCTTTCCCAATCATCTGTTCCACTGCCTGCAGTTCTGTCATTGACACACGTTTTTTCTTGTATTGAGTCTTCACATTTTTGTGTTGTGTCCTGGTCATGCTCATTCATATTAAGCTGCCAAAACCAGTTCTTATGTTAAGTACTTAATTTCTGGAATATTTCTGAGTGCCTATTATGTACCAGACCATGTTTCTTGGAGGCAGCATTAGCCAGAGTGATATGGAGAACTCAGACCTTGTTTTTGCAGGTGGTGGAAGTACAGTTTGCACCCAGCCAGCCTTTCTGTTGTCCTTTCTGGCTGGAGCAGCTTTAGCCCTGACTTATTTTCCTGTGTGAGTCAAATACTAGCTTCTGTGTGTCTGTAATTCCAGGGGACAGGAGTCAAGCTTTCTGAAGCTGTTGTACTTAGGTTACTGGCTCCATATCTCATTCCGTAATCCGTTGTCTGTCTTCAGTCACACAAGTATAAATTTCATAGGAGACGTATGGTGGGTGATTGAGTGCACTAGATTCCTACTAGAATGGGGTGATCTCATGACCTGTGAGTGTTGTGAAGGACACTCCCTGGCTGTGACCATGTTTAGGGTGAGAGCTTTTCCTGCCATTCTGGCTACCTTCCTACATTATGATAATATTGATTCTTTGGACTCTGATAATGTATGCTACTTGTTATAAAAAGGTCTAGATGATTAGGCAAAAGTGCATAGGATTGAAATCCCCTGTTTGTTTCATACCCACTTGTTTTTGAAACTGAATTCTTTGGGGTTGTGAGAATGGTTCAAATTATGTGCCAGCCTATATTTAAGGTTACCAGTTACTCCCCCTGTGGGGCTAATGTCCCTCATTTCCTGATTTCAGCGAAGAAGAATATGTGGTGTACAGTAACTAGTGTTGCAGCACCTTTGTAATAATATCTATGGTCTCTGGTTCTTTAAAAAATACCTGAATGCAGATAATAAAACCTACAATGAAAAAGGAACAAAATAAAGAGAATTTGTCATTGAGAGGCCTGTGTGCTAGCTGATTAATTGTATGCAAATTATAAGGTGTTGAAATATGTTATCTATTTGAACATTTTTACTTTGACTGGACTTTTGAATAACTATCAGATTGGACAGTAGGTGCATGTCATTTTATCAGTGGGCCCTCTCAGGCCAGCATAAATGTGGTACATTCTCACTGATACTGCTGAAAGTATTGTTGGTATATATGTGTTAAGTATTGCGGTTCTTCTTTTGGTTATAAGGGATGTTTCCAATGGGGAAATGCCATGATTAGAACAGTGGTAGTGGGTTTGGTACCCTCAGGTTAAAGGAGATCCTTGCACAAGGAACTGCGCACACTCCTCACTAATTGACCTGGTTAGAGTCCAAAGAACAGGTTGTTACGTGAAAATCAGTGTTATGCAAAAATGGAGGGTGACCATATCCAATCACAAAATGGAGAATGACTACACCATTATGTAACTGCCAAACCTCAAACAAACCACAATCATCAGAAGAGAAAATAGATAAATGGGAACTCTTAAGAATCAAACACTTTTGTTCATCCGAAGACTTTATTAATAGAATTAAAAGAACACCTACAGAATGGGAAAAAATATTTGGCAACTCTATGTCAGACCGATGCCTGATCTCCATAATCTATAAGATACTACAAAATATATAACTGCCAAACCATTGAGAATCATGGCCTAGCCAAGTTGACACATACTTTAACCTTCACATTACTCTTGCCATGCACTTCAGCATGTATTACTACAAGACATAGGTGGTTAATGTGCAGAATAGTTGGGTAGATGATTTTTTTACTGTTGTCATAAATGGGAAATGTTGGCTAAGGAGATAGTCTGTAATGGAGAAGTAGGTGTAATGGAGGTAGAATTACTTTAAAAACTGTACCACTGTAGCATAGCTCTGTGTGTAAGCCTCGATTTTTAAGTAGAAGTGAAATATAAAGAAAATAAATAAACCAGGTATTTATGTTGTTTTTGACTCTGAAGATGCTGCAGATTTGGCCTGAGAAGTGCATATCATTAGAATTTATCAAGAATGAAGACTTCAAGTATATGTGCATGTTGGAGACACTTTACATGTGGCTGGCAGGCACTGCAATTGATTGCCACCAGTACCTGGAACCTGTGTACAGTGACTATTGGACAATCAGAAGAACAGAAATGAGAAGTCCAAACTGATGTATGTAGATGAGTTTATTGACGAGCTGTTGCATAGTGAGAGACATTATTCTACCTCGACCACAGAAGTTCTGTGTGTCAGAGGAAGCTGAGCAGCTGGATCCTGTGGTTCGTGCCCTAGAAGAGGACGTGAATGATCTGGAGTCCAGTGAAGAGGAGGATGAGAAGTTGGAGAGAGTGCTATCACCTGCCCACCTTTGGAGAAGCCATAGATACTTGGACAAGCCTTGTCATTCTTCTCCCACACTGGCCTACATGAAGAGTAGGAGCTGGTCTCCCAGAAGACAGAGTCCATCTCCCAAAAGGAGGAGCCATTTGTCTCACTGTGTTGGACACAATATCTATCAAACTTGTCTACTAGGAAAAGGCGAGTGTAAGACATAATTCATCTCTCTGATAAAGATTTTTAAAAACTGTTGCCTTAGGCTGGGTTCTCTAGAGAAGTAAAACCAGTAAAGTGTATAAGTGTACACTGTATACATGGAGTTGATATATATATATATATCAAGGAAATCATTTACACAGTTACAGAGGCTGTAACATCTCAAGTCCATGGGTCAGGAAAAAGACATCTCTAGATACATGTAGCTACAGGGGCTGGCCAACCCAAGACTGGCAGGCTGAAGAACAGGACTGCTATTCACAAGCTGTAAAGATTGACAGATCCCAAGGTTGGCGGGCAAGACCACAGATAAGCTACTAGCTCAAGTCCCAAGAACAGAGGTCTGACAAATAGGAGCCAGCTGCAGGATCCAGAGCGAGCACCAGCCATCAGCCCTGACTGAATGTCCATCCACACTCAATACAGGCCATACATCCAAGTAAACTCCCCTTCAGGTGAATGGCTACTCGCAGCAGATCTCGTTATGGGGGTGGTCAAGTACCAGATCTCATTAGAGAAGTGATGACATCAGACGACTGCCAAAACACAGAATCTCAGCCTAGCCATGTTGACACGCAATCTTAACCACAACAACCACTTTTACACTTAAAAAAACCAAACCTGTTGCTGTTGAGTTGATTTCCAACTCGTAGTGACCCTACAAGACAGAGTAGAACTGCCCCATTGGGCTTCTAAGGAGCATCTCAGGGATTTAAACTGCTGATCTTCAGGATAGTGAGCCGTAGCTGTTAACCACTACACTACCAGGGTTTCCTGCTTTTTCACTTAGACCCTTTAATACTTAAAAAAGAATGAAAAAAAAAATTACCACCTCCCCATGATCCTTTCAAACACACCAAAATGACAGGGAAACAAAAGCTGCAGATGACATAAATGTGACTTATAGGTTAACCTTTTGTGCAGGAACTAATTCTAGGCTGCAGCTAAATGGTCTTGTATTCTGCATCTCCATACTGGAATATTGATGGGCCAGAAGTCTTCATATTTTAGTACACATTGGTGAGGATGAGCGCTTGACTTGTCACAGCCTTTCAGTAGACACAGGGAAGCAAATGGGAGATGACCTGAGATCAATTCCTCACATACCTTTTATTCTCTTATATTCCAGGAATGTTGCAAAACATTCTACCAAGACTCAGATGAGCTATTCTTTAAGCTTTTTTCTGCATAGACTATATAAAAAACCAAACTCATTGCTGTCGAGTCAATTCCAACTCATAGTGACCATATAGGACAGAGTAGAACTACTGCATAGAATTTCCAGGGAGTGCCTGGTGGATTTAAACTGCTGACTGTTTATTAGCAACCATAACACCCACTATAGCACTAGGGTTTCCATGGTCTATATGGGTATGTGGAATATCACTAGAGGGCTAGCGCAGGGCCATTGCCCTAATACACTGGATAACTCTGATGAGTCTGGGGGAAAGTTACTTTCCCTTTTGCTTCAGTAAATAACAAAGAGCTTGAGAAAACTTGCCTTAAGTCTGCTGGACTTGAGAGACACAGGGAACTTTCATTTGTACATACTCGTTACAGTCAAGACAACACTGGTTCATAGCAACCCTGCATGACAGGGTAGAGCTACTCCGTAGGGTTTCCAAGGACCACGTAGGTGGTTGACTTGAACTGCTGATCCTTTGGTTAGCAGCTGTAGCACTGAACCACTACATCTCCAGGGTTTCCCGTTTGTACATAACCAAACCAAGAAAACCCATTTCCGTTGATTCCAACTCATAGCGACCCTATAGGACAGAGTAGAGCTGCCCCATAGAGTTTCCAAGGAGTGCCTGGTGGACTTGAACCACCAGCCTTTTGGTTACCAGCTGTAGCACTTAACCACTGTGCCACCACTTGTACGTAGTGGTTGTTAAATGTGTATTTGTTGAGGGGAAAAGAATGATTCAAAGTACATTCAAACCTGTTCCTACTCCTGTCATTGGCTTCTCTTACAGATGATTCTTCCATTTATTTCTAGCTCCTCTAGCTTCTAGCCAAAGAGAACATCTGATCTACCAGTAGCTCATGTTGTGTCTGTGTAAAAAAATCCATAGTCTGCACTTCTGTAAAAATTGTCTGAATGCAGCTCATAAAATCTGCATTGAAAGGAGAAAAATTAAAGAGATTTTGTTACTTAGAGGCCTGCAATCTGATTCTTTGCATGCATTGTGCAGTAATATGAAATTAGTAATAGTACACATTATATGTTTTCATTGTAAATGATCAAGAATGGTCAGAGAAAAATTTTCTCTCCTGTCTGAAATTTTTACTATGTAATGATGTTCTTTTTTGTTTTTCTTTTATTTTTTATGATTGAGTGAAAATACACAATCCCATAAAAATTTGCATACCTGCCGATGAGCGGCTCCCACTATTCTCCCTGCCCAGTGACAGCACAATTCTCATCTCCGTTCAGTACATATCATATCCTCCTAACAATCTCCTATCCCTTCCTCTCCACCCTCTCCTCCACATCCATTAAGAGGTCAGCTGGATGACATCCTATGGATGCATAGAATCATAAAGTGCACATGTGATATGGTCACTCTGTGTCACCAAGTCCAATCCATTTCTGTCTGAAGAGTTGACGTCCATTATGATTTATGGACAGGAGCAGTCTTAGGGCCAGAGACCATGCTCCCAGGGGAATCCCGAGGCCTCTGGACCATCAATTGTAGTCTTTTAGTGGAGATCTCAGGGTGTACCCCTTTTTATTCTTGTGTTGCCAGTGAGACTCAACTTTGTGAGCTCTATCACGGCTATCACTGCTGGTGGCTGGGCACCACCCAGTTCTTCTGGTCACATGCTGATGTAGTCACTCACTCATGTGGATCTCTGTCTTCTGGGTTCTCTGCCTCATGTCATTTTGGTCCTTGGAGATCATCCATTCCTGCTGAGTTGGGACCATTTGGTATACCTCAGATGGCAGCTTTTAAGGCCCCAGAAGCCACTCAACAATTTGGGGTGCAGAAGACTGTCTTAGCAAAATACTAGTTATGCCAGTTGGCCTCTATGTCTCTCTATGTCTCCTTGGATCCCTACCCCAGCTACTCCGTCTTTGCAATATTGGGTTAAGATAGGAGGAGTAATTGTGTTATGTTGAAGTCCAGTTAAAATTGATCTTCTTTGTAATGTGTGCTGCCACAGATTTCACCCAACCAACTTTATATCAACTACCTAATCTATACCTCACCCTCTCCGTCCCTCCCTCCACACCCTTGCAGCTCTGAAAGAGTCTTTTCTTCTATGCATGAATCTATTTTTAAGTTCTTATTGTAGGGGTCTCACACAGTATTTGTCCTTTTGTCACTGACTACTTTCACTCAACATGATGTCCTCCAACTGAAACCAGGTTATGAGATGCTTCCTAAAATCATCTTTATTATTCCATAATGTTCCATTGAGTATATATACCATAGTTTACGTATCCATTCCTCTGTTGTTGGGCATCTGGGTTGACTCCATCTTTTTGCTGTTGTGGACTGTGCTGCAGTAAACATTCTTGGGCATGTATCAATTGGTGTCAATGGCCTTGATTCTGTAGGGTGTATTCCAAGCAGTGGAATCACTGGATCAAATGGTATATCTATATCCAGCTTTTTAAGAAAGTGCCAGATTGCTTTTCAAAGAGGTTGCACCATTTTGCAATCCCACCAGCAGTGTTGGAGAGTTCCACTTTCTCCACAGCCTCTCTAGCATTTGTTGTTTTGTGTTTTTTGGATCATGGCCAACCTTGTTGGGATGAGATGATATCTCATTGTAGTTTTGATTTTAATTTCTTTAACAGCTAATGATTGTGAGCATGTCCACTTGTGTTTTTTGGGTGCCTGGATCTCCTCTTTAGAGAAGTGTCTGTCTGTCTCCTTTGCCCATCAGTTAATTGGATGATTTATCTTTTTCTTATTGATATTTTGTAGTACCTTATGGAATATGGAGATCAGATGTTAGTAATGATGTATTCTTGACTGACGAGTTAATGATGTTGTTTCCTATAGTCTTTGTTGTTCATCAGCACAGGAGAATTATAATTCTCCCCAAATCTCAGGACAGAATGAAATAATGTAGGTGCGTTCACAATAGTGGATCCCCTTGGCAGTCCAGGAACAACTTATGACTATTCTGAGATAACACTTTAACTTTTAATAAACTGCTTCAAAAGTTGGACTGTTTGTCTTGTGGTTAAAAAAAAAAAAAAAAGAGGCAGTACTACATAGGGTTATCTACCACCTGCTGTGACTTTATGGAATTTTTAAACCCCTTCTCCTGGAAGCTGATAAGCCTCAGTGCCCCTTTGGAAACATACAGGTGGGCCCCCACAGGTCAACTAGCCAGTTATGGAACAGGACTCTGGTGGGTGGTAGCAGACCCCTTTGCTAAATTTTTTGGTGCAAGGAGCCTTGACCTTTGTCCCAGAGACCTCTTGTGAGTCTAATTGGTTGTTTGAATTAGACATAAAAAGGGGATAATGCCATAAATCTATGAAAAAATTTTTGTGGTCATTACCCGTCCTGGGTGCCCCGGGGAAAGAGAAACTGTTTTCCTCTGTTCTGTGTCTGTTACTACATAAAAACACTATGTGATGATCAAGGGCAGTCAGTTATGCAAAAATATACTGAGGTCTGCTCCTGTGATGAATGGGAAAGCAGTCACATTAAGCATAAATTTGAGCAAAAACCCAATGAGACTAAAGAGGCTGGGCTCCTCAGGTAGCAGATGGAAGAGCTGTGCCAGTAAGTGCTGTATGTGGAAGTGCATATATCATGTGGTCATCTAACAACCTACCACAGTGCTGTGAATTGCTACTGTATAGCCCTTCTAACTGAGACTCTGTAACTCCCACCAAATGATGGGGTGAGGCTATGCAAATAAGATGCTTGTGGCCCACCAAAGGAACTGGACACCCTGCTAATGGAAATAAGGTGTATGAAACTCTTGTAGGGGTGGCACTATGCAAATAAGATGCATGGAATTGGTCAGCTTTGCACATGCTCTAGTAGGGCAGAAGCCAGGTCTAGAGTCGAGGGCTGAGGCCAAAGACTGAGAAGCTTGCATATGGGCACAGCTGAGAAGAAGCTGTCCTGATGGAAGAACTATATCCTTGTTCCTGTTCCCTCCACCTTGATACTGAATTGTAAGCTGTTACTTCCTAATAAGCCCAATGGTTGTGAATATGGCCTGTGAGTTCTATGTGGCCATTGCAGTGGATTATTGAACAGCAGAGAAGTAGAAAGTTCCATAGGAGGGATGGCTGATGTTAGAATTGGGAAAGGGATTGGAGGATGAAGGTATGTTTGACTTCTGCCTCATAGGAATCAGCCTTGGGCTGATGCTGATCTTAATTATCCTCTCCCCTCATGAAGTTAGACCAGAAGGTATGATGCCAGGATGCCATACTGCCCTGCTCCAAGCCACTCTGCCGATACCACCTCACAGTTGACACATGGAGAACCAAGATGACCTCTCCAAGTGAGATAATGTGCTTTTGGACTGCTCTTCTACCCGAAGACCTACTTCTTTGTAGAGGGAAGTATGTGAGGGTAGGGGTCCAGGTACCACCTTGTCTAATAGGAGCAAATGTCTTCATGGAATAGTCAAAGTGTGCTGAAGATTTGATAGTACTGAAGGTTGTGAAACCATTTTAGTTCTTTTGGATGCTAGAACACAAGTCATGGTCATGCTTTGCATAAACCAAAAAAATGAATCCACTGCTGTTGACTGAAGTCTGTCTCATAGTGACCCTATATAGGACAGAGTTGAACTGCCCTATAGAGTTTCCAAGGAGCAGCTGGTAGATTTAAACCGCTGACCTTTTAGTTAGCAGCCAAGCTCTTAACCACTGTGCAGCCAGGGCTCCTACAGTGAATAGATGTGGAAAAAACTCTTAGATTGCACAATGGACTAATGTGAGTGTATGAGTGGGCCCTTTTTAGCCAATACACAGGAAAGATGCTGTGATACTGCTGAATATACTGTAGGACTGTATATGGTAAGTATATATTGTCATCTCCTGGTTGTAAGCGGTGTCCCTCGTGAGAAAATGCCACGTAGAACAGAGGCAGTGGGATGAGCAGCTCACCAAGCTTTCCTGGCAAAGCCATTAGGGATCAGTAAGCCAGTGTAAGATCTGTGTTGGGGAGATGAGGTGAAAGGAGGTCTCTGTACTGATCAAGGAACTAATGGATGCAGAGTGCCTGAAGAAATTATACTACAACAGCCCTGCATTGTTTGTGAGAAATCCAGTGGTACCTGATGCCTCGCTGTGGAATATTGAAGCTCAGTGCAACAACCATCTTTCTTGTTGTGTAATTACACATATCATAATGATAAGTCCCTTGAATATCCTGAAGGACCTGATGTATAGAGGTGGACACGCTAATGGTTTCTTTAAATCCCACTGCATCCATGTGATCATTGTATAAGGCTAGGTTCTCTAGAGGAGCAAAACCAGTGAAGTGTATACATATATACATACATATACATCTGAGGACTGCCAATTAAGTTCATGAACTCATCCTAGAAAAAGCAGTATATATCACATTGCTGTATATCACTACGGTCACCTTCAAAGTACTCCCCTTGGGAAGCTATGCACTGATGCCAGCGCTTAGTACACCCTTCAAAGCAATTTTGGAAGTTTTTCTGGAATGGCTGTCAGAGCTGTTGTTGTATTACCCTTAATGTCCTGAATGCCATCAAAATGTCTTCTTTCAATATTTCCTTTATCTTCTGGTAAAGAAAAAAGTCACTGGGGGCCAGATCAGGTGAGTAGGGAGGGTGTTCCAATACAGTTATTTGTTTATTGGCTAAAAACTCCCTCACAGACAAATATATGATTAAATTTGCAAACTTGCCACCTTGTCACTGTGCACAATGGCCATTCCAGAAGGAGTTCCAAAATTGCTTTGAAAGGTCGACTATGTGCTGGTGTCAGTGCATAACTTCCCAAGGGGAGTACTTCAAAGGTGACTATAGTGATACTTAGCAAAGATGTATATAGCACTTAGAACAATTAAGTTCGTGGACTTAAATGTCAGACCTTGTATACAAAGAATTATCTTAAGGAAATGGCTTGCACAGTTGTGGAGGGTGGCACATCTCAGATCTGTGGGTCGGGCAGCAGTCTGTGGGCTAGTGGCTCATGTCCCAAGAAGCAGAGATCAGAGGATGACAAGTTGGATACAGGATGCAGAGACAGCTTTGCCAAAATATCCATGTATATTGGAGGCAGGTCCTAGGGAAACAGCACATTATGGGAGAACACACCCCTGTGTGATTGGAAAAGTTGTAATGTGGCTTCAAGGCTCAGTGATTGTCTCATTGTCTAGTGCTGCTGTAACAGAAATACCACAAGTGGATGGTTTTAACAAAGAGAAATTTATTTCTTTGCAGTGAAGTCGGCTAAAAGTCCAAATTCAAGGCATCAGCTCCAAGGAGAAGCTTTCTCTGCCACCTTTCTTTCCCCAGACAAGGAGCGGTCTACACAGGGACCCCCAGTCCAAAGAACTTGCTGTATTCCTGGCCTTGCTTTCTTGGTGGTATGAGGTCCTCAGTTTTCTTCTTCCTCCACTTTCCTTTACATCTCAACAGATTGCCTTAAGGCACAATACAATCTTACAGATTGAGTCAAGCCTCCCAATATAGCTGCCACTGTCTTCCCTAATTAACATCATAGAGGCAGGATTTATAGCATATAGGAAAATCACTTAATACTGGTTGGATGCACTGTGGGTGGATATGTGTTGTTGTTAGGTGCTGTTGAGTTGGTTCCAGCTAGGTACAACAGAAAGAAACAACTGTCCAGTCCTGTGCCACCCTCACAATCATTTAGTTATGTTTGAGGCTTTTGCTGCAGTCAAGCCATTTCATTGATGGACTTCTTGTTTTTTCCTGATGCTCTGCTTTGCCCAGCATGGTGTCCTTCTCTAGGGACTGGTCCTTCCCTAACATGTCCAAAGTATATCAGTTGAAATCTCACCATCCTCACTTTAAGGAGCTTTCTGGTTATACTTCTTCCAAGACAAATTTGTTCATTTTTTGACATGTTCAGTATTATTTGCCAGCACTGTAATTCAAAGGCATCAATTCCTCTTTGGTCTTCCTTATTCATTGTCTAGCCTTCACATGCATATGAGGTGATTGAAAACAGCATGGCTTGGGTCAGGCACACCTTAGTCCTCAAAGTCTTATCTTTGTTTTTTAACATTTTAAGGAATTGTTTTGTGGCACATTTGCTTAATGCAATACATTGTTTCATGTCTTGACTGATGCTTCCAGTGGGTATTGATTATGGACCCAAGTAAAATGAAATCCTTAAACAACTTCAGTATTTTCTCCTTTTATCATGATGTTGCTTATTGGTCCAGTTAGAAGCATTTTTGTTTGCTTTATCTTGAGATGTAATTATACTGAAGGCTGTAGTCTTTGATCTTCAGTAAGTGCTCAAGTTCTCTTTACTGTCAGCAAGCAAAGTTGTGTTATTTGCATAATACAGGTTGTTCATGAGTCTTCCTCTAGTACAGATGACAGGTTCTTTGTATAGTCCATCTTCTCAGATTATCTGTTCAGCCTGCACGTTGTATAAATACGGTGAAATGATGTAACTTGCACACCCACCTTGCCTGATTTTAAACCACATAGTAGCCCTCATTCTGTTCTGCTTCTTGGAGAAGCTCAATATCATCAGTTAGAACATGACCAGAGGCCAACTCTAGGACAGACCACCAGTTGCCCATAGGCAAGTTCAAGTTGAAAAAAGTTAAAACAAGTCCCTCAGAGCCAAAGTATGGCCTCAAGTATATTCCCCTTGAATTTAGAGATCATCTAAAGAGTTGAGTTGATGAACTTAACACTAATGACCAAAGATGAAGTGAGTTGTGGGATGATACCAAGGACATCATACGTGAAGAATGCACAAGGTCGCTAAAGATACAAAAGAAAGAAAAGACCAAAATGGATGTTAGAGGGGACTCTGAAACTTACTCTTAAATGTAGGGTAGCTAAAGTCAATGGAAGAAATCAAGAAGTAAAAGGACTGAAGACAATGTCATTAATTAATATCACCTGCCATTACAATTTTGCTAAAGATAATTAAAAAACAATTGCAGCAGAACATTGTAATAAGCAACTGCCAGGAATTGAAGCTGGATTCACAAGAGGGCATGAAATGGGAGATATCATTGCTGATTTCAGATGGATAGTGGCTGAAAGCAGATAACACCAGAAGGATGTTTACCTGTGGTCATTGACACATTATGTATAACATTGCAAAGAATGTTATATATAACATAGCAAAAACGTAATTGTGCTCATGTATATGCATTGAGTATGTGTAATTATTTTCCTGATTATAAGTGATGTTCCCAGTGGGGAAATGCCACTATTAGAGCAGTACTAGTGGGATTAGTGGAGAACTGGGAGCCCAACAAAATGTCCCAGCCCAGCCATAAGGGATTAGTAAGGCAGTTAGGATACTGGGGTTTGGGGGTGGGGAGTCAGGTGAAAAGTGTCCTTATACTGATCAAGGAACTAATGGAGGCAGAGTTGCTTAAGAGACTATATATATTACCCTGTCAGCCTAGTGCAGCACTATTCATACAGTAAAAATAATCCAGTAGTGCTTCATGCCTGACTATGAAGTGCTGCATCTCCATATGTTAGTAGGCCTCCTTTCCCCTGCAGTTCTAGATACCATAATAATTTTAGAGTCAAGTGCAAAGACTTGAGGGTCTCATATGTAGTGGTGGACGTGATAATTCACTGTATTCATGTGATTATAGCCTACTGATTTCACTGGACGCAGACTATAACACATGTTCAACCTGCTATGCAATGGCAACCTAAATCACCTATCTTTTCTCACCAGAGGTGTCTTGGTACCATTGTATAGATGATATTATTCCAGTTAGAAGGGCTAAGGTCAGTGTGTTCTCTGTCTTAAAACACCCAATATGTGAGTAAACAGGGATAGAAGAGAAATGCCCGAAACAGTCAGTGATAAGCCACCCAAGAAAATTTCCTGGGGACCATAAGGGCTCATGCCTGGAGCACAATCTCTGAGTCTGCAAGAAAAATGGGTGGCCTTACAACCTCCAGAAAAGCAAAAGGAATCACAGCATAGGACAGGCTTTTTCATTATTTCATGAACTCCGTACCTCAAATAGGGATCCTGATAGCCAGTTACATAAGATAGCTAGAAAGGCAGACACTTTGATCAACAACATAACTAGAAACTATCCAACAAATTGTACAGACAGTTTTTCCACTGAGAACCATCATTTTTGAAGACTGGAGCCTCTGGCAAAAAGATGAGGCCACTAGACAATGACATCATTTGGGGTTTTGTTCCTGGCACTTGACTGGTACTACCAGTTGATGTATCCCATTTGAAAGACTTGCTGGCAGGTTAATGGTGCTAATGGCCATCAAGAAAGTAAGGAAGTGAGAGTGTGGTTTTTTTATGCTCTGATATCATTGGACTAGTCAGAAATGAGAGCACTAACAAAGTGTGTATTGTCCAACAGGCGCTGATTTTTAACAGCCAAAGCCAGGTGCTGTCGAGTTGGTTAGGGAAGAATTGAAATGTGCATTCCTGGTGTCTCAGAGCTTCAGGAAAAAGTATGGAGTAACCTTTCTGACATGGGTGCCAGTCAGCAAGTCTTTCAAATGGGATACATCAACTGGTAGTGCCAGTCAAGTGCCAGGAACAAAACCCCAAATGATGTCATTGTCTAGTGGCCTCATCTTTTTGCCAGGGACTGGGCTAGCCCTTGAGGCTTCTGACCTCTTCTATACACTCATATTTCTGAAGATAAACTCAAATCGGTATTTAATAGGCTATGAAATTTGTGCAAACACAGAGAAAACTACTGAGAGATGTACATAGGAAAGAGAACTCTGCTCTGCAGGTGGAGTTATGGGCTGTGGAGCTTGCCCTTCACATTACCCTACAAAAGCATCTTGTTTACATTTCAACTGACTCATGGACAGCCACCATATCTGACAGTGTGGGGCTGGTTCCTGGCAGCAGCACAGCTGGATGATCAAATCTGAGCCTTTGTGTGGGGTAAACATTATCAGCAGATTGCACAGGGCCCACATCCCTTTTTATGTCCTACATGGATGCCTGTGGATGAGGACATTATAGAATGAAAACCAAATCAGTCAATAAGCTGATAAGACCTATGCTGCTCAGGTAAGGTTAATGACCACCTGGATAGGCAGTCATATGTATTTGTTATTGTTAGGTGCCATTGAGTGGGTTCCTCCTCATAGGGAACCTAAGTACAACATGTTCAAAGTGTGTGAGACATAGCCTTGCAATTCTTGCTTCTAAGGAACATTCTGATTGTACTTCTTCCAAGACAGATTTGTTCATTCTTTTGGCAGTCCATGGTATATTGAGTATTTTTCTCCAACACCACAATTCGAAGGTATCAGTTCTTCAGTTGTCGTTATTCAATACCCAGCTTTCACATGTGTATGAGGTGATTGAAAACACCATAGCCTGGGTCAGACATTCTGTCTTGGTCATCTAGTACTGCTATAACATAAATACCACAAATGGATAGCTTTAACAAAGACAAGTTTATTTTCCCATAGTGCAGTGGGCTGAAAGTCCAAATTCAGGGTGCCAGCTTTAGGGGAATGCACTCTCTGTTGGCTCTGGAGGAAAGTCCTTGAATTAAATCAGTCTTTCTTTGGTGTGAGAGCATCTTGGAACATGAACTTCAGGTCTGAAGGACATGCTCTGCTTTCTTTCTTTGGTCTGAGAGCATTTTGGCCCATGAACTTCAGGTCTGAAGGACATGCTCTGCTTTCTGTGGTGTTTGTTTGGTGGTTTGAGGTCCTCAACTCTATGCTTGCTTCTCTCTCTCTCTTTTTTTTTTATCTCTTATAAGATAAAAGGTTGTGCAAGCCAAATTCCAGGGAAACTCAGATATTAAGGTTGCTATACTCCCACTGTACTCCTCTTTAATGTAATCCAATCTTGCCCTATTAACCATAGGCAGAGATTAGGATTTACAACACAGGAAAATCAGAAAATGGAGAACAACCCCACAATACATGGAATTATAGCCCAGCAAAATTGCTGTACACTTTTTTGAGGGGGACACAATTCAAGCCATGATACTTACTATTAACATACGAGGGCAAGGAAGCCTGGAAAATGTGCCCTGAGTGCCAGATACACAGTTGAGTACAAAAGGAATCTTTAGATCTCACGTGTGGAAGTGCCAGAGCTGGTGCTATAACTTCCCCTTGAGGGTACCACTGTGCATGGACAGTAACAGATAGCTTTTCAGAGCATGGCACTGCCAACACGGTTCATGCAGTCAGTGGAGGCGTAGTATGCAGACTCCTAGTTGGATGCTGTCTTATATTTGGATTCATCAATAATGTTCCTTCAGTCAGTGGTGCCACCTTTGTACCAAAATCTACCTAGCAGTAGGCAACTTGATGGGATCTTTTATGGACCATTCATTTCCAGTATCAGCCCCACTGAAAGATGCTGCAGTTGTTTTTTTGTTTTTTTTTTTTTAATTATTACTAAGTATTAGTAGTAGTGTTGCATCAGTCTTTGGTCAGGGATCATCTTGGTGCAGGAACCTTAGGTTTGAAGGATGTTCTCAACTCCTGGTGCTGCTTTCTTGATGGTGTGAGCTTCCCAATTCTCTGCTTGCCTTCGTCTCTTTTTATCTCCCGTTGGATGAAAGGTGGTGCAGGCCACACTCCAGGGAGTCTCCCTTAGCAAGGGTGTTGCAGTTCTACCCTAATCTTCTTTTAACACAGTCATCCTATCTATGAGCCACAGGCAGAGATTAAGATGCATAGTGTAGGAAAAAAAATCGCAAAATATTGTGAATGGTGACCCAGCCAAATGGCTACACAGATATTTAGGGGGGACACAGTTCAATCCATGACAGGCTCTATACATAATTCTTTTGTATTCCACCTCTGATAATTTCAGAAAGGCTTCTTCATCTGGGAAGTTGTTTGATTGTTTATTTTGGGAGTTTTTCAGAGATATGGTGGTCTGCTTCATTAAATTGTTAGATATTGATGTTGTCTTCATGCCATCAAAAAGCTGTTTGGTTTCTCTGATACTACACCAATGGGAGCTGTAGTGAAGCTCTAAGAAGGGAGTGAGTAAGGGCACTGAGTTGGCCGCCAGTCCCTGCTGTGTTCTCTAGATGCAGCTGACTTATTTACAGCTTCTTTGGTAATAGACATACTGCCAAGCCCTGTGATGCTGTTTGGCTTGGCAGCTTGCCCCAGCTGGATCCTCATGGGTGGTAGGCCCCGCCTTCTGGCTGATAAAGATGGTGACCTACTTGTGCTGACTCTGGTATCACATCAGTCGAGACTATAGTTGTAGCTCAGGAGAGAAGGATTCCCCTGTACTCTGCTGTCAGGGACTGCTGCAGTCTCTAGATGCACTTATCTTTGAAAACTGTTTTTTTGCTGATAGGGGTGCTGTCCAGCAGCAGCCAAAAGCAGTAGGGCCCTTAAAGGTAGCAGTCCTTGCCTCCTGGGTGGGAAAGATGGCATCCTACTTATAGAGTCTCTTAGGGGCTGTCAGCAGATGCTATGACATGGCTCAGTAAAGGGAGGTGGAAGTGGTGCCACCAAACTTGGCCACCAGCCTCCGTTGCGTTTTGTAGATGCGCTTATCTTAAAAACTGCTCTTCTGCTGAGTGAGGCATTGGCCAGTGGTAGCTGATAGCAGCCGGGCCCTCAGGGGTGGCAGGCCCTGCCTCCTGGTTGACAAAGGTGAAGCACTACTTATGGAGTCTCTTGGGGGCCATCAACGGACGCTATGACGTGGCGAAGGGAGGGTTTAAAGCACCGCCACACTTGGCTGCCAGCCGCTACTAGGTTCTCTAGGCACGATTGTCTTAAAAATGACTTTTCTGCTGAGGGAAACACTGTCCAGACAGGCGCTGTTGCTCAGTGTGGGACTTAGCCCAAGTCAAGCCCTCAGGTGTGGTGACTGCACCTCTCACCTGACTAAGGAGGCGCCCTGTATGAGCCACCTTTTCTGCAGTGAGTCAGCAATATCTGTGGTGCATCTCAGAGG
The DNA here is from genome assembly GCA_028571685.1 of Heterohyrax brucei. NCBI lineage: Eukaryota > Metazoa > Chordata > Mammalia > Hyracoidea > Procaviidae > Heterohyrax > Heterohyrax brucei. Next base: position 31,031,107 of record CM053166.1, on the reverse strand, counting down.
AGAGAGGGAGGGAAGTGCACCGCCACCCTTGGCTACCAGCTGTCGCTACATTCTCTAGGCACGATTGTCTTAAAAACAGCTTTTCTGCTGGGAGATGCACTGTCCAAAAAGACACTGTTGCTCAGCATGGGAGTTAGCCCCAGCCAGGACCTCAGGCGTGGCCGACTCTGCCTCTCAGCTGACCAAGGTGGCACCCTGTCTGAGCCACCTCTCCTGTGCTGAGCCAGCAGTATCTATGGCACAGCTCAGAGAAGAAAGTGGGGAGGAGCACTAGCACCCTCAGTTGCCACCTGCTGTTGGGCTCTCTAGATGTGACTGACCCAAGCACAGCCTCTCTGCTGCTGGATACACCGTTTACTTAGGGACTACAGCTCAGTATAGTAGCCAGGCCATGCCTGGTTCCCAGGCTTGGCAGTTCCAGTCCCAGGCTCCTGGTTAATAAAGCATCCATACTTGTAGTCCTTTCAGCCACTGCACCAGCAGAAGTGGGACTTACTGCGCCACTGCCTTTCTTGCCTCTGGCAGATGTAGTTTCCCCCTTTTGGTTGCCCAGTCTGATCTCACAACACTGTGTCTGATCTTGGCGCTCCCAGAATGTCTACACTGCTCTGTTCAATTATTTTTCTAGGCCTTAGTTCTCAGAGTGAATGAGAGATGTGACTAGTCTGCCATCTTGGCCCCACCTCACCTTGCTACAGTTCTTAAAAAAGGAACTGTAAAAGAGAATTGAACAACTGATGCTCATCTCATGGTGGAGCTCGTACTTAAGAAAATTACTTTGGTTCCTCATATGGCATTTCTCCTTCAGTTGCCTGCCATTTAAATCAGATATTTTATTGTAAGTTTGGACTGGGGAAGGAGGAGATTTGGACTGGGTTCTGGTTAGGTTTCTAGAATTTGTAAGATACAAAGTGGAACTGTGAGATAGAAGACTCTAACGAGATGTTTCCTTTCTACCTGATTATGCTTGTTAACTGTGGGTTATTATGGTTAATGGTGATAACGATCATGAATATGAAGTGACCATTTTTAACAGGTTCCTGAGGTGGCTGACGTTTCAGGGTGTGGAAGCTACCCTAGGCTGGTGCAAGGCATATAAATGAGAAACTGCTGAGATACCCAGGGATGAATTGGAGCATGTTGTGAAGGTAAGACGAGGAGAGGGTTGGAAAAAGCCTTAGTGATTACTGCAGAGAATGGTCGTATTGATACCTCATAGTTGGACAGATCCACAGGTCTGTCCTTACTCAGGCTTTATCTTCTTCAGAATAACATTGATTTTCTGTCCCTGTGACTTTTATGTTCCCCGGTTTTTCAACCTATTGCTGTCACTATTTCCTCTCTGGCTTGTCTTTCTCCTCCAATCCTCTAAGTTTTAGTTTTCTCCAAAGAGTTGTTTTTAAACTCCTCTATTCTTATTTCTCTCCCTTGCCAAATTTTACAGGTGTGAAAATGATGCTTATATGCATATTTTCTCCCTAACGTCTCCCTCTTGTTTCTGGCTCCCTGCTCTGGCTCCTTTTGTACAGATAAGATGTTCATTCCTATCTTATTGTGGGTATGAACTCCAGGGATGGGTGTCAGTCTCTATAATGTTGGGGACCTAGGCTCCTACCTTGTGAGTTTGCTGTTTTAGCCTGTTGCCCTCCTTCATATGGTTAAGGATCGCTCACCACCATTTACAGCCCCTAGAAGGAAGGGAAAAGGGTAAGGAGCACACTGTACCAAAAAAGGAAACCAAGTCACTGCTGTTGAGTCAATTCTGACTCACAGAGACCCTGTAAGACAGAGTAGAACTGCTCCATAGAGTTTCCTAGGAGCACCTGGTGGATTTGAATTGCTGACCTTTTGGCTAGCAGATGTAACACTTAACAAATAACACTACCGGGGGAGGCTAAATTCTGTAATGTTTGGGCAGAGCCTGGCTATTTGTTCAGGGGAGTATGAATGTTGATTAGTAACTTGCCATCTCCTTGACAGGTAGAGGTTTAGTAGTGTCTTAGTCACTTAGTGCTACTATACAAAAAATACCACAAATGGATGGCTTTAGCAAAAAGAAGTTTATTCTCTCACAGTCCAGTGGGCTAGAAGTCCAAATTCAGGGCACCAGCTCCAGGGGGAGGCTTTCTCTTTCTGTCAACTCTGAAGGAAGGTCCTTGTCATCATCTGCCCTTGGTCTGGGAACGTCTCTGCACAGGAACCTCAGGTTCAAAGAATGCATGTTGCTTCCGGTGCTGCTTTTTTGGTGGTATGAGGTGCTCATGTTTCTCTGTTCACTTCTTTCTTTCATATCTCAAAAGACATTGGCTTAAGACGCCATCTCATCTTGTAGATCTCATCAGTATAACTGCCACTAACCCATCTCAGTACATCATAGTGATAAGATTTACAACACATAGGGAAATTGGATCAGATGACAAAATGATAGACAGTCATACAATACTGGAAATCATGACCTAGCCAAGTTGACAGATATTTTTTGGGGACACAGTTCAATCCATGACAAAAAGTATTGGGAGTAGAGAATTATTGGGATTTCCCCTTATCTGTTAGCTGACGTCATGTCCCCAGAAGACAGTTCTTAAGGGTTTTCACGTTGCTATGATGGCTTTCTTGCAGTTCCTTTAGTTGTTTCTGCTGTTCTCTACTAACAACTTTAAATATTCTAGTGATTTTTATGGATTTACAAACTTTGTCTGCTTGAGGATAGTATAATCAGTTCAAAGCTATTTGGGGGTGATATTTATTGCAGAACATCAAAGGGGATAGGGTTCTGTTCAAGATGGGCACCAGCGCATCTCTTGCTGTTTTTGTATGAGTGTTTCCTGATGATGGGAGAATTAACATGGAGGAGGACCCAAGAGGAATTTTTGTAGTATTGAAATGTAAAAAGAAATTTGTGAAAATATTCTTGTCTGGAGGTGTGTATTAACAGTACAAACCTTTGCCTGACTCCTGTGATGGGGTGAATGCCACATAATATTCTGCAGCCAGACTCAAAGGGCCATGCTGACTGGTGAGATAAATCCTGGTACTCTAAATATTACTAAATGCTTATTTCACAGTAAATACATACCTGTCACCCTAGAATATTCTTCCACTAGAATGTGTACTCCCTTTGCATTACAAACCTTATGTGAGAAAATTCTTGATTTAGATATGAGGCTCATCTGTATGATTGCAAGTGCCTATGGCATAGGGTGGGAACCAACAATGGCCATTGCACCCTACAGTAACTCTCATGTAGCCAAAGCAACATCATCAGTGCTGTGGGACAGTATTTGTTTCACATCTGTGCACTCATGTTGAGCACATTTCATAATCTGGTTTCTCAGTTCTTATGTTTCCCAGACCTCCTTTGCCATGTTCAAGAAGAATGTGATTAGTAAGACCAGACATATTTCACATGTTCTGCATGACATAGCATACATGCTAGAGGAAACGTCTGACCAATAGAGTAACATACTATGTAGAATAGGAGCCAAGCTGGAGATGAGGATACAGTGTCAATTTATATGAGAATGAAGTCTGTCAAGGTTAAACTTGGGTCAGGGATGACCTGTAAGGCTTCCCTCTGACCAGTCTATGGTTGGTCATCAGAATAGCTTTTGTCCTATTTAAATATGAAAAAAGTGCAGAGTAATGGGTCTTCAACAGCCTTTTCTGCCTCTTTCTTCCTTTCCTCTTACACTTGATCCTTTGAAACATGTTACGAATTTTAGATTAAATATCAATTAAGAAGGTTTAATTTTACAACCACAAATTCATGTCCCCAAGAAGAATCAGATGAAGGTAATTAAAGTAGTAGGACTATGTTGAAGCAAAAAAAGTTTTCTGTGCAAAGATTAGTAGTTCCACTAGATGGTAGCAGATGATTATATTTTGTACGTTTAGAGTGACTGGGTTATTTAGAAAAATCATTTGGGAAAGTAAAAATTATATCTGAAATGCTGCTTCTTTTGTAGAGGGTAAAATGCAGTGGAGTTCAAGTCTATAAAAGAAAGTTGCAGTAGAACTAATTTTCTCAAAAAATTAGCCTTTGTTGACATGGTAAGAAAATACCAATTTCAGGCCTGGTTCCTGGTGACTTTTGACTTGTACTAGATAAAATTTAGCAGAACAACATGAGTCCCTTATTTTCTTTATTTCCTAGTAGTATTCAGTGTGCATGTTTTAAAGGAAATTCTCCCTGGATTTCCGTGGGGGGCCATGAAGTTGTTTGTGTTGAAATAACATTTGAAATTACAGAGAACACTTGGAGGAGGTAAATTTGGCAGTGAGAATAACAGCATATATTAGCATTTTTAAGCAAGATTTTATCTGCTTTTGACCTATTTCTTACAAACTCTCCATTAGTGTTGCAAAGTGCAGTAGCACACAGTAGTCTGCTATGTTGGCTCAAGGTTCAACCTAGGCTCCTGATGAAAAATAGCTATCACTTGTCTGTCATACTCTTGTGGCTTGCGTGTTGCTCTGATGCTGGAAGATATGCTGCTGGTATTTCAAATGCCAGCAGGGTCACCTACAATGGACAGATTTCAGCAGAGCTTCCAGACTAAGACACACCAGAAGGGACTGTCAATCTACTTTGAAAATTAACCACTGAGAACCCAATGGATCACAAGATAATATTGTCTGATACAGTGCTGGAAGGTGAGTCCTCTGGCTTGAAAGATACTCAGAATGCACAGTGGCTGCAACACTGCACGTAAGACCAGGCCATGTTTTGTTCTGCGGTATGTGGGGTCACTGTGAATTGAAGCTGACTTGACTGTAACGAACAGCAACGAGAAATAGACACTTCAAAGGAAGGATAGGATTCAAGGAAATAAGTGACTAAAAAGTTGTTTTCCAGAGGAGCTGGAAATTGGTAAAATAAAACCAGCTCATAGTATATTCATGCACACATATATGCATATGAATACCTGCAGAAGTTCTTCAGTGTGATACTGTATGAGGATAAATAGATTACTTGGTAATGACTGATTCTATACATTAATTTTTTTTTCTTCTATCTGTTCCGTAATGCCTCACTGCATCAATGTTGGAAATCTGAGACATGGAAATTAGCCAAGAGGGTTTCCTCAAAAGTTTCTACAACAGGTCTTGTTGGTGTCCTGCATTTGCCTCAGGCCTTACCACTTCAGTGTGTTTGAGTGGGCTTCCACTGCCAGTATCTGCATCTAGGACCTGATGGCTTTCCACAAAGCCTCTGAAGCCTACCCTGCCTTAACCGTCCTCCACAGGTTTATGACTCAGCACTGTGAGGAGGAGCTTGGGTGGTACAAGCAGTTTGCGATTCATTGCTAACCTAAAGGTTGTCTGTGGCTCCACGTAAGAAAGGCCTGCTGAACTGCTTCCATAAAGATTACTGCCAGATGTTTCCTTAAAAAGTTGGAAATAGATATGCCATTTGATCTAGTAATCCCACTGCTTAGAGTTTATCCTGCAGAAAAAAAGGCTGTCACACGAACAGACCCATGCTCATGAATGTTTGTTGCAGCACAGTCCACAATGGCAAAAAGATGGAATTAACCTCGATGCCCATCAACAGATGAGTGGATGAACAAGCTATGGTGCATATACTCAGTGGAACACTCTACAATGATAAAGAACAATGATGATTTTAGGAAGCATCCCATAACCTGGTTTCAGTTGGAAGACATTAAGCCAGCCAAGTGCCGTCGAGTCGGATCCGCGAAGACGAAGACATTATGCTGTGTGAAATCAGTCAGCAGCAAAAGGACAAATATCATATGAGCCCCCTGCTATAAGGACTTAAAAGAGGCTTACATACAGAAGAAAAGACTCTTTGATGACTACATGGGTGGGGAGGGAGGCCGAGGGTTGGTCATAGATTAGACAGTTGATGGAAATTTGGTTGGGTGAAAGCAGTGACAGAATTCAGTAGAAAGTAGATCAACTTAACTGGGCTTCACTGTAAACTAAAAGCTCTTCTAATCTCAACCAAATACTGCAAGGATAGAGTAGCAGGGGTGGGGTCTGGGTACCATGCTCTCGGGGGACATCGAGATCGATTGGCATAAGTATCCTATTGCTAAGAGAGTCTTCTGCACCCCATATTGGTGAGTGGAGTCTGGGGTCTTGGTCTTAAAAGCTAGCAAGCTGCCATCTGAGGTACAACAAATGGTCTCAACTCATCCAGAACGTATGAACACCTAGAACACCAAAGACACAAGGTAAAAAGAGCCCAGGAGACAGAAGGACTCATGTGAATGGGAGACTGTATCAACATGTGACTAGAAGAACTAGATGGTGCCTGGCCACCACCAAAGATAGCTGCAAGGGAGTACACAATGTAGAGTCCCTGTGGCAACATGTGAGAAAGAGGGGTACAGCTGAAGAACTCTACTAAAAGATCACAATTGATGGTCCAACGACCCAGGGTATCCCCTGGGAGCATGGTCCCTAGACCTGCTGCTGCTCCTGTCTAGAAAACATTACTGAGGTCAACTCTTCAGACAAAAATGGGCTAGACTCAGGGACACAATGTGACCATATGGTGTGTGTACCCTATGGTTCTGTGCATTTGTAGGAGGCTGTCCTGCTCTCTTTCTAGATGGGAGAGAAGAGGGTAGAGACGAGGGGACAGGAGCTTGTTAAGAGGATACGACAAGTATAAAATGAAAAGGAAGAATGTGCTGTCATGGGTTAAGGAGAGCGGAAGGAGTTGCAGATAGGTGGGCATGCAAAATTAATTTGGATTGTATGCTTTCACTTAATCGCAATAAAATAGAAAAAAGGAGATTACAGCCAGTAAAACCCTATGCAGCAGCTTTATTTGCTAACACATGAGGTCACCTTGGGTTGGCAACTTGTAATGACAGCAATGCCAAATTTTTATTTTATTTTATTTTTTAAATTTTTATTTAACATCACGGAGTGAAAATGTACATTCCCGTATAAATTTACATGCCCACCTATATGCAGCTTCCACTGCTCTCCCTGTCCGGTGACAGCACACTATTCCTCTCTGCTCCATACATGTCTCATCCTCCCAACAGCCTCCTTTCCCATCCTCTCCGTCCTCTCCCCTTCCTCCAGCCAGAGGTCAGCAAGATGATATCCTATAGATGTATAGAACCATAAAGTGCTTCCAATATATGGTCACTCTGCATTGCCAAGTCCAATCCATTCCTGACCAAAGAGTGGACCTTTGTTACAATTTATGGGAAAGGGCAGCATCAGGGCCGGGGGCCATGCTCTCAGAGGAACCCCATAACCACTGGACCATCAATTGAGGTCTTTTAGTGGAGATCTCATGATGCACCCCTTTTTATTCTTGTGTTGCCAGTGAGACTCCTCTCTGTGAGCTCCATCGTGGCTATCACTGGTGGTGGCTGGGCACCATCTGGTTCTTCCGGTCCCAAGTCGATGTAGGCACCCACTCTTGTGGGTCTCTCTGTCTTCTCGGTTGTCTTTACCGCATGTCATTTTGGTCCTCGGTAAGCATCCGTTCCTGCTGAGTTGGGACCATTTGCTGTGTCCTCGGAGCAATGCCAAATTTATTGTAATACCCCACAGAAGTAGTGAGGTTTGTGATTTCCCTGCTTCCCCACTCTCCTGCTAGTGCTCTTAGGAATCACTCCCAAATACAGTCTTTTTTAAATGAAAATTTTTGTTCAGATAGTTGTAAATTTAAATGCAGTTGTAAGTAGTTACATAAAGAGATCCTGTTTGTCCTTTATCCTGTTTACTCCCATGATGGCATTTGCAAATCTGTAGTATTATATCACAACCAAGATATTCAAATTCATGCAATCCACCCATCTTATTATTCAGATTTATCCAGTTTTACTTGTACTTCTTTGTGTTTAATTTTGTACAAATTTGAACATTATTGACTTAACAAATACTCATTAAATATATATGTGTGTATACATATGTATATTTTTGTTATTGAGGTAAAATTCATGTAACAAAATTAACTGGTGATCATTTGAAAGTATACAGTAGCATTTATTAAAGGCATTATGTTGTACAACTATCACCTCTATCGAGTTCTACAGTATTTCCATCACCCTAAAAGGAAACCCCATACGTATTACACAGTCACTCCTCTTTCTCCTCTGTTCTTGTTGTTAGGTGCTGTTGAATTGGCTCCAACTCATAGCAACCCTATACATAACAGAACAAAACACTGCCCAGTTTTGTGCCATGTCCACCGTCGTTTTTATGCTTAAGCCCATTGTTGCAGCCTCTGTGTCAGTCCATCTTTTGAGTGTCTTCCTCTTTTGTGTTCACCCTCTACTTTACCAACTGTTTTAGTCAGCTAGGCTGCTCTAACAGAAATACCACAGAGTGGATGGCTTTAACAAAGAAAGATTTATTCTTACACAGTCCGGTAGGTTGCAAGTCCATATTCAGGGTGTCCGCTCCAGGGAAATACTTTCCCCTTGTCGGTTCTGGAGGAAAGTCCGGTATTGCATCAGTCTTTGTCCAGGGAGTGTCCTCACGCAAGAACCTCTGGTCTGAAGGACGCGCTCTGCTCCCGGTGCTGCTTGCTTGATGGTAGCGAGGTTCTCAAATTGTCCTTTGTTTCTTTTTCCTTTTATTCCTTGCAAGCTAAAAGCATTAAGGGTGGGGCAAGCCATACTCCAGGGAAACTTCCCCCACAGCAGGAATTCATAGCCCCACCCTAATCCTTTAACATACAGGTTAGCAAAACCACACAATGGAGGACAGTCCCAAGATACTGGGAACCATATCCCAGCCATGTGGCTGCACACAATTTTGGGGGGACACAATTCCAACCATGACACCAACCAAGCATGATGTCTTTCTCTAGGGATTAATCCCTCTGACAGTATGACCGAAGTATGTAAGACATAGTCTCATCATCCTTACTTCTAAGGAGCACTCTGGTTGTACTTCCAGGACAGATCTGTTTGTTCTTTTGGCATTCCATGGTATATTAAGTATTCTTCTCCAACACCATAATTCAAATACATCAGTTCTACTGTCTTCCTTATTCATTGCCCTGGTTTTATATGCATATGATGTCACTGAAAATACCATGGCTTGGGTCAGTTGGACCAGTCTTCAAGGTGACATCTTTACTTTTCAGCACTTTAAAGAAGTCTTTTGTAGCAGATTTTCCCAGTGGAAGGTGTCTTCTTTTTTCTTGACTGTTGCTTCCGTGGGTGTTGATTATGGAAGTGCATAAAATGAAATCCTTGACAACCTCAATCTTTTCTCCATTTATCATGACGTTGCTTGCAGGTCCAGTTGTGAGCAGTTTTATTTTCTTGATATTGAGGTGCACTCCATCCCGGAGGCTGTGGTCTTTGATCTTTATCAGTGTTTCAAATCCTCATCATTTTCAGCAAGCAAGATTGTGTCATCTGCGTATCACAGGTTATTAATGAGTTTTCCTCCAAAATCCTGATGCCTTGTTTTTCTTTGTATAGTTCAGCTTCTTGGGTTATCTGCTTGGCATACGGATTAAAAAGGTGTGGTGAAAGGATACAAACCCACCACAAATGTTTCCTGACTTTAAACCATGCAGTGTCCCTTTGTGTGTTTGCACTACTGCCTCTGGATCCATGTACAGATTCCTCATGACCACAATTACGTGTTCTGTAATTCCTGTTCTCTGCAGTGTTATCCATAATTTATTATGATTCACGCAGTCGAATGCCTTTGCATAGTCAATAAAACGTAGGTAAACATATTTCTGGTATTCTCTGCTTTCAGCCAAGATCAATCTGACATCAGCAAATATCTGGTTCCATGTAATCTTCTGAATCCAGTTTGAATTTCTGATAGTTCCCTGTGAATAATCTGTTGCAGTCACTTTTGAATGATCTTGAGCAAAATGTTACTTGCATGTTACTAATAATATTGTTTGGTAATTTCCACATTTGGTTGGATCACCTTTATTGGGAATAGGCATAAATATGGATCTCTTTCAGTCGATTAGGCCAGGTAGCTGTCCTCCAAATTTCTTAGCGTAGGCAAGTAAGCACTTCCAGCACTGTATCTGTTTGTTGAATTGTCTCAATTGATATTCCATCAGTTTCTGGAGCCTTGTTTTTCACCAGTGCCTTTAATGCAGCTTCAAATTCTTCCCTCAGTACCATCTGTTCTTGAAGTGGTTGAATGTTGACCAATTCTTTTTGGTATAATTAGGTATTCCTTCTATCTTCTTTTATGCTTCCTGAGTCATTCAATATTTTCACTGTAAACTCCTTCACTATTGCAACTTGAGGCTTGAATTTTTTTTTCAGTTCTTTCAGCTTGAGGAATGTAGAGTGTATTCTTCCCTTTTAGTTTTCTATTTCCAGTTTTTGCACACATAATTGTACTACTTTATTTTGTCTTCTCAAGCCACCCTTTGAAATCTTCAGTTCTTTTACTTTATCATTTTTCCTTTGGCTTTAGCTACTTGACATTTAAGAGCAAGTTTCAGAATCTCTTCTGACATCCAATTTGGTCTTTTTTTTTGTCCTTTTAGTAACCTTTCATTTTTTTCATGGATGATGTCTTTGATGTCATTCTACAACTTGTCTGCTCTTTGGTCATTAGTGTGCAGTGCCTCAAAGTTATTCTTCAGATGGTCTCTAAGACCATCTTGAGATGGTCTCTAAGGTGGGATATATTCAAGGTCATACTGTGGATCATGTGGACCTGTGCTAATTTTCTTCAGTTTCAGTTTGCATTTCCATATGAGCAGTTGATGATCTGTTCTGCAGTCAGTACCTTGTCCTGTTCTGAGTGATGATATTGAATTTTTCCGTAATCTGTGTCCACAGATGTAGTCAGTTTGACTCCTGTGTATGCCATGTCATAAGGTCCATGTGTATAGTTGCCATTTATGTTGGTGTAAAAAGGTATCTGCAGTAAAGAAGTCATTGGTCTTGCAAAATTCTATCAGTGTGATCTCCGGCATCATTTCCATCACCAAGGGCATATTTTTCAGCTACTAATCCTTCTTCATTTCCAACTGTTGCTTTCCAGTTGCCAGTAATTATCAATGCCTCCTGATTGCACGTTTGATCAATTTCAGACTGCTGAAAGCTAGTAAAAATCATCAGTTTCTTCATCTTTGGTGCACAAATTTGAATAATAGTCATATTAACTAGTTTTCCCTGTAGGCATATGGATAGTATCTTATCACTGTGCTTTAGGATAGATCTTGAAGTGTTCTCTTTAATGATGAATGCAACACCATTCCTCTTCCAGTTGTTATTCCCAGCATAGTGGACTGTGTTATTTTCCAATTCAGAATTGCCAGTACCGGTCCATTGCAGCTCACTAATGCCTAGGATATCCATACTTATGAGTTCCATTTCATTTTTGATGATCTCCAATTTTTCTAGATTTGTACTTCTAACACGCCATGTTCCAATTGTTAATGGATGTTTCCAGCTGTTTCTTCTTACTTTGAGTCATGTCACATCAGCAAATAAAGGTCCTAAAGGCTTAATTATATCCATGTCATTGAGGTCTACTACTCTGGGGAGACAGCTCTTCCCCAATCTTCTTTGGAGTGACTTCCAACCTGGAGGGCTCATTTTCTGGCACTGTATCTGACAGTGTTCTCTTGCTATTCATAAGGTTTTTACTGGCTAATTCTTTCAGAAGTAGACTGCCACTCTGTCTTGGTCTGTAAGCTGAACTGAAACCTGTCCACCTTGGGTGACCCTCCTGCTTTCTGAATATCAGTGGCATAGTTTCCAGCATCACAGCAACATGCAAGCTCTCAGAGGTACAACAAACTGACAGACAAATGGAGGATATTTTTAAAATATACAATAGCTCCCAAAAGTACCTAGGAATAAATAGTATGTAGAGGGTCAGTGAAAAAGAGGAAGACCCTGAATGAGATAGATTGACACAGTGGCTACAGCAATGGGCCCAAGCATAACAATTGTAAAGATGTCACAGGACCAGACACTGTTTCTATTGTGCATAGGATTGCTGTGAATCAGAACCAACTCAGTAGTACCTAATGACAACATAAATGGTATTGCTTTCCTAATTTCCTTGTTATAGTTCTTTTTTGCTGTATAGGAATCCAACTGATTTTTATATGTTCATCTTGCATCTTCTGCTCTTCCGAATCTGTTAGTTCCAGTCATTTTCTTGTGGCATTTTTAGGGTTCTCTATGTATAGTATGGAAACTCTGGTGGTATAGTAGTTAAGTGCTATGGCTGTTAACTAGAAGGTTGGCAATTCAGATCTGTTAGGTGCTCCTTGGAAACTCTATGGGGCAGTTCTGCTCTGTCTGTAGGGTCAGTGTGAGTTGCAATTGACTGCATGGCAGTGGGTTTTTATGTATAGTATGGAAACCTCAGTGGCCTTGTGGTTAAGTACCACAGCTGATGATCAAAAGGTCAGCAATTCAAATCTGTGAGTTGCTTCTTGGAAACTCTACGAGGCAGTTCTGTTGCTGTTGTTAGGTGCCGTTGACTCAGTTCCAACTCATAGCGACCCTATGAACAACAAATGAAATACTGCCCTGTTTTGCACCATGTCCACAATTATTTTTATGCTTAAGCCCGTTGTCGTGGCCACTCTCACTCCATCTCATCGAGAGTCTTCCTCTTTTGTGCTGGCCCTCCACTCTGTGAAGCATGATGTCCTTCTCCAGAGACTGATCCTTCCTGACAATATGTCCAAAGTATGTAAGATGCAGTCTTGCCATCTTTGCTTCCAAGAAGCAATGTTAGCCATAATTTATTATGATCCACACAGCTGAATGCCTTTGGCAGTTCATTGTGCATTCAACATTTTTCTCCAATATCACAATTTAAAGGCATCAATTCTTCTGTCTTCTTTGTTCATTGTCCAGCTTCGCATGCATATGATGTGATTAAGAATACTGTGGCTGGGCTCAGGTTGTTGCCTTTCATGACACTGGGGAAGGTAATCTTGTCTGTATCTTCCATTTTCTCTCCTTGTTCTAGATCTCTGATCACAGGCAAATTTTTGCTCTTGATTGTATCCTGCATGATTCTTAGGTTTTCTTCATTCTTTTCTCTGATTTCTCCTCAGCATAGTATCCAAAGATTTGTCCTCAGTTTTTCTGATCCTGTCTTCCATTGTCTCAGGTTTGCTCCTACAACCTTCTACTGCATTTTGCATTTCTGAAATCTTGTTTATATTTTGGGTTTCTAATGGCTGGCTTGGCAATTGCTGTTTTTGCATGATTTATAATTATTTATCTTGACATTCTGTTCTTTTATTATTTTCCAGAATTTTTCTTTAGTTTATGTTTTCCCTGATTTATCCCATACTTTCCATGATTTTGTATGTTTTTTACTTTAGAGTCTATGTTTTTCTTCATTTCTTTCCTAATCTCTTGGGTAGCCCTGAATATTAGGCTTCTGAATTTCCTGTCAGGTAGTCTCAGTGCCTTTTCTTCTACTGGTAGGTGTTCTGATATTTTAGTTTGGTTGCTTACTAGGGCCATCTTACCCTTTTTTTGTTGTTTTAATATTGTCTACTGTCTACAAGACATTCAGGAATTGTTTTCTTCATTTTTCTCATTGTATGTTTGCTTCTTCCTGCTTTTAAATTTTATTTGGTTATGTCTGATCAGGTGGACTGGGTGTGTTTTGTTGTTGCTCAACTGTGGACATGATAGTTTACACCATCCTGTCCAAGTGGCAGAGCTGGTCACTGAGCTGTGGTACAACAGGGCAAGTCCAGCAGGGCAGAAGGACAGGGACAGGGATAGGTTGTTTGTGGCATGTACTGGGGCCCATGAGGTAGGTCTGGAGGTGGTATAGTGCAGGGTCTGAAGGTCCAGAGGTCTGTGTCAGCCCTGCTTAGGGGCACTGCATTCAGCAGGGTAGTTTCTGAGGGTCTACTCGACTACTACTTGGGAGCATGCTGTTTAGTGGTTGGAACCAGGGACATTGTGGGATGGGGTCAAGGAGTGTGGTCTGTGCTGGTGACTCTTGAGGGCATGGTACTTGGTGGAGCAGAGCTGAGGGGCAGCACAGGGCAAAGTCTTGGGGTCTGTGTCAATGCATCTTTGGGATACAGTGCTCTGTAGGGCAGGGCTAGGGAGAGACATAGGATGTGGTCTGGTGGTCCAGAGGTCCACTCTGATGCTGCTGAAGGGCACAGAGCTCAGCAATGTCAGGCCATGGAGGTGGCATGTGTCAGTGCCCAGGAGTCTGGAGGTACATGCCAGTGCCATTTAGGGTGTGGTGCTTGGTCAGGCAGGGCCAGGGGGTGGTACAGGGCAGGGGCCAAGGGTTTGGAGGTCCACGAAAGTGTTATTCAGGGGCACAGTACTTAACGTGCAGTGTGGAGAGGCAGGAGGAAAGTGAAAGGCTGTGGCGTGTAGACCAGGTGCTCTTCTCCACTTGGGAGCTCTATGAATTTGCCTTCCTGTATGCCCTGTCCAGGGTTGCCGGTGGCTGTGCTGCAAGGTTGTGAATCTGTTCTGCATTAGCTGAAAGGGTTCCTTCATTCTGTAGCTGTCCACATTTTCTTTCAGTTTCTTGTTCTTTTGGAGGTTTGATTTAGTCCATTTGAGGCTTAGGGTTCCAAGGCTGATATTTGCATCTGTTTTACTTAGGTTTTTTTTTTTTTTTTTTTTTTGACTTTGCTGCAGAGGGACGGCATGTTGCTTCTGTCTCAAATTCCATGTTTCTTCTGCTATCCTCTTTCTTCATTTTTAATATAGCCATTTCATGGTATTATTTTCCCTCTGAACATTGCCTTTGCACAACCCTGTAAGTTTTGGTTTGTTGTGTTTTCATTTTTACCCAACTCTTAAGTATTTTTTATTTCTATACTGATTTCTTCTGTGAACCACTGGATATTTAATAATGCATAGTTTAATTTCTATATGTTTGTGTATTTTCCAGTTTTCTTTCTGTTGTAAGTTTCTAGTTTCAATCCATTGTGGTCAGAGAAGATATTTTGTAGGATTTCAGTTTACTGAGACATGCTTTGTGTACTAAGATATGACAATGATCCATGTGTACTGGGGAAGAATATGAGTAGTGCTGTTATTGGGTGGAGAATTTTAGATATGTCTCTAAGGTCTAGTTTGATTATACTTTAAAATTCATACTAACTCATGTTCAGTAACATTCAAAACTCTATTCCTATACCATTCCTCTCCCTGATTTATGTTGTCATTCCCAATTGCATCTTTATATATTATGTACCCAATAACCTGAATTTGTAGGTTTTTTTAATGCATTCACTTAATTGCAGCATCTAAAAGCATATAGAGAAAACACTGACAAAATTGAAAGGAGAACTTATAATAGAGACTTAATATATCCTTTCAATAATGGATATAACTAGAGCTAAGATCAATAGAGAAAGAGATCTGAAGGACTCCCTTTAGTGGTCATGTCAAGTGTAGTTATAATGAACTCCCTCAGCTTTTGATTATTTGGGGGTATCTTAATTTTGCCCTCATTTTTGAAGGATAACTTTCATAGATATTAAGTTCTTGCTTGACAGTTCTTTTCATTTATCATTTAAAGTAAGTCATCCCACTGCCTTGTGGCCCCCATGGTTTCTGAAGAGAAACTGGCACTTAATATTGTTGAACATTCCTTGTATGAGACCATTTGGTTCTCTTGTTGTTTTCAGGGTTCTCTGTTTATCGTTGGTTTTTGGGAGCTTTACTCTAAAATGTTTCTGTTTACATTTCTTTGGATTTATCCTACTAGGAGCTCATTGAACTTCTTGAATGGGAAGATTAATGGCCTTCATCAAAGTTTGGAAGTTTCAAGACATTATTTCTTCAGAGACTCATTGTGCCTTTTTACTGTCTACTCTTCCTCTGGGATTCTCATTATCTAGTATACTTGATAGTAAGTCTCTTAGATTCTGCTCATTTTTCTTCATTTTGCTTCTCAGACTTGATAATTTCTATTATCCTATGTTCAAGTATTTACATTTAGACTAATAACTGATAATGAAGGACTTCTACAACCCTAGTGTAGTAGCTAGGAGCTACAGCTGCTAACCCAAAGAATGACAGTTCAGATCCACCAGACATTCCTTGGAAACCCCAATGGGGTAGTTATACTCTGTCCTTGTAGGGGTACTGTGAGTCATAATTGACTCAACAGCAATGGGCTTTTTTTTTCCCATGTCATTTTGCTGTTTGTTTTCTGTGTGTCTTACACTTAATTTTCTCCTCAAATTTTTGTGATTGCCTTATTTTGTGATTGATTTTTTTATGATGTTTTCATTTTGATTTGCTTCTCATTACTTTTCTGTATATTTTTCTTTTTTACTCAGTGGTTACATTTGGAATTACAGTTGACCTCTTAATTTTACAACATTCAAGTTTAAATTAATACTTAGTTTAAAAGTATAGCAAAGCTCTTCTAACTCTGTCAGCCCTTTTATGTTGCTATTATAACAAATTATATCTGTATGTCATGTGCCTATTAATATAGATTTATAATTATTGTATTCTACATTCATTTTTAAATCATACAGAGAAAGAAACATGCAATATTACTGGATTTTATACCTATATAGCTACTTTTACCATTTTTCTTTATTTCTTTGTATAGCTTTGAGTTACTGTCTAGTGTCCTTTAATTTCTGCAGGAAGGACTCCCTTAACATTATTGATAGGGGAAATCTTATGGTAATGAAGTTATTGAGTTTTTGTTTATCTGGGAATGTCTTCACTTCTTTTTCACTTTTGAAGGGTAATTTTGCTAGATATAGAATTTTTGGTTGACAGTTTTTTTTTCCACTACTTTAAATATTTCATGCCTTCTGGCCTTCATGATTTCAGACATGTCATCATTTTTCTTACTGAGGATCACTTGTATGTGATGAGTGGCTTTTGTCTTTTTGTTTTAAGATTTTCACTTTGTCTTTGACTTTGATATTTAGACTATAAATTTTTTCAGTGTACATATCTTTTAGCTTATCATACTTGGAATTTGCTCAGCTTATTTAATGTGTAGTTTCATGTCTTTCATTGAAGTTGGAAAATTTTTAGACATTATTTCTTCAAATATTCTTTCTGCCATTTCTCTCTTGTCCTTCCAGGACTCTTCGTGTGTGTGTGTGTGTGTGTGTGTGTGTGTGTGTGTATACACACGTATATATGTTAGTACACTTCATGGTGTACCAGAAGTCTCTTAGACCCTTCTCATTTTCCTTCCTTCATTTTTATTTTTGGTCCTTAGACTGGAGCTACATTTTACCTTTTTGTACTTCAGGATTGCTATTTGGGTTTTTAAAAAAATTTCTATCTCTTTTCTTGATACTATTTATTGAGGCATCATTCTCTTGGCTTCCTTTATTTCTTAGTCCATGGTATGGTTTACTTTTGTTCTTTCAGCATATTTAAGATTGCTGATTTGAAGTGTCTGTCTAGTAAGTTCAATTTCCAGACATCTTCACAGACCATTTCTGTTAATTTATCTTTTTTCCCTTTGTATTGGTGACACTTTCTTGTTTCTTTGCATCCTTAATAATTTTTGTCATTGCTTGAAACTGCATGTTTTGAGTATTATAAAGTAGGAACTTTGGAAATCAGATTCTCCCCCAACCCTGGGTTTGTTTTGCTACTTCTTTTAGGTTATTTCTGTCTGCTTTCTTAGTGTCATTCGTAAACTATTTTTGTACAATCTTTGTTGATCATTGTGTTCTGTTAGTTTAATAGTTAAGTCATGTTTTGACAAAGTTAAGTTGTCACAAATCAGCAGCTTCCTTCTTCACCAAGCCTTCTTTTGTTCATTGTAAGTCTTTGACTGGATTTTAAAGTTCTTCAAATGTTGATTTGATAGTTTTTGCCAGATCTTTGGATCCTTTTGAGGAAGGACAAAGTGATGGGATTACATACTCTTCTATTTTCAGTGATGCCTTCTTGGTCCTGTAGAGTTTTATTACATGTGTAGATTTGTGTATTCCTCATCACAGCCAAAATATAGAATATTTCTTTCAACACAAGGATACCTTGTGCTGTCTTTTATAACAACACCCACTTCCTTCGTATTGTCCTGTCACTCCTCATCTCTCAGTGACTAACCTCTGGTAAACACTAATGTGATCTTTATTTCTAAAATTTTGTTATTTCAAAACTGTTATTTAATTGTAATAATACAATATTTAACCTTTTTACATTGACTGTTTATTCACCACAATTCTGTGGAGATTTATGCATGTTATTGCATTTATTTCATGGTATGTACGAGGTCTGACAATTAAGTTCACAAAGTTGCCACTGTGTGCTTATGTTGGCAGAACTGTACAAACAATTGTGTAAGGTTTCATAACCTTCAGTGTCTCACAGCTGTTCTGATGTTGACATGTGGTGATTTCTTGCTGAGTGGTGTTCATTATTGTTGTTGTGTGTCATTGCAAGAATGCCATAGCTTGAATTAGAGGATTGAACAAACTTTAGATTTCTTGCTATACTTGGCAAGAGTGAAAGTGAAATCAGCGGCATGTTAGTCCAGGTTTATGGGGATAATGCCATGAAGAAAATGGCAGTGTACAAATGGATTAAACGTTTTGTGAGGGGAGAGAAAGCAGCACTGATGAGGAGAGGTCAAAGTGGACAGCAATGAACAGAACTGATGAAAACTGCAAAAATTCGTTAAATTGTGCATCGAAACCATCAGCTGACTGTGAGCATAGTAGACTGAGTAAACATCTATAGAGAAAGAATTAGGGAAATGTTAACTGAAAATCTTGGAATGAGAAAGCTGTGTGCAAAAGTGGTCCCAAAGGAGCTCACAGATGAACAAAAGCAAAGGAGAGTCAAAGTTTGCCAAGACCTTTTGGAGAGCCAAGACGATGTTTAGGGCCGTGTAATCACTGGTGATAAAACATGGTGTACCAACAGGACCCTGAAAGAAAGCATCCAGGTGCACAATGGAAGTCAGCCAATTCTGTATGACCCAAAAAGTTCCATCGTTGCAAATCAAGAGTCATGAGATGTTGCTAACCTTTTTTGATATCAGAGGGAGTGTTCATTATGAATTTGTTCCAACTGGACAAACAGTTAACCAAGCTTACTGTTTGGAAGTGCTGAAAAGGCTGTGTGAAAAAGTTAGACGAAAATGACCTGAACTTTTCACCAGCAACTCATGACTCTTGCATCACGACTGTGTACCAGTTCACACAACACTGTCTGTGAGAAAGTTTTTAGCCAGTGAACAAATAACTGTATTGGGATGCTCTCCTTACTCACCTCATCTGGCCCCCAGTGACTTCTCTTTACCTGACGATAAATAAAATGTTGAAAAGGAGGCATTTTGATGACATTCAGGACATCAAGATTAATATGATGACAGCTCTGATGGCCATTCCAGGAAAAAGAGTTCCAAAATTGCTTTGAAGGGTGGACTAGGCAATGGCATCAGTGGATAGCTTCTCAAGGGGAGTACTTTGAAGGTGACCATAGTGATATTCATCAATAGGATATGTAGCACTTTTTCTAGAATGAGTTTGCAAACTTAATTGTATGTGTCACAGTTTAACTATTCACCCATTGAATACTTGGGCTGTTTCTAGTTTTTGACTATTAAAAAGAAACAAGCTCTAAATATTTGTGTACAGGTTTTCATGTGAAAGTAAATTTTCATTTCTTTTGGATAAATACCCAGGAATATAATTGTTGAATCATTTGGTAGTTGCATGTTTAGTTTTAAAATAAACCCATAATTAAAAAAAATATTTGTTGAGTATCTGCTGTGTGAGACACTGTATCTGACTTTGAAGAGGATTCAGGACGAATGAATACAGTACCTATTCTCAGAAAAGTTTATAATCTAATTGTGATAAAGAACAGGAATAAAAAGATAGTCAATGACAATGAATAATCCAACTTGTCCATATCCGTGTCAGCATTTTATGGTGTCACTGTTTTGTAATTTAGCTATCCTGATAGTTGCATAGTGATATCTCATTGTGATTTTAGTTTGCATTTCCTTGATGGCTAATGATATTGAACATAATTTCATCTTTATATACTCTTCAGTGGAATGTCTGTTCATGCCTCTTCTCTGTATTCTAATTGAGTTGTTTATTATTTAACTGTTGAGTTTTTAGAGCTCCTTGTATGTTATAGATACTAATTCTTTGTCAGATATGTGGTTTGCAGATACTTTCTCCCAGTTTGTACCTTGTCTTTTCATCCCTTCAGTAGGATTTTTCACAGAGGAAAAGTTTCTCATTTTGATGAAGTCTGATTTACCAAATAAATTATTTTACTCTAATTATTTTCTGAGGTTTGGCTTCTGGAAGAACCCCAAATAAGACACTTTACATAAATTTATTCTAATATAGTTTAAGTAAGTAAGCATGTTGTATATAGGACTAAAGACAAACTTATATATAAAACATAATGTACCTACATTCTTCTAAGCAATATGAGTATCCTTTTATTCTTGCCCCCACCACAATTAGGTTATGAGGTTTTTGAAAGTAGAGACTTTATTCATTCATTCTGAATCCTCTTTGAAGTTGAGTACAGTGTCTTGTAGAGCAGATACAAAGTCTTACAAGGATCTAGAATTGGAGCTCAGGACTTAAAATTTGACCTCTTTACACCCTGCCTTGCTACTTTGTTACTGTGAGAACTTGGGCAAGTCGGTTACTCTCTTTAAGCTTTAATTTCCTTACATCACATTTCAGATAATAATACAAACTTCATAGGCTTGTAGTGGGGTTCACATGAGATGACATGTATCCAGTCAGCCACTGGAATGTTTGGTATTTATGTACTGGATGGTGAATAAAAGATAACTGTTGTAGTTATCAGGACATCAAGTCTCTAAATCCAAGAGCAGGGAGTATAAATACTCAGATTCCAAGAGTTGAATCTATGAGTTAGATACTAGGTGATGTGAACTGAAATGTGTGAAAAGTTCTGATCATTTTAGACTCTACATCCAAAAAGAAAATCATAATGTTTTTGAGGTACACCACCATTTAGCACAAGTTTTAAATTAGTTTTGGTGGTTACATTAGAGGCACCTGGTGGCACAGTGTTTAAAATGCTCAGCTGCTAACCAGCAAGTTAGTGGTTCAAACCCACCAGCTGCTCTGTGTAAGAAAGATGTGGCAATCTGCTTCTGTAAAGATTTATAGCCTTAGGAACTGTATGGGGCAGTTCTCTCCTATCCTGTGGAGTTGCTATGAGTCAGAATTGAATTGACAGCAATGGCTTTGGTTACATTAAGGCCATTTTAAAATGTAGTTTATTTTGTTGATTAGTGTTGCAAATGGAGAAACCTTTGAACCTAAGCAAAACAAGAAGTGCTGATAATATATTAATGTATGGAACAAGGGAGTCAAGATGGCGGACTAAGCACACGTCTCTTTATATCCCTCTGGAAGCCAAGACCTGAACTGATAACCAAACGGAGCCTTCTGGTCACCGAGTGAACCCCGAGGACACGACACAGGGCTGTTAAATTGGACTTCATACCACTGAATGAAAAACCTCTTTTCTTTCGCTGACTCCCGCTTCTGGCTAGCCCTGGCTCTCATGGACTGAAGGTAAATGCACCATTTTGACTTTTTTTTTCCTGTCTTGGCCGGTGGGCGGAGCTGGGTCTTGCCTAGCGGCTAGACTCAGCCGCACTGCTGGTGGGATAGTCAGGCGAAATTCCCATATTTTGAGAACCAGGCTTTGGACTCTGTTCATCTAGCCACTTTGGGCCTGTCTTTTTATCTCTGCCACAGCGTGGTTCATACGGAACCACAGTGCCTGTGTGGGGGACACCATGCTGGATACGGAGATTCTAGTGGGACCTCATTCTTAGCCTGGGAGCCAGTGCCTGCAAACAGGACAGCCCTTCTCTGACAGAAAAGCAGCATTTTATGCAGTGTTGCCTATGGTGGGGGCCTGGCAACAGAGGTGGAGGACTCGCTATCTCTTGGGACCTTCAGCCCCTCTATCTGCCGACTGTGTGGAGGGTACCTTCTTAGATACAGTGGCTGCAGCTGGACGTAATTCTTAGCTTGGGAGCCAGAACCTGCTCACAGGAGACCGCTTTTCTACCAGAAAAGCAGTAGTTTACACAGTGTCGCCTAAAGCTGGGCCTGTCTGCAGAGGCTAACAGGGCAGTAGCATTGCTATATTCTGAACTAGTTTGTATCATCTGGGGTTGGATATACTGGCGCTTGCTTTGCCAGTTGAGAAGAGGGACCTCTACACCTGAAAACCTGCCTGACTTGTGAAGTGGTCAGATACCTTTTGCTTTACATTTTAAGACATCCTAGAGAAACGTCAGTAGTTCATCCTCGTAGTTTCTCTCCCAGCCTCTACTTACTCACATGGGACCCAAAAAGCAACAGACACTTGTGGCAAACAAGAAATCACCCATGGCTTCAGAAGGCTCCCAAACAAAACAACCAAGGAGTTTTCCAGATGAAGCCACTTTTCTGAAATCATCAGAAGGTGAATACAAAATGATTATATACAGAGCCCTTCTAGACCTTATGTAAAATGCAGCAGAACAGAAGGAAAAATTAAGCAAGCTGTTCAATCTGATGGAACACCAGTACTCTGAAATCCAACAGATCAAGAACAAAATCAAAGACATAGAAACTTCCATTCAAAGCCAAGAAAACAGAATGGGACAAATGGAAAAAAGAATTTCTGACTTGGAAGACAGAGCTACTGATGCCAGCATCTATGAGCAGAAATCAGAAAAAAGAAACAAGAAAAATGAAGAAGCATTAAGAAGCATGTGGGACTCTATTAAGAGGAACAACCCTCGATTAATTGGAGTCCCTGAACAGGATGAGACACCTAAGAACACAGAGAGTATCATTGCTGAGCTGCTGAAAGAAAACTTCCCAGAAATCATGAAGGAAGAGAATATACATATCCCAGATGCATATCATACACCACCCAATATAGATCTCAAAAGAAAGACTCCAAGACATATTATAATCAAGCTTAACAAAATGAAACATAAGCAGCAACTCTTAAAGGCAGCAAGACTCAAAGCAAAGCTAACATTCAGAGGAAAACCCTGCAGGCTTTCGTCAGATTTCTCAGAAGAAACCATGCTGGCACAGAGACAGTGGCATGACACATTCAAAGCCTTGAAGGAGAACTTCCAACCAAGAATTATGTATCCTGCAAAGCTATCTTTCAATTATGAAAATGAAATTCAGAATTATGAAAATGAAATTCCCAGATAAACAGAAGCTCAGAGACTTTGCAAAAACTAAACCAAAACTAGAAGAAATACTGAAAGAAGTTCTTGGCTTTGGCTTAGAAGAACAAAACCACTAACTTTGTGTTGTAGAACAACACATCATCCAGAATTCTACTCAGTTAGGGAAGGCTCCAGACTCAGTCACAGCTTTAATACTGAAAGAAACAATCCAGTGAGTATCATGAAAACTATGGTCCCATCACATTAAAAAGAGGGATGTACTACAGTCGTTATAGTCCTTCCAGGTGGAGAGGAAGTTGACAAGATGGGTAGTAATTAAAATTGGGTTTATATATAGTTTATGAAGGGGGATCTTAGGGGCAGCTGTAAAGCACAACAAAGATGTATCATCCCATAGCAAGTAATGTAACACAGGAGTCTCAACAATAACAAAACAAGCTCTGAAAAAGGTGAAAAATCTACTTACAAAAAAGAATGTCCCAGAACAGATTAATAAGAACAACAGAGAAAACATCGACACAAAAAGAAACATATTACAATGGCAGCAGTGAACACGTACCTATCAATAATTACATTGAATGTGAATGGACTGAATGTTCCAGTAAAGAGACATTGAGTGACATCTTGGATCAAAAGACATGACCCATCCATGTGCTGTCTACAAGAAACTCACTTGAGACCTAAAGATAGGAGCAAACTGAAAGTTAAAGGATGGAAGAATATATATCAAGCTAACAATGAACAAAGAAGAGCAGGTGTGGCAATTCTAATCTCAGAGAAAGTCAATTTTAATGTCAGATCCACCATCGTGGACAAAGATGGACACTATTTACTGCTGAAAGGTTCAGTACACAAGCAAGACTTAATTGTATTAAATGTCTATGCACCTAATATCAGAGCACCTAAATACGCTGAAGAAACACTGACTGCACTCAAAAAAGAGTTAGATCACTCCACAACAAAAGAGGGAAACTTCCACACTCCACACTCGATACTGGACAGATCATCTAGAAGAAAGCTCAGTAAAGATGCAGAAGACCTCATTGCCACAATTAACCAACTAAAGCTCATCGATTTATACAAAACTTTCTACCCATCAGCAGACAACTACACCTTCTTCTGCAGTGCACATGGAACATTCTCCAGAATTGACCATGTGTTAGGACATAATGCATTTTTCAACAAAATCCGTACCGTTGAATTAATGCAAAGTATCTTCTCAGATCGTAAAGCCATAAAAGTCAAAATCAATAGCAGAAAAAACAGGTAGAAAGTGGAACTCTTGGAAACTGAGTGACATCTTGCTCAAAAAAACATGGGTTATAAAAGAAATCAAGGATGAAATAAAGAAATTCATGGATTCCAATGAGAATGAAAACACTTCCTATCAGATCCTATGGGATACAGCCAAAGCAGTCCTCAGAGGTCTGTTTATCTGCATAAATGCACACATCTGAAAGGAAGAAAGAAACCAAATCAAGGAACTAACCCTACAGCTTGAACAAGTAGAGAGAGAACAACAGAGGAACCCCTCAGGCAACAGAATAAAAGAGATCATAAAAGATTAGAGAAGAACTAAATGAATTAGAGAATAGAAAAACAAATGTATAAAGCAAAAAGGATCTCAAATAATTAAAATATCATTATAAAATAGTTATCATATTTATTTCCTGTTGCATTTCTGCATCAGCATAATATAATGTAGGAGCTGAATTAAATGTCTGTACTTAAGTGTATGATAAATTTAATCAAGTTCTGAATATCAAATTAAGATGGAAAATTACAGAGCAAAACACGAATATTTTAAGTCAGTTAATGACTTAGCATTAACTAAGAGATTTTGTTTTACCTGTTTCGATTAACAATATACTTGCAGTTTAGAAATTACTTCTCCTATGTTGTTGTAGTTACCAGTTCATGTCAACATACTTTCTGTTTGTATTTTCTTGTAAACTTTTTAGTTTTCAAGAGTTGCAGAATTTTATTCCATTGCTCTTTAGTGACAGTTGGGGGTTGAATACAGTAGCTATTAATAAAAAACCATAAAACCAAACGTACTGCTGTTGAGTGGATTCTAGCTCATAGTGACTCTATAGGACAGAGTAGAACTGCTCCATAGAGTTTCCAAGGTGCACTTGGCAGATTTGAACTGCCGACCTTTTAGTTAGCAGATGTAGCACTTAACTCCTAAATATGTTGTTATGAATTGAACTTTGTCTTCCCAAAATATGTATTTTGAAACCTAACCTCTATGCCTGTGATTATAATCCCATTTGGGAATGACTTGTCTTTGTTATGTTAATGAGGTGGGATCAGTGCAGAGTATATCTTGCGTCAGTCTCTTTTGAGATATAAAAGGTATAAGCAAGTAAATAAGCAGAGATGGGAGAATATTGATGCCAGGCTACGTGGAGATCTCCAAGGAACCACAGGACAAGCTGAAGTGTCAAGGACTTCGCTCCAGTGCCAACAGATAAAGAAAATCTTTCCCATAGAGGTGGTATCCTAAATTCATACTTCTAGCCTCTTAAATTGTGAGAAAATAAATTTATATTTGTTAAATCCACCCACTTATGCTATTTGTGTTATAGCAGCACTAGATAACTCAGACACATTTACAAAACTTATAAATATATTTCATTGTTTCTCAGAAACCCTGTAGAGAAATATTCTGTTAGTTCTAACTATATCCTGAATTTTACTAACTTGGTCTTGTAAAACATATTAGGAATTAAAAACCTGGAGCAGCTATAGGAACAACTGTATAAAAAACAGATTACTTTTTTTCTTTTTTATTTAACATGACTGAGTGAAAATGTATATTCCCATATAAATTTATATGCCCACCTATATGCAGCTTCCACTGCTCTCTCTGGCAGGTGACAGCACACTATTCCTCTCTGCTCCATACATGTCTCATCCTCCCAACAGCCTCCTTTCCACTCCTCTCCACCCACTCTCCGTCCTCCAGCCAGAGGCCAGCAGGATGATATCCTATAGATGTATAGAGCCATAAAGTGGAACCAATATATGGTCAATCTGCATTGCCAAGTCCAATCCATTCCTGTCCAATGAGTGGACCTTTGTTGTAATATATGGGTAAGGGCAGCATCAGGGCCAGGGGCCATGCTCTCAGGGGAACCCGGAAATTGCTGGACTATCAATTGAGGTCTTTTAGTGGAGATCTCAGGATGCACCCCTTTTTATTCTTGTGTTGCCAGTGAGACCCCTCTCTGTGAGCTCCATCGTGGCTATCACTGGTGGTGGCTGGGCACCATCCGGTTCTTCCGGTCCCAAGTCGATGAAGGCACCCACTCTTGTGGGTCTCTCTGTCTTCTCGGTTGTCTTTACCGCATGCCATTTGGGTCCTCGGTGAGCATCCGTTCCTGCTGAGTTGGGACCATTTGCTGTGTCCTCGGATGGCAGCTTGGCAGCTTTTAAGACCCCAGACTCCACTCACCAATGTGGGGTGCAGAGAGCTCTCTTAGCAAAATGCTAGTTGTGCCAATTGGCCTCGATTTCACCTAAGAGCATGGTCCCCTGCCCCCTGCCCCAGCTACTCTATCCTTGCAATATTGGGTTAAGATGGAAGGAGTACTCAAGTTATGCTGAAGTCCACTTAATGTTGTTCTTGTTTCTAATGTGTGCTATCACGGCTTTCTCCCAACCAGATATCTAGCAACTATATAAACTAAACCCTCCCCCCTCGCCTTTCCTCCCTCCTCTCCCTTGCAGCTGTCAAAGAGTCTTTTCTTCTATATACAAGTCTGTTTTTGAGATCTTATCGTAGAGGTCTCATACAGTATTTGTCCTTTTGTCGCTGACTACTCTCACTCAACATAATGTCTTCCAGTTGAAACCAGGTTAGGAGATGTTTCCTTGAATCGTTATTCTTTATCATTGCATAGTGCTCCATTGAGTGTATGTACCATAGTTTACCTATCCATTCTTCTGTTGTTGGGCATCTGGGTTGATTCCATCTTCTTGCTATTGTGGACTGTGCTGTGATAAACATTCTTGTGCATGTGTCCATTGGTGTGAAAGGCCTTGATTCTTTAGGATATATTCCAAGTAGGGGAATTACTGGGTCAAATGGTATATCGATATCCATTTTTTTAAGGAAGCGCCAGATTGCTTTCCAAAGAGGCTGAACCATTTTGCAACCCCACCAACAGTGTAGGAGGGTTACTCTTTCTCCACAGCCTCTCCAGCATTTGTTGTTTTGTGTTTTCTGGATCATGGCGATTGTTGTTGGCGTGAGATGGTATCTCATTGTTGTCTTGATTTGAATTTCTTTAATAGCTAAAGATCATGAACATGTCCGCATGTGTTTTCTGGTTGCCTGGATCTCCTCTTTAGTGAAGTGTGTGTCCATCTCCTTTGCCCAACGCTTAATTGACTGGTTTATCTTCTTCTTATTGATATTTTGTAGTATCTTATAGATTATGGAGATCAGGCGTCAGTCTGACATAGAGTTGCCAAATATTTTTTCCCATTCTGTGGGTGTTCTTTTAATTCTATTAATAAAGTCTTTGGATGAGCAAAAGTGTTTGATTCTTAATAGTTCCCATTTATCTATTTTCTCTTGTGTTGATTGTGGTTTCTTTGACAGATTTTGGAGTCTGTCCTCATTGTGTATTAAAGCTTCCATTGTTGTTCCTACCTTTTCTTGGATGAGCTTTATCGTTTTAGGTTTGATATGTAGGTCTTTTATCCAGTTGGAGTTGGTTTTTGTGTAAGGTGTAAGATATGAGTCTTGATTCAGTTTCTTGCAGAGCCAAAGCCAGATGGATATCCAATTATGCCAGCACCATTTGTTGAAGATAATATTTTTATCCCAGTTTAATGTCTTAGGGCCTTTGTCGAATATCAACTGTTCATAGGCAGATGGTGTCATCTCTGGGGTCTCAATTCTGTTCCATTGATCGATCTGTCTGTTCTTGTACCAGTACCAGGCTGTTTTGACCACTGTAGCAGTGTAGTATGTTCTACGGTTGGGTAATGAGAGGCTTCCCAGTGTGTTCTTCTTCTCTAGTACCTTACTTATCCGGGGCTTCTTCCCTTTCCAAACAAAATTGGTGATTTGTTTCTCCATCTCATTAAAAAATGACGCTGGAACTTGTATTGGGATTGTATTATATAAATAGATTGCTTTGGGTAAAATAGACATTGTCACAATGTTAAGTCTTCCTATCCATGAGCAGGGTAGGTTTTTCCATTTATCTAAGTCTCTCTTAGTTTCTTGTAGTAAGGGCTTGTAGTTCTCTTTGTAAAGGTCTGTTATTTCTCTGGTTAGATTAATTCCCAGCTACTTTATCTTCTTAGGGGCTATCGTAAATGGTATTGATTTGATAATTTCTTCATTCACAGTCTCATTGTTGATATAGAGAAATCCTACTGATTTACTTATATTTATCTTGTATACTGAGACTTTGCTGAACTCTTCTATCAGTTTGAGTAGTGTACTTATAGATTCCTTGGGATTCTCTGCATATACAATGATACCATCTGCAAACAGGGAGATTTTAACTTCCTCTTTGCTGATGCAGATGTGCTTTATTTCTTGGTTTTGTCTAATTGCTCTGGCTAAAACTTCTAGCACAATGTGGAATAGAAGAGGTGAGAGTGGGCATCCTTGTCTAGTTCCTGATCTCAAGGGGAAGTCTTTCAGTCTCTCTCCATTCAGGATGATGTGGGCAGTTGGCTTTCTATAAATGGCCCTTATTGTGTTGATGAATTTGCTGTCTATGCCCATTTTGCTAAGAGTTTTTAGCATGAATGGGTGTTGGACTTTATCAAATGCCTTTTCGGCATCAATGGACAAAATTAGGTGATCCTTGTCTTTTGTGTTATTTATGTGGTTCATCACATTGATAGTTTTTCTGATGTTGAACCAGCCTTGCATCCCTGGTATGAATCCCACTTGGTCATGATGGATTATTTTCTTGATGTGCTGCTGTATTCTATTGGCAAGAATTTTGTTGAAGATTTTTGCATCTAGATTCATGAGTGATATCGGTCTGTAGTTCTCTTTCTTTGTTGGGTGTTTCCCTGGCTTAGGTATCAGGGTTATGCTGGCTTCATAGAATGAGTTTGGGAGTACTCCATCCGTTTCTATTCTGTGAAATAGTCTCAGTGGTATTGGAGATAACTCTTCTCTAAATGCTTGGTAGAATTCTGCCGTGAAGCCATCGGGGCCCGGACTTTTTTGGGTTGGCAGTGTTTTGATGACCTTTTCAATCTCTTCCTTTGTGATGGGTTTATTAAGTTGTTCTGCTTCACGTTGTGATAATTTGGGTAGGTGGTATGTGTCAAGGAATTGGTCCATTTCCCCTAGGTTTTCAAATTTGTTAGAGTATAGTCTTTCATAGTATTCTGTTACGATATTTTTGATTTCTGTTGTATCTGTGGTGACAACTCCCTTCTCATTTCTAATTTGGGTTATTTGTTTCCTTTCCTGCTTTTCTTTAGTAAGTTTAGCCAGTGGTTTGTCAGTTTTGTTGATCCTTTCAAAAAACCAGCTTTTACTCTTTTCCATTTTTTCAATTGTTGTTCTGTTCTCTAATTCATTTAGGTCTGGTCAAATCTTTATGATCTCGTTTCTTCTGATGCCTCAGGGGTTCCTCTGTTGTTCTCTCTCAACTTGTTCAAGCTGTAGAGTTAGTTCCTTGATTTGGTTTCTTTCTTCCTTCCAGATGTGTGCATTTATGGAGATAAACAGACCTCTGAGCACTGCTTTGGCTGTATCCCGTAGGTTCTGGTAAGAAGTGTTTTCCTTCTCACTGGAAGCCATGAATTTGTTTATTTCATCCTTGAGTTCCCCTATAACTCATGTTTTTTTGAGCAAGATGTTGTTCAGTTTCCAAGAATTTCACTTTCTGTGTTTTTTCTGCTATTGATTTCAACTTTTATGGTTTTATGATCTGAGAAGATACTTTGCAGTAATTCAATGGTATGGATTTTGTTGAGCATTGCGTTATGGCGTATCATGTGGTCAATTGTGGAGAATGTTCCATGTGCACTGGAGAAGAAGGTGTAGTTGTCTACTGATGGGTGGAAAGTTCTGTATATATCAATGAGGTTTAGTTGGTTAATTGTGTCAATGAGGTCTTCTGTATCTTTACTGAGCTTTTTTCTAGATGATCTGTCTAGTATTGAGAGTGGAGTGTTGAAGTCGCCCACTATTATTGTGGAGTCATCTAACTTTCTTTTGAGTGTAGTCAGTATTTCTTTGACATATTTAGGTGCTCTGAGTTTAGGTGCATAAATATTTAGTATAGTTAAGTCTTGCTTGTGTACTGAACCTTTCAGCAATAAATAGTGTCCATGTTTGTCCATGATGGTGGATTTGACGTTAAAATTAATTTTGTCTGAGATTAGAATTGCCACCCCTGCTCTACTTTGTTCATTGTTAGTTTGATATATATTCTTCCATCCTTTAATTTTCAGTTTGTTCCTATCTTTAGGTCTCAAGTGAGTTTCTTGTAGACAACATATGGATGGCTTATATCTTTTGCTCCAAGATGTCACTCGATGTCTCTTTACTGGACCATTCAGTCCATTCACATTCAATGTAATTATTGATAGGTGTGTGATCACTGCTGCCACTGTGATATGTTTATTTTTATGTTGATGTTTTCTCTGTTGTTCTTATTAGTCTGTTTTGGGACATTCTTTTCTGTGAGTAGATTTTTCATCTTTTTCAGAGCTCGTTTTGTAGTTGTTGAGACTCCTGTGTTACATTTCTTGAAAAGGTATGATACATCTTTGTTGTGCTTTACAGCTGCCCCTATGATCCCCCTTAATAAAGTATATATAAGCCCAATTTTAATTACTGCCAGTCTTGTCATCTTCCTCTCCGTCTGGAAGGACTATAACAACTGTAGTACATTCCTCTTTTTAATATGGTGACACCGTAGTTTTCTTGATGATCACTGGATTGTTTCTTTCCGTATCAAAGCTGTGATTCGCTTTGGAGCCTTCCCTAACTGAGTAGAGTTTTGAGTAGCGTGTCGTTCTAAAACATAAAGTTAGTGATTTTGTTCTTCTAAGCCAGAGCCAAGAACTTCTTTCGGTATTTCTTGTAGTTTGGGTTTGGTTTTTACAAAGTGTCTGAGTTTCTGTTTATCTGGGAATGTCTTAATTTCATTTTCGTATTTGAAAGATAGTTTTGCAGCATATATAATTCTTGGTTGGAAGTTCTTCTCCTTCAAGGCTTTGAATGTGTCTTGCCACTGTCTCTGTGCCAGCATGGTTTCTGCTGAGAAATCGGACGAAAGCCTACAGGGTTTCCCTCTGAATGTTAGCTTTGCTTTGAGTCTTGCTCCCAAGAGTTGCTGCTTATGTTTCATTTTGTTAAGTTTGATTATAATATGTCTTGGAGTCTTTCTTTTGAGATCTATATTAGGAGGCGTACGATATGCATCTGAGATGTCTATATTCCCTTCCTTTATGATTCCTGGGACGTTTTCTGTCAGCAGCTCAGCAACAATACTCTCTGTGTTCTGAGATGTCTCACCCTGTTCAGAGACTCCCATTAATTGAAGGTTCTTCTTCTTAATAGAGTCCCACATGCTTCTTAATGTTTCTTCATTTTTCTTGTTTCTTTTTTCTGATTTCTGCTTATAGATGCTGGCATCAGTAGCTCTGTCTTCCAAGTCAGAAATTCATTTTTCTATTTGTTCCATTCTGTTTTTTTGGCTTTGCATTGAAATTTCTATGTCTTTGATTTTGTTCTTGATCTGTTGGATTTCAGAGTACTGGTGTTCCATCAGATCGAGCAGCTTTCTTAATTTTTCCTTCTGTTCTGCTTCATTTTGTATAAGGTCTAGAAGGGCTCTGTATATAATCATTTTGTATTCACTTTCTGATGCTTTCATAAAAGTTTCTTCATCTGGAAAGCTCCTTGGTTGTTTTGTTTGGGAGCCTTCTGAAGCCACGGGTGATTTCTTGTATGCCACAAGTGTCTGTTGCTTTTTGGGTTCCATGTGAGTCTATAGAGGCTGTAAGAGGTACTGTCAGGATGGACTGCAGTGGTTTCTCTAGGCTGTCTTTAAAATGTAAAGCAAAAGGTATCTGACCATTTCACAAGTCTGGTAGATTTTCAGGTGTAGAGGTTCGTCTTCTGAACTGGCAAAGCAAGCGCCGGTATATCCAACCCCAAATGATAGAAACTAGTTCAGAATACAGCAGTGCTACTGCCGTATCAGCCTCTGCTGACAGAGCCTAGCCTTAGGTGACACTGCATAGAGTACTGCTTTTCTGGTGGAAAAGCGCTCTCCTGTGGGTAGGTTCTGGCTCCCAAGCTAAGAAATAGGTCCAGCTGCGGCCACTGTATCCAAGATGGCGCCCTGCACACAGGCAGCAGACAGAAAGGCTAAAGGTGCCGAGAGGTAGTGATTGCTCTGATCTATTGCAGGGCCCCCTACGTAGGTGGCGCTGGGAAATTACTGCTTTTCTGTCAGAGAAGCACTGTCCTGTTTGCAGGCGCTGGCTGCCAGGCTAAGAATGAGGTCCCACTAGAATCTCCGTATCCAAAATGGCGTCCTGCACACTGAGTGTGAAATTCTGTAGAAACGCCACTGCAGCACATATAAAACAACAGGCTCAAAGTGGCTAGATTAACAGAGTCCTAAGCCTGGCTCTCAAAATATGGGAATTTTTCCTGCCTATCCCCCCAGCAGCGTGTGTGAGTCTAGCCGCTAGGCAAGACCCAGCTCTACCCGCCGGCCAAGACAGAGGAAAAAAAGAGTCAAAATGGTGCGTTTACCTTCAGTCCATGAGAGCCAGGGCTCGCCAGGAGCGGGAGTCAGCGAAAGAGAGGAGGTTTTTTATTCAGTGTTATGAAGTCCAAAGTCACAGCCCTGTGCCATGTCCTGGGGCTGATTAGGTGATCAGAAGGCTCCATTTGATTATCAATTCAGATTTTGGTTTCCAGAGGGATAGAAGTAAAAGTGTGCTTAGTCCGCCATCTTAAGTAAGACAAATTTTGAAGAGTATCCAGTTGGTTATGAGACAAAGGGATCTATGGTGAAACTGAGAATTTCCAAAGAGGGCTTTGAAAACTGACATATTTCTGAGGATCTAGAAGGTCAGATACATGTGCAGGGCTATGTGCATGCCCAGCATAGACTTTGTTGTTAGGTGCCATTGAGTCAATTTTTGAGTCATAACCTACCCATGTGATGAGTAAAACTGCCCCATAGGAATTTCTTTCTTAGCTGTAATCTTTACAGAAGAAGATTACCAGGTCTTCTCCCATGGAGCCATGGGATAGTTTGAACCACTGATCTTTTTGTTAGCAGCCAGATGCTTAACCATTGTGCTACCAGGGATTCTTAAAGTATCTTTTCCAAAGAAACCCCGAACTCACTGCCAACAAGTTGGGTCCTACTGATAGTGACCCTAGAGGTCAGAGTAGAACCTGCCCTGTAGAGTTTCCAAGGAATGTCTGGTGGATTTGAACTGCTGACCCCTAGTTGCTCACTTCTAGTTGACCTTTAGGCCATGAGCCAGCAGGAAGTGCAAGCTAAGGCAGAATTGTAAATTGCTATATCATTAAAGACATGTCCCAATAGACAGAGAATTCTTTGACACGGTCTGGGAGATTTAATGCTTCAAGGCATATTAGGAAATATTTGTCTAATTATTAACTAATGGTTGAGCTAAATAAACAGAAGCCAAACGTGGCAAGTAAAAACTTTACAGAATGAGTCCAGTAATGTTACTAAATAAACAACAATGACAACAACAAATATCAACAGCAATAACCGTTGGAATGAGAATCTTATTTCTGAAGTAATCACATTAAATTACTTGAAATGTAAATTTTTGATAAAAAGTGAGACATGCAAAGAAATAGGAAGCGATAGCTCACACACAGGAAATAGAGGCAATAAGAAGTGTCCCTGAGAAAGATCAGCTGATGGACTCACTAGGTAGATACTCTAATTCAAATATTATAAATATGTTCAAATAATTAAAAGAAACTGTGTATAAAGAATTCAAGTATGAGGTTGATGTTTTACCAAATATAGACTGTTACTGGATAGAAATCATTTAAAAAAATCAAATATAAATTCTGAGGTTGAAAAGTTCAACATTTGAAATAAAAATTTCAATATAGGGGTTCAGTAGTAGACTTTAACTGGCAGAGAAAGATGTGGTACATTCAAAGAAAGATTAATTGAGAGTATCTATTGTGAAGAACAGAAATAAAAAAATAATGAAGAAAAGTGAACAGGACTTCAAAGATCTGAGATGCCATCGAGTGTACCAACTTACAGATAATGGACGTCTCAGAGGAGAAAGGAGAAGTGGCAGAAGAATTTTTGAAGAAATAGTGTCCGAAGATGTCCCACATTTGATGAAAACATTAGTCTTCACATCTGAGAAGCTCAATGAACTCCATCTAGGATAACCTCAAACAGCTCTACACCAAAATTGTCAGACTGCTGAAAACCAATGGCAGTGCCAAGCCAAGCCAAGTGCTGTGATAAACTCATAAATGCAGCAGGAGAAAAAAACTCTTCACATACAAGGGAGACTGAACAGATTAACTTATAACTTCTATCAGAAACTAGAGGCCAGAAGGTAGTGGGATAAAATATTCAGAGTGCTGAAAGAAAAAAGGTTGTTAACCAAAAATTCTATATTCAGCCAAACTATCCATCAAAAAACTGGAGAAATCAATGTATTCTCAGATAAGGAAAAATTAAAAGAATTTATTACTAGTAGACCTGTTATGCAAGAAATACTAAAAGAAGTCTTTGAAGTTGAAGTACAAGGACACTAGACAGTAACTTAAATTCACATGAAGAAATAGCATCATTAAAGTCAACTACATAGGTAAATGTAAAAGGCAGTACAAATATATTTTTTTTGTAACTCATTTTTTCTCATTTAACTTGAAAGCCAACTGTATAAAGCAACAATTTAAAAACTGTATTGATGGATTATAATGTATAAAAATGTAATTTGTATGTCAATAATAGCAAAAAGGAGGGTGAAGACATAGAGATTTATTGGAACAAATGCTGTTTATACTATTGAAATTAAGTTGTTATTAATTTGAACTAGTTTATTTAATGTTGCAGTGTTAATTGTAATCCCCAGTGCAACCACTAAGAAAATAACTTTCATTATAGTGAAAGAAACAAGGGCATTAAAATATTATATCAGATAATATCTTTTTAACACAGAAGGCAGCAGTAGTGGAGGAATAGAGAATAAAAAAGTCATAATATATACAGAAAACAAGTAGCAAAATGGCAAATGTAAATCCTATGTTATCAGTAATTACATTAAATGTAAATAGATTAAACACTCCAATCAAAAGGCAGGGATTGGCAAAATTGATTTTAAAAACTTATGATAAAACTATATGCCATCTACAAGAGACACATTTAGATTAAGACACAAGGCTGGCAGGTTGAAAATGAAAGGATGAAAAAAGATACACCTTGAAAACAGTAATCAAAAGAGAGCTGGAGTGGCTATACTAATACTGGCAAAATAAATGTTAAGACAAAAATGGTTACTAGGGAAAAAAAGAACATTTTATAATGATAAAATGACCATCAGAAAACTAATGTGACAGCAGGTAGTAGGTTGGTAGGGTACCTAAGAAGAGTAGAGATGCCTTGAATTATCTTCTCTCGGTAACATGGGAAGTTGTAGTGTCTGATGGGCTGTTTATACGAATAAGGAGATCATCCAGGATGGTGAAGACTGAGTCTTCCATCCAGGATGGAAGACTGAGAAACATAAGAGTAGTGAGTACCTGAAGGTCAGTAGATGACAGCAACAGGGGCCTCTTATTACAGTGCTTTTTATCAAGGATAGAATTACACAGTAGTTAAAGCTGGCCATAGCAATAACTGATCCCCAATGCTCTTCTGTAATGTAACCTGGCCATACCCCATTCAATAGTCCAAGGCTATTTCTGGAACCTCCCCTTGTTGGATCAATAGAATTTATTAGAAATGACATTCTGGGACTTCTGAGGCTAGGTTATAAGAAGCCTTTTATGCTGTCTGCAGCTCTTAGAAGCTCTCTCTTGAATGCTTTCTTTCAGAACCCAGTTACCATGCTGTTAGAAGGCCAAGTCACATGAGGAAGTCACATGAGGAAGTCACATGTGGACACTAGTCAACAGCCTCAGCTGAGATTCCAGAAGACTGTCAGCATCAGCTGCTAGCCAGGTGAGTGAATCACCTTGACCTCTAGCCCAGTGATAACTAAACACCCAGCTCACACTTGAGTACAGCAATCTGATGAGACACCTCAAGTAAGACCTGCCCAGCTGAATCCAGTCAAACAAAAAAAATGATAGGCAGTAATAAATTAAGTCAAAAGTTTTAGGAGTGACTTTTGTCAGTAGAAGTACTGAGTTTTATAGAATATCACTAAATTATAAAAAAATTTTAATAAAGCAGTCACCAGAGAGTCACTTCCAACTCATGACGAGCCCATATTATCATAGTAAAACTTTGCTCTATTGGATATTCAGTGGCTGATTTTTTGAACGTAGATCCCCAGTTCTTTCTTCTGAGGCTTCTTTGGTGGGTGAGAAGCTCCAGTCTTTCAGTTAGTAGCAGAGACATTTGCACCACCCAGGGACTCTATCACTAAATTAGTCAAGCCAGATTCAAAGAGATGAAGATTTTGTAATTAGTAAAATACAAGGATACGTAATTATTACTAGCCTTGTCAGCAACTTTCAGTGGTTTAAGAATTATGTCTATGGATAGCAAAAATATTTTCCAGTGTTCTTCATCATTACAAATTTAAATAGGTTAGAGGATGAGTACGAGAAAGTATGCCATGTAAACTGTGATCTGAATCCAACTACATGTCTCCTACTATCACAGTGAACTTTGTTCATGGGAAAGAATCTTCCTCTGCCCCGTAATAAAAACTGACGTGCCCCATGGCTTTTCCGATTACTCTTAAATAATCCTACAGTGGCAGATGTACTTTGTAATTAGAATATTCAGTCCCAAGTAGCTATCTGATGGCCAGTCTTCTCCCCTTTTGTAGCTTGGCTAGATGCCTGCAGCAGAGAAGGGAAAGCTAGTCCTTTGACTCTTCCTGCTCACTCTTTCATTCTTCTTAATTGATACTTTATCGTACCTAGGGTTTCAGGGGAGCCCTGGTGGTGCAGTGATTAAGAGTTTGGCTGCTACCCAAAAGGTTGACTGTTCAAATCCACTAGCCTCTCCTTGGAAACCCTGTGGGGCAGTTTGACTGTCTAATAGGGTCACTATGAGTCAGAGTTGACTCAATGGCAATGGATTTTTTGGGGGTTCCAGGAGTGGGAGAGTTGGAAAGGAAATAGAAGCTTCTGATGGTAGCACAACTTTAATCTTTTTCTGCTGAGCTCTTTTGGCCTTTCTTGGCTTATTGAACAGGACCTGTGATGACTCCACACAGCCTCTGTTTCCCATCTGACTCATATTGGTCCATGGGAAGCACACGTTTCTTGCTGCAAAAAATTCTGAAAGTGTGACAGATCCCAGAGTGGCAGTATCCTTGTTGCACTGCCAAAGATGGTTTTAGTTCTTATCAGTTCTTTTAGATTTCAGCTTTCTCAGGCATTAGTCAGACACTAATCCTCTGTGACTCCTAACTACAGGGAACATATTTACACTTGGAGTTTGATTCCATTCTTATGACACTTATCTGGTTGAGGGATTCATGTGATTTACTTTGGTCAATGGGATGATAGGAAATATGATGCAAACAGAGACTTAAAACTTGTTCACTGAGCCTTGACTTTTTTTCATTGTCTTGGGAATCTTGTAATTACCATAATGTGGATAAACCTAGGCTAGCATGCTGGATGATGGGAGTATCATGGCCAAGCTCTCCCCATCAGTCCTTCTGACATCAAATCAACAGCCAGATGCATGAGTAAGGATATTCTACATCATCCAGCCTAGGAAATGTGCCAGATATACGAGAAGAACTGTTAAGACAATTCACAGAAGTGTGAGAAAAAGTAATGTTTTAGTTTTAAGAACTAAGCTTTGGGGTGGTTTGTTATGCAGCAAAATTTGACTGATGAGAGTGTTGTGGATCATTTCCTTAGTAACTCTGTGGGGGTAGTGGGAGGGTGAGGAGTCTGGTTTTACACCTGTATTCCAGTATCTGATTATGATACCTCATACAAGAAGAGTTCCATTCTGACATCCTGTTATGTTATATAGTAGTTTCTTCAGTTTTACAGAGGAGAAAACAGACTTATATGTAGAAATTAAGTGGCTTATCTAAAGCTACACAATTAAGTTGTAGGGCTAGAATTTGAACACAGTTCTTTTTTATCTAAAGCCCTTACTCTGTTCCATAATACAAAACTACCTCTCTCAAATATTCTGGAATAGTGTTATAAAGAATCTAGCATGGTTCCATACATGCTAAGATGTTTTGAAATAACTTTTAGTTTTCTGCAAAATACAACAAAACAAAGCAAAATAAAACCTGTATGCCATATTGTGCCTTTTCTGTGGTTGAGAGATTCTTAGCTAGACCAGCACTTAAATTACATTTCCATTCCAAAGCATTGCGTTTATAATCTGGTTTTAGTGAAACACATTTATGTATTTACATGTTCTAATTTAAATAAACAATTGTTCAGTCAATTATAAGTACTTGAGATGATTCTATTTTCACTCGGGGAAGAATCCCTTTATTCTTTCTCTATAACCTGTTTACTTATTTCCTTGTACCTCCATTTCATATCTGTCCTCAGCCCTTTAAGGACTAATGGTGTATATCTGTATTCCCAGTTTCATTTTTCCTTTCTGCACTATCAGTTACTGCAAAGAATGGAGTAAATGTCATGGGGTGCACAAGCCTTTGCCCTGATACAAATTGGGAACCTGAACACATTTTTTATTTTACATGTTTAATAAAGGCTTTAATTTTTACCATAATTCTTAAAGGACTTTAGTTATAAAGGGCAAAGCATGTATTTGAATATATATTCTAATACACTGAGTACTTTTTCATGATGGTTAAAAATCATGTAATGAATGAAGTTAATTTCTCACACAGAGAGAATAAATTTTTAGTGGCCACAAACTTGGAGATGGGATAGGAACTGAAATTAGTCTCTATCTTGAATTTGTTGTATAGCAGAAAATGCAATCTAGTCAATTCCAGGTAAACTCACACTCTTCCAGTTTCTTTTTTCCAGGTCTTTTCAGGTTCAAACTCTAACCATGAGATTTACATCATTCACCCCTGCGATGACTTCCTAGTTCTGTTATACTCCCCACATAGAATTTTATCCTAATACAATTTGTGTTTAGAAGTCTGTTACTTTTCTTCATATATATACATAAAAGTTTTTTATTTTAAATTTTTCTATTCTTTATAGGACTGTAAATGTTAAAAGTGGTTTCTTGTGGATTATTTTTTTTTTTTTCCAGAGGCATTTTCCTTAATAAAATCCTTGGACGTTTAATCCCATTTGGTATCTTCTTCTGGAAGACTCTCAACTAACACATCTGTGTTTCACTTATCAATTTGTAGGAATCCTTTCTGTAGTCAGTGAGCCCTTTGTTACAGGTATTACAAATGTTTTTTTCTTAGTCTGAGACTTGTCTTTTATTCTTTTAGTGCTATCTTTTGATAAAGTGTTCTTAATTTTCATACAGTACAGTTTAATAATGTTCCTTTATGGATTTTTTTTTTATGTTTGGTTTTAAAAAATTATTGCCTATGCCAGTGTCATGAAAATAAACTCATAAGTTATCTTCTAGAAGACTTAGCTTTTTAATTTCATTCCACTAGACTCCTGAATTTATTTTTGTACATGGTATGAAATGAGTCAACTTTCTTACGTTTTCCATGTGGATATTAATTTGACCCAGCACCATTTATTGAAAATTACACCCTTTTTTCTCTGCTTTGCAGTACCTCCTTTATTATAAATGAAGTATATATAAACTTAAGTACTACAGCTGCTAATCAAAAAGTCAGCCATTCAAATCTACCAGGCACTCCTTGGAAAATCTGTGGGGCAGTTCTTCTGTGTCCTACAGGGTCGCCATTAATTGTAATTGACTCATTGACAATGTTTTTTTTTTTTTAAATACAGAAATGTATGGGTGCAGTGGTCTGTTTTTGGACTGTCAGTTTTGTTCCGTTGGTCTGTCTGTGCCAGTACCACAATATCATAATTTCTGTAGCTATAGAGTAGGTAAGTCCAAGTCTAATAAATAAAGTACGTTCTCCCACCTTGTTTCACAAGAGTATCTTGGCAACAACTAAAATAAAAAGAATCAGAATGCTGATTTCATTGTGAAAAATGTAACCAGTGTATCTGAACAATGTGTGTAGAAATTGTTAAATGAGAACCTGATTTTCTGTGTAAACTTTCACCAAAAAGACAGTTAAATATTATTTAAAAAAAGAGAAAGTTTTGGATGCTTACTTTCTGTATTACTAATTTCCATTCTCATTTTTTTCTCTCAATTCTATTTTTTTATTTTAACTTGCTGTTCTTTTTCTGACTTCCTGAGATAGATGTTAAGATCACTGTTTTCAGCCTTTCTAAGGTATGTATCTAATGCTATGAATTGCCATCTAAGCAT
The DNA here is from genome assembly GCA_028571685.1 of Heterohyrax brucei. NCBI lineage: Eukaryota > Metazoa > Chordata > Mammalia > Hyracoidea > Procaviidae > Heterohyrax > Heterohyrax brucei. The sequence goes on along the minus strand of CM053166.1, from coordinate 30,990,389 downwards.
AGTTTTAGCTACATCTATCAGTTTTGACCCCCACATGTCTGTCAGTTTGTTGTACTATGGGGTCTTGCATGTTGCTGTGATGCCAGAAGCTATGTCACCATGGCAGATAAGTTCCAGCTGAGCTTCCAGACTAAGACAGACTATGAAGAAGGACCCAGCAGTCTACTTCTGAAAATATTTAGCCAGTGAAAATCTTTTGACTAGCAGTGGAACATTGATACAGTACAAGAAGATGAAACCCTCAGGTTGGAAAGCCCTCCAAAGATGACTAAGGAAGAGCTCCCTCTTCAAAGCAAAGTCAACCTTAATGATGTGAATGGAGTCAAGCTTTCAGGACCTTTATTTGCTGATGTAGCATGATTCAAATGAGAAGAAACAGCTTCAAACAACCATTAATAGTCAGAACATAGCATGTATGAAGTATGTATCTAGGAAAACTAGAAGTCATCAAAAATGAAATTGAACACTTAAACATTAATACCTTAAGCATTAGTGAGCTGAAATGGATTGGTATTGAACATTTTGAATCAGTCATATGATATTCTGTGCTGGTAATGGCAACTTGAAGAGGAATGGTGTTGCATTCGTTGTCAAGAAGAACATTTCAAGATCTATCCTGAAGTACAGCACTGTCAGTAGTAGGATAATATCTATAGGCCTATAACATAGGGTCACTATGAGTCGGAAGGAAATCCTGGTGGCATAGTGGGTTAAATGTTGTGTCTGCTGACTGAAACATTGGCAGTTCAAATCCTCCCAGTGCTCCTTGGAAACTCTATGGAGCAGTTCTACTCTGACCTCTAGGGTCTCTGTGTGCTGGACCTGACTCGACAGCAGTGAGTTTGGTTTGGTTTTATGAGTGAGAATCGACTTGATGGCAGTGGGTTTTTGGTTTGTTACAAGGAAGACCAGGTAATATGACTGTTGTTCAGACTGATGCACCAACTAACAAGGCCTAAAATGATGAAATTGAAGTTTTAGTTTTTTATCAACTTCTGTCACTGTGAGTCAGACCCAACTCAACGGTACTGAGTTGGGTAGTATGAAATTGATCAAACATGCAATCAGGACACACTGATAATTGCTGAAGATTGTAATGTGAATGTTGGAAACAGAAGGCTTGGTACTTGGAAAATATGACCTTGATGAGAGAAATGATGCTGGAGATTGTATGATAGAGTTTTACAAGACTGCTGACTTCTTCATTGCAAATACTTTTTATGTTGGTGTACCTAGTTAATACAATCTTCTGTATCCAGGAACTAAGAAATTTTACTGTATAATGCAATCACCTGGGGTGCTGATTGAAAAATACAGGATCTAGGCATCATCTCTGGGAATTTTGAATCTGTAAGTATACAGGAATTACATTAAAAAAAAAAAATCCCTGGGGATTCTAATACATGTTTCTTGGGCCATTCATTTAGTAAAATGAGAAACTACCAAAAGATTGGAAGCAGGGGAATGACATGCTCATATTTATATTTTAGAAAGTTCATTTTGGCTAGAAATAGATGATAGGTTTCACCAGTGAAAGGGATGACTATTGGATTTCTTCATTTTGTGTTGATAGCTTGTAGAACCACCATTTCTCTATCAGTTTGCTATACTGTGGTTGCTTACATATTGTTGTGATGCTGGAAGCTAAGCCACCAGTATTTCCAATAAATATCTGCAGGATCACCCATGTTGAACAAGTTTTAGCAGTGCTTCCAGAATAAAACAGACTAATAAGATGGGCCCGGCAGTTGCTTCTGAAAAAACTGGCCAGTGAAAACTCTGTGAGTAGCAGTGGAACACTGTCAGATGTAGTGCTGGAAGATGACCTCATGGGATTGGAAAACACTCAAAATACTACCTGGAAAGACCTGACTCCTCAAAGTAGAGTTGACCTTAATAACATTGGTTGAAGTAAAGCTTTCAGAACTTTCATTTGCCAGTGTGATGTGACTCCAAATGAGAAGAAACAGTTGTAAATATCCATTAATAGTGATTAATAGAATGTGAAAGGTAAAAGTATGATTAAGGAAAATTAGAAGTCATCCAAAATGAAATGGAACACAAAGATCGACATCCTAAGCATTATTAGTGAGCTAAAATGGACTGGCATTGGCAATTTTGAATTGACAGTCATATGATTTGCTACACCAGGAATGACAGATTTAAGAACAAAGGTGGCACATTCATTATCAAAGCAAACATTTCAAGATCTATCCTGATGTACAAACTTGTCAATGATAGGATAATATCTGTACTCCTACCAGGAAGACTAGTAAATACAATTATTATTCAAATTGACTCATCAACCACTAATGAAGAAATTGAAGATTTTTACCAACTTCTGCAGTCTGGTAGAAATATATGTAACACAACATTTGCCTGTTCAGTCTTTTTCAAGTGTATACCCAAACCAAAGCCAGTGCCATCAAGTCAGTTCTGACTCATAGTGATCCTGTGGGACAGAGTAAAATTGCTCCATAGGGTTTCCAAGGAGTGCCTGGTGGATTTGAACTGCTCCTGTATGGTTAGCACATGTAGCACTTAACCACTATGCCACCAGGGTTTCCTTTCAGGTGTATATACCCCAGATATACCAAACCCACTGTTGTGAAGTCAATTCTGACTCATAGCAACCCTAGAGGACAGAGTAGAACTTCCCCATAGAGTTTCCAAGGAGCACCTGGTGGATTTGAACAGCTGACCTTTTGGTAGCAGCCGTAGGTAGCTCTTAACCACCAGCCACCAGGGTTTCCGCAGGTGTACATAGTTTAATGATATCAACTACAGTAATCATGTTGTGCAACTGTTTTCCTTAACTGATGCTAAATTTCTCTTCACTAATACCAGAAACTAAATACTTTCCAAACATTGGCTCCCCCCTCTTCATACTTTTCACCCGTGGTAACCGCCAATAAACTTTATTCTCTATGTATAGACCTATTCCTGTCACTTCATAAAAGTGAGATTGTAAACCATTTGTCCTTTTGTGATGGACTTATTTCGCTCAGCATAATGCTCTTGAGGTTCATTCGTATTATAGCATGTATCAGGACTTCGTTTTCCTTTCAGCTTAGTAGTATTTCATTGTCTGTGTGTATCACATTTTGTTTATCCATTTATCCATTGATGGACATTTGGGTTGTTTCCACCCTTGGCTATTGTGAATAGTGCCCTAGTGAACTTTGGTGTACATATGTCTGTCTCTATCACTGTTTTTAAGTCCTTTGGTTACATACCTAGGAGTGGAATTCTCGGGTCATGTGGTAGTGCTGGAAACCCTAGTGTCGTAATGGTTAAGTGCTATGGCTGCTAACTAAAGGCACAATTTGAATCCACCAGGCACTCCTTGGAAACTCCATGAGGCAGTTGTGCTCTGTATTGTAGGGTTGCTGTAAGTCTCAATTGACTCAACGGCAGTAGGTTTGGTTTTTGGTGTGTTTATGGTAGTGCTATTTTTAATCTTTTGAGGAACTGCCACACTGCTTTCCACAATGGCTGTATCATTTTGCATTCCCACCAGGAATACATAAGGGTTCCAGTTTCCCTACATACTGGCCAATGGTTATTATTTTCCTTTTTTAAAATCTTAGGCATCCTAGTGGGAGGGAGGTGGTATCTCACTGTGGTTTTGATTTGCATCTCTCTTATGGCTAAACACATTCATGTGTCTGTTGGTCATTTCTGAATGTCTTCCTTGGTAAAAGGTCTACCAGGTTATTTGATGGGCAACTTTAAAAATGCTCTATGTGTGCTTGAGAAGAGTATGTACTCTGTAGTTTTGGCGTTCATTGGTGTGCATGTATGAATTAAGTCAAACTTGTTAATCAGACTTCAATGCTATATTGTCACTGCATTTTGGTCTGCCTTTTTTATCAGTTACTGAAAAAGTTTTAAAGTATCTCACTAAGATTGTGGCTTTGTCTGTTTCTCTTTTTAATTATATCAAGTTTCACTTTATATGTTTTTCAGACTATATTAGGTTTATGACAATTTAGAAGTGTTTTATCTTCGTAATAAACTGAATTGTTAACATTAAGAAATACCCCCTACAACTCTATTAATACTTTTAACAGTAAAGTCTACTTTGTCTGATAATGATTACAAATGTAGGAACCTCTGTGTCAATTGAGATGATCATGTGATTCTAATGTTGCACCATCCTTGCATACCTGGTCTGAATGCCACTTGGCCATGGTGTATTATTTGTGCACTGTTGTATTATTTGATGCTGAATCTGTTGCCTAGAATTTTGCTGAGAATTGTTGCATCTATGTTCATGAGATATATTAGTCTGTAATGTTCTTTTTTTTTGTGGTGTCTTTGCCTGGTTTAGCATTAGGGTTATGCTGACTTCACAGAATGAACCTGGAAGTATCCTTTTCTATGTTCTGAAATAGTTTGAGTAGTACTGGTGCAAGCTATTCTCTGAATGTCTGGTAGAATTCTCCAGTAAAGCTGGCTGGGCCAGGGCATTTTTTTTTTTTTAATTGGGAACGTTGTATTCTTTTTAAATTACCTTTTCAATCTGTTATTATGAGTCTGTTCAGATTTTCAGCACCATTTTGTGTTAGTTTGTGTAGGCAATGTGTTTCTAGACATTTATCCATTTCCTGTAGGTTTGCAAATTTGTTGAAGATTTCCTTTGTTCTGTTAACCCTCTGCTTTCCCAACAATGATGTCCTTTACTGGAGATTTATCTTTTCTGAAGTGATGTGCAAAGTAAGCAAGTCAAAGTCTTGCCATCTTTGATTCTAAGGAACATTTTGTTTGTGTTTCTTATAAGATTGGTGTGTTGATTCTTTTGGCAGTCCATGACATTTTTGGTATTCTTTGTCAACATCACAGTTTGAGTGCTTAAGCTCTTTTGTCTTCCTTTTGCGTTGTCCAACTTCATGATGCAGGGAAGGAGATCAAAAAGTTCATGGCCTGGGTCAGATGTACCTTAATCATCAAAGTGGCATGACTGCTTTTTAAGCAGTCTTTTGAAGCAGATTTTCTCAGTGCAGTAACTCATTTGATTTTTTGACTGCTGCTTCTATGGACATTGATTGTTGATTCAAGTAGAATGAAACCATTAAAAACTTCAGTGTTGTCTCCACTTACCATGATGTTGTTTGTCACTAGAGTTGTGAGGATTTTCATTTTCTTCATGTTCAGATTTAATCTGAAGACTGTAGTCTTTGACTTTTATCAAGAAATGCTTAAACTTGTCTATGTTTTTGATAAGTAATGTTGTGTCATTTGCATATTGCAGGTTGTTAATGAATCTTTCTCCAATCCTGATGCCACATTCTTCTTTATATAGTCCAGCTTCTCAGATTATTAGTTCATTGTACAGATTGAATAAGTAAGGTCAAAGGATACAGCTCTGCCACATACCTTTTCCAATTTCAACCATGCAGCATGCCTTTGTTCTATTTGAACAACTGCCTCTTGATCTGTGTCCAGGTTCCACGTGGGTACAATTAAGTGAAATTCTCATCCTTTGAAGTATTACCCATAATTTGTGATGATACACTGTCAGATGCCCTTGCATAGTGAATAAAACACAGATAAACACCTCTTTAGTACTGCTTTCATCTAAGAATCATCTTACAACAGCAGTGATGTTCCTTGTTCCAAATCTTCTCTGTCTGATAGTTCCCTGTTGATGTATGAGTACAGTTGTTTTTCAAGTATTTTCTGCAAAATTTTGCTGGCATGTGACAATGATATTGCTAGATAATTTCTCTTTCTATATGATTCCCTTTCTTTGGAATAAGCACAAATATGGATCTCTTCCAATGGGTTGGCCAGGTAGCTGTCTTCCAGATTTCTTGATATAGATCAGTAAGTATTTCCAATGTTGCATCCATTTGTTGAAACATCTCAATTGGTATTCTTTAAATTCCTGGAGCTGGAGCCTTGCTACATGTTTACCCATTTCTTTACTTTTCATTCTTCTTTATATTTTCTGCCACCTGAGAAAATTTTCCTTGTGCTTGAAGAACATTCTAGTTTAGATTTACTAGTGATTAAAGTGATTCCTCTAATAGAGACCTAAAAGTATTTATATTTCACATTCATTTTTGAACATGGCTATGAAATTCTAGGTTAGAGGTTACTGTCTGTCATTATGTTAATCACACTGACTCCTGACTTCTGTTGTTTTGTTGAGGAGTTATCTGTCAGACTTATTGTTGTTTCTGTGAAATGAAATTGTTTGTTATATCTACTTGCATTTAGGATTTTTCTTTTTATAGTTGCCTTTCAGCACATTTTCTGTGATATACCTAGGGTGGTTTTCTTTGTATTTCTTTGTCTGTTAGAGGCATATAGTGGTTTTAGAATCTGTGGCCTTGCTGTCTTTCCTCAGTTTTGGAATTCTTAGCCGTTTTCTCCTAAAAATTGCTACTACACAGTTTGTCTCTTTCATTTCATTTAATTCCCATTTTGATTCCTTCTCTTCTTGGCTTGTCACTCTCTACTCTTCTCCACCCCCAGCACTTCACTGTTTTATTACATCTCCAATGCTTTTAAAATACACAAAAAATATTTTGTGCTGCTTTTCTAGTTGTTCTTAACTGGAGACTTGGATGGAATTACCTATTTGTAATTATTAATTCTCTCTTCACTTGTGTGTAACATGCTGTTTATCCTGTCCATTTATTATATCAAATTATTGTATTATCTTTAGTTCTAGAAATTTTTAATCCATTTCCTGTACTTTACTATTCCTTAGATGTCTCTACACCAGCTTTTATTTCTTAAAATATATTTAATATATTTATGCTATATTCTGTATCTAATAAATGGAGTGCTTGTAGTGTGTATAAACCTAATTCTGTTGTTTCTTATTTCTGCTGATTTTTTCCCACAGTAGAGTGATTGCTTTTGTGTTTGTAATTTATTAGTTTGAGCTCATGTTGCATGGAATTTTATTTTTGGTGAATAGTTTGAGACTTATTCAACGGCACTTGGCTTTGGCTACTAGAGACTCATTTCTTAAGAATGGTTTAGTGATTGCTTCTGCCAGTTCTCTACAGATCTACTTACCTAAGTAATTTGGTCATACCAATATCTCAGAGGCAGAATTATTTTACCTCTGGTTCCATGAAGCAGTGAGAGGTCCTCTGAGTGAACAGCTGAGCTCAGAAATGTTTCAAGTTCAGGCCTTAGGTGACATCTGTAAGTGTAAAGGCAATAGACCTTGCTGGTTTCCTATGAGGGTGAGAAATGACTCTAAAATGTTTTTGTCCAGTCCACATTTCTTCAATACCTTTAACTAAATCATTGAAAGCCCATTTCAAACATTTATCATTAATTAACAAGTCACTAATGCCACCCAAATCCTCACTTTTGACTTACTGTGCTAACAAAACGTGGAATGTTGACCTAGATAGGATAACAGAAAAATGTGTAGTACCGTCCTCTGGGGTCTGGTCTTTGTGATATTAAGCTAACTGACCACTCCAGGAATATAGAGTCTCGACTAGGGTAGCTGATTGCCTTTAGACTTGAAGTTTAAGAAAACGACATCCGTTTACTTTCATACTGTATGTTCTGATGTATTTTAAAAGGAGATATAGTCATTGTAGCCTCTCCCCCACTAGAATTTGAACTCCATAAGGTCAGAGTACTTGTATTTCTTTTTACTATTTCTTTAGCACATACAAGCTGGCTACAGAGTAGATGCTTAACAAGTATTGACTGAATGAATCTGTAGTAAGATAGAATGAAAATAAAACTCACAAGGTGAAAAAACAATCATTTGAAGAATAGCAATGAGATTATCTGTATATGTGATGGGGAGAAAAAGGAATCATTTAAAATACAGTCTACCTTAAGTAGAAGCTAATAATAGGGGAAAAATGTATAGCTTCACTTTGCAAGCTTTTAAGTCTTGAATATAAAATCAACTTAATGAAATAATAGAAAAAACAGTACGTAATTAATGAGTACCCTGACTGCCACCACTACAACAAAACTCACAAGAGGAAAAGCACTGAAAATGCAAGCATGCAGTCTTAATAACAGTCTTTGCTAGTCTGGAGGTTCATTTTCACTGTTGTAATTAAACTACCAGTACATTTCAGTGATAAGTAGGGATTCTCCAGATTTGTTCCAACTTTTCCAGAAACAGATTCTTTGGTTAAAGGAATTGCTTAGTGGAATTGGCACCTATGGATCTAGAGCTGTGCTGTCCATTATGGAAGCCACTATCCATACATGGCTATTGAGTATTTGAAATTTGGCTAGTCCAAAAGGAGATGTACTAGAAAAGCAAAATACTCATAAATCTCAAAGACTTGCTATGAAGAACACAATGTAAAATATCTTATTAATAATTTTTAAATATTTGATTTTTTATTAAAATGATAGTATTTTGGATATGTTGAGTTTGACAAAATATTATTATTAAAAGTAATTTCACTTTATTATTTTTGTAATGTAGCTGCTAACCAAAACCAAACCCACTGTTGTCAAGGCAGTTCTGACTCATAGTGACCCTATAGGAAAGAGTAGAACTGTTCCATAGAGTTTCCAAGGAGTGCCTGGTAGATTCAAATTGCCAACCTTTTGGTTAGCAGACATAGCATTTAACCGCTACACCACCAGGATTTCCAAAATTTAGAATTAGACTTATGGTTCACATTACATTTATATTGGAAAGTGCTGATCGTGGTATTATTTTGACATGCAGAATGATATAAGTTTTAAAATCACAAAAAGGGTTATCCTGGTTCCTAGTTATCACTAGAGAAGGAGATTCCTTATTAGTTTTGATATTCATTTCACATTTTTAGACTGTTTGGGTCTAAAAATAGGTATTAAGTGCCAGAGTATCAGAAACAGCAGTTCCTGGTTCCTTGTTTTGTATTGGATGAAAAGATACGCTGCCTCCACGCAGTGTTTTTCACATGGATAGAGATTTTATTTTTACCATGAGCTCTTTAAAAATTGGCATATTCTTGTTTAAAAGTCTAAGTCTTTCCAGTTACTGTATTTTTATGCTTCTTTAAAAATGAAAATTGTAAAGAAAATTTTACAGGAATGAACAAAGTAGAACTTACTCTTATTCCTAACAACTTGGCTTATCTATTTTTATTTTTGCATGTAACTTTATACATGAATACTTATTATAAGTTGTACTTTTAGTATACAAATACACTCTTACTTTGTATTCTTCTATTGGTACTTAACATTTTATGTTTATGTTTTACCATGTTGCAACTGGTCACTATCATTTTACAGATTTCATGATATTGCATTGGGTTGGTGAATCTTACTTAAAATCCTAACTTTTGGGGATTTTCTCACTCAGGAAGTCTGGTTTATCTTCTTACTATTGTGTAGAGAAGGATTGATATACATGATTATGAATCATAAATTTCTGGCTGGACATAAGTTAGTGAATATGTCTGATGTCTGACAATTAAGTCCAAGAATTTAATTGTTTTAAGTGCTACATGCCTCATTGCTGGATGTCACTATGGTCACCCATTGGGAAGCTAGGCCTAGTCTAATGCCTAGTCCATCCTTTTGGAACTCTTTCTGCAATGGCTATTGTGCACAGTGATCAGTTCACAGACTTAATTGTATAGGTGTCTGTGACGGAGTTTTTAATCTAGTAAACAAATAACTGTATTGGAACGCCCTCCCTACTCAACTGATCTGGCCCTAATAGCTTTTTTCTTTATCTGAAGGTAAAGGAAATATTGAAAGGAAAGCACTTTGATGACATTCGGAACATCAAGGTTAATATGACAACAGCTCGATGGCCATTCCAGAAAAAGAGTTCCAAAATTGCTTTGAAGGATGGACTAGGTGCTGGCATCAGTGCATAGCTTCCCAAGGAGAGTACTTTGAAGGTGACCATTGTGATATTCAGCAACGAGGTATGTAGCACTTTTTCTAGGATGAGTTTGTGAACTCATGGTCATTAGCATACCATCTATGATTTATATAATTAATAGCTTACTGAGTGCTTACTGCAACAAAAAGATATTTGGGAAAATCTTAATACAGTGTATGACCCAGATAATGAAAACTTGCTAAGCATTTTAATCATTTTGACCTGATTAAAAGTGATCTGGCACCCAACAATTTCTGTACAAACTTGTTCAGAGGAGAATTTCCTTTTCACTTTGATCATTCTGCTTCCATAAAGATTACAACAAAGAAAACCCTATGGAGAAGTTCTACTGTATAACACATGGCCTTGCCAGGAGTTGGAATTGATTCTGTGGCAACTAGCTGGTGTGTGTGTATGTATGTGTGTTTATATACATATGTGTATGTATGTATATATATACATATATATCCTAAAAAAAACTACTGCCATCAAGTCAGGTCCGACTTATAGCAACCCTTATATGCTGTATTTTTATGCAGAGAATGCATACCTTCTCCATTTGTTTGAAGGCTGTGCCCTTCCCCTGTGAGATATTTTCTTAAGTACGCTATACTAATTTTTTTTTACAGCAACATGTGAAAGAGGATTGGCAAGGTGGAACTTGTGAGGGTGCTCACTGAGTGAGGGGACAGTCAGCAAACAAATGCAGAAGGCATGCATTATTTACATAAAAATAACGGGCATGAATGTGTATGGTTTAGTATTCCCTTTATTACTAAGCATTCTCAATGGCAGAACTATACATTATTTAATTATAATACTCAGTTGTTGAAAAATCTGGTTCTACTATTTCCTGTTTTAAATAATATTGTAAAGAACATTCTTACACATCAAAACTTGATATTTTTTCGAGGTGGAATTACTGTGCCAAATAATATGAACATAGTTAATACTAATAGATACTATGCTATTGTACAGCTGTAATTCTTAATGGAAAAAGTACTGATCCTGACCATGCCCTCTTCTCATTACATTTTAACAACCAGGGCAGTTTTTCTCAAGATACTATTGCTATTTTAAAACATCTATTTATTTGATCCTGTGTTTTGTCTCTTCAAATTAATATCATCATAAAATATATTCTCTTAGAAAAATAAACCCATTTCTTTTAGGGAACTGTTGTTCAAGGTAGCAGGAAAAGATGGAGAATACTTAAGCTTTCAATTATGCAGTTCTTTTTTTACTGGAGCCTGGTGTGGTGCAAATGGTTAAGTTGCTCAGCCGCTAAACAAAAAGTTGGAGTTTTGAGTCTATGCAGAGGTAGCACAGGGTAATGCCCTGATTATCTGCTTCCAAAGAACATCAGCCTTTGCAGGCTCTATGGAGTACAGTTGTACTCTGACACACATGGGCTCACCAGGAGTCGAAGCCGACTTGATGGTAATGGATACTAGTTATTGCTGATAGCTCAAGTTAGTCCCTTCCTTCAAAAACAGTCTCAAAAGCAATTCCAGGGCTAAGAGGTCCTGGGAAAACAGCAAGATTCAGTCACAACCATGTCACATATAACAGTCAGATTGCCATTTTTCACCCTTGAACAAAGTGCAAGTAAGAACAGAAAACTTGAGAGATGTTATTGCTATTCTTTAATTTCTCTCAAATTATGCTAAAGTGTAGTCCAGATAGATCATCACCCAGCTAGGAAATACTATGAGCAGCAAATGAAGAGACTCTTAAAATAACAGTTTTAATAACAATTATGAAACAAGGCATCTTGAAGACTCTGGCTGCTCGGGTTTGGAAGAACCAGGTGTTGTTTTGAAAGGTTTGTTTGTTTGCTTTGTGTGAAACAAAATAATCTTTTCCATAGAAACATCCAGAAACTCAACAAATTAGAAAGGATATGTATAATTGTGTTGGATTTTTAAGTAAAAAATGAATACCATCAACAGCTTTCTTGAAAAAATGATTACTTCTGTGGGAAAAGAGAGAACAAAGTGGAGGAAGCACTTTTCTGACCATACCTAATTTTGTAGATTTGATTTTGGAGCCATGTGACTATTTTATGTAATATGAAAAGAGAGTGAAAATAGGGGAATTTCAATACAAAGTCAATCTAAAAATCACAAGTCAAGTCAAACAAATTAACCAAGCATTCATTGTATTAGTTTTTCAGCATAATCACAAAGAGGAAGAATTATTTCTGGTACACTTACACATCATATTAATTTAATTATGTGTCCCTAGTGATATCCTATAGTAAACATTCGATGAAATAATATTTTTAGTAATTGTATTGCTGTTGTTGGCAGCAGTGCTGGTGTTACTATTCTGAGACAATCTAGTGAAAAAATAGAGTAATTATGTTGGAGTCAAGGTTTTCTGTGTGTGGGGGAAAGATCAGTAAAACGCATGTATTCTTAAATTTGAATTTAGAGTACTACTTCAATCTTGTAATGTATTTTATCTTAAAAAGAAATATATGTATATATGTGTTTCTAGCTCTGGCCCCTGAAAAAGCCTTGACACACTGACCATTCTAGTAGCAATGAGGTGCTCTAATGTCCCAAATGTGGTCTCTCAATACCATTTACCACTAAAAGGAACAAAGAACTCCCTGAGCACAACTGATGCTGTGGCAGGTGCAGCATACCTCAAGATGAGTCTGCCATATCTTGTCTTATCTGAAAGCAAAGAGGCTGTCAAAGGTTATATGAGATCATATCAAAAGGACCCAGAAGTCAACTTGAAGAGGCTCCCAATGACAAAAGATTAGACAATTTTAGCATCAGTAATAGCATGAGAAATGGAATTAAATACACCAGATATATTTAATCTATAAAGTTATGAGATCTGGCAAGTCTACAAACTTAATTCTTCTAAGTGCTACATACCTCATTGCTGAATATCAGTATGGTAACCTTCGAAGTACTCCCCTTGGGAAGCTATGCACCAAAGCCATTGCCTATTCAACCTTTCAAAGCAATTTTGGAACTCTTTCTGGAATGGCTATTGCACATGGTGGCATGGTGGCATGGTGGCAGGTTTGCAAACTTAGTTGTGTCGTTGTCTGTGAGGGAGTTTTTAGCCAGTAAAGAAATAACTGTATGGAAACACCCTCCCTACTTGCCTGATCTGGCTTCCAGTGATTTTTTTTCTCTACAAAGATAAAGGAAATATTGAAAGGAAGACACTTTAATGACATTCAGGACAAGATTACTGTGACGACAGTTCTGATGGCCGTTCTAGAAAGAGTGCCAAAATTGCTTTGAAGAGTGGACTAGGCACTGTCGTCGGTGTATTGCTAGTCAGTGCCAGTGCCTAGTCCACCCTTCAAAGAGGTGTACTTCGAAGGTGACTAGTGACATTCAGCAGTGAGGTATGTATCACTTTCTGTAGGATGAGTTCGTGAACTTAATTGACAGTCCTAGTATAATAATAACTTTAGAGATTTATTGGTCATCTTTGGAGAATTCTGAGAGTCAGCTAAGAATTTTGAAAACTGACAAAGGGTAAGAATTAAATATGTATCCTGCCTCTTGTGTAGGAATTATATTTTGATATAACCAACTAGTTGATAAGGGTAAGTTTCTCTTTATAGATGTACTCCAGCATATAATGAAAAAAGAAATATGATTAGAATGTAACCATTCTGTAACCCCTGCTAAACTAATGGATCAAGACAATCACCATCTACAGCAGCCAAAAATTGCCCTCAAAAGAGAGATAACCACCTTTTTGGTATGTGCCTCCTGACAGAAGTTCACACAACCACTTATGAAAAATCTCAAAAAAATTAATTGAACCTGAACCTGATCAAGCCACTAGAATACCACTTTATGAAAAAATACAAGAAAACATTTTTAATAAGACCATGTAAATATAGTCAGCCAAATCCAGATTGTAGGAAACTCTACAGGATAAATGCTACTGTTAAACAAATAAATTGCAAAGAAAAGGAAGAGGAGGAATTCCCAGTCAAAAAATACTGAAGACATAAGCTTAAAACTCTTCTAATCATAACCCAATATTGCAAGGATAGAGTAGAAGGGATGGGGGTCCAGGGACAATGCTCTTAAGGGACATCGTGGCAAGTTGGCATAACTGGCCTATTGCTAAGAGAGTCTTTTCCACCCCATATTAGTGAGTGGCATCTGGAGTCTTAAAAGCTAGTAAGCTGCCATCTGAGGTACACCAAATGATCCCAACTCATGTGGAATAGACAATCACCAAGAACAACAAAGACATGAGGGAAAAAGAATCCAGGAGAAAGAAGGACCCACGTGAGTGGGTGTCTGTATTGACATGTAACCAGAAGAACCAGATGGTGCCCAGCTATCACCAAAGACAGCCATGATGGGGCACAGAATGTTGAGTCCCAGTGGCAACACAGGAAAAAGAGGGGCACCTCAAAAACTCCACTAAAAGACCACAATTGATGGTCCAGTGGCCTGGAGGTTCCCCTAGGAGCATGACCTCTGGACGTGCTGCTGCCCCTGACCAGAAAAACATTATTGGGGTCAACTCTTTGGATAGGAATGGACTGGACTTGGAGATACAATGTGTCCATATGGTATGTGTATTTTATGGTTCTATGAATCTATAAGATGGTGTCCTACTGGCCTCTTACTAGAAGGGAGAGGAGATGGTGGAGAGGAGGGGACAGGAGATTGTTAAAAGGATATGACACATAGAACAAAAAGGAAGAGTGTGCTGTCACCAGGCAAGGAGAGCAGGAGGAGCTGCAGATACGCAGGCATTAAAATTTAATTTGAATTGTATACTTTCACTTAATCACAATAAAAAAATGTTGAAGAGATATACTAACGAATTGCAATATATAGATCTTACTTGAACCTTATTAAAACAAACGCGTGTGTGTATACACATATATATATTGTTAGGTGTTAATCAAGTTGGTTCCTACTCGTAGTAACCCTGTGTACAACAGAAGGAAACACTGCCCAGTCTTGCAGCATCCTAGCAGTTGTTACCCGTGAGCACACTGTTGCAGCCATTGTGTCAGTCCATCTTGTTGACCATCTTCTGCTTTTTTTCACTGACCCTCTATTTCACCAAGTATGATGTCTATTACCAGGGACTGATCCCTCCTGACAACATGTCCCAAGTATGTAGGACATAGTCTCGCCATCCTTGCTTCTAAGGAGTATTCTGGCTGTACTTCTTCCAAGACAGATTTGTTGGTTCTTCTGGGAGTCTATGGCATATTCATTATTCTTTGTCACCACCATAATTCAAAGGCATTTGTTCTTCTTTGGTCTTCCTTATTCATTATTCTGCTTTTGTGTGCATAGGAGGCAAATAAAAACACCGTGGTTTGGGTCAGGCACACCTTTGACCTTAAAGTGACTTAACCTCCTTGTCCACCATGGTGACCTTGCTGGTGTTTAAAATGCTGGTGGCATAACTTCATCATCACAGCAACATACAAGCAACCACAGTACAACAGACTGACAGAATTGTGGGATGTATGTATATCTCACAACCAGGACAATTTGTTCTCTGACTAAATATCTGATCATAACAAGAAATTTTATATTAGTATTTTAGATATGATAGTAGTACTGTGGTCTTAAAAGGTAAGCATACTCATCTTTTAAGGTTAGGAGGTGAAATATTAACAGGTAAAATGATACAGTGCCTGTGGATTTTCTTCAAAATCATCTAGTGTGTAGACAGAAATATAGGTAAAACAAAATTAGCTGAGTTCATGATTGTTGATGCTGGATGGTCACTGTACTGTTTCTTTACCTTTGTGTACATTTGGAATTTTTCATTATAAAAACTAAGAATAAATGAACAAACAAATAAAACACATATAGGACATATCAATTCTTCTCTAATTTTGCACACAAGAAAATATATCCTATAGGAAAAGGTGAGAGCGTTGCTATTCATTTGTGTGTGCAAGGGGGAGAGGAATAAAAATGTATGTCATAAGTTCCCCCTGCCCTCAGAAAGCTTATAGACCATCAGCAGTCACCGTATTTTATATTTTTCTTTAAATAATTTGGACCCACACTTTATAAAGAATAAAGAATTCTTCTCTTCCCTAGGATCATTATTAATTCTACAAAATGTCTTCCCCCTTCCACTTTCTTCTATCATAATTAGCATAACCCAGGAATAGTGGATAGTAAAGTCTTAAAAGATCTGTGTGATAATTTTGGCTTCAGGGATCACTGTTCAGCTGAAATAGCCATAGGCTTTAGTGTAGTTCATCATTTCAGCCACAAGTAGAGCCAGTAAACCAAATAACCAAACCTGCTGCTGTTGAGTCAATTCCGACGCATAGTGATGCTATAGATTAGAGTAGAACTGCCCCATAGAGTTTCCAAGGAGCACCTGGCAGATTTGAACTGCCAGCATTTTGGTTAGCAGATGTTACACTTAACCACTACATCACCAAGGTTTACATACAGAAGGAGCCCTGGTGATGTAATGGTTAAGCACTGGGCTGCTAACCAAAAGGTCAGAATCTTGAACACACCAATAGCTCTGCAAGAGGAAGACCTGGCAGTCTGCTCCTGTAGAGATTAAATCAAAAAACCAAACCAGTTTCCACTGAGTCAGTTCTATAGCAACAGAGTAGAGCTGCCCTATAGGCCTTCCAAGGAGCAGCTGGATTCAAACTGCTGGCCTTTTTACTTCATAGCTTTTAACCACTGTGCCACTGGGGTTCCCTGTAAAGATTATAGCATAGGGAACCGTATAGGACAGTTCTACCCTGTCATATGGGGGTCAGTGTGAGTCAGAATCAACTCAAAGACACAAAACAATGAGAATTAGAGAGGAGAAAGAGAGGTCTTGCATTTAGCATTACAAAGAAACCCATATTTTTTTCATTCCAAATAAATGGGTTTCCTGAAAGAGAGCTATTTTCTTCTCCAACTGAGAATAAAAGTAAGAACATAGGAGTTATTGCACTGAATCTGGTATTCAGTCAGAGGTATGGACATGAGCAGAACAAAGGCAAATTTGTGGCTCATGAGAGACAAAAAGCAAAGGACAAAGAAAAGAAGAAGAGAGACCAGAACCAGTTTCACCATAAGAAAGCAAGCAAAGAGAGTAATGGAGATTAGAAAAAACAGAAGAGAGCTATTAAAAGGCAAATAAATAAATAAATGGAGTCATTTATTGTATTCATTGTCAAAAAGAAGATTTCAAGCTTTACCGCTGAAGTACACTACTACACTATCAGTGGTAGTATGATATCCATATTTCTACAAGGAAGACCGGTTAATACAATTAGTATTCAAATTTACTTAATCACTAAGGCCAAAGACAAAAAAACTGAGGATTTTTAAAAAATATATATATTATGTTGTAAGTGAAAATTTACAATCTGTGTATCAGTTAGCCATGTAACACCCAGAACTCACACCACTATTCTACTCTATGTGCTCTCCCCTCCCTTTCCCCAACCCCGTGACAGCACACTCCACCTTTCTATGCTGAACTTCCCGTGTGCATTCCACCAAGCCCTATCTCCCTTCACGCTATTCATCTCTCCTCTGGTGATGAGCTTCTTGGACAGCTGCATGTAAGTGTTTAAGCCTGATAGGATGTTTGTTGCCAACATCATTCCATGTCTTATATAGTCCAGTTCAGTCTTTGTCTGGAGAGCTGAGTTTGGTGCTGGATACGGTTTGGGGTTGTAGAGGATCTGGGGGCCATGTCCTTAGGGGAAATTCCAGACTGATGGACCATCAAGTATAGTCATTTGGGAAAGTTTTAGTTCTGTACACTTATGTTTCTCTTGCTACATCGGGGGCTCTAACCTGTGTACGCCTTCTGGGCAGTCATTATTGGTGGCTGGGTACCATCTAGTTCTTCTGGTCTAGTGCTGAAGTAGTCTCTGGACCATATCACACCTCTGTCTGCTGAGCTCGTATTTTTCTCCTGTTCTTGATGAAAACTGAATTTTTTTTTTTAAACCAACTTCTGCAGTCTGAAATTGATTGAACATGCACTCAGGATACATTAATAATTACTGATAACTGTATTCATTAATAATTACTCATAACTGGAATGTGAAAGTTGGAAACAAGGAGAAAGGATTGGTAGTTGGAAAATATGGCCTTGATGATAGAAACGATGTGGGATACCACATGATCACAGGGTCAGAATTTTGCAAGACTAACAACTTCTTCATTGCAAATACCTTGTTTTTTCACCAGTCTAAGTGGTGATTGTGTACATATGGACTTTACCAGGTGGAATAGACAGTAATCAAATTGATTACTTCTGTGAAAAGAGACAATGAAAAAGCTCAGTATCATCAGAGCAAGGCCAAGTGCTTGCTGTGAAACAGACCATCAGCTGCTCATATGCAAGTTCAAATTGAAATTGAAAATTAGAACAAGTCCACAAGAGCCAAAGTACAACTTTAAGTATATCCCACCTGAATTTAGAGACCATCTGAAGAATAGATTTGATGTGTTAAACACTGATGAGAGAAGACCAGATAAGTTGTGGAATGACATCAGTGACATCATACATGAAGAAAGCAAGAGGTCATTAAAAAGGTCATTAAAAAGCAAAGAAAGAAAAGACCAAAATGGATGTCAGAAGAGACTTTGAGACTTGCTCTAGAATGTCAGGTAGCTAAAACAAAAGGAAAAAATGATGAAGAGATCTGAATGAAAGATTTCAAAGAGTGGCTCAAGAAGACCAAGTAAAGTATTATAATGACATGTGCAGAGAGCTGGAGATAGGAAACCAAAAGGGAAGAACATGACTGACAGTTATGAAGCTGAAAGAACTGAAGGAAAAATTCAAGCCTTGAGTTGCAATAGTGAAGGATTCTATAGAGAAAATAGTAAGCGATACAGAAAGCATCAAAATAAAATGGAAGGAATACACAGAGTCACTGTGAAAAAGAGTTGCTCAACATTCAGTCACTTCAGGAGGTAGCATATGATCAGGAACGAATGGTACTGAAGGAAGAAGCCCCACCTGCACTGAAGGCACTGGCAAAAAGCAAGGCTCTAGGAATCGATGTAATATCAATTGAGATATTTCAATAAATGGATGCATTGCTAGAAGTACTCACTTGTCCATGTCAAGAAATTTTCAAGACAGCTACCTGGCCAACCAACTGGAAGAGATCCACATTTATGCCTCTTCTCAAGGAAGGTGATCTATCTAAATGTGGAAGTTATTGAACAGTATTATTAATACCACACAAAAGTAAAATCTTGCTGAAGATCACTCAAAAGCAACCACAGCAGTATATTGACAGGGAACTGCCAGAAATTCAGGCCAGATTCAGAAGAGGATATGGAACTAGGGATGTCACTGCTTATGTCAGATGGATCTTGGCTGAAAGCAGAGAATACCAGAAAGATGTTTACCTATGTTTTATTGACTATGCAAAGACATTTGACTCTGTGGATCATAATAAATTATGGATAATGTTGTGGAGAATGGCAATTCCAGAACATTTAATTGTGCTCATGACAAACCTGTACATAAATCAAGAGGCAATCATTTGAACAGAACAAGAGAATACTGCATGGTTTAAAGTCAGGAAAGGTGTGCATCAGGGTTGTATCTTTTTTTACCATATCTATTCAGTCTGTATGCAAAGCAAATAGTCAGAGAAGCTAGACTCTATGAAGAAGAACTAGGTATTAGGATTGCAGGAAGACGTGTTAACAGTGTGCTTTATGCAGATGACACAATCTTGTTGCTAAAGTGAACAGAGTTTTTTTGGTTATCTGGCACTGCTTTAATGGGAATACCACAAGTGGATGGCTTAAAAAAGAGAAATTAGTTGAAATTCAGGGTGTCACCTCCAAGGGAAGGCTTTCTCTGCTGGGCTGGAGAAAGGTCCTTGTCATCAGTCTTCCCCTGGACTGGAAGCTTCTATGGCACAGGGACCCGAGGCCTTTCCAAAGGATGCACTCAGCTCCCAGCACTGCTGCTTGGTGGCATGAGGTCCCCTAATGTCTGCCAGCTTCTCTTCTTTATCTGTCAAGACATGGCCTCAAGGCACAAAACAAACTCACACATTAAATCCTGTCTCACCAACACAACTGCCACACATCCACCCTCACTAACATCGTAGAGGCAGGAATTTCAGCACGGAGGAACATCATACAATACCAGGAATTATGGCCCAGCCAAACTGCTACCAAGTTTTTAGGGAACACAGTTCAATCCATTGACAGGTTTGAAGGACTTAGTGAAGAAGAGCAAAGACCACAGCCTTCAGTGTGGATTACATCTCAACATAAAACCGTAACTGTAGCATGAAGCTGGTAAGGAGAGGAAAAAAGTGCTGAGAAGAGTTGAGTTATTGACCTTTTTTAGCTAGAAAATTTAGCAAACATGGAAAACAAAAAGCAATCAGCAGCAACTTCACCACCCCAGAGATGATTAGTATTAGTATTTTGGTGGATATGAGGTCAGTTAAGTCTGTGAACTTAATTGTTCTAAGTGTTGCATACCTCATTGCTGAACATCACCACGGTCACCTTCGAAGTACTTCTCTTGGGAAGCTATGCACCGATGCCAGCACCTAGTCCACCCTTTAAAGCAATTTTGGAACTCTTTCTGGAATGGCTGCTATGCACGGTGGCAAGGTGGCAAGTTCACAAACTCAATTGTATAGTTATCTGTGAGGGAGTTTTTAGCCATTAAACAAGTAAGTGTATTGGAACACCCTTCCTCCTCAACTAGTCTGGCCCCGAATGACTTTTTTCTTTACCCAAAGAGAAAGGAAATAATTGAAATCCTTTCATTTTGATGACCTTCAGGACATGAAGCGTAATACGACACATGTAGCACTTTTTCTGGGATGAGTTCGTGAACTTAATAGGCAGTTCTTATATACTCTCTGTCTTATTTACTGAATCATAAAATTGGACTGTATTGTTCATTTTACAGCCAGATTGTTAAGCTATAATGGGTTACAAACTTTTTTGCCGCCTCTGATTTCTTTGACCATTTACTTCTTTTAACCCACTAGATTGATGCTCCATCTGCTCTGTATCTCCCCTCTGCATCCAGATTAGAGTGAAACACTACACTGCCGGGTGTGAGATCTGGCTCCCTGAGCAACTGCTCAGAGGCTGGTTGATATTACTGGAAGGTGTGGGAGAGAATCTTGGTCAGTGGGAAATACGAGAGAGACGGGAACTATTCAGATAATTGTTTTCCTCCTTTCTCCAGTCTCTGGGGTGCTCTCAAATGAAGTTCTAGCAAAACCTCTGGAGAAGTTTTGGGTGCTGAGTGAACACACCTGCTGAGTGGTCGGCTGTAGCTTCATGCCTCCACGTGATGCAGTAGTCATGACAGGTAATGTATCACATTGCATGCTTTGCATCTTTGCTTGCCTTGTTTGTTCTTTTTCCCTGTACCTCCACTGCCCACATTTGTACCTAAATGAAGCTTAGTATCTTAATTCTTGCCTCACGTTCTGTTTTCAGCATGACCTGTAATACTCACCAGCTGCTTTGTGGGAGAAGACACAAGGCGATCTGCTCTTGTAAAGATTTACAGCCTGGGAAACCCTGTGGGGCAGCTCTACTGTCTTATAGCAGTTATTATAAGTTGGAATTGACTCAGTGGTACACACAAAAAAGCAACTTAAATATATACCTTTCAGATATTCTTATTTTATTAAATACTTTGGGCATTTCATTAAGTGTTATTATTTTAGTAAAAAGTAATGTATGATGTATGGTGAAATGCACAGATTCTTTTTTTATTGTGATTGAGTGCAAGTGTACAGTCCAATTCAAATTTTCATGCCTGCCTATCTGCAGCTCCTTCTCTCCTTGCCTGGTGACAGCACACTCCTCCTTTCTGTTCTATACATGTCATATCATCTTAACAATCTCTTGTCCCCTCCTGTCTACCCTCTCCACTCCCCTCTAGTAAAAGGCCAGTAGGTCGACATCCTACAGATGCATAGACCCATAAAGTGCACACACAATATGGTCACTCTGTGTCCCCAAGTCCAGTGCATTCCTGTCCAAAGAGATGACCTCAGTAATGATTTATGATTGGGGCAGTAGCAGGTCTAGGGGCCGTGCTCCCAGGCAAACTCGCAGGCCTTTGGACCATCATCTGCAGTCTTTTAGTGGAGTTCTCAGGGTGCACCCTGTTTTTTCTCATGTTGCCCCTAGGACTCGACCTTGTGAGTGCATCACGGCTGTCATTGGTGGTGTCCGGGCACCATCTGGTTCTTCTTGTCACATGTTGATATAGTCATCCATTCATGTGGGTCCTTCTGTCTTGTGGGCTCTTTTTCCCTTATATTGTTGTTGTCCTTGGTGATCATCTGTTCCAGCTGAGTTGGGACCATTTGGTGTACCTCAGATGGCAGCTTGCTAGCTTTTAAGAACTCAGATGCCACTCACCAATATGGGGGACATGCACAAATTTTTAAGTATAGAGTTCTAAGAGTATATAGTCAAATACACACATGTCCAAATAAAAATGTAGAATATTTCTACTACTTCAAGAAAGTTCTTTTTCACTGCATCATTAAATGTTACCCATATCTTGTCAATAATCATCAAATGTCCCTCGTTGAGAATTCAGTGCTGAAACTGAGGTTTCAGAAGTTGTACTGGAAGAAATTATGAACTACGAATAGCGAGACGTGAACTCAAACTCAAATTTTATCAGAATTTATCAAATTGACTTTAGAGGAAATATTTCATATGTCAAATTAAAGGGTCAGATTAAATAACATTTTTCTTTCAAAGGACGCTGGGTAGTACAAATGATTGGTTCTCATCTACTAACTTAAAGTTTGGTGATTTGAAGCTATCCAGCAGAGCTGCAGAAGAAAGGCTTGGCAATCTGCTTTCCTACAGATTATAGCCAAGATGACCCGATGGAGCAGTTTCACTTTGTAACAAATGGAGTTGCTATGAGTCGGAATCAATTTGGCAGAAGTGCATTTTGGTTTTGATCTGTCGTTCCTTAAATTTTGATAGTCCGTGCCTCAACTGTTCTTCCGGAAGCCTCTTTGCTTCTCCTTTATCTCATGAGTGTAGTAGCTGAGTGGTTTTAGTGCAGCATTTTTATTCTAAGGATCACCATAAAGGGTCAGTTCAGTCACCTTATGTGAAAACAGTGACCTTATTTTGTATTTTACTGAAAACATAGATGACT
Organism: Heterohyrax brucei; assembly: GCA_028571685.1. NCBI lineage: Eukaryota > Metazoa > Chordata > Mammalia > Hyracoidea > Procaviidae > Heterohyrax > Heterohyrax brucei. Next base: position 30,967,399 of record CM053166.1, on the reverse strand, counting down.
GTTGATGTGACCTCTCTTGGGGTGTTTGGGCGGTTTCCTTCACAACTTCACTTTGCTTAGTGTCTCAGTGAATGGGAGGACATGTCATATAATCAATGAGAGTCTTCCTTTGGCCACAGCAAAGTGCCACTTTGATTCTACTCAGGTGGCCCTTTCAGGTTCTGACCATTCAGATATGGATCTGCTTAGAAATGAAGTAGAAACTGAATGGTGTGATTCCCTTAATGAATAAGACAGAGGTCACCCAAAAGTGTAAAAACAAGTTTTTTTTTTCCTTGCAGGGCTACTACATACAGTTGTGTGTTTGTATATTACATAAAGGTGTTCAGAGCAAACCAAAAACAAAACTCACTACCTTTGAGTTGATTTTGACCTTAGGGACTCTATAGAACACAGTAGAACTGCCCCATTGAGTTTCCAAGGAGCACTTGGTGGATTTGAACTGCCAGTTTTCTGGTTAGCAGCTGTAGCACTTAACCACTACACCACCAGGGTTTCCTGTTCAGAGCAAGAGGAAGCTTTATATATATATATGTAATTTTAATAAGTTATAAAAGTGTATCCCTTTTTGTTTTTTGGTAAAATTGCTAGGATAGAATAATTGGACTTGGCAGCAGTTTCATATTTGCTTCGACTGTCTCATGTGAATTGATTGGAATCTTGTTCATGTCCTCTAACGAATAAATTATTGGCCATTTAAGTGCATAGTTTATGATTTAATATGGATAGGACATTTCCACTATAATTTGTTTTGGAGTGATTCATACTAGCTGAAATTTTAAAAAATAATGTTCACTTATGAATATCTAATTTGTCACTTTTTAAAGCTTCCCAGAGAGTCGTAGGCATTCATGGGATTTATTATGAGCTGTTTCTTCTCTTCATGACTATGGTTCTGAGCTATTTTTGAATTAAGGAAGGAAAATGCAGGAATACATGATCTACAATAACTTGATCTTGACAAAATGATAATAACATTCACTTATGTAAACTTCTACGGGAGAACACAGCAGAACAAAAAATAAATACTTTCAAATTATACCTTGAAAGTTCAGTTTCTCATTAAGTTTTTAATACTATTTGTGCTTGGCTTTTAAAAATTCAGTGGTGCCCCTAGGAACAAGACCAAGGTTACTAACCTCTTTTTAGTAAGTATTTTTTTGTGGAAGGGTAACTATTTTTAGTTTATGCAAATATCTTGCTCTCTAGATGATTATTGTCTTCTTAAATGTTTTCAGGCAATTTTTTTCAGCACATGAATGGATTTTTCCTAGCTCCCTCCATTATTAGTTGGCAAAGCCTGAACTTTACCTTCTCCTACATAGCTAAACTGTAAAGATTTCAGTCACACAACTGCATAGACTGATTCCACTTTCTATTGATGAACACAAAACTCAAATCTGTACTTTACATTCCTGGACAATAACAGTGTGTTTCAATGGTAAGCTTGCTTTCTCATTCTCTGAGATGACTTCTGGTATCTCATATCCCTTCCTGTCTTATTTTCTCACACTCTCAACTGATACACTTGCTTCAAACCTCACTGAGAAAAGGGAAGCTACCGTACGGGAACTCCACCAGTTCCATTATTAAATCTGTAATTGCTCTTGGTTTTTCTTCCTTCTTTCCTGTTTTAATGGGTGAAATGCCTTCCCCTGATCAAAGAAGCCGTTCCACCACTGTTACTCTAGATCCTGTCTCATCTTCTCAAGTCCTGGCTCCCCCAGTAATCCTTCCTGTCTTCTGCAACATCTCCCTCTCTGATTCTTGTGTTCAGAACATTCTCACGTACATGCACTCATCTCTCCCATCTTAGGAAAACCCATGATTGACTCTGCATCTTTCTCCAGGTATTGATGTTCCTCTGTGTTTTACTTCACAGTCAAGGGTCTCTAAAGAAGTAGTCTATAACTGTTATCTCACTTCTTCGCTTCTCATTTATGTTTTTCTAAAATCTTTACTTTTGTCAAATTAACAGTGTGTACAGCTCTACTGTTAACAATTTAAATAATTCTTCAGTGCTTGTTCTGAAAAACAGCTTGTTTCTCCTGTGGTCTACCGTTTCTCATTCCCTAGAAACACCTAACTTTTCAAGTTATTTTTATGTCTGCTAATATCTATAATATGCTCATATTGTTATTTCATGAATTTTTAGTTTTTGGCCATGTCCACTGACTTCTGACTATGGACAAGAAGAAGGTACAGTTTCTTTTACCAGCATTCCATCCCCATTACATATATGTACTTGTATACACACAAGGACTATTTCTTTCCTCTATCCTCCTAATATTATAATTTTGATTATATCACTATTCAATGTTTATATGATTATAACTATACAAGGTCAGACAATTAAGTCCACAAACTTAATTGTTCTAAGTGCTACATACATCATTGCTGAATATCACCACAGTCACCTTTGAAGTATTGCCTTTGGGAAGCTATACACCCATGCCAGTGCCTATTCCATCCTTTAAAGCAGTTTTGAAACACTTTCCGGAATGGCCATTGTGCACGGTGGCAAGTTCGCAAACTAATTGTAGTCTGTGAGGGAGTTTTTAGCCAGTAAACAAATAACTGTATTGGAACACCCTTCCTAATCACCTGATCTGGCCCCAAGGACTTTTTCTTTACCCGAAGAGAAAGGAAATAGTGAAAGGAAGACATTTTGATGACATTCAGGACATCAAGGGTAATGGGACAACAGTTGTGATGGCCATTCCAGAAAGAGTTTCAAAATTGCTTTGAAGGGTGGAATAGGTCCTGGTGTTGGTGCATAGCTTCCCACGGGTAGTACTTCAAAGATGACAGTAGTGACATTCAGCAATGGTATGTAGCACTTTTTCTAGGATGAGTTTGGGAACTTATTTGGCAGTCCTTGTATAAATGTTCTTACCAATGGTTTACTCCCTCATTTTGGTGGAGTGTGGCCATCAAAAAAGCATATTCTCCATTGACTTCCAGAGAAAAGGTGCGTGGTAAGTAAACAGTGTTTATAATTGTCATGTCTGTCATGAACTGAATTGTGTCCCCCCAAAATGTATGTCATCTTGGCTAGGCCATGCTTCCCAGTGTTGTGTCCTTTGTTTTGTGATCTGTTTATCCTAATCTTTATAATGTTAATGAGGCAGGCACTAGAGGCAGTTTTCTTAATGAGGCAGGACAAAATCTACAGAATTAGGTTGTATCTTGAGTCAATCTCTTTTGAGATATGAAAGAGAGAAATGAACAGAGAGGAGAGGTACCTAATTACCACTAAGCAAGAAGAGTCAGGAATAGAGTGCATCTCTTGGACTAGGGTCCTTGCTCTTGAGAAGCTCTAAAACCGGGAGATAGATTGTAAGGGCCTTCCCCCAGAGCCCACAGAGACAGAAAGCTTTGCCTTGGAGCTGGTACCATGAATTGAGACTTCTGGCCTCCAAAATTATGAATGAAAAAATCTGTTTGTTCTAGCTGTCCACTTGTGGGATTTCTGTTGTAGCAGCAGTAGATAACTAAAATCATATCTGAAATTATCTTGAGTCTACCATTCCATTTAATTATCTCTTAGATTCCGTCACAAGATGATGGAGTAAACAGACGTCTCCTCATTTCCCTCTGAGAACTAAGGCCTGGATGATATTTTTTATGGAGCATTGAGTATCTGGGGAGCCTTAGGACCTAACATATTTGACTAGGCAACAGTATCGGACTAATCTTCTCTCAAAAATGATCCAGCGACCATCTGACCTCAGCTTCTGCTACTTCACTGTAACAGAGAACTGCAGCTTCTGCAAACGGCCAGTAATGGTAACATACTCTCTTTGATACTTTTAAGTTCTTTTTTTGGAATTTTTCATCCATCTTTATTAGTTGTCTTCAGTGGGAGGGTTCATCCAAATTACCAAGCTCACTGTTACCTGAAGTAGGACACTCAGACTCATTTATTTATTTTCTGTGTTATTAATTTTGTCACTCATCTTTTGTACTTCCTTCTACTTTCTTGTGATTATTTTGTTGTTCTTTTCCTAGTTACTTTTTTCTCCTCTAATTTCTTAGTATTTTATTTATTTTTTGTGATTGAGTGAAAGTGTACAATCCAGTTTAAATTTGCATGCCTGCCTATGTGCAGCTCCCACTGCTCTCCTTGCCCGGTAACAGCACACTCCTTCTGTCTATTCTATACATGTCGTATCCTCTTAACAATCTCCTGTCCCCTCCTTTCCACCCTCTCCACTCCCCTCTAGTAAGAGGCCAGTAGGATGACATCCTATAGATGCACAGAACTGTAAAGTGCACACACGATATGATCACTTTGTGTAGCTGAGTCCAGTCCATTTCTGTCCAAGGAGTTGACCTCAGTAATGATTTATGAACAGGGACGGCATCAGGTCTAGGGGCCATGCTCCCAGGGGAACCCCCAGTCCTTTAGACTATCAATTGTGGTCTTTTAGTGGAGTTCTCAGCGTGCACCCTTTTTCATTCTTGTGTTGCCACTGGGACTCAACTTTGTGAGCCCCATCACGGCTGTCACTGGTGGTGGCCAGGCACCATCTGGTTCTTCTGGTCACATGTTGATGTAGTCACCCATTCACATGGGTCTTTCTGTCTTCTGGTTTCTCTTTCCGCCATGACGTTTTTGTCCTTGGTGATCACCTGTTCCTGCTGAGTTGGGACCATTTGGTGTACTCCTCTAATTTCTTAAGATGGGGTTTTAGCTCTTTAATTTTTAGTTTATCTTCATTTCTAGTTTGTGCATTTAAGACTACATGTTTTCAACAGAGAGACCCACATGAGTGGGTCTACATTGACTTGTGAGTGGAAGAACCAGATGGTGCCCGGCCACCACCAGTAACAGCTGTGATGGAGCTTACTAAGTTGAGTCTTACTGGCAACACGAGAATAAAAAGGGGTGCACCCTGAGATCTCCGCTAAAAGACTGCAATTGATGGTCCAGCAGCTTTGGGGTTCCCCTGGAGCATGGCCCCTGGCCCTGATGCTGCCCTTGCCCATAAATCATCATGAAGGTCCACTCTTCGGACACGAATGGATTGGACTTGGTGATGCAGTGTGACCATATATTGGAGGCACTTTATGGTTCTATGAATCTATAGGATATCATCCTGCTGACCTCTGGTTGGAGGAAGGAAAGTGGGTGGAGAGGAGGGGAAAGGGGACTTTTGGGAAGATGAGACATGTATGGAGCAGAGAAGAATAGTGTGCTGTCACTGGACATGGAGAGCAGTGGAAGCTACATATCGGTGGGCATGTAAATTTATACGGGAATGTACATTTTCACTCAGTCATAATGAAAAATAAAAATAAAAAAAGAAAGAAAGAAACTACTGCAGACACACAACTGGAGGAAGGGGAGTGTATGGAGAAGAGGGGAAAGGAGACTGTTGGGAGGATGGGACATGTATGGAGCAGAGAGGAAGAGTGTGCTGTCACCAGGCAGGGAGAGCAGTGGAAGCTGCATATAGGAGGGTATGCAAATTTATATGGGAATGTACATTTTCATTCAATCATTAAAAATAAAGACTACATATTTTTTTCTCTTAAGTACTGCTTTAGTTATATTTCATAAATTTAAAATACAGTATTTCTTTATTCTGCAGGTGAAAATGTGATTTCCTCTTTGACCAGTGGGTTATTTAAAAGTATTTTTCTTAATTTTGAAACATGTGGATATTTTCTAGCTTTCCTTGTGTAATTTCTTTCCACTTTAGTTGTATTGCTGATGGAAAATAGGCTCTGAATAATTTAATTATTTTGAAATTTGTTGAGACCTGCTGTATAGCCAGGTATTTGGTTTTTAAAATTAAATATCCTGAAAAATAAGTCTACATTCTATAGATTTTTTATAACAGTATTTGATATATATCCACGAGATCATGTGCATTAAATGTGTTTTCAGATCTTTCCTATTCATTTTGATTTTTTAAATCTATTTGTTCTATTAATTACTTTGCTATATGTGTTAAAATCTCCCACTCTGTATGTGTTTTTGTATATTTCTCTTTGTTCTGCCAATTTTTGCTTTAAGTATTTTGATGCTATATTATTAAGTAAAATTTTAAGTGATTTTATCTTTCTGGTGAACTATGTAAAGTGATTTTTTACAAAAATTTTTGGTACTGCTTTTTCACTTACATTTTTGCCTGATTATAGTATATCTACATCAATTTTATTTTGATTAATGTTTGCATGGAAAATTTTTCCTATTTCCATAATTTAACATTTGGAGCCTTGATTTTCAGATATTTCTCTTTTGACTAAAATGTAAGTTTTAAAAAGCAGTTTCATCTAAAAACCTTTGACTTTTAACAGGGGCACTTAGTTGGTTTACATTTAAAGGTGTTAATAGGTTTTACTGTTAAGTAACCATCCTAGAGCAATTTGACACTTTCTTAAAAAGCTAGAAATAGAAATACCATATGATCCAGCAATCCCACTGCTGGGATTATAGACTACAGAAATAAAGGCTGTAACACGAACAGGTACATGTACACGAATATTTATTGCAGCACTGTCCACAATGGCAAAAAGATGGAATCAAACTAGGTGCCCATCAATAGATGAATGGATAAACAAACTATGGTACATATACACAGTGGAATACTATGCAATGGTAAAGAACAATGATGATCTTAGAAAACATAACATGGTTTCAATTGGAAGATATTATGCTGAGTGAAATCAGTGTCAAAAGGACGAATATTGTATCAGACCCCTGTTACAAGGACTTAAAAATAGAGTTATCTACAGAAGAAAATAGTTTTGATGACTACAAGGCCGGGGGGGGGGCGGAGGTGAGGGTTTATCATAGATGAGATAGTTGATAAGCCAGCCAGCCAAGTGCCATCGAGTCGGATCTGACTTATGGTGACCCTAGGGGCCAGAGTAAAACTGACCTCCAGAGTATTCAAGGATAGTTGATAGATGTTAGAAATTTTATTTACTGTAATAAACAAATTAAAAAAAATAACCTTCCTTTTTTGTGCTTTATATTTCCCTCTTTTATTGCTTTATTTGAGAGTGAGTGTTTTTAAACCATTCCATATTTTTTCTTCCTACTAGTTGGAAAGTTAAGCACTGTTTTCATTTTTCTTTCTTTTTTTGTTTTTAGTGGTGTCCCTAGAAATTAGAACATACATACTTATTGTGTCAAGTTTAAAGTTCATTTTTTTTTCTCCTGGATTGTACAAAAAATCTTAGAACACTTTTAAAATTTTTTCCTGTATTTTAGTTGAAAGCTCACAGTATAAATTAGTTTTTCATTAAAAAATTTTATACCGGGGGGCGGAGTCAAGATGGCCGACTAAGCCCACGCCTCCTTATATCCCACTGGAAACCAAGACCTGAACTGACAATCAAACCGAGCCTTCTGATCACCTAATCAGTCTCAGGACACAGCACAGAGCTGTTAATTGGGACTTCATACCACTCAGCGAAAAATCTCCTCTCTTTCGCTGACTCCCGCTCTTGGCTAGCCCCGGTTCTCACCGACGGAAAGTAAACGCACCATTGTGACTTTTTTTTTCCTCTGTCTCGGCTGGTGGGCGGAGCTGGGCCTTGCCTGGCGGCTGAACTCAGACACAGTGCTGGGGGGATAGGCAGGCAAAATTCCAGTACTCTGAGAGCCAGGCTCGGGACTCTGTTAATCTAGACACTTTGAGCCTTTCATTTTGTAGCTGCCTCAGTGGGGGTTGCGCGGAGCTCCGCGGTCAGGGTGCGGGACGCCATGTTGGTACTGAGATTTTAGCAGGACCTCGTTCTTAGCCTGGGAGCCAGCGCCTGCAAATGGGACAGCGCTTCTGCGACAGAAAAGTAGTGATTTTGCACAGTGCTGTCTACGTTGGGGACCCTGCAACAGAAGCAGAGGAATCGCTGCCTCTCGGCACCTTTAGCCCCTTTGTATGCTGCCTGTGTGGAGGACGCCATCTCGGGTATGGTGGCCGCAGCTGGACCTAATTCTTAGCTTGGGAGCCAGAGCCTGCCTACAAGAGAGCGCTTTTCTATCACAAAACCAGTACTCGACGCAGTGTTGGATAAGGCTAGGCCCTGTCAGCAGAGGCCACCAGGCAGGGCAGTAGCAGGGCTGTATTCTGAACTAGTTTGTTATCATCTGGGGTTGGATATAGTGGCACTCACTTCGTCACATGAGAAGAGGGACCTCTACACCTGAAAACTTAACTGACTTGTGAACCGGTCAGATACCTTTTGCTTTACATTTGAAGACAGCCTAGAGAAACATTTGCAATCCATCCTCACAGTACCTCTTCCAGCCTCTATATACTCACATGGGACCCAAAAAGCAACAGACAATTGTGGCAGACAAGCAATCACTCATGGCTTCAGAAGGCTCCCAAACAAAGCAACCAAGGAGTTTTCCAGATGAAGAAACTTTTATGAAAGCATCAGGAAGTGAATACAAATTGATTACATATAGAGCCCTTCTAGACCTTATACAAAATGCAGCAGAACAAAATGAAAAATTAAGCAAGTTGTTCAACCTGATGGAACACCAGTACTCTGAAATCCAACAGATCAAGAAGAAAATCAAAGACATAGAAACTTCCATGCAAAGCCAAGAAAACAGAATGGAACAAATGGAAAAAAGAATTTCTGACTTGGAAGACAGAGCTACTGATGCCAGCATCTATGAGCAGAAATCAGAAAAAAGAAACAAGAAAAATGAAGAAACATTAAGAAGCATGTGGGACTCTATTAAGAGGAACAACCTTCGATTAATCGGAGTCCCTGAACAGGGTGAGACATCTGAGAACACAGAGAGTATTGTTGCTGAGCTGCTGAAAGAAAACTTCCCAGAAATCATGAAGGAAGAGAATATAGACATCTCAGATGCATATCGTATGCCACCCAATATAGATCTCAAAAGAAAGACTCCAAGACATAATCAAGCTTAACAAAATGAAACATAAGCAGCAACTCTTAAAGGCAGCAAGACTGAAGGCAAAGGTAACATTCAGAGGGAAACCGTGTAGGCTCTCGTCAGATTTCTCAGCAGAAACCATGCTGGCACGGAGACAGTGGCACGACACATTGAAAGTCTTGAAGGAGAAGAACTTCCAACCAAGAATTATATATCCTGCAAAACTGTCTTTCAAATACAAAAATGAAATTAAGACATTCCCAGATAAACAGAAACTCAGAGACTTTGTAAAAACCAAACCCAAACTACAAGAAATACTGAAAGAAGTTCTTGGCTTTGGGTCAGAAGAACGAAACCACTAACTGTGTATTTTAGAATGACACACTACTCAATACTCATTTAGGGAAGGCTCCAAAGTAAATCTCAGCTTTGATTTGGAAAGAAGCAATCCAGTGATCATCATGAAAACTATGGTGTCATCATAATAAAAGAGGGATGTACTTCAGTCGTTATAGTCCTTCCAGATGGAGAGGAAGATGACAAGATTGGTAGTAATTAAAATTGGGTTTATAAATAGTTTATTAAGGGGGTTCATAGGGGCAGCTGTAAAGCACAACAAAGATATATTATAGCATTTCAAGAAATCTAACACACGAGTCTCAACAACTATAAAACCAACTCTGAAAAAGGTGAAAAATCAACGCACGAAAAAGAGTGTCTCAGAACAGACTAATGAGAACAACAGAGAAAACATCAACATAAAAACAAACACATCACAATGGCAGAAGTGAACACATACCTATCAATAATTACATTGAATGTGAATGGACTGAATGGTCCAGTAAAGAGACACCGAGTGTCATCTTGGATCAAAAGACACGACCCATCCACATGTTGTCTACAAGAAACTCACTTGAGACCTAAAGACAGGAACAAACTGAAAATTAAAGGATGGAAGAATATATATCAAGCTAACAATGAACAAAGAAGAGCAGAGGTAGCAATTCTAATCTCAGACAAAATCAATTTTAATGTCAAATCCACCATCGTGGACTAAGATGGACACTATTGCTGAAAGGTTCAGTACACAAGCAAGACTTAACTATATTAAACATTTATGCACCTAATGTCAGAGCACCTAAATATGTCGAAGAAACACTGACTACGCTCAAAAGAGAGTTAGATGACTCCACAATAATAGTGGGAGACTTTAACACTCCACTCTCATTACTAGACAGATCATCTAGAAAAAAGCTCAGTAAAGATAGAGAAGAACTCATTGACACAATTAACCAACTTAACCTCATTGATATATACAGAACTTTCCACCCATCAGCAGACAACTACACCTTCTTCTCCAGTGCACATGGAACATTCTCCAGAATTGACCACGTGATAGGCCATAATGCAATGCTCAACAAAATCCATACCGTTGAATTACTGCAAAGCATCTTCTCAGATCACAAAGCCATAAACGTTGAAATCAATAGCAGAAAAAACAGAGATAGAAAGTGGAACTCTTGGAAACTGAACCACATCTTGCTCAAAAAAACATGGGTTATAGAGGAAATCAGGGATGAATTAAAGAAATTCATGGATTCCAATGAGAACGAAAACACTTCCTACCAGAACCTATGGGATACAGCCAAAGCAGTGCTCAGAGGTCTGTTTATCTCCATAAATGCACACATCTGGAAGGAAGAAAGAAACCAAGTCAAGGAACTAACTCTACAGCTTGAACAAGTAGAAAGAGAACAACAGAGGAACTCCTCGGGCACTGGAAGAAAGGAGATCATAAAGATTAGAGCAGAGCTAAATGAATTAGAGAATAGAAGAACAATTGAAAGAATTGAAAAGACCAAAAGCTGGTTTTTTGAAAAGATCAACAAAATTGATAAACCACTGGCTAAACTTAGTAAGGAAAAGCAGGAAAGGAAACAAATAACCCGAATTAAAAATGAGAAGGGAGTTGTCACCACAGATACAACAGAAATTAAAAATATCATAACAGAATACTATGAAAGACTATAACAAATTTGAAAACCTAGGGGAAATGGACAAATTCCTTGACTCATACTACCTACCTAAATTATCACAACGTGAAGCAGAACAACTTAATAAACCCATCACAAAGGAAGAGATTGAAAAGGTCATCAAAACACTGCCAACTAAAAAAATTCTGGGCCCAGATGGCTTCACGGCAGAATTCTACCAAGCATTTAGAGAAGAGTTATCCCCAATGCTACTGAAACTATTTCACAGTATAGAAAGGGATGGAGTACTCCCAGACTCATTCTATGAAGCCAGCATAACCCTGATACCTAAGCCAGGGAAAGATCCAACAAAGACAGAGAACTACAGACCAATATCACTCATGAACCTAGATGCAAAAATCTTCAACAAAATTCTTGCCAACAGAATACAACAGCATATCAAGAAAATAATCCATCATGACCAAGTGGGATTCATACCAGGGATGCAAGGCTGGTTCAACATCAGGAAAACAATAAATGTGATTAACCACATGAATAACACAAAAGGCAAAGATCACCTGATTTTGTCCATTGATGCCGAAAAGGCATTTGATAAAGTCCAACACCCATTCATGCTAAAAACTCTTAGCAAAATGGACATCGACGGCAAATTCCTCAACACAATAAGGGCCATTTATACAAAGCCAACTGCCCACATCATCGTGAATGGAGAGAGACTGAAAGACTTTCCCCTGAGATCAGGAACTAGACAAGGATGCCCACTGTCACCTCTCCTATTCAACATTGTGCTAGAAGTTCTAGCCAGAGCAATTAGACAAGACGAAGAAATAAAGGGCATCTTCATCGGCAAAGAGAAAGTTAAAATCTCCCTGTTTGCAGATGATATGATTGTATATGCACAGAACTCCAAGTAATCTATAAGTAAGCTACTCAAACTGATAGAAGAGTTCAGCAAAGTCTCAGGATACAAGATAAACATAAGTAAATCAGTAGGTTTCCTTTATACCATCAACGAGACTGTTAAGGAGGAAATTATGAAATCAATACCATTTACGATAGCCCCTAAGAAGATAAAGTACATAGGAATTAATCTAACCAGAGAAACAACAGACCTTTACAAAGAGAACTACAAGCCCTTACTACAAGAAACTAAGAGAGACTTAAATAAATGGAAAAACCTACCCTGCTCATGGATAGGAAGACTTAACATTGTGAAAATGTCTATTTTACCCAAAGCAATTTATTTATATAATGCAATCCCAATACAAGTTCCAGCATCATTTCTTAATGAGATGGAGAAACAAATCACCCATTTTGTTTGGAAAGGGAAGAAGCCCCGGATAAGTAAGGTACTACTAAAGAAGAAGAACACATTGGGAGGCCTCTCATTACCCGACCTTAGAACATACTCCACTGCCACAGTGGTCAAAACAGCCTGGTATTGGTACAAGAATAGACAGATCGATCAGTGGAACAGAATTGAGACCCGAGAGATGACACCATCTGCCTATGAACAGTTGATATTCAACAAAGGCCCTAAGACATCAAACTGGGGTAAAAGCAGTATCTTCAACAAATGGTGCTGGCAAAATTGGTTATCCAACTGCAATAAACTGAATCAAGATCCATATCTTACACCTTATACAAAAAGCAACTCCAACTGGATAAAAGACCTAAATATCAAACCTAAAACGCTAAAGCTCATCCAAGAAAAGGTAGGAACAACAATGGAAGTTTTAATACACAATGAGGACAGACTCCAAAATCTGTCAAAGAAACCTCAATCAAAAGAAGAGAAAATAGATAAATGGGAACTCTTAAGAATCAAACACTTTTGCTCATCCAAAGACTTTATTAATAGAATTAAAAGAACACCGACAGAATGGGAAAAAATATTTGGCAACTCTATGTCAGACCGACGCCTGATCTCCATAATCTATGAGATACTACAAAATATCAAGAAGAAGAAGATAAACCATCTAATTAAGCGATGGACAAAGGAGATGGACAGACACTTCACTAAAGAGGAGATCCAGGCAGCGAAAAAACACATGCGGACATGTTCACGATCTTTAGTTATTAAAGAAATTCAAATCAAGACAACAATGAGATACCATCTCACCCCAACAAGATTGGCCATGATCCATAAAACACAAAACAACAAATGCTGGAGAGGCTGTGGAGAAAGTGGAACCCTCCTACACTGTTGGTGGGGTTGCAAAATGGTCCAGCCTCTTTTGAAGGCAGTCTGGTGCTTCCTTAAAAAAATGGATATTGATATACCATTTGACCCAGTAATTCTACTACTTGGAATATATCCTACAGATTCAAGGCCTTTCACACCAACGGACACATGCACCAGAATGTTTATCGCAGCACAGTCCACAATAGCAAAAAGATGGAATCAACCCAGATGCCCAGCAATAGAAGAATGGCTAGGTAAACTGTGGTACATATACTCAATGGAGCACTACGCAATGATAAAGAATAACGATGATTCCAGGAAACATCTCCTAACCTGGTTTCAACTGGAAGACATTATGTTGAGTGAAAGTAGTCAGCAACCAAAGGACAAATACTGCATGAGACCTCTACAATAAGATCTCAAAAACAGACTTGTGTATAGAAGAAAAGACTCTTTGACAGCTGCAAGGCAGGGGAGGGAGGGAGGGCGAGGGGGGAAGGGTTTAGTTTAGATAGTTACTAGCAATCTAGTTGGGAGAAAGCGGTGACAGCACACATTAGAAACAAGAACAACATTAAGTGGACTTCAGCATAACTTGAGTACTCCTTCCATCTTAACTCAATATTGCAAGGATAGAGTAGCTGGGGCGGGGGGCGGGGGACCATGCTCTTAGGCGAATTCCAGGCCAATTGGCACAATTAGCGTTTTGTGAAGAGAGCTCTCTGCACCCCACATTGGTGAGTGGCGTCTGGGGTCTTAAAAGCTGCCAAGCTGCCATCCGAGGACACAGCAAATGGTCCCAACTCAGCAGGAATGGATGCTCACCGAGGGCCAAAATGGCATGTGGTAAAGAGAACCGAGAAGACAGAGAGACCCACATGAGTGGGTGCCTACATCGACTTGGGACCAGAAGAACTGGATGGTGCCCTGCCACCACCAGTGATAGCCACGACGGAGCTCACAGAGAGGAGCCTCACTGGCAACACAAGAATAAAAAGAGGTGCATCATGAGATCTCCACTAAAAGACCTCAATTGATGGTCCAGTGGTTTTGGGGTTACTCTGAGAGCATGGCCCCCAGCCCTGATGCTGCCCTCTCCCGTAAATTATAACAAAGGTCCACTCTTTGGACAGGAATGGATTGAACTTGGCAAGGCAGAGTGACCATATATTGGAAGCACTTTATGGTTCTATACATCTATGGGATATCATCTTGGTGACCTCTCGCTGGAGGTAGGGGAGTGGATGGAGAGGAGGGAAAAGGAGACTGTTGGGAGGATGAGACAGGTATGGAGCAGAGAGGAATAGTGTGCTGTCACCGGACAGGGAGAGCAGTGGAAGCTACATATAGGGGGCCTGTAAATTTACATGTGAATGTACATTTTCACTCAGTTATGTTAAATAAAAAAAAAAAAAATTTATACCTAAAGTGTATTATAACCTTAGTGGCAGTTCCACAATGTGTCACCATTCTGACCCTTTCCCTTTATACTTTCGGTTCTCAGTGTCCATTAATCGAAATTTCCTGCCCCTTCCTGGCTTTTTTGGGTACATGTTGGCCATTTGGTGTTGTATACTTGATTGAACTAAGAAGCATCTCCTCACGGTGTTACTATTTGTTTTATAAGCATGTCAGTCTTTGGTCAGAAGGTGGACTTCAGGATTGGCTTCAATTCTGAGTTTTCAGGGTATCTGGTGGCCATAGTTTTGGGGTTTCCTCCAGTTTTTGTTCGAAACTCTGGTGGCATAGTGGTTAAGTTCTACATCTGTTAACCAGAAGTTTGGCAGTTTGAGTCCAGCAGGTGCTCCTTAGAAACTTTAGGAGCAGTTCTACTCTGTCCTGTAGTGTCGCTATTAGTTGGAATCGACTCGACAGCTCGGTTTGTTTTTTTTTCCCCCAGTCTTTGTCAGACCATTAAGTCTGTTTTTTTTATTGTGTGTGTGTGTTTGTGTGTGTGTGCATTTGTATTTTGCTCTACATTTTTCACATGTTATGTCCAGGATCCTCTACTGTGATCCCTCTCAGAGTGGTCAGCAGCTGTAATCATGCACCGTCTAGATCTTCTGGATTCAGGCTGATGGAAGCTGTGGTTCTTGTGATCCACTAGTTCTTTAGACTAGTATTTTCCTTGTATCTCTGGTTTTCTTCATTCTCCTTCCTTTCATCATGCAGGGATAAATAGATGTATCTTAGATGGCCATTCACAAGTGTTTAGGACGCCAGATGCTACTTACCAAAGCAGGATGTAGGACATTTTCTTTATGAACTGTGTTATGTCAGTTGACCTAGATGTCCCTGAGACCATGGTCCCCAACCCTCAGCCCCAGTAACTCACTTCCTCAAGGTGTTTGGATGAGTCTAGGAAGCTTCTATGACTTCAGACTTTAACTTAGTGAAGTTGTGCTGACTTCCCATGTATTGTATGTTGTCTTTCCTTTCACCCGAAGTTACCACTTGTCTGCTATCTAATTAGTGATTTCCCTTCCTCATACCTTCTCTCACTTGTAAGCAACAAAGATTGTTTTTTTCTGTGAGTAAACTGTTTCTTGGATTTCTATAGTAGTGGTTTAATACAACATTTGTGCATTTGTCAACTTAATGACCTCCAGATTCATATATGTTACGAGCTATCTCATAAATTTGTCATTGTTCTTAACTGTTATGTAGTAGTTTGTTGTATGTATCTACCATAGCTTATCTGTTCATCTGTGGGTGGGCACTTAGGTTGTTCCCATGATTTTGCTATTGTGAATAATGCTGCAGTGAGCCTGAGTGTACATATGTCTATATGTATGACAGTTCTTATTTCTCAAGGATATATTTCTAGGAATGGAATTGCTGAACAGTATGGTATTTCTTTATCTAGCTTTTTTAAGGAAGAGCCACGTATTTTCCATAATGCTTGCATCACTTTACACTCCTATCAACAGTGCATAGTACTTCCAGTCTCCTTGTAACATCTTCAACATTTGATATTTTGTTTCTCTTATTAGTGCTAGCAATCTCGGGGTTAGATACTATATCACTGTAGTTTTGATTTGTATTTCTGTACTGTCTAATCATTGTGAGCATTTCCTCATGTATCTGTTAGCCACCTGGATATCTTCTTTAGTGAAGTGCCTTTACCCATTTTTAAGTTAGGTTATTTGCCTGTTGTTGAGGTCTTGAAGTATACTATAGATTTTAGAGAGTAGACACTTATTAGCTATGTCATAGCCAGTTTTTCTTTTAGTCTTTGGTTCTCTTTTTACTGTTTTGTGAAAGTCTTCTGGTAAAGCATAAGTTCATTTTTGGCACTCAAAATTATCTGATCTCTGTTTTGGTATTTGGTATTTGGTTTTGGTATTTGTGCATTGTTAGGTGTGGTTTGTATTGTATTTATGTCATGTATTAGGACCCCTAGTGTTGTTCCTTTCTATCTTGCATGACTTTTTTATAATTTCAGATTTTATATTTAGGTCTTTGAACAATTTTGAATTAGTTTTCTGTGTGGTGTGAGGTGGGGGTCCTGTTTTTTTTCTTAATTTTACATATGGAGATCCAGTTTTGCCTACACCTTAGAACACTTTTAATTTTACTATTTCCTCAGTTAAGAAATTTTTTGACATCTTAAATGTATTTTAACCTCAACATTGTATTTTATATTGTTTTTTAAAGTTAATATTTACTTAGATTTACCTACATATCTGCCTGTTTCTTGGCTCTGTATTCTTGGTTGCATCTTAAGTCTTTCTTCTGGAATTTTTTTCCTACCTGAAAGACATCCTGTAGAATTATCTTTAGTGAAATTCTGTTGGGGGCTAATTCCCTCCATTTCAATTTAAAATGTCTATAATTTATATTAACTTTTGAAAATTTTCAAAATACATTTGGTAAAGTCCAACACCCACTCATACTAAAAACTCTCAGCAAAATAGCAATAGATGGCCAATTCCTCAATGCAGTAAGGGCCATTTATACAAAGCCAACTGCCTACATCATCCTGAATGGAGAGAGACTGAAACAGTTTCCTTTGAGAACAGAAACTAGACAAGGATGCCCACTCTCACCTCTCCTATTCAACATTGTACTAGAAGTTCTAGCCAGAGCAATTAGATAAGACCAAGAAATAAAGGGCATCTGGATTGGCAAAGAAGAAGTAAAATTCTCCCTATTTGCTGATGATATAGTTGTATACACAGAGAATCCTAAAGAATCCATAAGTAAACTACTCCAACTGATAGAAGAGTTCAGCAAAGTCTCAGGATACAAGATAAACATAAGTAAATCAGTAGGATTCCTTTATAACAACAATGAAATTATTAATTTTTTTAACTTATTTTTTAAATATGACTGAGTGAAAATGTACATTCCCGTATAAATGTACATGCCCACCTATATGCAGCTTTCACTGCTTTCCCTGTCCGGTGACAGCACACTATTCCTCTCTGCTCCATATATGTCTCATCCCCCCAACAGCCTCCTTTCCTCTCCTCTCCACCCACTCTCCTTCCTCCAGCCAGAGGTCAGCAGGATGGTATCCTATAGATGTATAGAACCATAAAGTGCATCCAATATGTGGTCACTCTGCATTGCCAAGTCCAATCCATTCGTGTGCAAAGAGTGGACCTTCGTTATGACTTATGGGCAGGGACAGCATCAGGGCCAGGGGCCATGCTCTCAGGGGAACCCCAAAACCACTGGACCATCAATTGAGGTCTTTTAGTGGAGATCTCAGGATGCACCCCGTTTTATTCTTGTGTTGCCAGTGAGACTCAACCTAGTGAGCTCCATCACGGCTATCACTGGTGGTGGCTGGGCGTCATCTGGTTCTTCTGGTCACAAGTTGATGTAGGCACCTACTCATGTGGGTCTCTCTATCTTCTGGGTTGTCTTTACCCCATGTCGTTTTGGTCCTCGGTGAGCATCTGTTCCTGCTGAGTTGGGACCATTTGCTGTGTCCTCGGATGGCAGCTTGGCAGCTTTTAAGACCCCAGACTCCACTCACTAATGTGGGGTGCAGAGAGCCCTCTTAGCAAAATGCTAGTTGTGCCAATTGGCCTCGATTTAACAACAAAATTATTAAGGAAGAAATCATCAAATCAGTACCATTTACTATAGCCCATAAATTTAACCAGAAAAATAACAGACCTTTACAAAGAGAACTATAAGAAACTAAGAGAGACTTACATAAATGGAGAGACCTACCCTGCTCATGGATAGGAAGACTTACCATCGTGAAAATGTCTATTTTACCCAAAGCAGTCTACTTATATAATGCAATCCCAATACAAACTCCTGTGACATTTTTTAATGAGATGGAGAAACAAATCACCAACTTTGCTTGGGAAGGTGAGAAGCCCCGGATAACTAAAGCAATACTGAAGAACAAGAACACACTGGGTGGCCTCCTGCTACCCGACTTTAGAACCTGTTACACTGTCACAGTAGTCAAAACAGCCTGGTACTGGTACAAAAAGAGACAGATAGATTAATGGAACAGAGACCCCAGAGATGACACCATCTGCCTATGAACAGTTGATATTTGACAAAGGCCCTAAGACATTAAACTGGAGTAAAAACAATCTCTTCAACAAATGGTGCTGGCAAAATTGGATATACATCTGCAAAAAAACTGAAACAAGACCCGTATCTTACACCTTATACGAAAACCAACTGAAACTGGATAAAAGACCTAAATATCAAATCTAAAACGATAAAGCTCATCCAAGAAAATGTATGAACAACAATGGAAATTTTAATACACAGTGTAGACAGACTTCAAAATCTCTCAAACAAACCACAAGCAACAGAAGAGAAAATAGATAAATGGGAACTCTTAAGCATCAAACATGTTTACTCATCCAAAGACTTTATTAATAGACTTAAAAGGCCACCTACAGCGTGGAAAGAAATATTTGGCAACTGTATGTCAGACTGACGCCTGATCTCCATAATCTATAAGGTACTACAAAATATCAGTAAGAAAAAGATAGATCATCTGATTAAGCGATGGGCAAAGGAGATGGACAGACACTTCTCTAAAGAGGAGATCCAGGTAGCCAAAAAACACATGTAGACATGCTCACCCCAACACGGTTGGCCATGATCCAAAAAATGCACAACAACAAATGCTGGAGAGGCTGTGGAGAAATTGGAACTCTCCTACAGTGTTGGTGGCATTGCAAAATGGTGCAACCTTTTTGGAAAGGAATTAGGCACTTCCTTAAAAAGCTGAATCTAGATATACCATTTGACCCAGTAATTCCACTGCTCAGAATATATCCTACAGAATCCACACCGACTGATACATGCACACCGACTGATACATGCACACACAAATGTTTATTTTGTCCTTGATTTCTTCTATAACCCGTGATTTTTTGAGCAAGATGTTGTTCAGTTTCCATGAGTTCCAGTTTCTATCTATATTGTTTCTGGGATTGATTTGCACTTTCATGACTTTATGTTCTGAGAAGATGCTTTACAATAATTCAATGATAGGGATTTTGTTGAGGTTTGCTTTCTGTGCTAACACATAGTCTATTCTGGAAAATGTTCCATGTTCACTAGAGAAGGAGGTGTAGTTATCTGATGATGGATAGAATGTTCTGTATATGTTGATGAGGTCTAGTGGGTTACTTGTGGCAATAAGATCTCTGTTTCTTTACTGAACTTTTTTCTAGAAGATCTGTCCAATATTAAGAGTGGAGTGTTGAAGTCTCCCACTATTATTATGGAGTGATCTATCTTGTTTTTGAGTGTAGTCAGTATTTCTTTGCTGTATTTAGATGCTCTAATATTGGGTGCATAAATATTTAATATTGTTAAGTCCTGCTTGTGTATTGAACCTTTCAGCAATAGTGTGCATCCTTGTTCATGATGGTGGATTTTACATTAAAATCTATTTCATTGGAGATTAGTATTGCCACACCTGCTCTTTGTATATTGTTAGCTTGGTATATATTCTTCCATTCTTTAATTTTCAGTTTGTTCCTATCTTTAAGTCTAAGGTAAGTTTCTTCTAAGTAACATATAGACGGGCCGTGTCTTTTGATCCAAGATGTCACTCGTTGTCTCTTTACTGGAGCGTTCAGTCCATTTACATTCAACATAATTATCGATAGCTCTGTGTTTAGTGCTGCCATCATGGTGTGTTTATTTTGGAGTTGAAGTTTTCTGTGTTCCTCTTACTATTCTGTTTTGGGACATTCTTCTTTATGGATTGATCTTTTGCCCCTTTTCAGTGTTGGTTTTGTTGTTGAGACTCCTGTATTACATTTCTTGATTTGATATATTGCATCTTTTATTGTGCTTTGTGGCTACCTCTGTGATCCCCCTTAATAATCTATATTTAAACCCAGTTTTATCTTCTACATGTCTTATTAACTTCCTGTCCATCTGGAAGGGCTATACCTACTATATTTAACAAGATGATATCATAGTTTTCATGATATGATCCCTGGATCACTTCTTTTAATATTCTAGCTTTCATTGAGTTTTGTGCCTTCCCTAACTGAGTAGGTTTCTGGATGATGTGTCCTGTATTGCCTCCTAAAATGTATAGTTAATGGTTTTGTTCTTCTAAGCCAAGAGCTTCTTTCAGTAAGTCTTGTAGCTTTGGTTTGGTTTTTACAAAGTCTCTGGGTTCCTGTTTATCTGCAAATGTCTTTCATTTTTATAATTGAGAGATAGTTTTGCAGGATATATAATTCTTGGTTGGAAGTTCTTCTCCTTCAAGTCTTTGAATGTGTCATCCCATTGTCTCTGTGCCAGCGTCGTTTCTGCTGAGAAGCCAGACGAAAGTCTACAGGGTTTCCCTCTGAATGTTATCTTTGCTTTGAGTGTCTCTGCCTTTAAGAGTTTCTGCTTATGTTTCGTTTGTTAACCTTGATTATAATATGTCTTGGAGTCTTTCTTTTTGTATCTATGTTGAGTGGCATTCAGTATGCATCTTGGATGTCTATATTCTTTCTTAATTTCAGGGAAGTTTTCTGTCAGCAGCTCAACAACAATCCTCTCTGTGTTTTCAGGTGTCCCACCTTGTTCAGGAACTCCAATTAATCATAGATTGTTCCTCTTAATAGGGTCCCACATGCTTCTTAATTTTTCTTGTT
The DNA here is from genome assembly GCA_028571685.1 of Heterohyrax brucei. Taxonomy (NCBI): domain Eukaryota; kingdom Metazoa; phylum Chordata; class Mammalia; order Hyracoidea; family Procaviidae; genus Heterohyrax; species Heterohyrax brucei. Next base: position 30,946,249 of record CM053166.1, on the reverse strand, counting down.
TCTTTTCTCTGATTTCTCCTCATAGACGCTGGAGTCAGTAGCTCTGTCTTCCAAGTCAGTAATTCTGTTTTCCATTTGTTCAATTCTGCTTTCTTGGGATGGAATAGAAGTTTGTTTCTTTGATTTTGTTATTGATTTGTTGGATTTCAGAATACTGGTGTTTCATGAGTCTCAACAGCTTGGTTAATGTTTCATTTTGCTCTGCTGCATTTTGTATAAGGTCTAGGAGGGTTGTATATATAACCCTTTTGTACTCAACCTCTGATAATTTCAGAAAAGCTACTTCGTCTTGGAAGTTCTTTCATTCTTTCTTTTGAAGCTTTCTGGAGCCATAGGTGAATTTTTCTTTTAAGTTTCTGATCAAAGTTTGTTGCTTTTTCAGCATCTAGAGGTTGGTGCTACCTTAACAGGATCTAAAGCACAGTCTGGTAAGGAAGGTGATCACCAGTCACCTCTGTGTACTGTAGTGACTGGGCCCAGTGGAATATCTGGGTAGCAGACTCCACCTCCTGATTGGCAAAGACACAGCCCTACTCATGGGGTCACTAGGGGGCCATCAGTTGACCCTAAAAGCTCAGTGCGGCTGAGCTTTACTGCCAGTTAAGCCCAAGCCCTGCCTGCTGGTTAAAACAGACAAAAAAAGTTACAAGTTACCTCTAGTCCACAACAGCTGACATTCAACAAGGGTGTGGGTCAGTGAAAGAGACGTTTCCCAATCAGTGGTATGTAGTCCATGTTGACAGCCCTATGCTGTGTCCTAGGGCTCACTGGGTGTCCAGAATGCACTGTTTAATTAATTAACTAAGTCTTGGCCTTAGTTTTCAGAGGGAATTGAGGAGACATGTGTTTAGTCTACTATCTTGACTCCACCCCTAAGATAATTCTTGTCTACTATCTCATTAGTGAATTCCTGTATCCCTCCCTCCCCACCCTTGTAACCATCAAAGAATGTTTTCTTCTGTGTTTAAACCTTTTCTTGAGTTCTTATAACAGTGGTCTCATGCAGTATTTGTCCTTTTGGGACTGGCTAATTTCACTCAGCATAATGCCTTCCAGATTCCTCTGTGTTGTGAGATGTTTCGTGGATTCACCATTGTTCTTTATTCCTTTATATATATTTGCCATAATTTGTGTATCCATTTGTTGATAAGCAACCAAATTGCTTCCATCTTTTTGCTGTTGTAAACAGTGCTGCAGCTAACAAGAGTGTGCACATATCTATGTTAGGACTTTTATTTCTCTAGGATATATTCCTAGAAGTGGGGTTGCTGTATCATATGTTATTTCTATTTGTAGCTTTATAAGAAAGTTCCAAATCAGTTTCCAAAGTGTTTGTACCATTTTACACTGTGTTCTGCCTTTTTATGTGATTTGATATTGACTCTTATCTCTGAGCCATCAGTAAGTTATTATATTTATTTATGTTATGTTTGCTTACTGTGTTCTAGCTTCTTGTTTTATTTTGTTTTGATACCCAAATAGATTGGTTGTATGAACTCCTCTGATTGTTGGTGTCTTTGAAGTTCTCTTATCCTGTTACCAGGTAGTTAGAGCTGTCACTAGATATGTAAGCCCAGGAGTCTGTTTACTTTTCTTGTGTGGATTTAGCTCACATGTCCATGTTGTAGGTCACCAAGTGTGTGGTGCACCCTCTCACCTACAGTCCTAGATGTGCAGAGCTATGTAGGGGTGATTGGAGCAAACACAGGCGTCTTGACTGCAGTAGGTGATTATGTGCTAAGCAAGGTAGGAGGCTGATGGCTGCCCCTAGGTGCTTGGGTGGAAAGAATGTCCCTGTTCCCTAGAGGACATAGATGGGTGGATTTTGTAGCCAGACTTTGGGCACCTAGTGCTGTTGGCTGTAAGGCCTGGGAGGCACTATTTTTTCTCAAACCCCTGTTTTAGGTGGCTGGGTAGAATGAGTGGAACCACCAGTCCTCAGGCCCCTGATATAAAATAGGCCCACAGAAGTCTAGGCAGTGGTGAAAGGCATTCAGAGTCAATGGACCCTTTATACCTGTGCCTAGGCAAATGGGATGTACCCACTCTCATGCCTTAATTTAGTGAAACTGGCAACAAAAATTTCCTGTTTTTTATTTGTATGTAATTTGTTCCCTCTGCAATGCCACGAGAATGGGTCAGGGCTTGTGATGGGTTTCATTTCTGGCCCAAGGCTGTTCAGCAGTTCTTGAAGCTGGATGGGACCAGAGCACAACAGGGAGTGGACAAGTGAATGGGAGACAGGTACTTACCAGAAGGGAAAGGCTTCTTTTGATCCTGCATAGTAGGTTAGAGCTTGCAATTAAATTTTACAGATCTAACACCACTTGTGCAGACTTGCCACTGGTGGATATCTTATGACATGGAAAATCTGTCTCAGGCACTACTGCTTGCCTCATCCTTCATGTGCCAGCTAGTCCAGCCTGTAGGGTGCTGATCAGGTCATGTCTGGAAAATCCTGCTTCTGAACTGTCTCTCCCACCCCCTGCCACTCAGTTTGACTCCTCAACTTTATGTTTGATGTTCAGGGCTCTTAGATTATCATATAGACTCAATTCATTTGTTTTGGGGGGTCTTTGTTGTGACAGGGACCACAGGAAGTGTGTGACTCCCCTGTCATACTGGCTAAACATCTTGAACATTCTTTTTGAGCTAACCTGTTATTTAGTTAAAAGGTTACTTCAGAAAATAGTTACAGTTGAAGGTATAAAGAGTGTATCAGGATGACAGTGTTGAGGATTCTTCTAGTCTCATTGGGTTAAGTAAGCTTCAAATCTTGGAGAATTTGAAGTTCTGTTCCACACTGTTCACTCTTTCTATTAGGGTCCATCTTTTGTGTCCCTGATCAGTAAGTTTAATAAGGGTAGCCAGGCAACATCTAGTTCTCTGGTCTAAAAGTAGAGGAAGCAATGGTTCATGGAGACAGTCTTGTAGTCCTGTTGCTTCTCTAATTCTTGAGTTTCCTTTTTTTCTCTTTTGTTTCAGACAAACAGAGACCAACAGTTGTGTCTTAGATGGCTGCTTGCAAACTTTTAAGATCCCAGACACTACTCACCAAAAAATCATCCAGTGAGTTTTTAAATACTGGTTTGTATTTGTTGTTTCTTTAAGTTCTTTGACTACATTTTAAAATTTATGGTTTCCAGTGGAGATATTTTCAAGTTTGTCTTTTATTTGTTTAAACATATGAGGAATGGTTATTTTAATGTCTGTACCTGATGATTCTAGTATCTAAAATCTTTGTGAATCTGTTTCTACATTATTTTATATCAGCTTGTTCTTGATTATAGTGCACTGTTTCCTTGTGGACTTTGTTATTTTTGTGTGTGGCCGTTGTTTTTGGAAAAGGTGTGAGTATTTGAAGCCCATAAATAATGTGCCTTCTTTCAAAGAGGTTTTGTGTTTACAGATGGTAGACACCTACCGTCACTACCAGTGGTTCTCAAACTTGGTTGCATATAGAATCATCTGAAGAATTAAAAAAAACTAGTGCTCAAGATGAACTCTCAGCTAATTAAATAGGAACCTCTAGAAGTATAAAAAAGGTATCAGTAGTTTCTACAGCTGCTCAGGTGATTTCAGTGAGCATTCAAGGTGAGAACTGCAACAATAAATGAATAGCCCTGCTAGATTTTTTGCCTCATGAAGGTGATTGAATTTGGCTGCAAATCTGCTGGACGCTGACATCATTACAAATTCTCAGGGATTTTCCCTTTGTCTACCCCCTGCTTAGTAACAAGGCCAACTTTCATTTTTTGTCATCTGGTAATGGAGGTGGGGCTAGTTAACTTTTAGTTCACTTTTTTCCCATGAGGTTCTAGCACTTCAGAATTTTAGCTTAATGTGGGGAGAGTATCCTAGCCAGTTATCCACCTCTGGTGTGACTTGGGCTTTGATTTATATCCTCCTTTAATAGCAAGGGAAACCCTGGTGGTATAGCAGTTAATTGCTACGTCTGCTAACCTAAAGATGAGCAATTTAAACCCGCCAGTTGCTTCTTGGAAACCATATGAGGCAGTTCTGCTCTGACCTGTAGGGTCACTATGAGAGTTGGAATCAACTCGAGAGCAGTGTGTTTGGTTTGGTTTTAATAGTGAAGCTATTAAAACAAAAGTTCATGATGTGTTGGATAGCCAGATGCCTTTAGATCAAGTGGAACTTCTGTAATCTACTTAACTCTTTGGGTTCTTGTTTTCTCTAAGAGTTTAGGCTGGTAGTTCCTTACTTCCTGTCATCTTTTTTGGTCCTTAGTTTTTTTTTTTTTTTCCCATGGATCATTTGCGTTTGTTTTAAGCCAGATGTTGATCAAATAGGCTTGGTTACCCTTAACGGAAGTTGAAGGCCTTACTGCCTAATAAAGTGACTGTGAACCTTGTATTTTCTGGTTTTTGACCCCACCTTCACTGCCACCACTAGAGATACCTGGTGCTTGCAATTTATTAATGTATTGAGTATTGTGCCGAGTAAATCAGGTTGGTTCTTAGCTTTCTTCCCTTCAGGTTCAGCTCTTATGTCTGCTAAATCAATTTACCACTTACTAATCTGCATTCTAGCATCCAAAATTTTGTTATATTTATCTTCTTTCCTATTCTTTTTGCCCTTGTGTGGGCTATGTTTTATTTTAAAGGTACGTTTAGTGTTCTTTTGGTGGCCTTTCTTGAGGGACAGAGTTAAATGGAAATTTCTCCTTTTCAATATATCCCATGATGGTGTCTCTCAGCACATTTCTTTCTGTGAGGCAGCTGGGATGGCTTCTCTGCTTTTAAGAATTTATGTGATTAGATTGGGTTTACCTGGATAATCCAGGCTAATCTTCTCATTGCAAGGTCCTTAACTTAATCACATCTGCACAGCCTCCTTGGCCACATAAGGTAACATATTCACAGGTTCTGGGGATTAGGATGTAAACAACTTTGGGGACCATTATTATGCCTGCCACACCCAGAGCTGTTAACGTGATCCTTTTTTATTCCTGAGCAGAATTGATTTGGGCCTGTTCATGAATTCTTGTATCTTTTTCATTCCTGGTGTTTTCTTTTAGTTCACTTGGCATATGATGACTTTTTTCTAATGTCAACAAAATAATGAAGCGGAGAAATAAAGAACTGAGAGGATTTTGAGAATATTTGTGTATATTTTGAGAATATTGTGTATGTATATCTTATACAAAGCACCTCTTACCTTATCCAGTTATCCATTTGTTGCGTTAGTTGACCTGAGCAAAAGATACCAATGGTGGAAACTTAAAAAGCTTTTGTGAATTAGCATGATGTCTCCCATGACAGTGTTGTTTTTTATCGTGGACTATTCATTTTTTTTCCTAGAAAGCTTTCATGATGACACCTAAAAAATACTTGTAAGGTCTAATGATGCAACTTGTAAGTAAAAATATTAATTATATTGAAGGTGGACCTTCATCTCTTCTGTCACAAGGGTTCCTGGCTAATACATTATGAAATCATAATTGAAAATGCTTTTCTTATGTCTGTCAGGATCTTGGCATGTATTGGGATTAATCAACATATTACTCCCATGTCAACTTCATTTATTTGATTGCATGTCACATTTAGTACCAGTGAGAGAAATCATAATTTTACTTTAGTAGGGAGTGACATCATCTTCATCTTTCCTTGTTGCTATTAGATGTCTCACTCCTGTGTTGGAAAAGAACATATTGTAGCATTTGTCACTGTTATTTCAAGTCTGACTTCTTTTTTTAAGTTCATTAGTTCTCTAGGTTCTTAATAGCTGTCTTCTAGTCGTTCTAGTTGACTACTTCTGACATTCTAAGAACCTAGACTCTGCATCAAACCCATGGTTTGAAGCCCACCTTGTCCAGTCATTAAATTGCTCTTTGTTCACAGTTTGAATTTTAATGAGGATGTAATTTATATTGGGATTCTGGCCTTATTGTGAATAGACCAAAATGGTCAGCCTCACCGTGCCTACCCTGTTGACTCAGGAGAACTAATAAGCTGAACAAAATGGAAATTATTTTTTAGTTATTGGCATCCAGTATAAATAGTATACATTTTAAGAAACTATTTCCTAAAAAGACACATTTTGATCACTGCTATTTTAAAATATAGTCTTACTGTATCCCCTCTTCTATCCAAAGGTTGTACAATAACCAAGTCAGAGCAAGACATTTTATCTTGAGGAACTTTAGCTGACAATTTCTTGGTTGAGGTGGTAGGGTAGATTGTGGAAAGGTGAAACAGCTGGTTATGGCTATGAACTTGGGCTTCACTGGCAGTTTGTCCCCTTCATTTTCCCAGTTTAGTCACGTGAACTCTCAGTTACATAGAATCTGCATCATTCGTACTTTGCCTAGGGCTGACCTGGAACCTGGTTATACAATCAGATGAAACTTGGGGGAATAGCACCTAAGCAGCCCTTTGTCATGACTGATGTGATCCTGGAATGCTTGGGGTCCATGTAGAAATAAAGAATACAAACAAATGAACATTCATATTAATGTATGTCCTCCAGGTATAGCATGAGTCTTTGATTTGTATTTGCTTAGGGGCAAACGTAGCAATTTGAAAGGTGTCATATTCAATAGATTTAGATCTCTGAGTAGATATGAATAACAAATGATCCTGTATTCTGGAGCACAGTTCTGGAACAGTGTGCTCTGAAAGTACATTATCTTCAAGGAATTTAATAGGCATGATCAAGATATACCAACAGTTAAACTCACCTCCTGCTGGAAATCTACTCCTTTTCTTTACTCCTGATTTTAGAAAAATATGGGTCTTTCCAGGGTATATCGAGGGGAACCTAGCTGGAGAAAGGTACTTTACCACTATGTTCTACCCATTTCTGAATGCCCTCTGAGCTCCTTCCATCTGGAGACTCTGATGGCTTTTGGCCTTTAGGCCCAACTTCTCACAATCACTATAAAGATGAGTCCCATACTTGATCTTCATCCCCTTCAAAGAGCATTTGGAATTGATTTGTGTTTATTCCCAGTTTCAGGCCTTATTGTTACCAGATTCAGGGTACTCACTGAGCTGCATATCCCAGCCTTCAACCCAGTACCCCTGATTCTTGGTTAGAATTCCAGTTCCTGTTAGGAACTGAGCTATGCCCTGCATCTTGTTGCTTATTTAGGGCCCTGACATCTTGCCTAGATCCCACCCTTGCCAGTCTCTCTCTGCCTTGTAGCCGTGGATCTGTCTTGTCTTCTACTTAAACCCAGGCTTAAATGAACCAAAACCAAACCCATTGATATCAAATAGGTTTCAACTCATGGAGACCTATAGAACAGATTAGAACAGCCTCATAGGGTTCCCAGGGAGTGCTGGTGAATTTGAACTTCCAACCTATCGGTTAGCAGCTCAACTCTGTATTGCCAGGGCTAGGGAGATTGTATGTGCTAGACTATACCCACCATGGTGAACCTTTTGGTTATCAGTGCCTATCTAGATGGAGGCCTCCTGAGACTGTGACTATTGGTCTATAGTTCACATCTTGGAGGGCCAACTCTCCTGGCTCTGCCTAATCTTGGTTTGCCCTACTTTCTATGATGAATAGTCACTGAGGTCTAGCATGCTTCCCATCTGATCTAGACAAGACACATCCACTGTCTTTTTAACCTGTCCTGGTCTAAATTTTCAGAGTTGAGTTATTTTTTTCTACTAATCTTAAAATATCCATTGATTAGGAAAACATCCCATGTGCTAGAACACTACAGTGCATCCATGTCATCAGTAGTAAGAGAAAAAACTTAACATATATGTTTAATGTGAAGACACAATAAATTGAAATCTGCAGAAAAAAGGGGAGAAGAAAATAAAAACAAACATGCAGCTTTAGGTGTAAGTTTTACTGTTCGTGTTACCTGTTTCTAATAATGATATTTATTAAAATGTTAACTTGGCAAAGCACAAATCCTGAAAATAACTGTCTTAATATCCACATGTTCACAAATGTTGGTGGTTTTAAGTGTTATTTCTACAGCAAGGATCAGCTATGCTATATGGAATAAAGAATTTTGAGAAGAAAACCCATAATCACAATCCTGCTATTAGGAATGAATTTAATAATGGCCTTAGATCTGTAATGCACTTTTATTCCAATGACGTGTGTTCTGATTCGCCGAGCAGATTAGGTGTGATGCTATACATCTGAGATTGGCTTAAAAAAGAAAAAAATTTTCATAATGGAAAATATTGGGAATTAAAGGAGAAGAAATTAATGTTTGTGTTATGAAATCTTGGGTTCTGTAAGAGTTTTCTTCTTTCAAAGTTCAGAGCTAATTCATGTTCCACAACTTTTTTTTTTATGTTCCAGGTTAGATTTTTAAATACTTTTTTTTTATGATTAAGTGAAAATATACAATCCAAATCAATTTTGCATGCCCATCTATCTGCACCTCCATCTGCTCTGCTCACCCTGTGACAGCACACTTCTCCTTTTCAGTCTACTTCTAATATCCTCTTAACGAACACCTGCCTTTGGTGATGGCCTGGCACCATCTGGTTCTTCTGGTTTCATGCTGATGTTATCTCCCATTCATGTGGGTCCTCTGTCTTCTGGGCTCATTTTCCTCTTGTGTTTGATGCTCTCAGTTGTCCTCTGTTTCAGACAGGTTGGAACAAATTGGTGTTCCTCAGATGGCAGCTTGCTTGGTTTTAAGACCCCAGACACCACTGACCAGTATGGGGTGCAGAAGACTGTCTCTGCAAAGACTAGTTATGCCAGTTGACCTTGATGTTTCCTGAAAACATGGTCCCCAGACCCATGTCCCTGCTACTCTATCTTTTGAAATGTTGGGTTGAGTTCAGAAAACCTTTCAGTTCATGGTGTAGTCTAGTTATGCTGATCTGCCCTCCAATGCATGCTGTCACTGCCTTCACCTAACTGAATTCCAGGAGACAGTCTAATCTGTGAACAACCCTCTCCCTCCCTCCCCACTATTATAGCCATCAAGGAGTCTTTTCTTCTGTACATAAGTCCATTTTTAAATCCTTATAGCGGAGGTCTTGTACAATTCTTGTCCTTTTGCAGCTGACTGATTTCAATCAGCATATCTTCTAGTTGAAACCAGGTTATGAGATACTTGCTAAAATCATCAGTGTTCTTTACCATTGTGTAGTATTCCACTGTGTATATTCACATAGTTTGTTTATGTGTTCATCTGTTGATGGGCACCTAGTTTGATTCCATCTTTTTGCCATTGTGGACAGTGCTGCAATAAATATTCGTATACATGTGTCTGTTCATGTCACAGCCTTTATTTCTGTAGGATATATTCCAAGCAGTGGGATTGCTGGATCATATGGTGAGAAACAGAGCACTGGTGATGGCAGTGGTGGCAGCGGTGGCAGCAGCAGAACCAGAGGTAGTGCTGGAGCTGACCCATGGAGCGAGAGAGCTGAGTGCCTGTGCAGTTTTTCTCGCAGAACGGGGTGCCTCTGGGCACTTAAATTGATGGAGCTGGCCATGCTGACCCATAGAGTGAGAGAGCTGAGTGCCTTTGGGCAGGACATTTTCCAGTAAGAGTGGGGTGCCTACAGGCACTTAAATCAGTGGAGCTACAAAGCTTTGGAACACTTGCCTGGCAGGGCAGATGTGGGCGTGAGGCCCGGGCCATGTGCTCATAGGAAACTGAAGCTGTAGAGACAAACAGCGTGAGAAGCTAAACTGCTTCAGTCTCAAAAGGTATGGCCGTGACCTCAGGGGCTTAAAAGGGTGAAGCCATGGCGTCCTGTGTTTGTAAGGGTGGAATTGCCACTCATTTGGGCTTAGGGTGCTGCTAAAGCCTATGGGGCAGAGTTTCTGTTTAAGTGGGCCTTGAAGGCAGAGTTACAGCATGGGGCTGGAGGTCTCCACTCAGAATCTAGAGAGTGTGGCCAAAACCTAGAGTCTGGAGGGCAGGGCCATTGTGTAGAATGTCTCAGAAAATGTAAGAGTATTTCCAAAGCTTTGAGGGCTAATGTAATGTGTTCTTCTGACTCACTTGTTGCCTGTTAATGCCTTCTTTCCCTGCAGTTTCTCTTATTTACAATGGAATGTCTAACTTGTGCCTGTTCTACCATTGTACCTTTAGAAGCAGACAGCTTACTTTCTAGGTTTCACAGATGTAGAAGAGTTTTTATATTTTGGATTTGGAACTGATTTAAGACTTCTGTCTTATGGGATGGACATGATTTTGCTATGGAGATAAAAGGAAAGAGAAGCAAGCAGAAAATTGGGAACCTTGTACCATCAAGCAACCAGCACTGGGAGAAGAGCACGTCTTCAGACCTGAGGTTCCTGCACCAAGACGCTCTCTGGGCAAAGACTGATACAATACTGGACTTTCCTCCCGAGCTGACAAGGGGAAAGCCTTCCCCTGGAGCGGGCATCCTGAATTGGACTTGTAACCTACCAGACTGTGTAAGAATAAACCTTCCTTTGTTAAAGCCATCCACTCTGTGGTATTTCTGTTTAGAAGCCCTAGCTGACTAAAATAGATATGTATTTAGTGCTGCCATTTTGGTACCTTTATTTTTGTGTTGTTGACATTTTCTTTGTTCCACTTAATATTCTGTCCTGGGTCATTTTTCTTTTTGGGTTTTCTTTTTATTGTTGGTTTTGTGTCTGTTGAAACTCCTGTATTTTGTTTCTTGTTTTGATATGTAGTATTGTTAGTTTGCCTTGTGGCTACCCCTTTGTTTACGCAAGTGTTCTGAGTTTAAACCAGTCTTTAACTTCTATGTATCTTCTTAACTTCCTCTCTATCTAAGAAGGCTATAAATACTGTAATACATCCCTCTTTATAGTTTACATGTTAAGATGTCTGTTTCCCTACTTTTAGTATTTTAGCTTTGATTGAAATTTGTGACTTCCCTGGGTAGGACTCTGGATGTTGTGGCCTGCATTGCATCCTTGAGTACACATCTGATGTTACTGATTCTCTAATCAAAGAGCTTCTGTCAGTATTTCTTGTAATTTTGATTTGGTTTTTGTAAAGTCTCTAAGCTTCTGTTTATCTGAGAATGTCTTAATTTTACTCATGTTTGAGAGACAATTTTTCAGGATATGTAATTCTTGGTTGCAAATTTTTCTCCTTCAAGGCTTTGTATATGTGATCCCAGTACCTTCTTGTCAACATGTTTTATGCTGAGAAGTCAGAGGACAGTCCACAAGTTTCTCGTTTTACACTATTTGTGTTTAAGCCTAGCTGCCTTTAAGAGCCTCTCCTTATGTTTCATTTTATTAAGCTTGGTAATAATATGTCTTGGTATCTTTCTTTTGGAGTCTACCTTTTGTGGAGTTCGTTAAGCATCTTAAATAGCTGTGCTCTCTTCTTTCATGGTGTCAGGGAATTTTCCTGTCAGGAAGTCTTCAACAATTCTCTCTGTATTTTCTGCTGTACCTCCCTGTTCTGCAACTCTAATTGCACACAGATTGTTCCTCTTGATAGAGTCTCACTTGATTTTTAATGTTTCTTCATTTTTCTTGATTCTTTTGTCTGATTTCTCATAAATGCTGGTGTCTTTTGCTTTATCTTCAATCTCACTAATTCTGCCTTCCATTCCCTGAATTTTGCTCTTTTGGTTTTCCATTGAATTGTCTAACTCTGTAATTTTATTATTGATTTGCTGAAGTTCAGATCATTTATGTTCTAGCAGTTCATATAGCTTGCTTAGTTTTTATTTTTTTTCTGCTGCGCTTTGTTTAATTTCTAGAAGGGCTGTATGAATAATTCTTTGGTATTCTACCTCTGATAATTTCAGGAAGACTTCTTCATCTGGAAAGTTTTTTATTCTTCATTTTGGGAGTTTTATGGAGCCATGGTTGTCTGCTTCTTTAAATGATTAGATGTTGATTGTTGTCTTTGCACTATCAAAAAGCAGTTCAGCGTCTCTGGTGTTACACCAACAGAAGCTGTGGCATAGCTCTAAGAAGGGAGTGAGTCAGGCCATTGTTATGCTTGGCTGCCAGCCACTGCTGCATTCTCTAGGTACAGCTGACTTGCGTACAGCTTCTCTGGCTAGATAGACACTGTTGAGCCCTGTGATGCTGCTCAGCTTGGTGGCTGGCTCTAGCTGGGCCCTTGGGTGGCAGGCCATACCTCCTAGCTGACAAAGATGGCAACCTACTTGTGGAGTCTCTCAGGGGCTGCGTCTGCAGATGCTACGACATTGCTCAAAGAAGGGAGGGTTAAGGGTGCCACTACACTCGGCCACCAGCTACCACTATGTTCTCTAGGTATGATTGTCTTAAAAACAGCTTTTCTGTTGGGAGAGGCACTGTGTACAGTCAGGCGCTGTTGCTCGGCATGGCAGCCAGCCCCAGTGAGGCCCTCAGGAGTTGCTGTCTTTGCTTCTCAGCTGACTAAGATGGCATCCTGCCTCAGCCACCTCTTCTGCACTGAGCCTGCGGAATCTGTGATGCAGGTCAGAGAAGAGAGGGGTAAAGGGCACTGGTACCCTCGAGTACCAGCCACTAGTGGGTTCTCTAGATGTGAATGTCTTCAGCACAGCCTCTCTGCTGTGAAAGAGGCACTGCAGCTCAGCATAGCCAGCCCCTAGCAGGCCTCCAGGTTCGGCAGTCCCAGTCCCAGTTTCCTGGTTAACAAGGATGGCATCTGCACCTAAAGCCTGTCAGCTGCTGCACCAGCAGAAGTGGGACAATTTATGGTGCTCTCTTACCTCCAACAAAGGTAGCTTTCCTCTTCTGGTCTCCCAGTCCAATCTCACAACCCTGTGCTGATCTTGGAGTTCCCAGAATGATCACTTTGCTCTGTTGAATTGTTTTTGTAAGCCTTAGTTCTCAGAGGGAATTGAGGAGACATGTGGCTAGTCTGCCGTCTTGACCCCACCCCCCAACTTTTAATCAGTAAATATTTATTGGTATTTGTGGGTACTCTTGCTGCTAGGGATACAGCATCTGATGAAACAAAGTCTCAGTTCTCATGTAATATTGCTATGATGATGAGGTGATTACAGTGTTGTGGGGGGCTAGCAAGTGATAATCCAAACTTGGCACACTACTTTCCTATCTTTTTTCTGTCAGTAGGTTTCCATGGGATATGGCTCATTCTTGATGTCTTAGTTTGAGTTTCTGCAAAAGCTGACCTTAAAGCAAGATAGGAGTACAAATAATTTATCTGGAGGTAGAGGAACCATCAGTAGAGCAATTGAAATGTAGTACCATGAGAAAATGATAGGAAACAGAGCCTGCCTTCTGAAAGATGAGATGGAGGTGGTGTATTTGTACAGTCCCTCCCATTAGTCATAGTTACTGGTTGAAAGCTTCTAGAAGCCAGGTTGATGTTAAATCTAGCCTCTATGTGAGCAACAAAAGGGACTTTGATGGCCTAAGAAAGCCCTCAGAAACAGATACATAGGTGCTAGAAGATGGAATTCAGACGCCCACTGAATTGGTAAAGATGAGGGCTAAGCTTCATAGATATTGAGAGAAAGCTGTTTTTCCATAGTAAATCAAAGTGCTCCTGTTTCACAGGTAGACCTGATGCACGGGAAAAGCAGGCTGAGATAAATGTAAGACTTTGTTAGAGGTGTTATACAGTAGGAAGACTTGGCATTGTGGGTTAGATTGAGCAGCAGAATTTTCTCCTTGTTATTGTTGGATACCATTAAGTCATTTTTAACAGCGTATTTTCTCATACTGTGGGTCACTATACACTTAATAGGAGATGGTAGCTTCCTGTTGAAACACTAGATGGTGCTGTTCTCTAAATAGAATTTACAACTAGCTTTTGATGCTGGTCTATTATTACTGTTTAGCATACAATTGTAAAACAGTTGGGTTTCAATCAATCAAAAAGTGTTTTACTGAACAACCATTAAGTGCCAGAGTTGGGCCTGAAATAGAAGGGAAGATAGTATTAAGAAAAGAAAGAGCAAAGCACAAAACTGAATCAGCAGTTTTCCAGTTTAAATTAATCTAGATTTTTCCTTTCTTTAGAGAAGCTTTAGAGAATTTATGTAACATAAAGTTTTGTTTTGGTTTTATCTTGAAATAACTTTATATTAATGGAACAATATTTACTGTCAGGTTTTGGACTGTATTATTTCATCAGTGTTATATATTCAGTTACTGATTAACTGTATTTGGTGTTTTACTATATGATGAGAAATTAAAAAAAATGTGTTTTCTTTTCTGAAAAATACTATTTTAATATCCCTCTCAAATTCACCTCCCCTGCTTGAACCTTTCATGTTTAATCCTATTAGCTTTAATTACTCCAAACTCCTCATATTACCCTGAGTAACTACTGGAAGTCTTTTAGAATGGTGCTTTAATGTGCATAACAGGCCCCAGGGAATCGGGTTAAAAAGTCAGCAGGGCTGCAGTGGGGCGTGAGATTTTGCATTTTTGTATTTCTAACAGTTTCCCAGATGATCCTGGTGCTGCTGCTCCACAGACTGAGTAAATTTTTCTTGTAGAACTAGAAACTGAATGAATCTGAGTGCATTCCTCTGTCTTTACCCTCCTTTGTCCTCATCTCCACCATGTCCTTATAATTAATTGTGTATCACCTACAGTAGTCAATAGATGTAGGTGATGACTGGGAGAAAAGCAAGGTTTCTCCTCAACCATCGAGTAGGATAGCTCTCATCTATCCTTCCGGATCCATTCTCTGTTTAGCTTCACCGTGTGCTCTGCCCTTTAAAGCTGACCTGCATGGACCTCATCAAGAAGGCTTCCTTTTCCTCTGGCTTCTGGGTGGGTCCAGCCCATGGGCACCCCAGCAGAAGAGATTAGGGTATTTATCCCTTGGCTCCCTCTGTGCCTGGGCTCCTTGAGCTGACTGAGAACTTTTGCTGAAGGTCAGTGCTCTTCTCAAGGTGGCCTCCTTCACAGAGTTCATTTTGGTCTGCTAACTGATACCTACCTTTGGGCCTAGGAGAGGTAACTGCTCCTGTCTTATTAGCCCTGGGTCACTTATGATTTCTCTGCATCTTGTCTACCCCCACTTAAAATAATTCTATTTTGTGAATAATCCCTCCTGAAACTACCCTAATTTGAGCAAGTTTCCTCCTTGAGACCCTGACTGAAACATGTGATTACCATTGCTTTGGAAATACTTTGCTAAAACTTGATTGAGTGGTTGCTGCTTGCTGCTAGTCCTGTGCTGTCAAGTTGACTCACAGCCACCTTGTGTTACAGAGCACAGCCGCCCCAGAGGGCTTTTTAGAGTGCCATCTTTAAGGGAGCAGATTACCAGGTCTTTTCTCCTGCCAAGCAACTGGTGGGTTTGAGCTGGTGGGTCTAAATTGATTGTGTGGGGAATGGTTGGTAGGGGAGCTTCACTGAGGAGTTGACACGAGTGAGGGTTTTGAAGGTTGAATAGGAGATGAGAACTGGAGGGTAGGTAGGAGCCAAATTACAAAATGTCTTTGTCTTAGTTTATTATTGCTGTTTGTCTTATTTATCTAGTACTTCTGTAACAGAAATTCCATAAATGGGTGGCTTTAACAAACGCAAATTTATTTTCTCAGATAGCAGCCAAACACTTAACCTTTGTGCCATCAGGGCTCCTTGACTGAGTGGTAGGAAGATACAAAACAACAGAGCTTGAGCTGAATAAAAAAGGCTTAATTTTGACAAGCACTTCACTGCTTTACAATTTCAGGGACTCATAAGTATGGCATTATCAACTGTTGGGAAAAGAGTTGAAAATCAACTTAGGTTTTCTGTTGCTTCTGTGGTATCTGAAACGTTCAGGCAATTCCTCTGTTTCTTAGGTCAGCGTGGGTCAGAGTGGAAGTTAGAGGTAACCCAGCAGGGGTTCCTGGCTTATTAGAGATGAGTTTTTAGACTGTTGGCTTCTATGCTTGTTGCAGTTGATGATGACAGACAGCAGAAATGACAAATTTAACTTACTCTGAAAAATAACACTAGTAATTGTCTCTCATTGACTCACTTTTCTCCAAACAAATTAACTTTGCCTCATCTCAGTTCATTGCGTATCTGTGCATAGATATGGGTTAGAGACACTCAATTCAAGTGTTTATCAGGAAAAGGAGCTTTCTGTGGCTTGAATGCAGATTTTCCTTTGTGTGAAGTATGCCCATCACTGTATTTAATTTGCACTTATTAAAATGTCGATAGAATGATTCATCTTGAATTTGACCTGGAATATTCTAGATGATAAAGTTTTTAGTCCTCTTAAATGTGTCATGGATTTTCTTTTTGGCTATATTGACTCCTTCTCCATTATACTCTAACACTTGAGGCTGCAGATTCATTCTTCTTCTAAATAAATGGTCATGGCATTTACCAGAATTTTATTATTATTGCAGAGGCCTTGTCACTGGGATTTTTTTAATGGGGAAATTTCATGGTCTGTTTTCAAGGTTATTACTCAGACCAGCAGATATGTAACAAGGTTTTATTTTTTTTATAGTTATTGTCACAATAGATGCCAGTATAACAGTTTCAATTGCTCCAGTGATCATGGCTAGCAGGAACCTTTTCATATGAGACAATTAGGAAATCTAGTTGGGATGTTTAGAAAAATAAACAACCATCTCTGGCTCATTAATTGATTTCTTCTCTACTTTAATCATTCATCTATTTACCATCTGGTGAAAGGAACAGTAGATAATGTTTCTTCATTTTCTAGATGAGTAATGCCTATATACAAATAAAATATGATTTATTTGAGGAGTGATAAGAGTATTAGTTACATGATATAGAGAAAAGAGGGCTTAAATTGATTGTGTGGGGAGTGGCTGGTGGGGGAGCTTCGCTGAGGAGTTGACCTCTGAGTAGGGTTTTGAAGGCTGAATAGGAGATGAGAACCAGAAGGTAGGTAGGAGCCAAATTATAAATTGTTGGTTTGGTTTTTGTCTTAGTTTATTATTGCTGTTTGTCTTATTTAATGCTTCGGTAACAGAAATTCTATAAATGGGTGACTTTTAACAAATGCTAATTTATTTTCTCATTGTTAGGAGGTGTCTTAATTCAGGGTGCCAGCTCTAGGAGAAAGCATTCTTTTAACTTTTGGCTCTGGTGGAAACTTCTTCTCCTGGACAATTGTTATGTGCCTCGGCATCTTGTGTCATTACCATAACAAGAGCAATTTATTCCCACATGAGATTATAACCATGGGCAAAGAGTTTAGGATTTGTTATGCATATTTGGGGGGACATAATCCAATCAGTAACACTGCTGTAATAGAAATAGCACAAGTGGATGGTTTTAACAAACAGAAAATTTTCTCACAGTCTAATAGTATAGAAGTCCAAATTCAGGGCATCAGCTATAGGGGAAGCCTCTTTCTCTGTCTGCTTTGAGGGGAAATTCTCATCTCTCTCAGGTTCTTTTCCTTGGTTCCTTGGAGATCTCCATGTGGCATTAGTCTTCATTTGTGCTTCCTTGCTTTGGTGCCTAATCTTCTCTTTTTATATCTCAAAAGTGATTGACTCAAGATACAGCCTACACTGAAATGGCTTCATTAACATAACAAAAACTATTTCTAAATGGAATTAAACCCATAATTCTACCAGAAGAGCTATGCTATTAACCAAAATGTCAAAAGGTCAGCAGTTTGGAATTTCCCAGGTCTCCTTGGAAACCTTACAGGGCAGTTCTAGTCTGCCCTTTAAGGTCGCTATGAGTATGAGCTATGAGTCAGTAAGTATCGGGATTAGGATTTAAATACAAATTTTGGGGGGGACACAATTTAATCTATAACAGTCTTATACCTCCTGCTAAAGAAGCTGTGTTATATTCTGTAAGCAACGGGAAGTACCTAGAGAATTTTGCTAGGGAAGAGATACGATCAAATTTGTCCCTCTGACAGTGGACTTGGGAGAAGCAAGAGAGAAAAAATAGATGCTTTCTTATATGACTTCTGTGACAAGTTGGCTGTCTTTTTTACTCTAGTCACAGCTGGTTTTTTCATGCATGAGGGGGAACACTTTTGGTGGTGGTAAGAGTGGTCATTCTTTCTGTGTATCACTGCAGTAGATCTGTCTCATGCGTAGGCTTGGCATGAACTGGTGGTGTTTCTAACATGCCTGCTGGAGGGGGTTTCAGTCCTAAGAAACTGTCTTAGGCTTTGACATTCCCTTGGGAATTTCAACTACTTCTTCTGCCTGGTAGCCTCGTGCCTGTTTTCTTGGATTCTCCTCTTTGAGCTGTGTTGCATGGTTCACAGAACCAGAAACCAGATAGACTCCATCTCCCATCTTTTGTTCATGTCTCTAATTCTGGTAACATTGATTTGTTCCAACTTCTGGATATCTTCTGAGGCTTGGGAATTTCAATAGAGCAACTCTTAACCCTTGCCCACTTTCTGTTTGGTCATACAGTGACATCATCTCTCAATACTTCATATTTCCTTTGTAGAATTCCATCTTGAAAATAATTATCTTGTCTCCCCCTACCCAGTTAGTTTCAAGAAAGAGTATGTCAAGCCCTCTTGGGGGCTTGGAATGACAGCTAGCTTCTTATGCTGCTTAAAGGACAGTTTTCCTTTTCCCTCACAGTTCTACCTTTTATATCAGTTTTGCTTCTTTTCTACCTATAAGAAGACTAGAGATCTTACCAAGAGTAGGACCTTTATTTGGAGAATTACATAACTTTGTTCACAACAATGTTTTTGCTACAATCTCTGCAGTATTTGTTAAAGTTTGGGGTAAATAAATTATTTTAATCATTATGTCATGCAATTTCGTTATACTTTAGTTTTTCTTTCCCTACTAATGTTAGCATTTTCTGCGTGCAAAGGATAGAAATCCACCCTGAACATTCTTCAGAAATGTTGAACTTACTGAAAGAATATCTGGTAACTGACAGAATTCGAAGAAAGTTTGATGTCAGAGTATGCTAGAGATGAGTTTTCAAAACAGTTTTAATAGTGCAAGGCCTGTCTATCCCTGCATCTGTTTTCTGTCTGCAGGCTGTCTTCACCCAAATGTGAAGAACCTAGCTGCAGACCATTTTACATTTGTACACCTTCTTACAACTTCGACTGTCAGAAAAGGGATGATTCCATTACAAATCCAAAAATCCTCAAAAAGCGTCTCATTGGCCCACCTTAGGCCACTTGCCCTCTTCTGGACTAATCAAATGTAATTAGTAATAGATAGCACCTTTTAAAATGGCTGTTTCTTCTGACACAGTGTATGTGGGACTAGGAAGAGAACATAGAGTGGAGAGGGGTGCTGGCCATTTAACCCCATTGATGTCGATTATGTAAATATGTATAGATTTGTATTTTAACAACGTTATGATCATCTCTAGATGTGTTTTATATGATAATTTTTAAACCCCATACTTAAAAAGTATATGGATATATAAAATTATATATGATGTTATAATATGTAATAAATGTGTAGATTTGTATTAGTTTTCTAAAGCTGTTATAACAAATTACTACAGACTGGGTGGCATAAAACAACAGAAACTAATTCTCTTACAGTTCTGGAGGCTAGGAGTTCAAAATCAAGGTGTTGGTAGGATTAATTCCTGCTGGATTTCTCAGGGGGAAAAATGATTTCATGTCCCTGTACCAGCTTCTGGTGGTGGCGTGTCATGGATTGAATTGTGTCCCCCCAAAATAGGCGTGGCTATGTGGCTGGGCAGTGATTCCCTGCATTTTGTGGTTGTCCTCCGTTTTGTGATGTTTCTGTGCTGTGTGTTAAAGGATTAGGGTGGGACTGTAATCTCTTTATAAGATCTCCTCCCTGCTCCACTGTAAAGGGAGTTTCCCTGGGGTATGGCTTATACCACACTTAATTCTTTCATCTTACAAGAGATAAAAGGAAAGGGAAGCAAGCAAGAATTGGGAACCTTACATCATCTAGAAAGCAACACCAGGAGAGGAGTGCATCCTTCAGACTTGAGGTTCCTGCGCCAGGATCCTCCCTGGACAAAGACTCATACAATACTGGGCTTTCCTCCAGATCCTGCAATGGGGAAAGCCTTCTCCTGGAGCGGACATCTTGAATTTGGACTTGTAGCCTGCTATACTATGTAAGAATAAACTTTTCTTTGTTAAAGCCATCCACTCTGTGATATTTCTGTTAGAGCAGCCGTAGCTGACTATAATAGCCAGTAATCCTTGATGTTCTTTAGCTTGTAGAAGCATTGCTCTGAGTTCTACTTCTGCCTTAGCATGGCATGCTGTATGTCTGTGTCAAAAATTCCCTCTACTTTTATAAGGACACCAGTAATCATTAATTACTTATGCAAAGAGTATTTTCAAGTAAAGTCACATTCACTGGGTATAAAGGATTTTTTTGGCAACTCTGTTCCTTCTGAGGCATGCTTTTTAATAGTTGCGTTTTTTTTTCTCATCATTTAGTTAACTCTAAGTTATTTTTATGGTTTTAACCATCTACATTATTACTGAGTTTCTAGATTATTGTTGAATTTCAATTTTGACTAATACTACAGTAAAAACCTTCTTGTGTGTAAATCTCTGTGCATCCTGCAAAAGTTCTTTGCAATAGATTGATAGGTGTGAAACTTGAAAATTATTTCCACTACTTTTAACTGAATTTTTCACAATAAACTTCTTATAAAATCACTTTAGCAAAGAAATTGGAGATAATTTTGTGTTCCAAGGTTAGATTTTGGATAATTCTATTCTTTGTCTTTGAATTAAAAAAATTCTTAGACTTCTTAGGGAAATAGCTCTGTTGAAATAAACACACACACACCACACAACACACACAACACACACACACACACATACCGCTCACACACAAATATGCAGATAAGTTCTTGCATCTTTGACAAACAACTTCTAACCAGCTTTCTGTAGGCTATACTTGGCTATGCTTAAACATTGCGCTAGGTAAAGTAGTTGAAATCACATTTATTGTACTACCCAAAACACTAGGCCAGCGAAAGCAGTTAAGTGAGATGCAGACTATTTGCACCTCCAGTATGAATCTCTTGCCAATAGAAAGAGAGAAACCTTTTGTGAAATCTTTTTGTTTATACTGTGGGCATACTATTTGTGATGTCATAGTATAGCAGGAGTCTACCTGAGAGGTGCTTCTGGTGCTTCTGGAGTAACTAGTTACTCTTGGCCAAATTGGAATCATTGCTAAGGGTCAGGCCCTCATTTATTTGGAAGGGAAGTTTATTGTTATAGTCTGGGCATTCTACCTGTGCAGCTTAGGAGAAAAACACAGGAAATGTTTGTAACTTCTTTTTTCTCCTTCCTCGTTCCCTCATTCCCTCCCTCCCTTCCTTCCTCTTTTCCTTCATTTGTTCATTCGTTCCTTTCTTTCTACTGAATGAAAATGTACATTCCCATATAAATTTGCATGCCCACCTATATGCAACTCCCACTGCTCTCCCTGCCCGGTGACAGCATACTCCTCCTCTCCGCTCCATACATGTCTTTCTTATCCTCCCAACAATCTCCTATCCCCTCCTCTCTACCCACTCCCCCACCTTCAGTAAGAAGTCTGCAGGAGGACATCCTATAGATACATAGAACGATAAAGTGCACTCATGATATGGTCACTCTGTGTTGCCAAGTCCAATCCATTCCTGTCTGAAGAGTTGACCTCCATTATGATTTATGGACAGGGGCAGCATCAGGGCCAGGGGCCATGCTCCCAGGGGAACGCCAAGGCCACTGGGCCATCAATTACAGTCTTTTAGTGGAGAGCTCAGGGTGCATCTCTTTTTATTCTTGTGTTATCAGTGAGATTCAACTTTGTGAGCTCCATCACAGCTATCACTGGCGGTGACTGGGCACCATCCAGTTCTTCTGGTCACAAGTTGATGTAGTCACCCACTCATGTGGGTCTCTCTGTCTTCTGGGTTCTCTTTCCCCCATGTCACTTTGGCCCTTGGTGATCATCTGTTACTGCTGAGTTAGGACCATTTGGTGTACCTCAAATGGCAGCTTGGCAGCTTTTAAGACCCCAGATGCCACTCACCAATGTGGGGTGCAGAAGGCTGTCTTAGCAAAATACTAGTTATGCCAATTGGCCTCAAATTCCCCTGAGACCATGGTCCCAGGCCCTCTGCCCCAGCTACTCTGTCCTTGCAATATTAGGTTAAGATGGGAGCAGTAATCATGTTATGTTGAAGTCCAGTTAATATTGATCTGCTTTCTAATGTGTGCTGTCACAGATTTCACCCAACCAAATTTCTATAAACTGTCTAATCTAAACCCTCCCCCACTCACCCTCCCTTCCTCCCCACTCTTGCAGCCATCAAAGAGTCTTTTCTTCTATGCATGAGTTTGTTTACAAGTTCTTATTGTAGGGGTCTCATACAGTATTTATTGTTTTGTCACTGATGACTTTCACTCAGCGTAATGTCCGCCAATTGAAACCAGGCTATGAGATGTTCCCCCAAATCATCATTGTTCTTTGTCATTGGATAGTGTTCCATTGAGTATATATACCATAGTTTACCTATCCCTTCCTCTGTTGTTGAGCATTTGAGTTGATTCCATCTTTTTGCTATTGTGTTAACTGTGCTGAAAACAAGCATTTGTGTTCATGTAACAGTTGGTGTGAATGGCCTGGATTCTGTAGGATATATTCTGAGTAGTGGAATTACTGAGTCCAATGGTATATCTAGATCCAGCTTTTGAAGGAAGCATCAGATTGCTTTCCAAAGAGGTTGCACCATTTTGCGATCCCATCAGCAGTGTAGGAGAGTTGCAGTTTCTCCACAGCTTCTCTAGCATTTGTTGTTTTGCATTTCTTGGATCATGGTGAAGCTTGTTGGGGTGAGATGGTATCTAATTGTAGGTTATTTTTGAATTTCTTTGATAGCTAATGATTGTGAGCATGTGCACATGTGTTTTTTGGCTGCCTGGATCTCCTGTTTAGAGAAGTGTCTGTCCATCTCCTTTGCCCATCACTTAACTGGATGATTTATCTTTTTCTTACTGATATTTTGTAGTACCTTATAGATTATGGAGATCAGGCATTGGTCTGACATACAGTTGCGAAATATTTTTCCCATTCTGTAGGTGGCCTTTTAATTCTATTAATAAAGTCTTTGGATGAGCAAAAGTGTTTGATTCTTAATAGATCCCATTTATCTTTTTTTCTTCTGTTGTTTGTGATTTGTTTCACAGATTGTGAAGTTTGTCTATGTTGTGTATTAAAACTTCCAGTGTTCAAATGGTCCCAACCCAGCAGGAATGGATGCTCATCAAGGACCCACACAAGGTGCCTACATCGACTTAGGACCAGAAGAACCGGATGGTGCCGGGCCACCACCAGTGACAGCCGTGATGGAGCTCATTAAGTTGAGTCTCACTGGCAACACAAAAATAAAAAGGGACGGACCCTGAGATCTCCACTAAAAGACCTCAATTGGTGGTCCAGCAGTTTCGGGGTTCCCCTGGGAGCATGGGCCCTGGCCCTAATAATGCCCTTACCCATAAATCATAACAAAGTTCCAATCTTCAGATAAGATGGATTGGACTTAGCGATGCAGAGTGACCATATATTGGATGCACTTTATGGTTCTATGCATCTATAGGATATCATGCTGCTGACCTCTGGCTGGAGGAAGGAGAGTGGGTAGAGAGGAGGGGAAAGGAGACTACTGGGAGGATGAGACATGTATGGAGCAGAGAGGAATAGTGTGCTGTTGCCGGACAGGGAGAGCAGTGGAAGCTGGATATATGTGGGCATGTAAATTTATATGGGAATGTACATTTTCACTTAGTCATATTAAGTAAACAGAAAAAACAAACAAACAAAACTTCTGCTGTTCCTACTTTTTCTTGGATGAGCTTTATCGTTTTAGATTTGATATTTAGTTCTTTTATTCAGTTTGAGTTGGTTTTTGTATAAGGTGTAAGATATGGGTCTTGTTTCAGTTTACTGCAGATGGATATCCAATTTTGCCAGCACCATTTATTGAAGAGATTGTTTTTACCCCAGTTTAATGTCTTAAGGCCTTTGTCGAATATAAACTGTTCATTCATAGGAAGATGGTGTCATTTCTGGGGTTTGAGTTCTATTCCATTGCTCTATCTCTCTCTTTTTGTACCAGTACCAGGCTGTTTTGACTAATGTGGCAGTATAATAGGTTCTAAAGTAGAGTAGTCAGAGGCCTCTCAGTGTGTTGTTCTTCTTCAGTAGTGCTTTACTTATCTGGGGTTTCTTCCCTTTCCAAACAAAGTTGGTGATTTGTTTCTGTATCTCACTGAAAAATGTCAGCGAAATTTGTATTGGGATTGCATTATATAAGTAGATTGCCTTGGATAAAATAGACATTTTTGCAATGGTAAGTCTTCCTATCTGTGAGCATGGTAGGTTTCTCCATTTATGTAAGTTTCTCTTAGTTTTTTGTAGTAATGACTTGTAGTTCTCTTTGTAAAGATCTGTTATTTCTCTGGTTAGATTTATTCCTAGTTAATCTTCTTAGGGGCTATAGTAAATGATATTGATTTGGTGATTTCTTCATTAAGAATCTCATTGTTGGTATAAAGGAATCCTACTGATTTACTTATGTTTATCTTGTATCCTGAGACTTTTCTGAACTCTTCTATCAGTTTGAGTAGTTTACTTACGGCTTGTTTAGGATTCTCTGTCTATGTAATCATATCATCTGCAAATAGGGAGATTTTGACTTCTTTGCTGATGCAAATACCCTTTATTTCTTGGTCTTGTCTGATTGCTCTGGCTAGAACTTCTAGTACAATGTTGAATAGGAGAGGTAAGAGTGGGCATCCTTCTCTAATTCTGGTTCTCAAGGGAAATTGGTTCAGTCTCTCTCCATTCAGGATGATGTAGGCAGTTGGCTTTGTATAAATGGCCCTTATTGCATGGAAGAATTTGCCGTCTGTTCCTATTTTGCTGAGAGTTATAAGCATGAATGAATGTTGGACTTTATTAAATGCCTTTTCTGCATCAATAGACAAAATCGGGTGCTTGTTGTCTTTTTTGTTATTTATGTGGTTGCTCACATTGTTTTTCTGATGTTGAACCAGCCTTGCATCCCTGGTATGAATCCAATGTGGCCATAATGGGTTATTTTTTTTTTAATATGTTGTTGTATTCTGTTGGCAAGAATTTTGTTGAAGATTTTTGCATCTAGATTCATGAGTGAAATCAGTCTGTATTCTCCTTTTTGGTTGGGTCTTTCCCTGGGTTTGGTATGAGGGTTATGCTGGCTTCATAGAATGAATTTGGGAGTACTCCATCTCTTTCTACATTGTGAAATAGTCTCGGTAGTATTGGAGATAGCTCTTCTATAAAAGCTTGGTAGAATTCTGTGGTGAAGCCATCTAGGCCTGGGCTGTTTTTGGTTGGTAGTTTTTTGATCACTTTTTCAATCTCTTCCTTTGTGATGGGTTTATTAAGTTGTTTTGCTTCACCTTGTGATAATCTTGGTAGGTGATGTGAATCAAGGAATTTGTCCATTTTCTCTCGGTTTTCAAATGTGTTAGAGTCTTTTGTAGTAGTCTGTTATGATATTTTTGATTTCTGTTGAATCTTTTGTGACAACGCCCCTCTCATTTCTAATTTGGGTTATTTGTTTCCTTTCCTGTTTTTCTTTAGTAAGTTTAGCCAGTGGTTTGTCAATTTTGTTGATCTTTTAAAAAAAAAGTTTTTGATCTTTTCAGTTTTTTCAGTTGTTCTTCTATTCTCTTAACTCCGTTAGTTCTGCTCTAATCTTTATGATCTGTTTTCTTCTGGTGCCTGAGGGGTTCTTCTGTTGTTCTCTCTCTACTTGTTCAAGATGTAGGGTTAATTCTTTGGTTTGGTTTCTTCTTTCCAGATGTGTGCATTTATGGATATAAACTGACCTCTGAGCACTGCTTTGGCTGTATTCTATAGGTTCTGGTAAAAAGTGTTTTCATTGTCATTGGAATCTGTAAATTTCTTTATTTCATCCTTGATTTCTTCTAGAACCCATGGCTTTTTGAGCAAGATGTTCAGTTTCCATGAGTTCCACTTTCTATGTATGTTTTTTCGGCTATTGATTTAGACTTTTATAGCTTTATGATCTTAGAAAATGACTTGCATTAATTCGGTGGTATGGATTTTGTTGAGAATTGCTTTATTTCCTAACCCATGGTCTATTCTGGAGAATATTCCATGTGCACTGGAAAAGAAGGTGTAGTTGTCCGCCGATGAACAGACGGTTCTGTATATGTCGATGAGGTCTAGTAGGTTAATTGTGACAATAGGGTCTTCTGTGTCTTTACTGAGCTTTTTTCTAGAGGATCTGTCCAATATTGCAAGTGGAGTCTCCCACTATCATCATGGAGTGATCTATCTTCTTTTTGAGTGTAGTTAGTGTTTCTTTGATGTATTTAGGTGCTCTAATACTAGATACATGAATATTTAATATTGTTAAGTTCTACTTGTGTAGTGAAACTTTCAGCAATAAATAGTGTCCATCCTTGTCCACAGTGGTGGATTTGACATTAAAATCTATTTTATCTGAGGTTAGAATTGCCACACCTGCTGTTCTTTGTGTATTGTTAGCTTCATATTTAATTTTCTGTTTGTTCATATCTTTGAGTCCAAGATGAGTTTCTTATATGCAACACATGGATGGACTGTGTCTTTTGATCCAAGATGTCACTCGATGTCTCTTCACTGGAGCTTTCAGTCCATTCACATTCAATGTAATTATTGATAGGTATGTGTTTAGTGCTGTCATTCTGATGTGTTTATTTTTGTGTTATGTTTTCTCTGTTGTTCTTATTAACTGTTCTCGGACATTCTTCTTTGTGAGTTGATTTTTCACCTGTTTCAATGTTGGTTTTGTGGTTGTTGAGACTCCTGTATTATGTTTCTTGATTTGATATGTTGCATCTTTATTGTGCTTTATGGATGTACCTATGATCCGTAAAGAAAGTTAGAAAGTATGTGTAGACCCAGTTTTAACTGCTACCAGTCTTATTAACTTCCTCTCCATCTAGAAGGACTATGACAACTGTAGTACATCCCTCTTTTTGAAATGATGACATCGTAGTTTTCGTGATATGATCCCTGGATCTTTTGTTTCAGTGTTACAGCTTTGAATGAGTTTGGAGCCTTCCCTGACTGAGTACATTTCTGGGTGAGGTGTCCTGTGTTTGCTTCTAAAATATAGTTAGTGGTTTTGCTCTTCTCAGCCAAGAGCTTCTTTTAGTATTTCTTGTAGCTTTGGTTTGATTTTTACAAAGTCTCTCTGAGTTTCTGTTTATCTGTGAATGTCTTTTTAAATTTTTTTTTTAATTTAATATGACTGAGCGAAAATGAACATTCCCGTATAAATTTACATGCCCACCTATATACAGCTTCCACTGCTCTCCCTGTCCGGTGACAGCACACTCTTTCTCTTTGCTCCTTACATGTCTCATCCTCCCAACAGTCTCCTTTCCCCTCCTCTCCACCCACTCTCCTTCCTCCAGCCAGAAGTCAGCAGGGTGATATCGTATAGATGTATAGAACCATAAAGTGCACACAATATATGTTCACTCTGCGTCACCAAGTCCAATCCATTCGTGTCTGAAGAGTGGACCTTCGTTATGATTTATGGGCAAGGGAAGCATCAGGGCCAGGGGCCATGCACCCAGGGGAACCCCGAAACCGCTGGACCATTAATCAAGGCCTTTTAGTGGAGATCTCAGGATGCACCCCTTTTTATTCTTGTGTTGCCAGTGAGACTCAACTCAGTGAGCTCCATCGCGGCTATGACTGGTGATGGCCAGACACCATCCAGTTCTTCTGGTCCCAAGTTGGGTTTCTCTATCTTCTAGGTTGGCTTTATCCCATGTCATTTTGGTCCCTGGTGAACATCCGTTCCTGCTGAGTTGGGACCATTTGCTGTGCCCTTGGATGGTAGCTTGGCAGCTTTTAAGACCCCAGATGCCACTGACCAATGTGGGGTGCAGAGAGCCCTCTTAGCAAAACGCTAATTGTGCTAATTGGCCTCGATTTCACCTAAGAGTATGGTCTCTTGCCTCCTGCCCCAGCTACTCTATCCTTGCAATATTGAGTTATGATGGAAGGAGTATTCAAGTTATTCTGAAGTCCACTTAATATTGTTCTTGTTTCTAATGTGTGCTATCTTATCAATGGAACAGAATTGAGACCCCAAAGATGACACCATCTGCCTGTGAACAGTTGATATTCGACAAAGGCCCTAAGACATTAAACTGGGGTAAAAACAATCTCTTCAACAAATAGTGCTGGTAAAATTGGATGTCCATCTGCAATAAACTGAACAAGATCCATATCTTACACCTTATACAAAAACCAACTCCAAATGGATAAAAGACCTAAATATCAAACCTAAAACGATAAAGTTCATCCAAAAAAAGGTAGGAACAACAATGGAAGTTTTAGCACAGAATGTGGACAGACTCCAAAATCTGTCAAACAAACCACAATCATCAGAAGCGAAAATGGATAAATCGGAACTATTAGACTCAAACACTTCACACCAACGGACACATGCACCAGAATGTTTATTGCAGCACAGTCCACGATAGCAAAAATATGGAATCAACCCAGATGCCCAACAATAGAAGAATGGATAGGTAAACTATGGTACATATACTCAATGAAGCACTATGCAATGATAAAGAATAACGATGGTTCCAAGAAACATCTCCTAACCTGGTTTTAACTGGAAGACATCATGTTGAGTGAAAGTAGTCAGCGACAAAGGGACAAATACTGTATGAGACCTCTACAATAAGATCTCAAAAACAGACTTGTACATAGAAGAAAAGACTCTTTGACAGCTGCAAGGGAGGGGAGGGAGGGAGGGTGGGGGGGAGGGTTTAGTTTAGATAGTTACTAGAAATCTAGTTGGGAGAAAGCAGTGATAGCACACATTAGAAACAAGAACAACATTAAGTGGACTTCAGCATAACTTGAGTACTCCTTCCATCTTAACTCAATACTGCAAGGATAGAGTAGCTGGGGCGGGGGGCGGGGGTCCATGCTCTTAGGCAAATTCCAGGCCAATTGGCACAACAAGCATTTTCCTAAGAGAGCTCTCTGCACCCCACATTGGTGAGTGGCGTCTGGGGTCTTAAAAGCTGCCAAGCTGCCATCCGAGGACACAGCAAATGGTCCCAACTCAGCAGGAACGGATGCTCACCGAGGACCAAAATGACATGCGGTAAAGAGAACCGAGAAGACAGAGAGACCCACAAGAGTGGGTGCCTACATCGACTTGGGACCGGAAGAACCGGATGGTGCCTGGCCACCACCAGTGATAGCCACGACGGAGCTCACAGAGAGGAGTCTCACTGGCAACACAAGACTAAAAAGGGGTGCATCCTGAGATCTCCACTAAAAGACCTCAATTGATGGTCCAGCGATTTTGGGGTTCCTCTGAGAGCATGGCCCCCAGTCCTGATGCTGCCCTTTCCCATAAATTATAACAAAGGTCCACTCTTTGGACAGGAATGGATTGGACTTGGCAATGCAGGGTGACCATATATTGGAAGCACTTTATGGTTCTATACATCTATAGGATATCATCTTACTGACCTCTGGCTGGAGGAAGGGGAGTGGATGGAGAGGAGGGGAAAGGAGGCTGTTGGGAGGATGAGACATGTATGGAGCAGAGAGGAATAGTGTGCAGTCACCAGACAGGGAGAGCAGTGGAAACTGCATATAGGTGGGCATGTAAATTTATACGTGAATGTACATTTTCACTCAGTTATGTTAAATAAAAATAAAAATAATTAAATAAATAAAAACCCTAACCTTTATGATATTAATGAGGCAAAATTATGAGAGGCAGTTATGTTAAAGAGGCAGTACTCAATCTATAGGATTAGGTTATATCTTGAATCAGTCTTTTTTTGATATAAAGAAGAGAAGAGAGCAGAGAGGAGAAGGGCTTCATACCGTCAAGAAAGAAGTTCTTGTAATGGAATGCACCTTTTGGACCCAGGGCTGTGCTGAGAAGCTCCTAGACAAGGGAATGGAAGACTGATGACAAGGACCTTCCCCCAAAACCTAGGGAAAGAGAAAGTCTTTCTGTAGAGCTGGCACCATGAATTCAAACTTCCAGCCTCTGGGACTGTGGAAGAATAAATTTGTATTTGTCAAAGACAAAAAAAAAAAAAAAAAAGAATCAAACACTTTTGCTCATCCAAAGACTTTATCAATAGAATTAAAAGAACACCTACAGAATGGAAAGAAATATGTGGCAACTCTTGGGGGTCAGTTCTACCCTGGCCCCTAGGGTCGCCATGAGTCAGATCCGACTCGACGGCACTTGGCTTGGCATGTCAGACTGATGCTAATCTTTATAATCTATAAGATAACTACAAAATATCAATAAGAAGAAGATAACTCATCCAATTAAGCGATGGGCAAAGGAGATGGGCAGACATTTCTGTGAATGTCTTAATTTCATTTTCATATCTGAAGGATAGTTTTGCAGGATATATAATTCTTGTTTGGAATTTCTTCTCCTTGAAGGCTTTGAATGTGTCATGCCACTGTCTCTGTGCTAGCATTGTTTCTGCTGAGAAATCTTATGAAATCCTACGGGATTTCCCTCTGAATGTTGGCTTTGCTTTGAGTCTTACTGCCTTTAAGAGTTTTTGCTTATGTTTTATTTTGTTAAGCTTGATTATAATATGTCTTGGGGTCTTTCTTTTGAGATGTGTTTTGAATTATGTTTGCTATGCATCTTGGATATCTATATTCTCTTCTTTAATAATTTCTGGGAAGTTTTCTGTCAGCAACTCCTGAACAATACTCTCTGTGTTCTCAGGTGTCTTGCCCTGTCCAGGAACTCTAATTAATCATAGATTGTTCCTCTTAATAGAGTCCCACATGCTTCTTAATGCTTCCTCATTTTTCTTGTTTCTTTTTCCTGATTTCTCCACATAGATAGTAGAGTCAGTAGCTGTGTTTTCCAAGTCAGAAATCCTTTTTTCCATTTGTTCCATTCTGTTTTCTTGGCTTTGAATTGAAGTTTCCATGTCTTTGAATTTGTTCTTGATTTGTTGGATTTCAGAGTACTGGTGTTCCATCAGATCAAACAGCTCGCTTAATTTTTCATTTTGCTCTGCTGCATTTTGTATGTCTAGGTGGACTCTATAATCCTTTTGTAATTGCCCTCTGATAGTTTCAGAAAGGTTTCTTTATCTTGGAAGTTCTGTGGTGCTTTCTTTTGGTGGCCTTCTGAAGCCATGGTTGATTTCTTGGTTATGCTTTTATCCAGAGTTTGTTGCTTTTTGTGCATCGTGTGAGTCAGTACAGGCTCGGGGAGATGCTGTGAGTATGGAGCACAGTTCTTTCTCTGGACCGCCTTAAAATGAAAGGTAAAAGGTATCTGACAATTTCTAAATTCAGTCAGGTATTCAAGTGTACAGGTCCCTCTTCGTAGCTGGTAAAGTAAGCACCTCTATATCCAACCCCAGATGTTATAAACTAGTTCAAAATACAGAAAGGATACTGCCCTCCTGGCCTCTGGTGTCAGGTTCCAGCCATAGGTGCCACTGGATAGAATACTGCTTTTCTGCCAGAAAAGTGCTCTCTTCTGGGCAGACGCTGCCTCTCTGCCTAGGAATTAGATCCAGGTGGGGCCTCCATATGGATACGAATATCTTCACCTCCCAGTGGAACAAGATGGTGTACCGCACAAGTGCCCGCCCAGGCCTCAATACAGGTTGATCAATGGTGGAGGCGGAAAGAGAGGCCAAAGGTGCTGAGATGCATAGAGTCCAAAGCCAGGTTCTCAAAATACCACAATTTTGCCAGCCAATCACACCAGCAGTGCATCTCAGATTAGCTGCTAGTCAAGTGCCAGCCCTACTCACCAGCTAAGATAGATAAAAAAGAGTTAAAATGGCGAGTTACCTTTGATCTGTGAAAGCCAGCAGTCACCAAGAGCGGAGATCAGTGAAAAAGAGGAAGTTTTCCGTTCAGTGGTATAAAGTCCAAATTAATAGCCCTATGCCATGTCCTAGGACTGACTAGGTGTCCAGAAAGCTCTCTTTAATTATTGTTTCAGGTCTTGGTTTCCAGAGGGATTTACAGAGACACATGTTTAGTCCGCCATCTTGACTCTGCCCCCTTCGTTTCTTTTTAAAAGAATACTGTATTTTAATTTTCACGTATTTTTTAAAAATTTGTTTTCTATCCTTTTTAAAGCAATAACTCCTGGTTCTCTCCTCCCACCAGCCCCAGTAACCACTAATCTACTTTTATCTTTTTACTTTTTACCTACTATACATAATTTCATATAAGTGGGCTCATTCAATATTTGTCCCGTTGTGTAATTAAGGGTGACTTATCTTTGTTGCCAAGCTGAACTTAGATGTGATTTGCATATAATGGTCATTTTGGTTAAGTCATTTTGGTCGCTGAGTATACTTTCTATAAAAGAGTAAGAAAAAACCTCACTGGGCTTTACAATAATCTCTGTACCTTCAAACCTGTTGCAAGTGAGTTGATTCTGAAGCTATGTAGTGGTTTTTTTGTTTGGGAAAAACTGTTTCCTTAAAATATAATGACTCAATTATGGACAAGTCATGAAGCAGGTCAGCTTAGAGGCTTCTGCAGAATCATATAGTCATAAGGGCTGGCAAACCCAAAATTGGCAGGTTAGAGAGCAAGGCTGTAGCTCACAGGCTTTGAAAATGCATGAATCCCAAGATCGACAAGTAAGACCACAAGGCTTCTCCGGATCCACAAAGCTGCAGGAGCTGACAAACCCAGGATCAGCAGGTCAACTGCTAGCTCAAGTCCCAAGAACTGGAGGTGAAATGGACAGGAGGAAGCTTCAGGATCCAAATGAGGCAAAAGCCAGAATGTCTGCTTGTATTTGGATTTCTGCCACACGTCCAAGGAAACTGCCTTTCAGCTGATTTGGTTACTTGCAGCAGATCCCGTCATGGGGGTGATCACATATTGAATCTCAACAGGGACGTGATCACAATATTATATGACTGCTAAGATACTGAGAATCATAGCCCAGCCAAACTGAGAGACAATCTTAAATCCTCACACCAAGTAAACCCTTTTTAAGAATACACTTTGCAAATATTCTCTGGTATCTTTGAAGCTAACAAATATATTTGCTGATTAAATAACAATTTTAGCTACTTATTAAAAGCAAATTCCCTGGTGCCTTGTTAAGCAATAGTGTATTAGTCTAATTCGATCTATTGCACTTTGAGGAAGATCTACAATTTGATATCTTTTAAAATATTTTGAAGTTTAGGTCAAGTTCCATTTCATTATTTGGAATTAGTGGGCTGTACCTATTAACTTTTCATTTTCCTGTTATTTTTAGTTAGGATATTTTATCCAGCTACTGAAATAATTCATTGTGAGATAAATTGAATCTCAGTCACTTGTAATATACCAAGAAATTCTATCAGTCTTCATTTTGTATGCATAAAGAATGCATATATGACTGATTTGAATCTTTTATAGTTTAATTTTTTTGTATTTTGTCCTTTCCATTTAATGGCAGCCTTATTAATACATTAGCTGAAACATGTTTGGGTCACGCTGTCACATATATGTATGTCAAAAAATTCTATCGTACCTGACACCTTGGACCACAAGCATTTTATATTTAAGCAGTATTCTTTAACCCCGACTGCACATTAGAACTCACTGGGGAGGTTTTAAAATCTTGATGTTTAGACCTTAACCCGAACTGACAGAACAGACTGGAATTACCCTGTAGAGTTTCTAGGCCTGTAAGTCTTTACAGAAGCAGACCTCCACATCTTTCTCCCATGAAGCAGCTGGTGAATTCAACCGCTGATCTTTTGGTTGGCAGCACTAAACCACTAGGACTCGTTTATTGACCTAAACCAAACCCAAAATGTCATTGCTGTTAAATGAGTTCTGACTCATAGCAACCTAATGGAACTTGGAAATGCTAAAAGACTGCACAGAATTACTCTGTAGAGAGGTTTTGAAGTTCTAAAATAGAATACAGTTATGTGTTACTTAACAGCCACAATATGTTCTGTGAAATAGGATGTTATGTGATTTGGGTGTTGTGCAAGCAGCATGCCAAATCAGGGCTCTGGAGGCCACTGTTTCACTGCCCAGGGTGGCCTGGAGGGTGAGGTCCATGACACATCAAGGCATGGATACTCCCAGGGCCCAGGGGAGCCTGGTGAGTTTAGCATAGGTGATCAACAACCAAACCCTTTGGCTTTCCAGAAAGATTGGAAAAGTTTCCTTTTGTGTCATATTTGGGCCCATTCTCCTTTATACATTGCTTTGTTCAACTGGGGTTTTTATGAAGTCTGTTATAACCTTACGGCACCACAGATGGATATGCAATTGGACGTTGCCTGAATGGATGTTATGTGATCAGTGACTGTATTAACATTGGTTATGGTTTAGTTTATTGTTAAGTTTTTCACTTCACTGTGGTTTTGTGGACTTGTTACTTTGCAGAATTTGTGTGAGTGTTCCTCTTGTCTCTTCGACTCTGTAATAAACAACTCGAAGGTAGGCACATTGCTTATGTTTATTTGGGACTCCTGTATATAGTTTAAGGAACTGGAGTGGCCCAGTGGGAACCTTAGTGGCATACTGGGAACCCTAGAGGCCTAGTGGTTAAGTACTTTTGCTGCTCACCAAAAGGTCAGCAGTTCAAATCTGCCAGATGTTCTTTGGAAACTCTATGGGGCAGTTCTGCTCAGTGGTTAAAGTGCTTGGCTACTAACCAGAAGGTCAGTAGTTCAAACCCACTAACCAGTCCTCAGGAGGGAGATGGGACAGTCTGCTTCTTTAAAGATTTATACTTTGGAAATCCTATGGGGCAGTTCTATTCTGTGTTGTAGGGTTGCTATGAGTCAAAATTGATTCAGTGGCAATTGGTGGTTGTTGTTGTTGTTAGGTGCCATTGAATCAGTTCTGACTCATAGCAACGCTGTGCACAACAGAACGAAACACTGCTGGGCCTTACGCCATGTCCACAATCTTTTTTATGCTTAAGCCCATCGTTGCAGCCACTGTCTCAGTCCATGTTGCTAAGGGTCTTTCTCTTTTGTGCTGACCCTCTACTCTACCAAGAATGATGTCTGTCATGGATTGAATTGTGTCCCTCCAAAGATATGTGTAGCCGTGTGGCTGGGCCATGATTCCCAAAATTTTGTGACTGTCTTCCATTTTGTGATTTTCCTGTGCTGTGTATTAAAGGATTAGGGTGGGACTATAAATCCCTTCATAGGATTACCTCCGTGCTCCACTGTAAAGGGGGTTTCCCTGGAGTATGGCTTGCCCTACCCATAATCCTTTTCTCCTACAAGAGATAAAAGCAAAGAGAAGCAAGCAGAGAATTGGGAACCTCACACCATCAAGAAAGCAACACCGGGAGAAGAGCACGTCCTTCATACTTGAAGTTCCTGTGCCAAGATGCTCCCTGGACAAAGACTGATACCATACCAGCTTTTCCTGCAGAACTGACAAGGGGGAAAGCCCTCCCCCAGAGTGGACATCCTGAATTTGGACTTGTAGCCTACTGGACTCTGTAAGAATAAACCTTTCTTTGTTAAAGCCATCCGCTCTGTGGTATTTCTGTCAGAGCAGCACTGGCTGACTAAAACAGTATCCTTATCCAGGGACTGATCCTTCCTGACAACATGTCCAAAGTATGTAAGACCTAGTCTTGCCATCTTTCCTTCCAAGGAGCACTCTGATTGTACTTTGTCCGTAACAGATTTGTTCCTTTGGCAGTCTGTAGTACGTTCAGTATTCTTCTCCAACACCACAATTCACAGTCATCAATTCTTCTGTCCTCCTTATTCATTGTGCAGCTTTCGCATGCATATGATGCAGTTGAAAATACCATGGCGTGGGTCAGGCACACCTTAGTCTTCAAAGTGGCATCTTGACTTACTAACACTTTAAAGAGCCCCTTTGTGGCAGAGATTCCCAGTGAAGTGTGTCTTCTGATTTTTCGACTGTTGCTTCCTTGGGTGTTGATTGTGGACTCAAGTCAAATGAAATTCTTGACAACATCAATCATTTCTCCATTTATCACTCTGCTGCTTACTGGTACAGTTGTGAGGATTTCTGTTTTCTTTATGTTCAGGTGCAATCCATATTGAACACTGTTGTCTTCGATCTTCATCAGTACGTGTTTCTAATCCCTTTCACTTCCAGGAAGCAGGGTTGTGTTGTCTGCATAACATAAGGTGTTAATGAGTCTTCCTCAGATCCTGATGCCTCATTCTTCTGGATTGTACAGGAATCAAATTGATTACATCTGTGGAAAAAGACACTGGAAAAACTCAGTATCAGTAGTCAAAACAAGACCAGGTGCTGACTGTGGCACAGACCATCATCTGCTCATATGCAACTTTAAATCAAAACTGAAGAAAATTATAACAAGTCCCAGAGAGCCAAAGTATGACCTTGAGTATATCCCACTTGAGTTCAGAGACAATCTCAAGAACAGATTTGTTGTGTTGAACACTGATGACCGAAGACCAAATGAATTGTGGAATGACATCAAAGACATCATTCATGAAGAAAGCAAGAGGTCATTAAAAAGACAGTAAAGAAAGAAAAGACTATATTGGATATCAGAAGAGACTATGAAACTGGATCTTGAATGTTGAGCAGCTAAAGCAAAAGGAAGGAGTGACCAAGTCAAAGAAAAGAAGATTTCAAAGAGCAGATCAAGAGACAAAATAAAGTGTTATAATGCCATGTGCAAAGAGCTTGAAGTAGAAAGCCCAAAGGAAAGAAAGAACATATTCTACATTGCTCAGGATGAAAAAACTGAAGAAAAAATTCAAACTTCGAGTTGCAATAGTGAAGGATTCTACAGGGAAAATATTGAACAACTCAGGGAGCATCAAAAGAAGATGTAAGGAATATACAGTCATTATACCAGAAAGAATTCTTTCATGTTCAAACATTTGAAGAGGTAGCATATGATCAGGAACCAGTGGTACTGAAGGAAGAAGTTGAAGCTGCGTTGAAAGCGTTGGCAGTAGGTTAGGTATATAATTAGTAGTGAAGTTACTGAAAACTGCAGATACCATTGATTATCTTCAACCAAAATCTAAGTAGTGCTGCATATGCACAACCCCTGTTTGGACAGTCATTCGTTCATTCAGCAAAGATTTATTGAGTATTCAATCCTCTGGTTTTACTGTACTATGATTGTTTCTAAATATATGTCTCTAGGAGAGACTCAACTCCTAAAAATCTAGATACATATATTCAAATATCTAATTTGGTCTTAGGATTCTCAAGCTTAACATATCCAAAAAAGAACTTTTGATTTACCTGTCTCAACACAATTTTTATCCAATCTTTCCTATTTTAGTAAAGGGTACCAACATTCACCTTTGGCAAAATCCTTGATTTGTGTTCTATTAGCACGCCCCCATTCAGCCTATTTGCAATTTCTGTCTACTATAACTTTCAAGAGCTGACCACTTCTTAACCATCTCCACATACGGCACCCTTCTTAGGCTTCTAGCCTTTAGTGTGCCTTTGTGACATTTAGAGAAAGAAGTTCTTTCTCAGGTGGAAATTTCTTTGTTTGCATATTACTGCTCAATCTGAACAACTGTAAGTGGGTGATCCAGGGAATGTGGGTGGTTACTCCCATGGCTGGCTTATGAAACCCAGTACATGGACTGTGGGTGAAGAAGGGACAGAGAAGAGGAGCAGGTACTTTAGCCTCCTTGTAGTTGCTCAAACACGTTATAAATACTCCCACCTCAGGGCTCTTACACTTGCTGTTCCCTCGTTTTCAAATTTCAAATGATGTACCCGCATGGCTCTCTCCCTTTCTTCCTCCAGTTCTCTGCTGAAATGCTACTTTCTCAGAGGAGCCTAGCTTGACGTCTAAAACAGTACCCTCTTTTTGCATAGCTGGATCTCTCACTATTCTCTTACCCTGCTTTACTTTATTTTGGCACTTATCACTACCTGAAGTTTTATATTCTTTTACACACACCTTTTTTTTTTTCAATTTTCTTTTTTGGCTGTTGCCTGTACCCTAGAATGTAAGCTATAGAGTGAGAGAACTTTGTCTGTTTTGTCCACTATTACATCCCCCAGAACTGGGACCATTTTCCCGTCACATAGCAGGTATTCAATAAATATTTGTTTAATTAATGAATAAAGGGCACTGTGCTGTGTGATCTGTGGAACACAAATGTGAATAAGATATGGAATTAGTGGTGTCCTAAATATATGTTTAACAATAGTTCAGGGGAAGGGGGAAAAGGAAGCCTGAATTTTAGCATTTATTTATATTTCTGGTATAAATGGAAAACCCTGGTGGTGTAGTAAATATGTGCTTCATCTGCTGATCAAAAGATCAGCAGTTTACTTCTGCCAGGTGCTCGTTGGAAACTCTATGGGGCAGTTCTACTCTGACCAATAGGGTCACTATGACTAGGAATTGACTCTATGGCAGTGGCTTTTTATGTGTGGTATAAATTGGGCCTTGGTGGCACAATTGTTAAGAATTCAGCTGGCAACCACGTTGGCAGTTTGAATTCACCAGCCACTCCTTGGAAGTGTTATCAGGCAGTTCTACTCTGTCCTGTGTGGTTATTATGAGTTGCAATTGCCTTACTGGTGATAGATTGTTTTTTTTTTTAAGTCTGTGGTGTAAATATGCCCACCATGATCCATTTCAAGCTACCACCATGACATTAAATGCAGAGTTGGAAAGAGATACATATTTTTGGGTCTTGGGAGCTGGTCCACACCAATTTAAGTACACAGCTACATGGAATATAGTAGTAAATATGTGTCCAGAAACACACAAAATACGTGATAAAACAGAATAAGTTTTAAAAGAAAGGGTTAAATTTAAACATAAAATTCAAAAGAAGACACTGTCTTTTCTTGGTCATTTTATTGTTTGTATCTTGGTAGAGTCAATGTGATTTCTATCAGTTTTTTTCAACTTGCTAAGGAACTATAGTTTTTCAGTTTACCTTGTACTTGGGTACGTAGAAATTAATTGTAAAAACGTGGTAATTAGGATATTGTTAATGGAATCCGAATACAACTCAAAATGATGTAAGTAATTAGAAAATTTTATTAACTGTATATGTAGAGAATCCCAAAGAATCTATAAGTAAACTACTCAGACAGATAAAAAGAGTTCAGCAAAGTCTGAGGATACAAGATAAACATAAGTAAATCAGTAGGATTCCTTTATACCAACAACGAGACTGTTAATGAAGACATCATCAAATCAATACCATTTACTATAGCCCCCAAGAAGATAAAGTACCTAGGAGTCAGTCTAACCAGAGAAATAATAGATCTTTACAAAGAGAACTGCAAGCCCTTACTACAAGAAGCTGAGAGAGACTTAGATAAATGGAGAACCTACCCTACTCATGGATAGGAAGACTTAACATTGTGAAAATGTCTATTTTACCCAAAGCAATCTACCTCTATAATGCAATCCCAATACAATTTCTAGCATCATTTTTTAATGAGATGGAGAAACAAATCACCAATTTTGTTTGGGAAGGGAAGAAGACCCAGATAAGTAAGGTACTACTAAAGAAGAAGAACACACTGGGAGGCCTCTCGTTACCAGACTTTAGAACATACTACACTGCTACAGTGGTCAAAACAGCCTGGTACTGGTACAAGAACAGACAGATCGATCAGTGGAACAGAATTGAGACCCCAGAGATGACACCATCTGCCTATGAACAGTTGATATTCGACAAAGGCCCTAAGACATTAAACTGGGGTAAAAACAGTCTCTTCAACAAATGGTGCTGGCATAATTGAATATCCATCTGCAATAAATTGAAACAAGATCCATATCTTATACCTTATACAAAAACCAACTCCAACTGGATAAAAGACCTAAATATCATATCTAAAACGATAAAGCTCATCCAAGAAAAGGTAGGAACAACAATGGAAGTTTTAATCCACAATGAGACAGACTTCAAAATCTGTCAAACAAACCACAATTAACAGAAAAGAAAATAGATAAATGGGAACTTTTAAGAATCAAACACTTTTGCTCATCCAAAGACTTTATTAATAGAATTAAGAGGCCACCTACAGAATGGGAAAAAATATTTGGCCACTCTATGTCAGACCGACGCCTGATCTCCATATTCTGTAAGGTACTACAAAATATCAATAAGAAGAAGGTAAATCATCCAATTAAGCGATGGGCAAAGAAGATGACAGACGTTTCTCTAGAGAGGAGATCCAGGCAGCCAAAAACACATACGGACATGTTCACGATCTTTACTTACTAAAGAAATTCAAATCAAAACTACAACGAGATACCATCTCACTCCAACAACGTTGGCCATGATCCATAAAACACAAAACAGCACATGCTGGAGAGGCTGTGGAGAAAGTGGAACCCTCCTACACTGCTGGTGGGGTTGTAAAATGGTCCAGCCTCTGGAAAGCAATCTGGCACTTGCTTTAAAAAATGGATATAGATATACCATTTGACCCAGTAATCACACTACTTGGAATATATCCTACAGAATCAAGGCCATTCACACCAATGGACACATGCACAAGAATGTTTATCGCAGCACAGTCCACGATAGCAAAAAGATAGAATCAACCCAGATGCCCAACAACAGAGGAATGGATACGTAAACTATGGTATATATACCTAGTGGAGTGTTACGCAATGGTAAAGAATAACGATGATTCCAGGAAACATCTCGTAACCTGGTTTCAACTGGAAGACATTATGTTGAATGAAAGTAGTCAGCGACAAAAGGACAAATATTGTATGAGACCCGTACGATAAGATCTCAAAAACAGACTCATGTATAGAAGAAAAGACTCCTTGACGACTGCAAGGGAGGGGAAGGACGCAAGATGAGGAGGGGAAGGTTTAGATTAGATGGTCGAAATTTGGTTGGGTGAAATCGGTGGTAGCACACATGAGAAACAAGAACAATATTAAGTGGACTTCAGCATAACTTGAATACTCCTTTCATCTTAACCCAATATTGCAAGGTCCGAGTAGCTGTTGCAGGGGGCTCTTAGACAAAATTGAGGCCAAATGCAACTGGCATTTTGCTAAGAGGGCTCTCTGCACCCCACATTGGTGAGTGGTGTCTGGGGTCTTAAAAGCTGCCAAGCTGCCATCTGAGGGCACAGCAAATGGTCCCAACTCAGCAGGAATGGATGCTCACCGAGGACCAAAATGACATGGGGTAAAGACAATCCAGAAGAAAGAGAGACCCACATGAGTGGATGGCTACATAGACTTAGGACAGGAAGAACCGGATGGTGCCTGGCCACCACCAGTGATAGCCGCAATGGAGCTCACTAAGTTGAGCCTCACTGACAACACAAGAATAAAAAGGGATGCACCCTGGGATCTCCACTAAAATGCCGCAATTGATGGTCTAGCGGCTTCGAGGTTCTGCTGGGAGCTTGGCCCTTGGCCCTGATGCTGCCCTTGCCCATAAATCATAATGAAGGTCCACTCTTCGGACACGAATGGATTGGACTTGCTGATGCAGAGTGACCATATATTGGATGCACTTTAGGGTTCTATACATCTATAGGATATCATCCTGCTCACCTCTGGCTGGAGTAAGGAGAGTGGGTAGAGAGGAGGGGAAAGGAGTCTGCTGGGACGATGAGACATGTATGGAGCAGAGAGGAATAGTGTGCTGTCACTGGGCAGGGAAAGCAGTGGAAGCTGCATATAGATGGGCTTGTGAATTTATACGGGAATGTACATTTTCACCCAGTCATAATAAAAAAAAATAAAAAAGATAGAAAATTTTATTATATCGCATGTGAAGAAGTCCGGCGAGAGGTAGGTGCTCAGGGTTGGGTAATGCAGCCGCTCAGCAATGTTATCAGTGGCCCACATTTTCCATTTTCTTCCTCTTTTATCATCAGCATGCTAGATTTTTCCTGCAGGCTTGCTCTCCTCATGCTATGAAGACAAATGTCTCAGTTTCCAGGTTCTTATGCAGACCCAGCAACATCCAGTGGGAGAGAAACTCTTATTTTGTCATTTTTAGACTGCTTATTATTTTTTAAAAGTTAAAATACAAAGAAAAGTAGAGAGAACATGAAAAATAACTCATATACATCACTTGTATGAAATCATTGTTAGCATTTTGAAATATTTGCTTCATCTTTTTTTGTGCTGAAATATCTTAATTACTGATATTGTGAAATTCCTTTAGAATGTATCTATAAAAATCAAGGATATTTCCGTGTCATGGGTTGAATTGTGTCTCTCAAAAATATAAGATTAGGGTTAGCCCTAATTTTGCGCAACTAGCATTTCAGTTCATGTTCAAATTTCACAGTTTTCTCCAAAAAATATCTTTTATGGCTGGTTTGCTCTAACAGAATCTGGTAGAGGATTATGTATTGCGTTTTGTTGTTGTATCTCGTAAATCTCTTTTGAAGCATAAATCTAGAAAATTACTTCCCTCTTTTTCTTCCATGAAATTGAAGTGTTGATGGTCTGAGTCCTGTTGTCCATAGAATGTCCCAAATTCAGACTTTGTCTGGTTGTTTCCTTGAAGGCATTTCTCAGTGTCCTATATTTACCATAAACTGGATGTTAGATCAAAAGGGTTTTATAGATTTAGATTAAACGTTTTGAAAAGAAATACTTCATAGATGATGCTGTGTATTTACTGCATCACATTAAGAATTATTTTTATTGATGCTAAAATCAGCCACTGAGTAAGAGGATTTCAGCCTGGCCTCTCAATTATAAAATAAATTTTTTCTCTTTGAAAGAAGTAAATAATTTTTGGAGTGGTACTTTGGC
The DNA here is from genome assembly GCA_028571685.1 of Heterohyrax brucei. NCBI lineage: Eukaryota > Metazoa > Chordata > Mammalia > Hyracoidea > Procaviidae > Heterohyrax > Heterohyrax brucei. Next base: position 30,903,592 of record CM053166.1, on the reverse strand, counting down.
ATTGGATGCAACTATCCAGTTCCCCAGTGCCTTTTTTTTTTTTTTTTTAACCAAGTAGCTTTATCTTTCCTTGAAGGTGGCTGCCTGAATCAATGAATTGATACGAGTTTACAAAATAGTATTTATTAGCTGAAAATCTTCTGGGAAAGGGAGCTATCAACTAGGGGTCTTTATCCAGTTAACCTGAAATACCATTTCTCCCAGAAAGGTAGGATTAATGGCTGCTTCCTAACCTCAGTTGGCCAATTTTCAGAGCAATGATTTGGTGTAATATGAGTTCTGACAATTAAGTTCACAAACTCATCCTAGAAAAAGTGCTACATACTTCATTGCAGAATGTCACTATGGTTACCTTCAAAGTACTCCCCTTGGGAAGCTATGCACTGATGCCAGCACCTAGTCTATCCTTCAGAGCAATTTTGGAACTCTTTTTCTGGAATGACCATCAGAGCTGTCGTATTACCGTTGATGTTCTGAATGCCAACAAAATGTCTTCCTTTCAATGTTTCCTTTATCTTCGGGTAAAGAAAAAAGTCGTCTGGGACCAGATGAGGAAGTAAGGAGGGAGTTCCAATACGGTTATTTGTTTTCTGGCTGAAAACCTCACACACACCTATACAACTAAGTTTGCGAACTTGCCACCATGCCGCTGTGTGCAAAAGGCATTCCAGAAAGAGGTCTAAAATTGCTTTGAAGGGTGGCCTAGGTGCTGGGATTGGTGCACAACTTCCCAAGGGGAGTACTTTGAAGGTGACTGTAATGTTATTTAGCAGTGAGGTATGCAGGACGTAGAACAATTAAGTTCTCAAACTTAATTGTCATGACCTCATAGTCAGCTCCTTGTTTGGGCTTTCGTTTTAAAATATTCTGAGCTTCAACCCAATATTTCAGAGGATAGAGTAGCAGGAATAGAGGTCTTGGAACCATGTTTTCAGGGGATGTCAAGGTCAATTGGCATAGCTAGTCTTTAGCTAAGAGCGTTTTCTGTAACCTACACTGGTGAGTAGTGTTTGGGGTCTTAAAAGCTAGCAAACTGCCACCTGAGGTACACTAAATTGTCCTAACCCATCTGGAATAGATGATGACTGAGAACATCAAAGACATGATAAAAAATGAGCCCAGGAAGCAGAAGAACCCATATGAATGGGAGAGTGCATCAGCATGAAACCGGAAGAACCAGATGGTGTCCAGCCACCACCACAGGCAGACGTGATGGGGGACACAATATAGAGTCCTTGAGGCAACATCAGAAAAAAAAGTGTGCAGTTCAAGTACTTTTCTAGAAGACCAGAATTGATGGTTTGACAGCCTGGAGGGTCCCCTGGGAACAGGGTCCCTAGAGCTGCTGCTGGCCCTGACCTGAAACTAGTACTGACATCAACCCTTCAAACAAAATGGACTGGACTCAGGGATACATTGTAAGCATAAGGTGTATATGCCAGCCAAGTCAAGTGTCGTCGTACATTTATAGGATGCTGTCCTACTGGTTTCTTCCTAGATGTGGAGAAGAGAGTGGAGAGGTCGGGACATGTGCTCGCTAAGAGGATACTGGAAGCATAGAGTGAAAAGCAGGAGTGTGCTGTCACAGAGTGAGCAGAGCAGATGCAACTGCAGGTAGGCGGGCATGTGGAATTGATTTGGATTGTATACTTTCACTTAATCATAATAAAAAATGCAAAAATTCCGAGCTTGTGGGTTTTTATATAGTCAAAGTATTTCAATAATTTTTAGTCTTTATTCCTTTGATATTAAGTTGCTCCAACTGTGGTCAACAGGAGAATCTTCCTGGTGTCAACTGTGTCTTTTTGAGATAATTCCAGTCGTCTTCTACAGCTCCTTTATTTTCTGATAAAACAAGATGTTTCAGACTCACCTCATATGTTCTCTGTCCCAGATCTGAAATCAGCAATTTCTTCAGGAGTTCTAGTCAGTTTGCTTCTCTTTAAGAATAAAGAACATTTGATATGTATGAGGGAAGGTAGGGGATATAGACATCACATAAGCAGTAACTTTGATGTAGGGTAAGACAGTGCACAATACTGGGGAATCAAGGCAAGGTCACGGAAATGTCATAGACACATCCAAACTCCATGAAGGACTGAACTACTGGGCTGAGGGCTCATGGTCTTGGGTAACATCTGCTTAATGGCCATAACATAGTACATAAAGAAAGTGTTCTGCATTCGACTTTGGTGAGTAGTGTCTGGGTTCTTAAAAGCCTGTGAGAAACCATCCAAGACACTCCACTTGTCTTACCTCTTCAGGAGTAAGGAAAAATGAAGAAAACCAAAAATATAAGGGAAAGATTAGTCCAAAGGACTTCTACCATGGCTTCCACCAGACCAAGTTCAGTACAATTAGATGGTGCCTGGCTACCACCACTGACTGCTATGATAGGGATAACAAGAGAGAGTCCAGGGCAGATCTGGAGAAAGATGTAGAGCAAAATTCTAACTTAGAAACAAAACAACAATGACAACAAAAACCCACCAGATTAGTAGCTTGACAGAGACTAGAGAAACCCTGAGAAATGGCCCCCAGGTATACTTTTAGTCCAGTAATGGAGTCACTCCTGAGACTCACTTTTTAGGAAAAGATTAGACAGGCCTCTAAAACAAAATGAGGCTAAAGGAGCACACCAACAAAGAGTCAAGGATTAGAAGTCAGGAGGGGACAGGAAAACATAACAGAGAACCCAAGGTGGAGAAAGGATGGTGTTACTATGTCATGGGGTTGTTAAGCAATGTTATAAAACGATAGTGTGTACTAACTGTTTAATGGGAAACTAGTTTGTTATGTTAACCTTCATCTAAAGTACAATAAAAAACAAAAGAAAACATGGGAATAAAAAGGACATTTACTAAAGAAATGTGTAGTTATCTAGTGCTGCTATATAACAGAAATACTACAGGTGGATGTATTTAACAAGAAGAGATGTATTGTCTTACAGTCTAGGAGGCTATAAGTCAAAATTCATGGTGCCAGCACTGTGGAAAGGTTTTCTGTTTCTCAATTCATTCAAGGGGAAGGTCTTTGTCATCAGTCTTCCTTTGGGTCTAGAAGTTTGTCAGCATAAGGACCATGAGTCAAAAAGATACACTTTGTTCCTGGCTCTTCTTTCTTGGTGGTAGGATATCCTTTTACTCTTTGTTTGCTTCTTTCTTTTATATCTCAAAAGAGATTGACTCAAGATACAGCCCAGTTCTATGGCTTCTCCTGTCTCATTAACATAACTTCCTCTAATCCTGCTTTCTTAACATCATAAAACAAAAAACCAAACCTGTTGCTGTCAGTCAGTTGTGACTTATAGTGACCCTACAGGACAGAGTAGAACTGCCCCATACAGCTTCCAAGGAATGCCTGGTGAATTTGAACTCCCAACCTTTTGGTTAGCCACCGTAGGACTTTTAATCACTACGTCACCAGGGAACCCAGTGTCTTAGGCTTCTAGTGCTGCTATAACAGAAATACCACAAGTGGGTGGCTTTAACAAAGAGAAGTTTATTCTCTCACAGTCCAGTAGGCTAAAAGTCTGAATTCAGGGCACCACCTCCAGGGGGAGGCTTTCTGTGTCTGCTCTGGAGGAAGGTTCTTGTGATACATCATTCTTCCGTTGGTCTGGAAGCATCTCAGTGCAGGAACCTCAGGTGCAAAGGACATACTGTGCTTGCAGCACAGTTTTCTTAGTGGTATGAGGTCCCCAACTCTTTGCTCACTTCCCCTTTTTATCTCTTGAGAGGTAAAAGGTGGTACAGGCCACACCTGAGAGACAATCCCTGTACGTTGGTCAGGAATGTGACTTTTATAAGGGTGTTACACTCCCACTCTAATCCTTTTTAACCTAATCTGATCTTGCCCTATTAACCACAGGCAGAGATTAGGATTTACAACATATACAAAAATTACAATCACAAAATAGAGGACAACCATACAATACTGGGAATTATGGCCTAGCCAAGTTGATACACATTTTTTGGGGGGACATAATCCAATCCATGACATCCATTAATATCATAGATGTTTGGATTTAAAATGCATTGGATAATTACATCTGCTCACAGAATGGGAGACAACAACTCAGTACTGGGAATCATGACCCAGCCAAGTTGCACACATTTTGGGGGGATACAGTGCAATCCATACATTCCACCCTTTGGTCCCCCAAACTTCATGTCCTTTCTAGCCAAATTAAAACACATTCCCCTCATCATAACCCGCTAGCATACTTGCCCTCTCATCTTATGAGTTAGGACTGCCCCACATGCTGATTCCTAAACTGTCAACTGGCTATACAGAATAGGATTTCTGTGTTTGATTTAGTGAACCCACATGGCTATGTAGAGACGAGGTTTAGAGGTTTAGTTAAAAGGGGTGAAAGCATCTCTAGATTGTAGTCAATTTTGGTTTATGGTGATGAGAAAGTTAGCACCAAATGTGGGTAAAATAGGAATAGCCAAGCCAAGCGCCATCGAGTCGCATCCCATAGGAATAGCCTAACTAAATTTTACATAAGAAAAAGGACATATTGGTAAATGCTATGTAATATATAACTTTGCAACAATAACATCCAAAACTACATACATACATATAATAAATAGGGGTTACAGATGCTGATACTTAGTAGACATAACCAGTTACTTCATGAGGTTAGTTTTCTTGGTCTGAAGACTTAAGATCATAGTCTCATGGGACGGTTCAGTCAGTTGTCATATTATAGCTTCTAAGCCTTCTGTTCAGCATCCTATTATGGTGAGTAGTGTCTGACGTCTTAAAAGCTTGCAAGTGGCTGTCTAAGATACAATTATTGGTTTCTGTTTGGAGCACAAGAGAAGGAAGGAAAACAAAAAGTTATAGAAGGAACCAGACTGTAGAACTAATTATTTCCATGAACCATAGTCTTCTCTACCTTGAGACCAAAAGAACTAGATCATACCATGTAACCACTACAAAGCATTCTGATCAGGGTCACAAGAGATGGACCCTGATAGAAAGGTAGAAAAATGTGAAACAGAACTTCAAATTTTCGAAGAATCAAGATTTACTGAGACTGGCGGAAGCCCCAAGACTTATCTTGAGATACTCTTCAGAATGGAAACTATCTTTTGAACTGTTTGACTTAAATACCAAGTTAGCTCAAAAAGTAAAAGATGTGCGGACGGAGTCAAGGTGGCGGACTTAGCACACGTCTCCTTATATCCCTCTGGAAACCAAGACCTGAATTGACAATCAAACAGAGCCTTCTGATCACCTAATCAGCCTCAGGACATGGCACAGAGCTGTTAATTGGGGCTTCATACCACTCAGTGAAAAACCTCCTCTCTTTTGCTGACTCCTGCTCGGATCTCACGGAGGGAGGTAAACGCACCATTTTGACTATTTTTTTCCTCTATCTTGGCCAGCCGGCGGAGCTGGGTCTTGCCTGGTGGCTGGACTCAGACGCGCTGCTGGGGGGATAGGGAGGCGAAATTCCCATATTCTGAGAGCCAGGCTTGGGACTCTGTTAATCTAGCCACGTTGAGCCTTTTGTTTTGTAGCTGCCTCAGCGGGGTTTGTGCGGAGCTTTGCAGTCAGTGTGCGGGATGCCATGTTGGTACCGAGATTTTAGCGGGACCTCGTTCTTAGCCTGGGAGTCAGCACCTGCAAACGGGACAGCGCTTCTCCGTCAGAAAAGTAGTGATTTTGCACAGTCCTGCCTACGTTGGGGGCCCTGCAACAGAAGCAGAGGAATCACTACCTCTCGACACCTTTAGCCCCTCTGTCGGCTGCCTGTGTGGAGGACACCATCTTCGATACGGTGGCCGCAGCTGGACCTAATTCTTAGCTTGGGAGCCAGAGCCTGCCCACAGGAGAGCGCTTTTCTATCACAAAACCAGTACTCGACGCAGTGTTGGCTAAGGCTAGGCCCTGTCAGCAGAGGCCAATAGGGCAGTAGCATTGCTGTATTCTGAACTAGTCTGTTATCATTTGGGGTTGGATATAGCGGTGCTTACTTTGTCAGATGAGAAGAGGGACCTCTACACCTGAAAACCTAACTGACTTGTGAACTGGTCAGATACCATTTGCTTTACATTTGAAGACAGCCTAGAGAAACATTTGCAATCCATCCTCTCAGTACCTCTTCCAGCCTCTACATACTCACATGGGACCCAAAAAGCAACAGACAATTGTGGCATACAAGCAATCACTCATGGCTTCAGAAGGCTCCCAAACAAAGCAACCAAGGAGTTTTCTAGATGAAGAAACTTTTATGAAAGCATCAGGAAGTGAGTACAAATTGATTATATACAGAGCCCTTCTAGACCTTATACAAAATGCAGGAGAACAAAATGTAAAATAAAGCAAGATGTTCGATCTGATGGATCACCAGTACTCAGAAATCCAACAGATCAAGAAGAAAATCAAAGACATAGAAACTTCCATGCAAAGCCAAGAAAACAGAATGGAACAAATGGAAAAAAGAATTTTTGACTTGGAAGACAGAGCTACTGATGCCAGCGTCTATGAGCAGAAATCAGAAAAAAGAAGCAAGAAAAATGAAGAAACATTAAGAAGCATGTGGGACTCTATTAAGAGGAACAATCTTCGATTAATTGGAGTCCCTGAACAGGGTGAGACATCTGAGAACACAGAGAGTATTGTTGCTGAGCTGCTGAAAGAAAACTTCCCAGAAATCATGAAGGAAGAGAATATAGACATCTCAGAGGCATATCGTACGCCACCCAATATAGATCTCAAAAGAAAGACTCCAAGACATATTATAATCAAGCTTAACAAAATGAAACATAAGCAGCAACTCTTAAAGGCAGCAAGACTCAAGGCAAGGCTAACATTCAGAGGGAAACCGTGTAGGCTCTCGTCAGATTTCTCAGCAGAAACCATGCTGGCATGGAGACAGTGGCATGACACATTGAAAGTCTTGAAGGAGAAGAACTTCCAACCAAGAATTATATATCCTGCAAAACTATATTTCAAATACAAAAATGAAATGAAGACACTCCCAGATAAACAGAAACTCAGAGACTTTGTAAAAACCAAACCCAAACTACAAGAAATACTTAAGGAAATTTGTGGCTTTGGCTTAGAAGAACGAAACCACTGATTTTATATTTTAGAACGACACACTATTCAATACTCTACTCATTTATGGAAGGCTCCAAAGTAAATCACAGCTTTGATAGGGAAAGCAGCAATCCAGTGATCATCATGAAATCTATGGTGTCATCGTAATAAAAAGAGGGATGTACTACAGTCGTTATAGTCCTTCCAGATGGAGAGGAAGATGACAAGACTGGTAGTAATTAAAATTGGGTTTATAAATAGTTTATTAAGGGAGTTCATAGGGGCAGCTGTAAAGCACAACAAAGATGTATCATACCATTTCAAGAAAGCTAACACACGAGTCTCAACAACTATAAAACCAGCTCTGAAAAAGGTGAAAAATCAACTCACAAAAAAGTGTCCCAGAACAGACTAATAAGAACAACAGAGAAAACATCAACATAAAAATAAACATATCACAATGGCAGCGGTGAACACATACCTATCAATAATTACATTGAATGTGAATGGACTGAATGTTCCAGTAAAGAGACACCGAGTGTCATCTTGGATCAGAAAGACACGACCCATCCATATGTTGTCTACAAGAAACTCACTTGAGACCTAAAGACAGGAAAAAACTGAAAATTAAAGGATGGAAGAATATATATCAAGCTAACAATGAACAAAGAAGAGCAGGGGTGACAATTCTAATCTCAGACAAAATCAATTTTAATGTCAAATCCACCATCGTGGAAAAAGATGGACACTATTTATTGCTGAAAGGTTCAGTACACAAGCAAGACTTAACTATATTAAATATTTATGCACGTAATGTCAGAGCACTTAAGTATGTCGAAGAAACACTGACTGCGCTCAAAAGAGTGTTAGATGACTCCACAATAATAGTGGGACACTTGAACACTCCACTCTCATCACTACACAGATCATCTAGAAAAAAGCTGAGTAAAGATAAGAAGACCTCACTGACAGAATTAACCAACTAAACCTCATTGATATATACAGAACTTTCCACTCATCAGCAGACAACTACACCTTCTTCTCCAGTGCACATGGAACATTCTCCAGAATTGACCACGTGATAGGCCATAATGCAATGCTCAACAAAATCCATACCGTTGAATTACTGCAGAGCATCTTCTCAGATCATAAAGCCATCAAAGTTGAAATCAATAGCAGAAAAAACATAGATAGAAAGTGGAATTCTTGGAAACTGAACCACATCTTGCTCAAAAAAACATGGGTTATAGAGGAAATCAAGGATGAATTAAGGAAATTCATGGCTTCCAGTGAGAACGAAAACACTTCCTACCAGAACCTATGGGATACAGCCAAAGCAGTGCTCAGAGGTCTGTTTATCTCCATAAATGCACACATCTGGAAGGAAGGAAGAAACCAAATTACGGAACTAACTCTACAGCTTGAACAAGTAGAAAGAGAACAACAGAGGAACCCCTCGGGCACCGGAAGAAAGGAGATCATAAAGATTAGAGCAGAGCTAAATGAATTAGAGAATAGAAAAACAATTGAAAAAATTGAAAAGACCTAAAGCTGGTTTTTTGAAAAGATCAACAAAATTGATAAACCACTGGCTAAACCTACTAAAGAAAAGCAGGAAAGGAAACAAATAACCCAAATTAGAAATGATAGGGGAGTTGTCACCACAGATGCAACAGAAATCAAAAATATCATAACAGAATACTAGGAAAGAATGTACTCTAACAAATTTGAAAACCTAGGGGAAATGGACAAATTCCTTGACTCATACCACCTACCCAAATTATCACAATGTGAAGCAGAACAACTTAATAAACCCATCACAAAGGAAGAGATTGAAAAGGTCATCAAAACACTGCCAACCAAAAAAAGTCTGGGCCCTGATGGCTTCATGGCAGAATTCTACCAAACATTTAGAGAAGAGTTATCCCCAATACTACTGAGACTATTTCACAGTATAGAAAGGGGTGGAGTACTCCCAAACTCATTGTATGAAGCCGGCATAACCCTGATACCTAAGCCAGAGAAAGATCCAACAAAGACAGAGAACTACAGACCAATATCACTCATGAACCTAGATGCAGAAATCTTCAACAAAATTCTTGCCAACAGAATACAACAACATATCAAGAAAATAATCCATCATGACCAAGTGGGATTCATACCAGGGATGCAAGGCTGGTTCAACATCAGGAAGACAGTTAATGTGATTAACCACATGGCCAAGCCAAATAACACAAAAGACAAGGATCACCTGATTTTGTCCATTGATGCCGAAAAGGCATTTGATAAAGTCCAACACCCATTCATGCTAAAAACTCTTAGCAAAATGGGCATAGACGGCAAATTCATCAACACAATACGGGCCATTTATACAAAGCCAATTGCCCACGTCATCCTGAATGGAGAGAGACTGAAAGACTTTCCTTTGAAATCAGGAACTAGACAAGGATGCCCACTCTCAACTCTCCTATTCAACATTGTGCTAGAAGTTCTAGCCAGAGCAATTAGACAAGACGAAGAAATAAAGAGCATCTGCATCGGCAAAGAGGAAGTTAAAATCTCCCTGTTCGCAGATGATATGATTGTATATGCAGAGAACCCCAAGGAATCTATAAGTAAGCTACTCAAACTGATAGAAGAGTTCAGCAAAGTCTCAGGATACAAGATAAACATAAGTAAATCAGTAGGATTCCTTTATACCAACAACGAGACTGTTAAGGAGGAAATTATGAATCAATACCATTTACGATAGCCCCTAAGAAGATAAAGTACCTAGGAATTAATCTAACCAGAGAAACAACAGACCTTTACAAAGAAAACTGCAAGCCCTTACTACAAGAAACTGAGAGACTTAGATAAATGGAAAAACCTACCCTGCTAATGAATAGGAAGTCTTAACATTGTGAAAATGTCTATTTTACCCAAAGCAATTTATTTATATAATGCAATCCCAATACAAGTTCCAGCATCATTTTTTAATGAGATGGAGAAACAAATCACCCATTTTGTTTGGAAAGGGAAGAAGCCCTGGATAAGTAAGGTTCTACTAAAGAAGAAGAACACACTGGAAGGCCTCTCATTACCCGACCTTAGAACATACTACACTGCCACAGTGGTCAAGACAGCCTGGTACTGGTACAAGAACAGACAGATCGATCAGTGGAACAGAATTGAGACCCCAGAGGTGACACCATCTGCCTATGAATAGTTGATATTCGACAAAGGCCCTAAGACATTAAACTCGGGTAAAAACAGTATCTTCAACAAATGGTGCTGGCAAAATTGAATATCCATCTTCAATAAACTGAATCAAGATCCATATCTTACACCTTGTACAACTGCAACTGGATAAAAGACCTAAATATCAAACCTAAAACGCTAAAGCTCATCCAAGAAAAGGTAGGAACGACAATGGAAGTTTTAATACACAATGAGGACAGACTCCAAAATGTGTCAAACCTCAGTCAACAGAGGAGAAAATAGATAAATGGGAATTATTAAGAATCAAACACTTTTGCTCATTCAAAGACTTTATTAATAGAATTAAAAGAACACCCACAGAACGGGAAAAAAATATTTGGCAACTCTGTGTGAGACTGATGCCTGATCTCCGTAATCTATAAGATACTAAAAAATATCAATAAGAAGAAGATAAACCATCCAATTAAGCGATGGGCAAAGGAGATGGACAGACACTTCACTAAAGAGGATATTCGGGCAGCCAAAAAACACATGCGGACATGTTCACGATCTTTAGTTATTATAGAAATTCAAATCAAGACAACAATCAGATACCATCTCACCCCAACAAGATTGGCCATGATCCAGAAAACGCAAAACAATAAATGCTGGAGAGGCTGTGCGAAAGTGGAACCCTCCTACAGTGTTGGTGAGGTTGCAAAATGGTCCAGCCTCTTTGGAAGGCAATCTGGCACTTCCTTAAAAAAATGCATATCGATATAGCATTTGACCCAGTAATTCCACTACTTGGAATATGTCCTACAGAATCAAGGCCTTTCACACCAACGGACACATGCACCAGAATGTTTACCACAGCACAGTCCACGATAGCAAAAAGATGGAATCAACCCTGATGCCCAACAATAGAAGAATGGATAGGTAAACTATTGTACATATACTCAATGGAGTACTACGCAATGATAAGGAATAACGATGATTCCAGGAAACATCTCCTAAGCTGGTTTCAACTGTAAGACATTATGTTGAGTGAAAGTAGTCAGCGACAAAGGGACAAATACTGTATGAGACCTCTACGATAAGATCTCAAAAACAGACTTGTGTATAGAAGAAAAGACTCTTTGACAGCTACAAGGGAGGGAAGGGAGGGGGTGTGAGGGTGGAGGGTTTAGTTTAGATAGTTACTAGAAATCTAGTTGGGAGAAAGCGGTGATAGCACGCATTAGAAACAAGAACAACATTAAGTGGACTTCAGCATAACTTGAGTACTCCTTCCATCTTAATACTGCAAGGATAGAGAAGCTGGCGCGGGGGTTGGGGGACCATGCTCTTAGGCGAATTCCAGGCCAATTGGCACAACTAGTGTTTTCCTAAGAGAGCTCTCTGCACCCCACATTGATGAGTGGCGTCTGGGGTCTTAAAAGCTGCCAAGCTGCCATCCGAGGACACAGCAAATGGTCCCAACTCAGCAGGAACGGATGCTCACCGAGGACCAAAATGACATGCGGTAAAGACAACCGAGAAGGCAGAGAGACCCACAAGAGTGGGTGCCTACATCGATTTGGGACTGGAAGAACCGGATGGTGCCCAGCCACCACCAGTGATAGCCAGGATGGAGCTCACAGAGAGGAGTCTTACTGGCAACACAAGAATAAAAAGGGGTGCATCATGAGATCTCCACTAAAAGACCTTAATTGATGGTCCAGCGGTTTTGGGGTTCCTCTGAGAGCATGGCCCCCGGCCCCGATGCTGCCCTTTCCCATAAATTGTAACAAAGGTCCACTCTTTGGAGAAGAATGGATTGGAGTTGGCAATACAGAGTGACCGTATATTGGAAGCACTTTATGGTTCTATACATCTATAGGATATCATCTTGCTGACCTCTAGCTGGAGGAAAGGGAGTGGATGGAGAGAAGGGGAAAGGAGGCTTTTGGGAGGATGAGACATGTATGGAGCAGAGAGGAATAGTGTGGAGTCACCGGACAGGGAGAGCAGTGGAAACTGCATATAGGTGGGCATGTAAATTTATACGTGAATGTACATTTTCACTCAGTTATGTTAAATAATAATAATATTAAAACAAAAAGTAAAAGATGTTACTCTTGAGTGCTTTGCTCTTTTAACATATTGTCTATATTAGACCAAATGGAGAACAGTTACTCCACAGTATGTATGAGAAGATTGGGGAGCATCAAGACTAAGATAATGGGAGTGAAACAACTATATCAGAAATAATGAGAATGTGGACACAATGTGGAGAATGTAACTAATGTCATTGAACATTATGTATAAAAATTGTTGGATGGAAACAGTATTACTGTCTATACTTTCACCAAAAATAGAGTAAATTAAAAAAAAAGAAAAAGGTAAAGACAGGGCATGTGAGGTACATAATGGCTACTGTTGGAAAAAACCAGTCATTTTCACCAATTAAAATCGTGAATTGCCAGTTTACCAGTTTATATTGAGAGCTCTTTCTGGCAGGAAAATTGTTCACAATAATTTATACAAGGGATGCCCATGTAGGAGGCTGAATCACATGTTTGCTTGGTAAGTAACAGGAATTGGATGGCATAAGGAATACCTTCATCAGGCTTTGTAGTGGATTGCAGATGTATTTTGGTGTATACAACTGTCTTAGCCTGGATTCTCTAGGAAAGCAAAACCAGTAACACGTATATGTACAAGGAAAGATTTACATGAAGGCAACAGCTCACACAACTGTAGAAGCTGAACGTCCTAAGTCCTAGCACAAGTCTCACGTGGCCATGGGAGCTGGTGAACCCGAGGGCAGCACTTCAGAGACCAGAATTCTAGATCACTAGTTGTGTAGGTCTGTGGGTCCCAAGGTGACAGGTGATGCTGTGAGGTCTGTGCTGACTCCGTGAGCTGTAGCGGCTGGTAAACCCTGGGTTGGCAGGTCAGGGAACAGGACTGTCATTCATCAGCTCTAAGAGTTGATGAATTCAACAGCTGCTAGTTCAGATCTAGGAACCAGACACAAAAGAGAGCAGGAGCTGCTGGCAATGTGAGCAGACAGGAAGTAGGTGGTAGAAGGCAGATAGGTGAGAGCTGAGGGGAGGGAAGCCACCACAGGCCTTGCCCCTGCCACTTAATACAGGAGCGAGACATAGAGTTGCCAAATTGACACAGTCTTAACCACCACAACAACTATGATATGTTAAAAGATCAGGGCATTCTCTTGTCTAAAATATTTCTGATGACCACTAATGTTTTACTGTCCAATGCTTTGGGGTAATACAGTTATAGACTAGAATGCCAGCTGCTGCCTGCCAGCTATTTATTAACTAATCTCTCTGAGCCTCAGTTTATGCATCTATAACATGGAAAGTGTGAAGGGCATTTTGTAAGTTGAAGCTTGCCTGATGTACAAGGTCTGACAATTAAGTTTGTGAACTTGCCACCACGTGCTTACACTGGCAGCACTGTACAAACAACTCTGTAAAGTTTCCATAACTTTAGTATGTCACTGTCTCACAGCTGTTTTTGTGTCAGTGTCTTGCTGAGTGGCATTCATTATTGTTTTGTGTTTTTGTGTGCCAAGAGTGGAAGTTAAATCACAGACATGTTAGTCCAAGTTTATGGAGATAATGCTGTGAAGAAAACAGCAGTATATGAATGGATTACATGTTTTTTATGAGGGGAGAGAAAGTGTCACTGATGAAGAGCAGTCAGGGGCTCATCAGCTGACTGCGAAAAGCATAGCAGACGAAGTAAACAGGAAAGTCTTAACTGAAAACAACTCAAGACTCTTAATCATGACAATACACTAACTCACATGGCACTGTCTGTGAGGGAACTTAAGCCAATAAACAAATAACTGTATTGGAACACCCTTGCTACTCACTGGATCTGGCCCCCAACAACTTTTATCTTCACCTGAAGATAAATGAGATGTTGAAAGGAAGACATTTTGATGATATTCAGGACATCATGGGTAATCTGATGACAGCTCTGATGGCCGTTTCAGAAAAACAGTTCCAAAATTGCTTTGAAGGATGGACTAGATGCTGGCATTGATGCATAGCTTCCCGATGGGAGTACTTCAAAGGTGACCATGGTGACATTCAGCAATGGGGTATATAGCACTTTTTCTAGGATGAGTTCGTGAACTTAATTGTCATTCCTCATATAATGTGCCTAGACCAGTTCATTCATATTTGTTTATTAGGTACTATCAAGCCAATTCTGAATGATAGAGATTCTATGTACAACAGAATGAAACACTGACTGGTCCTGTGCCATTCTTACCGTCATTGTTATGCTTGAGCCCACTGTTGCAGTCACTGTGTCAGTAAAGGACTTCCTTCACTGTGTCAGTGAAGATCATCTCATTGAAGGTCCTCCTTTTTTTCACTGACTCTCTACCAACTGTGATGTCCTTCTCCTGCTACCTCCTAAAATGTTGGAACGTTGACAACCTCTTTTTGATATAGTAACTTCATATATTCTTTTGTTGTGGATTGAACTGTGTCCCCCCAAAATGTGTGCAGCAGTTTGGCTAGGCCATGATTCCCAGTATTGTGTGATGTTCCTATATGCTGTAAACCCTGCCTCTATGACGTTAAGGAGAGAGGATGGTGGCAGTTTTGTTTTGGGGGAAGGACTTAACCTGTAAGATTGTGTTGTGCCTTGAGACAATCTCTTAGGATATAAAGGAAAGGGAAGGCAATCAGAGAACTGCGGACCTCATACCATCAAGAAAGCAGTGCTGCAAGTGGAGCACGTCCTTTGTCAAGGACTCAGAGTCCCTGCAACTCAAAAGTTTCCAGTCCAGGGGAAGATTGATGACAAGGACCCTTCTCCAGACCCAACATAGAAAACCTTCCTCTGGAACTGATGTCTTGAACTTGGACTCGTAAGCATACTGGATTGTGACCAAATAAATTTCTCTTTTTAAAGCCATTCACTTGTGGTACTTCTGTTATAGCAGCACTAGATACCTAAGACATCCGTATGTTTTCTTTTAATGCTTCTTCATTGTTCAGTATTTTGTCTGTAGAATTCTTCAGTATTATAACTACAAGCTTGAATCTTTTTCTTCAGATTGAGAAATGCTGAGCATGTTCTTTCCTTTTTGTTTTCTAATCCCCGGTCTTTGTGTGTGTCTTAATAACTTTGTCTACTCAAGCCACGCTTTGAAATTCTGTTCAGTCTTTACTTCATTATTTCGTCATTTTGCTTTAGCTACTTGATGTTAAAGAGTAAGTTTTAGGCTCTCTTCTGATGTATATTTTGGTCTTTTCTTTCTTTCCCTTTTTTTAATGACTTCTTGTATGATGTTCAGTCTGAGCAATTGATGGTCTATTCTGCGGTCAGCCCTTGGTCTTGTTCTGACTAATGATATTGAATTTTTTCATTGTCTGTTTCTCAAAGTGTAGTCTATTTGATTTCTGTGTTTTCCATCTGGCGATGTCCACATATGTGGTTGCTGTTTGTGTTGTTGAAAAAAGTTATTTGCAATGAAGAATTAAGCAGTCTTGAAAAATTCTATCATGTGATCTCTGGCGTTGTTTATTTTACCAACTACTGATCTTTGTTTCCAACTACTTTCACATTCCAATCACCACTAATTATCAATGCACCCTGATTGTATGTTTGATCGATTTCAGAATGCTGAAGTTGATAAACATCTTAAATTTCCTCATCTTTGGCTTTAATAATTGGTGTGTAAATTTGAATTATAGTCATATTAATTGTTCTTAGGTATATAGATATTGTCACCATAAAACACAGGTTTAGACCACCTGCTGCAAAAAGCCAATACTCAGACAGGGGTAAAAGAAATGCCCAAGAGGTTTATTACATGCCAGTATGTAATTTCGGGTCCTCAGAGCCTGTCCACCTTCTTCAGGCAAGCTCAGGGTTTTTAATGGGTAGGTAGGGTAAACATGGGTAGTTGGGGGTGTGTAGAGGTCAACTGGGTGGAGGTCTTCTGGGTGAACATCCACCCCACTCCTGGTATGGAAGTAAACAGAGAATTGGGAACCTGACACCATCAAGAAAGCAGCACTAGGAGTAGAAGAGTTCATCCTTCAGACCTGGGGTTTCTGCACCAGAGTGCTCCCTGACCAAAGACTGATGCAACACAAGAACTTTCCTCCAGAGCTGACAGAGGGAAAGCCCTTCTCCTGGAGCAGACAGTGTGAATGTGGCCTTGTTACCTACTGGACTGTGTAAGAATAAAACTGTTCTTTGTTAAAGCCATCCACTTTGTGGTATTTATGTTAGAGCAGCACTAGATGATTAAAACAGGTCTTCCAGTGGAAGTCTTCTGGGTGGAGGTCTTCTTGGTAGAGGTCATACTTTGTACATTCCATATTCCATTTCTTTGTGGATGCTTGCAACTGTTTCTTCTCATTTTGAGTTGTGCCACGTTGGCAAATGAAGGTGCTGAAAGCTTGGCTTCATCCACAATATTAAGGTCAACTCTACTTTGAGGAGGCAGCTTTCCCCAGTTGTGTTTTGAGTGCCTTCCCATCTGAGGGGCTCATCTTACATCACTGTATCAGTGTTCTGCTGCTATTCACAAGCTTTTTCACTGGCTACATTTTTTTTTGAGAAGCAAATCGCCAAGTCCTTCCTAGTCTATTTTAGTCCAGAAGCTCAGCTGAAACCCATTCACCATGGGTGACCCTACTGGTATTTGAATACTGTTGGCATAGCTTCCAGAATCACAGCAACATACAGTTCCCCACAGC
Organism: Heterohyrax brucei; assembly: GCA_028571685.1. Taxonomy (NCBI): domain Eukaryota; kingdom Metazoa; phylum Chordata; class Mammalia; order Hyracoidea; family Procaviidae; genus Heterohyrax; species Heterohyrax brucei. The sequence goes on along the minus strand of CM053166.1, from coordinate 30,886,613 downwards.
ACAACAAACTGACAAGTATTTAACATATGTTGGTTTTCATCACCCCCATCTTCCCCCCTCCCTTCTCAATTATCACATTTTTCTGCCTTTGTATACTTCCTCATTTCAGACAAGTTAGTTTCTAAGACCGTAGTTTATCCAGTAGCATCACTAGGATTGGTGTCACCCAGTGTGACAACTCATGGTATCACCATCCCTGCATGGACCTCCTTCTCCAGTATCATAACTTACAGAATCCTTATCGATTTTAGTCATATCACAGTATGTGATACAGTTGTAAATTGCTTAAACATTTCTCAGATTATATGAACACTAACAAAATAATTTTATAAAATCTTTCTACACTTAATTGCAACATAATTAGTTACAGCATTATTAGTAATTAAGTGGAAGCCGTTTTTTGACTTTTCTCCTTTTCCTTTAATCATTTCCTTCCTAAAAAAGTCATAGATACAGGTTTACAAATACTACTTACCACAATATGTAGCTAAAACAACAGAAAATTTGACAAAATCAGTCACTATGGAAAGGATAACCGCCACAAAAACAACAGCATGCGCTTGTTGCATGTCCAGACAAAACCATGTGATTTGAAGTGTCATTGTAATTGGGTAATGATGACAGTTCTGCTGGAATGCATCAAAACGTTAGAAAACTTAATTAGCATAGAGTTTTAGCCTTAGTGATTAAGAGCTACAGCTGCTAACTGAAAGGTCGGCAGTTCAAATACACCAGGCACTCCATGGGGGCAGTTCTGCTGTGTCCTGTAGGGTTGCTATGAGTCAGAATCAACTGGTTTATTTGTTTTTGGCATAGATATACTGACACATGTAAACTGGGCTTATGAAAAATATTTTTGTTATTATACATACAGGTATTTTTATTTTAAAAAATAATAAATTTCTCCTGAAACATTGTGCAAAAATTTTATAGACATTTTGGTGTCACACCCTCTGACAGTGTCACCATGAGCAGTCTGTGCCCCCCAGACACCTTTAGTGGTACCACTGAGTTTATCTACCAGTTGTTATAACTTAGATTTCATTTTAGGAGAGAACTGAAGTCCTTTTCTGAGATTTAAAAAAACAATTCTGTTTTATTAGCACTTTATAAGTTATCTTTTAGATGAGTCATCTGTATTGGGGAGGTGCCCACCCTTTATGTACTAGCTCTTATTAACTATTATTTCAGAGAGTACTTTCTAAATTTTCAGGAACACACACCCTTGTTGGGGATCTTTTCCCTTCTGTGTGCTGATTACAAGTGACTCCCAGAAATACATCTCTTGACAGCTCAACAGTTTATCAGAAACAAAGCAGCAACTTAGAGCTCCCTGCACTTAATGTTTTTGGTAATTGTCCTTCACAGCTTCAGACATTCACAATAAGCCTTGATTATCTGAAGTTGGTTATCAGCTTCATCAGCTTGGCCCCTGTTCCTTTTCTCTGCTCTTGCCAGCTGATTGACCAGTTCCACTGTTCATTAACAATTTTTAGGAAGATAGACAAAGAATAAAAAGGTTGTTACATTTTAATCAGTTTGCTTTGGTTAGAAGCAAATCTATTCATCTAGGGTTTTATCAAGCTGGAAGAGAGGGATGAGATTACAAGAGAAAAACTAAAAGGATGTTTTTGGTGTGTTATCTGTTCTGATTCATTGGCCCTTATGACCATGGCAAATTGAGAGCTAAAAAGTATTATATAGGATAATCCTACAAAATATTATTATGTGGGATGATCTCAATTTTGCAAACAGGACATATACTTGGAAATAAGAATAGAAGAACATGTATCAAAATTTAATGTTGGATTTCTTTGGTAATGGAACTTTTATTTTCTCTTTTCATTTTTAGTGTTATTCAGATTATCTATAATAGCTTCTAGTACTTTTATAATGAGAATGAAAGAGACGGCAATTTTATTAAAGTGTACTTTGAAAGGTGAAGAACGAATGGATATAGTGATTTAATATTTGCTAAGTGTATGTTTCTTATTACTTGAAGCTGTTATAGCATTGACTAAGCAGTGTTCCTTCAGAAAGCACATTAAGTTCTGTGAAACAGACACAAGAGAGAATGTTGAAGGACTAGGGTAGATGATAACCTTCAGTAATCTAATATCAGGTTCAGAAATATATCTTTAGATCTGTTTGATCAATAAGCCTGTGGCCTTTGAACCTAAAGAATTCATTTTATCTTCACACCAACCTTTGCAAGAGACATAGTTGGGAACTTAAGAGTTTATGTCCTTCATTGGCTGTTTATTTGCTATTTAGAGTCCTAGACATCTGGGATTCCATCTATCTTAGCCTACCTCCCTCTAGAAGCAGACTCTGAGGCAAGAATTCCAGTGCTAGCAGTTAATTTAAGAGGTTACCCCAGAAAGCACTGGCAGAGATGTAGGAAGTGCATTAGAGAAACAAAGGGTATGTTATCAAGTAAGTTTGTATCGTGGGTGACTAGAGTGTGATTTCACTGGGAACACTGGGAGCCAGAGTTAGCCAACATGTCATAGGTTGAGGCCTCCTCCTGGGGGCATCAGTGCCCTGGCATTGCAGACTGTTGCAGGCTCTAGTGACCCGAGAAAGCCCTCAAGTAGAGAGGTGACCCCTGTCTGACTCACAGAGGGCAGTAGGGCCTAAGATGTGAGCTCATGTGATCTTTATATCTGAGCTACCATGGGGACCACAGCAAGAAGGTGGAAAACAAGTTCAGAGCCCTTGTGGGATATCCCTTAAAAGCACCTAAGAAGTTAGAAAGGGATTAGAGAGCTACAACTGTGGACAAGAGATTTTCTTTACCTTTATTTGGCCTACTTTGGTGTCCACAGGGTGTCATGGTCTGGCAGTTGAGGTTCTAATAGAATGTTAGTGCTAGAAGGAGCATTAGGCATTAAGCTCCTCTGATGGGATCCTGCTTCATTTTCTCCATATGCTATGTGGGCTATGAGCTTTTGTGGTTCATCTATTTTATACTGGATGCTGAATGAGGCTGGGACTAGGGCAGGGTTTGAAGATGATATGCTAGGAAGATCTGTTACATAGTAAGATCTGTGGACCAGTTTCAGAGTGAAACATTTACAGGACAACCAGAGCTTTTGCGTTTCTAAGACCCACTCCGTCTTATGTATTTACTGTTACTATGCTAAAAATGTGCCTCTTTCCCAGCTTTTTCCTACTTTTTTAATCTCACTATCAAAATCCTAGCTGGGAAGTGGTGGGGGGTGTGTTTGTGTGTGTCTGTGTCTGTATATTATGTTTGTGTGTGTGGTGAGGGTAGCAGAAGGTGGGAAAAATACCTGTACTTTGTATTAGAATCTCAACTCGGTACTTCTGAATGGATTAATTGTGGAATTGAGTTCATTTAAGGGGTTTTATATAGCTAATTTAATGTTTCATTTGGTTTCCTGTTTGTTATTCTCTTATTTATTCATCATGTATTTCTTGAGGCCTGTAATATGCCGGGTATGGTTCTAGGTACTAGGGACTCAACAGTAGATAAGACAAAGTTGTGCTTTTGTTAAATTTATGTCCTAGTGAGGAATTAGGGGTTTGCCTGGGATAGGCCAGTTCTGCTGTATGTTTCGTATACTTTCGTATATTCTAGTCAGTATCTTCCCATTATCTGTTAATTGCTGCTGCATGCTGGGCCACCAACCTGTTTGGTTCATCCATCCAGGGAAATTTACTCATCATCACCATCAATTCCGTAGTGTGCTTGAATCTGAGGGACCAGAGAAAATTGAATGTTACTGTAGAATATAGAAGTCAAGTATTGGGCAGGAACTCGCATAAAATCTCAGTAACTTTGGCCTAACTTTTCGTGTTCAGCTAAACTACCAGTGCAAGATAAATTGCCGATACCAGCTAATAAATAATTCTAACTCAATTTCACACATGTTTCAGCTTACGTTGTGCATAGTATTTTATTAGGAAAACAATTTATTTCCTTTAATGAGATTTTTAAAAAATTTCTTTTAATATGTGATTTTATTTTGTGCAGGGGAAAAAAATTCCTCATACCTTCCCAGAAGGACACAGATAATGATAATTACACCCAGAATACCCACTAAAAAACCCCACTGCCGTCGAGTCGGGTCCAACTCATAGCGACCCTATAGGTCAGGGTAGAACTGTCCTATAGAGTTTCCAAGGGCTGCCTGGAGGATTTGAACTGCCAACCTTTATGGTTAGCAGTCACAGCACTTAACCCGCTAAGAAATAGTAAATTGATAGTCTTTGCTGAGAACATTCTTGTTTCACTAATTAGTTAACTGATTTAATCGAGTCATCCAACAGATATACCTTACAGTCCTACTGTGTGCACAGCAATGTGCTCAGTGCTGGGGATACAGCACCAGGCAAAATAGACGTGGCGCACTTACTCAGGAGAGGTGGGATGAGACGGCAGCTGCAACACCTGTGTAGCAAGTGCGGCTCATGTGCCTCTTTAAGAAATTTAAAAGATAGAGAAGCCAATGGTGGAGCTCTGAGCACAGCTCTGTTTTGTCAGTCCCTGCTTCATTCTGGGCTTCTTGGTTCCTGTTATCCCTCCGTCTATCTCAAAGGGATTTTCTGGGCTGCCTTTTCTTTCCAATGGCTGGCTTCCCCTGGCATGGGCTCTTGTTACACAGCCAGCTCATGTAGGTTGTGAAAAGAGTGTCACCTTGCTTTTCTCTCTAAACCCTCCTTATATATTTAGAAATCCAAGGCAATTAATAGTAGTGATTCACATCCTGTAGCCCTGGGATTAAATGGTCGAACCCTAGGAGCATAGGAGCAACGAAAGGGTTGAAGCCCTCAGATTCAGACATCTAGTTACCTTAAGTGCTTTGGAATTATGCATTCAAGCAGTGCTTTCTTTTTCTCACATTTCACTTGGCATGTGAGCAGGTGGGCGAAACCCTAGTAGGTGTTATGGGCTAGAAAATGCTGTGAAGAATTCCTAACAGCTTCTGCCTGAACCTTCTGACAGTGAAGCTGATTTGCATCTGAGCCTGGAGTTTTGTAGGGCTGTGTGGTGTATTAAGTATGTGCTTATTTAATTACCTTCTTTACACATGATTCCTTCCTTTCTGTACATTTGAATTTGGTCTGTTCCCTGAAGAATAGACTGGATTATTTTTAAACTGGTTAACATTAAACACAATGTTGTTTCCCTGTAAATTTGTTGGTTGGGTGAATTAATTTAGAAAAAGTTGTGGAGATAAACATTTAAAAGATTTTTTAGGGAGAGGCTGTGACTTGATTCACTGTCTTTCCAGGCTTCTGTTAATGCAAATAAATTTCTTGTAGTCACATTCCTAAACTTGTCTGTCTGACGTCAGGATATTGTTAAGTACAGATGCTGCAAAAGGGAGGATTTTTCCATTATTTGCTCAGAGGAATGGAACAAAAATGCGTGTTCACAGTGAAGAAGAAGTTTAGTTCAAGAACATATTAAGAATAAAATGGCCTGGAACTGTATTAGAGGAAAGGAAAACATTCATGAGATGGGAAGCACCACATACTCATGGTGGTATAATTAATTTGCTTGTCATCCATATTGTCACCCCAGAATGATTAACCACGACAGGAGATTTAACACAGAGCTATTCAGAGTGCCCTCGTTACAGGAGAAAAGGGGGGAATGTGGTTGACAAAGTGTTGGCTTTGAATATGAGTGTCTTCCCAAGGGATTCTTATTCAAAGTGCAGATGTTTGAGACCAAGAGCCCAAATAAAATAAATAAATATGAAATGGTGCATTGTGCTGTCACACTCCTGGGCGGTTAGTATAGCTGCTTCAAATTAGGATTTGGTGTCATGGAAACGGCTTGTTCACTTGAAAACTGCTACCTCTCTGTGGGAAGGCAAAGGACCGGTGTATGTGTGTGTGTATGCATTTAACATTTTCTACCAATGCTCAGCAAAACAAACACCAGTTCCGGCCAGAAACTGTGGAATTATATGGGGGGGGGGGGTTATACTTCTCTTTTGCTTTTGGAATCAGAGTTTTAGAAGAGAGCATATGAATCATCTGAAGAATAATGTTAGATTGAAAGTTCTGATTCATAGTTCTGGGTGGAGACAAAATGCTGTATTTCTCTTGGGCTCCTAGATGATACTGGAGCTATTGGTCTGGGCATTATACTTGGAAAACTACTGCTCTAAAGTGGTTCTCAATCAGACTGAATACGAGAATCACATCCCTCTTTGGCTAATATGAGTTACTTAGTTACTTAGTGTTTGGTCCAATTTTTCAAAAAGTGCCTTAGTTATTTTTTTTATTGTGATTGAAAGTATACAATCCCATATAAATTTACATACCTACTGATGAGCGTCTGCAACTGCTCCCTCTGCCTGGTGACAGCACACTCCTCCTCTCCATTCTGTACATGTCATATTCTCCTAACAGTCTCACATCCTCTCCTCTCCACACTCTCCCCCACATCCAGTAAGAGGTCAGCAGGACGACATCCTATAGATGCATAGAACCATAAAGTCCACACATGATATGGTCACTCTGTGTCACCAAGTCCAATCCATTTCTGTCCAAAGCGTTGACTTCCATTGTGATTTATGGACAGGGGTGGCATCAGGGCCAGGGGCCATGCTCCCGGGAGAACTCTGAGGCCCCTGGACCATCAACTGCGGTCTTTTAGTGGAGATCTTAGGGTGCACCCCTTTTTATTTTTGTGTTGCCGGTGAGACTCAACTTTGTGAGCCCCATCATGGCTATCACTGGTGGTGGCCGGGCACCATCTGGTTCTTTTGGTAACATATCAATGTAGTCACCCTCTCACGTGGGTCTCTCTGTCTTCTGGGTTCTGTTTGCCTCATGTCGTTTTGGTCCTTGGAGATCATCCGTTCCTGTTGAGTTGGGACCATTTGGTGTACCTGAGATGGCAGCTTGGCAGCTTTTAAGACCCCAGACGCCATTCACCAATTTGGGGTACAGAAGACTCTCTTAGCGAAATGCTAGTTATGCCAATTGGCCTCGATGTCCTCTGAGAGCATGGTCCCTAGACCTCCACCCGAGCTACTCCATCCTTGCAATATTGGGTTAGGATGGGAGTAGTAATCATGTTATGTTGAAGTCCATTTAAAATTGATCGTCTTTCAAATGTGTACTGTCACGTATTTCACACAGCCAACTTTCTATTAACTATCTAAGCAATACTCCATCCTTTCCCTACCTCCCTCCCAACCCTTGCAGCCGTGAAAGAGTCTTTTCTTCTATGCATGAGTCTGTTTTTCAGTTCTTATAGTAGGGGTCTTACAATATTTGTCCTTTTGCCACTACTTTCACTCAACATAATGTCCTCCAGTTGAAACCAAGTTATGAGATGTTTCCTAAAATCCTCATTGTTCTTTATCATTGCATAGTGTTCCATTGAATATATATACCATAGTTTACCTATCCATTCCTCTGTTGTTGGGTATCCGGTTTAATTCCATCTTTTTGCTATTGTGGACTGTGCAGCAATAAACAGCCTTGTGCATGTATCAGCTGGTGTGAATGGCCTTAATTCTCTAGGGTATATTCCAAGCAGTGGTGTTACTGAGTAAAATAGTATATCTATTTCCAAGTGTTTAAGGAGGCACCAGATTGCTTTTCAAAGAGGCTGCGGCATTTTGCAACGCCACCAAAAGTGTAGGAGAGTTCCAGTTTCTCAGCAGCCTCTCCAGCATTTGTTGATAATGCGTTTTTTTTGTATCATGGCCAGCCTTATTGGGGTGAGATGGTATCCCATTGTAGTTTTGATTTGAATTTCTTTAATAGCTAATGATTGTGTGCATGTCTGCATGTGCTTTTTGGCTCCCTGGATCTCCTCTTTAGTGAAGTGTCTGGCCATCTCCTTTGCCTATCACTTAATTGGATGATTTATCTTCCTATTGATATTTTGTAGTAACTTATAGATTATGGAGATGAGACATCGGTCTGACATATAGATGCCAAATACTTTTTCCCATTCTATAGGTAGTCTTTTAATTCTATTGATAAAGTCTTTGGATGAGCAAAAGTGTTTGATTGTTAGTAGTTCCCATTTATCTATTTTCTTTTCTGTTGATTGTGGTTGGTTTGTCAGATTTTGAAGTGTGTCAACTTTCTGGATTAAAACTTCCATTGTTGTTTCTACTTTTTCTTGGATGAGCTTTATCGTTTTAGATTTGATATTTAGGTCTTTTATCCAGTTTCAGTTGGTTTTTGTATAAGGTGTGAGATATGGGTCTTGTTTCAGTTTTTTGCAGGTGAATATCCAATTTTGCCAGCACCAGTTATGGAAGAGATTTTTTTTACCCCAGTTTAATGTCTTAGGGTCTTTGTCGAATATCAGCAGTTCATAGGAGGATGGTGTTGTCTCTGGGGTCTCAATTCTGTTCCATTGATCTGTCTGTTTCTTTTTGTACCAGTACCAGACTATTTTGACAATTGTGGCAGTGTAATAGTTTCTAGAGTCGGGTAGTGAAAGGCCTCCCAGTGTGGTGTTCTTCTTCTTGAGTAGTGCTTTACTTATCTGGGGATTCTTCCCTTTCCAAACAAAGTTGGTGATTTGTTTCTTCATCTCATTAAAAAATGTCACAGGCATTTGTATTGAGGTTGCATTATATAAGTAGGTTGCTTTGGTTAAAATAGACATTTTCACAATGTTAAGTCTTCCTATGCGTGAGCAGGGTAGGTTTCCCCATCTATGTAACTCTCTCTTAGTTTCTTGTAGTAAGAACTTCTAGTTCTCTTTATAAAGATGTGTTATTTCTCTGGTTAGATTTATTCCTAGGTATTTTTATCTTCTTTGGGGCTATAGTAAATGGTATTGATTTGGTAATTTCTTCTTTAATAATCTCTTTGTTGGTATAAAGGAATCCTACCGATTTACTTATTTTTATCTTGTATCCTGAGACTTTGCTGAACTCTTCTATCAATGTGAGTAGCTTACTCATGGATTCTTTAGGATTATCTGGGTATACAATCATAACATCTGCAAATAGGGAGATTTTTACTTCTTTGCTGATGCAGATGCCCTTTATTTCTTGGTCTTGTCTAATTTCTCTGGCTAGAACTTCTAGTACAATGTTGAATAGGAGAGGTGAGAGTGGGCATCCTTCTCTAGTTCCTGTTCTCAAGGGGAATTCTTTCTGTCTCTCTCCATTCAGGGTGATGTAGGCAGTTGGCTTTGTATAAATGGCCCTTACAGCATTGAGTAATTGGCCATCTATTCCTCTTTTGCTGAGAGTTTTTAGCATGAGTGGGTGTTGGACTTCATCAAATGCCTTTTATTCATCAATAGACAAAATCAGGTGATTCTTGTCTTTTGTGTTATTTTGTGGTTGATCACGTTAATTGTTTTTCTGGTGTTGAACCAGCCTTGCATCCCTGGTATGAATCCAACTTGGTTGTGATGAATTATTTTTTGGATACGTTGTTGTATTCTATTGGCAAGAATTTTGTTGAAGATTTTTGCATCTAGATTCATGAATGATGTTGGTCTGTAGTTCTTTTTTTGTTGGGTCTTTCCCTGGCTTTGGTATCAGGATTATGCTGGCTTCATAGAATGAATTTGGGAGTATTCCATCAGTTTCTATGCTGTGAAATAGTCTCAGTAATATTGGAGCTAACTCTTCTCTAAAAGCTTGGTAGAATTCTGTGGTGAAGCCATGTGGGCCAGGGCTTTGTTTTGTTGGTAGTTTTTTGATGACTTTTTCAGTCTCTTCATTTGTGGTAGGTTTATTAAGTTGTTCTGCTTCACTCTGTCATAATTTTAGTAGCTGATATGAATCTAAGAATTTCTCCATTTCCTCTAGATTTTCCAATTTGTTAGAGTACAGTCTTTCGTAGTATTTTGTTATGATGTTTTTTATTTCTGATGGATCTGTTGTGATAGCTCCCCTCTCATTTCTTATTTGAGTCATTTGTTTCCTGTTTTTCTTTAGTAAGTTTAGCTAGTTGTCAATTTTGTTGATCATTTCAAAAAACCAGCTTTTGGTCTTTTCAATTTTTTCAGTTTTTCTTCTGTTCTCTGATTCATTTAGTTCTTCTCTAATCTTTATGATCTGTTTTCTTCTGGTGCCTGAGGGGTTCCTCTGTTGTTGTCTCTGTAGTTGTTCAAGCTATAGGGTTAATTGGTTTGGTTTCTTTCTTTCTTCCAGATGTGTGCATTTATGGAAATAAACTGACCTCTGAGCACTGTTTTGGCTGTATCCCATAGGTTCTTGTAAGGAATGTTTTCATTCTCATTGGAATCCATAAATTTCTTTATTTCATCCTTGATTTCTTCTGCTACCCATGGCTTCTTGAGCAAGATGCTGTTCAGTTTCCATGTGTTCCACTTTCTATGTTTTTTCTTCTGTTGATTTCGACTTTAATGGCTTTGTGGTTGGAGGAGATACTTTGCAATAATTTAGTGGTGTGGATTTTGTTGAGATTTGCTTTATGTGCTAGCACATGGTCTATTCTGGAAGATGTTCCATGTGCTCTTGAAAAGAAGGTGTAGTTGTCTGCTGAGGGATAGAAAGTTCTGTATATGTCAATGAGGTCTAGTTGGTTAATTGTGGTAATAAGATCTTCTATGTCTTTATTGAGCTTTTTTCTAGAGGCTCTGTCCAATATTGACAGCGGAGTGTTGAAGTCTCCCACTATTACTGTGGAGTGATCTGTGTCGTTTTTGAGTCTAGTTAGTGTTTCTTTGATGTATTTAGATGCTGTATTATTGTGTGCATAAATATTTAATGTTGTTAAGTCCTGCTTGTGTATTGAACCTTTCAGCAATAGTACCCATCTTTGTCCATGATGGTGGATTTTACATTAAAATCTATTTGGCTGGATCTGAGATTAGTATTGCCACATCTGCTGTTCTTTGTGTATTGTTAGCTTGATACATATTCTTCCATCCTTTAATTTTCAGTTTGTTCATATTTTTATGTCTAAGGTGAGTTTCTTGCAAGCAACATGTGAATGGATCGTGTCTTTTGATCCAAGATGCCACTCATTGTCTCTTCACTGGAATGTTCAGTCCATTCACGTTCATTGTAGTTATTGATAGATATGTGTTTAGTACTGTCATTGTGGTGTATTTATTTCTGTGTTGATATTTTCTCTGTTCATACTGTTTTGTTCTGGGACATTCTTCTTCATGAGTTGATTTTTCACCTTTTTCAATATTGGTTTTGTGGTTGTTGAGACTCCTGTATTATGTTTCTTGATTTGATATGTTGCATATTTATTGTGCTTTGCCCCTGCCCTTGTGTTCCCTCTTAATAGTCTGTGTTTAAACCAAATTTTAACTATTATAAGTCTTATTAACTTCTTCTCCATCGGAAGGACTATAACGACTGTAGTACATCCTTCTTTTTAATATGATGACATCGTAGTTTTCATGATGATCACTGGATCACTTCTTTTAATATTACAACTTTGATTGAGTTTTGTACCTTCCCTAACTGAGTAGGTTTCTGGATGATGTGTCTTGTATTTTCTCCTAAAATGTAAAAATAATGGTTTTGTTCTTCTCAGCCAAGAGCTTCTTTCAGTATCCCTTGTAGGTTTGGTTTGGTTTTTACAGTCTCTGAGTTTCTGTTTATCTGCAAATGTTGTAATTTCATTTTTATATTTGAAAGATAATTTTGCAGGATATATAGTTCTTGATTGGAAGTTTTTCTCCTTCAAGGCTTTGAATGTGTCATCCCATTGTCTCCGTGCTGGCATCATTTCTTCTGAGAAATCCAATGAAAGCCTATAGGGTTTCCCTCTGAATGTTAGCTTTACTTTGAGTCTTGCTGCCTTTAAGAGTTTCTGCTTGTGTTTCGTTTTGTTAAGCTTGATTATAGTATGCCTTGGAGTCTTTCTTTTGGGATCTACATTGAGTGGTGTTCTATATACATCTTGGATATCTATATTCTCTTCTTTCATAGTTTCTGTCAGCAGCTCAGCCACATTACTCTCTGTGTTTTCAGGTGCCCCACCCTGTTTTCAGTAACTCCAATTAATCATAGATTGATCCTGTTAATCAAGTCCCACATGCTTCTGAATGCTTCTTCATTTTTCTTGTTTGTTTTTTCTGATTTCTCCTCATAGATGCTGGAGTCAGTAGCTTGGTCTTCCAAGTCAGAAAGTCTCTTTTCCATTTGTTCCATTCTGTTTTCGTGGCTTTGAATTGAAGTTTCTATGTCTTTGAATTTGGTCTTGATCTGTTGGATTTCAGAGTACTGGTGTTCCATCAGATGGAACAGCTTGATTAATGTTTCATTTTGCTCTGCTGCGTTTTGTATAAGGTCTAGGAGGGCTCTCTTTATAACCCTTTTGTACTTGCCCTTGATAGTTTCAGAAAGGCTTCTTTGTCAGGGAAGTTCTTTTGACCTTTGTTTTGTGGATCTTCTGTAGCCATAGGTGAATACTTCCTAATGTTCTGGCCCAAGGTTTGTTGCTTTTTGGGCATCTGGAGGTTATTTTGTTTCTCTGTTGTTACCTCAATGGGATGTAAAGCTCATTCTGAAAAGGAAGTTGATCACCAGATACCTCTCTGTACTCCAGTGACTGGTCTCAGTAGAATCTCTGGGGTAGCAGGCTCCACTTCCTGCTTGTCAAAGACACAGCCCCACTTATAGAGCTACTGGGGAGCCATCAGCTGACCCTACACTGTCAGACATCAAAGGCTGGAATAGATGCCATCTGGATACACCACAGTTATTTCTCTATTGAAAAATAAGAGGTATCTGACAGCTTCCAAAATTAGTCAGGCTTTCAGTTGTGCAAGTTCCTCTTCCTAGCTGGCAAAGTAAGCACCTCTATATCAAAGACTGCTTTACTGCCAGAAAAGTGCTCTCTAGGCAGGGACTGCCTCCCAGTCTGGGAATTAGGTCTAGCTGAGGCCTCCGTATAGGAAATCCATCTCCCAGTGAATCAAGATGGCGTCCCACACATGCTCCCCTGCTCGCCTCAGAAAAAGCTATTCAATGGTGAAGATTTAGAGATTCCGAGAGAGAGAGGTCAGAGGTGCCAAGTTGCACAGATTGCAAGGCCAGGCTCTCACAATGTGGCGACTCTGCCTGCCAATCTCATTAGTAATGCATCTGAGCCTTGCTACCAGTCAAACCTCAGCCCCTCCCACCTGCTAAGACAGAAGGGAAAAAAAGTAAAAATGGCGATTTAACTTCAGTCCGCAAGCTGGCATTTAACATGGGCAGGCACTCAGCAAGGGCAGGGGTTGGCGAAAGAGAAGTTTCACACTCAGTGGTATCTAGACCAAATAGACAGCCCTATACCGTGTCCTAGGGCTCACTAGGTGTCCAGAAGGCTCTATTTAATGTTCAGTTCAGGCCTTGGTTTCCAGAGGGATTTAGGGAGACGTGTTTGGTCTGTCATCTTGACTCTGCCCCCAAAAGTGCCTTAGTTTTAATTTGTTCTTTTTGAAACCCTGGTGGTGTAGTGGGTTAGGTGCTACCACTGCTAACCAAAAGGTCAGCAGTTCAGATCCACCAGGTGCTCCTTGAATACTCTAGGGGTCAGTTGTACTGTGACCCCTAGAGTCGCCATGAATTGGATCCAACTCGACAGCACTTGACTGGCTTGGCTTTTGTTATTTTCTATGTTTGGCTTTAACTTTTATCTAGGGTTAAGATATCTCTTTGCAAATGTAATAAGGTAAAAATTATACACATTTTCAATACATAGTTTTGAATGGGCATTATGTGTAGACTATCAAATTAGAATAGAATTAAACTGGCGTTTGGAGACCTGGAAGGGAATCAAGATTTTCAGTCTCCTGCCTGTACATGAAACCAAGAAGCCTTATAGAATATCACTGTGGTAGAGCTTTGACTATGTTATCATAGCAAATTTAGAATGACCACTATAGTGGACTCAGGTGTGTTCCCCCAAATTCGTTCCTACCCAGGTTGTGACCTTATTTGGAAAGAGTAATTCATTAAGATGAATTAATACTGCATATAGATATCCATGATCACTGCACCATTATTCAGAATGGAAAAAGATGGAAACAACGTAAGTGCCTGTCAACATTTGGATGGGTCAACAAATTATGCTGCATACTTACAATGGAATGCCACTCAGTGATAAAGAACAATGATTAATCTGCAGAGCATCTCACAGCATGGATGAATCTGGAGGACATTATTCTACGTGCAATAAGTCAATCACAAAAGGACAAATATTGTATGAGACCACTATTATAAAAACACATGAAAGGGTTTACACACAATAGGAAATAATCTTTGATGGTCACAAGGGAGGGGAGGGATGGGGAAGGAGAAACATTAACCAGATAGTAGGTGTTTTAGTCAGCTAGTGCTTCTCTAACAGAAATACCACGAAGTGGATGGCTTTAACAAAGGAAAGTTTATTCTTACACAGTCCGGTAGGCTGCAAGTCCAAATTCAGGATATCCACTCCAGGGGAAGCCTTTCCCCTTTGTCAGCTCTGGAGGAAAGTGCGGTATTGCATCAGTCTTTGTCTAAGGAGCGTCTTGGCGCAGGAACATCAGGTCTGAAGGATGTGCTCTTCTCCCAGTGCTGCCTTCTTGATGGTGTGAGGTTCCTGATTCTCTGTTTGCTTTCCTTTCCTTTTGTCTCTTGTAGGATGAAAAGATTAAGTGTGTTGCAAGTCAAACTCCAGGGAAACTCCCTTTGCAGTGGATCAGGGAATGCTCTTATGAAGGGATTTACAGTCCCGCCCTAATCCTTTAACACACAGCATAGGAATATCACAAAATGGAGGACAATCACAAAAGATTGAAATCTTGGCCCAGGCACATGGCTACACATATTTTGGGGGCACACAATTCAATCCATGACAGTAGGTAACTGGTAACTTTGGTGATGAGTAAGATGGCACACAGTACTGAGGCAGTCAGCGCAACTTGAACAAAGTCATAGAAGCTCCACAGACATGTCCACATGCTCTTAGGGCCTGAGCTGCTGGGCTGAGGGCTGGGGGCCCTGGTCTTTGGGGACATCTAGCTCAACTATCATAACACAGCCTGTAAGGTAAATGTTCTACACCCCAGTTGGTAAGCAGTGTCTAGAGACTTAAAAGCTTTGAGCAACCATCTAAGATGCATCTTCTGGTCCCATCCTGGCTGGAGCATAGAAGAATAAAGAAAACCAAAGATAAAAAGAAAATATTAGTCCCAAGGACTAATAGAGCTCAATCACCACAACTTCCACCAGACTGAACCCAGAACAAAGGTGTCTGGGTACAACCATGAACTGTTCTGGAAGGGATCACAACAGAGTCCCAGGTAGAACAGAAGAAGAATGGAGAACAAACTCAAATTGTCTCTGTCTCTGTCTCTCACACACACAGGCACACTCACGCATACACACGCGCACAGAAAGATCAGGCTTGCTGTTGTGACAGAGACTGAAGAAACCCTGAGAGAGCTCCTGTACACCTGTTTAATTCAATTCACATCCAAGGTTCACCCTTCAGCCAAAGATTAGGCAGGTCTGTAAGGCTAACAATAACACATGAGGAATGTGCTTCATAGTTCAATCATGTATATGATACAAATGGACACACCATCCCCAAAGGAGAGATGACAGGTCAGGAAGGGACTGGAAAACTGGACAAGTGGAGACAGGGATCCCAGGGTGGAGAAGAGGAAAGTGCTCACACATCACAGTCCTGACAGCCAATGTCACAAAACAAGTTTTGTGTTAACGATTTAATGAGAAACTAATTTGTTTTGTAAGCTTTTACCTAAATCACAATTTAAAAATAATAAAAAAAACAAAGACGTGATCATACTGGATTAAGGTGCCCCTAAATCCAATAACTGGTATTCTGGTGAGAAGAGGAGAGGACACACACAGAGACACAGAAGGAAGGAGGTCATGTGTTGATGAAAGTAGAGATCAGAGAAGCAGCTATAATCCAAGGAATGACAGGATCTATTGGGAAGCTAAGAAGAGGCAAGGAAAGAGTAGAAAGAGACTAGGAATGATTCCTCGCTAAAGCTTTGAGAGGGAGTGTTATCCTGCTAACACTTTGATGTCCACCTTTAACCTCTGGAACAGTGAGATGATAAATTTCTGTGGTTTTTAAGTCACTGAATTTGTGGTAATTCATTATGGCAGCCCTAGGAAACTAATACAAGTGCCATAACATAGCAAGTAGCACTGAAACCTGTTCTCATCAGTGTTGAATAAAATGTGTTTTTCTTTCCTTGGGATGGATAAGTACTATATTTCCCAGGGGAATTGTATAATTTCCATTCTCTTGAGCCATGAATTTAAATTCCTCTATAAAGTCAGGGATAATTTATTGTCCTGTGGTTTTGAATAGTCTGTTATTAAGCACATTGTTCCAATCACAGCTATGAATTAATAATGGTAAAGTGGTACATCCTTCATCTAGTTTTTTTCAACATCCTTAGGTTATACTCAAGAGCTCTACAGTAGTTGTATAGATGATTTCTGTGTGATTCACCATGACTGCTTAGATGCATATGGGGTCAAGGTCGTGGATTTGACTTCTTGGTAAAATAGGAGGCTTTGTTCTAGTTCTTGGTCATAGACTTCTTGTTTAACCCTGTATGGTGTACTTGAGGAAACCCTGGTGGCATAGTGGTTAAGTGCCGCTAATCATAAGGTCGGATCTCCCAGATGCTCCTTGGAAACTCTCTGGGGAAGTTCTACTCTGTCTGTAGGGTTGCTGTGAGTTGGAATCGATTTGATGGCAATGGGTTTTTGGTTATTGTCCTTGCATATACCATGGACTTCTAGAAGAACAAAAAAATTTGTCTTGGAAGAAGGACAGATAGAATGCTCCTTAAAAGAGAGGACAAGACACCATCTCACGTACTTTGGACATGTTATAAGGAGAGACTAGTCTCTGGAGAAGTTCATCATGCTTGGTCAAAAAGAGGGTCAGCTAAAAAGAAGATCCTCAGTGAGGTGGACTGACACCGTGGCTGTAAGAACAGATGATGCAGGGTCAAACAGTATTTTGTTCTGTTGTACACAGGGTCACTGTAAGTTAAAACTGACTCACTGGCACCTCACAACAACAGTGGCCTTAACAGTGTTGGTCAGAGTTGAAATCGAGTGAAGATGTGTGATACAAATTCAACCCTCTAACAGAAAAAATAGCTCAAGACTACTAAAAGTGGGTCAGTAGGTGTCAATTTCTCATGCAAAGGATAGTGTAATGATGATGATGTAAATGATACTTCATCTAATAGGAATGTTGGGTCAGAAGTTTTGGTATCAGCATTGAGTTCATAGTTTGGAAAGTTGTGTCCCAAGTTTGATCTCAATCTGTGCTGGATTTGTAGGCACAGTTGAGGTGTTTTTGAAATTTAATTATTAACATGACTGCTTTAATTTTTAGGCTGAATCTCATTCTGTGGATTTTGGTAGTTGCCTCAGATACTGCTTTGGGAGTTCCAGGGAGACTAAAAATGTTGCCTGTTAATTTCTTGTAAGTGTTAGAATCCTATCCCAAATCTGACAAATTAGTCAAAGCCTTGCAACAATTCCTAGCCAGGTATTAGGAACTTAACGTATGGGGTGGTTTTGTTGTGCATATGACCCATTGTTTTTGAGTTGATTCTGACTCATAGCGACCCTATAAGACAGGGTAGAACTGCCCCCATAGAGTTTCTAAGGAGTGTTTGGTGGATTTGAACTGCTGACCCTTTGGTTAGCAGCTGTAGCTCTTGATCGCTATTCCACCAGGATTTTCTGTTATGATTTACATTATAATCTAAAACCCCCTGCTGTCAAGTTGATTCTGACTACAGTGACCATGTAGGTTAGAGTAGAACTGTCCTACGCAGTTTCCAAGGCTGTAAGTCTTTATGGAAGCGGACTGCAGCATCTTTCTCCTATGGAGTGGCTGATGTGTTGGAACTGCTGACCTTTTGTTTAGCAGCCCAGTGCCTTAACCACTGTACCACCAGGGCTCCTTACAATCTAATCAAGGCAATGAAAAAAGATCTTGGGAATTGCTTCCGTTATAGAAAGATCCTGTGCTTTGAAGAAAACTGTGAATTGTTTGCAGTAAATATTAATTGGTAAAATTTCTTGGTCAAGGCAGGTGACAAAGAGCGGAAAGTCATGCTTTTCCAGGGTTTGAATAATTTTATTAACCTAAGATGAAAGAAGGAATTGGATTTGTCTTAAAGCATTTGGGATTTGAGAGAAGAAATTTTAAAATGGTCTATCATAATGCAGCATTTCAACAGTTTCTCAGAGGTTAAATAAATTTTTTGGTAGATTTTGTCAGGGAAAGAGGAGTTTGTCAGAGTATCAGCTGATTGCATTAGCAAAATACCTGTCACCCTGGCTTCCCAGTCTGTTTTATTTGGTGTCATTTTTTACAGGGATGAATGCCTCCCTAAATGTCTTTCTTGTTTCTCATTTTTGTTCTATCAAGAAAAAGCCCAGGAAGGTTTCAGAGAGAAGCTGAGATACTATGTCTAGTGACTATTATTTGTCCTGTTTGTTTACATCTTTGGTTATAGAGGGAAGAAAGGCTTAGAATTGTAAGACACTCATAAAAAGAGCAGTTTCAATATGCCTGACTAGAGAGAAGATTGAAACTACTGTTTATCTGAGCACCCTTCAAGTGCGAGGTGTGGTGCTAGTAAATTCACATAGTACCATCAACCATCCAAAGTAGGTATTATGATTCCCAGTTCACCTTTCAGAAACTGAGGCTCAGAGAGATGATGTAATTTGCTCAAGATCACACAGCAATCAGACTGGAATCAAGTTGGTTTGATTGCAAAGCCCAAGTTATCTTCACTTTATCATGTGGAAAAAAAGACAAAATATTGAATTCACTTTCATGTTCTTCAGGCACTTTCATTTCCTTAGAGATGGTAAAGTGTGTGGGTAGAAGGACAGGTCCTGGAGCCAGGTTGGCTGAGTTTAAACTTTACTAAAGCAAAAGAAAACAACAACAACAACAAAAACCACTGCTGTTGAGCTGATTTTGACACATAGTGACCCTATGGGACAGAGCAGAAATGGCCCAAGGAGTTTCTAAGGAACACCTGGTAGATTTGAACTGCTGACTGTTTGGTTTGCAGATGTAGTACCTACCCGCTACACCACTAGGGTTTCCTTTATCTGATACCCAGTAGCTTTGTGACCCTAGGTAAGTTGCATGCCCTCTCTGTGCCTCAGTTCTTAATCTGTATAAAGGATAATAATATTAGCATCAAGAGTCCTGGTAGCACAGTGGTCAAGTGTTCAATTGCTAACTGAAAAGCTGGTGGTTTGGACTCATCGGGTGCTCTGTGGGAGAAATATGTGACATCTGCTTCACTAAAGATTATAGCATTGGAGACCCTATGGGGCAGTTGTACTCTGTCTTGCAGGGTAACTATGAATCAGGACCAACTCAACAGCAGCAGGTTTCCCGATATTAGCATCTGCCTGGTAAGGTTGTAGTCAAGACAGAATGCACAGCTAGAGCAACGTCTGACACATGGTGAGGATCAGGTTAGTGTTCACCATTAAAGCCTCATGATGATCCTGAGGGACCAGCTGACTTGTCTGGGGTGGCGCAGCTAGAAAGGAAGGAATTCAGGGTTTAAGCCCAGCCTGATAATATGTTCAGGGCTTTTTCCACTACATCTCAAGTAGAAGTTAGCAAGAGTCACTGAGAATTAAGGAGAACACAATGTACTCTTCTGAGTCCCTACAACATTTGTGTTGGGGAAAAAAAAAGAGCCATTCTCAGGGGTAAGTGAAATCCAGCACTGACAACCAGAGGGCTCTGATTTCCAGTTTCAGCTCGGGAAATTGGTTATTAAAAAGGCCTGGTGGCTTCCTCACCCAGTATTTTCCCGTAGATTCGTGGCTCACTGCAGCCTACATCTTCTACACCCTCCCCAACACAAGCCCCAGGATTTTTGTGGAGGCAGCAGGGATGTGATTAAGGTACCTGTGTTTTGGGTTTCTTTGCAGAGCTCCTGCATCAGTTGCTGAGTGGTCAGAGCTTTGTAAAAGATGGCCCTAGCAGTGTGTGCCAAGCCCCTTCTGAATATTAGTTGGTGGCTGGACTGGGACTGAGTGACACTGGCTAGGCTTCTCAGCAGGAGGGGCTGAGGACTGTATTGTGACCCTCCCCCCTTCCCCTTTCTTTATTGATGAGCATGGATCACCTTTCATTCGCAAGTGAAGGGACCACAGTTCACACAACCTCATCTAACAACAAATCTCTCCAAGTATTTCTGGTAGAGATTGATTTGAGGTCCCTGTCAGCCCCCCAATCTCCATTTCTCCTGCACTTTCTAGGATTTTCCTCTCCTCTGCTTCACTTCAGTTGATAATAGGGGTACAACAAAAAGAATTGCTCCCACTAGCCTAGGTTCCTTGTCGTCTCTTGAGCACCCTTTGTACATACCCAGCCCCAAGACTTGGCTTGTGTCCTGTCTTCTCCACTCATCCCATCTGCATGCTTTAAGGATCAGTTCAAACTGTACTTCCTCTGCAGCTAGGCTCATCTGTGATAGCTGCTTGTCTGACACTTATCCTATAGGACCTATGGCAGATGCCGTTTCAGCATCCCTACCATGTAACCCCTCAGTACGCACCTCTGATTCCTGTAAACACAAATGGTGACTTCTTACTGGGAACACTTGCTGCTCCTTGCCTGTGGTTTATCTTTGGTGGAAGCGTGCTCAGCCCATGTGCAGGACAGCCCAGAGTGCTGAGTAGTTAATGCCCCAGAAGCAGCCTTCAGCCAGTGATGATCGTAGATAAATTCCAGTTTCTTCACCCTTCAGTAGGATAACTCTGAGATGTGTTGTACGGTGTGTCCCAGAGGTCCCCATCAGGATTGAACAGTAAGCTCCTCAGTAATGTACCTTTGATTGGCTTCATTCCCCTCCTGTGCTTATTTCTTCTCTCCTTTACCAGAACTTCCTGGGATCGTCTCCCAAGGA
Source organism: Heterohyrax brucei (assembly GCA_028571685.1). Classification (NCBI taxonomy): domain Eukaryota; kingdom Metazoa; phylum Chordata; class Mammalia; order Hyracoidea; family Procaviidae; genus Heterohyrax; species Heterohyrax brucei. The sequence goes on along the minus strand of CM053166.1, from coordinate 30,865,720 downwards.
AATTTCTTATACTTGATTCCTTGTCTCTGTATCTTTTTCTAGAGGAATCCAACATAAGACAGGCCCTTTAGTTTAATTGTCCTTTAAAGAGATTGTTTTCTCCATTTGTGCTGCAAATTCCTTTGTGAAGTAGGGTGGAGAACAGTTCCTTCTCTTGATTTATAATATTTATGGAGTAGCTACTGCATATAAAACACTGTGCTGGATTATACAGGGGGATTACAAAACAAGTGACATAGTTCTTGGCCGCTGGGAATTGTGATGTAAAATTGGATTTTAATATCAAAATAACAATCCCAAAATTTCTTTACAGTTTCTCTCCTTTTTTTTTTAAATTTATTGTGCTTGAGGTAAAAGTTTGCAGTGCAGATTAATTTTTTGTTCAAAAACTTATACACAAATTGCCTTGTTTTATAACATTGGTTACAGTTACCACAGTCTGTCAGCACTCTTCTGCTTTCCCTTTACACCCCAGATTCCCTGTATCTATTCGTCCAGTTTTCCTGTCGCTTCCGGCCTTCTTTTGCTTTGGGGAAAGTGTTGCTCATTTGGTCTCATATACTTGATGAACTAAGAAGTGTGTTCCTCAACTGTGTAATTGTTTGTTTTATAGGCCTGTCTAGTCTTTGGCTGAAAGGTAGACTTCAGAGTGGCTTCAGTTCTGAGTTAGCAGTGTACCCAGGGGCCCTAGTCTCCAGGGTTCCTCCAGTGTCTGTCAGACCAATTAAGTCTGGTCTTTTTTTGGTGACTAGGAATTTTGTTCTATGTTTCCTCCTACTCCCTCCCTTGCCCTCTATTGGGATCCCTGTCACAGCTGTGAGTGATGTAGCTGGGTACTGTGTAGTGCTTCAAGGCTCCGGTTGGTGGAGGCTGCAGTTCATTTGTACTTTGGACTAATATTTCCCTTGTGCATTTGGTTTTCCTCCTTCTCCTTTGCTCCAGACAGGAAGGAACCAACAGATGTATCTCAGATGGCCTCTTATGAGCTTTTGAGACCCTAGATGCTACTCACCAAATAGGATGCAGAACATTTTCTTTATGAACTGTTATGCTAATTGACCTAGTTATCTCCTGAGACTATGATCCACAGCCCTCATGTCAGTAACTCAGTCCCTCAAGATGTTTGTACATTATCTAGGAAGCTTCTATGACTTTGCCCTGATCATGCAGTGCTGACCTCCCTGCCATTGTGTATTGTCTTTCTCTTCACCAAAGTTACCATTTGTTTACTATCTAGTTAGTGATTTTCCTTCCCTACATCTCCCCTCCCTGTAACCATCAAAGAATTTTTTTTCTGCATGTAGACCTTTTCTTTTTAAAAAAATAATAGTGATCTTATGTAATATTTGCCCATTTGTGACTTACTTTATTTCTGTCAGCATACTGACCTCCAGATTCATCCATATTATGAGATGTCTCATGGATTCATCCTTGTTTTCTATTGTTGTATAGTATTCCTTCATGTGCATGTACTATATTTTGTTTATCTATTCATCTGTTAATGGGCTCTTAGGTTGTTTTCTTTTTTTTTTTTTTTTTTTGCTATTGTGAATAATGCTATTTTCTCGCTGTTATTTTAAATTGGTATACTAACAAAAGCAACAACATGGTAACACCGAAATTCAGAGATGACATATTGCCTGCTATTCGGTTTTAGCCATATTAGCTGATCATCTGAATAAAATGATACCCATCAAATCTCATTTTATTGTCATGTTGTTTTCTGTATTCATACATAGTATAATAGATGGTAGTCAGAGCATAGAAACAATTTTGAGTTCTGCTTTTACAAATTATCACTCTACTATGTACATGTTTCTATTTCTTGGAAAATCTTCATGATTTTTGTGAATAACTGCATGGTACTGATCTGTGGTACTGTATCATAAGGCTGGAAGAAGGAGAGTGGGTGGAGAGGAGGGGAAAGGAGACTATTGGGAGGATGGGACATGTATGGAGCAGAGAGGAATAGTGTGCTGTCACTGGACAGGGAGAGCAGTGGAAGCTGCATATAGGTGGTCATGTAAATTTATACGGGAATGTACATTTTCACTCAGTCATAATAAAAAAATAAATAAAATTACATAATAGTTTACATGTTATGAAACATTTAGATCGTTTAATATTTTTCACTATTATATATTTCAGTGAATATTTCTTGACATGTAGCTTGTCTTTTCCTATACAAATGTTTCCTCTTTATAAATTCTCAGAATTAAGATTACAAGCACCAAACAGTCTCGATATTTTTGTGGGTATTCTTGTTTCTGGAATTTTTGTTCTTTTTATTCTTTATGGTCTCTAGAACAGAGAAAGCCGTTTAAATCTACATTATGGGGATGGTGGGTAGATGGCAGTAAGATACTGTGTATCCCTCAAACCTTTTTCTTATGACCCAATACAAAAAATAAATACAATAAAAAAAACCCACTGTTGTCAAATTGATTCCAACTCATAGCAACCCCATAGGGTTTCCAAGGCTGTAAATCTCTGCCAAAGCAGACTGCCACATCTTTCTCCCACAAAGCTGCTGGTGGTTTCAAGAAACTGATCTTTTGGTTAGCAGCCCATCACCTTAACCACTGCACCACCTGGGATACTTTAGAGTGGGTTAACGTAAGAGACAAGTTGATGATCATGTTAGCATTCACTGAGAGGCTGGCTGTGAGGAACCAAGGTACAGAGTATTGAAGCAGGAGGACCATGTTGGAACAAGGGTCCCAGTGCCCTTTGTAGGGGACTATGTAGAGTGTTGCAAGCAGCATGAGACAGACAGGTCAGAAAACTGCCAGCCTGAGAGAGGTGAGTTTTGATTCATGCTGCCCTTGGCTGCCTGGGCTTAGCAGACTTAGGCTAACCAGGAACTCTCAGCAGGTATTGCTTGCCTGCAGTTGGGTGGTGATTTCAATGTGTCACCTCCTGTGATCCCTGACTCACCTGACATTTTGCTGATTGTCACAAGGAGGAATTCTAGGTGTTCTTTGTCTAGTGGGCTGCAGTTAGGAATGGTGGTCTGCTACAGAAAATCTCTGACACCCCTAACTCCATAGCTTTAATCTAAACAGTGCACAGGACAAAATATACAGTGTTAAACCATTTTGACATCCATATTTGATTAGCTAATTCATTAGTTACTCCGTTCATTTTTAGTTAACAAACACCTATAAACATTTTTTTGAGAGCTTGCCACATGTCGGTCATTGTTTCAGATACTTGGAATATTAAGATCAGCAGTACTTGGTACCAGCTCTTGAGAGAGTAGTCTGTAACACAGTACTACACTGTGACTTCTATAGAAATCCAGAGTAAGAAAAGGAAGTCAAAACTCCAAATTAGTTTTGTAGGCTATACTCCAGCAAGTTCTAAAAAGGATTTCAGAATCCTCAGCCAAGGCAGGAACCCTGCTGGGATAGTGGTTAAGAGCTTGGCCACTAAGCAAAACGTTGGCAGTTTGAATCCACCAGGCGTTCCTAGGAAACTCTATGGGGCAGCTCTGCTGTGTCCTGTAGGGTCACTGTGAGTCGAAGTTGACTTGATGGCAGCAGGTTTGGTTTGGGTTTTAACCGAGGGCATGTTGTGGCTAGCTCTTGTATACATATTCTCCCGTTTGAAAGCATATCTTTAATACCCTTTAACTCTTCATTTAAACCTCACCTTAGTCTGTAACTTCTTCCTTCAAAGCCCAACTCAAAATTTACTCAGATATCCTTGTAGTTATAACCCTTCTGTTGTGATTATTCATATATATAGGATGCCTTGATATTTATGGTGGGCCATTCATTTATGCTAAATATTTAGACTTGGGGATATATAAATATGTATATTTTAATGTAAATTTTAGCTAAATGTAATAGCTCGTGTTATAAGTGTATAGCTGAATGTATTTTCACAAATTGGACATACTCATGTAGCCGGTACCTAGATCAATAAACAAACCATTTGGAGCAACCAAGAAGCCCCTTTTACAACTGCCTTCCAGTTACTGCTCTTCCAAGGGTAATCACTAACCTGACCTCTGATACCACAAATTAAGGTCCACTCTTCGGACACGAATGGATTGGACTTGGTGATGCAGAGTGACCATATATTGGATGCACTTTATGATTCTGTACATCTATAGGATATCATCCTGCTGACCTCTGGCTGGAGGATGGAAAGTGGGTAGAGAGGAGGGGAAAGGAGACTGTTGGGAGGATGAGACATGTATGGAGTTTTGGCTGATTTTGAACTTCATATAAATGGAATTATGTGGTCTGTATTTTCTTGTGTATATATGTATGTGTGCATACATATATATGAAGTTCAAACACATGTCACATATATGATATATATCTATTGCCATCGAGTCAGTTTCAACTACACACACACACAGAGAGAGAAAACACTCATTAGAATGGATAACATGAAAAATACAGGTAAGACTAAATGTTGGTGAGATTTTAGAGCTACTGGAACTCATACAGTACTGCAGGGAATGAAAACTGATGCACTTTGGAAACCACTTGGCAATATCTACTAAAAGTCAACACACATATACCCTATGATCCAGCAATTCAAATTCTAGTTATATACTCAATGGATGTATGTTCACCAGAAGATATTTACAAGAATGTTAATAGCAACACTATTCATAATAGCCAAAAGTTGGAAAGAAACCAAATGGTCCTCTATGCCAAGAAGCCAAGTGCCGTCGAGTCGGAGTAAACTGAAAATTTTATTGTGTTATATTCATATAATGAAAAAGTATACAATTATGAGTGAATAAACTACAGCTACACCCAATAATGTGAATAATATCTGAAATAAAATGTTGAGAGAAATAAGCTAGTCACAAGACAAAACAGACCACATAATTCCATTTATATGGAGTTCAAAACCAGGCAAAACTAATTTGTGTTATTAGAGGTCAGGTTAGTGATTACTCTTAGAAGAACAGTGTCTTAAAGGTAGCCAAATTGACTCAATGTCAAGGGGTTTTCTTTGGTGTGTGAGTGTGTGTATTGCACATCACGTTTTGATTTGGGTATCTGTTTCTTCACTGCAACTGTGACCTCTGTCTGTAGAATCTATCTTTTCCATGTTTTGTAAATTCTGATTCTGCAGTACAATGATCTGTGCCAAATAGTCAATAGGCTGTTGCTATTGGCTCTGTAACCAAGAATGGTGAAACATTAGGCTGATGATGCGAAATTTGAGAATGAAAGTGAATTATCTCTCCTTATTTTTATAAACCCACTGCTGTCTAGTAGATTCCAACTCATAGCTACCCTACAGGACAGAGCAGAACTGCCCCATAGTTTCCAAGGAGCACCTGGTAGATTTGAACTGTCAACCTTTCTATTAGCATCTGTTGTACTTAACTGATACACCACCAGGGTTTCCATTCCTTTTATAGCTCTTTAATTTCAGTAATGCTGAAGGCTCTACAACCTTAAGAAAACCCCTCAGTGTGGTTAAGATAAACAATAATCAGAGAACAAGTTGCTAGAAGGGCAAAGTGTAAAATTTTTAACATGTTAAGCAGGAGTGTTTCTTTGCAGTGTTGTGAGGGCAGCTGTGTTGGTTGACATTATTTTCAGGCTCCCCTTGGCTTTTTTGAATCATCTTCTTGCCTTTCTTCTCATGTTCTCATGTTCCCAGTGAAAGTTACGTGATTTCTGTTTTGCAACCGAAGGTCCAAACCCATTCTCATTAAGGAGTCTTACGAAATTTATACCTCACTTGGAATTTTAAGTAATGTGATCCAAAGGCTCATTTAGTCTCCTACATTCATAGAATGTTGATGTTGGATGTTGTTGTTGTTGTTGTAAGGTGCTGTCCAGTTGATTCCAACTCATAGTGACCCTATGTGCAACAGAACAAAACTTTGCCCAGTCTTGGGCCGTGTCTGCAATCATTTTTATACTTAAGCCCATCGTTGCAGCCACTGTGTCAGTCCATCTTGTTGAGGGTCGTCTTCTTTTTTGCTGACCTTCCACTCTACCAAGCATGATGTCCTTCTTCAGGGATTGATCCCTCCTGGCAACATGTCCAGAGTATGAGAGATGCAGTCTCACTGTCTTTACTTTCAAGGAGCTCTCTGGTTACTAGCGAGTACCTTGGAATTCATCTAACCTGGATGTGTTGACCTAAGTTCCATAAATGACCTTCAAAGATATATAAATCCTTTGAAACTGAATGCAGAATTTTCTCAAGATAACTGTCATCTATTGGTGCTGTAACAGAAGTACCACAAGTGGATGGCTTTAACATGGAGAAATTTATTCTCTCACAGTCTGGTGGGCTACAAGTCCAAATTCAGGGCATCAGCTCTAGGGGAAGGCTTTCTCTGTTGGCTCTGGAGGAAGGTCTATGTCATCAATCTTCCCTTGACCTGGGAACATCTCAGCGTAAGAACCTGAGGTCCAACAGATGCAGTCTACTGCCAGCACTGGTTTCTTGTTGATAGGAGGTTCTTATGTCTGCCTGCTTGCTTCTCTTATATCTCATTTCATCATAGTGATAGGGTTTGCAACACATAGGGAAATCATATAAAATGGATGGGCAGTCACAAAATACTGGGACTTATGACCCAGTTAAGTTGACAGATAATTTTTGAGGGACACAATTCAATACATGACAACAACCCATAACCACTGGGAAGACTCATTTTTTTCAGCTGAGGAACTATTTTTTTCCTAGAAGTAGGCAGAAAATGAAAATTCTTAGGCACACTGAACTTGGCTAGAATGCTGTGATGAAGATTGAAGACTAAAGCTATCAGGATGGATTACTCTTCAACATAAAGAAAACAAAAATCCTCACACATGGACCAAAAAGCAAGTATTGAAGCTGTCAGAGATTTCGTTTTACTTCAATTCCCATTCAATGTCCGTTCTCTTGTCTTGGAGGAAGTACAGCCAGAATGCTTCTTAGAAGGGAGGATAGCAAGACTTCATCTCAGGTACTCTAGACATGTTATCAGCAGGGACTGATCCCTGGAGAAGGACATCTGCTTAGTAAAGTAGAGGGTCAGTAAGAAAGAGGAAGACTCTCAACAAGATGAATTGACACAGTGGCTACAAAAATGAGCTCAAATGTAGCAACTATTGTGAGGATAGTGCAGGGCAAGACAGTGTTTCATTCCATTGTACACAGGGTCATTGTGAGTCAGAACCAACTGGAGGGCACCTAACAACAATATGTTAGAAGGAATTAATTGGAGTCTAGGAGGAATGGAAGATTTCAAGGGCATTATCATTTTCCTTCCTCAACTTTGGGACCATGTGTACTGGCCTCCTTTTTTCCTTCTTTCTTCTCCCGTCTTTCTGCTGTTCCTCTTGGCACTTTTTTTTTTTTTTTGCTGCCTTAGGTTTATCGTGAGTACTTGTGTCTAGTGTTTTTCTAATGTTTTCTTTCTTTGTCTAAACTTTTAATGTGCATATGAAGTGATCAGACAATATTACAATTAGTTAAAGCCAAGCCAAAGGGGTAACAAATATAGAAAGGTCTATAGAGGGTCACCTATTTTAGATCAGTTATGAAGTAACAGTTCCCACAAGATTCCACTGATATGAGTAGTCAAGAAAAGTATGTCTTGTAATGTATGCACAGCTTTATCTACCTTTCAGCTAAATCTCAATTTTAAACTAGAAATGTATCTCTGGTCTGTTTTTTAACATCTTAGGAAAGTTGTAGCTGTGAAGCTAAATATAGTATCTAGTGTAGTTCCTGTCTTTGTCTCAAGTGTTTTCTTGGGTGATCAGAGGGAAAGAGAAAGAAATAACTCACAGTAATGCTGAATGCATTGTTTGGATTTGGAGGATAAATTGATAGCAAATAGATTAAGTGTTTTAATACAGAAGGGGCCTGGAACAATTAAGCTACTTAAGCATGAATTGTCCTTACTCATCAAACTTAAAGGAATATCCAAGTGACAATATTGGTTCTTTTAGAGCAGTAATTTGAAATGTAATATGTTAAATTCGGAAGCATATCTAAAAATTTTTGCATCACCAGCAACAGTTCTGAAAGAGTCACTTCCATTAGTTACAAATCAGTTAAGTAAATAGCACTCCCCACTATTGATTCTGGTATGGTACAGCCTTGTGTTAAGAGTTTAGACTCTATATTCATATTTTCTGGGTTTGACTGCCTACTCTGTAGATAATCTTTACAAAAGTAAGTGTAGGGGTTTAGTGGAGCGGGCCATTGTTATAAGTCACGCCTTATAAAACTTTATGCATCTCTTGTTGAATTCCAGTGAAAATATGTAATTTCAGGATGGATTATTAAAGTCCTTAAGCCTGTGGTCCTTAAGACTTTTAAGTGTTTATTGGGCACAGCTATGTTCATTAGTTATTTTTCCAGTGACATATGTTGTATTTACTATAACAATAATGAGAGAATGCTCAACATAGTATGAAATAAAAAGCACGACACTAGTTTTACTTCTTGGTCTGCAATTAATTGTAAGATTTTCGTGTTCTTTGGCTTGCAAGTGACAAAAAATTATTCAAATTATTCTAAGCACAAAATGAATTATTTTGTTCAAATAAATAAGAACTACAGAGTTTCAGAACTGGTTTGATACTGGGATACAAAGAGTGCCACCAGGAACCATTTTCTTCTTCTTTTGGTTCTGTTTTCTGCTGTCGTAAGCTTTATGCTCATGTGGATTCTTCCTGCATGGCAGCAATGATGGCTCCTGGAAAATCTAGATTAATTTTGTTCCCAATGATGATGGTACCATAAAACAGAGAACATCTTTTTTCCATTTGCTCTAGCAAAAGTCACAGAGAAGGCTCTGATTGGATTAGCTTGAGTCACATGCTCATTTTTGTAACACTGTATCCTCAAGGATGGAGTATCTGACTCACTGTATAGTGGTGATGGAGGCATCAACCCCATAGTTTCTCATTGAGCATTTTATCCAATAAGAGGTGGTTATTACTGCAGGAAGTATGCTACCCATTGCCATTGAGTCAATTTTGACTCACAGTGCCCCGGTATAACAGAGTAGAACTTCCCTATAGGGTTTCTAAGGCTGTAATCTTTACAGAAGCAGACTACGGCGTCTTTCTCCCACAGGAAGTATGCTAGGAAGACAATTATAGCCAGGTTGAACGTTAAAGTTGGAGGGGACCTTAGATATCTAAACCAGTTGGTCACAGCCCTAACTACATGTTAGAATTGCTTGTGGAGCACTAAGAATGGTCTTTAACTAAGATCTGTTCCAGAGACATTTTTTTGTTATAAAAAATTACATATAACACATTTGCCAATTTAACATTTTTCACGTGTACAGTGCAGTGACACCAGTTGCATCAATCATGTTGTACAAGCATCACCAATATTCATTGCCAAATTTTGCACCATCATAAAAAAAAGTAATTCTTAAACACTGATTCCTCCTTTCCCCTCCCTGCTAACCATTGTTAAACTCTGTTCTCTATACATTTACCTGTTGTTGGTATTTTGTATTAGTGAGATCATATGATATTTGTGCTTTTGTGATTGACTTACTTCACTCAGTATATTGTTTTCAAGGTTCATCCATGTTGTAGCATGTATTAAGACTTCATTTCTCTTTACAGCAAGATTTTGACTGGGGTGAAACTCAGGCATTGGAATTTCTAAAAAGCTCCCCATGAATTCTAAGGTGTAGGAAGCATTGAATGCCAGTAAATTTATATGGGGATGTACATTTGCACTCAGTCATAATAAATAAATAAATAAATCTGTTGCCATTGTGTTGATTCTGACTCATGGCAACCCCATATGTTACAAAGCAGAATTGGGCTCCATAGGGTTTGTTGACTGTATTCTTTATGGCAGGCAGTCAGACCGTTATTCTGTGATGCTCCTGGGTGGATTTGAATCATCTAAGAGCAAACCATTTGCACTACCCAGGTATCGAAACCCACTATAATGTCCTTGAAGTTAAAAGAAGTTAAATGGCTTGCCCAAGGCTATGAAGCTAATATGTGGTGGCGTTTGCTGTAGGCCTAGTGATTTTTCTATTACACAGTGCTTCCTATTTCGTTACCTTGGCAAATTCTATCTCCCTTTCTCCCCTGTTACCATTCCTCTGCCAACTTCCCCCCAACCCATTTTGACATAACAAAACAAGCAATCTGATTCTGGAAAGGAAATGGTATGTTTTGGCTCCCAGAGGTAAATTACATCATATGAACAAGTATTTTCCTCCAAGGGGAACATATTTTATTTAGCCTACTTCACAGCACCATGGGGGTTCAACAGAGATGTTAAGCAGCAGAAATTCTTTAGAGAATAAACAAGGCATTGTTTTGAAAGGGCATGATAGCTCTTTGGAAATATAAAGTGAAAACAAGTTTAGGAAGCTCCTGAATCTTGGAAATGAACTTTGGAAATGAATTTTGAGGTCTTGGGGTTTTTCTGGCACATACGATTTATTTCTAAGATAAAAGTCTTAAGTCTATTTTTCAGACTTGTAGGTTTCTGATGAGCTTTTAAAGAACAGTATTACAGAGATATTTGTGAGAAATTGTAAGGTTACATTGGAAAGATGCAGAATTTTCTTTATAATAAATATTTTTTTTACCTTGACCTCTGGCTGGAGGAAGGAGAGTGGGTTAAGAGGAGTGGAAAGGAGGCTGTTGGGAGGATGAGACATGTATGGAGCAGAGAGGAATAGTGTGCTGTCACCGGACAGGGAGAGCAGTGGAAGCTGCATATAGGTGGTCATGTAAATTTATACGGGAATGTACATTTTCACTCAGTCATGTTAAATAAAAAAATAAAAATAAAAAAAAAACTAAACGGGGTAGGCCTAAGATAGTAATCAGACACTTCAGTGATCCCTCTGACAACAAAGATAAAACAACAAAAAACAAGTGAATCGGTTATATATGACATTTTAGGAACCCTGAACATGAAAGGGAAAATTGAAAAATCAGATGGAACAACAGGGAATAGGTCCAGAAGTACCTAGGATGGACCAGATCTGACCTGGCAGAAGTTGGCACCCTACAGGAGGATTTATGACAACCAGGGTGGTGAACATAGTGGTAGTGTTTGGAGAGCATCTTCCTCAGAGACAGAGACTTAAGGTGGGGAGAGCACACCCATGCCTCCAGAATCAGCAAAAAGTGGCATTCAGTCATCAAAAGTTAAGCGGTTTGCATCTAACCTACCATGTGTGGATCTAAAACTTTTATTTGGACTAAACCTCTCTCCCTTTTCATAGTGCTTCCCCCTTCATTCTTTGCCTTGCACCAGGCTCCACATTCTGACACATTACCTGGGCTGGAATTAGGACTCCCTTATTCATGCCCTTAGCCATTCTCCTGGACTTGGAGAGAGAACAATTTAACAAATGGGGAATAAAAGAAAATCTGCCTGCTCCCTAAGCCAGGAACTCAGTGCAGAAAGAGGTCCTTTGTATAGGCACAGGCATAAGGGGTCCGTGGACCTTGAAAGCCTTTCAGCACTGTATATGGCACCCAGTGCACCCATTGTTCTGTAGCAAAGGCACACAGGAACAGGAACAAGCCTTCCTTACAGACACTCACAGATGCCTGCCAGCCTCCTGCCCTTCTCAACACATGCAACCGGTTACCTGTGTTTATACTAATTACTCTTGCCCATCTAGGACTGTAGGAGACAGCCTGCACCACACACTTGCTGACTGATACCTGGGCATCTGAGCCAAGTACATATAAGAAAAATAAGTGGATGGTTGGGCCCACATGTCTAGTAATAGCTCTAACCATCTTGTGACAGAATGTTAGAACCTTTAACGCACTGGTAATCAAACAAGCTCACACGACCAGTCTATTTGGGAATTTCAAAACAAAACAAAAAAGGAGGTTAAAAGACAGTAAGCAAAAATAAATACACTTAAAAGCTTATTGAGTCCCAGAGACAACAGCCAATATAAAATCACTTAAAGAGACAGACCATAATGGCTTCAGAAAGCAGCCAAAACAAAGAATCAAGAAATTTTCCAGAAGTAGAGAACTTCCTGGAATTATCAGAGGTAGAATACAAAAGTTTAATATTTAGACCTCTTAAAGAGATGAGAAAAGAGATCAGCCAAAATGCAGCACAGCATATTGAAAAATTGAACAGGCTACAAGAAACGCTTGAGAGATAACAATCAGAAATTCAGCAGATTAATAATAAAATTACAGAATTAGACAACTCAATAGAAAGTCAAATAACCAAAACTAAGGCAATGGAATGCAGAATTAGTGACACTGAGGATAAAACAATTGACACTAACATATTTGAGGAAAAATCAGATAAAAGAATTTTTAGAAATGAAGAAACACTAAGAGTTATATAGGACTCTATGAAGAAGAATAATATATGAATGATTAGAGTAGCAGAATGGGGTGGGGGTGATAGCAGGAAATAGAGAATTGTTAAAGATTTTTGACAGAAAACTTCCATTATCATGGAAGTTGAGAAGACATGTATCTAAGATGCTCACAGAACTCCTCCCAAGAGAAGGATATCAAGACATAATCAAACTTCCTGAAACTAAAGATAAGGAGAGTTTTAGAAATAGCTAGGGATAAGTGAAAAATAATATTCAAAAGAGAGTTAGTTAAGACTAAGTTCAGGCTACTTAGCAGAAACCATGCAGGCAGGAAAGAAATGGGATGACATATATAAACCCTTGAAGGAAAAAAATTGACGGACAGGAATTACATAACCAGCAAAATTGTCTTTCAAGAGTGACAGTGAAATTAGGACATTTCCAGGTAAACAGAAATTTAGGGAATCTGCAAAAATCAAACGATAGTTACAAGAAATACCATCAAGAGAGTCCTTTGGTTGGAAAATCAGCAACATCAGATAATAACCTAAGACTAGAACCCAGGACAGAGCAAACAGATATGTATTAACCCTGATAGAGAAATTACAAAAGTAAATTAAAGCTGAAATATTGAAAATAGGGAAACAGAGATGCCAATATGTAAAAGATGACAACATTCTAACAAAAAAGAGGGACTGAAAAACATAGTCATAGAACTTTTCATATGGTGAGGAAGTCAAGATGATACAAAGAAATTAAAGACTGATTTAAATTTAGTGTTAAAGTCTCCCACTATTATTGTTGAGTCATCTAACTCTCTTCTGAGCGTAGTCAGTGTTTCTTCAACATATTTAGGTGCTCTGGAATTAAGTGCATAAATATTTAATATAGTTAAGTCTTGCTTGTGTACTGAACCTTTCAGCAATAAATAGTGACCATCTTTGTCCACGATGGTGGATTTGACATTAAAATTGATTTTGTCTGAGATTAGAATTGCCACCCCTGCTCTTCTTTGTTCATCGTTAGCTTCATATATATTCTTCCATCCTTTAATTTTCAGTTTGTTCCTGTCTTTAGGTCTCAAGTGAGTTTCTTGTAGACAACATGTGGATGGGTCGTGTCTTTTGATCCAAGATGACACTCGGTGTCTCTTTACTGGAGCATTCAGTCCGTTGACATTCAATGTAATTATTGATAGGTATGTGTTCACTGCTGCCATTGTGATATGTTTATTTTTATGTTGATGTTTTCTCTGTTGTTCTTATTAGTCTGTTCTGGGACACTCTTTTTTGTGAGTTGATTTTTCACCTTTTTCAGAGCTGGTTTTATAGTTGTTGAGACTCGTGTGTTAGCTTTCTTGAAATGGTATGATACATCTTTGTTGTGCTTTACAGATGCCCCTATGAACCCCCTTAATAAACTATTTATAAACCCAATTTTAATTACTACCAGTCTTGTCATCTTCCTCTCCATCTGGAAGGACTATAACGACTGTAGTACATCCCTCTTTTTATTATGATGACACCATAGTTTTCATGATGATCACTCGATTGCTTCTTTCCATATCAAAGCTGTGATTTACTTTGGAGCCTTCCGTAAATGAGTAGAGTATTGAATAGTGTGTTGTTCTAAAATATAAAGTTAGTGGTTTTGTTCTTCTAAGCCAAAGGCAAGAACTTCTTTCAGTATTTCTTGTAGTTTGGGTTTGGTTTTTACAAAGTCTCTGAGTTTCTGTTTATCTGGGAATGTCTTAATTTCATTTTTGTATTTGAAAGACAGTTTTGCAGGATATATAATTCTTGGTTGGAAGTTTTTCTCCTTCAAGACTTTGAATGTGTCGTGCCACTGTCTCCGTGCCAGCATGGTTTCTGCTGAGAAATCTGACGAGAGCCTACAGGGTTTCCCTCTGAATGTTAGCCTTGCCTTGAGTCTTGCTGCCTTTAAGAGTTGCTACTTATGTTTCATTTTGTTAAGCTTGATTATAATATGTCTTGGAGTCTTTCTTTTGAGATCTATATTGGGTGGCATACGATATGCATCTGAGATGTCTATATTCTCTTCCTTCATGATTTCTGGGAAGTTTTCTTTCAGCAGCTCAGCAACAATACTCTCTGTGTTCTCAGATGTCTCACCCTGTTCAGGGACTCCAATTAATCAAAGGTTGTTCCTCTTAACAGAGCCCACATGCTTCTTAATGTTTCTTCATTTTTCTTGTTTCTTTTTTCTGATTTCTGCTCATAGACACTGGCATCAGTAGCTCTGTCTTCCAAGTCAGAAATTCTTTTTTCCATTTGTTCCATTCTGTTTTCTTGGCTTTGCATGGAAATTTCTATGTCTTTGATTTTCTTCTTGACCTGTTGGATTTCAGAGTACTGGTGTTCCATCAGATCGAACAACTTGCTTAATTTTTCACTTTGTTCTGCTGCATTTTGTATAAGGTCTAGAAGGGCTCTATATATAATCAATTTGTATTCACTTCCTGATGCTTTCATAAAAGTTTCTTCATCTGGAAAACTCCTTGGTTGCTTTGTTTGGGAGCCTTCTGAAGCCATGAGTGATTGCTTGCATGCCATAATTGTCTGTTGCTTTTTGGGTCCCATGTGAGTATGTAGAGGCTGGAAGAGGTACTGAGAGGATGGATTGCAAATGTTTCTCTAGGCTGTCTTCAAACGTAAAGCAAAAGGTATCTGACCAGTTCACAAGTCAGTTAGGTTTTCAGGTGTAGAGGTCCCTCTTCTCATCTGACAAAGTAAGCGCCACTATATCCAACCCCAGATGATAACAGACTAGTTCAGAATACAGCAGTGCTACTGCCCTGTTGGCCTCTACTGACAGGGCCTAGCCTTAGCCAACACTGCGTCGAGTACTGGTTTTGTGATAGGAAAGCGCTCTCCTGTGAGCAGGCTCTGGCTCCCAAGGTAAGAATTAGGTCCAGCTGCGGCCACCGTATCCAAGATGGCGCCCTCCACACAGGCAGCAGACAGAGGGGCTAACGGTGCCGAGAGGTAGTGATTCCTCTGCTATTGTTGCAGGGCCCCCAACGTAGGCAGCACTGTGCAAAATCACTACTTTTCTGTTGGAGAAGCGCTGTCTCGTTTGCAGGCGCTGGCTCCCAGACTAAGAACGAGGTCCCGCTAAAATCTCGGTACCAACATGGCGTCCCGCACCCTGACCGTGGAGTTCCGCACAAACCCCACCGAGGCAGCTACAAAACGAAAGGCTCAAAGTGTCTAGATTAACAGAGTCCCGAGCCTGGCTCTCAGAATATGGGAATTTTGCCTGCCTGTCCCCCCAGCAGCACGTCTGAGTCCAGCCGCCAGGCAAGGCCCAGCTCCGCCCGCCGGCCGAGACAGAGGCAAAAAAAAAAAGTCAAAATGGTGCGTTTACCTTCCGTCCGTGAGAGCCGGGGCTAGCCAGGAGCGGGAGTCAGCGAAAGAGAGGAGGTTTTTCGCTGAGTGGTATAAAGTCCCAATTAACAGCTCTGTGCCGCGTCCTGAGGCTGATTAAGTGCTCAGAAGGCTCTGTTTGATTGTCAATTCAGGTCTTGGTTTCCAGAGGGATGTGAGGAGACGTGGGCTTAG
Source organism: Heterohyrax brucei (assembly GCA_028571685.1). Classification (NCBI taxonomy): domain Eukaryota; kingdom Metazoa; phylum Chordata; class Mammalia; order Hyracoidea; family Procaviidae; genus Heterohyrax; species Heterohyrax brucei. The sequence continues at coordinate 30,849,853 of CM053166.1, read as the reverse complement.
TCGACCAGCTTGACTCCGCATCCCAAAGACTGATTTAAATTTAAAAAAATAGGGGTAAATGTTAAAGTAACCACAAAGGACAGTAACAACCCTACACATCAAAATAAAGACAAGAAAAAGAAGGTCTCAGCAAGTATAAAACCAACAACAATGAAGAATATGAAAACACATAAAAGTGGCTCAGCACAGAAAGTGAAGTAGAAGAAACTACCAGCAACACACAAAACACATCAAAGTAAGAGCACTAAATTCATATTCATAATTACACTGAATGAGAATGTATTAAGTGCACCAATAAAAAGACAGAGTAGCAGAATGGATTAAAAAATTAAACAGTATTTCAAATATTTAGAAAAGACAATAATATTGTAAATAACTATGTTTCTAACTGCAGGTTTTTCAAGGCTTCACATCTCAGTATATATGATATATAAAACTTTTTATTATGAAATATTTCAACAATACACACAGTAAAGTATATATTATAATGAACCTTCATATACGTTTTATTCAACTTTAACAATTGTCAATATTTTCCCAACCTGCTTTTGTCTATTATTCTTCCTTCCCCTTTTTTTTCTAATATGCTAAAATATTTTCAGAAAAATCTTAGACTTCATGCCATTTCGGTTGTAAATGTTTTGGTATGCACCACAAACTAAGTTCATTGTTTGTTTTTACATGTCATTATCATACCTGACAAAATTAATGAAGTTTCCTTAGTATTATTTAATACTCAATCTGTAATCACATTTCTCCAGTTTCTAGTTTTTTCTACAGTTGTGTGTTCTATATAGTAATTTTTTAAATAATTTATATTTGTAGAGAATATACACAACAGAACTTACACCAGTTGAATGATTTTTACATGTACAGTCCAGTGATGTTGATTGCATTCTTTCAGTTCTGCAACTGCTCGCCCCCTGCTTTTCTAAATTGCTCCTCCCTCATTGACATAAACTCACTGCCCCCTAAGATTCCCATCTGTTTCAATCATCTGGTGCTTCTGTAATAGAAAAAACTCAAGTAGATGGCTTTAACAAATTTCTTCTCTCACAATCCAGTAGGTTACAAGTCCAAATTTAGGGCATCAGCTCCAGCGAAAGGCTTTCTTTCTCAGCTCTGGAGAAAGGTCCTTGTTATCAATCTTTCATGGGACTGGGAGCATCTCAGCACAGGAACCTCAGGTCCAAAGGATGTGCTTTAATCCCAACACTGCTTCCTTGGTAGTATCAATTCCCTGTGTCTCTCTGCTGGTTTCTGTCTGTTACATCTCAAAAGAGATCAGCTTAACACACTATCCAATTTCATAGACCACTTCAGTGTTAACTGTTGCTAATCTTACTAAATCGTAGTGATAGAATTTACAACACATGTGAGAAATCCCATCAAATGACAAAATGGTGGGCAGTCATACAATACTAGGAATCATGGACCAGCTATATTTCTGTACACATTTTTGGGGGACATAATTCAATCCATGGCACCACCTAAACTTGTGAGTTAATATTTTCAGTTTGATCCCATGTAGGTAGATCTTAAAGGAACACAGTACTCATGGCAGACATTGTTTACTAGTGAAACTGATATTTGGTTTTAAGAAAACTTCAGGGAATATTTTTGGTTTAAGATTTAAGGTAGATTATCTCAGGTCAGTAATTTCAGGGGCTCATCCACGCTCTGTGGCTCTAGAAATTCTGAATTACATGAGACTTTGAAATTCTGTTCTGTATTTTTTTCCCTCTTTTCGATCAGGATTCTTCTGTAGAATCTTTGCTCAAACTCCAGTAATGTTCGTTGATGAAGGCAATTAGCCACACATTCCATGTTCTCCTCCTACTTCTGAATACCTTCTTCCTCTTCCTCTGTTGTTAAAATTAAATAGTGACCAACTGTACCTCGGATGGCTGTTTGCAAGTTTTAAGTCCCCAGACAATATGTAACAAACTAGGAAGTATCATGAATCAGAAGCACTAAACATGATAACAGGCCCATTTAATGTCCTGTTAAACCGTGGTCCTAAACTTCCAAACCAGGGAAATAAATCCCAAGAGGTGTTTGGTTGTGCAGCTATTGGTTTTTTTTTGGTCATTGTTATAGATGTATTTATCACACACATCTAGCCAATTCAACTTTTTACAGGTGTATAACTTGTTGACAGCAATTACATTAACCAGCTGTGCAACCTACCCTTAATCAGTGTGATTTTTTGTCACTGTAAACCTAAAGTCAGTACAGCATATGCAGTTACCTCCCTTTCCCCCTCCCACCCTTGCTAACTACTAATAAACTTTGCTGTCTACATATTTGCTTTTTCTTTTTTATATAAGGGAGTTCATACAGTATTTGTCCTTTTATGATTGACTTATTTCACTCAGCATGTTTTAAGTTCCATGTGTATTGTAGCATGTATACCTGTGAGTGGAATTGCTGGGTCATATGATAGTTTCATTTTTAGTTTTTTTTAGGTTTTCCACAATGGCTATATCATTTTGGATTCCCACCAGCAATGGATAAGTGTTTTAATTTCCCCACATTCTTTCCCCAAATTATTTATTTAGTTTTAAAATCTTTGCTGTCCTAAAACCATAAAAAAAAAACAACACAAACTCGTTGCCACCAAGTTGATCCCAGCTCATAGTGACCCTATGGACAGAGTAGAACTGCCCCACAGAGTTTCCAAGGAGTGCCTGGCAGATTTGAACTGCCAGCCTTTTGGTTACCATGGTTTCCATAGCCATCCTAGTGGGAATGAAATAGTATCTCATTTTGGTTTTGATTTGCATCTCTGATGGATAAGGATTTTGAGCATCTTGTCATACATTTGGTGGCCATTTGAATGTCCTGTTTGGTGAAGGGTATATTCAAGTCCTTCGCTTAGTTTATGAGTGGGTTATTTGACTTCTGGTTGTTAATTTGTTGACATTTTATATACATTTGGTTGTTAGACTCTTATCAGATATGTGGTTCCTGAAGATATTCACCCAGTTGATATCTTTTCTTTCTTTTTTTTTTTTGGCTAAGTCTTTTGATGGATATTTAAAAAAAAATATGAGATTTCCATTTATTCATCTTGTCTCTGCTGTTTGTGCTTTTATTATGTTAGATAATCCACTGTTAAAAGCTAAGTGCAGCAGTGTTGTTCCAGCATTTTCTTCTAATAATTTTATGTTATAATTTTTTACATTTAAGACTTTAATACATTTTCAAGTTTTTGTGTGTATGGTGTGAGGTATAGACCCTGTTTCATTGTTTCTGTGTGTGGAAATCCAGTTCTCCCAGCACTACTTGTTGAAGAGAATCTTCTTTCCCCATAAAATGGACTTAGCACCCTTGTCAAAAGTCAGTCAACCGTAACTGTATGGGTTTATTTCTAGGCCCACAATTCTGTTCCATTGGTCTGTGTGACTACTGTTATACCAGTACCAGACTGTTTTGATTGCTATAGCTGTATACTATGTTTTGAAATCAGGAAGTGTCAGTCCTTCTATTTGTTCTTATCTGTTAGCATTGCTTTAGCTACTCAAGGCCTCTTGCCAGTCTACATAAAGCTGGGAACTGGTTTTCCGTTTCTGTAAAAAAAGCTGTTGGGAGTTTCACTGGGATCGTGCTGAATCTTTAGATTGCTTTGGGTAGTGTTGACATCCTAACAATACTAAGTCTAATTTTTATGTTTTTTTCTTGGTTTGGGGTTCTCTGATCATGCTGGAGTATAAATCCAGACACCAAATCTGTGTGGAAACAAGTATAAAACCAAACTCAAACCCACTGTTGTTGAGTTGATTCCAACTTATAGTGACTGTATAGGCCAGAGTAGAACTGCCTCATAGAGTTGCCAAGGAGCACCTGGTGGATTTGAAATGCAGACCTTTTGGTTAGCAGACCTTTTGGTAGCACTTGAGACAGATGCAGGAATATAAATTTAGAGAAAATACCTTTTTTTCTTTATCACCCAGTGCGTGGACCATGAGAGACAAGTTTCCATGTCATATTTATCTGCTGATGGGTGGCTTTTCCTTATTCTCCTTTCAGTGTGGGTATAACCCTTCAAGAAACCTCAGTTTCTACTCCCTGTCTCAGGTGGGTCTAGTACCCCGTCTCCTGTCCCCACACAGGCACTAATTCCAGTCGTAGAGTAATGCTGTGTGCTCTATTTAAAAATGAAATTAAAAAATTTCAAATAAATAAAATGAAATCAAGAGAGACTTATTGGAAGGAAAGACAACTCAGGGTGGGTAGGCACTGATTCTCACAAAGTGGAATCCAGCACACTCTGGGGTGGTGAGACTACAGAAACAAACTTGTGTGGTGTGAACAAAGAAATTCAGATACACTGTTTTGACTGGAAGTTAACAACCATATATCAGCATAAGGTGAGTTATTTAGATGTGAGGCATTTGCTGTAATTGGTTTAAGGGGAAAACGTGGTATTTCTTCATTGGTTTGACATGCTTCATATCAAGGCTCCTTAGGAACAAGCTGATGTTAGTGTCAGGGCTCCTTGAGAGCAAACGGACAATATTCTTTCTTAACTTGGTTACAAAGACAAACATTTCCATAAATAGAAGATTAAATCTCTACCAAATTTAACTACTGCTGAGGCCCAAAGCAAAGTTTTATGATGGAGTCAGGCCCAAGCTTGAATTTAGCCTTTTCAAATATACCAGATACCTATATTTTGAAAGTCCCTACACATGAAATGTTGGTTAGTGAAAACTCATACCCTGTTAAAAGTGATAAATTTTATTGAAGGAAAGATACAGTTTAAACTGGGAAAATGCACAGTACACAAAGTAGAATTGCAGTATTCCTAGTAGTTAAGGAATTTAGGTAGTATTTGTATTGTTAAACCAGGAACTAAGGACATTATAGTCTCATTGGCTTACTAGTGATTTGTAAAAGTCAAAGGCAGGTTAACAAAAATGGGGGATAATAATGACTGGTGACCACAGCATTTGTATGTTTACGTGATTGCTTTAAAGTCTTTGTTGATGTGTTACCTGGTAATATATGTACTTTGTTGGTTAGTTGCTACTGGGGATTTTACAGGTGTCGTGTCTTGGGCTGAGTTCTCTAAAGAAGCAAAACCAATGAAATGTGTGTGTGTGTGTGTGTCTGTGTGTGTAGCGAGTGAGAGAGAGAGTTATCTCCAGAAAATAGCTCATGAGGTTGTAGAGACTGGTAAGTCCCAAGTTGGTACATAAGGCTTCTCCTAATTTATGTAGCCACAGGCACTAGTGAACTAAAGATTAGCAGGTCAGATGGCAGACCTCTGGTTCATGGGCTGCCTTGGCCAGTGACTCTAAGATTGACATGTAAGACTTTAGAGTGTTGGCTCACAGACTGGAGAAGCTGATGAATACCAAGATTGGCAGGCAGTATGGCAGAGATCTGGCTTAAGTCCCAAGAACCAGAGGGAAGATGATAATGGGCTAGATACAGAATCCAGCTGGATGCGGGATCCAAAACTCAATTGAGTTTTACCAGATTAACACTATATATGCATATTGGGTGCAAGCCACACCCGTGAGGATACTCTCCTTACAACTGATTAGCTGATCACATCACATCATACCATGGAGGATGACTACATCATTACATAATTGCTAAACTGCGTATCATAACTGCCAAACCACCAAGAATCATGGCCTAGCCAAGTTAGCACACAACCTTAACTGTCATAGTCCACCATTTTTCAACTTGGCACCTGTACCTGTAAAAACAAACCCATTGCCATTAAGTCAGTTCTGACTCATAGAGACCCTATAGGTTAGACTAGAACGGCTCCTGTAGAGTTTCTGAGGAGTGCCTGGTAGATGTGAACTGCTGACCTTTTAGTTGGCAGCTGTAGCCCTTAACCACTATACCACCAGGGCACCTGTATACATCTCCCTGATCATACACAATCCCTAGATAAAGATAGTTACAAAGTCATACTTGGGCCTAACATGATACTACTCACATGCATGAAACCAAAAATGCACTAGCCCTGTTTACATTTTATACTTTATAAGTAAAGAAAACAAAAATATTTGGGAAGCACATACAAGGAGGAAATACTTATAACAATTATAGTCCTTGTTTCTACAACTGGTCATATGACTGTGACTGATGTTTAGAACTACTTTCTTCCACTGCTCATTTTTTATTCCCTTTAGCCTCAACAAGCACCTCAGTTGGCTGGGGTCCTTTATGTGGTAGGATAACCCAAACTTTCATTCCTGAAGGGCCTGGGCCATTAACAGTAATGTTGGAATTGGGTTGCTATAGTTTTCCAGTGACTTGGATCACACAGCATGATGTTACCGAGAGACACCCCAAGGAATCTTCTGTGTATTGCAGACATACCTCTTCTTAACCTGAGTTATGCAACAGCAATCTGATATCCTCAGTAGTCAGAATAGGATCAGTCATATATGCCAATATGCTAATTCCCTTTACCTGTTGATCCAGAGACATGAGGAGCCCAAACTGGCCAGGTGGCATTCTTAACTTCCAGTTCAGTGGAACCCATGTTGTGTCTTCAGGTGAGAGCATTACTTCCTTTGAACTAAGACCTCTAGACCTGCAGAGAGTGGTGTTGCAGGGACAGGAAGCAAAAAGGTTTTGAGCAGATCACTAGGGGTAGTAATGAGTGGTCCCACTCCCATTTCTACCTCTTGATTCCTGGAACCGTGAGTCCTAGCTACAGGAGAAACAGTACCATACGAGGTCCAACAATTAAGTCCATGAACTTAATTCTTCTAAGTGCTGCATACCTCATTGCTGAATATCACTATAGTTACCTTTGAAGTACTCCCCTTGGGAAGCTATGCAGTGATGCTGGCACCTAGTCCAGCCCTCAAAGCAGTTTTGGAACTCTTTCTGGAATGGCCATTGCACACACACTAGCATGATGGCAAGTTCACAAACTTAATTGTATAGTTGTCTGTGAGGGAGTTTTTAGCCAATAAACAAATAACTGTATTGCAATACCCTCACTACTCACCTGATCTAGTCCCCAATGACTTTTTTCTTTACCTGAAAATAAAGGAAATATTGAAAGGAAGACATTTTGATGACATGCAGAATAGCAAGGATAACATGATGACAGCTCTGATGGCCATTCTAGAAAAAGAGTTCCAAAATTGCTTTGAAGGGTGCTGTAGGCATCGGCATCAGTGCATAGCTTTCTAAGGGGAGTGCTTTGAAGGTGGCCTTAGTGACATTCAGCAGTGAGGTATGTAGCACTTTTTCTAGGATGAATTTGAGAACTTAATTGTCATTCCTCATATATTGGACACTAATTTAGAGCATATATAGCCTCCTTGAAAACACTGCCACAATCCTGCAAGATGTTGCCACCTACTGGGCCCCATAATTATGTTTTTAGGAGGCCATTCCATTGTTTTATCAAGCCAGTTGCTTCAGGTGATAGGGAACATGGTAAGACCAGTGAATTCCATGAGCAGGAGCCATTACTGTACTTCATTTGCTGTGAAGTGTGCCCATCGATATGAGGCAGTGCTGTGTGGGATATCATGATGGTGGATAAGGCATTCTGTGATTCCACGGATGGTATTTTGGGTAAGGGAGACAAATCCATATCAAGAGTGAGTATTCCAGTAAGAACAAAGCACTGCCTTTTCCATGGTAGAAATGGTCCAGTGTAATCAGCCTGCTACTGGATTGCTGGCTGATTGCCTTAAGGAATGATGCCATGTCAAGAATTCTGTGTTGGTCTCTTCTGCTGGTAGATTGGGCATTTACAGTGGTTGTAGGCAAGTTGGCCTTGATGAGTGAAAGTTGTTGAACTCTTACATGATTTCTATACCTCCCAGCATGGCCACTTTGTTCTTGAGTCCATTAGGCATTGATATGAATAGCTGGGGAATGAGGATGATTTCATTCCATAGAATATATCATCTTATCCACTTGATATTTAAAATCCTCCTCTGCCAAGATTACCCTTTGGTGAGCATTCACATGAGACACAAATATCTTCATTACAGTCCATTCAGAGAGATCTGCCTATGTACCTTTTTTCATAATGCCACATCACCAATTTTCTAATCACAGTCGTTCCAGTTCCCAGCCAAACCATTGGCCACAGCCTGTGAATAAGTATACATTTGCACATCTGGCCGTTTTCCCTTTCAAGCAAAATGAGAAACCAGGCGTACTGCTTGAAGTTCTGCTCGTTGGGAGGATATCCCCTTCACCACTGTCATTCAGAAGACTGCAGAAAGGACCTGCAGGGCTGATTCTACTTCATGATAGTGCCTGCATGTCACAGAGAATCATGTTGAAACCAGACACAGGTTTTCTCTTCCTTAATCAACTGATCATAAGGCACTCCCCATGAGGCCATAAGTGCACACTGCAGAGCGCAGGTGATGTGATAGGAGTAGAGACCATGGGTATTCGATCGTTTCTTTACACATCTTACTTGTGCCTTCAGTTTATGCTTGGGCCTAATCTTGTATATACCATTTCCATTTAATGACAGAGTGCCACTGTGCCTGTCTGACTTTGTGACTGTGTGGCTCAGACAACATCTACTTCATGATGGGCTGCTTAGGCCACATGGTGACATGGCATATGGTTAAGTATTGAGTCTCTATTAAGGTCCAGTAACAGGTTAAAAGCTGTTTGACAAAAGGAGAGTAGTTATCTACCAAGGACAGCTGGGATTTACTCCAAAGTCCTAAGGGTCTGTTCTTTGATTCACCAATAGGGGGTCTGCCAAAGACTCCAGACAGCATCTTTATCTGCCATTTATACTTTAGGCACCACTGGTTCAGCTGGATCATATAGTGGCAGAGCAGTTTGCGTGGCAGTCTGAACCTACTGAAGAACCTTCTCTTGTTTTGGGCCCTACTTGAAACTAGCAACTTTTTGAGTCACTTGTTCAATAAGCCAGAGCAGCACATCCAAATGAAGGACATATTGCCTCTAAAATCTGAGGACACCCACCATATGTTGTGCTTCCTCTTTAGTTGTAGGAGGGGCCAGAGGTAATGATTTATCCTTCAGTGTAGTGGGAGTATCTTGAGATGCACCACACCTCCAAAACCCTATAAATTTCACTGAGGTGGAAGGTGCCTGAATTATTCTGGGATTAACTTCCCACACTCTAGAACAGAAACTTTTTTTTTATCAATAAGTTGAGAGTCATTGATACTTCTGTCTTACTAGGTCCAATCAGCATAAACTCTTCCACGTAATGAGCCAGTGTGACATCTTGTAAAAGCAAAAGATGGTCAAGATTCCTGCAGACTAAATTATGGCATAAGGTTGGAGAGTTGATACACTCTGAAGTAGGACAGCGAAGATGTATTGCTGGCCTTGCCAGCTGAAGATAGACTGCTTCTGGTGTTCCTTCAAACTGGAATTGATGCTAGCCCAGGGCTGAAACCAGTAGCAAAGCCAACTCTCCAGACAAAGATAGGACTGGACATAAGACATAGAGTGATGCTGGGGAAGTGTGTGCTTCTCAGCTTAAATACATACATGAGGCTGTTGGAGCAGTTCCTGTCCACAGGCAAGATGGGAGGGTGGAAAAGGGGGGACAGGAGTTGGTTGAATGAATATGGGAAGTACAGGGTAGAAAGGAGGAGTATGCTGTCACAGGGTAGACAGAACAGCTATAGTTGGATAGCAGTGTGTGGGGGGCATATATGGCACATTGACTTGGATTGCAAACTTTCTCTTAAGGCACAATAAAATAGTGGGGGGAAAAGCAGACTCAAGAAAAAGACATTAACCAGATCAGTAGCTGCATGCCAGTTATCAGGGGATATATTAATTTGTTCAAGTAGCGGAAGCATATCTGGAAATGCAGCTGCAGTTGTAGTCACTACCGGGTTAAGTATATGGTTATCCACTGTCTTTTTTCAAGATCTATCTTGTTTTTGCACAGGCCAAATAGGCAAATTGAATGGGGATATAGTATAAATCACCACCTGTATATCATTCAAGACCTTGATAGTGGCTGTAATCTCTGCAATCCCTCCAGGGATATATTGCTTTTGTTTTACTACTTGCCTATTTAGGAGCAGTTCTAGTGGCTTTGTGTTGGCTTTTCTTACTGCAGTAATCCTTACTCCTCTTGTCAAGGATCTAATCTGGGGATTCTGTCATTTGTTGAGTATATCTCTTCAATTACACATTCTGGAACTGGAGAAATCACCAGGGTGGGTTCAGAGACCCATTGGACCCTCTGTGAGATAAACCTGAGTGGAAAAAATCCCTTAATAACACTGGCTTACATGTACTCACACTCTCAGAGTGACATTTTGGGTCTCCTGGAACTAGTATCAACTAGGAACCAGTGCCCAGTAGTCCCCCTCAAAATCGAATTATTTCCTTTTCCACAACGAACAGTCGCCGTTGCAAGAAGCCACAGATCCCTTTGGGGGAAAGCTAGGAGAAATATTAACAGTATAAGTTTTTGGCAGTGTAGTGGGGTCCTTCCTTAAGGGGAACCACCACCCCTTCATTCAAGGGGTTGTGGGTCCATGAACTCACTCAAGTCTAGGCATTGATTGAGGGGCTGTGATTCTCTAATTCTGGTGATTAGAGTGAGACTGCTATTAACTTGTCGGATCCGACTTGACGGCACTTGGCTTGGCTGGCTATTAACTTGACTTAAAATTCCTCTGCTTGTACAGACCAAGTAAATATTTCATAGATTTCCCATTTATTTTACTCTTAGAGACACCATGACTAACGCCAGCATCACAAGTCCATGTGAGTCAGACTGTTTTGATGACTGCTTTGACTCTGTTGTCCATCATGGTAATTATGTCCACCATATCTTTGTCGATTAAGTGCTACCACTTGGCCCCTACCACCACAGGGTCCAATCAACCCCATTATAGTTATGTGTCTTAGTTCAGTTCAGGCAGTTCTCACTGTGAAATCTGATTTACATAAAATAACAACCACATCAGTCTTTGAGGATGCTAGGGCTCCCCTTCACAAATTTGCACCTCCCCATTGTGGTAAAAGGGTGTCCTCTAGGCACTGCATATGTAAGTCTGTAGGTACAACCTGATAAATCCACTCAAACATGCCAGTTTCTGTAAGCCTTTGAATACCTTCTTCTATAGTATAGCAAGGCAGGCCTGGTACTTCAATTTAGTACCTGATTTAGCGTAGGCTACTTCATAATTCATGCTTCAGTGAACCAACCAAACAAACTACTAGATCCTTTCCTAACCTCTCAAGCTGAAGCATTGAATGAAGATTCTGTACTTATTGGGCCCTTATCAACAAACTGAGGCTACTAATACGAATTCCAATTCTGTCTTCCTTGCATTATATTCTACACCTGTAATAGCCATTCACATATATTCCCTAGGTTTCTGTGTGTACACATTAGAAAAGTCAAGCAGTTCTTTTGGAGTATAGTGTATCTCCTGGTCACACTTTGTGTTTCACCTTTTGAGGTTCATTGGACTGACATCTTCTTATAGGTCTAAAAGCAAATATGGGTGATGGGGTGGGCCCTGAGAACATTCAGTGATGTGTTGTAAGGCATACACCTCAGATGCTGCCTGAGGCAATGACTCCAATGTTGCCTCAGGTAAGATCTCAGACAAAGACTCTTCAGGCATAGCTAGGTTAATCTCATCAGATTAGGGTGATAAGAATAATGATTTCACTGGGAGGGCAGACCAACACAGAGTTAAGAGGGTTGGTTCTATTGGTAGGAGAGATTAAGTGGAATTTAGGGGCTAAATGTCCTCAGATTCTTGATTATCTGCCCATATGTCCTCATCCCAACATTCAGGATCCCATTTATTCCTAATCAGTGCCTTGGTTTAACTTCAGACACCATTAGAGTTTAGGAATTCAGTTCATTTTGTAATTCAAACAGTAAGACTTTGGGTTTGGGTTTTGGCAATATCAGCTCTGTTACTATAAGAAATAAGGCTTTCTTTCAGGGCATAAGTGGCAACTCTGAGGTCTTTTATGCAGTATTTGAACCCTGAGCTCATCTCTTTCTTTTACTACTTTGTCTAGCAAAAGTAGACCAAACAACCAGCTTCCCTGTGCTTCTCATTCTGACAAAATTGTAGAAAATATAAAAAAATACAATCACCCAGAGCCTTGCTTCTCACCAATACTTGATTGGTGGTGATGGTTTGCATATTAATATTATTATCTCCATGGATTAGTAGTATCCTCTCTACTACTAGAGGCAGATTCATAAGTACTTTTAAGACCAGTCAGACTTGAAAACCAATTTAGAATGCTCATACTTAAGATTTTATTTTTCTGGAATCATTCTCAGTACCAAATGTCATAGGCTGGGTTCTCTAAATAAGCAAAACCAGTGAAACATGTGTGTATGTATAAATATAGCAAGAGAGAGAGGGAGGGAAGGATTTATCTCAAGAAAATGGCCTACATGGTTATAGAGGCTGGCAAGTCCCAAGTCTGTGGGTCAGGCATCAAGTTGGAATCTTCTGCTGACTCACATACCTGCTAGGGCTGATGGACCCAAGATTAGCAAGTAAAATGGCAGCCTGCCAGCTCACGGACTGTGGAGGCTGATGTATACCAAGATCAACAGGCAATATAGCAGGTGGCTGAAGTCACAAGAACTGGAGGTCAGATGATGACAAGCCAGATGCAGGATACAGAGCAAGCAATTTACAACCCTGAGGAAAGCCCCTTTAGAACTGAGTGGATGATCATATCACGTTATATCATGGAGGATGGTTACAGCATTACATAACTGCTAAACCACTAAGAATCATGGCCCATCCAAGTTGACACATACCCTTAACCATCACAGGAGGTTACAAAACAATCACAGGACAGTCTGGTTTTCTAACATAGCTTACTTGTAAAATGTGTTCCCAGGAATCACTTGCATAGCTTGGCTACAAAGAAAACATTTCTTTGGATATGAGATTAATGGTTAACTGTCGTGAAAAGCATAAGTCACCAAAATGGAGTCAGGTTTAATCCTGAATCAGTCTTCTTAAATGTGTCAGACACGTGCATTTTAAAAACCCTTACACACTCCCAAGCTCCTGTTACCAAGACCTGAAAAACATTTCAGGGCTATCTCAGAGCTGGCTTATGTTCTTACCACTCTAGTTTTCAGTTCCTTCCTCATTTTGTGTTCTTGTTACTCAACTTGAAGGACTAAACCAAAAAAAAAAAAAACGCACTGCTGTTTATTTGATTCTGACTCATTGTGACCATATAGGTCAGAATAGAACTACCCCATAGAGTTTCCAAGGAATGCCTGGTGGATTTGAACTTCCAACCTTTTGGTTAGCAGACATAGCACTTAACCATTATGTCACCAGGGTTTAACTTACAGGATTAGGCATAAATTTAAAAGGTAGTTCATTATATTTTTCCAGAATTTCTAGGTATTTTGTACTCCAAGCCTGGAGTGTTGGAGACTTTCTACTGTTGCTAGCCTTTAGTGCTTCACCATTCCTTTCTGGTAATTCTCTCCAGACCTTTGTCAACAGTCATTCTGTTGTTTTTGTTGTCAACTACCGTTGAGGTGACGCCGTGAGTGCTGAGTAGAACTTCTCCAGAGGGTATGGAAGGTTTGACCTTTTAGAAGCAGATTGTTAGGATTGTTTTCTGAGGCCCCTTTGGATAGGTTTGAATTTCCCAGCCTTTTCCTTCATAGTCCAAAACACTTAACCATCTGTGCCACCCAAGGATTCCAGTCCTTCTATTAAAACTCCTCAGTTACCCACTTTGAACAAGCCATTTGTTTCCTGCCAGGACCCGTAGAGATACAAGACATTATAGGTGGTGACTTTGTAAATTACTATATCAGATTGAAGTGATTCTTTCTGTCTTTTAAAACTTTTCCAAAACATCTCTAAGTATTAAATATGTCTGATTTCACAATAGTGTGTGTTATATAAGATAGGAAGTGCCTATGGCAGAGGAACAAGAGGACAACTGGAAAACACGTGGGGTTCTTGGAGGCCTAGGCTTACGACTGGCTCACTGGCATACCTGCTACATCCCATTGGTTAAGGCAAATGACAGAGCTAATTCAGATTTAAGGAAAGATGAAATAGACTCTATGTCCTCAGTGGAGGAATTACAAAGACATGTGGCAACAGGTATGGTTATATGATAGGGTGAAGAACTGGGGTCATTAATACTATCCATCTACCTTACTTCTTATATACCTTCACCCTGTTTTTCTCCTTATTAGATGCTTGGTAGAAAGGCCTATTTATATCACTTTAGTATAGCAGGAGAAGCCCTCGTGGTTCAATGGTTAAGTGTTTGGCAGCTAACCAAAAGGTTGGTAGTTTGAATCCACCAGCTCCCTCTTGGAAACTCTGTGGGGCAGTTTTCCTGTGTCCTGTAGTGTTGCTATAAGTTGGAGTTGACTCCAACTTATAGCAATGAGTTTGGTTTTGGGTTTGGTACAGCAGAACTGAGACAAATGCCTGGTGAACTATGTATATAGATTCTGGCCTTCCTTGCTTGAAGCTCACTTTAAGAGAAATGGTTTACTTGTTGCCCTTTCAGAAGAGATAGCTTTTACACAGGTCAGGTGACTCCATCTCCTTGACCATAGCTGATGGTGCCATGGAGTGAGCACATCAACCATAGCTTAGCCTGAAAAATCTTTTGCTGGCCAGTCAAATTCCCTGTCTTGGGAATCTGAACAGACCAAATGAGGCAGTTAGCATCAGGAACTGAAACTGAAAGAATGTATAGAGCCAAATCTTATAATTCTGAACAGTGGTCAGGAGGGCTCCTGGAAGACCAGATTCTGAGAAAGCAGAGAGGCACTTCAACAAGAGATCTTGTGGACTGCGAGAGAGGAGAAAGTCAATCCCCAGAGTTCCCTCAGCTTTCGTTGGTTTTACTCTTCCAGTGCCTGTATCTCCTTACAACACACTCCATTTTTTAAGGTTCCTTGTGTGATTCTTTGTTTCTCAGAACTTAGGAAGCCTCGTTGAAACCTGGGCTCATCTTCAGAGGCCTCTATTGCTGTTTAGGCTTTTGGGGCATGTGTATGTCACCTCTCTAACATGGCTTATGTTTTTCTTATGAAGCTATCAGTATTAATTATGAAAAGGAAAACATCAGAGCATATGTCTCCACTGAAACCAAATCTTGTGAAAAATAGTTCAGATTACCAGATATGATTAGATTAATTCATCCTTTAAAAAAAATTGCCCTTGTGGTTTTTGTTTGGCCAGATTGAAAGTCCAGTAGAAGTCTGAACATTTCTCTGGACCGTGAATATTACTCTCTACGTTACACTAGGAAAACACTGTAGAAAGGCTCTGTATGAATAGAATGTGGATTCATCCTGGACAGGCTTTCTTCAAGAAGAGTAACAACTGCGTTTATTCAAAGGGGGCATGTGGAGCTACATACAAAGGGAGACAACTGCCTCCTAATAGGGTAGCAAAGACAGAAGGCAAAACAGGCACTAAGACAGTCGTTCTGTGTTTGTTTTTATGAGTGGAAGAGGGAAATGTGCTCAGAGCAGCTGTATAAGTCTGAGTGAGTAATTAAACTGTCTACAAAGCCTCTGCTATTACTATTTAAGAAGCTTCTAAAGTGAATGAGACACCAGAACCAGTCTGTCTGCTAACATGCTGAGTCAAAGAAATGGAAAGTCCCTTGGGGAGATTTGAGCATTTGATTGGCTCTGTAGGAAGTGCTACTGATTGAAAAGTGGCAGGTGGCATGTTCTTATCAGGGTAAATGCCTTTTGAGTCAATTGGCGGGCACCTCAGGGGTCCAGGTTTGAATCAAGCTAAAGGGACATGAAGGATATTTTTCTTCTTGTCTTATTACCAAGAGTACAAATTTAGGTACATGAAGGGGATCAAAGGTTCTCAATCTTTTTTATTTTCAACCTAGTTCCCTTTTTAACAAAAATAAAAATCTCATGTCTTCTTTTAATTTTATTTGAAGTTTTGAAATAAATTTGATTTAAATTAAATCAATACAATAGGACACAGGGCTACTTTTTTCCAAACTAAGCACGTCCCCATTTAAAATCACTAAGCAAGATAACAAGTTTTTTGGATACCTTAAACATATGTTGTAGCCTTTGTTGCATCTCTTTTGCCAAAAATGTAGTTTGTATATATATATATATATAAAATCAATATTGAACTAGATGCTATGACCAATTATAAAAACTAAAACCAAATCCATTACCATAGAGTCAATTCTGACTTACAGTGATCCTATAGGACAGAGTAGAGCTTCCTCATAGGGTTTTCAAGGAGTGGTTGGTGGGTTCAAACTGCCAAGCTTTTGGTTAGCAGGCAAACTCTTAACTATTGCACCACCATGGCTCCCAGTTATAAAAGGGCACAGAGATAGTTGTCATTAATACACCTATGAGATAAAACTTTCACGTCTAAGTTGGCTATCACTAAAAAACTTGTTATTCTACATTGAATCATAGAGAAAATGATGTAATTACCAGGTAAAAGGTATAAACAAATATTATTGGAAGGGAGAGATAGCTCTAAGTTGTTTCTACCAGAAAAGGCTTCTTAGGCTTCTTAGAGGTAGGTCAGAGTCATCCTGCACCTTGAATAAAGAATGGAAACTAGAGAGGCAGAGGTGAATGGGTCGAGTTTTCCAGTCACGCAGAATCCTGTGTTTTTATTTTATTTTTCAGAGACTCTGAAGACCCTATTCTGAATAGCTCTCCATCTCAGTGTTAACCTACATAACTTTATTGAGATTTTTCTGAAACTCTTTCCCTTTGTCAGGTGTTGAATTTATCCCCCTAAAATACCTGTCAGGTTAGCTTGGCCATGAGTCCCAGTATTATATGATTGTTTATCATTTTGTCATTTGATAGGATCTTCCTATGTGCTATAAATTCTACCACTGTGATTAAATAAGATGGATTAGTGGCAGGTGTATTGATTAGTTCTACAAGATTGGATAGTGTCTTGTCTTGAGTTGATCTCTTTTGAAATATGAAAGAGAGAAGCGAGAAGCGAGCAGAAAGACATGGGGACTTTTTACCACCGAGAAAGCATCTGGGATGTTCCTAGACCAAGGAAAGACTGATGATGAGGCTCTTCCTCCAGAGACGACAGAGAGAGAAAGCCTTTATGTGGAGGTGATGATGTGAATTTGGACTTGTAGCATACTAGATTAAGAGAGAATAAATTTCTCTTTGTTAAAATCAACTGCTTGTGGTATTTCTGTTATAGCAGCACTAGATGACTAAGACACCCTTTGGTGTCAATTAGTAGTGTTGAGAACTCACATGAGGTGCTCAGTTGTTTGGGATAGGCCAAGATATAGCCAGTTGACATATTTAAAAGAATATACCGTTTAAGAGACAACCGTTAGTTTCTACTCCTCTGGAGCAAAAATAAAAGTAGGAAAGTGAAGACTCAAAGAAGAAACTAGTCTGTATGAACTATGACCTCATCTACTCTGAAACGAAAAGAATGAGAGGGACCTCTATCAACTACAGACCATTTTAATCAAGGCCACAATAGATTGACCCTAATAGAATGGAAGAAAAATGAACAGAACCTCAAATTCTAAAAAGAAAAGAACAAAAATAGAATGTACAGGCATTGTGAAGAATGTAATCAAACATGTTACTGAACAACTTAGGTAGAAATTGTCGAAAGGGAATCTAAATTGCTGTGTTAACATTCATAAAAAACACAATAAAATATTACTTAGTAAATAAACAAAAATTTGTAGAGACTGATTGCAAAAAGTTGATGTATAGAAACATTACCCAAAGAAGAAATAATTGTTTAGAAAAATGGTGACTAGCCTGTGGCTGAACTTCATCAGGTAGTCTGGGTTGACTCTGGAAAGCCATATTGAATTCTGACTTGTTCCTGCATGGACAACTAGAGCAATATACCTTCCAAGGTGGTTTCTAGTCTTTTTATCTCACTGAGACAGTAGTTCCTTAACATGATGGGTAGCCTTTAAAAAAAAAATATCCCAGGTAGATTTTCATATCGCATTGTTTAATATGCCAAGGAAAACCAGGCGGTGGGCAAAACTTGATGAAAAGCAGACAGAATTTATGGAACGCTTGGCTTTTTATCGAGAAATAAAATAGAAAACAAGAAAAGAACTAACTCTTACCAAGACTAAGACCTGACAAGTAGCACAAGCATCTTCTTACTGTGCCTGTCAGCCGCTCTGCCCTGCTTTTATTTTCTTTCCCTATTTTAGATGCAGAGACAAGTCTGGAATGTTTTGAAAGCTCACCTTGTGCCCTGAGGCTCTTTTCTCTGGAGGTGGTACAGCATTGGCCACTTAAATTTGTCACCCTCCACTATTGCTCTCTTTTGAGCTGGGTCAGGTGTTCTGCAGGTCCATATGGACTCCATTTCCACCTCTACTAATCTGTGGGTATATATTGTTTAGCCTGATTTTGTTTAAGGCTTTCTAACCTTGAGGGAGCAAAAAGTCCCTTCAGATGTTTTCTACTTTCACTTGTCTTCAGCCTGATTGTGGCCACAATCTAAATCATTCAAATATCATCAGTGTTGACTAGCTCCTATACTCTTCCCCTTTTCTTACCTCTAGTCCAGGGATTCCACAGAATTATATCTGTCTGTGCCAATCCTTGTCTAAAGTGTTACAAGTGAGCCTGTTGGGAACCTCGAGAAACAACTGATGCTTTATGCTCAGAATCCTTAAAAACTTCACGGGAATGTACATTTTCACTCAGTCATAATTAAAAAAAAACAAAAAACAAAACCAACTTCATGGCTCTTCAGCAGTACCAGGACAAAGTTTGCATTCCTTAATGTGGCCACTGGGTCTTTACTATGCAGCTCTAACATATTTTTAACAATCTACTGTGGTGTGTTAATTGCCTGAACAGGATAAATACTTCCACATTGCCAAGACTTTGCTTACACCAGAACCATTGCCCTGAAAATATTTTTTTTTAGACATCAAGGCCTAGTTCAGTATGTCACTTCCTCTATAAATTTGACTCATCCATCATCCACACATTGATTTCTCCTAACAATTATTTTAGTCAGGATAGGCCAAGTTATACTGCATAACAAATAGTCTCCAAATCTCTGTGACTTAAGTTTATTTCTCATTTATGTTCTGCTCTGAATCATCTTCACTCTAGGTCCAGGCTGTCAAAGTAGCCTTTATCTGGGCCTTTTCCGGTTGGTTGGCCTAGAGAAAAGAGAATATAGTGAAACCAAGCAATGACTCTTAGCTCAGAAAAGGCACATGTCAATTCTGCTCGTATTTCACTGGCTACAAGAAAATCATAAGACATTAGCCAATGGGATGAGGAACTAGAATACAATCTCAGAAGAGTCGTTGGTATTTTTTAATATTAATAAAAAAATCAGTACAATAATTCTCCACAATTTGCTTATGCCATTATATTTGTTATGTAGTATTATTGTTTATATATCTTGTCACATTGGATTGTGAATTCTTTGTGGAGAAGGTGTGCTTTCCTTCATCTGTTTATCCCTAGAATTTATACCTCACCATCCAGATATGTAAGAGCTGCTTAATTGTTGTTTGTTGACTGGCTGTACAGATGAGTAAATGAATAATTTTGTATTTGAATTTACTAGAGCATTTACAAAAAAAAAAAAAAACCCTACTCTATTTAAATTTGTACAGTGTCTTAAAGAAAGATTTTCTTTTTACTGAAATATCTTTATGGAGTTTTTTTTTAGACTGCATGTTTCTGAATTATTTTCGTAAAATATGAAATCTTAGGGAGCCAGTTGGCATCATCATTAGTCTCCAGAAGTCATCCATTTGACACTAGCAAAGTTCAGGCCTTTCTAAGTTAGTGGCATGCCCAACAGTAAGAATACATATTGTCCTTTCAGCTCAGAGACAACACAGATGGTGCTCAGCCCTTCTGTTTGAATGTGGAGTATTAGTCTCAAACACAATCACTGAACCTTGGAGTACAACATCAGATTTGTTCTTGGGACAGAGCTACTCTTCCATAAGTAATCATGTAATGATATTGCTTTAGGTGGCTGAAGGACATAAAAGAGAGAATACAAATAAAATGTCATCTCAGAAGAGAAAAGATGATGGCTTATTAGTTAGAGTTTTAGTTCTAAGGAGTAGAAATTGAGACTGAGCTTTGGTTGATTTAATTAGAATCTCCAGGAGGGCCAAATGTGGCGGTTACACAGCCAAGATAAGTGCTACAGGTCATGCCAGCTGACCGATCTGCTGCAGTATCATTGCTGCTAGTACCACACTGTTGTTGTTGTTAGGTGCTGTTGAGCTGGCTCCTACTCTTAGTGATCATACATACAGCAGAATCCAATCAGCATCCACTCTTCATAATCTAAAAGATACTGCAAAACTTCGACAAGAAAAAGACAAATAACCCAATTAACAAATGGGCAGAGTATATGAACAGACACTTCACCAAACAAGACAGTTAGACAGCTAACAGATACGTGAGTAGATGCTCATGATCACTAGCCATTAAAGAAATGCAAGTCAAAACTGCAACGAGACACCGTCTCAACAAACAAGGCTACGACTAACCCCAAATACAAAATAATAGGTGTTCGAGAGGTTGTGGAGGGATTAGAACACTTATGCACTGTTGGTGGGAATATAAAATGGTATATCCACTTTGAAAATCGATTTGGTACTTCCTTAAAAAGCTAGAAATGCAAATACCATACAATGTAGCCATCCCATTCCTTGGAATATATCCTAGAGAAATAAGAGCTATCACATGAATAGATACATGCACACCCGTGTTAATTACAGAAACCCTGATGGTATAGTAGTTAAGTGCTATGTATTGCTGCTAATCAAGAGGTCAGCAGCTCAAATCTACCAGGCAGTCCTTGGAAACTCTGTGAAGCAGTTCTGCTTTGACCTATAGAGTTGCTGTCTTTGGAACTGACTGAACAGCACCTAACAACAACAACAACAACATGTTCATTACAGCAGAGTTCACAACAGCAAAAAGATGGAATAACCCTGTGTGCCCATCAACAGATGAGTGGATACATGTATGTATCTATTACACAGTGTACAGTATGTATGTTATAGTATATGCTGACAATGGAATTTCACAATGATAAAGAACATTGAGGAATATGCAAAACATTTCACAACATGGATGAATCTGGAAAGCATTAAGTTGACTGAAATGAGTCAGTTGCAAAAGAAAAATATTATATGAGACCACTATTATAAGACCTCAAGAAAAGGTTTAAACACAAAAGAAAACATTTTTTGATTGTTACCAGGGTGGGGAAGATGGGAGAAGGGAATTCACTAACTAGATAGTGGGCAAAAAGCATCTTAGGTGAAGGAAAGGACATTACACAATATAGGGAAATCAGTGCCACTGGACTACACTAAAAGCTAAGAAGTTTCCTAAATACAGTGAAACACTTCAAGGGACAGAGTAGCAGGGTCTGGGGCCTTGGGATCATGTTTCTGGGAGACATCCAGGATAATTGACATAACAAAGTTTATTAAGAAAAGGTTCTGCATCCCACTTTGGTGAGTGGCATCTGGGGCTTTAAAAGCTAGCAAGTAGCCATCTAAGATGCATCAGTTTGGTCCCAACCCATCTGGAGCAAAGCGGAATGAAGAACACCAAAGACACAAAGAATATATGAATCCAAAAGACAGAATGGGTCACATAAACCCAAAACTCCATCAGCCTGAAGCCAGGAGAACTAGTTAGTGCCTGGCTACCACCAATGACTGCCCTAACAGTGAACGCAATAGAGAGTCACTGATGAAGCAAGAGAAAAGTGAGGTGCAGAACTCAAATTTGTGTAAAAACACCAGACTTAATGGTCTGACTGAGACCGGAGGAACCACTGAAGCCATGGGCCCTGAATGCTCTGTTAACTCAGAACTAAAACCATTCCCAAAGCCAACTGTTCACACAAAGATTAGACTGGACTATAAAACATAAAATAATACGAAGATTGTGCTTCTTACTTAGTTCAAGCAGATATATGAGCCCAAGTGGGCATCTCCTGTCTAGGGGCAGGATGAGAAGTCAGGAAGGGACAGGAGCTAGTTGAAAGACCATCGGAGACCCAGAGTGGAAAGGTGGAGTGTGCTGTCACATTATAGGGATTGCAGCTAGTGTCACATAACAGTACATGTATAAATTTTTGCATGAGAAATTTATGTGTGCTGTAAATTTTCACCTACAGCACACACAGGTAAGAAACAGAACCAACATTTCACACCATACCCAAAAACTAGCTCAAAAGGAATCAAAGACATAGATATTTTATGAAACTTAAAATGATAAAGATCACAGAAGAACAAGTAGTGAGAACACTAGGGATCTTAATACATGGCATTAATAGAATGTAAGCAACAACAAACAATGCACAAACACCAGAAGACACACTAGATAATTGAGAGCTCCTAAAAAGTAAACACATGCTCCTCAGAAGACTTCACCAAGGATAAAATGAGAGCCTTACATACTAAAAGAATTTTTTGTCATGACCTTCATATTTGACAAAGGTCTAATCTCTAAAATCTATAGATTTATTCAACACTTTAGCGGCAAAAAGACAACCCAATTAAAAATTGGGAAAAATATATGAACAGACACTTCACTGAAGAAGACATTCAGGTGCCTAACAGACACCTGAGGAAACTCTTGCTGCAATCATCAACTATTATAGAAATGTGAATTAAAAGTACAGTGAGATATCATCTCATCCCAACATTGTTGTTATTAGATGCTGTCAAGTCTGTTCTGACTCATAGTGACTCCATGTACAACACAACATAACACCATCCAGTTCGGTACCATCCTTAACAAGCATTACTATGCTTGATCCCCTTGTTGCAGCCGCTTGGCAGTCTATCTCGTTGAGGGTCTTTCTCTTTTTCACTGACCCTCCACTTTACCAAGCACGATGTTCTTTTTCAGGTACTGGTACTTACTATGTCCAAAGAATGAAGAAAACCAATGATGACACAAAGAATATATTAGTCCAGAGGACTAATGGACCACATGAACCACAGCCTCAAGCAGCCTGAGTCCAGAAGAACTTGATGGTGTCTGGCTATCACCAGTGACTGTTCAGACAGGGATCACAATAGAAGGTTCCTCATAGAGTGGAAGAAAAATGTAGAATAAAATTCAAAATCACAAAAAATGACCCGGTTTATTGGTCTGATGGTGACTGGAGAAACTCCTGAGATTTTGACCTCCAGATATGCTGTTAACTCAGAACTGAAGCCATACCTGAGGTCCACTTGAAGGAAAAGATTAGCCAGGTCTGTAGAACAAACAGTAACACACATGAGGAATGTGCTTTTTCGGTCAAGTGTACAAGACCAAATGGGCAACACCTGCTCAAAAGCAAAGATGAGAAGACAGGGAGGGAAAGGAAAACTAGATAAATGGCTGCTGAGAACACAAGGTTGACAGAGAAAATGGGGAAAATGCTAACACATTGTGGAGTTTGCAACTAATGTCGTAAAACAATTTTAGTATAATTTTTTTTGAATGAATAACTGATTTGCACTGCAAATTTTCACCTAAAATACAATGAAATTGAAAAAAAAAGAACAAGCATGTTTATCAGATTTGGAGATGACATGTAGTTAATAGAGATCAGAATTAATGAAATAAAGGTTTCAAGTGACCTTGATGGTCTGGAACACAGAAGCAAAACCAGAAAGAGTACACTACTGGTAGAGAAATGTAAATACTTGTATGTTAGTTCATTAAAAACCCAAATGGGGGAGTTTCCTAGATCTGCCGTAATAAAATGCCACAAGCTGGGTAGCTTTTAAGAACAGAAATTGACTGTGTGAAGTTCTGGAAGCTATAATTCCAAAATTAGAGTGTTTCAGTGTTGATTTTTTCTGAGTGCTCTGAAGAAGAACCTGTTTCATGCCTCTTTCCTAGCTAGTGATGGCTCCCGGCAGTCTTTGACATTCCTTGGCTTGTAGCTATAACATAACTCCAGTCTGCCATCGTCATCACATTACCTGTATGTCTGTATCTCTTCTACATTTTTTAAGGACATCATTTATATTGGATTAGAGCTCACCTCGTCCAGTATGATGCTAATTTATCTGAAAGCATATTTGAAGACCCCATTTCCAAACAAGGTCACATTTCTGGGTGCTGAGGGTTAGGACTTGAATTGTGAGGAACATAATTCAGTCCATAACAGGAAACAAGTGAACTAGCTTGGAAGTAATACTTGTCAAGAATGTGGGGACTGAAAACTCAATATGAGCCAACAGTGTGATGTTGTGGCCAAAAAATGTAACAAAATCATGGAAGGCATAAACAGAATATCCTTGAGTGTCATTAATTTTCCTCTGGAGTAGTGTATTCTGTTCTAGGTTCCTTCCCTGTTTAGTTGGACTTTGACAAAAACAGTAACCTGACAGAGAACTGACAAATAATGCATGGACAAGTCATATTAATATTACATTTTGTAAGGAGGGGTTGAAGAAACTGATGAAGAAAACTAAAGAGAGTTAAGAAGATCTTCTTTAGATATTTACAGAAGTGGGTGTGGTTTTGTTCTACGTTGCTCCAAATGATAGATTCAGAGGCTCAGTGAGGAACTTACCCAGAAAGGGCTTTTCATTCAGTTTTAAGATAATTGCCACCCCTCCCCCTTAATAGTCAGAAGTAGTGTAACAATGGATTGAATGTTATCGTAGTTTCAGTTGCCTCATATGCATGTGAAGGCTGAGCAATGAATAAGGAAGACCAGAGGAAAACTGATACCTTTAAATCATGGTGCTGGCTAATTGATTATACCATGGCTAGAAGAATGAACAAATGTGTCTTGGGAGAAGTACAGCCAGAATGTTCCTTACCGGCAAGGATGGGAAGTCTTTGTTTCAGATACTTTCGATATGTTATCAGGAGGGGACCAGTCCCGGGAGAAGGACGTGGTGGTTGATACAGTAGAGGGTCAGTGAAGAAGAGGAAGACTCTCAATGAGTTGGATAGATACAGTAGCTGCAGCAGTGGTCTCAAGGATAACAATAATTGTAAGAATGGCATAGCACTGGGCAGTGTTTTGCTCTGTTGTCCATAAGGTCACTCTGTGTCAGAAATGACTGAACAGCACCTACAAAAAGCACAATGGTAAGTATATAATAATCACATTTAGTTTGCATGTGTAAAAAAATTTGCAAAACTAATACTGGACAGATAACAAAAAGATTTCTCTTTGGGGTGGGTGGAGCTTTACTTTTGCGTTTTTTTTTTACAGTAAATTGATATTACTACTAAGTGAAAAGGCACTTAAGTGTCTTTGTATTTTGAGTGTGCCATACACACGCCTTGATAGTGGCTGTCTTAGGCTGAGTTTTCTAGGGAAGCAAAACCAGTAACACGTATATGTACAAGGAAAGATTTATATGCAAAGTACAAGGAAAAATTCATATCTAAAGGAAACAGCTCACACAACTGCACAAGCTGAACGTCCCAAGTCCTGGCAGAAGACTCACGTGGCCACGGGAGCTGGTGAACCCAAGGTTAGCAAGTCAGAGACCAGAGTTTTCAATCACTGGTTGTGTAGGTTGGCAGACCCCAAGTTGGTGGCAAGACTGCAAGATCTCTGTTGACTCACGGAGCTGCAGAGGCTGGTGAACGCAGGCAACAGGACTCTCAAGCGCCAGCTGTGAGGGTTGATGAATGCAGCCACTGCTAGTTCAGGTCCAGGAACCAGATGCAAGAAGAGAGCAGGAGCTGCTGGCTACCTGAGCAGACCCACCTTAGGTGGTGGAAGGTGGAGAGATGAGAGCTGAGGGGTGAGAAGTCACCACAGGCCCCACCCTGCCACTTGATACAGCAGCCAAACATGGAGTAGCCAAGTTGACATAATCCTGACCACCACAGTGGCCATTTTGGATGAGTAATTCAATTATTTCTTTCCCACTCTCCCCACTTTCCACCTTCTTCCTTCGTACCCTGCTGGACCATGAATTCAAGCAAGTGCAGGTAATTGAGACTTTCATCCCAAGCAATTACATTTTACATACTCTGGGGGCCAAAAGTAAAAATAATAATAATAATAAAACCCTACACTGCCTTCAAGTAAAGGCAAATGGAATGAGGGTAAGCCTCACCTGAAGTGTTGGTCATCTATGCCTTCAGAAGCTGAGCCTCTGCAGTAGGGAAGACTTGTGAATGGTCTTGATTAGCTGCCATAAGAGAAATGAGGTCACCAAAAAGTTGATTTTGTTGTCTCTCTATCTGCCTTCTCTTTTCCTCTCAGTAAATAATTACAATGGCTGCCTTTTGCTTGGAGGTATAAGGTCTGTGCAGTGTTTCTAAATCAGGGATACGTATCAAAAACTTGGGAAGCTTTTTAAAAATAAAGATGCCTGGGATCCACTCTTAAGAAGTCTGGCTGGTACCCTGGAATATGTTTCTTCTAAAATATTCTTTTGTTGATTCTTGTAGTCACCTAACTGTGGCAACCATTAGTAGTCATAACTCGTTGTCTAAATCAGTAAAGCTTTGGAGGCCTGGAGGCTCTGTAGGCCCCTTGAGATGTCTGTCAGAACTCATAGTCTTTATAAATCATTTTTAAAAATGTTTTTGTCTTCTTTCCAACAAACAGTGGGCTTTCCTTTCTCTGAACTCTTAACAGTAATTCTTGCGAGTGCTACTTTACTCAAATGGTACTTCTTATATGAAGTATTCCTTGATCCAACTTTGCATCACTAGTTCATTTATTTTACGCCTACTCAGTTAGCATCTACTACATTCTAGGCTTCGTTTCACAGCTTGATTAGTATTTACTTTTCCTGGTTAGATGTTGTATTCATCCCTGTGATTTTTCCTCAGTCCGTTATAATATGGAATTTACATGTCTGTTGTTTTAGTCAGCTAGTGCTGCTCTAACAGAAATACCACAGAGTGGATGGCTTTAACAAAGGAAGGTTTATTCTTACACAGTCTGGTAGGCTACGAGTCCAGATTTAGAATGTCCGCTCCAGGGGAAAGTCTTCCCCCTTGTCAGCTCTGGAGGAAAGTCTGGTATTGCATCAGTCTTTATCCAGGGAGCATCTTGGCGCAGGAACCTCAGGTCTGAAGGACGCGCTCTTCTCCCGGTGCTGCTTTCTTGATGCCGTGAGGTTCCCAATTCTCAGCCTCCTTCCCTTTCCTTTTATCTCTTGTAGGATGAAAGGATTAAGGGCAGGGCAAGCCCGACCCTAATCCTTTAACATACAGCATAAGAAAACCACAAAATGGAGGACAGTCACAAGATACTGGGAATCATGGCCCAGCCACATGGCTACACCTACTTTTGGGGGGACACAATTCAATCCATGACACTGTCTAGTCCACTTTTGCTGATTTTGGTTATTATGAGGTCTGACAATTAAGTTCATGAACTTAATTGTTCTGAGTGCTACACACCTCACTGCTGAATATCATGATCACCTCTGAAGTCTTCCCCTTGGGAAGCTATGCACCGGTGCTAGCACCTAGTCCACCCTTCACAGCACTTTTGGAACTCTTTCTGGAATGGCCATTGTGCACAGTGGCAAGGTGGCAAGTTCATAAACTCAATTGTATACCTGTCTGAGAGGAAGTTTTTAGCCAGTAGACAAATAACTGCATTGGAATACCCTCCCTGCTCACTCGATCTGGTCCCCAATGACTTTTTTCTTTATCCAAAGATAAAGGAAATATTGAAGACATTTTGATGACATTCAGGACATCAAGAGTAATATGATGAGAGCTCCAAGGGCATTGGAGCATAGCTTCCCAAGGGAAGTACTTGAAAGGTCACTGTAGTGATACTCAGCAATGAGGTATGTAGCACTTTTTCTAGGATAAGTTCACGAACTTAATTGTCAGTCCTCGTATGGTTTATTTATATTTGCATTTCCAGTGCTTAGCACCCTCACTGGCATTTAGTTAGTGCTCAGTGAATATTAGCTGATGTTGTTTTGAAGGGGTGGGGAAGTCAGATGGTATACTGTAGGACTAGAGCACACTAGGTTAGTAATGAGTGTTCAGATTGTTCTGTGTATGGCAGGCATGAGAGAAAGTGGTAGAAATTGAGATTGTATAGGCAGGCAGGACCAGACTATGAAGAGTCATACATGCTAGGAGGTTTGGATGTTATAGACAATGGTGTCCCTGAAAGGGATGGTGGGAATACAGATGAGAGGAAGTTAAGAGAAGAACAGGAGTTAGCCATGGTGGATCAGTTAGAGTTTATTACAATAATCTAGGCGAAGTGTGGTACACATATAAACTATGACTGTAGTTGAGGGATAGGAAATAAAGGATGAATTAATTAGTGAAGCATTTTTATTTATTTATTATTGTGATTAAGTGAAGGTATACAATCCAAATCAATTCTTAAGGCTGGCCTATCTACGGCTCTTCGGCTCTTCTTGCTCCGTGACAGTATACTCCTCCTTTTCACTTTATACTTGTATCCTCTAACAAACTCCTGACGCCTCCTCTCCACCCTCTTCTTTTCCATCTAGAAGGAGGCTAGTAGGAGAACATCCTATAAATGCATAGAACCATAAAGTATACCCACCATATGGTCAAACTATGCCCTCGAGTCTAGTCCATTTTTGTCTGAAGAGTTGACTTCAATAGTATTTTCTGGCCAGGGGCAGCAGCAGGTCTAGGAGCCATGCTCCCAGGGGGTTCCCCTGGGCTGTTGTACCATCAGTTTTGGTCTTTTAGTAGAGTTCTTGAGCTGCGCCCCTCTTTTTCTCATGTTGCCCCAAGGACTCAACATTGTATGCCCCATCACGGTTGTCTTTGGTGGCGGCCGGACACCATCTGATTCTTCTGGTCACATGTTGATACAGTCTTCCATTCACATTAAGTCCTTTTGTCTCCTGGGCTCTTTTTTCCTTGTGTCTTTGGTGTTCTCGGTGATCATCTATTCTGGATGAGTTGGGACCATTTGGTGTACCTTAGTGATGCATTTTTAGTGGTGGGCTAGGACTGGACTGTACCAGTTCATGAGAACTGATTCTATGCTTCTCTTTCCAATTCTGTGACCAGTGATGTCACACTGGCCACTAAATTGGCTATGGCCAGAGTATTTACACTGTGGAAATTGGCAAACACCACAAATCAAGGCTTTTGTTTCTCTGAAAAGCCAATTTACAGCGCATCACTGAATTTGCCTCAATTTAAAGACCATTCTTAGTGTAGGGATGTGTCTGGAAAGCCTAAGCTTATTGTCACGCTTTGATAAGATGCATCTTCTGTATGCCCTGATAGTATTTGATTCCATTGTAGTACTCAACATACTGTATTTTAATAGCCTGTTTACTTGTTTGTGCGCCATGCTACACTGTTAGCTTTGTAATGGCAGCAGCCTGTCTGACATACTCACAATAGGATCACTGTGTCTGTCATGTAAATAAATGATCATGGTTTATACTTTTGCTGCTTTAGGATGAATTGGATGAACCAAAATTATAATACAGTTGTCAGAAAGGCCATATATATCCTTAACTCTTCAAAGAGAACAGAAAGGAAATGTTTCTAGGGAAATTAATAATTTTCACTTTGTTTTAGTTTTTCTTCCGTGCAGATGTCAATACGTCAGTTGTCTTTGTATGTTAAAAATACTATGGGAAATAAGAAACTTTTGAAGAACTAAGCTACCATTTTGTAATAGCTGGGATAATACTTTTTCAATATTTTATCTGAGGAAGAAACAAAAAATATTAGGAAAAACTGAGGTTTTTTTTCTTCATGCTATTGACAGTATACCTGTCAGCACAGGTGACTTCCTGTCAAAAAAGGTCTGTAAACGTGCATGTACATATAAAATTTATTTAAAGTACAACCATTAAAACAATGTGTATGAAAAATTTATAAAATAGCTGTATTCATTATCTATTGCTGTCTAACAAATTGCCCCCAAACTAAGTAACTTTAAGCTCTGTATATTTATTATTTGACACAGTTTCTGTGAGTCATAAATCTGAGAGTAGCTTCCCTTGGTGATTCTGGCTCAGGGTCTCTCTTGAGGCTGCGGTCAAGATGTAGGCCTCAGCTACAGTTACGTAAAGGCATGGCTGGGGTTGGGGATCCATGTTCAAGGTAGCTCACTTGCACACTTGACAAGCATGTGCTGGTAGTTGTCAGAAAACCT
Source organism: Heterohyrax brucei (assembly GCA_028571685.1). Lineage (NCBI taxonomy): Eukaryota > Metazoa > Chordata > Mammalia > Hyracoidea > Procaviidae > Heterohyrax > Heterohyrax brucei. The sequence goes on along the minus strand of CM053166.1, from coordinate 30,819,746 downwards.
CAGTTCCTCACCAGGTGGACTTATCAGTAGGACTGTTTGAATGTCCTTTTGATATGGCAGCTAGGTTCCTCCAGAGCAAGTGATTGAGAGAATGAGGAAAGACAATGCCTTTATTGACCAAGTTTTAAAAGTCATATACCATTTCTGTTGGCATATTGTGTTCCTTGGAAGCAAAGCACTAAATACAGTGTACACTTGAGGGAGTGGTAGGAGGCGGGCCAGGTTAGGCTACGTCCTTTAAGGTAGAGAGTATCCAAGAGTTTGTGGACATACTGCAAAACCATTATGATGGCAAAACATGTTGTAATGCTAAGTGAAAAAAGTCAAAGAGAAAATCATTTATGTAATCATTATGTAATATGATTAAAATTTTGTTAGGATAAAATATAAAAAAGCCAAAGCTAAGGCAATTTGAATGGACTGATAACCACAAAGAAGTTGTAGAAATGAAGTTAAAAACTTATGACTCATGTTTGATCAAAGATTCTATAGAAGAATCCTGATCAGATGGGGGAAGATGCAGAATAGGACTTCAAATTCTCGTGGAAGCCAGACACTCTAGAGCCATTGAGGCTGGATGTACACCTGAAACCTTAAACCAAAAATATCCCCTGAAGTCTCCTTAAAGCCAAAGAATAGTTTAACTGTTCAAGAATGCCTGCCTTGAGCACTGTGCTCTTTTAAGGTCTATCTGTAAGGGATCAAATTGACAATAGCACCTGCTCTGATTAGATAAGAAACTTAGGGACAGTGAGTTTATGCTAATGAGGGAGAAACAACCTGGGAAAGGAGGGTGAGAATGACTGTACAACTCAAAGAATGTAATCAATGCCACTGAATAGTATATGTAGAGACTTGAATTCATGTATGTTCTGCTGAGTATATTCTCAACAACAAAAAAAGAAAAAGAAAATAAATTATTTAAAAAACTTTATAATTCAGGGTCTGGGGACAGTCGGGAGTGGGGAGTTATAGTTAATGGGTATTAAATTTCTATTTTGCGTGATGAAAAGCTTTGAAAATAGGGGTGAGTGGTTATGTAGCATTGTGAATGTAATTAATGTCACTTAAAAATTACTCATCTAAAAATGGTCAAAATGACAAGTTTTATGTTATATATATTTTACCACAATAAAGTTTTTAAAGACTTATGATTAAGAGAGAAAGTATTTGAAACATATAACTTTAAAGTATAAAAGACTCTTACTAAGTAGAGATCAACAAAACAAAACAAAGCAAGCAAAACAACTTAGTCTTGTAGTCAGGAATAGAGAATGAGCAGGATCCAGAGCTAGAGGCAAGGTGTCAAGAGAGTAGAGTAGGCTAAGATAAAGAGATGGTGGAACATGGGTAACTTAGCCCCAGCCAACAGATTTTTGTGTACTTTCTTAAGGATAAAAACCAATTTCAGGGCAGGCCAGATTAAATTTTGCAGGAGAAAACAGGGTGAGTTAGTTAGCATGAAAGAAGAGTTGTGTAATGGATTGACTTGTGTCCCCCCAAAGTATGTGTAAACTTGGTTAGGCAATGATTCCCAGTATTATATGGTTACCCTCCATTTTTATTGTAATTTTTATTTTAAAGAGGATTATGATGGCGTTTCCCTGGGCTGTGGCTGCTCAACCTTTTAACTTACAGGACATAAAAGGAAAGGGAAGCAAGCAGAGAGCGTGGGACCTCATACCACCAAGAAAGCCGTACTGGGAACAGGATATGTCCTGCGTAGTGAAGCTCCTAGTCCAGAAAAAGACTGATGACAAAGACCTTCCTCCAGAGCCAACAGAGAGACAAGGCCTTCGCCTAGAGCTGATGCCCTGAATTTGGACTTCTAGTCTGCTAGACTGTGAGAAAGTCTTTGTTAAAGCCATCCACTTGTGGTGTTTCAGTTACAGCAGCACTAGATGACTGAGACAGGATGTGAGTGGAGTTGGGAATAGAGCTGTATTTTGGTGTTAATGGTTTGTCATTAAAGAAGGCATCTTGCCTAGATTTTGAACTGCCACATCCATCCTCCTTTTACTCCTTGTGCCAAGTCTCCAGCTCCCCAAAGCGGGACGTTCCAGATGAGAGGATGCCAGTATCGCAGGTGAAGGGAAAAGATAATTGTTTCACAAGGACTTTGAAATTAGAGACCATATTCCTCAGGTGTAAGTTTGGAATTGATGGCAAACAACAGAGAAAAATGACTTAGGAGAATTAGGAATCAGTCAAAATACAGGTCTTAAAGATGGACACCAACACCTGATGCTCCTTCTGACGAACTGCTTTGAGGCTTTGAACATTTAGTGTGAGTCTGCTTCTGTTGAATCATACACAGAGTATAGCCTATTCTTAACATACTCATCCAAGTAGCCCCCATGGAGAAGACAGAAGGAAAGAGAGTGTTTTAGTCAGCTAGTGCTGCTCTAACAGAAGTACCACAAAGTGGATAGCTTTAACAAAGGAAGGTTTATTCCTACCCAGTCTGGTAGGTTGCAAGTCCAAATTAAGAGTGTCCTCTCCAGAGGAAGGCTTTCTCCCTTGTCAGCTCTGGAGGAAGGTCCGGTATTGCATCAGTCTTTGTCCAGGGAACATCTTGGCGCAGGAACCTCTCAGGTCTGAAGGACACGCTCTTCTCCCGGTGCTGCTTTCTTGATGCTGTGAGGTTCCCGATTCTCTGCTTGCTTCTCTTTCCTTTTATCTCTTGGGGCAAGAGATAAAGGGTGGGGCAAGCCCTCCAGGGAAACTTCCTTTACAGTGGAGCTGGGAGGTGATCTTCTGAAGGGATTTACAGTCCCCCCCTAGTCCTTTAACACACAGCACAGCAAAATCACAAAATGGAGGATAGTTGTAGAATGCACGGATTATGGCCCAGCCACACGGCTACACCTATTTTTAGGGGGATACAATTTGATCCATGACAGAGAGTCTCTACAAAGACAAGTAAAATGGAGTCTTTTCCAAAAAACTTTTTTTTGTGTGATTGAGTGAAAGCATGCAATCCAAGTTAAATTTGCCTGCCCGCCTATATGCAGCCTCTGCTCACCTTTCCTGGTGACAGCACACTCTTTTTTTTCCATCCTGTACATGTCATATCCTCTTAACAATCTCCTGCCCCAACCTTTCCACACTCTCCACTCCTCTCCCTTTTAGTAAGAAGCCAGTAGGACAGCATCTTGTAGATGCATAGAACCATAAAGTGGAGAATCTCCAGGCCTTCGGACCATCAGTAGTCTTTTAGTGTAGTTCTTGAGGTGCACTCCTCTTTTTCTCATGATGCCACTGGGACACAACATCATGTGCCCCATCACGGCTGTCATTGGTGGTGGCCAGGCACCATCTAGTTCTTCTGGTTGCATGTTGATACAACCACCCATGCATGTGGGTCCTTCTGTCTTCTCAGCTCTTTTTTCCTCATGTCTTAGTTACCCTTGGTGATCATCTTATCCAGCTGAGTTGGGACTATTTGGTATTCCTCAGATGGTAGCTTACTAGCTTTTAAGACCTCAGACACCACTCACCAATATGCAGCGAGTGTGGAAGACTCTCATAGCAATAGGCTAGTTATGCCAATTGGCCTCCATGTCCCCTGAGAGCATGGTCTCTGCCCCTGCTGCTCTTGTCCTTGCAATATTGGGTTAAGATTAGAAGAGTTTTCAGTTTATGTTGCAGTCCAGTTAAGTTGATCCTTTCTACTGTGTGCTGTCACTGCTTTCACCCACCCAAATTTCTATCAATCATCTAATCTATAACCAGCCCTCTCCCTCCCTCCCCTTCCTTGCAGCTGTCAAAGAGTCTTTTCTTCTGTACATGAGTCTGTTTTTAAGTCCTTATAGTAGGGGTCTCATACAGTATTTGTCCTTTTGCCGCTGACTGGTTTTACTCAAAATAATGTCTTCCAGTTGAAACCAGGTTATGAGATGGTTCCTGAAATCATTATTATTCTTTATCATTGCAGAGTTCCAGTGAGTATATATATCATAGTTTGTTTATTCATTCATCTGTTGTTGGGTGTCTGGGTTGATTCCGTCTTTTTGCAGTTGTGGACTGTGCTGCAATAAACATTCATGTGTGACTGCCTTCATTCTGTAGGATATTTTCCAAGCAGTGGGGTTACTGGGTCAAGTGGTATATCTATTTCCAGCTTTTTAAGGAGGCTCCAGATTGCTTTCCATAGAGATTGTACCATTTTGAAGTTCCACCAGCAGTGCAGGAAGAGTTCCAGTTTCTCCACAGCCTCTTCAGCATTTTTTGTTTGTGTTTTTTGGATCATGGCAAACCTTGTTGGGGTGAGATGGTATTTCATTGTAGTTTTGATTTGAATATCTTTAATAACTAATGATCACGAGCATTTCCTCATGTGACTTTTGGCTGCCTGTATGTCCTCTTTAGTAAAGTGTCTGGCCATCTTCTTTGCCCATTGCTTAATTGGGTTATTTACCTTTTTCTTGTTGATATTTTGCAGTGTCATGTAGATTATGGAGATCAAACTTCGATCTGACATATAGTTGCCAAATATTTTTTCTCATCCTGTGGGTGGTCTTTTAGTTCTTTTGGTAAAGACTTTGGATGAGCAAAAGTGATTCTTAGTAGTTCCAATTTATCTATTTTCTCTTCCGTTGATTGAGTTTTGCTTGTCAGATTTTGAAGTCTAAGTTATGTATTAAAGCTTCCATTGTTGATCCTATATTTCCCTGCATGATCTTTATCATTTTAGGTTTCATATTTAGGTCTTTTATCCAATTTGAGTTTGTTTTGGTGTAGGTGTGAGATATGGATCTTCTTTCAGTTTCTTGCAGATGGTTATCCAGTTTTACCAACACCATTTGTTAAAGAGACTGTTTTCATCCCAGGGCCTTTGTTGAATATCAGCTATTCATAGGAAGATGGTGGCATCTCTGGGGTCTCACCTCTATTCCATTGGTCTATATGTCTCTTTTTGTACCAGTACCAGGCTGTTTTGACTACTGTGGCAGTGTAATAGCTTCTAAAGTCAGGTAGTGAGTGTGTTCTTCTTTAGTAGTGCTTTAGTTATCCAGTGTTTCTTCCCTTTCCAAACAAAGGTGTTGATTTGTTTCTCCATCTCATAAAAAATATCACTGGAATTTGTATTGGGATTGCATTGTATATGTAGATTGCTTTGGGTAAAATAGACATTTTCAAAATGTTAAGTCTTCCTGTCTGTGAGCAGGTAGGTTTCTCCATTTATATAAGTCTAGTAGTAAAGTATTATAATTCTCTTTGTATAGGTTTCTTATTTCTCTAGTTAGATTTATTCCTAGGTATTTTATCTTCTTGGGGGCTATAGTAAGTGGTATTGATTTGGTGATTTCTTCTTTAATAATCTCCTTGTTGGTGTAAAGGAATCCTTCTGATTTACATATGTTTATCTTGTATCCTGATACTTTGTTGAACTCTTGTATTAGTTCAAGTAGTTTACTTATGGATTCTTTAGGATTCTCTGTGTATAAAATCGTACCATGTGCAAACAGGGAGATTTTTACTTCTTTTATTTTTTCATTATGATTGAGTGAAAATGTACATTCCCATATAACTTTGCATGCTCACCTATATGCAGCTCCCACTGCTCTGCCTGCCCGGTGACAGCACACTCTTCCTCTATGTTCTATACATGTCTTATCCTCCCAACAATCTTCTATCCCCTTCTCTCTACCCACTTCCCTTCCTTCAGTAAGAGGTAAGCAGGACGACATCCTATAGATGCATAGAACCATAAAGTGCACACATGATATGGTCACTCTGTGTTGCCAAGTCCAATCCATTCCTGTCTGAGAGTTGACCTCCATTATGATTTATGGACAGGGGCAGCATCAGGGCAAGGGGACATGCTCCCAGGGGAACTCTGAGGCCCGTGGACCATCAATTGCGGTCTTTTAATGGAGATCTCAGGGTGCCCGCCTTTTCTTGTGTTGCCAGTGAGACTCAACTTTGTGAGCTCCATCACGGCTATCACTGGTGGTGGCCAGGTACCATCAGGTTATTCTGGTCAGAAGTCGCTGTAATTGCCCACCTACATGCGTCTCTAGATCTTCTGGGTTCTCTTTCCCCCCTGTTGTTTTGGTCCTTGGTGAGCATCCGTTCCTGCTAAGTTGGGACGATTTGCTGTGTCCTCCGATGGCAGCTTGGCAGCTTTTAAGATGCCAGATGCTGCTCGCCAGTGTGGAGTGCAGAGGGCTCTCTTAGCAAAATGCTAGTTGTGCCAACAGGCCTTGATTTCCCCTGAGAGCATGGTCCTCAACCCCTTGCACCAGCTACTCTGTCTTTGTAATACTGGATTAAGATGGGAGAAGTAATCATATTATGTTGAAGTCCAGTTAATATTGATTTTTCTAATGTGTGTTGTCCCAGGTTTTACCCAACCAAGTGTCTATCAACTATCTAATCTAAACCCACCCCCCTTGCCCTCCCTTCCTCCCCACCCTTGCAGTCATCAAAGAGTCTTTTCTTCTGTGTATGAGTCTGTTTATAAGTTCTTATTGCAGGGGTCTCATACAATATTTGTCCTTTAGTCGCTGGCTACTTTCACTGAACATAATGTCCTCCCATTGAAACCAGGTTATGAGATGTTTCCTAAAATCATCGTTGTTCTTTATCATTGCATAGTGTTCCATTGAGTATATACACCATAGTTTACCTATCCATTCCTCTGTTGTTGATCATCTGAGTTGATTCTGTCTTTTTGCTATAGTGGATTGTGCTGCAACAAAATTTTGTGTGCATGTATCAGTTGGCGTGAATGGCCTGTATTCTGTAGGATATAGTCCGAGCAGTGGAATTACTGGGTCAAATGGTATATCTAGATCTATTTTTTTAAGGAAGCCGCCAGATTGCCTACCAAAGAGGTTGCACCATTTTGGAATCCCACCAGCAATGTAGGAGAGTTCCAGTTTCTCAGCAGCCTCTCCAGCATTTGTTGTTTTGTGTTTTTTTGCATCATGGCCAACCTTGTTGGGGTGAGGTGGTATCTCATTGTCATTTTGATTTGAATTTCTTTAATAGCTAATGATCATGAGCATGTCCACATGTGTAATGTTGGCTGTGTGGATCTCCTGTTTAGAGAAGTGTCTGTCCATCTCCTTTGCCCGTCGCTTAACTGGATGATTTATCTTTTTCCTATTGATATTTTATAGTACCTTATAGACTATGGAGATCGGGTGTCAGTGTGACATATGGTTGTCAAATATATTTTCCCATTCTGTAGGTGGTCTTTTAACTCTGTTGAAAAAGTCTTTGGATGAGCAAAAGTGTTTGATTCTTAATTGTTCCCATTTATCTGTTTTTTTTCTTCTGATGTTTATAGTTTGTTTGCCAGATTTTGAAGTCTGTCTGCATTATGCGTTAAAACTTCTATTGTTGTTCCTACTTTTCCTTGGATGAGCTTTATCGTTTTAGATTTGATATTTAGGTCTTTTATCCAATTTGAATTGGTTTTTGTATAAGGTGTAAGATATGAGTCTTGTTTCAATTTTTTGCAGATGGAGATCCAATTTTGGCAGCACCATTTGTTGAAGAGGTTGTTTTTTTCTCAGTTTAATGACTTAAGCCCTTTGTCAAAGACCAACTGTCCATAGGAAGGTGGTGTCATCTCTGAGGTCTCAGTTCTGTTCCATTGATCTATCTGTCTCTTTTTGTACCAGCACCAGGCTGTTTTGACTCTGTGACAGTGTAATAGGTTATAAAGTCAGATAGTGAGAGGCCTCCCAGTGTGTTCTTCTTCTTGAGTAGTGCTTTACTTATCCAGGGCTTCTTCCTTTTCCAAACAAAGTTGGTAATTTGTTTCTCCATTTCATTAAAAAATGTCACTGGAATTTGTATTGGGATTGGATTATATAAGTAGATTACTTTAGGCAAAATAGACATTCTCACTATGTTAAGTCTTCCTATCCATGAGCAGGGTAGGTTTCTCCATTTATGTAACTGTCTCTTAGTTTCTTGTAGTAAGGACTTCTAGTTCTCTTTGTAAAGGTCTGTTATTTCTCTGGTTAGATTTATTCCTGGTATTGTACTGCTTAGGGGCTATAGTAAATGGTATTGATTTGGTGATTTCTTCCTTAATAGTATAAAGGAATTCTACTGGTTTACTTATGTTTATCTTGTATCCTGAGACTTTGCTGAACTCTTCTATCAGTTTGAGTAGTTTACTTATGGATTCTTTAGGATTCTCTGAGTATACAATTCAATCATCTGCAAATAGGGAGACTTTTACTTCTTCTTTGCCAGTGCAGCTATCCTTTCGTTATTTCTTGGTCTTGTCTAATTGCTCTGGCTAGAAGTTCCAGTACAATGTTGAATGGTAAAGGTGAGAGTGGGCATCCTTGTCTAGTTCGTGTTCTGAAGGGAAGCTGTTTCAGTCTCCATTCAGGATGATATAGGCAGTTGGCTTTGTATAAATGGCCCTTATTGCATTGAGGAATTTGCCATCTGTTCGTATTTTGCTGAGAGTTTTTAGCATTAATGGGTGTTGGACTTTATCAAATGCCTTTTCTGCATCAATACACAAAAATCAGGTGATTCTTGTCCTTTGTGTTATTTATGTGGTTGATCACATTAATTGTTTTTCTAATGTCGAACCAGCCTTGAAACCCTGGTATGAATCCATCTTGGTCATGATGGGTTATTTTTTTGATATGTTGTTGCATTTTATTGGCAAGAGTCTTGTTGAAGTTTTTTGCATCTAGATTCATGAGTCATACCGGTCTTTAGTTCTCAATTTTGGTTGGGTCTTTTCCTGGCTTTGGTACCAGGGTTATGCTGGCTGCATAGAATGAATTTGGGAGTATTCCATTCTTTTCTATACTGTGAAATAGTCTCATTAGCATTGGAGATAACTCTTCTCTCAAAGATTGGTAGAATTCTGCAGTGAAGCCATCTGGGCATGCACTGTTTTTGGTTGGCAGTTTTTGGATGACTTTTTCAGTTTCTTCCTTTGTGATGTGTTTATTAAGTTGTTCTGCTTCACTTTATAATAATTTTGGTAGGTGATATGGATCAAGGAATTTGACCATTTCCTCTAGGTTTTCAAATTTGTTAGAGTACAGTCTTTCATTGTATTCTGTTAGGATGTTTTTGTTTTCTGTTGGATCTGTTATGACAACTCTCCTGTCATTTCTTATTTGGGTTATTTGTTCCCTTTCCTGTTTTTCTTTAGTAAGTTTAGCCAGTGGTTTGTCAACTTTGTTGATCTTTCCAAAAACTACCTTTTGTCCTTTTCAATTTTTTCAGTTGTTCTTCTATTCTCTAATTGGCTTAGTTCTGCTCTAATCTTTATGATCTGCTTTCTTCTGGTGCCTGAGAAGTTCCTCTGTTGTTCTCTCTTGTTGAAGCTGTAGGGTTAATTCTTTAGTTTGGATTCTTTCTTCCTTCTGCATGTGTGCATTTTTAGAGATAAACTGACCTCTGAGCACTGCTTTGGCTGTACCCCATAGGTTCTGGTAGGAAGTGTTTTCATTCTCATTATCGATAAATTTCTTTATTTTATTCTTGATTTCTTCTATAAACCATGCTTTTTGGAGCAAGATGTTGTTCAGTTCCCATGAGTTCCACTTTCTGTGTTTTTTCTGCTATTGATTTCCACTTTTATGGCTTTATGATCTGAGTAGATACTTTGCATTAATTCAGTGATATGGATTTTGTTGAGAATTTCTTTATGTCCTAACACATGGTCTGTTCTGGAGAATGTTCCATGCGCATTGAAGAAGAAGGTGTAGTTGTCCACTAATGGATAGAAAGTTCTGTATATGTCAATGAGGTCTAGTAGGTTAACTGTGACAATAACATCTTCTGTGTCTTTATTGAGCTTTTCTGTAGACGATCTGTGCAATATTGAGAGTGGAGTGTTGAAGTCTCCCACTATTACTATGGAGTGACCTATCTCCTTTTTTAGTGTAGTCAGTGTTTCTTCCATGTATTTAGGTGCTCTGATACTAGGTGCAGAAGTATTTAATATTGTTAAGTCCTGTTTGTGTATTGAACCTTTCAGCAATAATTAGTGTCCATCCTTGTCCACGATTGTGGATTTTACATTAAAATGTATTTTGTCTGAGATTAGAATCGCCACCCCTGCTCTTCTTTGTTCATGGTTATCATGGTATATATTCTTCCATCCTTTAATTTTCTGTTTGTTCATATCTTTAAGTCTAAGGTGAGTATCTTTTAGGCCACGTATGGATGGGTCATGTCTTTTGATCCAAGATGTCACTTGATGTCCCTTTACTGGAGCATTCAGTCCATTCACAATCAATGTGATTATTGTTAGGTTTGTGTTTAGTGCTGCCATTGTGATATATTTATTGTGTTGATGCTTTCTCTGTTGTTGTTATTAACTTATTCTGGGAGAGTCTTCTTTGTGAGTTAATTTTTTACCTTTTTCAGGGTTGATTTTGTGGTTGTTGAGACTCCTGTGTTATGTTTCTTCATTTGATATGTTACATCTTTATGGTGCTTTACGGCTGCCCTAAGATTTCCCTTAATAGATTATGTATAAACCAAATTTTAATTCCTACCATTCTTATCACCTTCCTCTTCATCTGGGAGGACTATAATGACTGTAGTTCATCCTTCTTTTTAATATGGTGATAATATCGTAGTTTTCATGATATGATCACTGAATTATTTCTTTCACTATTATAGCTTTGAGTTTGGAGCCTTCCCTAACTGAGTAGGATTCTGGGTGATGTGTCCTGTAATTGATGCTAAAATATAAAGTTAATGGTTTTGTTCTTCTAAGCCAAGAGATTCTATCAGTATTTCTTATAGCTTTGGTTTGATTTTTACAAAGTCTCTGAGTTTCTTGTTATCTGCGAATGTCTTTATTTCATTTTCATACTTTAAAGATAGTTTTGCAGGATATATAATTCTCAGTTGGAAGTTCTTCTACATCAAGGCTTTGAATGTATCATGCCACTGTCTCCATGACAGCACGATTTCTGCTGAGAAATCCAACAAAAGCCTACAGAGTTTCCCTTTGAAGGTTAGCTTTGCTTTGAGTCTTGCTGCCTTTAAGAGTTGCTGCTTATGTTTTATTTTGTTAAGCTTGATTATAATATGTGTTGGAGTCTTTCTTTTGAGATGTATATTGAGTGGTATTAGATATGTATCTTGGATATATATATTCTCTTCTTGTATAATTTCTGGGAAGTTTTCTGTCGGCAGCTCAGGAACAATACTCTATGTTCTGAGGCCTCTCGCCCTGTTTGATAACTCCAATTAATTGTAGATTGTTCCTCTTAATAGAGTCCCACATGCTTCTTAATGCTTCTTCATTTTTCTTATTTATTTTTTCTGACTTTTCCTCACAGATGCTGGAGCCAGTAGCTCTGTCTTGCAATTCAGAAAGTCTCTATTCCATTTGTTCCATTCTGTTTTCTTGGCTTTGAATTGAAGTTTCTATGTCTTTGATTTTGTTCTTGGTCTGTTTGATTTCAGTGTACTGGTGTTCCATCAGATCAAACAGCTTGCTTAATTTTTGATTTTGCTCTGCTGTATTTTGTACAAGGTCTAGGAGTGCTCTTTATATAATCTTTTTGTATTCACCCTCTAATAGTTTAAGAAAAGCTTCTTCATCTTGGAAGTATTGAGTTGATTTCTTTTGGGGCCCTCTGAAGCCATGGGTGGTTTGTTGGTTATGGTTTTCTCCAGAATTTGTTGCTTTTGGGGCATCATGTGATCTGTAGAGGCTGGGTGAGATGCTGTTAAGATGGACCACAGTTGTTTCTGTAGGCCATCTTGAAATGAGAGGTAAAAGGTATCTGACAACTTCCAAAATCAGGTTTTCAGCTGTATAGGTCCATCTTCCCAGCTATCAAAATAAGCACGTGTATACTGAACCCCAGATGTTATAAACTAGTTCAAAATACAAGAAGGCTACTGCCCTGCTGGCCTCTGATGTGAGGCCCCAGCTTTAGATGCCACTGTAGAATTCTGCTTTTCTGCTGGAAAAGTGCTCTGTTCCAGGCAGGTGCTGCCTCCCGACCTAGGAATTAGGTCCAGCTGAGGCTTCCACATGGGTATCCCTGTCTCCCAGTGGAACAAGATGGTGTCCTGCAGAAGCTTGCCACCTGGCTGGTACCAGGCTACTGGTGGAAAGGGAAACCAAAGGTGTCGAGATGTTCAGAGTCCACAGCCTCTGTTGCCTGGCCACAGCCGTAGGCAGCACTGTGCAAAACACCTCTAGGCTGCAAATGCATTCTCGCCTGGACAGGTGCTGCATCACAGCCTACAAACTAAGTCCAGCTGGGGTCTCTGTATGGGTGTATCCATCTCTCAATGGATCAAGATGGCGTCCTGCACAAGCTTGCCACCACCCCCATACAGCTACTATATGGCAGAGGTAGAAAGACAGGCCAAAGGTGCTGAGATGCACAGAGTCCCAAACCAGGCTCTCATAACATGGCAATTGCGCTTGCCAATCCCACCAGTAGTGTGTCTGAGATTAGCGGTACTCAAGTCCCAGCTCTGCCCGCTGGCTAAAATAGAGAAAAAGAAAATTAAAATGATGAGTTACCTTTGGTCTGTGCAAGCTCGCGCTTGCCGAGAGTGGGGTCAGCGAAAGAGAATGTTTTGCATGCAGTGGCATGAAATCCAAATTAACACCCCTATGCCACATCTCCTAGGGCTCACTAGGTGTCCAGAAGGCTCCATTTAATTACCAGTTCAATTCTTGGTTTCCAGAGCGATTTAGGGAGACTTGTGTTTAGTCTGCCATCTTGACTCCCTTTACTTCTTCTTTGCTGATGAGGATGCCCTTTATTTCTTTGTCTGGTCTGACTGCTCTGGCCAGAACTTCTAGAACAATATTGAATAGAAGTGGTGAGAGTAAGCATCCTTATCTAGTTCATGTTCTCAAGAGAAACTGTTTCAGTCTCTCTCCATTCAGGATGACGTAGGCAGTTGGCTTTGCATAAATGGTGCTTATTGCATTGAGGAATTTGCCATCTATTCCTATTTTGCTGACATTTTTTAGCATGGATGTGTGTTGGACTTTACAAATGCCTTTTCTGCATCAATTGACAAACTCAGGTGATTCTTTTGTGTTATTTATGTGGTTGTTCACATTAATTGTTTTTCTGATGCTGAAGCAGCCTTGCATCCCTGGTATGAATCCAACTTGCTCATGATGAATTATTGTTTTGATATGTTGTGGAATTCTACTGGCAAGGATTTTATTGAAGATTTTTGCATCTAGGTTCATGAGTGATATTGGTCTATAGTTCTCCTTTTTTATGGGGTCTTTCCCTGGCTTTGGTACCGGGGTTATGCTGGCTTCACAGAATGAATTTTGGAGTATTCCATCCCTTTCTATGTTGTGAAATAGTCTCAGTAGTATTGGAGTTAACTCTTCTCTAAAAGCTTGGTAGAATTCTGCAGTGAAGCCATCTGGGCCAGGAGTTTTTTTTTGTTGGTAGTTTTTTGATGATTTTTTCGTTTTTTTTTTTTTTTTTATTATGACTGAGTGAAAATGTACATTCCCATATAAATTTACATGACCACCTATATGCAGCTTCCACTGCTCTCTGTGCCCAGTGACAGCACACTATTCCTCTCTGCTCCATACATGTCTCATCCTACCAACAGTCTCCTTTCCCCTCCTTTCCACCTACTCTCCCTCCTCCAGCTAGAGGTCAGTAGGACGATATCCTATAGAAGCATAGAACTATAAATTGCATCCAATATATGGTCACTCTGCATCGCCAAGTCCAATCCATTCGTGTCCGAAGAGTGGACCTTCGTTATGATTTATGGGCAAGGGCAGCATAAGGGTCAGAGGCCATGCTCCCAGGGGAACCCCGAAGCTGCTGGACCATCAGTTGCGGTGTTTTAGTGGAGATCTCAGGGTGCACCCCTTTTTATTCTTGTGTTGCCAATGAGACTCAACTTAGTGAGCTCCATTGTGGCTATCACTGGTGGTGGCCAGGCACCATCTGGTTCTTCTGGTCCCAAGTCTATGTAGGCACCCACTCATGTTGGTCTCTCAATCTGCTGGGTTGTCTTTACCCCATGTCATTTTGGTCCTTGGTGAACATCCGTTCCTGCTAAGTTGGGACGATTTGCTGTGTGCTCCGATGGCAGCTTGGCAGCTTTTAAGACACCAGATGCCACTCACCAATGTGGGGTGCAGAGGGCTCTCTTAGCAAAATGGTAGTTGTGCCAACAGGCCTTGATTTCCCCTGAGAGCATGGTCCTCAACCCCTTGCACCAGCTACTCTGTCTTTGTAATATTGGATTAAGATGGGAGAAGTAATCATATTATGTTGAAGTCCAGTTAATATTGATTTTTCTAATGTGTGTTGTCCCAGATTTCACCCAACCAAGTGTCTATCAACTATCTAATGTAAACCCACCACAGAGCATGGTCTCCTTCCCCCTGCCCCAGCTACTCTGTTGATGACTTTTTCAACCTGTTTCTTTGTGATGGGTTTATTAAGTTGTTCTCCTTCACCTTGTGATGATTTGGGTAGGTGATATGAATCTAGAAATTTGTCCATTTCCCCTACGTTTTCACATCTGTTAGAGTACAGTCTTTCATAGTGTTCTGTTAATGATATTTTTAATTAGTGTTGGGTGTGTTGTGACTTCTCCTATGTCATTTGTTATTCGGGTTATTTGTTTCCTGTTTTTCTTTAGTAAGTTTAGCCAATAGTTTGTCAATTTTGTTTATCTTTTCAAAAAAGCAGCTTTTGCTGCCATCTGAGGTATACCAAATGGTCCCAACTGAGCTAGAACATATCTTCGCAAGGACAACAACAACATCAGGGCAAAAGAACCCAGAAGACAGAAAGACCCACGTGAATGGGTGACTATATCACCAGAAGAACCATGTGGCACAGGCCACCACCAGTGACAGCCATGATGGCGCTCACAATGTTGAGTCCCAGTGGCAACACGAGAAAAAAGGAGTGCACCTTAAGAACTCCACTAAAGGACTGCAATTGATGGTCCAAAGGCCTGAGGGTTCCCCTTGGAGCATGCCCCCTAGACCTGATGCTACCCCTGATCATAAATTTTTACTGAGGTCAACTCTTTGGACAGGAATGCGTTGGAGGTGGGGACACAGAGTGACCATGTCATGTGTGCACTATATGGTTCTATGCGTCTGTAGGATTTCATTCTATTGGCCTCTTACTAAAAGAGAGTGGAGTGAGTGGAGAGGAGGGGACCAGAGATTGTTAAGAGGATATCACATGTATAGAATGGAAAGGACGAGTTTCCTGTCACTGAGCAAGGAGAGCCAAAGGAGCTGCAGATAGGCGGACATGCAAATTTAAACTGAATTGTACACCTTCAGTCGATCACAATAACAAACAAAAAGAAGAACAACAAAACAAGCTTTTGGTTTCATCAATTTTTTCACTGTTCTTCTGTTCTCTAATTCATTTAGTTCTGCTGTAATCTTTATGAGCTGTGTTTCTTCTGGTGCCTGATGGGTTCCTCTATTGCTCTCTTTCTACTTGTTCAAGCTGTAGGGTTAGTTCTTGGGTTTGGGTTCTTTCTCCCTTCTGGATTTGTGTATTTATAGAAATAAACTGACCCCTGAGCACTTCTTTAGGTGTATCCTATACGTTCTGGTAGGAAGTGTTTTCATTCTCATTCGAATCTATAAATTTCTTTATTCCATCCTTGATTTCTTCTGTAACCCATGGCTTTTTGAGCAAGATGTTGTTCAGTTTCCATGGGTTCCACTTTCTTTTTATGTTTTTTCTGCTAGCGATTTTGACCTTTATTGCTTAATGGTCTGAGAATATGCTTTGCTTCAATGGTATGGATTTTGTTGAGATTTGCTTTATGTCTTAACACATGGTCTATTCTGGAAAATGTTTCATGTGCATTAGAGAAGAAGGTGTAGTTATCTACTGATGAATAGAAAGTTCTGTATATGTCGATGAAGTCTAGTTGGTTAATTGTGGCAATAAGATCTTCTATATTTCTACTGACCTTTTTGTAGATGCTCTGTCCATTATTGAGAGTAGATTGTTGAAGTCTCCAGCTATTATTGTAGCATGATCTGTGTCATTTTTGAGTGTAGTTAGTTTTTGTTCGATGTATTTAGATGCTCTGGTATTGGGTGCATAAATATTTAATATTGTTAAGTCCTGCTTGTGTATTAAACCTATCAGCAATAAATAGTGGCTGTCCTTGTCCATGATTGTGGAGTTTACATTGAAATCTATTTTATCTCAGATTAGTATTGCCACACCTGATCTTCTTTGTGTATTGTTATCTTGGTATATATTATTCCATCCTTTAATTTTCAGTCAGTTCATATCTTTCAGTCTAATGTGTGTTTTGTGTAAGCAACATATAGATGGGTCATGTCTTTTGATCCAAGATGTCACTTGTTGTCTCATTACTAGAGTGTTCAGATCATTTACATTCAATGTTATTACTGATAGGTATGTGTTTAGTGTTGTCATTTTGATGTATTTATTTTTGTGTTGGTATTTTCTGTGTTGTTCTTAATATTCTGTTGTGGGTCATTCTTCTTTATGTGTTGACTTTTCATCTTTTTCAGTGTTGGTTTTGTGTTTGTTGAGACTCCAGTATTGCATTTCTTATTTTGATGTGTTGCATTGTCATTGTGCTTTGTGGCTATGATCCCTATGGTCACCTATGATCCACCTTAATAGTTTTTGTGTTTAATCCCAAATTTAACTTCTACATATCTGATTAACTTCTTCTCCATTTCAAAGGACTATAACTACTGTAGTATATCCCTCTTTTTAATGTGCTGGTATTTTAGTTTTTATGATATGATCACTGATTCTTTACTTTTAATGTTGTAGTTATGATTGAATTTTGTGCCTTCCCTAATTGAGTAGGTTTCTGTATGTTGTGTCCTGCATTGCCTTCTTAAGTGTACACTTAATGGTTTTGTTTTTCTAGGCAAAGAGCCTCTTGCAGTGTTTCGTGTAGTTTGGGTATGGTTTTACAAAGTCTCTGGTGCCTGTTTATCTGCAAATATCTTAATTTCATCTTCATATTTGAAAGACAGTTCTACAGGATATGTAATTCTTTGTTGAAAATTTTTCTCCTTCAAGGCTTTGAATCTGTCATCCCACTGTCTCCATGCGGACATCATTTCTGCTGAGGTGTCAGACGAAAGCCTACAGGGTTTGCCTCTGAATGTTATCTTTGGCTTGAAGCTCACTGCCTTTAAGAGTTTCTGCTTATTTTTCATTTTATTAAGCTTGATTAGAATATGTCTTGGTGTCTTTCTTTTGGGATCTAATTTTTTTGGGGTTCACTACATGTCTTAGATGTCTATGTTCTCTTCTTTCATAATTTAAGAGAAGTTTTCTGTCAGGAACTCAACAGCAACAGCAATACTCTCTGTGTTTTCAGGTATCCCTCCCTGTTTAGCAGCTCCAGTTAATCATAGATTATTCCTTTTGATAGAGTCCCACATGTTTCTTAATGCTTCCTCATTCTTATTTCTTTTCTCTGATTTCTCCTCATAAATGCTGATGTCAGTATTTCTGTCTTCAAGATCACTAAGTCTAATTTTTCAGTTCATCAGTTCTGCTCTTTTGGCTTTGAATGGAATTGTTCAGTTCTGTAATTTTCTTGTTGATATGTTGGATTTCAGAATGTTGATGTTCTATCAATTCAAATAACTTGCTTAATTTTTCATTTCATTCTGCTGAATTTTGTTTAATCTTTAGGAGGGCTCTCTGTAAATCTTTTGTACTTGTTCTGTGATAATTTCAGGAAGGCTTCTTCATCTGGGAAGTTTTTTGATTATTTATTTTGGGAGGTTTCTGGAAGCATAGTGGGATGTTTCTTTCAATGCCTGGCAATGGTTTGTTCCTTACAGGACACCTGGAGGCTATTTAGTTTTACTAGTTGGTGGCTTAACAGGAGCTGTGGCATAGTTCTGAGAAGGGAGTTGGTCACCAGCTACCTCTTTGTACTCTAGTCACTGGCCCCAGTGGAGTCTCTGGGGTTGCAGTTTCCACCTCCTGGCTGGGGAAGACACCACCCTAGTTCTGGAATCACGGAGGGCCATCAACCAGCCCTATGATGTGGGTCAGCAAAGAGTGAAAGAGATATGGGTGGGCTGCACAGCAGTTATTTCTCCAGGCTATCTTATTTTAAAAAGCTAAAAGTTACCTGACCACTTCCAGAATGAGTCAGGCCATCATGTGTGGCAGCCTCTTCCTTACTGGTGACATCAGATGAAGCTCTTTGGCCGTCCCCAGAAGCTATGATGTATTCAAAGGATGGAGAGGCTGCTGCACTGTTGTCATCGCTTGCTGGGGTCTTCCTGTAAGGTAACACTGTGCTAAACACAGCCTTTGTGCTGGAAAAGTACTGCTTGGACTGGTACCATCTCCCAGCCTGGGAATTAGCCACTCCTGAGGCCTGTGGTAGGGTAACTCTGCCTCCTAGCTGAACAAGATAACATCCTAGTGAAGCTTTCCCTCTCACCACAAAAGAGCAAAATCTGTGATGCAGCTCCAAAACGGGGGGGTGGAGGGGCTGTGGTGACCCAAGTCTGCTGCCAGGCTCTCAAAATGTGGTTATTCCAAACACTGTCTCTCCTCTGCAGCACACGCTGTTAATTTCAGAACAGCTGGTTCAGCATAGCTGCTGGCTCATGCCCATCCCCTGCCTACCAGCCAACAAAAAGAAAAGAATGTTAAAAATGCCAAATACCTTTAGTTCACACGAACTAGCCTCTCAGTAAGAGCGGAATTCAGCAATAGAGAGGAAGTTTCCTGCTTAGTGGCATGTAGTCCAAACTTTGAGTCCTATGCCGTGTCCTAGAGCTCACTCAGTATTCAGAAAACTCTGTTCAATTATCAGTCCTGGCCTTAGTTTTCAGAGGGAACTAGGGAGATGTGTGTCTATGCCACCATTTTAATTCTGTCCCCAAACTTTATTTTTTAATTGAAAAGTCACTTTGCAATGCAGAAACTGACTTAGGTTATGCCTCAGTGGAATGGCTGCAAAATGTTTTGTTTCTCAGGAGACTTGGTAGTTTTAAAATATCTCCTCCCTCAGATGCTTCAATAATGTATTCCAGTTTACTTTTTACTTTTCCATTGTAACCAAGGTATCGCTTAGAATTGTCTTTCTTGCTTCTTTGACCATGGTTCTTTACATTTTCAGTATTCTTTGAAATATAATGCAGTTACTCTCCTCTCTGCTGTTGGGCCCTGCTTCACGCTATGGCCTTCACAACCTGATAAAAAAATTACCTCTTCAAACAGTCTTCCCAGTTTAATCTCTTGTTCCATGACTGCCAAATGATTTCTCTTAAGTCTTAAGTATTTACTTAATGCTGTGTTATTGTAAACTGGTTTGAATTTTTTTAATTGTGTTTAAAGTGAAAATTTACAATTTGAGTCAGTTTCTCTTATAAAAACTTACACATGCTTTGTTATGTGACCCTAGCTGTTCTCTCCACACTGTAACAGCAACTTCTTCCCATCCACCCCAAATTTCCTGTGTCCATTCAGCCAGCTCCTGTCTCCTTCTTCTCATCTCCCCTACAGATAGGAGCTGTCCAGTTAGTCTCTTACATTTACTTAAGCCAAGAAGCACACTCTTCACCAATATCATTTTGTGTCTTATAGAACGGTTCATTCTTTTTCTTGGAAATTGGCATCTGGAATGGTTTCAGAGAACTGGTTGTTTTTAATGATTCTCAAGCTGTATCTTTTCTATTGTCCAATGTGGCAATACAGTCATAGTTGAAAACATGAGCCTAGATTTTAACTGCCAATGATTAAATCCCAGCTATATCTCACATTATCTATGTGACCTTGGGAAAATCAAGTTACTTCTCTACACTTCAGCTTTTCAATCTGTAAAATGAGGATATTAGTGTCAATATTGTAAGGTTGTTGTCAATTTTGAAATACAATCTGTAGGAAATTCTATGAAAGTACTAAGTAAAAAGAAAAACCAAACCCACTGCCACTGAGTCAACTCCAACTCATAGCAACACTGTAGGAAAGAGTAGAACTGCTCTACAGAGTTTCCAAGGGTCATCTGGAAGATTCAGATTGCTGCTGTTTTGGTTAGCAGACATAGCACTTAACCAGTGTGTCACCAGTGTTTCCATTATTAGTGTGAGAAGCTGAAATCACAGGACTAGTATGTGTAGAGGAAAAGGCACGATTTTGTTGAAACCCAGACTTGCAACTTGCTAGCATAGTGACCTTGGGCATGTTACTTAAACTTTCTGAGCTTTAGTTTCTTTGTATGTAAATAGGGCAAATGATAAATATGCCAACTTCTGGGCTGAACTGCTTATGAAATGAGCACATGGCTTGTATTTGGAGGTGCTGACAAATGCTTGTTTCCTTCCTTCCAGATATGTCAGTAAAAAAACAAACTACTGCTTATTTTAATCAAGCTAGTACCTTGTTTCCTCATTACCTCCCCAAACTTGGTTAATTCAGTAGAAGTTTGGGGGGGAAAATCAACCCATATATTCATCACACTGGAGAGTGAACATCCAGCTGGTTGGATTTTTCACTCTGCAGCCAGCTGTATTCACATTGCCTGTATTACTGTCTAGGGTTGTTCAGTGAGCCCAAATATGGAGGTTTCTTTTTAGATCCTTATTACACATCATGATAAAAGGTAAGTTTGGCTCTTTGTATTGCCACATAACGTAGATGTGAGATTTGTGAAGAATTGTTTATCGGCCTCGCAGCATCAGCTTCAACTGGGAGCTTGTTAGAGATGGAAGTTCTTAGGCCCTAACTGATACCTACTGAATCAGAATCTCATGGAGTTTGAGGCCCAACCATCCACGTTTTTAACAAACCCTCCAGTTGATTCTTGGGTCAGATTTTGAGAAGTGCAACTTTTCGGAATCTTGCCAAATCTTGGGCAACTTGTAACAAAATGTTTCTCTTTCTTTTTTTTAAATCTGTTTTTTGGTCATAGAAAGCTAAATTTGTATGTTTTAAATTCTTGAAACCCTAAATCACCAATTCTTTACTTCAGAATTTATTACAATCCTGGGGCTATCCTTAAGTGGCCTTGAAAGACATTATGAAATTCTAAAATAATAAACATAAAAACAAAATAAATTTTAATGTATTTTAAAAACTGTGCCACAGTAGAGCAGGATGTGGAAACCAAATCAAACAAAAAAATGCTATAGTTTTCTAAATCTGAGAATCAATGTCCTCAGTCTTGCCACAGCCCAGTGTATTTTATGATCTTGCCACAAATTGTACACATAGACATGACTCTGGCTGTTTTTTGCTCTTTAATGAACCCATGCTCAATTGAAATCTCTAGAACTGTGGATTGTAACATAAAAATGTTTCTTTCCTAATACACCAGAAATGATAAACAGTCAGAATGTGACCAAATAAATACGCAGAATGCTGAACTTCTTGATACTTCTTGAATTAGCTTTCACTCCTTTGGCAGGATGTGTAATTTCAGCACAGCCTGCCGTAATGCAGCCCAAATAAAAACAACCCATCATCTGCCAAGCATATCTCTGTTGCAGAGGTGAATGACTCAGGCACACTTCACTATTTAATGCTGTTGTTGTTTCTTATAGATTAAATGAGTGCTATTATATTTTGTTGGTAGCAAATAATTATTGTGATGCTGAACCCTCCATTTATCAGGCTTGAAAGGCAAGTGAGAATCTGGAGTAATATAGACAAAAGAAATAGGAAGGGGGGGGGAACCAAACCTGAGAAAAACCAAACCTGAAGGAAGGAAATCTTTTTATGGCCTTGTAATATGTTGGCTTTCATTGTAGGAGATACCATTGGTGACCTACTTAATGCCCTCGGACAAGCCATCAGATAGTGTTTTCAATGCTAGGGCATAGAGTGACAGCTATAAATTATGGCTTGAAATTTACTACCAGCTAACTTCACTCCTTTCAAAGGCAAGTATCTCAAAAGCAGGACCCTGGTACCCGTTGTGAGTACTAGACAAATGATCACAGTAAATGTTACCCTAAGGATGATGTTCTTTGGCTTGACGGTGAGAGACAGAAACTAGAAGAGTACCTGGCTTTACCTTTCTTGTCACTGAGATGTTTCTAGGACTGATCTTATAGTTTCTTGCTCCTCAGTTACGATGTATCTTGGTGAAATGGGATACCTGTATATCTTTCAGTTTTTTTTTTCTTGAAAAGCAATGAAAGAATTAAAATACCTCAAGGAATCTTCCCTCCCCTTCCCCTCTCTCCCTTCTTCTTCCTCTCCTTGTTCCCCTTGCTGATGAGAGGCAGAGCCTAGGGAGCAGGAGAGGTCGGGGTGACAAAGAGGTGAAGGATAGATGATGGCCACAGACGCAAGTGGCAGGTTCCCAGACGAGCAAAACATTTTACAGATTATGGAGATCAGATGTTGGTCTGACATATAGTTGCCAAATATTGTTTCCCATTCCGTAGATGGTTTTTTAATTATTTTGATAAAGTCTTTGGATGAACAAAAGTGTTTGATTCTTAGTAGTTCCCATTTATGTATTTTCTCTTCTGTTGATCATACTTTGACAGATTTTGAAGTCTGTCTACACTGTGCATTAAAACTTCCATTGTTGATCCTATTTTTTCTTGGATGAGCTTTATTGTTTTAGATTTGATATTTAGGTCTTTTATAGAATTTGAGTTGATTTTTGTATAAGGCATGAGATATGGGTCTTGTTTCAATTTTTTGCAGATGGCTATCCAATTTTGCCAGCACCACTTGTTAAAGAGACCTTTTTTTACCTCAGTTTAAAATCTTGGAGCCTTTGTCGAATATCAACTGTTCATAGGAAGATGGTGGCATCTCTGGGGTATCAGCTCTATTCCATTGGTCTATACGTCTCTTTTTGTACCAGTAACAGGCTATTTTGACAACTGTGGCAGTATAATAGGTTCTAAAGTTGGGTAGTGACAGGCCACCCAGTATGTTCTTCTTCAGTAGTGCTTTACTTATCTGGGGATTCTTCCTTTTCCAAACAAAGTTGTTGATTTGTTTCTCCAACTCATTAAAAAAATGTAAGTGGAATTTGTATTGTGATTGCATTGTATATATACAGATTGCTTTGGGTAAAATAGACATTTTCACAATGTTAAATCTTCCTATCCATGAGCGGGGTAGGTTTCTCCACTTATGTAACTCTCTCTTAGTTTCTAGCAGTAAGGTCTTATAGTTCTCTTTGTATAAGTTTCTTATTTCTCTAGTTAGATTTATTCCTAGGTATTTCATCTTCTTGGGGGCTATAGTAAGTGGTATTGATTTGGTGATTTCTTCTCTAGCAATCTCTTTGTTGGTGTAAAGGAATCCTTCTGATTTACGTATGTGTATCTTGTATCCTGATACTTTGCTGAACTCTTCTATCATTTTGAGTAGTTTACTTATGGATTCTTTAGGATTCTCTGCATATACAATTATATCATCTGCAAACAGGGATATTTTTACTTCTTCTTTGCCAGTGCAGATGCCCTTTTATTTCTTGGTCTTGTCTAATTGCTCTGGTTAGAACTTCTGGTACAATGTTGAATAGTAGAGGTGAGAGTGGGCATCCTTGTCTAGTTCCTGTTCTCAAGGGGAATGCTTTCAGTCTCTCTCCATTCAGGATGATGTAGGCACTTGGCTTTGTATAAATGGCCTTTATTGCATTGAGGAATTTGCTGTCTGTTCCTATTTTGCTGAGAGTTTTTAGCATGAATTGATGTTGGATTTTATCAAATGCCTTTTATGCATCAATAGACAAAATCAGGTGATTCTTATCTTTTGTGTTATTTATGTGGTTGATTACATTAATTGTTTTTCTAATGTTGAACCAGCCTTGAATCCCTGGTATGAATCCAACTTGGTTGTGATTTTTTTGATACATTGTGGAATTCTATTGGCAGGGATTTTATTGAAGATTTTTGCATCTAGGTATGAGTGATATTGATCTGTAGTTCTTTTTTGTGGAATCTTTCCCTAGCTTTGGTATCAGGGTTATGCTGGCCTCGTAGAATGAATTTGGGAGTATTCCATCCCTTTCTATGCTGTGAAATAGTCTCAGCAGTATTGGAGTTAACTCTTCTCTAAAAGCTTGGTAGAATTCTGTGGTGAAGCCATCTGGGTCAGGATTTTTTTTTGTTGGTAGTTTTTTGATGACTTTTTCAATCTCTTCCTTTGTGATGGGTTTATTAATTTGTTCTGCTTCACCTTGTGATAATTTGGGTAGGTGATATGAATCTAGAAATTTTTCCATTTCCCCTACATTTTCAAGTCTTTTAAGAGTACAGTTTTTCATAGTATTCTGTTATGATATTTTTGATTAGTGTTCAATTTGTTGTGACATCTCCCACCTCATTTCTTATTTTAGTTATTTGTTTTCTGTTTTTATTTAGTAAATTTAGCCAATAGTTTGTCAATTTTGTTGATCTTTTAAAAAAACTGGCTTTTGATCTTGTCAATTCTTTCAATTGTTATTCTGTTCTCTAATTCATTTAGTTGTGTTCTAATCTTTATGATCTGTTTTCTTCTGGTGCCTGAGGGGTTCCTCTGTTGCTGTCTACTTGTTCAAGCTATAGGGTTAATTCTTTGGTTTGGATTCTTTCTTCCTTCTGGATGTGTGCATTTTTAGAGATAAACTGACCTCTGAGCACAGCTTTGGCTGCATCTCATACATTTTGGTAGGAAGTGTTTTATTGGAATCCATAGATTTCTTTATTTCATCCTTGATTTCTTCTATAACCCATGGGTTTTTGAGCAACTTGTTCAGTTTCTGTGAGTTCCAGCTTCTATCTGTGTTTTTTCTTCTATTGGTTTTGACTTTTATGGCTTTAAGGTCCGAGAAGATGCTTTGCATTAATTCAGTGGTATGGATTTTGTTGAGATTTGCTTTATGTCCTAACACATGGTCTATTCTGGAAACTATTCCATGTGCACTGGAGAAGAAGGTGTAGTTATCTACTGATGGATAGAAAGTTCTGTATATGTTGGTGAGGTCTAGTTGGTTAATTGTGGCAGTAAGATCTTCTGAAAGTGGAGTGTTGAAGTCTCCCACTATTATTGTGGAGTGATCTGTCTCATTTTTTAATGTAGTCAGTGTTTCTTTGATGTATTTAGATGCTGAAGTATTGGGTGCATAAATATTTAATATCGCTAAGTCCTGCTATGTATTGAACATTTTAGCAATAAATAGTGTCCATTATTTTGAGAGTTATGTCCCTAAGGTATTCTCTACTACCCTTGTCCGTGGTATAGAGCCATGTCCTTGAGTCTTTGATAGCTGTTTGTCTTAGTCATCTAGTGCTGCTGTAACAGAATTACCACAAGTCGATGGCTTTAACAAAGAAGTATATTTTCTCACAGAAAAGTAGCTAAAAGTTCTAATTCAGGGAATTAGTTCCAGAGAGGTCTTTCTCTGTTGGCTGTGGATGAAGGTCTTTGTCATCAATCTTCCCTTGGACTCAGAGCTTCTGAGGTATAGGACCCTGATTCCAAAGGATGTGATTCGCTCCCGGCATTGTTTCTTTACTAATGGATGAAGTCTCCAACTCTCTGGTTGTATCCCTTTTCTCTATAGCCCAAGAGATTGCCTCAAGGCACAGTAGAGTCTTATAAATTGAGCCTTGCCTCACCAGCACAACACTGCTTATCCACCCTCATTCACATCATAAAGGCAAGATTTACAATATACAGGAACAAGACACAATATCAGGAATCATGGCCTAGCCAAATTGCTATACACCTTTTATGGGGACATAGTTCAATCCATGACACTGTTTTTCTGCACAGCTACCTTCCGGTGTACTCATTCTCCCCATGTCACTGTGTTAGAATGGCTAGTATACTGGATGTGTCAGTCATAGTCCAGTGTGGCCACCAGAATACTAGTTGCCATCAAGTTGATTTGACTCATGGTTGACCCCATGTAGATCAGAGTAGAATTGCATACTTCATTGGGGTTTTCAGTGGCTGATGTTTTTGGAAGTATGTTGCCAGGCCTTTGTTCCAGGGTACACAGCTCCCACTAAATGACAGTGCCATTCATGCTCAGTTATCACCCATTTATCATCTTTAATACACAATATACCTAATCTGGGGTCCTTGTAAATTTATGGTGTGAAGAGAGCAATGGAATAGGATGGAGTGTAAATGGTGACTTCCCGTTGTATGGAAAGACTGCTTCTCTAAGGTCTGCCTTCACTAGGCTAATAACCACAAGTATATGTCTGTATAGGTTTCCCTCAATCTTGAGAGTTTGGGTTCCATTGCTCCAGTTGATGAAATCGGACTATTTGGGGAGAATTGAAAAAAAGAGAGAAATGAGGACAGGCAAATTGGAGAAGCAGATCAGAGGTGACTGTTTTTGTCTTCAGTTCTTAGCAAATAAAGTAAAATCCATGATAGCTAGCACCTGTGTAAAGTGGCAACCTGTCAGAGAAGGACAACTCAAATATTTTCCACTAAAAGCAATGATAGAAAACTGGTAAGACTATATACTATCAAAGGTAGAAGACTTGGGAAACCCAGAAAAAAAAGGCAGTCTTGTCAAGTACCAGATCTCACAGGTTTTACTGTATAAAGGAAGCTTAGAATTCTCCTTTGGGAAGAGCGAGATGAGTTGTGTGTAAAAGGGACCAATGACACATGCTTTGTAGAAAAGTTATCATGGCTGATGTAAGGCTGTATAATCTACAGTAGTGGAGGCAGGGCAACAGTGTTGACATACCTCATTCCCGCTGCCATTAAGTTGATTCTGACTCATAGCAACCCTACGGGACAGAGTAGAACTGCCCAATAGAGTTTCCAAGGCTGTAAATCTTTTTGAAAGCAGACTGCCACATCTTTCTCCCACAGGGTGGCTAGTGTGTTTGAATTGCTGACCTTTTGGTCAGTAGCTCAGCACTTAACCACTGTGCAACAAGAGCTCCTTACATACCTTACTAGCTAGGCCAAATATGTGCAATAAAAGTTACCTAAACATTGAAGCTGCTCTATGTATCTAGGGCCTCGTGGGAACTGCTAAGTAAATGGAGGACCAGGCAGAGAAAACAGAACGAAGCAAAATAACAAAAAGTATCTAACAGTCATATTTGCAGTGAGACAAAATGAACTTACAGGCATTGCTAGGTAGTGGGTGAGTAAAGGGCCTTAAAATCCTCTATAGCTCAAGAAATGGTAAATAGACACTAAATAGCACCTATTATTATTGAGGAAGTAAGTGGCATTAATAGTTGTCACATTCAGTATGCTGTCTTTATTGCTTTAAATGAAATTAATTATAATGTGACTTAGGCCAGTTAATGATTATTAAATGTCCAAATGTGCATTTTCCAGAGAGAGTGGCATATAGTAGCATCCATAACTTCATTATTATAGCCATTTTTGAGGTAGTCATAAATGCTTTCTACCCTAGGGAATATGTTTAGATAATGTTAGAGAAGAAGGGGCCTTTGAAGGTGATTACTAGGCTCAGCAAGGTTACGTGGCTCAAAGCAACCTTGTAGAAGAGGCTCCACTAGAGCCCACTTCTCTCATCTTTCTGCTTGACCTCCAAAGTCACTCTACCCTTCCTTGTAGCTTTAAATTCAGATCAGGGTCATCCATCTCTGAGTCTGACATGGGAAATTTTAAAAACCTTGAAGACAAATTGAATACATACTATTAAATAATAGCAGCAAAGTGGTGAATACAAGTAAGGACAAAGACTGTAAACTAACCACCAGATCTGTCTTTCTGTGGGCACCTATTTCCCAATCTTCCTTGCAATTAGGTATTGTTGAGCTTTTAGCCTTTGGAATGTGAGTGGAAGTAATGTGTGCCATTTCTAGGTTAAGCCTATAAACCTACAACAACTGAGTTTTCTTACTCTGCTAACATGGTAGCTGGATGGCAAGGGTTATCTTGAAAGCCATGCACTGAAGATAGTAGTGCCTCCATTAAGCTAGATCCCTGAATGACTGTAGAATACCATTTCCTTACTCTGCCCCAGTGTTCCATTGATCTGGGCCACCTTAGGACTACTGGGTGAATAGGAAGTAATTTCTATTTTGTTAAGATATTGAAAGTTTAAGGTTTCTTTGTTACAGCAGTTGCCCTGCTTAACTCAGTGAGTTAATGAGCACTGTAGCCATTTCACGAACATTCATGTTCCATTCTTTTTTTTTTTAATTTTATCTTTACTGTGATTAAGTGAAAGTGTACAATCCAAGTCAGTTGGCAATATAAAACCCCAAACACATGCCTCTATGCAATTCTGTCTGCTCTCCTCACCCTGTAACAGAGCACTCCTCTCCCCCCCTAAGTACTTCTGTTATCCATTCAACCAATACTTGTCCCCTCCTCTCCACCTTCCCCTCGCCCCTCTAAAGAAGAACTAGTTGGACAGCCTCATATGTGTATTAAGCCAAGAAGTACACACACTACCTGCATTACTCTATGTCCCATAATCCAGTCCAATGTTTGTCTGAAGAGTTGTATGTTCCCTTCTTTTGGTATTTGTTCAGATATTCACACCTCATGTGTGCCTAGGGGGAAACTGACTCCACCTGTTACTCTAAGAGTGAGGTCTGCCACTTAGGGGAAACTCCTCAGAGTAATGTTATTCCTTGGCCATAGCTATCAGTTCATGGATTGATTTTTGACTCAACACTAATGACTTCTGGGAAAGAAGCTTCCAGGGTCTTTAGAGGTAGATTGACTCTCTCTGTCCCTTGGAGAGGGATGAGGTAGCATGTAGTTCTGGGAGTCATTGAGATATCTTGAGACCAGAAAGAGAAAATCACTGGAGGACAAAGTTGACACATGGAGGAAAGAATTTAAGATTTTGGTATCATTGTTCAACTGCTGGATCAAACCTACTGATATCTGAATCCCTACCTCTGGACTTGCAAGTTGCGTAAGACTTTTTATCATTTAAATTATTTCGAGTTGGT
This sequence comes from Heterohyrax brucei, assembly GCA_028571685.1. Classification (NCBI taxonomy): domain Eukaryota; kingdom Metazoa; phylum Chordata; class Mammalia; order Hyracoidea; family Procaviidae; genus Heterohyrax; species Heterohyrax brucei. The sequence goes on along the minus strand of CM053166.1, from coordinate 30,790,891 downwards.
TTTTTGTTAGTTGTAATAATACAGTGAGTTAGTTACCTATCAATACAATGAGTAGAAGCAGGATGTGAGAGGGACAGTGATTAAATAAAGATGAATTTCTACCATGCTTCCAAATTAGTAGAGGAGACCTCTTCGAAGTGGCAAAATTCAGAGGTAGATGGAAGGAACTGCAGACAAGAGTGAGTTTTTTGGATGCTACCATTGGTGTGCATGCCTTCTTTTATTGTCTAGGTATAGGCTCACTGTAAGCTGTTTCTCTCATAGCTACCTAGTATGGAACAAGTACCCTATAATTATCATATAGAATTGAATGAAACCAATGCTGTGCTGTAGAGAAAGCGTGTATACCTCTCCCATTCACTTCTTGGTTAATTTAATAGTGTCACAGAGAGGTCACATTTCACAGTGCATCCGCTCCTGAGTTACTACACTTTTTAGTGAAGAGTAGATTTTTGGGATTATGGGTGAATGACCCTTTGCAGGACCGTTGAAACAGTGCCATAGAGAAGAGGAAGTGCAGACTTCACAAATTAAGCCTTTGGTCTTGATGCAGTTGCTCCAATAATTGCCTCCAAATGTTTTGTCACTCTTTTGCCATTTTTAGTTCCTTTTCTAAGCTATAGTGACCCTTGTGTGTTTCAGTGTCACTTAGCTTATATACTTATTATATATAAATAAATATGTATGTGTCCAGGAATTTGTACTTTCTGTAGAAACCAGTCATTCTTATAGGACATTGATAATATATACTTGATTCCACTTGGATGATTGGGATGAGTTTCCTGTGGAAGGGTGTTCCATGTTTTCTTTCACACTTTCTTGATCCCTAGTATAGGTTCCATCACAATTTATGCCCACTACAGTGTAGGCCCATCAGATAATATGGATAGATTCATCATTTTAAGTAATCTATTTAGTATTTGTTTCCACAGCAGATTATACAGTAGGCCTCCCAATTAATGCTGCAATTAATACATTCTGATTTCTGAAATCAGCAGGTTAGAGGTAAACAGCATTTTACAGACTGAACTTAAAAAAAAATTTTGGTGAAACTATACACAGCCAAAGATACAGTTTCAACAATTCCTACATGTGCAAGTCAGTGATGTTGGTTACATTCTTCAAATTGTCAGTATCCTTTTCTGCATTATTCAGTCACTGATATCTTAAACTCACAGCCTCTAAGCTTCCCAACAAATCTTTAAAGTTTTCATTGTCAATTTGATTTCACATTGACAATTCTTTAAGAGTGCAGTATGCAAAGCAGATGTACTTAACTGATTAAAATGAGCTTTTTTGGTTCAAAGAAGACTTCAAAAGATAGTTTTGGTTGAAAGTTTAAAGATTATCTGAAGGCAGTAGTTTCGGTGGCTCATCTAGCCTCAATAACTCTAGGAAGCCTGGATTCCATTTTGAATTTGAAACTCTGTTCTACATTTCCCCTCATTTGGATCAAGATTACATAGAATCTTTGATCAAAATGTTCAGAAATGGTGCCAGGCGCCATCCAGTTCTTCCAGTCTCATAGCAGAGAAGGTAGTTGTTTATAGAGGCAACTAGACGTACATTCTGTTTCTCCTCTGATTCCTGACTCTTTCTTCTTCTTTTGCTTTATATGAATGAAGACCAGTTGTTATACCTTATATGGCTGCTTGCTGGCCTTTAAGACCCCAGTCACTATGCATTAAACTAGAAGGTAGAACAGACAGAACAGAAGTGCTGAGAAACAGTTTTAGGCTAATTGATTAGGATGTCCCTCAAAACTAAGATGCTAAACCTCCAAACCAAGAAAACAAATCCCACAAGGTATTTGGTGGATAAGCAAGCTCAACAGCTGCCTCTTATTTTTGTAAGAAAATATATAACACAGTATTTGCCAATTCAATAATTTTTAGGTGTATAACTTAAATATCAATGACATAAATCAGTTCTGCAACCATTACCCTTAATTGATGCCAAAGTTCCCACCACCATAAACAAAAACTCACTGTTTCTCAAATAGTGGCCTCCTTCTCCCCAACCTCCCAACCCTGGTAACCATTAATAAACTTTGCTGTCTATACATCTGCCTATTCTTGTCATTTTATGTAAGTGAGATGATACAGTCTTTGTCCTTTCTGTGGTTTATTTCACTTAGCATAATGTCTTCAAGGTTCGTGCATGTTGTAGCATATATCAGGACTCCATTTCTTTTTGTGACTGAGCGGTATTCCATTGTATGTATGTATCGTGTTTCCATTTGTCTGTTGGTGGAGATTTAGGTTGTTTACACCTTTTTGCCATCATGGACAGTGCTGCAATGAACATTAGTGTACATATGTCTGTTTGCATTGCTGCCCTCAAGTCTGTTGGGTATATACTTAGGAGTGGGATTGTTGGGTCATACGGTATAACTAATTTTTAGTTTTTTGAGAAACCACCATGTTGTTTACCACAGTAGATATACCATTGTGCCTTCATGGATAAGAATGGATAAAGCCCTGTGAGGGAAAGCCTTGTAGCAGCATGTCTAGAACTTCCTGTAGCCCCAGATGCTGACCTGTTTTTCATATAGAAGCGCGTTCACCCCTTACCCTCACCAGGAAACCAAGCGGTAGATGCTATAGCATATATTAGAATGGTGAATCCTGAGGGGCAAGCTACCCATTGAATTCGTCAGAAAAGTGGAACCATGGCGCCTGTGTTGATTGGAAAATAGCTGAAGAGGCAGGCATAAAAGTAAAGTGTAGTGGTCTGGTGAGTGCTGCACAAAATTGTCCGATGTACTCACGCCAGTGCCCATGATCCTGGGAAGACACATGATACACAGACAGTTATGGATTGACAGATAGGTTATATAAGGGCTCCTACTCTCCTTTAAAGAATTGGAGTACACTGTCTTTTATATGGACATTGCCACCAAATGGACACAGGCATTTCCTTGTAAATGAGCATATCAGGCTACTACAATAAAGGGGTTACAAAAATTGTTGTGTACAGGATACCCTGAAGGGTTGATAGTGACAGGGGGACACATTGTACAGGTCATGATGTGTGCAAATGGGCAGCTCAAAATTAGGTACAGTGACATTACCACTTGCCCTACAACCCCCAAGCAACAGGCCTGGTGGAAAGGAGGAATAGTGTCCTAAAACAACAAATATGAACCCTTACAGGCAAGGCTTCATCGGTGATATGGGCCAAGGTGCTGCCTGAGGCTTTGATGTTGATAAATTCAGCTCCTGATGGGGCTTTATCCAGACCAGGAGCCCTGAGTGACCCTTCAGCAGTGATGCAAGTGATGTCACAAGCTCTAGAAGTGTATCCACCAGTGTTGTTGGTGGAACAAAACAGCATGGACCTCCAGACACCCCAGGACCTGGCACTGGGACATGAAATGGTCTCTTGGCACCTGTTTTAGGTCACCCCACCAGAGGGAGTTGGTTACTTTGTCCCTCTGGAGACAGAGGAACTGATCAGCCCTGTGTGGGAGACCACCATCTTACTGTCTGGGGGTCCTTAGCAGCCAGACTCCACATGGAGAGGAACGATAGCTATACCGTGATGGACAGAAGTAGGTCTTCTTTTCTGACATATAGAAAAGCAGGTGACTTTACAAGCCCTCAGGATTGACCTCCCTGGAGCAGCACATTTGGTAGGAAAAATGCCTAAAGGAGCTGCAGTTCTCACTACCCAAGGGGAGGTTATTAATGTGATCCTAATAGAAGTGGAAGATTTACCTCCCTAGGTACCTACTAAATATCTGCCTTACTGGAGGTATGGCTTGCTTTGCTTTCTTCTCTTTGGGAATGCCAGCCTCTTCCTGCAGTGGGCTTCCAGCTTTGCTGGATCTGTGGACAACTCCTCAAGCACCAAAGGCATGCCTCGGAACATGGAGCCCTTGACCAGAACCAACTGGGCAACTGTGAGAGGCATTGAGGAGGGTGTAAAAACTTCTTTGACTAATTGGGTATAACAAGGGGGTGGGGCAAGACATCACCTTGCAGAGACCTGCATTCTTGGTTAAGAACCTCAGCGCCCCTCAGTTGTGGCCATGACAGGATGTCTAGCATCTCTGGGACGGTTCTGCTTGACTGGTACATGAACAGAGTGTACTAGGGAAGCCCACTTCTGTTTTGAACCAGTGAAAGCCCACAGATTCTCCTGTCTCCCTCCAAGTCCTCTGCCTGCATGTGAGGTCTGACAACCAATTCTGCAAACTTAATTGTTCTAAGTGCTACATACCTCATTGCTGAATATCACCATGGTCACCTTCAACATATTCCCCTTGGGAAGCTACGCACTGACGCCAGCACCTAGTCAGCACCTAGTCCACCCTTCAAAGCAATTTGGGAACTCTTTCTGGAATGGCCATTGTGCATGTTGGCAAGGTGGTAAGTTCATGAACTTAACTGTGTAGTTGTCTATGAGGGATTTTTTAGCCAGGAAACAAATAACTGTTTTGGAACACCTGCACCACTCACCTGGTTTGGCCCCCAATGACTTTCTTCTTTACCTGAAAATAAAGGAAATATTGAAAGGAAGACATTTTGATGACATTCAGGCCATCAAGGTTAATACAATGGCAGCTCTGTTGGCCATTCTAGAAAAAGAATTCCAGAATTGCTGTGGAGGGTAGACTAGGTGCTGGCATCAGCACATAGCTTGCCAAGTGGTGTGCTTTGAAGGTGACTGTAGTGATAGTCAGCGATGAGGTATGTAGCACTTCTTCTTCTAGGTTGCATTCACAAACTTTATTGGCTGTCTTCGTAATGAGCTGGATTCCCACATTTCCCTGTCAATGGGTGAAATACCTAATACCACTGACAGGTTGCAATATAAACACCACTATTGGAAGGCAGGAGCATATCTTGCTCATAATGGCAGCTGATGGCTGTATGGCCACTAGCTGTGACCCTGGTTACCATACAGTTAGATAGGATGCTGCACTTTGGGGTTATCCTATGCTACAGGGATTGTGAAGAAAACTACCAAAACCTTTAAATTACCCCGTGGTGAAAACCAGGTGGACCAAGTATAGTCTTTTCCATTGGCACCTTCTGGTTTTGTACCCCCCACCTTGGGGGCTCCTTAAAAGTAGTGGGACAACCTTGTTTGAAAAAAATGTCATTGACATGTACATGAAAAAATAACTTCATATGTGGATTAATTTATATTAGTTATTTATGCATGTGATTTTGGATTTAAATCAAGGGTATAGCATTTTATTAAATTAAAAACCTAAGCATGCCTACAGGTAATCAGCCTGCTGATTTGTGTGCAAGAGGCTGCATACATGTGCCTACGTGCTTTCTCAGAGTTGGCCTTTTAAAAAATTTTATATTGTGATTGAGAGAAAGTGTACAATCCAGTTTAAATCCACGTGCCCGCCTATGTGCAGCTCCTGTTGCTCTCCTTGCCTGGTGACAGCATACTCTTCCTTTCTGTTCTATACATGTCATATCCTCTTAACAATCTCCTGTCCCCTCCTCTACATATGTAAACTGAGCGTTTCCATTTTTTTTGTTTAATAAAAAAATCACATTCATGTATATGAGCAACTCCTTTTGTACTGTTTTTAATGTTGCATTTTATTATGGAATCAAAGAAGCATGCTTTGGGTTTTCTTGAGTAATATATTTGTTATTCATGAACAGAGTTTTTTGTCATACTCACTGGCTGTGTTCTACTTTTGGAGCATAAATACATTTGTGAAATATTAAAAAAAAAGTAGTGGGACAATTGAAACTAGCTAAGTTTACTAAATAGTCCCTCAAAGACAGCAGAGAAAGCTTGCAGCTATTAGTGACTGAAACAACTCAAATGAGGAAGGTAGTCCTTCAGAACCAAATGGCTGTGGACCTTCAACAGCCACTCAAGATTGACACATGTGCCATAGTAAAGATTGAACATAATTGATCTGTTAGGTCACATGAAGAATCAGATAGAAACCTTGGACAAACCTGATGGCTGGTCTTGTGTAGTCAGCTTGTTTTTCTCTTTCTCTGTTAGTTGACGTGGTGTTTTGATGGGTCTTGTTCTTTTCCTGAGTATAGGGATTGTCTGTTGTGTTTGTATATGCCGCTGGTGTGGTCTGTGTCTCCAACAACAGCAGTGCTGTTTGTTCCTCAGTGGCACCTCCTCTCAGGACCTTCAGGGACTTTGCAGAAGTGAGGTAATGCTCTAGATGTTGAGTCAGACTTTTTTGGATGAACTCAAGGGGAAGTGGGTTTTGTGAGGCTGAACATGACTGCCTTCCCATTTTCTATTAGTTCATCACTGTTTGACAAGCCTCTGTTGTGTGACCTTGCTGATGAAGCCCAATGCAACATCCCAAACATAAACTACTCCTGTTCATAACTACTGTAAACCGTCTGCCCCCTGATGCTGAGTAAGGAACTCTACTTTGGTCCTGTGGCTGCCCAGGACTACCTCATACACAGGCCTCCCTAATAAACTCCTTTGCTGCTGCAGTGGAGTTGCTGGCTTCTTTCTTTTGTTTCTTGGCATCCCCCAATTTTGGAGGCAAGTTTCAAGTTACTGGTCCATACCTAGACAGTCTACCTTCCTTTTTTTGCAGGTAGAAATCCAGTTGTCCAGCACCATTTATTTAAAAGGCTGTTTTCCCCCATTTGATGGATTTAACACCCTTGTCAAAGATTTATTAACCACAGATGTGTAAACTTGCCTTTGTGTTCTCAATTCTATTCCATTGGTCTATATACAAAGACATTTAAAAAATAGTCACTTTATTTTTGGTAAAATTATACACAGCAAAACATACACAGGAGTCATCTATTGAGTTCTTGATCAAAACATTTGGTAATGGAAGCTGGGCACCATCCAGTTCTTCTGGTATCATGACAAAAGGAGGAAGTAGTTTGTAGAGGCAGTTAGACCTGTAGTACAGTTCCTTCTCTGATTCCTGATTCTCTTTTTGCTGCTGCTTCTCTAGCAAATAGAGACCAATTGCTGTATCTTGGATGGCCGCTTGCAAGCTTTTAACATCCTAAGTATTATTCATTAAACTTGGGGATAGAACAGAAATTCTAGCAACAGTATTAGGCCAATAAACTGGATAGTCCTACAAAGCCGTGACTCTAAATCTTTGAACCAAGAGAACTAATCCCATGAAGTATTGTACCTAAGTAGTATCAGCAACTAGAACCTTTTTTTGTCTGATTGCTGTGGTTGTTGTAAAACACATTTACCATTTCATCCTTTTTTTGGTGTACAATTTAGTGATATCAGTTATATTAGCCAAGTTATATAACCATTAACTTTAATCAGTGCCAATTTTATTTTCATCGTAGACATAAACTCACTACTTCCCAGGAAATGATATTCTCCCTTTCCCCACCTGTCCCAACCACTAATAACCATTGGTCTCTGTATATTTACTTATACTTGTCATTTCATATATATGAGATCATACAATATTTGCCCTTTTTGGTTGACTTATTTCACTTAGCATAATGACTATGAGAATCACCCATGTTGTAGTGTGTATCAGGATTTCATTTTTCTTTATAGCTGAGTATTATTTCATTGTATGTATGTACCACATTTTGTTCCATTGTATATATGTACCACGTTTTTTCATCCATTCATCTGTTGATGGGCACTTAGGTTGTATCCACATTTTTGCCATCGTGAACAGTGCTCCAATGAACATAGTTGTACATATGTCTGTTCATGTCACTGCTTTTATATCCCTAGGGTACATATCTGGGAATGGAATTGCTGGGTCATACAGTAGTTCTATATTTAATCTTCTGGGAAATCACCATACTGCTTTCCACAACAGTTGTACCATTTTTACACTACCACCACCAATAGATAAGGGTTCTAATTTCCCCATGTCCTTACCAGCACTTTTAATTTCTTGTTTGTTTTTTTTTAACCTTTGCATCTCTAGTAGAGGTGAGGTGGTATCTCACTGCAGTTTTAATTTGCGTCTCTCTAATGGCTAATGGGAATGGGTGGTGTCCCAGTGATTAAGAGCTCAGCTGCTAACCAAAAAGTCAGTGGTTTGAATCCACCAGCCACTCCTTGGAAATCATATGGGACAGTTTCACTCTGTCCTATAAGTTGACTATGAGTCAGAATTGACTTGATAGCAAGGGTTTTTTTTAATGGCTATAATAGTGATAAGCATCTATTCATGTGTTTGTTGGCTGCTTAGATACTCTCTTTGGTGAAGTGTCTGTTCATGTCCTTTGCCCATTTTTTGATTGGGTCATGTTTGTATCATTAAATTATAGCAGTTTTGTATGTATTTTGGATATTAGACCCTTATTGCATATATGGTTTCCAAAGACTTTTTCCAAATCTGTAAGTTGTCTTTTTACTCTTTTGATAAAGTCCTTTGATGAACAAATCTAATTTTTTGTAGTCCCAATTCTGCTCCGACTCGACGGCACTTGGCTCAATTATTTATTTTCCTCTACTGCTTTTGCATCTGTTTTTGTGTTTGCTCATCTATCACTAAATTAAATGGTAGGTTCCATAGCTTCACCCTTATATTTTATTTCAAGAACTTTATGAGGTTAGATTTAACATTTAGGTCATTGATCCTTTTTGAATTGATTTTTTAAAAATTTTTATTTAACATGACTGAGTGAAAATGTACATTCACGTATAAATTTACATGCCCACCTATCTGCAGCTTCCACTACTCTCCCTGTCCGGTGACTGTACACTATTCCTCTCTGCTCCATACATGTCTCATCCTCCCAACAGCCTCCTTTCCCCTCCTCTCCATCCACTCCCCTTCCTCCAGCCAGAGGTCAGCAAGATGATATCCTATAGATGTATAGAAACATAAAGTGCTTCCAATATATGGTCACTCTGCATTGCCAAGTCCAATCCATTCCTATCCAAAGAGTGGACCTTTGTTATAATTTATGGGAAAGGGCAGCATCAGGGCTGGGGGCCATGCTCTCAGAGGAACCCCAAAACTGCTGGACCATCAGTTGAGGACTTCTAGTGCAGATCTCATGATGCTCCCCTTTTTATTCTTGTGTTGCCAGTGAGACTCCTCTCTGTGAGCTCCATCGTGGCTGTCACTGGTGGTGGCCAGGCACCATCCGGTTCTTCCGGTCCCAAGTCGATGTAGGCACCCATTCTTGTGGGTCTCTCTGTCTTCTCGGTTGTCTTTACTGCATGTCATTTTGGTCCTCGGTGAGCAGCCGTTCCTGCTGAGTTGGGACCATTTGCTGTGTCCTCGGATGGCAGCTTGGCAGCTTTTAAGACCCCAGACGCCACTCACCAATGTGGGGTGTAGAGAGCTCTCTTAGCAAAACGCTAGTTGTGCTAATTGGCCTAGAATTCGCCTAAGAGCATGGTCCCCTGCCCCCTGCCCCAGCTACTCTATCCTTGCAGTATTGAGTTAAGATGGAAGGAGTACTCCAGTTATGCTGAAGTCCACTTCATGTTGTTCTTGTTTCTAACGTGTGCTATCACCGCTTTCTCCCAACTAGATTTCTAGTAACTATCTAAACTAAGCCCTCCCCCCCTCACCCTCCCTCCCCCCCCTCCCTTGCAGCTGTCAAAGAGTCTTTTCTTCTATACACAAGTCTGTTTTTGAGATCTTATTGTAGAGGTCTCATACAGTATTTGTTCCTTTGTCGCTGACTACTTTCACTCAACATAATGTCTTCCAGTTGAAACCAGCTTAGGAGATGTTTCCTGGAATCATCGTTATTCTTTATCATTGCGTAGTGCTCCATTGAGTATATGTACCATAGTTTTTGAATGGATTTTTTGTCTGTAGCGTGAGGCATGGATCTTGCATCATGCTTCCATATATTGAAAGTCAGTTTTCTCATCACTGTTTGTTAAAGAGACTGTACCTTCCCCCTCTGAATTGATTTAGCACCAATGTTGGAAATCAATTGACCATATAGGTATGGATTTATTTCTGGCTCTCAGTTCTTTTCCATTGGTCCATGTGTTTATCATTAAACCAGCACCAGGCTATTTTGAATACTGTAGCTGTATAGTATGCTTTGAAACTGGGAAGTGTGTGGCTTCCTACATTCGTATTTTTCTTCAGAATTGCTTTGGCTATTTGGAACCTCTTTCTTTTCCTAATAAAGTTGAGGATTAGTTTTTCCATTTCTCTGAAAAATGCTGTTAGAATTTTTGTCAGGATTATATTGAGTCTATAGATTGGTTTGGGTAGAACTGACATTTTAGCATCAAATTTTCCAATCCATAAGTACAGAATATCTTCCTATTTATTTAGATCTGTTTTAGTCTCTTGCAGCAGTGTTTTACAGTTTTCATTGTGTAAGTTCTTCACATTCTTGGTTAGGTTTATTCATAGGTATTTTATTCTTTTAGGTACTTCTGTCAGTGGAATTGTTTTCAAGTTTCTCCTTGTTGGTGTGTAGAAGCCTAACTGATTTTTGTGTGTTGATCTTGAACGCTCTACTTTGCTACATTCTTTTTATTAGTTCCAGAAGCTTTCCTGTGGATTCTTTGAGCTTTTCTGTACTTAGGATCATGTCATCTGCAAATAGAGATGGTTTTAGTCCTTTCCAATTTGGATACTTTTTATTTCTTTATCTTGCTTTATTGCTCTGGCTAGTACTTCTGATACAATATTGAATACAAGTGGTGACAGTGGGTATCCTTGTCTTCCCTCTTCCTCTGTTGATATGTTTCTAATGTGATTTCAAAGCCCCTAGATATATTTTAAAACCTTTTCCATAGGATATGTGTTTTGTTTTGGAGGTGGTATTCCAGCCCATTTTCCTTTCTGTTTTCACTCTGAAAGTTTCAAGACTCTGAAGGCATGTTAAGAAGCTCATCTAATGATTACAGCTCTCCAGCTTAATGGGTCTTCATTGTTTGATAGGAGTCCCAGTTGCACAGTGGTTAAGAGCCTGGCTGCTTATCAAAAGTGAGCAGTTTGAACACACCATTCTTTATGGGGCAGTTCTTCTTTGTCCTTTAGGGTTACTATGAATCAGAGTTTACTAAAGGGCAACAGATAGTAGGAGTTTGTTTGCAGTGGCTTAGAGTCAATGTGTACTACCTCCTCACCTTTTTTTTTCACTCTCTGACTTGCCTTAGGGTGTGGGTGGAGCTATTTTTTTCCATTTGAGTTCCCAGTTTTCTCTGTTCCTCTGATTGCCATTCCACTGATATAAAGTCGCTGATATAGCAGATCATCAGTGAAAGTTAAATTGTATTGCCCCTCTCCAGCTCTTAGGTTACCCAACTAACTGTTTTTTCATGGCTAACTGTCTGCCTGTTTTCAGAGGCTGCTTCTGTTCCGAAGACAAAGTCTGGCCAGATCCACAGACATCAGTTCTGGTGTCACTGCAGTGAGGGTTGGGCTGGTGAGTTTCTCTAGTGACACAAGAAAAAAAAAGCTTCTTGTTGGCTACTTCTTTGCTCTCTCAATTCCCAGCTGGTAGCATTAACTTTTGGGTTGTTTTCCAGGGTTCTACATGCATGTTTTTATCTCCTTGTTGGTATTACTCTGCTGTGTTGTTTTTTTTCCCCTATTATGGGGAATTTGACCTTGGCGGCATAGTGATAAAGTGCTACAACTGCTAACCGAAAGTTCAGAAGTTCAAATCCACCAGGCACTCTTTGGGAAGCCTATGCAGGCAGTTCTACTCTGTCCTATAGGGTAGCTATGAGTTGCAATCAACTTGATGGCACTGGGTCTGGGTTTCTGCTTGTGTTACCATCTTGAGAAGATGTTAGTAATTTGAAGAGCTGTGGTGGTGCAATGGTTAGGCTTGGCTACTAAGAAAAGGTGGTTGGAATGCACCAGTGCCTCTGGTGGGGGGAAAAATCCCAGGCTATCTATTCCTATAAAAATTACATATAGCCCAGGAAACTCTATAGGGCAGTTCTTTGTCCTGCATGGTTGCTATGAGTCTGAGTCAACTCAATGGCACAAAATGACAGTATATAGAATACCCACAAAATCCTTATGTGGTTTTAGTTTTTAATAAATTTACTTCCATCTAAACTTTTTACAAATGTGACATAGCCTTTATTTATGATTTAAATAAAATTGCTAATGATTCATTTGTTCCAAGTTACCTATTTTGTTTTCTTGTGTTATACTAAATATCTATATGCAAGTAAATTGGAAATTATGGTAAAAACAATGAAAGCTAACATTACTGCAGTTAAATGAGCTAAATCATGAGTAATTTCCAGGTAGTGGCAGCAGTTTACAAATAGCTTTTTTCATAAGACATAAATTTTGTCTTCTAAGTTGCTTCTCACTCTTCATCACCTGAAGCAACTTATTGTTTTAGTAGTTAATTTGAAGCCAGTACCTATCTTATAGCTTTTGAGTAACTTCTTTGTTTCTTTCAGTTGGTGGAGCCTTGGTGGCACAGTGGTTAAGCCTTTGACTGCTAACCCAAAAGTTAGCAGTTTGAATCCACAAACTGCTCTTTGTAAACCTTACAAGGCAATTCTACTGCATCCTGCAGGGTTGCTATAAATCAGAATTGACTCAAGGGCAACAAAGTTTTGGTAGGTAATTGAGGGAAATTTAGGTGAATTTGTGTAGGAAGTTGGGATGTCTGATGGGGGAATGGATGCAAGTAGAGAGAAGTTGTCAGTTGATTACAACAGATTATAAAATAACCTTGCTGCATAGGACCCTACTTTACAGTAATATGTGTGGTAATATCATTTAACAAAGACTGAAACAGCCAATTCCCTTATGCATTAAGGATTTGTTTGGTAATCACTAGTTCAAAGATTGATGAACAGAACAATTTAAACATGAGTAACTTCATAGAAAATTAATTTGAAGTTAAGAAAGAAAACATTCTGAAATAATAATACAGATTAGTTGAGTTTCAACAGAAAAAAAATCCATTTAAATATTTTTAAAAGCATTATGTACCTTTTTTAAAAAACTGAAGTACATTTCCACCATTGGCAAGTTCTGGGACAACTAGAAATGACAACTCCAAACAGTAGAAACACCTGATGAGAAGAGATACTGTGTTAAGAAAATGAAGTATGTTTAAATACAGATTAGACATTCCACTCTTCCTCTTCCCACCCCAACCTCTGTCTCATCTCATTAGAAACCCACATACTCTAATCACATGGTGATTCCTAAGTTTCAAACTACCATTTTAAATCCTGTCACTGTCTCTGAAACTCAGTTCAGTCTTGAGATGAAGCTGAGGATTTGGAAATACTGTCTTGGGACTTAGGATTCTGGGAAATGTTAAAGCTGACATTTTTGCTACCTAGAACCAAGAGAAGATACTTTGAAAAGATATCAGGCAGTATCCCTAATTGCTCTTGTCTGATTATTTCTTCCACTGATAGGTGCTATCTGGCTGCTTTAGACAGAAAGATGGGAGAGATGCAGTAGAAAGTGAAATATTTTGTAGATCACAATTTCTCCAAAGGAAAATCTGTCAGTGAATAGTAAAGAAGTGCTTTAATTTGAGTACCTCTTGAAAAAATTTTGGAACTGTGTTGAAAGGTTCTTGTTATTCATGTTGCTGTGTACTGCTAGTAGGCTTCAGAAGAGAGCAAAGAATTGTACAAGGAATTTACCATAATAGCCTTGATCAGAGCCAAGAGGCAGCTATCATAAAGTGAAGCTCTACAAAGACAAAAAATTGTAAGGTGCTCGGTGATTTCTTCCTTTCTAGCCCTTTCTTGTAATGCCTTCTGAATACTAAAACTTTCAAAGCAGCCATATATGGTTAATTGGAAGCTTGTCTTCTTTCTTCCTTTAGTAGGATAATAGGCCTAGTTAAGATGGTCTTTGTCAGGCAGCCATGATGGCGGACACAATGTAGAGTCCTTGAGGCAACATGAGAAAAAGAGGCAGGCAGCTCAAGAACTCTATTAAAAGACTAGAATTGATGGTCTGACATCCAGGATGGTTCCCTGGGAACGTGGCCCCTAGACCTACAGCTGGCCTTGACTGGAAACCAGTACTGAGGTCAACTCTTCAGACAAGTATGGACTGGACTTGGGGATACAGTGTGACCATATAGTGTGTGTACTTTATGGTTTTATACATTTATAAGAGGTTTCTTTCTAGATTAGAGAGAAGAAGATTGAGAGGAGGGGACAGGTGCTCATTGAGAGGATGCTGGAAGTATAGAGTGAAAAGGAAGAATGTGCTGTCACTGGGTGAGGAGAGCAGATGGAGCTGCAGATAGGCGGGCATTCAAAGTTGATTTGGATTGTATGCTTTCACTTTATCACAATTAAAAAAACATGTTCTTTGTCATAAAGCATGAAAACAGAAGAACTCAAATGTTCCACTTTAGTAATGAATAGGGCCAGCAAAGTGTGGGAGTATTAAGGTGCAAAGAAATCTGAAGAGTACATGAGAGGTATCTTAGTAACTGAATTTATCTAAGATAGACAGAGAAAGATGGATTTTTTTTTTTCCTTTGGAAATGGAACTATGTTTCTTTCTGAACACAGAAGAAACAACTAAAAAATTTTAATCCATTTGAGCATGGAATAAGCAGTCAAGCTTGTGTGGCTATTAGGAGTTTATAGAAATGTAGCACTTAGTAAAGAAACACGAGTTCCAGGTTGTATAAATCACTTGAAGGGCAATAATAATTCTAAAATATGAAGGTCACGATGAATGCCAATTTGTGGTTTTATCCATTGCTTGTAGAGAAGAGGTGGCTTATTATAGCCATAGGTGACCCTGACTTCTGTTAGGGCATGATGGAGAGAGGAATTTCTGAAGACTGAGTGGGGGGGAAATAAGGTGTTGTATGAACTGAACATACCTTTCTGTTGAATTGCACACACAACAGTTTTTCCTTGGCTTGGGGAGACATATCTGGATTAATTATAATATCTGGAAGAAATTTGAACACAGAGCTATGATGTCATAAACATTCATTAACTTAAATATTTGTGGAAGTTTCAGTTCTTCTGATTATGTATATGAGCATAGTTTGACTTCACTTGTAAATAAATAGAGCAGATGTTAATGGATAAGACATTGGAATAGGCGTGTTTATGCCATCATAAATGCCAATGGCCAGGTTGGGGTAAAGGGCTGCCAAAGTCTAATCCAGAGGCACTTCCGTCAGAATCTTAATTCTAGCACAAGGGGACTTCAAAGGATCTGAGGAAGACAATAATAAAGGGGAATCAGCATGTTCCAAGAGGTCAGCCTCTACTGAGTATCCCTGAGATCCAAATCAATGGTTTTCCCACTCATGTAGGCAGTAAGGTAGCTGCAGCCATAACCTTCAATGTGAGGAGCTGGATGTCCTTTAGTGGTTAGCCATTAGCTCTTCAAACCTGACAAAGTGGCTGGATCTTGAGTGGAGAGATGGTGTGCTGAAGCTGACTCATGTTGGATTTTGAGAGGCAATTGCTAATTTTTCAAAAACTTGCAAACCAGTTTTTAAACCATAGGTAGCCTAAGATTGACTACAATGAAAATATTTACATTATGGAACTTGTAAAATACTACAAATTAGCAGCCCCCCTCCTTTCCCAAAGAGCCGATTGTTAAACATTTATCAGTATACCACTGGGTATGGTGTTGTCGTGATATGAATTGTACCCTCTCGAAATATATGGCAGCTTGGCTAGGATAGGATTCCCAATATTGTGTAATCATTCACCATTTTGTCATCTGATGTGATTTTCCAATGTGTAAATCCTATGATGTTAACTACTAACGTGTAGTTGCAGTTATGTTAATGAGGCGAGATTCAATCTCCAAGATTAGGCTGTGTCTTCAGTCAGTCTCTTTTGGGATATAAAAGAGAGAAGACAGGGGACCTCATATCACCGAAAAAGCTGCACTAAGAGCAGAGTGCATCCTTTGGACCTGAGGTACCTGCACCTGAGAAGCTCCTAGTCCTGGTGAAGATTGAAGATAGAGAGAGATCTTTCTGTAGAGATCTTCCTCTAGAGCTGATGCAAAGAGAAAGCCTTCTCCTGGATCTGGAATCTTGAATTAGGACTTTAGCCTACTAGACTGTGGGAGGATATATAATTCTTGGCTGTATCCCATAGGTCCTGGTAGGATGTGTTTTCATTCTCATTTGATTCCATAAATTTCTTTATTTTGTCCTTAATTGCTTGTACAACCCATGCGTTTTAAGCAAGGTGTTGTTCAGTTTCCGTGAGTTCCAATTTGTATCTATGTTTTTTTCTGCTATTGGTTTTGATTTTTATGGCTTTATGGTCTGATGAGATGCTTTGCAATAATTCATTGTTTTGAATTTTGTTGAGATTTGCCTTATGTCCTAACACGTGGTCTATTCTGGAAAATGTCCCATGTGCATTGGCAAAGAAGGTGTACTTCTCTGTTGATGGCTAAAGTGTTCTGTATATGTCACTGAGTTCTAGTTGGTTAATTGTTGCAATAAGATCTGTATCTTTACTGAGTTTTTTTCTAGATGATCTGTTCAATATTGAGAGTGGAGTGTTGAAGTCTCCAACTATTATTGTAGAGTGAGCTATCCCATTTTTTAGTGTAGTCAGTGTTTGTTCAGTGTATTTAGTTGCCCTGGTATTGGGTGCATAAATATTTAATATTGTTAAGTCCTGCTTGTGTATTGAATCTTTCAGCAATAAATAGTGACCATTCTTGTCCACAATGGTGGATTTTACATTAACATCTATTTTATCTGAGATTCATATTGCCACACCTGTTCTTCTTTGTATATTGGTAGCTTGGTATATATTATTCCATCCTTTAATTTTCAATTTGTTCATATCTTTGAGTCTAAGATGTGTTTTGTGTAAACACCATATAGATGGGTCATGTCTTTTGATCCAGGCTATCACTCATCTCTTTATTGCAGCACTTGGTCCACTTTACATTCAGTGTAATTATTGATATGTATGTGTTTAGTGCTGTCATTTTGATGTATTGATTTTTGTGTTGATGTTTTCTATGTTGCTTTTAATATTCTGTTCTAGCTCATTCTTTATGGGTTGACTTTTCATCTTTTTCAGTGTTGGTTTTGTGTTTGTTAAGACTTCTGTATTACATTTCTTGTTATGATGCATTGCATTGTTATTGTGCTTTGTGGCTATATTATTCTAAGTTTAAACCCAATTTTAACTTTTGCATATCTTTTTAAATTCCTCTCCATCTGAAAGGACTGTAACTACTAAAGTATATCCCTGCTTTTAATGTGATGGTGTCATAGTTTCCTTGATATGATCAGTGGTTCCCTTCTTTTAATATTGTAGTTTTGATTGAGTTTTGTGACTTCCTAACTGAGTAGGTTTCTGGATGCTGTGTCCTGCATTGCCACCTTAAATAATATACTTATGGGTTTTTTTTTCTTAAGCAAATAATGTCTTTCAGTATTTTTTGTAGTTTTGGTTTGGTTTTTATAGAGCTTCTGCGAATGTCTTAATTTCATCTTCATATTTGACAGACAGTTTTGCAGGATACATAATTCTTGATTGGAAGTGTTTCTCCTTCAAGGCTTTGAATGTGTTATCCCACTGCCTCCTTGTCAACACTGTTTTGGCTGAGAAGTCAGATGAAAGCCTATTGGGCTTCCCTCTGAATGTTAGCTTTGTTTTGAGCCTCACTGCCTTTAAGAGAATCTGTTTATGTTTCATTTTATTGAAGTTGATCATAATGTCTTAGTGTCTTTATTTTGGGGTCTAATTTTTGTGGCATTCAATACACCTCTTAGATATCTATGTTCTCTTTTTTCATAATTTCAAAGAAGTTTTCTGTCAGCAACTCAACAGCAATATGCTGTGTTTTCAGGTATCCCTCCCTGTTCAGAAACTACAATTAATCATAGATTATTCGTCTTGATGGAGTCTCACACGTTTTCTTTATTTGTTTTTCCTTTTCTCTGATTTCTCCTCCTAAATCCTGGTGTCAGTTGCTCTGTCTTCAAGGTCACTGAGTCTGACTTCTATCTCCTCAATTCTGCTCTTTTGACTTTCAATTCAGGTATCTTATTTTGTAATTCTGTTATTGAATTGCTGTTCCATCAGTTCAGATAGCTTGCTTAGGTTTTCATTTTGCTCTGCTGCATTTTGTTTAATCTCTAAGAGGGTTATATACATAATTCTTTTGTACTCGTCCTCTGATAGTTTCATAAAGGCTTCTTCATCTGGGAAATTTTTTGATTATTTTGGGAGCTTTCTGGAGTGATTGTCAGCTGTTTCTTTAAGTGGTTAGGGATGGAGTGTTGCCTTTAGGCCATCTAGAGGCTGTTTAGTTTCTCAGGTGTTACCTGGATAGGAGATGAGGCCTAGTTCTAAGAGGGGAGTTGGTCATCAGTTGCCTCTATGTACTCTAGTGACTGGCCCCAGTGGACTCTCTGCAGTGGCAGGCTGTGCCTCCTATCTGGCACAGGTAACATCCTACTTATGGAGTCACTAATGGGCTGTCAACTGACCTCACGATGTGGGTCATTAAAGGCTGGAGGAGATGCCACCATGACACTCAGCAGTTATTTCTTCAGGCAGTCCCATTTAAAAAAATTAGGAGCTATCAGGCAGCTGCCAAAATCAGTCAGGTTGTTAAGTGTTGCAGGCCTCACCTTCCAGCTGACAACAGAAGCACCTCTTCGGCTGTCCTCAAATGCTTTGATGTAGTTCAAAGTAGGGAGAAGTCACAGCCTTGCTGCCATCCTCAGCCAGACCCTACCCGTAAGGTAACACTGTGCTAAACACAGCCTTTCTTCTTGAAAAGCACTTTGCAGATTGGCACTGCTTCTTAGCTTGGGAGTTATCCCCTGCTGAGGCCTCCAGTTGAGTGAGTCCACCTTCCAGCCTAGCAAGAAGGTGTCCCAGCTGAACTGCTCTTCCTACCGTGAAACAGAGAAATCTATGGTGGAGCTCAGAAAAGAGAGGGCGAGGGGGCAGTGGTGCCCTCAGTCAGGAGCCAGGCTCTTGAGATGTGGCTATCCCACACACTGTCTCTCTGCTGTGCTATATACTCTTTACTTTAGCACTACACTTCAGCATATTTGCTGGCTTATGCCATGCTTTGCTTCTGAGATAAGGAAAAAAGAAAAAAGTATCAGTACTTGCAGTCTACCCAAGTGGCAAGTCGGCAGGAGTGGGCCTCAACATGCTCTGCCTTGTCAGAGAGAGGTAATTTCCCATTTAGTGGCATATCATCCAGTCTGACTCTATAGTGTATCCTAGGGTGTCCAGAGTGTTCTGTTCAATTATCAATTCAGGCCTTAGTTTTCAGAGGGAATTGAGGAGATATGTGTCTAGTCTGACATCTTGGTTCCACATTTTGTTACAGATTTTTGCATCTAGGTTCATGAGTGCTATTGGTCTGTGATAATTTTCTTTTCTTGTGTCGTCTTTACCCAGCTTTGGTATCAGGGTTACGCTGGCTTTATAGAATGAGTTTGGGAATGTTCTGTCCTTTTCTATGTTGTAGCATAGCTTCAGTAGCATTGGCATTAACTCCTCTCTAAATTTTGGTAGAATTCTCTGGTGAAACCATCCAGAACAGGACTTTTTTTTTTCTTTAAAAAAAAATTATTGTGATTACGTGAAAGTATATAATCCGAATCGATTCCTCATGCCTAGCTATCTGCAGCTCCATCTGCTCTTCTCACCCTGTGACAGAACGTTTCTCCTTTTTGCTCTGTATTTCTAGTATCCTCTTAATGAGCATCTGTCTCCTCCTCTCTACCCTCTTCTGTGTAGAAAGAAACCAGTAGAACAGCCGCCTATGAATGCATAAACCCATAAAGTACACACACCATATGCTCATATTGTGTCCCCAAGCCCAGTTCATTCTTCTCTGAAGAGTTGACCTCAGTACTGGTTTCAGGTCATGGTCAGCAGCAAGTCTAGGGGTCATGTTCCCAGGAGACCCTCCAGGCTGTTGGACCATCACTTGTGGTCTTCTGAAGAGTTCTTAAACTACACACCTCTTTGCCTCAGGGCCTCTATGTTGTGTTCTCCATCACAGCTGCCTTTGGTGGTGTCTGGGCACCACCTGGTTCTTCTGGTCACATGTTGATATAGTCTCCTATTTATATGGGTCCTTATGCCTCCTGAGCTCATTTTTCGTCATGTCTTTGATGTTCTCAGTCCTCATCTGTTCCAGGTGAGTTGAGACCATTTGGTGTACCTCAGATGGCAGCTTGCTGACTTTTAAAACCCCAAATGCCACTCACCAATGTAGGGTGCAGAAGGCTCTCTTAGCTGAAGACTAGCTATGCCAATTGACCTTAGTATCCCCTGAAAACATGGTCCCCAGACCTTCATCCCTGCTACTCTATCTTTTGAAGTATTTGGTTGAGTTTAGAAAACCTTTCAGTTTATGGTGTAGTCCAGTTATGCTGATCTGCTCTGTAATGCGTGCTGTCACTTCCTTCACCTAACCAAATTCCTATCAACTATCTAATTTATGAATATCCCCCTCTCTCCTCCCCACCCTTGTAGCTGTCAAAGAGTCTTTTCTTCTGTACTTAAGTCCATTTTTAAGTCTTTACAGCAGAGTTCTCATACAATACTTTTCTTCTTTCAGCTAACTGATTCCACTCAGCATAATGTCTTCTAGTTGAAACCAGGTTATGAGATGCTTCCTAAAATCATCATTGTTCTTTATCATTGCATAGTGTTCCATTGTGTATATGTGTCAGTTTGTTTATCCATTCATCTGTTGATGGGCACCTAGGTAGATTCCATCCTTTTGCTATTGTGGACAGTGCTGCAATAAACATTCATGTGCATGTATCTGTTTGTTTGACTGCCTTAATTTCTGTAGGATATATTCCCAACAGTGGGATTGCTGGATTCAGCCATGTTTCTATTTCTAGCTTTTTAAGGAAGTGCCAAATTGCTTTCTGAAGAGGTTTTACCATTTTGCATTCCCACGGGCAGTGCAAGTGAGTTGCAGTCTCTACACAGAGTCTCCAGCATTTGTTGTTTTGCGTTTTTTGGATCATGGCCCATCTTATTGGTGTGACATGGTATCTCACTGTAGTTTTTATTTGGATTTCTCTAATAGCTAATGACTGGTAGGTTTTTGATTACTTTTTCAATGTCTTTTTTTTGTGATGGGTTTATTAAGCTGTTCTGCTTCTCTTTGTGATAATTTTGGTAGGTGATGTGAATCTAGAAATTTGTCCATTTCCTCTACTTTTTCAAATCTGTTAGAGTAAAATTTTTCATAGTATTCTGTTATGATATTTTTCATTGCAGTTGGGTCTGTTGTGACATCTCCTGTCTCATTTCTTATTTGGTTTCTTTGTTTCATCTCTTGTTTTTCTTTTGTGAATTTAGCCAGTGGTTTATCAATTTTGTCAATCTTTGCAGAAAAACCAGCTTTTAGTTTTATTCATTCTTTCATTTTTTTATACTCTGATTCATTTAGTTCTGCTGTAATCTTTATTATCTATTTTCATTTGGTGCCCAAGCGGTTCCCCACCCCATGGTTTTGATTATAAAATGTCAACACCCCACTACTTGATATGACTACTCATGAAACTATGGAAGCCTTGGTGATGTAGTGGTTAAGTACAATGACTGCTAACCAGATGTCAGCAGTTCAGATCCACCAGGTGCTCCTTGGAAACTCTATAGGCCAGTTTTACTCTGTCTATATGGTTGCTGTTAAGTTCTGGTTGACTCAGCAGCAGTGGATTTGGTTTTTTGTCAAACTAAGAAGTACAAATGAGAATGCACTGTAGTGAGTTTACAGGAAACAAGACAAAACCCTCATGTTTATGATCAAACTCTGTTTCCCTGTTGATATTTTCCTACTGAAAACTATAGCCCTCCATCTCTGTTTTGTTTTTACTTGCCATTGAGTTGGCTCTGACTCATGGTGACTTTATGCATAACAGAATAAAACATTCCCTGCTCTTGCTCCATCCTCACAATTGTTATGTTTGAGCCCGTTGTTGAAGGTATTGTGTCAGTCCATCTCGTGGAGATTTTCCCTCTTTTTGAACCTTCTACCCTCTACTTCATCTACTTTACCAAACATGATATTCTTTTCTAGCAGTTGGTTTTAGATACCAGGAAAAACTAAATAGTTCATGAGGTGCAGAGCTCACCAGCTTTGCTGGGAGTATGGTAAATGAACCTAACTCAGGGCCTAAAATCATCACTTATAGTCCATTTTAAAGAGAAGTGCTTTATGAATAAATCTTGCATTTATCTTTTATTATGTAAAAAAGAATGGAAAGTAAATGGAAAGTAAAGTATTTTCCCTATCAAAAAGTTGTCTGTGTTTAGAAAGAAGTTTTCCAGGTTGCCTGATGACCTCATTAGAGGAATATGGAAGCAGACAGCATTAATTTTTCTTTCAGACTTACTGTAAGTTTTAGCAAGACCCTTTTATAATAAGACAGCAACTTCAGTGTTGGCGTATCTTCCAAGTCAGATGTGGTCTTAAGATGGGATCAGATATTAGAAAATACCTTCATAAATATTGAATGCACACGTACTATTTCACCATTAGGATGGAAATTTAACCAAGTCTATGTTGAAAAATTAAAATGAACTCACTCACTTTCTCTTTTCTCTTGGCCCTATTTTCCAGGCTATTTAGGGAAATGTCAGTTCTTAAGAGTAAAGCAAATTGGGCAAAAATCCAAGGGATTAAATTTAGTTCCTATGGATGTTTTCTCACCATAAAATATTTCCAAGTTAGTTAGCTAAATTAATTGAACATACAGCTATGAAAAAGAACACTCCAAGGAATTGGTAGCCAAGGCCTCTTTGATATACTTAACTTTTCTAACCTGGGTTTTCTTCAGCGTTACAGAGTCGGCTTCTCAAAAGGGAAGTCAACCCAGGTAGCTGGCCTTTCTTCCATTTGTTGGAAATGTGCCACTGATTAGAGAGTATCCATTCAGAAATTTTACTTTGGATACTTACAGACACCCTGCCCCAAACTCTAGCCAGTTTTTTTTTTTTTTCTTTTTTGGAATGTGTGTGTGTATGATCTGATTTCAGTTTCCATGGAAATGGGCTAAATAAGGCCTTTAACGGAGACTAGTATGAGTGAGACTTCTCCTTTGCTATTCCCAGCTGCTGGGCTCTAACTCTCAACTACTCAGACAAAATCTGAAATCATCCCAATCCTTTACATTATGAGATCAATTTTATAATTTGGTACCTCTAACAAATTTTTAGATTCAAAATCTCTTTGTGACAGTGAAAAGCATACATCCAGTTAGCCCTGTGAAGTGAACTAAGAAAGA
Source organism: Heterohyrax brucei (assembly GCA_028571685.1). Classification (NCBI taxonomy): domain Eukaryota; kingdom Metazoa; phylum Chordata; class Mammalia; order Hyracoidea; family Procaviidae; genus Heterohyrax; species Heterohyrax brucei. Next base: position 30,767,738 of record CM053166.1, on the reverse strand, counting down.
AAACTCACTCTCCAAACCCTAAAGATTTTTTTGACACCCCATATATACACATATATATACATACACACGCACACACACACATTGCTTTGTTACAATACTGCAAAGTCTCTTTCTCTCCATACAGGTGTTGACCTACAACTAATATGTTCACCAATTCTGAATACCCTTGCAAGACCAGAATTCTAATGAAATGAGAGGCCAAAGTTACATTTTTCTTAGGTTACTCTGATTGACAAGATGTGGTCTTATGATCTATTGCCATGGATGAAAATTTACTTCACAGACTTCTTTCTTTCATCAGTGGTGATAATAAGGGCCACATTGTATTATTTAAACCATTTTGTGTCTATGGTGAGAATTTTTTTCCTGACATTTCTTTTGTTTTCTACTAAAATTAGATTGCTAAAGGAATTATTTTACTGTTCATGACTATTGTTAATAATCCTCAGCAGAGGTTATTATTGAGGTTTCTAAAAAAACTAAATAATAGATATTGGCTATCTAGATATACATTTTAGAGCTTTGAAACATTTGCAGATTTAGATGAATAAGAACAATTTGACCAAGGAATTACTAAAACAAGGCTAAAACATTTCTTGTTTGGGTCTAACACTCAGTCATTCTGCTCACAGGTTCTACACTGGGTGGTTGAATTATGGGATCATAAACAATACTAATAGAACCTGAGTGTATTTTGACCAAGTTGCTGAAGAGGAATTGTGGGTCAGTAATTCAAAAGAAGATCCAAGTTTCTTTTACTTTATTTAAAAAAAGTACAGATCCAGCCTCTGTATCTTTATCTTACAGAAAGTCTCAAACATCTCTGTTATTCTCAGTTCACATTTTCAGTCATTTCCCACAGTTTTGATTGTTTTCAACCTCTCAATAATTACTTTCTTCTTGCCACACTCTTATGCTCGAATTTTTGCTCAGGATGACCTTAATGCTTTCTCTCCAACTCGTGTGTGTGTGTGTGTGTGTAAGAGAGAGAGAGAGAGAGGGAGAGAGAAAGAGAGAGAGAAAGAGACCTGTAAGTTTCTAGTCTTGCATAATCCTTTTTTCTGATTTGTGACTTATTTTCTGAAACTGGTATTTCCTATTACCAGCTTGGTACCTGAATGGCACCTTCTTTCCTTGAGGGGGATGAAGCGCCTAGGTGTTCCCGTCAAGCTGATGCTGGGGATAAATGGAAAATGCCCACTTCTTCTTAAGCCTGGGAATGGGCAGATAAAGTGACTACCCTTTCTGTGCTTCTTCCTTCCTTTTCCCTTTCTCTGGATTGCCAAGTAATAATTCTAGATACATTCTCTAATATCAGACCTTCATGGAGATCTCTGTGGTTTTGTGTCTGTGCTGTTGTTTCCTATGACTTGTAAAATTCTATCATATGCACTTCTTGTACTTGAAAGTGTCAAATAATCTGTACCTTGCAAAACATGCCCACTTTCCCAGGTTCTTTTCTTTATAGCATAGTATTTAGCTGGTCTCAGATGGGCCAATGCACAAGAAACATATAGAAGGGGAAGGTAACATCATTTTATGGTTCTCTGCTGGCAGCTGAAGCCCTTGCCTTGTCAAACTGAGCAGTACCACAGGGGTTCTGGATGCTTCAGATGCGCCAGGAAGTATGTTATAAGAGGCAGTGTGTATCTATGAGCCAGCAGTTCCACTCCTAGGTATAAACCCCAGGAATATAAAAGAAGTGACACAAGCACACCTATGCTCATCACTGAACTATTCTCAATAGCAAAAATATGGAAACAATTTAAATGCCCATCAGTGGAAAAATGGATAAATAAAATCAGTCACACAGTACAATGGAATACTGTTGTTGTTAGGTGCTGTCAAGTTAGTTCTGACTCATAGTGACCCTACAAACAGAAGAACGAAACACTGCCTGGTCCTGCACCATGCTCACATTCGTTTCTGTACTTGACTGCATTGTTGCAGCCCCTGTGTCAGTCCATCTCATTGAGGGACTTCCTCTTTTTCACTGACCTTCTACTTTACCAAGTATGATGTCTTTTTCTAGTGACTGACCTCTTCTAATAGTATGTCCAAAGTATGTGAAGTGAAGTCTTGCCATCCTTGCTTCTAAGCAGCATTCTGGCTGTACTTATTCCAAGACAAAATTGTTCATTCTTCAAGTTTTCTGTGGTGTATTCCAGTATTCTTTGCCAACACCATAATTCAAATGCACCAGTTCTTCTTCCATCTTCCTTATTCATTGTCCAGCTTTTGCATGTGTATGAGGTGATAGAAAATACCATAGTTTGGGTCAAGTACACCTTAGTCCTCAAAGTGATATCTTTGCTTTTCAACAATTTAAAGAAGTATTTTGCAGCAGACTTGCCCATTGCAATATACTGATTTCTTGCCTGTTGCTACTACCATGGGCATTGTTTGTGGGTCCAAGTAAAATGAAATTTTTAATAACTTCAATATTTTCCTCATTTATCATGATGTTGCTTATCTGTCCAGATGGGAGGATTTTTTTTTTTTATGTTGAGGTGTAATCTATACCGAAGGCTGTGGTTTTTGGTCTTCATCAGTAAGTGCTTCAAGTCGTCTTCACTTTTAGCAAGCAGGGTTATGTCATCTGCATAACACAGGTTGCTAATAAGTCTTCCTCCAATCGTGATGCTAAGCTCCTCTTCATATAGTCAAACTTCTCAAATATTTTACTCAGCGTATAGATTGAACAGGTATGGTGAAAGAATGGAAATTTGACGCCTACCTTTCCTGATGTTAAACCCTGTAATATCCCATTATTCTGTTCTAATAACTGCCTCTTGGTCTCTGTACAGGTTCGACATGAGCACAGTTAAGTGTTCTGGAATTCTCATTCTTCGCAATGTTATCCACAATTTGTTATGAACTACACAGGTAAATGTCTTTGCATAGTCAGTAAAACATAGCCAAACATCTTTCTGGTCTTCTCTGCTTTCAGCCAGGAGTCATTTTACATCAGTGATGATATCCTTCATTCCACATCCTCTTGAACCATTTTTGTATTATCTTCAGTTAAATTTTACTTGTATGTGATATTAATGATGTTGTTCACTAATTTTTTCATTCTGTTTAATCACCTTTCTTTAGAATTGGCACAAAATATGGTTCTCTGTCAGTTGGTTGGCCGGGTAGCTGTTTTTGAAATGGACTATTACTCAGTGATAAAGAAAAATGACTTCTTGAAACATCTTGGAACATACGTAACTTGGAGGACATCATATGCTGAGTGAAATCAGTCACACACACACACACACACACACAAAATGTGTGTTCTTACTTTTATAAAATGACACGAACAAGTTGATAGATAAGAAATGATGTTAATTGATGGTTACCAGGGATACAGGTGCTCCTTGGAAACTCTGTGGAGCAGTTCTACTCTGTCCTACAGGGTTGCTATGAATAGGAATCAACTCGACAGCAGTCGTTTTTTTTTGTTTTTTTTTTTTAGGGATAGGAGAGAGTGGAATTCACTTTCTAGATAGTACACCTACTCTTATTAACTAGTTTTTTGCACTTACAACAATGGTAAAAAAAAATGTACTATCCAACTATTTAACACATTAATTACATATGTCTAGAAGTAATGAACACAGAGGTGTAAGGCAAGAGTAACGCTAGCTGTGATGGTTAAGATTATGTGTCAGTATGGCTGGGCTATGATTTTCAGGGGTATGGCAATCATGTAGTGATATAATTTGGCAATTATACAAAGATGTAGTCATTTTCCACTTTTGATCTGATGTGGCCATCTTCCATTTCCACTTAACGCCTATTTTTGCATAATGACCTGACCTTTGGAACTTAACTGTGTCACTAAGTGAGGAGTAGATGTGTATGCTTATTATTTTTGGTGATAGGAAAGGTAACATTGAATGAGGGTGAAGTGTATACAGCTTGGTGAAGGTAAACAATGTCACTAAAAAGTACACAAGAAAAAAAGACTCATTAGTAATTGCTATGTCATATATAATTTAGCAACAATAGCAAAAACAACATATACGTGTAGATGTATATGTATATATGTAGGCATAGATGTGTGTATATATAGATGTATACATAAGTACATGTATATGCATCTATATGATTGTATGCATATATATTCATATGTATAATAAAGTACATAGGGGACACAGTTATGGATACTTCTTAAGACATAACCAAACACCTTGTGTTATTGGATTTCAGGGTTTGAAGGATTAGGATCATAGTCTTGTGGGGACTCTTGGTCAACTGGCATAGTATATAGTTCATAAAGTTATGTCCCACATCCTGGTTTGGTAAGTAGTATCTGGGGTTTTAAGAGTTTCTGAGCAGCCACCCAAGATACAGCTATTGGTGTTTACTCGCCTGGAGCAAAAGTGAAAGAAGGAAATCAAAGACTCAAAGAAGAAACTAGTCTACATGATAAGTAGTCTGCATGAACCATGGCCTCATGCACCCTGAGACTGGAAGAACTAGGTGATGCCTAGCTACCACCTCTGACCTTACTGATTGGGGCTGCAGTAGATAGCTGCTAATAGAATGGGAGAAGAATGTAGAACAGAACCTCAGATTCCTTAAAAAAAGAAAAAAGATCCACTACTATGCTTATTGAGATTGGAGGACTCCCCAAGAGTGTTGCCCTAGGATACTCTTCACACCTTGAACTGAAACTAATCTCTGAGGTCACCTTGTAGCTAAATAAAAAATGAGGTAAAAAATATAATGAATGTCATCCTTAAGTACTGTGATCCTTTAAAAAAAAATTAGAGACCAAAGTTCAGCAATTATTTTAAAATAAAGATGAGAATGTAATAGGACAGGTAAGCTAGGTTAATGGATACGGGGTGACCAAGATGGAAATAGTGAGAATGTTCATTTGTTGTAAAGAAATTAACCAGTGCCACACAGTGACTTGTATAGAAATCATTGACTGTGATCCTGCTATATAAAACCTTCACCAAAAGCTTGATAAAATACTTTAAAAAAAGGAGTGTGTATGTGTGTATGAGTATGCGTGTGGTGTATCTATGCACATGTATCTGTGGGCATACATGTGTTTGGATGACTGTGTGTACATGTGCTATGTGTGGTATGTATTGGTATGCACATGCGTCTCTATATATTGTGTATATGTGTGCCTACATGTGCGTGCATAGGTGTTCATGTGTATATGTGCATATGTGTGTCTGAAGCAGAGCCAGTGGGTCTCTATTACTGTTGTGCACTCATCCACTGTCCTGGGAGGTACCATGGAATCTACCTTGGTGATTCTGGGGTAGGTGTCAATGACACTTTGGGCAGGATGTTAATTTAAAGAATAAAGATCTGAAAACCAAAGATATTCAGTGTTTGGCCTAGAAATTAAGTATGTTGTTTTACCAAAGAGAATCCTGCTCTTTTTCCCAAGAATGAGGCCAGAATAGGTAATGGAAATGGTCTGAATCTTTACCATGTTGTAGAAATTAGATAAAGCATTTACTAGATCTCAATGAATGAAGTCTTCAGACTTCATATGAGATGCTACAGAGTGGAACTAATAGTCTTCCGTAGCCAAGGAAAGTTTCCTTTGTCATGACTGGACAGAGATTGATGTAAGTGACACTGTCCAGTTGTTAGTGCCTCCTTTGTGCTTCAGGGATGGCCAAATAGTAGTTCCACTAGCCTTGCCCCTAGGTCAACCCAAAGGCATTCCACTGTGCCTGAAGTTATACCAGAAGAATCAGCCAACATGTACAAGTAGCTGATTTTCCAAATTCCTCTATCAACATACACTATGTCTAGGTTGTAGGTAAGAGTCAAGAGAACAGGGCTTCAGTTTGCATACCTGTGTCCAAGACAGATTTGTCCTTAAATGTACTCATCTTTCCATGGCCACAATTTCCTATGTGCCCACTACAGGTGTTACTAAGTTGAATGAAACTGATTCTGTCCCTGTTTACTGGAGAGTTAGCTCCTCCAAGGGCTGATGGATGAGTGTAGACACATCTCAGAATAGATGTGTCTTGGACACAGCCCCTTCCAAGGATGTTGTGTGCTGCTGCATTATATAACCTGCAAATGGGCTTCCCTTTCCCTGGTTCTTTGACTGGACCCACTTTGACATAGTGTCTTTGTTGGCTGCCCCCTCTGTATGTATATGAGGTTATACAGTAATGCCTGTGAAAGCCAGAATCTATGTAAGGCAGAGACCTGTCAGAGAAGGGAAATGCAAATATTTTCCCCTAAAATGAGTGACAGAAAATTGCTAATACTGAACCCTGTCTAAGGTGGAAAACATAAGACCTGGCAAAACAAGGTGGCCCACTGGGGTTCCAGCTGTCACATATTTCACTTTATGCAACAGTATTTAGAAGCAAGTTGGTATTCATCCTGCAAACAGGAAGCAGTTGTGGAGGGTTACCTTCCCAGTCCTGCCCTGGAGAGCATAGTAGCTAGTATTGGAATATAAAGTGGGAACTGAAAATATGCTTGCAGGATATACCAGTGAATAAATAAAGAATGGATGAGTGGAAGCCAGTATTTGGCTGAGCATGCTCAGAGAATGTTTGGGAGCACTTTTTGCCCCTTGGAGAAGAGATAGTTGAGAAGTTCTTGATTTCCCATCAGCCGAAGTGGGGACACCAGGATTACACTCCCAGTGAGATCTTTATTAGTGTAGGGAGGTGGTTCATCACCCTTTTTGGGCCACAGATCTTTTTTGGAATCTGATAATTTTGAACCCTCTTTTTTGAAAAATGCATATAGTGAACATATACATGTTTTTACATATAATTAATTGTAGGGAGTTCAGAGTTCCCCCTCCCACTAATTCATTGATGGCCCCCAGGTTCCAAACCCTTTGCCATTGAGTCGATTCTGACTCATAGCAACTCTGTAGGATAGAACTGCCCCATAGGGTTTCCCAGGAGTGGCTGGTGGATTAGAACTGCTGACCTTTTGGTCAGAAGCCACAACTCTTAACCTCTGTGCCACCAGGCTCTCATGATTTAGATAAATAAATTTGACAGTAAAGTGGCAGAAAGAAGAATGAACTTAGGCTAGAAGCTAGGACACTTCATTTATAGTTCTGTACTTGCTTTTAAATAGCTCTGTGGAAGTAATTTCACTTCTCTGGGTTCCAGTTTTCTCATGTGAAAAATAAAGCAGGAAGGTTAATTCATCTGGTGTCATAATTCTGGAGGGAAAAGAAGCTGGCATGCCCAACAGGAACACCAACCCCTTCAGCCAAGATTCCTCTGTGTGTTGCCTCCTTGGTACATGTTTCTTTCTTCGTACTTCGAAGCTAAGCCTTCTTTCCCTCACCAGGAAGTCTCCTCCTAACCCTTATGGTGCTAATTTTAATCTAACCTGAAAATCTGCACAGGAGCTGTGGCTCTCTGGTTGCTTCATTTCCTCTTCCTAGCATGGTGCCCTCGTAGATATGAAAGCGGACTTCCCACTAATCACCTGGGCAGAGCAAGGGGCAGGTGAGAGGCAGATTGGGGAAGACACAGTGACACTGCCTATTCAGGGGGACACACTCGAGCTAATTCACTTTTCCTCTTTGCTTTCTTCTGGACTGGCATGAAACAGAAACAAACAGTTGTAACCACCACGGGGAGGAATTCTGCAATGTGCTGGCTGCAGCCATTCTGAGTTCTTTGCCAGAAAATCCAGTATTAATAATTTAATCGTTTCCTTTGTGTTGGAAGTTTAACATGCTTAAAATAAAATTTAAAAAAAAGGAACTTCATGTCTTCAAATACCTAGTGCTTTTTATTTATCACAAACGTAAAGCAAATTACCTAAAGGAAATATTCAAATATCTTCAGGCAAGCCAGGCACAGGTATTAAGTCATCAATGCCCTCCCCACCCCACCCCCGCCCCAAAGTGCCTGTATCCCATTCTGTCAAAGGTTATTCTCCATCCCCAACATCTAAGGCTTGCACCCCGCTAAGTGGTGATCCTGCCTGATTTTGAGTAACCAGAAATTCACTACCTCCTGTGGCAGCCCACGGCATCTTTATACAGCTCTAATCCTGGGCCAAAATCTACTTCTCTGTAGCTTTTCATCTTGAGTCCTAGTGTCACCCTTTAGGACACATTACAGATAATAATGTCTTGAGTTCCTTCTATAGCCCAGACCTTGCCATGAATACTTTCCCAACACTGTATCTCTTAATCCTTATAGTAAACCTGCAGTATCACCCATGTGTAGGCTCTGCGTAGGATAGAATTTGTATCTGTTTTGCTCACGGCTCTGTTCCTTGTCTCTAGAACAGTGTCTGGGTGATATTAGGCACTCAGTAAGTATTTGTTGAATTTAAAGATAGTGTCATTTTACAGACAAGAAAACAGATATTCACAGAGGTCAAACACTACTACAAGCTGCAGGGGTACTTTAATAGAATCAAAAGGAATAAAGCAATATGAGGAGGGTAACATCTGTGCCAAAGAAGCCCTGCCTCACACCACACTCTCAAGATGACTGCCCATCCCACCTGTTCTTGAGATAAACACAGCTAGGCTTAGTCACTGTAGCTGGAGAAAAGTGGTGTCATGGTCCTAGAATGCCACTTAGAGCAGTTAGGTGATAGATAAAAAGAGTACGAAAAAGCCTTGATTAACAGCAGTGTATTGTGGAAATAACTGTGGCCATGGAGGATGGCAATGGCTTAACTCATTTCTGAATGAAAATTGAGGGGGTAAAAATGGTCGGAAAAGCAGGAGCAAGACAAACACAAATAAGCAAACACCAAACTAAACACCTGAAACACAAAACCCCCAAAATAAAACTTAGGTGCTGGAACAGTGTAGAAAGTTTCATGAGGGGGTTGCCTTTTTTTTCAGCCCCCTCTGGAACAAAGTATACTTCTAGCCTGAGGAGCCACTGATGCTGCTTGTTGGAAAGTTGTTGTAGGACTAAACAAAAATGCCCTATTTCAAGTATTATTTCCTTTCTTTCCTTGTGAATGTACATCTTCTGCTGAGTTTTACTCATTGAAAAACTATCCTCCTTTCCCTGTCTTTTCTTTCTTCCTTGTGAATAGCCAAGAAAGCCCAATTATCCATTTTTAAATTGGGCAGCAGAAGTATTTTTGATGGAATATTTTCTTTGGCAAACAAACAACAACTCGAAACCAACCAAATAAGTTTCTTTGGTAAAGTGGATATTAACGTCTTGGTTGGAATTGAAAAAAAGAAAGAAAGAAAAAACATTGCAAGTATTTGCTGGGATCATTCCTTCCCTCTTTATAGCAATTCAAAAGGTAAAACTTTATGAGAAGTTCGATTTCATGGGGATATGATTCAGATTTACTTCTAAAGTGTCTTCATAGTGGGGCTGAACTAGTGCTTTCAGAGCAATAATCAATATTAACAAATGAATCATAGTGATCTAACAATAAATAATACATCTTGGCATGCAGAGTCCCCCAGTAGAAAATTTCATTCCACAGTCAGAGTTCCATAAGGCTTGATTTCAAGCACTGTAAAGACAAGTTGATAAGTTTGAAAATGCCCTTCATTCAAAAATACAGTATCCCAAGGTATACAGAGACTCAATCAAGTTGAAAGACTCCTATCTGTCATAAAACAAAGTTTCACAGCAAGTCATTCTGGTTGACCAAACTGAATGATAAATTCTCGACAAAACCCATTGCATTGTATGTGTGTGTGTGTGTGATGTCAGTTTTATAGAGTCATTTTAAGCCCAGGTGCTCCAGTGGCCAACACTAAATCAGTGGCTGCTTTAGAACACACTGTTCAGAAAGACATTTAACAAAATATGACTTAAGAATAAAACCAATCTCCTCTTCAGTTGTGTTTTATAAATAATAGCCAGTTTTCAGGCCCCTTGGAGGGAGAATTGATCGCAGATCCATTATGCAAACTTGCCCTTTTGGAGGACTGTACTTGTCCTCAGATTAAAGCTCATTATCTTCTAGTTGAGTGCATAACATGTTGGTGTGATCACTTAGTGTGTCTGCAGGGGAGCCTGAACAAGTGTGTGAAGCACTAGCTAGGATGCCCTGCATGTGTATTGAGCACTGCATGCACAGCAATACAGAAAATGGAGAGAGGAACACAGGTTTGCACTTGCTATGGTTACACTGGAATCATTCGGGCATTTTTATTGTTTGGAAAGACAACAGCAAACCTAAATCTGAAAAGTTAAAAAAAAAAAAGTCCTGCAGCCAATACAGTCCTATGTTCGTTCCTTGGAAATGTATTTTGAGGGGTATAATCACCATCTTATGAGAAAATCTAAAATTGGCCTGCCCTATCACAGGTATTCCAAAACCCATTGCATTAATTCTGACTCACAGGGACCCTATAGTACAGAGGGAACTCCCCCACAGGGTTTCCAAGGAGCGCCTGGTGGATTTAAACTGCTGACTTTTTGGTTAGCAGCCGTAGCTCTTAACCACTACACCATGAGGGTTTCCATCTTAGGTATGCTATGCTAGAAAACCTTTTTAATGGTGTGACCCAGAGTGTGTCGCTTCATTCTCCTAGGTCTCAGTTTCCTCTTCTGCAAAGGGTTGGGAAGTTGCACAGTATGTCTGCAAAGGTCCAGAATGGAAAGATGCTTTGGGGAAATGCTTACCACTATTATGCCTACATAAGCTACATCTCCAGAAGGGAAACATACTGTGGCTATATGCCTCAAATGTGACCAGGTATTAGTGTCATGTTTATAGACTTAAAGGGTCTGGGGCAGCACACACAGCCTCTTCAGAGTGAACCATTTCCGTTTTGATCCATGAACTCTTCCTCTATAGATACTGCAGGTCAACAGTATATACATGTAGACTGGCTTATGTACAGAAGGGCTTTGCAGTGAAGTAGGGGGGCACCCAAAAGAGGGACAGGAAAGTGGAAGTGCAGCCAGTTTGCTGGGAATGAAACTTTGGAAAGACACCAGGAAAGATTGATTACTATCATTGATGCCTTTGTATTGGCTACTCCTTTTTCCAGTCACTCCATGTATCTCCCCTTTAGCCCTTTATCTCCCTGCATTCCTACGAAGTTTCTGTTTCAGGAGTTGACACTCCATAAAGACCTCTTTTCCCCCTCGATGGCTCTTAGCAGGCATGTCTCCCAGCAAAGGGAGGCTGGCACTACAAGTTGGAAACTATGGCAAGTAACCATTTCAGTGTTCATTTTTACTTCCTCAGCTATGTGTGGGCAGATGTTGTTTCTGGGCATCCATGCAAAAAGCTTGTAGGGCTAAACTACAAACAGCTGTCCCAGCTGGCCAGCATCTTCTTTTTCTGGTTAAAATGGAAATACTGTCTCGGGTTCTCAGTAGACACCTGCTTTCCCTCTATTACGCCAGGTATTTAGGTCTGGCTCTCGGATTTTGGATACTGGAGCCTCCTGCCAAGAGCTGTAACTAATAAAGCAGACCCATTCAGTGACAAGCAACAAGATATTCCCAAATAGAATCTCCCCAGCTCTGCAATGCTGGAGCTGTCACTGGTTTAAAGGTATATTAACCCAGCCATACAAATGTTGAACCTGTAGTGATAGGGGAACACACATACATTGTAGACAACAAAACTGCCTCACCCTGGTTTATTTAGGGGTGACTCAGTTCCAGTCCAGGGGTGATGGCCAATCTGCATGTCTGCTTCTGAGGTTCTAGCTTTGCTTTTGCTGGTCAGAACTAACACATACCTCTCCTTGGAGTCTTGGGGAAGCTAGGTGCAGTGGCTCAGATCTCAAGCCACTGACCTTGACTGGTTGTTTGAACAACACTTAAAGTTGTTTCTTCTTTGACAGCTGACTTTATAATCAGTGGGTTTAGTCACAATAACAGCAACATCTGCAGTGTGGATAGAATAGGATCCTGCTTGCTGATACGCTTTGTTTGACTTGACCTTAGTTTAACAGACTGGAAGTCTCCTAGGGTCTCTGTTAGAGTGTCTGTAAATTCTCTCTCATACAACCCTTTTTGTTTTAAATATTAAAAACATGCCATGTTCATTTTTCCCCCTTGTCCTTTACTCTTTTGGGAATGCCTGTTTCTTGTCTTGGGGGGGAAAAAGAACTTTTATTTTAATTATTTCGTTAACATAATCTCTCTGCATCTCGTAAGACCTAGGGTGAAAATATGACAAGCAGACACTATCACACTGTTGTAATTTGGTCAACCACTCGGGTACTGTCAATATCGACCATTTCTACACACTCAATTTCCTCCCGGTTTTCGGGATTTTTCTTCTCTTTCCTTTTTTTCTTAGAGGGTGGCAGGAAAGTCAGTATCACAGGTAAAATGGCAAAGCAGTGAAAGAAGGTGACAAATGCTATTAAAAACAAGCACCTGAACAGTGTACAGGTCAGATTTGAAGGCACAGCTGCGAGAGGAATCAGACCAACAATATAACAGAGGTAACTCTGTAAAATAGCTACCCCATGCACTTCCAGGGCATTTTTAACCCATTTAGTTCTTGTTAAATCCTTGCCCAGAACAAATGTGGATAACAGTGGAGCACAATTGTCAATTGTGTAGTTAATTCCATAAATTAAGCATAGCACAGAAATGCAGTCTAGTTCTACTTTCCATAAAGTCATGAAACCTATAACTCCGAACTCCACGGACACAACTGTTAGGGTGATCCAGACATTGATCAGAGAATCTGCCACCAGGAATGCTGAGAAGAAGAGCAGGAATAAAGCACTGATGCAGGAGTTGTGCAGGGGGGCTCCCAGAGAGGAGGCATATCGATCCATATACACAAAGGATGGATTGAAGACTATGAACTTCACCTTGGAGGTGACCGAAAGTCTCCTCAGAGTCTCCAGGAGGTCATAGAGTTCTTCTCTGTTGGTTTCCATGGTCTTGGCCACCAAAAACATTCTGGAGGCCACTACATCGACCTCATCATTGTACTTTTTAGAGAAGATGATGTCCTCTTGAAAGTGTGAAAATTGAGGGGCTTTCAAGAAGGAATTCCTCAACATGTCTGTGAAATTTTTCTTAGGCAAGCCAGTGGACACATTGAGTTTCCGAAGGTAATTTAAATAGCTCTCGAACCAGGATATCCGCACAAACCCCTTGGTGTATTCTAGTACATCTTCTTGGACACTAGTGTTCCAGTATTCTATGGACTCGTAGATGTAAAACCCGATCACTGGACTGTAGTTACTAAAGTACTTTTGCTGGGCAGTAGTGTACTCAATGGTTTGCGTCGCAGTTGCTACGATGTTACTAAGGTCTGACCCTTTACTGACCTGCAGATAGCCCATTAAGGCAAAGGAAATATAAATAAGGTAAAAGAGAACTACAAAAGGCTTGACATAGGTGTTGGTTATCCAGTCACAGTAATAGCGTTTGAGGAAACATACCAATAGGTGACTCTCGTAAGTGTTCGCTTCCTCAGCGTCAGTTGTGTCCTCGCTGAATCTGGCCGTCAGGAGAAACCTGTACCATGCCGGCTTCTCCTGCAATACCTCAGGCTTTGGAACTTTTCTACAGAAGATACTATGCTGGTAATTGTTTTCTATGTAGCCAGTGAACACCAGGCTGGAACCATAAAACGAGAGTACATAGAGGTAGTTGAAGAAGATTGCAATACAGGAATTGCAGCAGAAAATTCTGGCTGCCTCAATGTTCGTGAAAGGGCTGGCCCCTATGCCAAAGGTGACCAGATACATGGCAGTGGTGAGAGAAAAGGAGAGCATGGAGTCCGCATAGACTGCTGCAGTTCTCTCTTTAACGTGTTGGTCTTCTCGAGTTTTCCTCCAGGAGGATAACATTTCAAAAGTCCCATATAATCCATGACCTGAGGGGGGCAGAAAAAGACCAGAGCAATAGTTTAATCGCCTAATCTTTTTAAAGGAGGGAACTGACTTGGTTCAGGGAGACTCCTGGGTCAGAGAAAGTATGACCAGCCCTAGTGGTGACAGGCTTTCAAATACCAATGATTTTTGCTATGGAGAGACAGACTTGTGTTTTTGGTGACTCATAATTTTTAATGGATCGTAAAAGGGCAGCTAGGGGAGCTAAGATCTTCGTACTCCCTTCTGGCACAGTGAAGCTAAAGGGACTTGGGCCTACAGGACACCTGCTAGACTTTTGCCTGTGTTTCTTAAAGAATGTTTATATCGGAAGCCTAGGGTGGTTGGTGCAGCAGAGTATTTGTTTCTGTTGGTTGGTGGAATGCTCCGGAGAAGATGTCTGGACACTCATCGTTTTGCTTGTCACCTCCACATGTCTGGCTAGAGGTCAGCACAGAGGAAGGAAGTGGCCGAGGGTTCTGAGGTAACATCCTGTCATCTCATTAAAATTTGGCCATGTGAAGGGCTTTAGTGAGAAAGGGGCAGTGTACTTAATTTGAGCTTTGACAGGAAACTAAATCACAGCCTCTTTTTTTCTTCCCCAAATATCAGGGCAGGAAGCAATAAATCTAAGAAGCAGAGGGAAGCAAAATAAGTGGGAAGCAGTTTGAGTGCAGCGGAAAAATGGAAGAAAATGCAGAAGGAGTAGGATTCATGTGAACTCTCCGAGCAAGTGATGAGAATTACGATTCAAGTTGAAGATTTATGACTTGCATTTTGTCTTCAGGGATGAGTCTGACCAATTTTGGTTGTTCAGAGATGACATATGAAGTAGGTAGTGATGCCACTGGCTACTCTGCCTTATTTGGCAATGGCTTCTGAGGGAGAAAGCCCTGTCAGTGGCCTCTTAACTGCTTAGTGCCTTTGCCTCTCCTAGAATAGCAGGGTTATCATATGTGCCCACCTTCTGACTCCACTTGACTTTCTCGGTGGGACACGATATAGAATGACCTCCCATAAGTCTCCTGGTTGGAATCAGACATGTCACCACTGCCGCTCCCAGGGTTACAAGGCCCCTGCCACACTGGAAAGCCCACCAAAGTGACCCATGTGGCTTTCCCTAGCTCCTGTCTTGGCACTGGAAGCAGCAGATCTAATTTTCTGCTTCCACACCTTGGCAGATTCATTCCCATTATTGAGGGTAATAAAATCTTTGCCCTGTGGTACAATAGCCTTGTTTTTAAAAAGGAATTGAAAGTCTCCAGCCAAGCGTAATGCTGAGCGAAGTGAGTCACTATTATCTTGTGTGTCTAATAACTGAGCACATGTCTTCCCTCATGCCCACTTGGTGCTTATTTCCTTATTGTGAAGTCATGGCCCCAAACCCAAATGCCCATTTCATAGTAATAATATAGGCCTGTTTCCTCTGAGGGATTTGGCATTTATCTTAATCCACTAGGCATCATTTTACAACTGCTTTTAGGGGTCAGGTCAAGACTGTCAATTTGATAACTAGCACCATGGCCCCTATTAAACTGGAGGCACCTAAGCTCCCCAGACATGAAGTAAAAAAGTGTACTTGTTGACTGGCATCGTGTTGGTAATTATGTTTTAGATAGTTAGCATTGAGTCTCAGGAGGGAAAATGATTTATTAAGCCTTCCACTGTGTTCTCAGGAAGGACCAACTGGACCTTTGATTGAAAGTAAGTTTTCTTGAAATGAGAGAAAAAAGAGGATTAATACCTCTGAGGCATTTGCATCCTGGGGGAACAATACTAACCGCTTCACCTTGGATCATGTCGAGGAAGTTCTATGGGCAAAATACACTTCAGGTGTTCACTGAAAATAGCAAATGACTTTTTTTTTCTTTGTAGTATTTACTTGCTGGAAACAAAAAAAATATATTGCAAAACAGAACTTCAGTACTGAGTCATTAAATACGATAGGAAAATAAGGACACATTCAGCAGCATTAGAATTAGTCATATAACAGGATTTATACTAAAGACTATTGTGATGTCATTTCTTTCTTTTTTTTTTTTTAATTAGCACCGTGCTTTATACTCTGACCCTGACTATTGTTGGAAAATGCAATGATATATTTCTTACCTTGCTGTTGCATAATTTTAGGAGCTGATTGAGAAGAGCAGTTTGGGTTAACAGAGCTATTAGGTGAAAAGAGTGAGGCTCCAGGGTCCAAAATAAAAATAATCAAACTTAAAGAAAGGTGGAAGTTCGGCTACTAGCTTTTGTCTCTTGAGTTCTGTTGCCACAGTTGAAATGCCTTGTACTTGTATCGCTTGATCTTTTTTCTTAAGTTGTGAGTCCTCTTGCATGTGTTAAATTCATAATGCTGACAGAAGAGGCTACCCAGTAAAAGAGATACTTTTGGTTTTGAGGCACCTCCAGGGAGGATTCTAATTTTATTTTCATGGGGTTTGGAAATAAAGCTTTTTGTTTGGTCCCTCTCGCTACCAGGGTATTTTGGCAGACACTGAGTCAATTCCAAAACTCACAGTGACCCTAGAGGACAGAGTAGAACTGCCCCATAGCATTTCCAAGGAGCAGCTGGTGGATTTGAACCACCGACCTTTTGGCTAATGCTTAACCACAGCACCACCAGGGCTCCACAGGCAAGGATAGGAAGCCCTAAGAAAGAACATGTTCTGCTTGATCACCCTGGATTTGTTGCTAGTCACCATTGGTCTGGCCTCCAAACACACACCACCCACCATTACCAATAGACCTGATTCTTGTTTCTCAAGCCATGCCTCTCTCGCAGCTGTCCATCCTTTAATCCCCAAGGAAGAGTTGTATGATGTC
This sequence comes from Heterohyrax brucei, assembly GCA_028571685.1. Taxonomy (NCBI): domain Eukaryota; kingdom Metazoa; phylum Chordata; class Mammalia; order Hyracoidea; family Procaviidae; genus Heterohyrax; species Heterohyrax brucei. Next base: position 30,751,153 of record CM053166.1, on the reverse strand, counting down.
TGAGAAGAGCCCTCTGGATTTCAGGAATAACCGGGCCTCCTTCCTAAAGCTCAGTCAGTCAGAGGGACAAGTGCCAGAATAGCTGTGGGTGCTCCCAGGGATTAGCAGCCCGGGGTGCCTGGCTGACAGCAGACCTGATCCACACCTGTGTATTTATGCTAAAGAGGTGGATCTGTACCCTAAAAGAAAGCTGAACTATGAGGGCCCTGTTTCCTGGTCTGAACTAAGGAGAGAAACACTCCAAGAACCCAGGACATGAGGGCTGCCCTGCCCCATTCCCTCAGCAGGCCTGCTCTGCTCCTGATGACAGCTCAGTTTCCTTTGGTTTTGGCTTTGAGGGCATCCTATTAAAATGCAAACTCCTTTGGGACAGTGGTCTACTGAAATAGCTTCCATTAGGATTGGGAATGGTATAGAGAACAGAAATGGGGAGGACAAAGTGAAGAGGAAGCAGCAGGTAGGAGGCTGTCACAGAGAAGAACTTCCTCACAGTTTTTCCTCCAGCCAGCACTGGTCTTTTTTTTTTCCCCCCTTAATAATATTTTTATCGTGTTTAAAGTGAAAGTGTACACAGCAAATTAGGTTCCTGTTTAACAGTTTATACCCAAATTATTCACTGATATTAGTTACTTTTTCACAGTGTGTCATCCTTCTCATTTGTTCCATTCTGCTTGTACCATTTCCAGTTCATTTGGTTGCACCACTTCCAGTTCTCTAGTTTACCATCCCCTTAGTTTCTCTTTTGTTTTAGAGTCATTTTTGACCATTTGGTTTCCTATAGATGATTTTTTCCCCTGACCTTGCTTTTTATTGTCTCTTCAGAAACTGGGCCATTGGGAGTCAAGAAAAGGCAAAGAATATAGAACTTGGTAGCTTCCATTTCCATAGGGTCACTATGAGTCAGAATCTACTCAAGGCAACAACAAAGGGTTTGGTTGGGTTTGATTTGGTTTACTTCTTCCCTGTCCTATCAGCAGGAGTCTCCCTCTGTTCCTTAGCATGAAGTCATGTATCTTTCTCTTAACTTTGGGCTGGAAGACTCTGGGGTCCAATCTTAAAGACAGGCAAATAGATACTACTTTTCAGAGATTTGGCTGTTGCCTCTGTTTTTAAAAAGTTGCTTTAAAGACAAAAATACTGCTGTTGGCTTTGCACGCAAAAAAAAAAATTGAAATGAAATAGAAGCTCTGTAAGTTTCTCTATTAAATCTGGCTAAGGGGCACGTGTCATTGGCATGAAGCATCACTTGAGGAATGAACAGTTTTCCATCTCCAATGTCCCAAGCCTATTCATGAGGATTCTCCAGTAGCAGTCCTCACATGGGGAGCTATGTAAACATGAAACTCTGAACAGTGGAGACCTTGATGACCCCAGGTCCTATTATGGTAATGGCAGCCACGTTTCATCATCAGAGGAGCAGGTCACAGACTGAAACCTTAGGAACTGACCAACATCCCAAGGGGTCCCTTTTTCACAGTATTGAAGGCTCAGGCCTTGCCAACTTGGAATTGCTAACAATACATACTGATTCTATCAAATTCTGAAGATAAAACGGCTTTTAAAACATTCAGTTGTCTTTTAAAACCATATTAAAGATGCTTGTTTCTGTTTTTGTTACTTACATGTCTATATTTTTACATGCATATGAACACATGGGTATCAGTAGGTGTCAACACACACACACACACACACACACACACAGGTTCAAGTTTTCATTTTTTCATGAGGGAATGATTTAAAACAATGTCAGCTAAGAATAGTAGAACTCACCCAGAAGGACTAAACGGACGCTACACCTTTTCCTGTCTATCCCAAGGATGACTGTATGCTATGCACAGGTACTTGTGTCTTCACCAGTGTGGAAACACAGTTTATGCCAGACCAGTGATGTAAAGGAGCCCTAGTGGTGCAGTGGCAAAGCCCTAGGGCTGCTAACTAAAATGTCAGCAGTTGAAATTCACAGGCTGCTCCCTGCCAACACTCTGTCCTATAGGGCTGCTATAAGTCAGAATCGACTTGATAGCAACAGGTTTGGTTTGGTTTGGTTTTATGTGATTTAAAAAGGAAAGAGATCTATTAATTTTATTAGCAGTCGGCTATAGGATTATCCCCTAGTAAAATCAAATATTAAAGGATTCAGGCTAATAAGTTTTCTTTTTCAAATAGTTTTTGTATCTCTACATACAGTTAAAGGAGCCCTGGTGGCATAGTGATTAAGAGCTCATCAGCTAACCAAAAGGTTGGCAGTTCAAACCCATCGCCTGCTCCATGGGAGAAAAGACCTGCTTCTGAAACATTTTCAGCCTAAGAAACCCTATGGGGTAGTTCTTCTTTGTCACACGGGGTCACTGTCAGTTGATGTTAACTAAAGGACACACAACAACAATGTATACAGTTAACTTCCAGGCTTTCTAGTTAATGAAAATGCAGCATATATGATAAATAACACTCACGGTGGAAAAAACTCAGTTCAGGAAGATTCACAGATACTATTCTTTTCTGGAGCCTATTCAAAGCCTTCAGTTATTTACAATCCATCAAGCCAGAACTCCACTAACAAATAATTGAGAGCTAACTTAATTTTACCAACTAGATTCTGAAAAGTTATTCATAGAGTGAATCCCATTTTAAATGTATTAATTAGTCCTGCTATCAGTGCCAGTCTGGGTGATTATTTCTGTCGAATAAATAATAATAGGCAAATTTATCTACTCTGTAAATCTGGATGTTTGTAATTCAGATTATTCTTAAGGCCAAGGTTTCCCAGCCTTCTCTAGTACACACAGCTCCAGGACGGAGGCTGATGCCTTTCAGTGCTTCCAGCATGCTAACCCTTTGCATACTAGCCATGATTTTCTTCTCCTGAGCTCCCCAAAGTAAGGAATGGCTGGACAATGAGGAGGTGAAATGGAGTGACTTATGAATGGATGATCTTTCTGTTTCAGTGTGAAAACATTTAATATGACAAAACGATGAAGCCATATAGCATAGTTGGGTCATGCCAGATTTCACCCATGGAAATCAAATCACTGCATTCTTCTAAAAAACCCATACAGTATTATGTGTGAGTAAAATCTGCTTCAAACATTTACGTAGGCAAGCTTTACTAAGTAGTTCATGTTTATGAAATGCTTTTATTTCAAGGGCATCCACATAAATTTATGATTTTTGTTTTGGGGGGGAAGAAATTTAAAGTGTATATGTGTGTGGATTAAGTAACATCTAGTCTCAGGGAGAAGTTCATTAATTGGGTTACATTTACACTTTGCCAGTTATAAACATTTACTTTACAAGCTGAATTGTTTGGTTTATGCCAGCCTGTTTTGTCTCACAGTTAAGAGTAAGAGTAACGGTGTACTCTGCTTAAATCAAGACAGATGCTTACATCAGGGGATACACATACACATCTTACTCTTTGTACCAGAGACTTGTCACATTTTGATCATTCTAATCAAGTCATTAGATTTTAATCTCAGACATTATTTGCCTTCACTAGAGAGCTCCAAATAAGAGCCTAAAAAATAAAATTTGCTCACAGCTCTTTCTTGTTTCAAGATAAGGTGTTTAGATGTGTGTGAGCACTATATACAATCAGTGTGTACAAATGTGGCCCACAATACATGCCACAGCTATTGCGTAATATCTTTACATATAGATGACATATTTAATACATAAATATAAGTATATATGGCACATAGTATTGAGACATTTGTGTATTTATGATGTTTGAATATATACTGTATTATACAGAGAAACATAGTGTTTATATTCAAACATTCAGACAATATATACTACCTAATATATTCTATAAACACATAGTATATGCTTATAAATAAACGTGAGCTTATGACATAATATATCATATTATATATGATATATCAAATGCGATATATGTTATGCATTATAAATTATAGACACACGAGATGTGAAACTTATTTCACTGATGAGCAAGATAAATGTTAGTGCTGCTGTACCAGTCAATGCCGAAAAGGGCTAGAATCCCTCTCCTGAGTTCCACATTTTGGTTCTTGGCAGGAGGGGAGCCTAGGCAAAATGCAAAATTTTCTTAATAATGACTGACGGTTTGTTTTGTGGTGCTAGTTCAAATGCAAGTACTTGCTGTTTTTCCCCATGGCCTACTTCTGCCAGCTAAGTGACCTGACATTGCTGCCTGTTGCCAGACCTTGATGGGACCTTAATGGAGTTCTGCCACTCTCCCATTTCTGGGCAAAGCTATATAGATAGAACACATGGAGGATACCCAGGAGACTTGGGTCAAAGGGAGGGGAATCCCGTTTGCATTCCTCTGTCTAGCCAAGTTCTGCCTTCCTGGACCTGTACCCCCATTTCAGTTCTTACTTTAAAGTAAGAATAAAACAATAAAACTTCTTTTGCTCATCTTCCAAAACTTATTTCTCCACACACAATCCTCACTGCAGTATGACTGGTGAAGCATAAGAATAAAAAAGGAGAACTAACCACAAATCTAGACTACATGATCTTTTTGAAAATCTGTCCCACAATGACCATGGACCACTAAAAAAAAACCTGGTCAGGAAACAAACCTGATCAATATTGCATGGGATTACTCTCTTATTTTAAATCAGATGAACACAAAAATGTGAACAAAATCACTACATACCATTTTTCCCCCAGAAACTACTAACCTATTACTAGTTTATATCTAAGCAGAGTATTTCCATAGCACTCTAAAATACTTCTACTCCATTATACAGATTGTCACGTTGTTGCAAAATATGAACTTCTGCAATAATGTATTAGGTTGAACCATATGAAATTACCTTTTCTGTGGTTCAAAAATGGTTGGATATTGGCAAGTTCCTATTTCAGACTTTTCCAGTTTTGATTAAATTTAGAGCAAAAATAATTGAGTTCAATTTTTTTCACTTGGAACTAAATTTCTTGCACAAGAACTTTTGCCTTTTTATAAATCTCAACTTCATATAAAAATAAAAACCAAACTCATTGCTGTTGAGTTGATGCTGACTCATAGTGACTGTATAGGTCAGGGTAGAACTGCCCCATAGAGTTTCCAAGGAGCACCCGGTGGATTTGACCTGCTGACCTTTTGGTTAGCAGCTGTAGCACTTACCCACTATGCCACCAGGGTTTCCTACTTCATACCCTGCTTGGGAAATATTAAGCTTGTAAGGAGAGCTTGTGCACACAAAGCCTAGGCCAATGTCTTAGTTTATACCCAGATGTAGGACAATGATGTAAATCCTTATTCTTTAAAGGAAATTCCATAAGAGATTAAAATGATGAGTGTTATGTGTTTACAAATGATACGTCAAGTACCTCACTGCCTGTTATCATTACAGTTTGGCAAGAAGAAATATTTTTTAATGCATGATAAGGGGTATGGATCAAATAAACTCATCTCCAAATTCTAGTAACTGAAAAATGTCGATGAGTGTTTATAACAGTGTAGACCTTTTAGGATTTCAGCTCCAAATAAACTGATCTGACTCATATGGACTAAAGTTTTGGCAGAAGTGGGATCGCCTAATATGCACGACACTGATTAAAAACATTTTAAATCATGATGTATCTATGCTTACATCATTGCCAAAATGATTAATCTGTGTAGGATATATTCTTATTGCCAGAGATGTCATGTAGCATCTTGGCTAGAAACACACCGTCACAACCCATTATGGTGAACTCTTAGAGTTTATCCAAATTCTTTCCTATTCTGGAATTTTGTCAGGTTAATATTGCTTGACATACATGGTCTTAAAATTTTCCATTCTAAATCTACTGCCATTTTGGCATTTGGCTGGGTCTGGCCTTATGTGACCGGCATCACGCTGAGAATGTTTAGCTCATTCAATTTTAAATCTATAATGTTTATCACATTATGGACTACTGTTAGCCAAGGAAATGTCTGCATTCAAGACTTTTTCTAGGATACATTTGCTTCTAAATGAGACTGTATACATTTTTATTTTACTTGATATATTTTTCAAACAGTAAATCAGGAAGTTTTGCTCAAATCTGCTTAGCTCAAGCATAATTATCTTCTGCTACAGACGGCAAATTAAAAAACCGGACAAGTGCTTTATTGACTTACAGAGCAAATGCCTTAGCACTGCATTTCTTTGTGGTCATTTGAAATGTATTGGCATTTTAGTACTGGTCATCAAAAATCTAGACTCAAACACTGGCCCTGGATGCAACCTTTACAGACATGCTCTTGCTTATATTTCATTTTAAAATCAGATTCCAACAGTGGATAGTTTATCTGAGAAATACAGGAGGACAGCCATCCTAAATCCAGGCACTGTTAGCTTTATAAGCATATTATAAGCACCATTACATCATGCAAAGGATTTACTGCAAATGGACCGTAGCTACTAAAATGTGGAGCTTCCTTTCATGTTGTGACTAAGTAATTTGAGTTCTCTTTGGGCTGAAAATGTGCAGAAAGGTTGCACACTGATTGTCAGCGGGGAAAACTGCCATCAAATCAATGCATGTAACATTCCTTACAAATTGCAAACAAGAGAGTGTTGGGCACCTGCAGCTCTTAGTTTCTTTCACTGCAAATGCCAGATTTTTCTGAATTGAACTCTGACGTCAAGTTCAGTGATACTCAGTCTCCAAAGAGTCGTGGCACTACCATTTCTAGCTTTATTTTTTAGACAGTCTCCAGCCAACAACATCTGCTCATCCCGCCATCTCTTACATCTTCTCCTGACCCAGTATTATCTGGCATGTTTTTGTGTGCTGATTTTGCACATACAAAAATGACAAACTGTAGAACTTCTTAAAAATTCTGTTTCTACTTTCAAAGGAGTTTATATATGCTGAAATATTACAGTTTTATTTTACTTCATAAAATAAATTTTAGGAAGTTTTTATATATTGTAATTTCACTTGTGCAGGATTAGTTTTCAGAAGTTTCAAATATTATAATTCTATGAGCCAAGCCAAGTGCCATCAAGTCGGATCTGACTCATGGCAACCCTAGACTGAATGCAATTAAGTTTAAGAAGTTTGGAATATTGTTATTTTACTTAAAAATTAGTCTTCAGAAACTTTAAATAGTGTAATTGAATGTTGGTGTTGTATGCTGTTAAGTCGATTCTGATGCACAGCAACTCTGTAGTTTGCTACGCTGTCCTATAGGGTTGCTATAAGTCAGAATTGACTCAACAGCACACAACAATAGTCTTGACTGAAGCAGACTTCCAGGGCTTTTCTCCTGTGGAGTCAGTGGGTGGGTTCACACCAGCAGTCTTTTGGTTAGCCGCTGAGGACCTCTCCATTGCACAACCAAAGCCAAGCCAAGTGCCGTCGAGTTGGATCTAAGGCCCCTTAATTGTAATTTAATTAACAAAATTAATTTTTAAGCTGTTTTGAAATATTGTCACGTACTTTGAGCTCACTGGTAACATCCAGGAGTGCCCTAAAACCAGCACTTTTTTCCTTCATTTTAGGACAATACTGCTTACCTTCAGTTTCCCACCCTTCTCTTAGTCCTGTTTACTAGCCCCCTTCAAAAAGAAAATCCTGTATTTTAAAAAATGAAACGCTAAAAAAAAAAAAAAAAAAGGGAAAGAAAACCCCTAAAGTAATTATGTGACTAATCATGAACAAAACATCTTAATTTAAACTTTGACTCAAACCTTGGTGAAAGCCACTAATACCCAGTCACGTCACTCTTCAGGGAACTGTCCTATAGTCCACAATGGATCCACTTTGTCCCTACAGTGTCTTGGATTATTTTAGAGGCAAGTTATGCTGACTTCTTAACAGACTGACTGCAGAAGGAAGTGTAGCTGCCTCCTTCTCTGCTGTATTCAGTGGCCATTAAATGGCTCTGGTAAGTTCTCAGGGTGCTCAGTTTCCCCACAGTGCCCCACTTTCCACAAAAGCCACTAGTGTACGTTCATGTACAAGACTGAAATTTCGGTCAGCTGCAGAGCACCAAGGGGAGAATGTAATCCTGGAGCTTTGCAGCCTCACGAGCCTTGCTTATCGTTGAACCCTAACACAGCTGAGGTTTCCAGAGTAAATTATTTTCTTTTCTATTGCTCCAAAATAGGGCATGAGGCATACTAATGAACACTCAACTACGGTTATTTCTAAGTCAAGTAAAAATGCTACTTCATTTGTCATTTTAGTATCTGATGCCAAATGACATTTTAATTTTGCTAACGGAAATGATGATAAGTTGCCACAGAAAACGGGGAAACTAACTGCTTTAATCCCTGGCCCAGAGAAACCCTGCTATGATCATGCTTGCTGTGCATAACATCTTTTTTACCAGATGGACAGAGCAATCAGTATTATGCCATCGCCACTAGGCTTTGTCTTGATCATTACCTCTGTCAGGGAGTTCCTGCAGCCCCCAAGAGTGTACACTCTAACCAGAGCTTTGAACCAGGTGAGTGAATCTTGTTAAAATGTAGATTCTCATTCAGTGTATCTGTGGGTGGACATACAAATTCTCAGTAGGGGGTTGAACTGGACTGAACTGGTTTGAAGCTCTGGTCTCCACACATTCTCTAAACATTTTCCTGAAAGCATAATTAAACAAATAAACCAAAAATAAAACCCCACTGCTGTCAAGTCGGTTCTGACTCATAGCAACCCTATAGGTCAGAGTAGAACTGCCCCATAGAGTTTCCAAGGAGTGCCTAAAGGATTTGAACTGCTGACCTTTTGGTTAGCAGATGTAGCCCTCAATCACTACGCTACCAGGGTTTCCGAAAGCAGAACAAGAACAAGAACAAAAAAAATTACCTTCCCCTTTATGTCTCACTTACAGCTTTCAGAGTTCTAATATGTTTATCTCCTTTTGTGTGACATTCACTTGCACCCCATCCATAAAGTGGGGAGACTAAGGATGGATGGCAGACACTTTTAGTACCCAACCCGTGTGCCCTCCCACTTGCCCTTCCTAAGCATACTGAAGACTTCTTACTACACATACAGAGGACTGTGCTTAGTCTCACAGTGACACACGACTCCATGGCAGTGGGTTTGGTTTTTGGTTTGGGTGCTTAGTCTTCTTCGGAAAGTGCTGGGGAGCTAGTACCCCCGGAGAGTGACCCTCAGTGAGCTGTACACAGGGTTTGTAGCTATATACTCCAGCTTTCTCACCCCTTGGCAGGGTGGATGCCCCTACACTGTCTTCCAAAGGTCTCCTGGGGGACTGAGACATAGGTACCTGCAGCAGTAACCTGCTCATTTCCAACCTGTAGTGTCCTCTTTCCCCGTCGCACTTTCTTATTCGTTCTGGTGCTCCCTAGGCTCACCTCCCACATCAACGACTTACACCCAAATCATTGCCTCAGGTCCTGCTTCTGGAGAAGCCCAATCTAGGGTCCTTAGGCACAGAAGTGATGGCTGTTGTTATTAGGTGGCCTTTGGTTGATTTTTGACTCACAGCAACCCGGTGTGATGGAGTGAAACTGCCCCATAGCATTTTCTAGGCTGTAATCTTTATGGGAACAGATGTCAAGTCTCTCTCCTATGGAGTCCCTGAGTGGGTTCGAACTTCCAACCTTTCAGTTAATAGCCAAGCACTTAACCAGTGCACCACTAGGGCCACTTCAGAACAGATTATTTCTGCTAAATGCCATACACCTACTTGATGGAGAACCAGGGCAGAACCCATGACTTTGAACTTCCAGTACATTTACCAGATTAGGTTGCTTCTTGCCAATGATCTACACTTTATAGAACTGCTCCTAGTACTTTTGGGCAAAAAATGAAGACACTGTAAGTGAAACAAAGCTGTCCGGTGGCTAGTCTTGCCTTTTAAGGACCCAGTCACCATCATAGGAGGACAGAGAAAAATGAAGTGCAGTAATTACCTAGCATGACGAAAGGGACTCCCAGGAATGTGGAATTGTATTTCCCACCAGTGAGATTGATGATCCCGGCTGCGGTGAGAGTGGCCAGGCTTATGGTCACCAACCCAAGCAGGCCTAGCCAGGGTTTGCTGCGGACACAGTCCTGCATAGAGCAGCAGAGGATGGCCATGGTGACCACCAGGATCAGGCTGGTGACCAGGTAACGTTCTGCCACGCGGCTGGTCTTCTGGAAATCTTCCCTCAGTGATGAGGACGTGTAGGGGTACATTTTGACTTTGCTATTGGATTTCTGGAATAGTCGGACAGTATCGCAGAAACTGGATTCCCACCTTTCAGCCACCATGTCATTAAGTGTGTTGATTGACTGCAGGTAGTAGGTGAGCTGGACAGCCTCTGCAGATTTGACTCGGTCCTTGCTGTGCACGGTGACTCCCCCAAGCTGGTGTCCATTGTATACTGCCCTGCCATCCTTTAAGTGAGTGATGGGATACGTAATAGCAAAATTGGTCCGGTTGGTGGCCCGAGCATTCTTTAGCTCCTCCAGGACATGCACTATGTCATCCACGATGCAAGTCTTATCATTATTCAGGATACATATGTGGGCGAACGTGTAATTAAAACCAGGCCTTGGAACCTGGATCCTGGTCACAGCAGCATGCAACTATAGGGAAAAAAAAATACAGTCAGTGTTTATTATCCAAAAATACATTAACAAGTGACATTAGCTCTGTGGTGTCAAATATTTCCTCTTTGTGGGAGGGGCACTCATTTCATCTCCAGTGTAAAGAGCTCAAATTAAATGTTATAATCTTAGATCAAAAATAGGTAGCAGGAATGCAAAAACATGTTTGACCGTGTGTCCTCTGGACCAGCAGCATCAGCACAACCTAGGAACTCATCAGAAATGAAAATTCTCAGGTCCTGCCTCTGATCTGGGACATAAAAATTTCTAAGGATGAGGCCTAGGAATCTGGGTTTTAACAAGTCCTCCAGGTAATTCTGACACAGCTAAAGTTTGAGAAGTGCTGGTTAAAACGCCAGCATTATTTCTACATATACTGTGACCCAATTGGTGTATCAAGTCCAAAAATCTTCTATAGGTCTGCTGTTAGTCTTCCTCTTGAAAACATAATTTTAAAAAGTGAACTAAGGAAGAATTCTAAGCACAAAGGTCGTCAGCAAGCTAGTCCCTTGCCAGCTATTTTCAGGGTGGCTAAATGATCTCATCCAATTCAATCACTGTGTACAATAAAAGCCAAGTGGTTCACCTTGAGAACCTTCATATTCTCTGGCTTTCCTTGTCTACATATATAGCTGCAACCATAAGAGGCTGGCTGGGATACATGGGAGTCATGCTGAAAGAGCACAGTAGGATTCATTCTACACATCTCACCCTGAGTCAAATCTGCTGTGTCCAAGTCCTGTACACCTGTAATCAATGTACACAAGAGAAGGCAAGCACTGCTTTAACAGCCCCTGTTACATGCCGGGCACAGGGCTAGGCCCTTTATACTCATTTAACCCTTACAACAAGTCTATGGAGTTGATGCACGCACTAGCTTCATTTTACAGAAGAACCTGAGACGAGGAGAAGTCATCTGCCCAAGGTCAAACACCTGTTAGAGGCAAAGCTGGGCTACACCACAAAATCTGGCTCCAGAACCTGTGCTCTTAGCCTGTCATCATACACATCTAGGTTGGCAATGCCAGCACCTGAGTGAAGGTTCTCGCCAGTCAAAAATTCCTGAGTTTGTGCTAATCTCAAGTGCTCAGGTTCAGATACATGAGTATGGATAATCTCCTACAGTCCTAAAGTGAGATAAAAAGGCAGTGGTAAAAATATAAGCCAACAAGATGGAAGGGGCTGTATGAACCACAGTCCACTTCAGCACAGGACTAGAAGAACTAAATGGTGCCTGGCCACCACCAATGACTGCCCAGCTGGGTACATGGTACGGAGCCCCAGACATAATGGGAGACAGATTAGAGGGCAGAGCTAGAACTCTCACGAAAGACTACACCTGATGGTCCATCAGACTGGAGGGCCCCCTGGAAGCATGGCCCCTGGACTCTAAACCCAAACCTCATCCAGCACTGGGGACAGCTCTCCAGACAGAGACTGAACTGGACTATACAAAACATGGAGTAAGGCTGGCGACAAACAACTTTTGGACTTAAATATGTACATGGGGCTGTTCTAGAAGCTCATCACTGGGGCCCAGATAGTAGAGTGAGGGGGTCAGATCTTGGTCAGAAGGTCACAGGAAGTTCAGGATGAAAGGTGAAGCATGCTGTCCTGGGTGGTGGTAGAAGGGAGGGGAGAGCAGTTAGAATAGCAATGAAAGTTCCAGGTGTTCTATGGCAGAATGATATAGATTGTAAAATTGTTCTTAAATCACAATACAATTTACTAAAAAAAAAAGAAACCTAAGTGAGCTATTACTATGTGTCAAGGTTTCACACCTTAAATCCTCTGAACAATTCACTTTATAGATTAGAAAGATGAGGCTCAGGAAGGCCATGCAGCTAGGTGGGCTAACTGTTCTGTCTTTAGGAAAAACAAATATGTGTGTATATATGTAATATATATATGTGTATATATATATATATATATATATAGTGCTTTAGGTGAAAGTGTACATATCAAGTTAGTTTCCGATTCAGTAGTTTGTACACAAGTTGTTCTGTGACATTGGCCGCTAGCTCTGCAATGTGTCTGCACTCTCCTCTCTTCCACTCTCGGTTTCCTGTCTCCATTCATTTTGTTTCCCTGCCATTTTTACCTTCTCATCTTTGCTTTGGGAAAAGGCTGCCCTGGTGCAGTGGTTAAGTGTTTGGGTGCTAATCAAAAGGTCGGCAGTTTGAATCCATCAGCTGCTCCTTGGAAACCTTATGGGGCAGTTCTACTGTGTCCTATAGGGTCCATATGAGTCAGAATCAACTCAATGGCAATGGGTTATGATTGTCTATAGTTAATTGTTCTAAGAAGCACATTCCTAACAGTGTTTTGGTCTACCTGTTGAGCCTGTCTATTATTTGTATGAAGGTTGATTTCTGTGAGTAGCTTCAATTACAAATTAGAAGAGTATGTTAGGGCTATAGTCTTGGGAGTTCCTCTGGCCTCTATCTGACCAGTAAGTCTGGTCTCTCTCTCTCTCTCTCTCTCTTTTTTTTTAAATTTGAATTTTATTCTACATTTTTCTCTCACTCTAACCAGAACCTTCTATTGTGAGCTTGGTCAGAGCAGTCGGCAGTGGTAGCTGATCACCATATACTTCTTCTGATGTCAGGGTTCATGTGGGCCATCAGTCCTTTGAATCTTTGGTTTTGTTCACTTTCCTTTGCTCCTGAGGTTAACAGATCACTAGTTGTGTCTTAGATGGCCACTCCCAAGCTTTTGAGACCCTAGATGCTACGCGCCTTGGTAAGATGTAGAACATTATTTTTATGAACTACACAGTGCCAACTGACCTGGATGTCCCCTGAGGCTATTCAAACCAGTAACTGAATCCCTTGAGGTTAGTAGTCTCCATACCCATCCCCTCTATATGCTCTGCTATGTATTTGAATATACATACCACCCAAACAGAACCCACTGCAGTTGAGTCGGGCCTAACACATAGAAATATCAACAACCGTATCTCTATATGCATGGGAGTATACTCTTGTAGGACCTCCCTTGCCTATTCAACATACATATCTACTCATAAATTATTGTTTGTTCTTACTTAATGTTGTTATAGGTTTGCATATGCTCTAGTATTTACTGTAGTTGCCTTTTATTCTTACGTACCTCTTAGTGTCTGTCTTTGCCTTGGTCATGTTGTACTGACTTTCCCCATATTGTGTATTGCCTCTCCCTTCACCAAGATTAACTTATATCTGCTATCTAGTTATTCATAGGGTCTTCACTGGCTAATTTTTTTTCAGAAATAGATCACTAGATCCTTCTTTCTAGTCTTAGTCAGGAAGCTCTGCTGAAACTTGTCCACTGTGGGTGACCCTGCTGGTATTTGAAACACATGTGGCATAGCTTCCAGCATGACAGCAAAACATAAGCCACCACAGTGTGACAAACTGACATACATTATCTAGTTAGTGATTCCCCCTCCCTCACCCTGCTGTCTCTGAACCATCAATGACCTTTTTCTGATTTTTTTTTATTTAATATAACTGAGTGAAAATGTACATTCCCGTATAAATTTACATGCCCACTTATATGCAGCTTCCACTGCTCTCCCTGTCCGGTGACAGCACATTATTCCTCTCTGCTCCATACATGTCTCATCCTCCCAACAGCCTTCTTTCCCCTCCTCTCCACCGAAATAAAGACAATGTTGCCAGCATTTGCTGTTCGTTTTTTTTTTCTAAACCAGTGTCATTTTTGCTAAGGTGAGATGGTATCTCATTGTAGTTTCAATTTGCATCTCTCTAATGGCTAATTTCACTGCTGTTGAGTGGATTCTAACTCATAGCAACCCTACAGGTCAGAGTAGAACTGTTCCATAGAGTTTCCAAGGAGTGCCTGGTGGATTTGAACTGCTAACCTTTTGATTATTAGGCATAGCACTTACCTGCAGTTCTACTCTGTCTCTAGGGCTGCTATGAGTCAGAATCGACTCTGGCCGTGAGTTGTTTGTTGTTGTAATGGCTAATTATTGCTAGCATTTCTTCATGTATTTGTTAGCTGCTTGAATGTCTTCTTGGTAAAGTGTCCACTCATGTCCCTTGCACATGTTTATTTGAATTGTTTTTGTCTTTTTGTTGTTGAGGTGTTCAAGTTTTCTATAAATTTTAGAGATTAGACCCTTGTCAGATATATCATTACCAAAAACTGTTTCCCAGACTGCAGATTCTCTTCTTGTTCTTTTAGAGAAGTCTTTTTCTGAACATAAGTATTTAATTTTTAGGAGGTCCTAGTTATCTAGTTTATCTTCTTCTGTTTGTGCATTCTTAGTTATGTTTGATAGTCTATTTATGCATATGTTAGGGACCATAACTTTGTTGTTGTGTTGTCTTCCATGAACTTTATAGTTTTGGGTTTTAAATTTAGCTCTTTGATCCATTTTGAGTTAGTTTTTGTGTGTGGTATGAGGTATGAATCCTGTTTTAATTTTCTGCAAATGGATATCCAGTTTTGCCAGTAGAGTCTGTTAAAGAGATTGTCTCTTCCCCATTCAGTGGACTTTGACCTTTTGTCAAAGTGGATGGATTTACTTCTGAGTTGTCAGTTCCATTCCATTGGTCTATGTCTGTCACTTTACCAGGACCAGGCTATCTTGACTAGCGAAACTATATAGTAGGTTCTGAGATCATGAAGTATAAGGCTTCCTACTTTGTTGTTCTCCTTCAGTAGTGCTTTATCTGGAGTGTCTTTCCATTCCATAAAAAAATGGAGATAGTTTTTCCATTTCATTAAAGAATGTTGTACGACACAGCAGAGGAGAAGTCAGTACAAATGGACTAAACTCAAAGCTTAGAAGTATTATAAATAAAATTGAAGAATTCTAGGCACAGAGTACCATGGCCAGGGGTCTGGAGATCATGGCTCCAGGGAACATCCAGGTCAACTGGCATAACAAAGTTTTTTAAACAGATGTTCTACATCCCACTTTGGTGAGTGGCGTCTGGGATCTTAAAAGCTATCAAGTGGCCATTAATTGGTCTCAACTCACTTGGAGCAAAGGAGAAAGAAGAGCATCAATGACAAGAGGAAAGCACGAGCCCAAGAGACAGAGCAACATACAACAGCAACAACATTAACATGAGACCAGAAGAACTAGATAGTGCCCAGCTTCCACCAAGGACTACTCTTATGGGGAGTTCAACCAACAGTCCCTGATGGAAGGGGAGAAATATGGGATGCAGAATTTGAAATCTAGTAAGAAGACTAGACTTGATGGTCTGATGGACTGGAGGGTCCCCAGAATATATGGCTCCTGAAGTCTCTGTTGACCCAGAACTCAAGCCATTCTGGAAGTCAACTCTTCAGACAAAGACTGAACTGATATGTAAGACATAAAGTGATACTACTGAAGAGTGTGCTTCTTGGTTTGGGCACATACAGGAGACTAACTGGACAGCTCCCACTCAGAGGTGAAAGGCAACAGTGAAGGAGTGCAGTAGCTGGTCAAATGGAGGGGAGGAGTGTGCTGTCACAGTGTTGGGAGAGTAGCTAGGATCATATGGCAGAGTGTGTGTAAGTTTTTGTATGAGAAACTAATTCTAAACTTTCACTCAAACACAATAAAGAATGTTGGAATTTGAGTCAGGATTACATTATATTTGTAGATCACTTTGGGTAGGATTGACATTTTCACAGTGTTAAATCTTCCTATTCATGAGCATGGTATGTTTTGCCATCTATGTAGGTCTCTTTGGGCTTCTTACAGTGATGTTTGGTAGTTTTCTTTGTGTAAGTCTTTTACATCCCTAGTTAGATTTATTTCTAAGTATTTTATCTTTTTAGGGGGCTATTGTAAATGGTATTATTTTTCTGATTTCCTTTTTGGAGTTCTCTCTATTAGTGTAGAGGAATTCAGCTGAGTTTTGTGTGTTGCTCTTGTACCCTGCCACTTGGCTGAATTCTTTCATTAGTTTCAGTAACTCTTTGTGGAGTCTATGGGATTTTCTATGTTTGCCAGCCAGGTTAGGATCATGTTATCTGTGAATAAGGAAAGTTTGACTTCTTCCTTACCAATTTGGATGCCTTTATTTTCCTTTCTTGCTTTATTGTTCTAGCTAGAATTTTCAGTACAATATTTAATACAACCGAAAAAATCAAATCCACTGTCGTCAAGTAAATTCTGACACACAGTGATCCTATAGACAGAGGAGAACTGCCTCATAGTTTCCAGAAAGTGGCTGGAGGGTTTGAACTGCTGACCTTTTAGTGGACAGCCATAGCACTTAACTACTACACCACCAGGGTTTACAGTATGAATAAGAATGGTGATAAAGTGCATCACTGTCTGGTCCCCATTCTTAAAGGGAATGGTTTCAGTCTCTCTCCATTGAGAATAATGTTGGCTGTTAGTTTTGTATATATGTCCTAATTATGTTGAGGCATTCCCCTCCTATTCCTATTTTGCTGAGCATTTTTTTTTTCTGTATTGATTTAGATGATTATGTGGTTCTTAGTTTTATTTTTGTGGTGAAACATGTTGACTCATATTCTAATGTTGAACCATCCTTGCATCCCTGGTAGGAATTCCACTTGATGTACTATTATTATGTTGTTGTTGTTAGGTGCCACCAAGTTGGTTCTGACTCATAGTGACTCTCTGTACACAAGAATGAAACATTGCCTGGTCCTGTGTCGTTCTCACAATTGCTGTAATAACTGACCCACTTTTGCAGCCACTGTGTCATTTCATTCTGTTGAGGTTCTTCTTTTTTGCTAGCTGTCTACTTTACCAAGCATGATATCCTTCTCTAGGAACTGATCTCTCCTGATAACATGTCCAAAGTATGTGAGATACAGTCTTGCCAATCATTGCTTCTAAGCAGCATTCTGTTTGTAATTCTTCTAAGACAGATTTATTTGTTCTTTTGACAGTCCATGGTGTATTCAGCATCCTTCACTAGAATCAAAATTCAGAAGCATCCATTCTTCTTCAGTCTTCCTTACTCATCATCCAGCTTTTGCATAGAAATAACACCATCATTATGATATGCTATTGAATTTTACTGGCTAGAATTTTGTTTCACTAGTGCCTAGGATATTGATGTTTATGCATTCCATTTCATTTTTTATGATTTCCGGTTTCCTAGATTCATACTTTGTACATTCTATGTTATGATTATTAATTGATGTTTGCAGCTGTTTCTTCTTGAGTCACGTCACATCAGCAAATGAAGGTTCCCAAAGCTGCCTTCACATATGTCATTAAGGTTGACTCTACTCTGAGAAGGCAGCTCTTCCCCAGTCAGCTTTTGAGTGCCTTCGAACTTGAGGGACTCATCTTCCAATCATATGGTCTACTATCCTGGGTATGCCAACTTGAAGAGGAATGGCACTGTATTCATCATCAAAAAGAACATTTAAAGATCCTGAAGTACAGTGCTGTCAGTGATAGGGTAATATTCACACACCTAATACAGAAGACTAGTTAATATGGCTGTTATTCAAATTTATGCACCAACCACTAAAGCCAAAGATAGAGAAATCGAGGATTTGTTTTTAACCAATTTCTGTAGTCTGAAATTGCTTGAACATATAATTAGGATGCATTGATAATTATTGGTGATTGAAATACAAAAGTTGGAAATAAAGAAGAAGGATTGGTGGTTGGAAAATACAGCCTTGGAGATAGAAACGATACCAGAGATCACATGATAGAATTTTGCAATACCAGTGACTTCTTCACTGCAAATACCTTTTTTTAAGACAACATAAACAGTGACTATAAATGTGGACGTCACCAAGTGGAATAAACAGGAACAAAATCGACTACATCTATGGGGAGAGACAGTGGAAAAGCTCAGTGTCATCAGTCAGAACAAGGCCAGGGACTGACTGTGAAACCATACAAGTTCAAATTGAGGCTGAAGAAAATTAGCACATGTCCATGAGAGCCAAAGTATGACCTTCAGTATATCCCATCTGATTTTTGAGACTATCTCAAGAACAGGTTTGACACACTGAATGCTAGTGATCAAAGACAAGATGAATTGTGGGATGACGTAAAGGACATCATGGATGAAAAAAGCAAGAAGAGGTCATTAAAAAGAGAGCAAAGACCAAAATGGATATCAGAAAAGACTCTGCAATTTGCTCTTGAATGTCAAGTAGCTAAAGCAAAGGGAAGAAATGAAATAAAGGAGCTGAACAGTAGATTTCAAAAGGTGGCTCAAGAAGACAAAGTAAAGCTATTATAATAACATGTGCAGAGAGCTGGAGATAGAAAATGAAAAGGGAAAAACATACTTGTCATTTCTGAAGCTCAAAGAAAAAATTCAAGCCTCAAATTGCAATATTGAAAGAGTCTATGTGAAAAATGACACAAACATCATCAAAAGAAGATGGAAGGAATACACAGTCACTATACCAAGAAGAATTGGTCAGCGTTCAGCCATTTCAGGAGTTAGCAGATGATCAGGAATCGCTGGTATTGAAGGCTGAGATCCAAACTGCACTGATGGTATTGGCGAAAAACAAGGCTGCAAGAACTGATGAAATACCAACTGATTTGTTTCAACAAACGGATGCAGCGCTGCAAGTGCTCACTCATCTATGCCAAGAAATTTGGAAGACAGCCACCTGGCCAACTGACTGGAAGAGATCCACATTTATGCCTATTCCTATAGTTACTGGCTAGCAAAGTGAGCACTGGTCTCTGCCCGTTGTTCCTACAGGGTAGCTGACAGCAGGCTGGGTGGGTGTTGGCTGTCATTTGTTGTCTATCCAGTGGTTTGGGAATGAGCAGTAGTACTCATTAAGTGGGAAGGGCTGTGGTTGGAGGTGGGTGGCAGGTGAGTGTGGGTGTGGGAGGGTGCTGGCCAATGCTCACCAGGTCAGCTGCTGTCCAGGTTTGTGGGCAGGGGTGGAAGGCTGGCTAATGGGGGTATCAAGCATGTGCTTACCACCACTCTGTGGTTCAGAGGGGTGAGTGGTGGATAGGTGAAAGCGCACTTGCCAGACTTCTCTGTTTGGGATGGTGGGTGGATGGGTGACTGGGGGTGTGGGAGCATGTTTGTTTACTGACACTCATCAGTTTTGCAGGAAGGCTGGTGGATGGGTTTGGGTATGGATATGCTATTACAGTCACCAGGTGGGCAAGGGTTTGTAGTTTTCTGTTTCCAGTGATCAGGAGGCCGAGGGGATGGAGAGCATGCTCCTCTGTTCACCAGATGCAGGTGCCTGAGCAATTTCTATTGGCTGCAGCCAGCAAACAGGCCCTGGTACCAACAAAGTCTGAGGATGGGGGTGCTGCCTGGGCATAAGGCAGTGCTGACTGGGTGAAATGGGAGCTCCCTCCAACACTCCATGGATGTATTATTTCATATGTGCCACTGTCCTAATGGAAAGGGACCATTTGCCAAGTGCCATCGAGTTGGAGCCAACTCATGGCGACCCTAGAGTCCAGAGTAGAACTGCCCTCTAGAGTATTCAGGGAGTGCCTGATGGATTTGAACTGACCATTACTGATGCAATATACCTGTCTTGGGGTCCTGGCTCCCTCCCTGTTCTATGGATGCCAGGGTCCCTGGAGCTCTTGCTCTCATCCCTGTACTTTCCTTACTTAGATCCAGATTATGTTCTGTTCACCTTGCTCCATTCCAGGTATGTCTAGACAGTTTCTGTTTCTTACTGGGAAGTTGCCTTCCTGTGCTCTCCTCTTGTGTTGGTGTTGGCTTTGTCTTAAGATGGCACGCTGTTCTGGGGCAGCTGGTAGGGCACTTCCACTTTGTATCATTCCTTGTTTGTTGTCTTCATTTGGTATCTTCTTCCAGTCAGTGTTAGATCCAGTCACTGTCCTTCCTTTTGATGCTCAGCATTCCAGGGTTGTCATATGCATGTTTCGCTTGGTTTCTTGGGTCTTTGCTGTAGAGGGATGGCCTGGTGTGTTTGACTAAGCCACAATCTTGGCCCTTCATTCTGTGTTCTCAAATAGTGTCATACCATTTTAGCTACAGAAACCCTGATGGTATAATGGTTAAGTGCAGTGGCTGCTAACCAAAAGGTCTGCAGTTCAAATTCCCAGGCGCTCTTTGGAAATTCTATGGGGCAGTTCTATTCTGTCGTAGAGCATCACTATGACTTAGAATTGACTCAACAGCAATAGGTTTCACATGAGTTCACTTTTTTTTTTTTTCACTAACCAGCCACCTGTTTTCACTGTGGCTTTGCCTTCTCTGTAAAATTTGGTCTCTCATGCCTATGGGGTTGAATGTGAAAAACATGAGTGCTTAACACTGAGTTGGCTCTCAGAAAAACATTAAGTATTGCTGTGTCTCTGATGAACAAAGAAGAACAGTTAATACATAAAGGAAATAAAGCTTACAATCCCTAGAGTTGCCTTACTGTGGCTATGCTATTATAACTTTCTGGGCATCTCTGTGACCCTGTGACATTTTCTCTTAAGTCTGTCCTAGATGGGCTGTTTGTTAAGACATTTTGCTGTGCATATTCCAGGGGGAATGGGATACTTATTATGCTTTTTGAAAATGTCTGAGGGGCACCAGCTGTCAAAGCCCTTTAGTTAGCACAGAGCATGAGTTGTTAATCCTAATTCTCAGTGCCCTTCCCCTGCGTCTCCTCATGGGCCACAGAACCTTCAGGTTCAGAAGACACTTTATTACATTCAGCTGAAATGTTTTGAGTTCTTTCATTCAAATAGATAGAAAATATATTTACATCTCTCTCCCTCTATACGAATGGATGATTATTCTTGGTCTCCCAGAAATAACTAGAAAGCTATTTTCATAGAAATCTAACCATATGCTAAATTTTTATTTCGATGTTTTGGGATTAATGATGAGCAAAATGTCTTCAGTGGATTTAAGCTGTGAAAGTGTACTTTCACCCATTCTTTGTAAGCATGGCCTGGTAAACTTTGATTAAAAGAACACCTAACTACAGAAAGACTCCCCAAATATAAAAGGCTATTTTGGAAGAGTGAGGAACTAAGAGAAATTGAAAGACAAGTGAGAATTTTGATAAAAGCTAAAAGACTTTGGGGAAAGATTCAGAATAGGCTAGAAAAGGAGTGGTATTGAAAGCATGCATATGTGTAATACTTAGTGTATTGTTTGTTCCCATGAACAGCGTAATAAATCTCCCTTAGAGTGATTACTAAATATGTCAAGAGAAAAAATTGCCAAATAAGATGGTGTTAAGCCACAGGGCTAAACCCAATTATAGCAAGTGGATATTTTCCATCCATTCTTTGAAACCACCATGCCCTGCTGGGTGGGGAGTTGTAAACTATGTTGTGATCTGCCAAATGTGCAGATCTATTGCTTTGACCCCCTGGGACCATACCCTGAAGAAAGAGGACTCCATGTGTACCCTGGTACTAGCAGACCACAAAAGGCAGGCTAGGAAAAGGAGAACTTTAGTGAAGTTTGAGAGAGAAGATTGCTGAACTCTCAGCAACAGAGCTGCTTTGAATTTCCTATGGAGTGGTGGGTAGAATATAATGTCACTCTTGCTTTGAGTGGCAGGGAGATGCAGAGTGACAGAGCAGCCAAAGAAGAGGTTTGAGCTGAGGCCACCCACCTGGCAGGGGGAGTATGTGGGGTTCTATTGTGGGATAAGAGATAGGAGGATAACAAGAGGCATGGAAAAGGAAACTCAAGACCCTCTTCTACAGCTTCCAAAACCATTCAGTTCTGACCTTTGACTCTTACGACTACATATCAAAGCATGACTATATACACAATCCACCCTTGGGCATCTACATGGCCATGGACAGACAGACCGCAAATGTTTCTTGGCATCTAACTCTATACGGTTTTAGAATGCCCCAATTTACTTTCCTAAAGAAGCCCGCTCTGGACAGTAGGAAAATTAGATATTCTCAGCTGTGGTCCCAGATATATTCACTGCAAAATGGGATATCCATACAAGTTTATTGTTGATCTAGGTAAGAGAGCCTCTTTTCAGGAAAGTAAAGGAAGGAAAAATGACACAAGACAATAGTCTGGACCATTAATATAGTCTGAATCTCTATCATGTGAATCAACATATAATCCATGTTTCTGTAACCATGTGTGAATTCTAGATTATATACTCAACACACATTCAATAAGTGCTCATTCAATCTACTGTGGTGTCAGTACTAGGATATTTCCCCCTGAATTTGGCTCACATGTAAGCTTAAGACATAAAATGTCCCAGAGGGACAATCTTAACAGTAAATGATGCCAAATGCTTTGTACCAGTAAAGCCCAAGCCAATGCCAATTAGAATCACTTGTTGTATTTTCTACCATAGAAGCCAGAACTATAGCTAAAGTGAAATTCATGCTAAGATTCTGAATATACTGTTTTCGTTGTCCTCTTGTAATGCTTCATGTTAACAATGACAATAATAATATTAGTTACTAGATGATTTCTATACAGTTTTTTAAAAATTATTTAATACAGACTATAGAAATGGCTAAATTATTAGTATTCCCGTTTTACAGTTAGAGCAACTGAAGGCTAGAGATTCTCTGTAAACCCAGAATCAAGTCTGTTGCTGTCAAAATGATTGCAACTCACAGCACCCTCACGTGTTACCCAGTATAACTGCTCCATGCAGTTTTCTTGGCTGTAATCTTTGTGGAAGACGATCACCAGGTCTTCCTTCCACGGCACCACTAGGTGGGTTTAGGACACTGTCCTTTAGGTTAGTAGATGAGCACAAACTGTTTATGTCACCCAGTGACATCTAAAACAGGTCAGTTCCAACTCATAGTGACTCTATATGACAGAGTAGATGGAACTGCCCCAAAGGTTTTCCAAGGGATGGATGGTGGATTCGAACTGTTAACTTTTTGGTTAGCAACTGAATGCTTAACCACTGCACCACCAGAGCTCCGTAAGCTCACTTAAAATGACCTAGTAAGTAAAAGTCAGAAGAAGGATCCTAACTCAGGCCTTGTTCCACAGGGGTGGGGCACTTGGGCCTAGACAAACACAATTTTAGGCACGAGGATGTTTTGGGGAGGAATGCAGATTTTGTCACTTACATGGTTCAAATGAGTGGTGATACATATGACTAAGTTGTTGGGCTGCCTTATTTGGCTATCTGGGGTCCAATAAGAGAGACTCATAAATAATCCAGAAAGCCTGACCTCATCTTTAGATGGCAACACAGCACGGCAATATTAATAGGTAATGAAAGGAATGGGCTTTGAGTTTATTGACTTTTCTTATTCTCCATCCAGCCTTTGCAGTTGCCAAATAAAACTTTTCAAAGACAAGCTTATGAAGAAAAAAGGCCGTGGAATCCAGTAACAAGTTGTAGTTTAAATCTAACTTCTGCTCCTACTTAGGACTGTCAAAGACCCTAGGGACATCACTGTATTTCCTTAGGGCTTGGGAGAAGAAGGGGGTTGGTCTAGCTAACAGACCCTTTTAGTTCAAATACTACATTACCCTAATATAAGTGACATCCACAAACTATGCAATCAAATCCTGTGTGAAAGTTAACTTCATAATATCAATTTGAAATATATTACAGCTGCTTAAGGTATACATTCCCAACACACTGAAGTTCTTTTTCGGGCAATGACAAACGTGCTAGTAGATTAAACCCAGAAAGGAAACCATAGGATAAAGAAAATAGATTGACTAGGGGAGAAAAAAGATTCCCTTCTCTGAGTGATTTCCCATTTTGGGGAGGCACTGGCTCTTATAATCCCCTTCTGCCAGAGCCTGGGACAAAGCCAGTGTGGGCTGCTAGTCACGACAGGCCAGAGTCTAATTTCCTCTCTGCCTCTCTTTGGCACACTGAGATCTTCCTCAGAAGACAGCAGGGGCACCTTGTAGAGGACAGTACAGAAGGGATCTGGGAGGAAGGAAGTGTCTGTTCCTGAGCAGTGATTAACATAGGAAAAATACCTGTGGGTTCAAAGGATCTTTTCCAGACCTTTCAGCTATTTTTGTATTTTTTAAAATTTATTTAAAAAGGGATGAGGGGAGGCAGGGAGGCCCCTCACCCCTGCAAAGTAATTAACACCCTCTGGGAGCAGCCTCCAAGGAGCCCTTGTGGTGTAGCAGGTAAAGTACTTGGCTGCTAATTGGGTGGTTTGACAGTTCGAATACACCATCCACCTTGTGGGAGAAATGTGGCAGTCTGCTTCTGTAGAGATTTACAGCCTTGTAAATTCAATGGGGGCAGTTCTATTCCGTTCTGTCAGGTCAGTATGAGTCAGAATTACCTTTACAGCAGTGGGGGTTGGGCTTTAGGGGTTGGGTACAGCCTGGGAGGGAAGACTTGGAAGAGGTGTGGGTTCTACATGTGCTCACTCTCCCTGCGGAATGGAGCCCCGGTCCTCTTCAGGAGGAGATGTTCCCTTCTTTGCTGCCTTCTCTTCTGTCTCACTTCCCCACCCCACTTCTGCACCTCACAAAGAACTTGCATGCATTAAAAAAAAAAATTAAAGGGGTTATTGTTGTTTCACTTTCCTAACCTATAATCATTGGCCCCCAAATATCACCTTCCCAGTGACACTAAATCAAAATTGCTTAAGAAATGCTTTCAAGGAATATCTGGCTTTCACCCCCAAATGGAGTTATTTTTTGACTAGATCCCTCCAAACATATGCCTTGCTCTGGGGCTATATTCTACAACTGCAAATGGATATGTACTGACTGGCAAGGTGTCTACACCTAGGACATGAGAAAACACCTTGAAGTCGATGGATCTAGTCTTCGCAGCACATAAATTACACTAGCTCCCTCAGTGTTATGTTCTGTCTTTGCATGATCTCACTCTCACCCACTCTCTTTCCTCTTCTTTTAATAGAAATGCATTACATCAGAACACCAGAAGTCGCAAGTTGGGGATCGTTACCGTGATTCATTTGTAGTGCAGCCAAAAGCAAGTTAGTCATCCCTTAATAAGTGAAGAGAAATATCATTCTGCCTTTGAAACATTACATTTTCGGAAGACACCAAGTTTAAGCTGTGGATGTAGCCAAACAAGTGACTACCTGTGTACATGCTTCCTCAGCACGCGTGTATGGGGATGGCTGTCATGTTGACCTGCACCCTTGACAGATGACAAAGGGTATCTCAGTCTGTACCGCAGTACCACTGCAGGTCTGGGAGAGTGAAATGCCTGTTTCACTCTTGCTTCACTGGGGGGAGGGAAGGGAACACTCTTACTGCAGGTGACGATACTAAAAAGCAGCCAAGACAGCCCCATATTGTAATTTCCCCAACAGTCTGAGTTTGTCTCCACAGCCTTGGCTGGAAAAATAAAGCAGCTTTGGTTTGGAGGCAAATCAATTTGAGAGAGAAACCAAAATGGTAACAGCCAAGGAAAATCAAACTCATTGCAACTTTTGCCTGATTTCATTGTTGGTCTGCATAACAGAGACAATGCAGTGAACTGTGGGTCCAGTAACCTCTTTATTTCCGTTATCTAGGAAGAAATGTCACTGGGTCTTGCTTATCAAGAAACAAAACCCAAATCCTTGATACTATGATGAGGCCTGGAAAGTGGTAAAGTAAAGCTGAGATTTGGTCAGGAGACCAGGAATTATTCTACAAAGGACAGGTGCCCTGGTGTCACAGTAGTTAAGTGCTCGGGCTGCTAATTGAGAGGTCAGCAGTTCAAACCCACTAGCTGCTCTTTGGAAACCTTCTGAGGCAATTCTGTTCTGTCCTATAGGGTTGCTGTGAGTCAGAATCTACTTGATGGCAACATATTTGGTGTGATTTCTGGTTTGAGGGACATCCAGGGGAGCTGTAGCGCACAATGGTTAAAGCACTTGACTGTGAACTGAATGGCTGGCAGTTCAGACCCACCAGCTGCTCCACAGGAGAAAGATGTGGCAGTCTGCTTCCGTAAAGATGACAGCCTGGAAAACCCTATGGGGCAATTTTCCTGTGTCCTATAGAGTCACTGTGAGTTGGAGTTGACTTGACAGCAGTGAGTTTGGTGGGAAGACATCCAGGTCTAAAGAACAACCATAGTCCTCAGTGGGAAGAACACTGGATCTGGATTCAAAAGGCTTCTGCTTACATCCTGACTCTGAATCTTGATGGCCACATGACTTGGAGATAAATACAAATAAACCTTTAAAAATATTTATCATGCTACTTTGTTGTTCTAAATCCTCCAGCAGTTCCCTGTCATCACACGCAGAATCAAGACTTAAGTCCTGACTGTGGCTGACAAAGCTGCACGTGATCTGGCCCCTGCTGCTCTGTCTGGACTCATATCCCACCATGCTACGTTTGCACTGTCTGTCTTGCTCTCACCTCTGCCTGGAATGTCCTATCTCTGGATATCTACAGAACTCAAGCCCTCACTTCCTTCATCCTTTGCTCTGACCCACCCCAAGCTAAGATTCTTCCCTTGTTTTAACTTTTTCCATGTGCCAATCATGATCTGACATTCTATTTCTTTATTCTAATGCCTCACCAGAATCTGAATTTTGTAAGGCTAACGGTTTTGTCCATTTGGAATACCTATACCTCCTCAGTACCTAGAGTGGTGCCTGGTGCATATATTCAGTATTTGTGGGATTAACACATGAGTAAGGCTCATGAATGAATGCATTTTAATGTGTTTCATGGGCATGATGAGGGTCAAATGAAGTGATGGATGTGAAAATTGTAGAGCCAAGCCAAGCCAAGTGCCGTTGAGAAAATTGTAGAGGGCTACCCAAATATAATTCTTTTATGAATAACAGAGATACAGGGAATGGTAGTTCCTCTGGTTAGGGGGCTTACACTAGCCAGAAGTCACTCTTGAGTATTTCCAGAATATTCTAGGGTGCCCTATTTGTTTTAGGATTTGACAACATTCTATGTATGGTGGTTAGGAGGTCAGCAAGCTGCAAGTTCAAATCCTGCCTCTATTATTACTAGCTATTGGGCTGTAACAAATGGAGCTGGGGAGCTGCCCATACCCTTTCACCTTTACCACTTCAGTGTTTGCCAGTCCTGCTTCCAGTCTAATGTGGTTATAATGGGGCATTAACATACTACCTCAGTCCCAAACAGGGATTGAGAAACACATGCCTCAGCATTCTCCCACCTGGGGAACAAGGGACTAGGAAAGAGTTTGTGTATAAATATCCTAGTCCCTTGATCCCCTGGTGGGAGAATGCTGAGGCATGCTTCTCAACGTTGCTCAGAGCTCACCCAGCAGGATAGGGCTCCAGTTGCCCCCAGGGTAGGGCAGCTAACTTGACAATGTACCCCTTCCGTGTCTCAGGTAGCCACTCTCTTACCAATGTGCTTCCTGGAATTGCCTTCCAAATATATTGTTTACTTCAAATCAAAATCCTTGACTCTAGGTCAGCTTCTGACGACAACCAAGTTAAGACAATGACCTTAGTGATTTCCTTCAGTTCCATTATCTGTAAAATGGGGATAACCCTTACCCTCATCGGGTCATTATGAAGGTCAAGTGTGATCACATATAAAAGATGTCTGGCCTGGTATTTAGCATTAGATAAAACCATATGAAATTGCCATTTCTGCAGGTCGAAAATGATTCAACAGGGGCAGTTTTATGGGATTCACCACCTGACCCTCAGTATTCTTTTTCCTTCCCTCCACTCCTCTTGCCTCGAGATTCTGTCAAGACCTGAGCTCCCTAGCTGGTATCTATTTTGTTTGGTTTCCAAGAGACAGTTTGGTGGTACCAGGGCAGGCATCTGGGAAAAAGACATCAGTTCTAGGCTAGGAAAGAGCTCAAATATCCACTCATTCCCTTTTCCACAGCAAATGTAAGACTACACAAGACTGGCATGTAAGAGGAATTTACACCTCCAGTTGTTTTAGCTTGTGAAAAAAGACCAAACTGCCATACAGCACACCAAGAACCAAACCTACTGCTGTCACATTAATGCTGACTCATAGCAACTGTATAAGGCAGAGTAGAACTGCTCCATGGGGTTTCCAAGGTGCAGCTGGTGGACTCAAACTGCTGACCTTTTGGTTAGCTGCTGAGCTCTTAACCACTGTGTCACCAGGGTTCCATACAACCCACATCCCTGAGATATTTTAAACTGCGAATAATTAAGAAGAATGTTAAATTTACAAAATTATCAACAAGTGATTCCATCTGATGGATTCTGGTCATTTTTTTTTTTTTTTTCTTAAAGGGGTTTTCTAAGTTTCTGATGGTTGCTGAGCTTGAGAACAATGAAAATTATGGCTGATGAAAGAAGAAAGGAGACTGAAGTTCCAACTAATGGCATGGTAACAGCTCTCGTGAATGACAGATCATGGGCCCTACACGAGGAGTACTTAATATAATTCAGAAAAGACTCTTTTACCTGATAGCGCCTCCCCACCCTGGAATTTTTCTCTTTCCAAGGTTTTTGTACAAAGTAATCATTTTTAAAAGTCACAGGAGTGTCTCAGCTACTGACATTCTTTTTTAGATCCGAAAGAGCAGTCTAAGGTTATGATAGTTCAGGTTGCTAGGGCCTTTGAACCTTCTGATATGGCATGATGAAGAGACAGATTGTTTGGGCTCCAATCCCAGCTTTGCAACTTAGTTGTTATGTGACCCTGGGTACTGAGCTGTGACTTAATAGCTAGTTCTGTCTATACCTCAGTTTCCTCATCTTTAAAATGGGTACAATAATATTACCTATCTCATTTAGGGCTACTGGAAGATAAAAGAAATCAAAAGTAAACTTCTCTGTATAGTGTCTGTCACACAAGTGGTACATACCAAATATTTGTAATAAAAAAATGAACAAAAAGAAACTCACGCTTCTAATCTGTTTTGCCATATTCCTCAATTAACTTTCGTTTTAGTCAATGAACTTCTTCAGCCATTCTTGAAGAATGTTGTCAATGAAGTGTAAAACAGGTGACAGATTTTTGCATGCACTTTTATAGAGACCAAGGAGTAAATGAGGTTAATATGCATCTGTACAAGAGTTTGAAGAAAATAGCTGGATGGCATATGTTTAGAATTTGGAACTCCCTAATCCCAGTATGAGATCTCAGCCTAAAAATTATCCCATCTTCTTTGGGTAAGCTGACCTGTCAGTTGACCGTGCACACAATCAAAGGAAGCAGGAAAGATTGTGAGAACCAAAGGAGAAAACTAAAAGGTTTCAAGTGCTGGGCATTATGTAAAGAATACAAAATTTATCATCTCATTTAGTCCTCACAACTCAGGGACGTAGGTGTCACGTCTCGCATTTATAGGTGAGCAGACGGAGCCTCAAGGAGCTTAAATAACTTGCCCACGGTCACAAATCTGGCAAGTGAAACAGCCCAGATGCAAATCTTGGGCTCTGGAGACTGTCCCCTAATGGAAGTTACTTTGGCAAAGTAAAGACTTTCTCTTACTCTTCCTGTTATGGACATTTGGATATGATATATTTGTGTCCAGGTATTAATTAGGCTTAAAGCATGGTCAATTTTCAGCATGAAATGATTAGCAGCAGATAGGAATGATGACTTGGCAAGCCTAAGAAAAGGCAGCCTGAGAAGAGCAGCAAGACTCTGACCCATCCTGGATGGAGAAGCCCAGCAAATGCCAGACATTTATAACAAGAACCTTACTGGTGACAAACACACTTAACCAGCTGGAGACAGAACAAAACAGATGTGAAAAGAGCTAAGACTTTCATCAGTCCAAATAGAATTCTTTGCACCTTGTAAGTTTCCTATCTGGAACTGTCCTCCTAACCCCCAAGAAAAAAGAAAAGCCCTCAAATACTTTATGGAATATTAGTACAGAGGGCTGAGAGTCTGAGGATTTCTTGCAAAACATCAGGTCAAAGTCTGGGTGCTAAAGGGCTGCCCCTAAAGGAAGTTTAACAATAGAATGTAAAAGTTCCATGAAGGCAGAGACTTTGTTTCACTCACTCCTGTACCTGACACACAGAAGGAGGCCAACAAAGACATACTCACTGAACCTTCAGTGTTTGTTCCTTCTTGCTGATTTATATTTTCTCTGGTGACATTGAATGATACTTCATCTGTACCCAAAGGCTACTGTGCTACATGCATATCATTTACATCTTAAACAAACAGATGACATTGAATTTGGTCCTGTCACTTAACATACTGCAGACAAATGGCTGGTCTCATTAGACAAATGGAATGTGGTTAGACTATAATCTAAAAAATATAAAAGCAGAGAAACAATTTAGGTAGGAGATTGGGTATTGAAATAATTATGTGTTAGGCTTAATTATAGGGTTTGAATTTTTCATGTATATTCCTTGGGCTTCTTTATTTGGAGGGGAAAGGTTTTTTAAAAATACAGACAAGTCTGGAGACTAATATAGAAACTACCATGTACCTACTATCCAGGGTTATGTCTGTTTGAAGATTCTACCCCTGGTGTAATACTGTTTATGGGTAAGGTAACTATATAATCTATAATCCTAACTGGAACCCTTTTGAGAGTGTGAGGGGCGAATCAGGATGTATGCTGTCCCTCCTGTTGGTGTCTAAGTGGGGGTGAGCACCAGTGTTGACTTCATTCCTTTATGCCTCACAGAGGACAAGAGTTAGCAAGCCTTTGGTTTGCAGCCTGTCCCTGCTGAGAGAACACAAAATATTACATGTGACACTATTCTGTCATTAGACAGGCCTCCAGGAAGGTATTTAGAAAAACTCGTTCCATCTCTGACCACTTCTAACCACACCTACCTTCTTGCCATCTTAACTTTTCTCCATTGCAAAATTCTGATGATCTTTTGTAGGACTCAGCTATCCTTTAGCCCTGTTCTGTTGGTTACTGAGCAGGTGAAGTGCATCTCCAGCACCCTCAGAACATTTCATCCACCTGCCCCAAGCACAGTGGCCCTGCTGGAGTCGACAGATGGCTTCCACTTAGTTGTCTGCTGACGTGCGGCTTCTCGAAGTGGTTCACCCAGCCGGGAGCAAAGACTGCTTTCACGTCCAAAGATGTCACTCTGGGTGATTCTGTCTTGCTCTAAAGCTGACAGTGGCTCACAGACTTGGCTGATGAAAATTTTCAAGGCTTGCAGATGTGACGTCTGTGAAGTCAAAGACTGGGTAGAAGGGAGTCTACCAGGAGACCAGAGTCTTTTTGCTGTGTTGAGAGTTAAGGTCATGCAGAGAGAGTCTTGTCCACTTTGTCATCAGTTATAGCCATGATCCATTTACTCAGCATGCATTAAGTGTCTACACTACATTGGGCATTATGTAAGTCCTCAGCGTATTAGAACATTAAGACATGGTTTTACCTTCAAGAAGTTTAAGAGTTTAGTGGAAGAACTTCAGTCACAGACAAAACACATAGTGAAGCACAGTGTGACAGTGCTATGATACCCATTGCTAGTGTGTAGATGCTGACCCACAGCAACGTTATGGGACACAGTAGAACTGCCCCATGGCGATTCCAAGGAGCAACAGGTAGATTCGAACTTAGCCACTGCACCACCAGGGCTCCAGAGTGCTATGACAGGAACAGTTAAAGAGGCAGTGGGCACACTGGGAGTCTGGTATGTTGGTGTGTAGGGTGTGTGTGTGTGCTTGTGGATGGTATATCAGGGTGCATACAACAGTGTGTGTTGTACTGGAGTAGTGTGCACTGAAATATAAAGTTGGAGAGGAGACAAAGGCCAGATGAGGAAAGACCTTCTCACTTACCCATTCAATGGATCTTCATTAGTAACTATTAGTAAAGCCTGGTGGCTTAGTTGGAAACCCTGGCAACATAGTGGTTAAGTGCTACATGTACTAACCAAAAGGTCACCAGTTCAAATCTGCCAGGCGCTCCTTGGAAACTCTATGAAGCAGTCCTACTTTGTCCTATAGGGTCACTATGAGTCGGAGTCCACTTGACAGCAGTGCATTTGGTTTTTTTTCCTTGGTTTGGCAACATAGTGGTTAAGAGTTTGGCTGCTAGCCAAAAAGTCAGCATACTGAATCCACTACGTGCTCCTCAAAAACCTTATGGGATAATTCTTCCCTGTCCTATATGATCGCTAAGAGTCAGAATCTATTTGACAACAATGGGATTAATAAATCTGGAGCCCTGGCGGTACAGTGGTTAAGCATCTGGCTGCTAACCAAATGGTAAGCAATTTGCATCTACCAGGTGCTCCTTGTAAACTAGTTGGGGTAGATGGGGTAGTTCTACTGTGTCCTATAAGGTAACTATGAATCAGAATAAACTGGATGGCAATGAGTTATCAGTAAATCTGGAGGCCTGGTAGTACAGTGGTTAAGCGTTCAGCTGCTAACCAAAAGGTTGCCAGTTTGAATCCATCAGTCTCTCCTTGGAAACCTTATAGGACAATTCTACTCTGTCCTGTAGGGTGACTATGAGTTGGAATCAACTCAGCAATAACAGATTTATTAGTAAATTTTACATTAGGCCATGTAAAACAGGCATGGGTCTGTCCTGACAGAGTGTTCAAACTAGAGGAGATAAAGACAAGCAATGAGGCAATTACAAAATCCATAAGGAATTCTATGATGAAAGAAGTTCAGGGTATTAAGGCAAGGATACCCGTGCCGGCCTTATTATGTTTATCAGGAAAAACTTCTTGGAGGAAGTGACTTCAAAATTAAGATCTAAATGGTGAGAAAGAACTAACCTTGGACTGAGCATTGGCTTAGGGATGTGAAACTGTTGGAGAGAGCACACCAGATGGAAGTTAAAAAGCATGGGCAAAGTCCCTGAGACACAAAAAGATGTGAGGGGAAGTAGAAGTAATTCAAGCTGTTGGGAGAAATGAGAGTGAAGCTAAAGAGGCAAGCAATGTTCACTCATACAAGGCCTTGTCCACCGATCTTGTAAGATAGACTGTCCTGTAGGCAACTGGGAACCAGTGGAAAGATCGTTCTGGCTTTTGGCAGGGTGGGAAAGGCTGAAGAGTGAAGGCGGAGAGATTCTGGAATAACACACTAATGCAGTAACTAGTTTATTGGTAAGATGATGGTCTGAAGCATGGTGGTCGTACATCTCAAAGGAGGAAGAAAGTTTATCTCTACTTATTTATAGATCTGGGTAGCTTAGAACAGAGAGCAAGCCAAGTAATGCAATTTGACGACAACTTTAAGGTCCATAGTACTGATCAAACATTTAGGCTGCATTTCTCAGATTTATGTTGTAACATGCCATCTATCACTTATAGATTTATAGATGTGCCTATTGAGCCAGTATTTGCTCTTTCACTTTTCTGTATGTGTGTGTATGGAACCAGAACAAAAACACCCTATAATGACCCCTTGGAATGTACCTATCAAAGAAATCTTGACCACAATCCTTCTTGCTTTCTGTCTAAAGTCATTAAGACAAGGATATTGAGGACTTGAGCTGAAAAACTCCAAGTAGCTCATGTGCAGATTCACTGGTGCGTGCCCCCATGCTGACCTTTTGATGTAAAAGGGGTTATTAACATATTATCATACCCACCAGGCTGGGACCCAGCATGCAGTTGCTGACGTCCATAAGGACAGACCTGAGTGCCAACATGTTGTCACCACTCCCACTGGACAATCAGCCTAACCCTGATTAAAATACGATGCACCCCTCTGGACCAGTGCCAGCCTGACCCAAGGGGAGGGGGCATCCATAAATACCTGGCTGCCGATACCAGTGTGTGGTTAACAGCCTGTCCAGCTGTCTGCCAGTGGATGCAGTACTGCTGTCCAGGTCTGTAAGTTTCCCTTTGATGAATAAACCCATGTCTCTTGGATTGTCTCCTGGTCAGTTTTTCGGTCTCTCAGCAACCATATATTCAGAAGGACTGGGTGTTTAAGTCCCAAATGGTATGCTTCTAACGTGTTTTCATAGACCATACAAGTGCTGAAGTTCCTGGCCAACTGCTTCAAGTTCCCCTGTCGCAGATGCTGTTGGTGCCCTGTTCATATCCTCTAGCTCTTACCTCTTGAGTGCACACCTGCCTGACATCCAAATGCCAGCACCCACACTACTTTGTCAGAGAGCCTACTTTGCCATCTGCTTGGCAGTCCATAAGTGCTGAGGAATTAAGACCCCTTGGGAGCAGCCCTCAACCAATGACAGATGAAAATTGGTTTATAAATACCTAGCTCCCTCCCCATAGATGAGGTAACTTTGAGGGGAACGTGTTTTAACTATTTCCTGGGGTTTCCCCTGCCAGACTACACTCCAGTTGTTACAGTAGTCTGCTTGTTACTGTTGTTGGTTGTGACTCACAGTGATGCTGAGTACAACAGAATCAAACACGTCCGGCGCCATGCCATCCTCACAGTTATTGCTAGGTTAGAGCCCACTGTTGTGCCCACTGTGCCAGTTCATCCCATTGAGGGCCTTCCTCTTTTCTGCTGACCTTCTACTTTACCAAGCATGATGTCCTTCTCCAGGGACTGATAACAAGTTCAAAGTACCTGAGATGAAGTCTTGCCATCCTCACTCACAGGGAGCCTTCAGGCTGTACTTCTTCCAAACAGATTTGTTTGTCCTTCTGGCAATCCATGTTCCATTCAGTATTCTTTGCCAACACAATAACTCAAAGGCATCACTTCTTCAGTCTTCCTTATTCACTGTCCAGCTTTCTCATGCATATGAGGTGGGTGAAGATATCAGGGCTTGGGGCAGGCACACCTTAGTCCTCAGAATGACATCTTTACTTTTCAACATATTAAAGAGGTCTTTTGCGGTAAGTATGCCCAATGTAATATGTCCTTTCATTTCCTGACTGCTGTTTCTATGGGCATTGCTTATGGATCCATGTAAAATGAAATCATTGATAACTTCACTGTTATCTCCATATATCATAATGTTGCTTATTGAGCCAGTCTTGAGGATTTTTCTGTTGAAGTGCAATCCATACTGAAGGGTGTAGTCTTTGATCTGCATCAGTAAGCGCTTCAAGACCTCTGGGCTTTCAGCAAGCCAAGTTGTGTCATTTGCGTACTGCAGGTTGTTAATAAGTCTTCCTCCAATTCTGATACTGTATTCTTCTTCAGATTGTCTGGCTTCTCGGATTATTTGCTCAACATACAGACTGAATAAGTATGGTGAAAGGATACACTCTGACACATACCTTTCTCAATTTTGAACCACGCAGTATCTCCTTGTCCTCTTTGAATATCTGTCTCTGGGTCTATGTACAGGCTCCTCACAAGCACAATGAAGTATTCCGGAATTCCCATTCTTTGCAGTGTTATCCATAATATGTTAATGATCCACACAGTCAAATGCCTTGGCAGAGTCAGTAAAATTCAGGTAAACTCATTGCCGTTGAGTTGGGTCTGACTAATGGCGACCCTAGAGGTCAGAATAGAACTGCCCCGTAGAGTTTCCAAGGAGCACCTGGTGGATTTGAACTGCTGACCTTTTAGTAAGCAGATGTGGCACTTAACTGTCTGTACCACCAGGGTTTAAAACACAGGTAAACATCTGCCTGATTATGTACCCATTACAGGCTCCTTCACCTTTCTGTCTCCTGTGCCCCCTTCCTGGTTGCCCTTCACGTTCCAAATTAATTGCCTTTACTTGATTTCTTGTTTCAGAAGTCAGCTTTCGGAAGAACCCAAACTAAGACCATGTTCAACAACACTCAAAGCTTTTATAAGAATTTTCTGGTATTCTAAAAACACAGTCTAAAACCAACTCTCAACTTTTGTGTATTCAAATATGATCATATAAAACAAACAAACAAAATCAACCCTTAGGGAATAAACTTAGAATCTTCTGAGCTTCTCTTCACACTCAATCCTTTGATAGTGTACCCACTTCTCTAAGATGCCAACTTGCCGACAGTAGATATCAGTCAACATTTCTCAAGTGGCTCTGATAAGTTCCTGAATGTAGATGGCTTGATGTTATTGAATGCAATTCTCCCTCATTTAGGGCATAGTTCAGTCTCTTTATTAAGCCTTAAAGTTAGTCACATGTTGATGACAAGAATGCAGCATAATTCTTACAGAAAGGCTGCAGCCTACATCCTGCCAGGAATGTAGGACTGTGAGATGACACAATCTCTCATCTTTCTTCTTGCTGATGATAAAGAAAGTAGGCATTTCTTTGGCTTTTATTTTATTTGAGAAAATGCTCAGAGATACAGTTAGCAGCCTCTTTGCATGCTTCTGGAACATCTCAGCAGGTAAAGTCTCAGGCTTCAGTGTTCTCTATTGACAGCAAGTGCTGGAATAGTGCCCAAGTTGGACGAGAGTCCCTTATCTATATTTCTGAACTTCTGCTATGGTGGTAGTTGTGTGGGAAAGACAGCTGATATGTTCACTGGATTCCTTCCCAGGCAGCGATGTGCCTGGGGAGTATGTGATGGTGGAAGCACATTCTCTAGGCATCAGCACTGCTGCCGGTACAGGTGTTGAAAGTCTCCAGGATGGCAGTCAGATGTCGGTAAAACTAAGCCTGTGATTTGTCTGCCAAGATGAGGTTGCCTTCCTTCTGCTGGTATTCACCATTGCTGGAAGCTCTACCCTGCTGGGATAGTCATCTAACTCTTCCTCCTTAATGACAGGGTCAGTGAATACAGTATGTGTACGTGAGCATGTATGTGTGTGTGTATACATTCTTCATTATTGAGGTATATCATACACAGTAAAGTGCACAAGTCTTAAGGCTTATACACATGAATTTTTATGTGTATATATGCATATAAACACTGCTCAGATGAAGACATAAAACATCTACAACACCCAGAAGGTTCCCTTCTTAGTCAGTGTCCCTTCACAGTCAGTACTTCCACCACTTCCAGAGGAAAGCTGTTCTAACTTCTATCAACATTGATTAATTTTACTTGTTCTTGAGCTTCTTATAAATGAAACCATATAGTAGGTACTCTTTTGTGTCTAGCTTTTACTCAACTTACTGTCTGTGAGATTCATCCACATTTTTGTGTTTGTCTACAGTTTTATGTGTTTGTTAATGCTATGTAGTATTCCAATTGTAGTGTGAATATTTTTTTAAAACTACAGTTTATTTTTTTTTTTTATTCTTCTGTTAGTGGACCTTTGGATTGCTTTCAGTTTGGGGTTCTTACAAGTAAAGCTGCCATGCACATTCTTAAACATATACTTGGGTGGAAATATGCACGGATTTTTCTCTGGTATATGAGATCTGATAATTAAGTCTGCAAATTTAATTGTTTTAAGTGTTACATACCTCATTGCTGAATATCACTACAATCGCCTTCTAAGTACTCTCCTTGGGAAGCTATGCACTGATACCAGTGCCTAATCCACCCTTCAAAGCAATTTTGGAACTCTTTTTCTAGAATGGTCATCAGAGCTGTTGTCGTATTACCTTGATGTACTGAATGTCATTTAACTGTCTTCCTTTCAATATTTCCTTTGTATTTGGGTAAAGAAAAAAAGTCATTGGGGGTCAGATCAGGTGAGTATGGAGGGTATTCCAATACAGTTATCTGTGTACTTGGTAAAAACTCCCTCACGGACAACTATACAGTTAAGTTCACGAACTTGCCACTGTGCCACCATGTACAATGGTTGTTCTAGAAAGAATTCAAAAATTGCTCTGAAGGGTGGGCTAGGAGCTGGCATCGGTGCATAGCTTCCTAAGGAGAGTAGTTCAAAGGTGACCATAGTGATACTCAGCAATGAGGTACATAGCACTTTTTCTAGGATGAGTTTGTGCACTTAATTGACAGTCATTGTATACAGTGGCATACTGGTAGATCGTTAACAATCAGTTCTTCAACAAAAATATCTGTGATGTGTAAGCATTTGTAAATACCCTCACTATGGCCAATTTCAAGCTACAAAAGGGACATGAGTATCTCAGGACACAGTACAAGCCAGCCCCAGCACACCCTTGAGTGCAGAGATCTAAGAGTAGACTTTCTGGATCATAGAGTAGGCATCAACTTAGTTTACATTTTCCAAAGCAATGGTATCATTTTATATTCCTACTGGCAATGCAGGAGGATGCTGGTTGCACCCCATTCTCAGCAACACTTAGCATTATCAGTTTTTTAAAAATTTTAACCATTCTAGTGGCTATGTCATGGTATCGCATTTTGATTGGAATCTGCATTTCCATGATGACCTTTTCGCACACTCATTAGCCATTTGGCTGTCCTTTCTTGCAAAGTACCTATTCAAGACTTTTGCCCGTTTTGTCATTGGGCTACTTTTTTCCTTACTGATTTGTAGGACAGTATATAAGTTTGAGATAAGTAAGAATGACTGTAAAGAACGTAATCAAGAAGCGCTCCAGAAGTGGCCTGGCATGCTAGAAAGAGCTGGGCATTGGAGTCCTATAAACTTAGTGTTCATATCCACTAAGTTACTATCTGATAAACTTGAGCAAATTACCCTCCCTTCAGTTTCCTTATCACCGAAATGGGATCGCTGTCTTGGACTGGTGTTGATTCCTGAAGAGACAATAGAGATAAAAGTGCTTGGCAGAGGTGTCCATCACAGATTCTCAGTAATTGCTGGAACCTCTCCACATCTCAATCAGAATGTGTTGCTGGTGCCTTTGCCCAGGATTTGTTACTCATGAGGCACACCCAAAACCTAAACTCACTGCTGTCAAGTTGATTCTGACTCGTAGCAACCCTATATGATGGGGTAAGACTGCCTCACAGGGTTTCCAAGGCTGTAAATCTTTAGGGAAGCCGACTGCCACATCTTTCTCCCACAGAGTGGCTAGGGGATGTGAACTGCTGACCTTTCAGTTAGCTGCTGAGTACTTAACTACAGTGTGACCAGGGCTCCCTCAAGAGAAGCATAATGGCTTTAAGGCATAGAAATACCACATTATTACTGTGTAGTGGTGTTACTGCCACAGGGCAAGTGCCTCTCTTAGAACATGAGGCTTGTATTCTTTGAGAAAAGCAATGTTTTTCTTTTGGTGGGAGAATCCGTGGCTAGGTTTACTAAACACTATATTCTGCAGTGACTTATTTGATATGAGGCAGGAACAGTTTCCAGGGCACATTTTAGAGCCCTGTCCTCTATTCTGGGAGAGAAGCTGCGGAAAATCAGCACTGACAAGAAACTGAGACTGTTGTTGAATGGGCAGCAGAATGAGCAGCCAAATCGCGATTCCCAGCCTGCCTTCTTAAAGACTTTGGACTGTCAAGGAGGCATGGGCTCAGCTGGGGCATCACACCGTCTAGGAAGCCTACCCTGGAAATGCTTATGGGGCCCTCCCTGGTCCCCTGTGTGTGTGTGTGCGTGTGTGTACATCTGTGTCATCACTTGCCCTGTTATAAAGATATCTTCTTTCAGCTCTTTGAGGACAAGAACTGAGTCCTACTCTTTGTTATACCGCAGCGCCCGGCACACTGCAGGCAAAGAGTAGGCACACAATACTC
Organism: Heterohyrax brucei; assembly: GCA_028571685.1. Classification (NCBI taxonomy): domain Eukaryota; kingdom Metazoa; phylum Chordata; class Mammalia; order Hyracoidea; family Procaviidae; genus Heterohyrax; species Heterohyrax brucei. The sequence continues at coordinate 30,711,384 of CM053166.1, read as the reverse complement.
AAAGAACAAAAACATTCTGGATGAGCCAACATGCCCTCTTAACTTCCGTCTCCTTGGCATCAACAGCATGCATTAAACAGCTTCCCCTTGCATGTCCTACAGCCTAGTTAAGTATTGAGAAGTGATTAAGCAAAAAAGTACTAGCTAGCTCTTAAGCAGTCAGGAGGGGGGAAAAGAGAGCAAAACCAAAAAAAAAAACCCCATAAAAATGCAAACAAGATGAAACAGAATATGTGAGGATAGATGATTGTTAAAATGAGTTGCACTTGTGTTTTTATGTCTGTAAAAGTAGAGACACTGTGGCAGTTTAAAACAAAACAAAAAACCATAGCAGCACTTTTCCAGTTCAGCTCTCAAGGGAATTCATAGGCAGATATTGATGTATGCACTGCTAGAAAGAATTAAACAAAAACAAAAACACTCAAAACACACTGCCGATGAGTCAATCCCAACTCATAGTAACCCTATAGGGGAGAGTAGAACTGCCCCATAGTTTCCAAGGAGCACCTGGGGGATCTGAACTGCTGACCTTTTTGTCAGCAGCTGTAGCACTTTACCATTACACCATTAGGGTTTCCATAGAAAGAATAAACTGTTAAAAAACCCACTGGCTGTTGAGTCAATTTTGACCCATAGCGACACTAGAAGACAGAGCAGAACTGCCCCATAGAACTTCCAAAAAGCAACTGGTGGGTTTGAACTGCCAAACTTTTTGACTAGCAGCTGAGTTTCTAAGCACTGTACTACCAAGGGCTCCCTCGAAAGAATAGGATGTGGGAATTAGAAAGAAAGAGATTTTTAAATTCTATCATTTCCTCGTTTCCCTTTCAGGCTGAAGCAGATTTATCAGAACCAATATAAACCAGCCTGCCTGCGGGTCTCAAAATGAGTTTGGGGTCACTTAAATAGATGAGTTTAGGTGTTCCTTTGTTACCTTGGAAATAAACACAGCTAGTAGAAACCCTGGTGCCAGAGTGGTTAAGACCTACAGCTGCTCACCAAAAGGCCAGCGGTTAGAATCTACCAGTCACTCCTTGGAAATTCTAGAGGGCAGTTCCCCTGTGTCCTATAGGGTCACTAGGAGTCAGAATTGACTCAGCAGCAATGGGTTTGGGCAGTAGAAAGCTGAGACGTAATAAAAGAATCGGAACACAGTAGAAGCCCAGTAAACGGCACCTTAATGTTTTCCTCTCCTATTAATCATTCAAAATAATTGCAAAAATCTGTGCTGTGTGTTTTGTATGTTGTGAGGTTCTTATGTATTATTGGAGTCCCTGGGTAATGCAGACGGTTAAGTGCTCAACCACTAGCTGAAAAGCTGGCCATCTGAACCCACTCAGAGGCATCAAGGGCAGCCTGGCGATCTGTTTCCAAAAAGTCACATCCTTCCTAGAAGACCCTGCGGAGCACAGTTCTTTGCGTGAAGGGTGTGGCCATGAGTCAGAATTGACTCGATGGCAACTAACAACAAACAACATGCATTATTATAATAGATAATCATGGAGTTTGTAGCTTCTCTCTTAAGTTTAAAAAGGGTCAAAATGTCCTTCAAGGGGAAAACTGAAATGCTGAAAGAACAGATCATTCTGAAATGGAAACATTTCCATGGTGTTTTGCACACAATTTCATAAAGAGATCTCCCAATAGGTGGCAAGCAGTGCTCAACAGGAAAACGCCAGATCACTTGGTGATGTCCAGACTGCTGGCTTTGGCAGGTGACCTTGGAGAAGACAATTCATAAGTCATCAGTCATTTTCTGCTCGCAGGGCTGAGGACCTGGCACGTGGTCTCAGAAGACCTTCTGTGGAATCTCAACTTTATTAGCAGTGAGTGCTGATGGAGGACGCTTGGCCTGGCTGTGCCTGCTGCCCTGCTGATCCAGCAGACAAGGGAACAGGGAGCTAGAGCAACCACACTCTGTACCTGTTACTGTGATTGGATGGATTCTGGAGGATAGCCACACGGGAATAAATACAAACCAACACACAATGTAAAACTTAAGTGAAGGATTATGGGAAAGGTAATTGGGTGGACTTCAAGAAAAAGGTTGAAAAAGGGATTTTGCAGACCTGAGCTGACAGCAGTAGAAACAAAGAATTTCCCTTTGTCCCCAGACTACTCTAGTCCACTTGAATGAAGATACTCACCTTATACAAATACCACCAAATTTGGGTTTGGCAAAAAGTTACTTTTTAAAAAAAACAAACTAAAGGTTGCTTAGCCAAGCCAAGTGCCGTCGAGTCGGATCCGACGCATGGCGTTGCTTAGATGGCACAAATAATTGACCTAAAGTTTTTTTTTTTTTTTCATTTAGAAATATATTTGTTTAGACAGGCCATAGAAAGATAGACAGGTTATACAGATTATGGCCCCACAGATTCTAATTCAAAGGTTTACAGTTTTACTCAATGTAAAACAAGTACAAGGGAGAGGAGGAGAGGGAAGGGCTGCTTCCCTGACTCAGCCTTGCCATTCTGTCTATGGCTCTTCCTCATCCCATGCTAGTTCCCAGCACCATCAGACCGGAAACCTCTGAGGCTTCCTCTGTACTTCCTGCTCCTTCAGCCTGACTCTCTGATTCAGTGGTTCGCATCCCTGCCCTTTTGGACCACCTGAAGAACCACAAACTCAGATCCCTGGGCCCTCTTTCATGCTGCTAAATCAGCATCTCTTCATGAGGGCTCAAAAATCTGTATTCTTCAAAGCTTTCCAGGGAATCATAACACAGAACTAAGGTTGAGAATCCCTTCATCAATCTTCAAATTCTGTCAATTTTACCTCCAAAAGCTCTCATATCCATCCTCTCTTATCCCATTTCCATTGCTCGTAATTTGATCAGAGCCCTTATAATCTATCTGGACAACAAAAACAGGCTCCTAACTAATCTTTCTTTTCGGGGGGGGGGAGGTTTCAATGTCTTCTCCAAACTGCCACCAGATTTGCCGTTCTAAAACACAAATCTGTATCTGTCTGGCCTCGCTTTACTCCTCCAAATGAATGATACCATAACAAACCCACTGCCATTGAGTCGATTCCGACTCACAGTGACCCTACAGAACAGAGAAGAACTGCCCCATAGGGTTGTCAAGGAGTGGCTGGTGGATTCAAACTGCCAACCTTTTAGTTAGCAATCATAGCACTTAACTAGTACACCATCAGAGTTTCCAGATGAATGATGGGGACCTATTTATTTCTTAGATGATGACAGAACAGCTGCACCTCATCCTAGGCAGAATCTCTCTTTGGTTCAATTTTTTTTTTACTTTTAATTTTGAAATAACTGAAGATTCACACGAACTTGCAAATATACTGAAGAAGTCCTATGTATCCTTCACCCAGCTTCCCTCAATGATAACATTTTACATAACTGTAGCAAATGATCAAACCCAGGAAACTGAATTGGTATAATATTCTTAACGACAGACCTTATTTAGATTGCACCAGTTTTTGTGTGTATGTAATTTGGGGGTAAATGTATGAAATTATAGTATGAGCTTTATACAGTTTTAAAATTACCCCTTTTTCTATCGAGCAATGGCTCTCAACTGTGGTTGCACATTAGAATCTCCTGGGGGAGCTTCCAAAAAAATACTGATGTTTGGGCTTCACTCTAGATCATGCTGTAGTCTAGTGCTTCTCAGACCTTAGTGGGTATACAGATTAACTGAAGATCCTGCGAAAATGCAGATTCAAATTTAGTAGGCCTGGGTGGAACCTGAGATTCTGCATTTCTAACAAAGTCTCCGGGGATGCTGATCCTGGCGATGCTGCCAGTCTGTAGACTACATTTGGAATAGGCCACACTGTTTTAGAACAATGGAATGAGAACCTCCAGTCTAAGGCTGGGCATGGGATGCTTGAATTTCTCAGGTGGTTTTAATCTGCATCCGGGATTTGACGACCACTATGAGTTGGATCCGACTCCACGGCACTTGGCTTGGCTGAGATGCATGATGGAATTTGAAGGCTATGTGATGCTTGGCAAGCCCTGGTGACATTGCGGTTAACAGTTCAACTGCTAACCAAAAGGTTGGCAATTCAAATCCATCAGTTGCTCCTTAGAAACCCTGTAAGGCAGTTCTACTGTGTCCTGTATGGCCACTGTGCATTGGAATTAACTTGATGGCAATGAGTTTTGGTTTGGTGACCTTCGGAGGTCACAAAGTGTGGTGTGATAGATCACTTTTGTGTGTGGCCTTTCTAACCATGGTCTTGTAACTCCTACACAAGTGATTGGGTGGGACTGTGTGATAAGGGTGATTGTGGCCCTCTAAAGGGATTGGTCAGTTTTGCCATCCTGCTGGGCTTGAAATGAGTCATCCCAGAGGTGAGAAAGAGAAGACCCCACCACCACCAAGGAAGAGCAGCCAGGAGTCAGCATATCCTTTGGACCCAGGATCCCTGCACTGAGAAGCTCCTAGAACCGAGAAAGTGTGTGTGTGTGTGTGTGTGTGTGTGTGTGTGTGTGTGTGTGTGTGAGAGAGAGAGAGAGAGAGAGAGAGAGAGAGAGAGAGAGAGAGAGAGAGAGAGAGAGAGAGAGAACTGTAACACTAAAGGCAGCAAGAAGCAGCAGTAGAGACCTGATAGCAGAGACAGTGAAATGGGCTTCCTAGCCTATGGAGAGAGAAAACACAGTGCTTTTGGGCACAGTGCCAGGTAGAAGCATGCCTGCAAGCATGGCTGGGAAGAGACTGTCCTGACTGAAGAACTGTATCCTGAGTATTCTTGATCCTGAATTGTAACTGTTACTTCCCTAATAAACCCCAAAATCATAAGTACTGTCTGTGTGTTCTGTGTGACAAGAGTTCTGTGTGGCCATTGCAATGAATTATAAAACCCAGAAGAGAAGTAGAGAGCACTGTGGGAGGGACAGCTGGCGTCAGAACTGGTAAAGATGGTGGATGGAGGAAGCATGTCTGACCTCCTCCACCTCATACGAATCAGCCTTGGGTTGTTGATCTTGATTCTCCCCCCTTGTGGAGTTACAGGAGGCCAGACACTGCTTCCATGTCATTTTTACACAGTCCCAACCTCTATTTAAACCATTGTAAGTCACATAAGTCTTCTTTGACAATCCATTCCAATGCTGAACAATTCTTGGAGTTATGAAATCCTTTCTTTTAATAATATCTATATTCTTCTTTTAAAATTTAAACCGCATATTAGAACTTCCATTGTTGATCCTATTTTTTCTTGCATGGTCTGTATGTTTTAGGTCTGATACTTAGGTTTTTGATCCATTTAGAGTGAGTTTTATGTAAGGTGTGAAATATGGGTCTTGTTTCAGTTTTTTGCAGATGGATATTCAATTTTGCCAACACCATTTGTTAAAGAGACTCTTTTACACCAGTTTACAATCTTGGGGCCTTTGTCAAATATCAACTGTTCATAAGAGGATGGTGATATTTCCGGGTTCTCTACTCTGTTCCAATGATCTATATGTCTGTTTTTGTACCAGGACCAGTCTGTTTTGACTACCGTGGCAGTATAGTAGGTTCTAAGGTCATCTTCTTTTAAAATTTAAATATTGTCTACTGTGAACTCTCTCAACCTGCCTTTCACTTCAATTTCTTCTCTATACTTTTGCCCATCTTGAGACAGATGAGAGACAACTGAAAGAGACTGCTTCTATTCTATTACCTAATCTTTTCTCATTCCATTGCCAACAGCCCTCCAAGTCCACAGATATTAGAAAAATGCTTTTTCATTAGCACTTGACAAGACTGACTTTCAGCTGCTGACCTTGTTTTCTATCTTTCAGGAAAAATAATAGCCATCAGATAGGAATTACCCTCAACTTGCTGCCACCGTATCTATTCTCATGGATTGAATTATGTCCCCCCCAAAATGTGTACATCAACTTAGTTGGGACATGATTTTCGAGATTGTGTGATCATCTACCATTTTGTCATCTGATGGGATTTCTTGTCTATTATGAATTCTATCACCATGATTTAATAAGATGGATTAGCAACAGGTATGCTGATGAGGTTTACAAGATTAAAAAAGAAACAAACCCACTGCCATCGAGTCAATTCTGACTCACAGCGACCCTATAAGACAGAGTAGAAATGTTCCATAGTTTCCAAGAATCACCTGGTGGATTTGAACTGCTGACCTTTTGGTTACATGATTAGATAGTGTCTTAAGCCAATCTCTTTTAGGATATAAAAGAAAGAAGGGAGCAGAGAGACATGGGAACCTCATACTACCAAGAAAGCAGTGCTGGGAGCACAGCACATCCTTTGGACCTAAAGTTCCTGTGCTGAGACGGTCCCAGACTAAGGGAAGACTGATGCACCATAAAGACCTTCTTCAAAAGCTGAAGAGAGAAAAAGCTTTCCCCTGGAGCTTATGCCCTGAATTTGGACTTGTAGCCTACTAGACTGTGAAGAAATAAAAGTTCTCTGTTAAAGCCATCCACTTGTGGTATTTCTGTTATAGCAGTACAAGATGACTAAGAAATCCATGAAAATATCTACATCTGCTCCCATTCTCCCCTCCTGTGAAAATCAAGCCCATGGCCCTCTGTCTCTCTAAGGCCAATTCCTTCCATTGCATTCTGCCTTCCTATTCCCTGTAGAGTTACCCCCTCTTCTCTGGTATCCTTAAATTCTTTCTACAAGGTACTTCCCAAGAACTTTGAAACATGCCTGTCTTTCACATATTAACAAAAAAATGCCTCTGTTGACCTCCCTTCTTTTCCAATTTCTGTCCCATCTCCCTTTCTTTGAAGGGTCCTTTACATTCATTTGCAGTCTCCAGCTACACTTCAAAGAGTGATTCATGCTTGCTAACTTTATTTCCTCACTTCCCACTCAACTTCTCAAACCACTCCAGTCTAGACTCTATTCCAGCACCCAACTGAAATTCAACAATGACTTCTAAGTAGATAAATCCGATGGCTTTGTTCTCATCTTCCTTAACTCCTCAGCAGACACATACAGTTAAGTCAATAACATGGTGTCAGAGAAGTACTTTAAAAATATCTGCAGTGGTTAAGAATGTTGAAGATTCTCATGGAAATCCAGTAGGCTCCATTAAGGCATGGTGCATTGGTTATTCACTGCTGCATCATCTACTATGTGCCTGGCAAACAGAAGGTGCTCAATAAATATCCATGCTTTGCCAGAACCTCATTTTCTCTCCTTTGATAAATTCCATGACACAATTCTCTCCTCTCGTGCCCCCTAACCTGGCTTTCTCAATGTCTTCTGACTTTAGTACCTTTTCCTACCTTGTAAACTTGGCATTTCTGAAGGTCTTATCTCTGAAACTTCTGATCTTGGCATTGAATAAGCTCTTCGTGAACAATGAATTCCGTTCCCATGACTTTATGCTGACCAGTCCCCAGTTCACATCAACACCTCATCTCTCTTCCAAATGCCAGATATTTCTATGTTTCCTGAAGATCTGCAAATGTAGGTTTTGTCAATATTTCAACCAGGCCTTCAAAGTGGTTCATGCCATTTCAAACCCTTGCTGAGACTTTGCATTTCCACCCTAAATATATTGAATTAGAAATCTACATTTTAACAAAATCTCCAGGTGATTCTTATGTATGATAAATTTTGAGAACCACTGTTCCACTAGTGTGGTTCTCCGAACTGGTTCCTAACCAGCAGCATTAGCCTCATCTGGGAACTTGTTAGAAATGCAAACTCTCAGCAGGGGGTCAAAGTGAATGAACAGGATTGAAGCCCCGGTTTACAACCAGATTCACTGAACCCTAAGTCCTATTGAATCCATCTTCCTATTTTGGAGGTAGTATTCTCAGTGGGTGTTCTGTAGCACATTAGTTCCTTGGAATGTTAATAAAAGTGGTCACAAAAGTAAAAAGTATCTGTAGTCCAATAAATTCAAGAAATGCTGAGCTGGACAAAGTTGAATACATACAGATCTTTAGAGAAACTTCTTATTAGAGTCTTCAGTAAGCTAATGTGCATTCACTATGGGGATCTAATAAAGAGATACCACAGGTATTGTTTCCCAAAGTTATTTGGCCACAGAACCCTAAATTTTTGGATTATCAAAGGGACCTTTCCAAGACACATTTTGGAAAGTAGCTGTCTAGTCTATCCCCTTTCTTCTCCTTCTGCAGCTATCCTAGTCCAGGCCTCTTGCTTACAGACTTAAAACAGTCTACTGGGTAGAAAAAGGGCTCTCTAATGCCTTTCTTCAACTTAACCTCAACACGTCTGTAAGATCTATTCCTGATAAAAGTTGGATCATGACTTTCCCCAGAATTACTTCTCCTTACTCTGTCCAGGTCATCTGTATCCTTACTGATATTCTACCTGATTACTCTATAAATTATTGACAGAGACGTGTTGAAGCTTCCAACTGTAAAAGTGGACTCATCCAATTTTTGCTTTCAGTTTTATCAGTTTTTTTGTCTTCTGTATTTTGATACTCTTTTTTAGGTGTATAGGATTATTATGGCTTCTTGGAGAATTAATTCCTTTATCATTATGTAATTTCCCTCTTTATCACTAGTATCTTGTTCTGAAGCCTGTTTTGTCTAAAATTAATATAACTACTTCAGCTTACTTTTGATTAGTATTAACATAGTGTATCTTTCTGTTATTACTTTACTTTTAAACTGTGTGTGAGTTGTTATATTTAAAGTAGATTTCTTGTAGACAAATAGGTGGGTTTTAATTTTTTTTTTAATTCACTCTGACAAACTCTCTTAATTGGTATATTAAGACCATTCACATTTAAAGTGATGGTTGACATAGTTGGATTCATATCTATCACATTTGTAACTCTAGTTGCTGTATTTGTTCATTTCCTCCCCCTTCTTTTCCTGCATCCTGATTTTAACCCATCATTTTATGATTCTATTTTCTCTCCTAGCATATTAATTATATTTCTTTAAAAATAAGTGTTTAATGGCTGGCCTAGAGTTTAAAATACACATTTTTAAACAAACTGTACCTTCAAATAATACTATACTACTTGATCCGACTCGACGGCACTTGGCTGGCACTTTATGTGTAGTGAAGTTACATTATAACAGAATATTCTCAATTCCTACCTGCTCTTCTGTTTGATATTCCCATCATTCTTGTGACTTATCCATGTGGTATAACCATCCAACACGTTGTTACTATTATTGCTTTAAACTTGTATCTTTTAGGTCAATTAAGAATAAGAAAAATAAGATTTTATCTTCATTTTTTCCCCTTCTCCAATGTTCTTTTCTTTATGCAGATCTGCATTTCTGACATATGTAATTTTTCTTCTCCCTAAAGAATTTCTTTAACAGTTTGAGAACTTTCTGTTGCTCTATCTTTAAGTTCACTGATTCTTTCCTTGGCTATGTTGAGTTTACTGATGAGTTCATGAAAGGCAGCTTTTATTTCTGTTACATGTTTTTGCTTTCTAGCATTTCCTTTTCATTCTTTCAGAGTTTCCATCTCTGTTTATATTACCCACCTGTTCTTGCATGTTGTCTACTTTTGCCAATCAAGTCTTAAATAATAGTTACTTTAACTTCCCTGTTGGATCTGACTCGACAGCACTTGGCTTGCAAATACCCTGTCTGATAATTTTAACATGTGTGTCATACCCGACTCTGGTTTTGATTATTCTTTGTCCCGTTAAACCTCCTCCACCCCCATCCCCACCCCCACCCTACTTTTGGCATATCTTGTAATGTTTTGTTGGGGAAAAAAGTGGATACATTGTATTGGTTAATAGTGGAGCCCTAGTGGCACAGTGCTTAAGACACTCAAGTGCTAACTGTGAGGTTGGGGGTTAGAAACCCAACAGTCACTCCGGGGAATAAAGATGTGGCAGTCAGCTTCCATAAAGACGGAAGCCTCGGAAACCCTAAGAGGCGGTTCTGCTCTGCTCTGTAGGGCTGCTGTGAGTCAGAATCGACTCAGTGTCAGTGGATTTGCTTTTGGGTTTTGGTGAATAGAACCTGAGGTACATGGGCCCTTTGTGTGAGGATTTATGCTAATCTGGCTAGGAGCTAGGATGTATTTAATGTGTGTTGTTCCAGAAGGTTCAAATTCCTATATTGCCCTTGTGTTTGTTTCTTAGCTTTCGGCTCCCATAGGTACTCCTCAGAGAGAATCTGTGCCTTGCAGCTCTTTCAGCTGTAATCTGTTGTTGGTATACTGGAGCACGCTACTGTAGTGGTAAGGTGCAGGGGGGAGAAAGGTTATAGAATTTTTTGATTAAATCTAAGTCTTTTAGTGGGTCTGTGTCTCAGGGCTGGGACTTGCACAGATATTTCTCCAGTGATGTAGCTTCCCCCCTGCCCCTGGCTACCTTTCGTGGCTGCAGTGTTCCCAGTCTATTTCTCTGAAGCCCTGACCTTTGTGGACTATGATTTTGCCCCCATGAGGTGAAATAGGTAAGCTGAAGAGGGATGTAGTGGGGAGGAATTCCCTTCCCTCGCCTGGGACCAAGTTTCAGAAATGTGCTCTGGGAAAGTCCTTTTCCCTAAAGAGTAGGCCTTTGTTTTAGAGAAGGCTCTGGATGGGTTTCACAATGATTACTATTCCTTTCACCCTGCTAGAGCCACAGGGGGATCTTTCTCTGGATCTTCACCATGAAAAATTGGTGGGGATCGTAGAGGGAGAGGCTAAGAAGCATGAGACCCCCCACAAAGACTGACTGGGGACCCCAAGAGTTTCTCACTATGAAGTTAATCCATACCCAGCCTCCAAAAATTTGTTAAAATGACCATTCAGTGTCCTTGCCAGTTTATGGCTCAAAGGGCTTCTGGCAGGTAAGCAGATCTTGTCTGGCTCTATGAAATGTGACTATCTCTCCAGAATTGGGGAAGAGAGCTTGGCCTGTGAACCCAGCTCTCTGACAGGTCCAAGAAAAGCTGGTGAGTTTTCAGTTAGTTCAGTTTTCTTTTTCCAAGAGTGAGAGTGGTGACTTTCAAGATTTTTACTTGTCAGAGTTGAAACTGAAGTTCCCCCTTACTCTGCTATCCAGAGAAATACTATTTCAAGGTCAGGTTTAAATACTAACTCTTTCATGAAGCCTTCCTAACCTGAATGTCACCTGTTAGGATTAAGCACTCTTTTATTTGCAATGGATTTTAGTTAAACTTTTATTACTTCACTTATTTTATTCTACTTTGTAGTAGAGTTAGGGGATCACATGTCTCCCAGCACTACTAAACCGTAAGTTGCCTGACCCCAGGCATCATGCTTTGCTCATCTATTTCCATATTTCATTTCTGATATACTTGGTCTCAAAATGATGTGTGAGAAGCCAGGCTTGTGTTTGAATCTTGGTCCCATCATTTATTAGTTAAGCTAGGTGAAATTATTATGTGTCAGTAGTTTCATCTATGAAAAGCAGCACTGTCTGGTAGAACTTTCTGTGATGATGGAAATGCTCTTTATCTGGACTGTCCATGCTGGTGTATATGGCTACAGAGCACTTGAACAGTGGCTGGTGCAACTGAGGAACTGAATTTTTAATTCTAATTAAACTTAAATGGCCACATGGGGCTAGTGTCTTCTGAATTGGACAGTGCAGGTTTAAGGCTTTAAGTGTGTACATAATGGATGATCAGATATGCTATTTTTTATCCTCAGGTCATTTAAAGAAAAACTATAGACTGACACAATATTATATCATCTGGGAGTAGGTCATGTCAGCAAAGTCTCTAGTTAGGAAAAGGCCCTCACTGACCATAAATGCCCCTCTTACCAAAGGAGATAGTGGGTAACATGTTGATTGGGTGACTAAGGTGCCTATTCTCTCCCAAGAATCCCTGGGGAATATTTTCTTGTCCTAGACAAACATGTCTGCATTCAGAATAGATACTGTAGAAGTTCGTGTGGCCTTAGGCACACTGTATTTTAAAAAGTTCATTTACACACACCTATTGTCTCTTTTTCGTCTTCACAACCTTATGGTGACAATAATGTTGACCTCATTGCATGGATCATGAAATTGAGACCTCAGAGAGATTCAGTGACTTAATCAGAGTGGAGTGAGTATTATTTCAGAAGCCCCACATTCTGTGTTAGAGGTTGCAAATCGTTGTTGTTAAGTGTTACCAAGTCAGTTCCAACTCAGTGACCTGATGTACAACAGAATGAAACGCTGCCTAGTCCGGTGCCATCCTCCCAATTGTTGCTGTGTCTGAACCTACTGTTCCATCTCACTGAGGGTCATCCTTTCTTTTTGCTGACCCTCTACCAAGTGTGATGTCCTTTTCCAAGGACTGGTCTCTCCTTGTAACATGTCCAAAGTACTTGAGATGAGGTCTCACCAACTCTGCTTCTGAGGAGCACTCTGACTGTACTTCTTCCAAGACAGAATGGTTAGTTGTTGCAGCAGTCAGTGGTACTCAATATTCTTTGCCAATAGTAATTCAGAGGTATGAGATCTTCTTCAGTCTTCCTTATTCATTGCCCAGCTTTCACAAGCATATAAAGTGAGTGAAAATACTACAACCTGGGTCAGGCACACCATAGTCCTCAAGGTGACATCTTTCCTTTTCAACAATTTAAAGTTAAAATCATTAAACACATGAATTTATGTAAATATGTAACTTTGGCGTTCTGAAATAATGCTTACTCCATTACGGCAAAGCCAGTACTTAGTCAGTGTCATTCCAGTTCTTCACTTCTCTCTAACACTGATACCAAACGAACAGTAGGTGATACTGGAAATTAGCTGTCAGAGCCGTCCTTGTGGGCACCTTACCTCTGACAGTCACAGAGCTGAGTCCCTTTCTAGAAAACAGAACATGTAACTCCTATTTGTACCTGCTGTGTTTTCTGGTTCGATGTAAAAGAAGTTTTCTGCAAAGGCAAATGGCAGGTGACCCCATGTGAGAAGTCTTTGGAAGAAAGGAAGCTTTGACAACCACATGGTGACAGTAACAACTGCACTTGTGTGTGTGTGTGTGTGTGTGTGTGTGTGTGTGTTTGCCAAGAAAGTATCGCTCTCCTTTCGCCCCAGGGTACCCCTTCCTCCACCCAGCCCCTTTCTCCTAAACTCTAGCACTTGGAGCCGGGTGGTGAGCAGGCCCCTGTGTCTAACCTGCCTGCCTTAAACAGAGAACTTAAAAAGTTCAGACGAATGTAGCACTTTCGCACAAGGGCTATCATAACATCATTCAGAATTAACTGCTGAGTAAATAACTTTAGCACTATGCTTGTATCTGTTGGCTGGATTTTACAAGGAGAGACTGCCTTTTTGGAGTTAGTCCTAGCAGCTAATTACTAGGATGCTTTATAGCAGTAGCTGTTGAAGTGTGGTTCCTGGACTAGCAGGAACAGCATCGCCTTGGGAACCTGTTAGAAAAACAAATTCTCAGGAACTAACTCAGACCTAGTGAAATCAGGAACTCTGAGGATGTGATCTAATAATCTGTGTTTTAACAATCTCTGCAGCTGATATCGGCTCAAATTGGAGAGCCACTGCTTTTGAGTATGCAGCAATGAAATTGAACTTGGCAATGGGTCAGGCTATACAAAGGTTCAGCACTAATCAACTGCTCTACTCAAAAAGTGTGGGTATTCAGGTCAGCAGCATCAGCATCCCCACAAACTTGTTATGTGCAGAATCTCGTGCCCCACCCAGATGTATTGAATCATAACATGCATGTTAACCCAATTCCCAGTGGATTGAGGAGCACAATCAAATTGAGAAGCACTGTTAACCCTCACACTAAGGTTAGTTTTGTTTGAAGAGTTTAGCCACAGAGAATCAGATAACAGAGGAATTTTTTTTCTTCTGGATTCAATGTTGAACCTAAATAATTATATAGATTTCTTTTAGGACCTTATAAAAAATGCTTTTTAAAACAGGGTGGGAATAGGGAAGTGCACTGACCTAAATGATCAAAATCCCCAGTCAGCAACATTTTACAACACTTCGAAGTTTCAAAGGGCTTTACAGTTATCGCTGCCCGGTTCTCCTGATCTCTGGCAATTGTGAAGACACGCTCCTCTTTGAAGTGCCTACAAATCTACTTATGTCAGTAAGATTTTCCACGTAAACACTGTAGTCATGTAAATTAAGTGAGAGAATTAGTAACTCCTCTTTCACCTACAATCCAACCCAAGCCTGTTGTCTTGAAGTTAATTCCCACTTATAGGGACCCTGTAAGACAGAGCAGAACTGCCCCTGGGTTTCCAAGGCTGTAATCTTTACAGAAGCATACTGCCTCGTCTCTCTCCTTCAGGGCAACTAGTGGATTTGAACCACCAACCTTTTTAGATTAGCCCAAGCACTTTAACCGCTTCACCATCAGGGCTCCCTCCTTTCATCTAAATTGCTACAGAATCCCTTTGGGGCTTGCCTTTTAAGGACTGGCAAAGAGAACCTTAAAACCAGAGCTCACAGCCTCTGATAGCTTTCCATTGCAAAGATACTTCCCTGAGCAGGCAGTCAAGGCTTTGTGCATAAAGCCCTGTCAAGCATGAAGATGAGGTTCTGAGCCCCAAGAAACCACCTTGATGAGCTATAATGCAATCTACCCATTGACAGCTCTGCCTGCTAAGAACTTTCTACGGGAGGAGGAGCTGTGTGCTCAGCAGCAGAATGAATCCAATAGTCTGTAATGACTCAGACAGAGTCATTAAAGACCAACAAATTGCCAGTCTGAGTATTGAGAATGTAGATTGAACACCCATTATTGCCTGTTGGATCAAAGAAAAAAATGCTTACATGTGTATTTACTCAACAGGCAATAATGGCTCTGAAAGAGCTGGCAAATGTAAAGAAATAATACCCATTTTCAAAGCAAATAGTAATAATGATAACATACTTACAGAGGGAGTAGTTGTATGGCGTCTTCCCATACCGTATCTCATTGCATCTCATTGCAAGTGGCTGTGGGAGACGCTATTACACTCAGAGGAGGATTATTGAGTAGGCAGAGTAAGCACAGTGCTTACCTTGCTTAGCAGATCATCTGTAGTGAACAATTTAACTTTTTTTTTTTCACATCAGAGATTCTGCTTCTAGACATGGCTGGCATCTATCTCTTTCCCAACCCCTAGAGAACCTTCCTACAGTATCAAAACCTCTTTCTTAACTTATAATCCTGACAAGGGTGGATGACCCAGAAAGCAAGAGTTTACTTCTGGTTGCTGACTGGGTAATCTGTCCCTGACTGCAGAGTACTCCATTCTCCTATAGTCCAACCTCTAACATGAGAAAGGATGACTCCCAGACTGAGGTCAACTGTCTGCCTTTCTGAACCATGCCTGGACCAGAGGAGGTGATCAGGTGTTTGATTTTCTAAGGATTTATCTTTTAAGGAGAATGGATGCTGATTGCTTATCAACAAGTTTGAAACCACGATCTGTCAAGGATGAATGACGAAGACACATCTTATGAAATCACATGTTCATTATACAAGGAAGAATTATATCAGACCAAAATAAATCTGTACGGAGGGAGAGTACATTGCCTGTTCTACAAGCCATCAACCTGCAACGACTTCTAAGCATGAGCTGTATGCTCCTCATTATGCTAGGCTCTGGAAGTATCAGACATAGTTTCTACCCTTGAAGAGCTTATGATGTTGCTACAGATAAACTACTGAAAGACAGTACAACAAATTATATGAAGATTGTTACAGACTGAATTGTAACTCCTGAAGACCATGCATCAGCAAGGCTAGTCCATGATTCCTAGGATTATGTCACTTGTCCACCATTTTGTCATCTGATGTGACTTTCCTATGTGTTAAAAATGCTACCTCTATGGAAGGGTGTGCTGTCACTGGGCAGGGAGAGCAGTGGAAGCTGCATATAGGTGAGCATGCGAATTTATATGGGAATGTACATTTTCATTCAATCATAAAAAAAAAATGCTGCCTCTATGATGCTAATGAGGCAACGGTAGAGGCAGTTATGCTAATGAGGCAGGACTCCTTCTACAAGAAGAGGTTTTGTCTTAAGTCAATTTCTTTGAAGAAATATAATCAATGGAACAGAATTGAGACCCCAGAGATGACACCATCTGTCTATGAACAGTTGATATTCAACAAAGGCCCTAAGACATCAGACTGGGGTAAAAACAATCTCTTCAACAAATGGTGCTGGCAAAATTGGATATCCATCTGCAATAAATTGAAACAAGATCCATATCTTACACCTTATACATCAACCAACTCAAACTGGATAAAAGACCTAAATATCAAATCTAAAATAATAAAGCTCATTCAAGAGAAAGTAGGAACAACAATGGAAGCTTTAATACATAACGTAGACAAGACTTCAAAATCTGTCAAACAAACCACAGACAACAGAAGAGAAAATAGATAAATGGGAACTCTTAAACATCAAACACTTTTGCTCATCCAAAGACTATCACAAGAGTTAAAAAGCCACCTACAGAATGTGAAAAAAATATTTGCCAACTCTATATCAGACTGACGCCTGATCTCCATAATCATAAGGTACTACAAAATATCAATAATTATAAGATAAATCATCCAATTAAGCGATGGGCAAAGGAGATGGACAGACATTTCTCTAAAGAGGAGATCCAGGCAGCCAAAAAACACATGAGGATATGTTCACGATCTTTAGTTATTAAAGAAATTCAAATCAAAATGACAATGAGATACCATCTCACCCCAACAAGGTTGGCCATGATCCAAAAAACACAAAACAACAAATGCTGGAGAGGCTGTGGAGAAAGTGGAACTATCCTACACTGTTGGTGGGGTTGCAAAATGGTCCAGCCTCTTTGGAAAGCAATCTGGTGCTTCCTTAAAAAGCTGGATCTAGATATACCATTTGACCCAGTAATTCCACTACTTGGAATACATCCTACAGAATCAAGGCCATTCACACCAACGGATACATGCACAAGAATGTTTATCACAGCACAGTCCTCGATAGCAAAAAGATGGAATCAACCCAGATGCCCAACAACAGAGGAATAGATAGGTAAACTACGGTATATATACTCAATGGAGCACTATGCAATGATAAAGAACAATGATGATTCCAGGAAACCTCTCATAACCTGGTTTCAACTGGAAGACATTATGTTGAGTGAAAGTATTCAGACACAAAAGGACAAATATTGTATGAGACCCCTATGATAAAACCTCAAAAACAGACTTATACATAGAAGAAGACTCTTTGACAGCTGCAAGGGAGGAGAGGGAGGGAGGGTAAGAGGGGAGGGTTTAGATTAGATAGTTGGTAGAAATCTGGTTGGGTGAAATCAGTGACAGCACACATTAGAAACAAGAACAATATGAAGTGGACTTCAACATAACTTGAATACTCCTTCCATCTTAACCCAATATTGCAAGGTCAGAGTAACTGGGGCGAGGGGCAGGGGACCATGCTCTTAGGTGAAATCGAGGCCAATTGGCACAACTAGTGTATTGCTAAGAGGGGTCTCTGCACCCCACATTGGTGAGTGGCATCTGGGGGTCTTAAAAGCTGCCTAACTGCCATCCGAGGGCACAGCAAATGGTCTCAACTCAGCAGGAACGGATGCTCACTGAAGACCAAAACGACATGGGGCAAAGACAACCCAGAAGACAAAGAGACCCACATGAGTGGGTGCCTACATCGACTTTGGACCAGATGAACCAGATGGTGCCCGGCCACCACCTGTGACAACCGCGATGGAGCTGACAAAGTTGAGTCTCACTAGCAACACAAGAATAAAAAGGGGTACACCTGAGATCTCCACTAAAAGACCACAACTGATGGTCCAGTGGCTTCGGGGTTCCCCTGGGAGCATGGCCCCTGGCCCTGATGCTGCCCTTGCCCATAAATCATAATGAAGGTCCACTCTTTGGACACAAATGGATTGGACTTGGCGATGCAGAGTGACCATATATTGGATGCACTTTATGGTTCTATGCATCTATAGGATATCATCCTGCTGACCTCTGGCTGGAGTAAGGGGAGTGGGTAGAAAGGAGGGGAAAGGAAACTGTTGGGAAGATGAGACATGTATGGAGCAGAGACGAATAATGTGCTGTCACTGGGCAGGGAGAGCAGTGGAAGCTGCATATAGGTAAGCATGTAAATTTATATGGGAATGTACATTTTCACTCAGTCATAATAAAAAAAAAAGAAATGTAAGAGAGATGTGGGCAGAGACAGGGGGACCATATACTTCTAGAAACAAGAGCAAGGAAAATAGCTCATCCTTCTGACCCGGGGCCCTGTGCTGCGAAGCTCCTAGTCCAGGGGAACACCGATGACAAAGGAACTTCTCCAAGAGCTGCCCTAGAGAGAAAGCCTTCCTCCTCCTGGAACTGACACCCTGAATTTGGACTTTTAGTCTCCTGGACGGTGAGATAATAAATGTCTCTTTATTAAAGCCATCCACTTGTGGTGTTTCTGATATAGCAGCACTAGATAACTAAGACAATGGTCTCTATCATTAAGCATTAAGGACTGTGAATGAATGTGACTGAAAGATAGCTCTGTTTAAGGAAATCTATGAATCTGGGGAGGCCTCCTCATGATGTAGGAGTCACATGAGTTAGACCTTAGAGTAAGGAGTAAGGAGTGAGTGCATTTATAAAAGTAAATGTGTGAAGACGGGGCTATGAGAAGGTGGCCCCGCAAACTCTGACCGAGTTCAAGAGAAGAATGACTGGATACATGTCACTCAAATGTAGAAGCTGCGCATATACGTAAACCTACCAGCATAGCTGACAAGCTCTGGAGGTGTCCGGCCCTACTGGGAATCACCTTTAGCAGCATCCAGTGGTAAAACTGAAGATGGCAGTTGCTTGTCAAACTCAAGAATAACTAAACAGCTATGCTGAATCACTCTGCAACATAGATAACTAAGCTTCATGTCTGTCTTGTTGAATGAGGGGGTGAACATCCCTTCTGAACACAGGCCCTAAATTCTTAGATTTCTAAGCCTGGACGGGCATAAGACCCTTATGCTCTTAGGGTTCTGCCCACGTTCTTGCAGCTCACAGTGATTTCTACTTGCCAAGCTCACTTATCTCACTTATTGCAAACACCTGCAAGTCTCGGTCTGAGACGTTTTTTAAAAAATGATTCTTGTAAGGGCACGTACAACATCTGGAAGTTGCAGAGATTTAATGGCCCTCATGCAGCTGGATCAACCAGTGATGGATGTGGAGTTGATGGATAAATATCCAGCTTCCTCACCCACAGTTGGGATAACTCAAGACACATGTTCTACACTGTTTCCCAGCTCATTGAGGCTGAGCCCCCAGTTGTCCACAGTGAACACTTGGTTGACCGCGCTCTCTTGGTTGGCTTCCTGCTACCCTCTATTTTATTTCTCACTCCCCTACTGCTGTTTTCTGATATCAACCTCCCACCGCTCTAAAAGAACAGCTTGCATTCCAATCCTTGTTTCTACTGTACTTGGAGCTTACGAATTAAACCTAAGGTGGAAGACCTAACAATGGGATCTTTTAAAAATAGCAGAAACAATAACTCTCCAGAGGATTTCTTAGAGAGCAAGAAGACAAAAATAGACTCTTTATTCCCTCGTTGTCTCCTTCTGTTCAAAATATGAATTCTACAGAGCCTCCTATATGAAGTAACAATAGGTGTTGATTTCTTTTTTCTTTCTTTCCTTTTTTTTTTTTTTTTTTTGGTCTTTTAAAGGTTAGAGATTACTCACCTCCCCTGCTGGTCATTAAATCAGTCTGGCAGGATTCCTCGGAAGTTCCGTGGCCTTCCGGGTATGTGGCTACAGTACAGGCAGTGCAGCAGACAGGCCTGCTTGTTGTGATGTGCCACCAAGCAGGTGACTTCAAAGGTCTGCTTCAAGCCTATCTCAAGAATCATTTGGGACTCACACTGAGCCCGGAAGTCAGGTACCATATGGTGCATCCCACAAGGTCGAAGTTGATCAGATCACCAACAACTAGCATTTTCTGAGCTTCTGTGCGAAGGGATGCTGCAACATGTCAGGTAAGACACAACCTCATTTAGCTTACTTATGTATCTTAAAGAGATGTCAGTCAAATGCTCAGCTGTTCTGGAAGGTGTGTAACCAAAAGAGAAAAAAACCCATAAAACAAAAAACTTGTTGCTGTTAAGTCAATTCTGACTCATAGCAACCCTTATAAGACAGAGCAGAACTGCCCCATAGGGTTTCCAAGGAGTGCCTGGTGGATTCAAACTGCTGATCTTTTGGCTAGTGGCCATAGCACATGCTGGTTAATCCTGAGAGCTCTCAGGTTTTCTTCCCCTGTTTTTTACTTTGAAAAATAATCATGGCCACCTAACTGTAATATAGCAGCCATCAAGATAATATATCAATACAAACAAACAAACCTGGGATGCTTCTCATATTGTGGCTGTATATGTAAACTTCAGTTTAAATTAGGATTTTAAACCCAAGTTTCTTCCAGCTGTTTATCTGCAAGGGGAAGCAAAGATTGTTCCTCAAATCTAAATGAGTCCAGTGGGGTAGGCATTTGAGGATATTGGTTACACAGGTAAAAACTGTTCAAAAGTCTGATACTGTGCCTAGGTTATTTGGATGTACCTCCTATGAAAGGGAAAGTTATCTGAGTCCTTCCTTAATTTTCCCCTAATGCAAAATAAGGTGCAAAAGGAAATTGACTTTGGCCCTGCAGATGCACAAATGCTGCCCTTTCAGTTCCGGGCTGAGTCTTTTCTAAGACTATCTCTTACTTAGGTAATCACTGAAGGGACTGGAGTCATAGCACCTGTCACCAGACAAAGCACCCTGACATGCTATGAACAGATTCTGGCATCTGAGTCTGCAGGGATGACCTTTAAGGTTCCTTCCAAACCCCAGGTTCTTTGATTCCATGTTCCTTGGGATACAAGATCTTCTTTTGTTATCTTACACTCAGAAAAGCAGAGCAGCTAGAATCAACAACAAAGCAGCACCTCCTGCCTCCTTGCTGTGGGATCTTATACACCCTGAGTAGAAGTGGCTCCTAGTGGGCAACTGCTGCAGATTGAGGCTTTGGGTCTGCTGATAATGGGCACTCTACTACACTGACAAGTCTCAAAAGCCACTGTCAATTCACCAGCTGTCATTCAAGCACTTACACCGCATTCTGTTTCTTGAGTTCTTTTAAGGTGGCATTTAGACCATAAGGGACAGAGCTTTAAGAGAGAGCAAGATAACTGCATCTCGGGGGAAGGTTATTGGGAAATCTAGTCTCTACAGTTGCCGAAGAGATTGTCTCCTCAGAGGTTATAATATTTGTCCCCAGTCAAAGATCTATAGGATTCTGGGGGTGTGAACTTCTCTTTAGCATTCTACATAATAAAGGTAGCTTAAAACAAAACAAAACAACACCCTAACAGAAACAGAAGAAACACAAGAACTTCTTTGAGCAGGGTTTCTCAAGTAACCACACTATTCATACTTAGGACTGGATCATTCTGTGCTGTGTGTAGGGGGCGCTGTCCAGTTCATCGTGGATGTTCTGTTGTAGCAGCTCTGACCTCTGCCCACTAGATGCCAGTGTTCCTCCCGCCCCCAGTTGTGACAACTAAAAACATCTCCAGTCATTGTCAAATGTCCCCTGGGTACAGAATCGCTCTCGGTTGAGAATCATGCCTTAGAGGTTATTTTTACAGCATTAACAGCCTGAAATTGTTCCAGCAAAGAAGTTTTGGAGTACAGCATATGGGCTTTTTATATAAAGGGCCAGATAGTAAATATTTCAGGTTTTGTGGGCCACAGACACTCTCTGCTGCTATTCTTTTTTGTTTTGCTTTACTTTTTAATAGCCTTTTTAAAATGTAAAAACTCATTCTTAGCTAGACAATAGGCCTGAATTTGCTGACCACTAGGCTGTAGAGAAAAAAATGATGGCGAGTCCTGTAATAATTGAAAATACTGTGACTGTATTTGGAAAAACTGGGATCTAGATCCAGCTACTTGGGTCTTCAAGATCCTGAGCTTGCAGCTAGGTTGCCTTTCTTGAAAAGCCTGAATTAAATAACTCCAAGTTAAGTTATATTAATCTTGCTTTGTAATTTCATCCTATTTAAAGTATTTAAACATCAAAAAGGTTAAAGGAAATAGAAACTTAATATTTGAACAAAAGGAGATCCCCTAGTAAATGGAAGAATGTTTGTGAAGTGAAGATGTGTCCTTTGTTTGGAATAAAATATCCTGTGAGTTTCTTCCGAAGAAGAGAGCATTGTACAAAGTAAATGTCCTTACCAATTTCAAAACTGAAATATGCTTTGATATGACTAGAGAGGTTATATCTGTAAAGAAAGGAAGGTTATATAAAGAAAGGATGATATCTTAGAAACTGAGAAGCCTACAAAACTGCCCATAAAGTTGTAAAAATAAAAATGTCATTTTAAAAATACAGTTCAAAGTAGTTCCTCTGGAACTTTATTTATCCATCACATGAATGTCTGATTAAACTAGGGCAGGTCCATTCAACAAGTATTTATTGAGGGCCTACTGTGTGCCAGGGACCATGTGAGATACTGGAATTGAATCCATCTGGTCCCTGGCATGAACAGCATTCCAATGAAAATAGCTATGGTTATTCATCCGGAAGTTCTTCCAGTAAAATAATCTACCTTTCTATCTGTGTATATTGCTAATTACAAGTATCATATGCTTCATTACTGGGCATTTAGTTTCTGTATGTGGGTTTTCACAGACAGAATCAGTCAATCAAGAAAATGTCCTTGTGATTCACTTAACGCAATAATATGGGATGGAATATAAAGCTCTGGTCAAATATATTTCACTTGGATGACAAAATAGAAATTTAAAATCAAGTAGTTTATTTAACCATATGAAAGGCAGAAAAGAACACTGTACTGCGAATTAAAAAAACCTGGATCCTTGTCTTGGGTTCTACCGTTGTCTTTTTTCTGTGGACAAGTCAGGTAACTTTTGAGCAGTTTTTATCAGAGCTAAATGGGTAAAAGCCCTTTCCTAACTACACCAAGATGTTTACTGTGCTTAGCATACCATGGCTTTATAGTGTATAAAGTGCTATGAAGATGATATTATTATAAGGACTGAGGTAAAGTCTTTGCTGTACACAGACGATTCTGGAATACATCAAGTATTGTCTTGGTCACAACTCAGATCAATCATCAGTAGGGCCTTCCTACACTTCATTTTAAGTGATCACAAAGAAACATAGCTGCGGAAGCTCATGAAACCGTACAATGTACTTTGCGGTGAGAAGAACATCACGGATTTACTGTCGAGGGATAACAATGAGCTAAATTTAATCTTCAAGTGAAAAGAAGATTTTTGAGGATCTACATTTATTTAAAGAAGTTTAGAAATTAATGGTTGATCCCTTATCAGCATCATGAGGCCCCACCCACTTTTGCCCCAAATCACATCTTTGCCCTGAAGCCTTCAGAGGAGACTATTGCCAGGCAGAGCCACCCTCTCATCTTTCTGGGTCAAATGCTATGCCACAGAGTCAGAATATGGCAATCATGTCACACACACAGATTTCAGAAAGCTCCACCAAACCAGAGCAACTGGATTGTTAAATGCAGATGTTTCTGTTGTTGTTGTTTTTCTGTGCTAACTTCCATTACATCTAAAAATCAACCTGGCTTTTCATTTTTTGTCAACACCCTATTTTCTGGTCATAAAGTAGCTGGACTAACATCCTGAGAGGGGACCTCCTCTGCTGACTAGGTACAGTCCCCCAGAGAATCATGACAAGTGAAGGGGTCTACTCTTCATGCTTGAAGCTACACCCTACACAGCCCGGCAAGTTTTGTCTTCCTTCAGTTTCACAGTAGAGCCTGAGAAAGCCTGAAATCTAGTGCACACGCTTTGTCCACTTCCTTTCAAATGGATGCCATGAAACAGGCAGGGGCTGTCTGGTGTTTTGTACAGTATTAACTGTCAGAGCTGTTCTTGATGCTAGTAACAGAGTATCAAACAACACTAGTAACAGCAGTAACAACCACTCTTTCACTCCTAACAATTTTTGTAAAGGACAAGTCTTCATCGTGGCTCCAGTGGGGAAGAAAACCCACAAACTCTAAGGACTGTCTCCCACAATTTACATTACCATGACTACTGAAGATCCATTCTCTTGTTCGCAGTTCCACACCTACCAAAAATAGGGATTGGATGTGAAGGAGAAAAGGATATATAATTTAAAATTGAAGGCAAATACCTTGGTTTCATCAATTCAGGTTTTTATGGGCTGGATGAACTGACTTGGCCACATAGCCATCAGCTAGAAATGATTTCCAACCATTGTTTACCTTGGTTTTGATTTTACTCAGACACCTAGAGCATGTGAAACCTTCTCGTTTCTTGAAACAATCTACTGACTCAACCACTGCCCTTTGAAGTTGCCCTTTAGACATGGGGGCAAAGTCGGCTTCCCTGTCTCTCCAGACCCACACTTCTCTTAGGATTTTTGGCTTCCAACTAATCAAAATCAAACAGGAGGGAAAAAAAAATTCAGTTGAAGAGAGATTTTATGTGCCCGTTGATATCTCATTAACCTTGAGAGTGAATGTAGCTGGTGGCTGCTTGTCAATGTGGCGTGACGGTTTGTTGGATAAAAAAAAGGCCAGTAGAAACATCACCTCAGGAAAAAAATACAAAGATAAGCATGATTTAGTAGATCATCTATCAAAAAATGGGGCATCTTTCCAACTGTCAGGACTTGCTAAATTATAATTTCCTTCAGCCTGTAATGAATCTACTACATGTTTTCTTGTGAAAGTATTTGGAGCACTATTTATCTGTATGTCAGAATAATGTTCACTGAAGTGTTGAGATTTTTTTTTTTAAAAAAAAAACCTTCAATTCGAAGTATAATCATGGGAAAAGCAAACGTCTCAGAATTAACATTACTAAGATTCTGTGATGAGTGAACCCATGTGATCATTTGTATGCCATCAAAACATATGACGAGGCACACCAATGTCTGTGGGTCCTGATTCCAGTGAGTCCTAGTTAGATTCCCCTTATTACTGATTGCTGATTGATAACATATCAACAACAGACAGAAATAATATAGGAAAATTAGTGTGTCCCTAGAGATAGTGGGTTAACTGTGAGGAAAAGAGGATGAAAGAACTCCCCACGTTCCCTGGCAGATTTCCCTTGGGATAAATGGACCAGAAATCAAAGGACTTCTGGCTCCATTTCTGGACCCCAAACTCACATGTAGCAGCCAGTACCTTACAAGTCCTTAACACCAGATCCCAGCTGGAAATGGTTTCCCCATGACCCCTTCGCCAGGAGAACCTTAAGTAAACAAGCCCCACAACCCCCACCAGTGATTCTAATGGAATCTTCTCACCATTTTTGCTTCTCTCCTCAATTCTTCACTTTTCCATGCCTAGTCCTCACTCCTGTGCTTTTCTTAGGAACTTCCTGAAAGTTATCACCATGCACCTCACTTTTCACAGCAAATTCCCACCTCGGGCTGATGGTACAACCTGTTTCTGGGAGTGCCACCATCAAAGCAGCTGCTAGGTTTCCTGTGCGCTCCTCTGAGCCACACAGACTTGATTCTGCCCTCTTCCTTCTCGCCCTGCCCCTCACCCCCATGCCCAAATGCACACAAATGAAGATTGATCGCATCCCTCTTTTCCCAGAGAAGTTTTAACCATTAGGAGGAGAGAAGCCGCTGTGGAAAAATGGAGCAACTGCGAATTCCAAACATCTTTTTCTACCCTAGAAGGCTGAGACCAGTAACTCTCCCTGAGGAAAGAGGGCAGCAGGGCCGCCCCTGCCACGCCAGGACCACACTTCTTTCTTTCTGGGTATGTGGGACACATTTTCCTCATCGCTGCATCTTACATTTCTCTGCACACCGTCTGTCCCTCCAAGGAGCCATTTCCCCCAAACACTTCGGGGGCCCGAAGAAAGGAGAAAAAAATGGGGAAAGGGGCCTCTCTGAATTCCCCCAAGCATAGTATGTAGTTTTCAAAGGAGCCGAACTTTCCAGACTGTCTTCTGTTGGTTTGTTCTCTCCTGGCCCAGTTCCCCTAAAGCCTCCCTGCCCCCAAGCCCACTGCAACCCAAACAAGCGCACCGACCACAGCACCGTAGCCGCCGCCGCCCCAACTGTTGCAGCAGCTGCTGGGGTGGTGGCGGCGGCAGTGGTGCGGGTAAGGTAGGACCCGGACCCAGACGGTCCCCGCCCAGGTGGCTGGGAAGCTCTGGGCGGCCGCCGAGGGGCGCGCGGTGCAGGGGACCCCCTGCAGCAGCCTGGGATGGGAGAGGCGGCGCTCTCAACCTGGACCCCCGCGCAGAGCCAGCCAGCCCTGCCGCCGTAGCGGTGCCGGCAGGGGCTGCCCATGCCCGCTCCATTCTCACCTTTAAGATCAGGTCGGTGTGATGCTGGTCCAGCATGTTGGCTTTCTGGAAGGAGGTGACGATGACCCGGCCGTAGCGCCCAGGGGTCTGCAGGTCCGAGTAGAGCCGGTGCTTGGAACGGTTGACCGGGAAAAGGCTGTTGACGAGGTTGCGCTCGATCTTGGCGAGGCTGTGCTGGGGCGCCAGCAGGTGCTCCACGCTCTCCTCGACCTGGTAGCGGCTGAAGCTGGCGCCGAGCAGGATGGAGATGAGCACGGGCGCCGAAGCGAAGAAGACCGGATGACTGGCAATGAAGTGGCCGAGCCGGGAGAAACACGTCCTCAAGCCCCTGTGCAGAACCTGCCGCAGCATCCTAGAGCAGAGCGGGCGCGGGAGGAGGGCGAGGCGCACGCTCGGCGCGGGCTCGGGCGGCGGCGGCGGCGGCGGCGGCGGTGGTGGCGCCCGCGGCGGCGGCGGCGACGGCGGCGGCGGCGGCGAAGGCGAGACCTAGAGCTCTCCTGGAGCCGCGGCACCACCATCGGGGAGTCCCGCGCCGCGCCTCGGGAGGGTCCCCTCGGGCTAGAGACACGCCCTCCTGCCCGCAGCCGCGCCGGCCTGGAGAGCCCCCCAGCCTGCCAGCCTCCGCGTCGCCCCCACCCCGCCCTACCCCGTGCGCCCTCCCCACCCCCCGCCGCCTCCCGGCCCGAGGGGCTCCGGGCTGCGCCGCCGAGTCCCCGCTCACTGCGGGCGGGGCCCGGAGTAGTCCCCGCGGAGCGTCATGACCCCACTCACCGGACCCCCAAGGCCAACGACCGGGTTGGCGCAGGGAGCGGCGGCGGTGCTATGGCCAGGAGACTCTGCGCGCCAGCTGGGGAACACGAGGACGGAGAATTCCAGGCTACACCCAGTCCCCTCCCCTCCTCTTCCTCCCCTTCTCAGGCCCGGCCCGCCGAGCGGGCCCCTCCTCTTCTCTGCCCTCCTGCGGGGAGACCCGGAGATGAATAAAGAAATGGCCTCGATTTTCCAAACAAAAAGTAAAGAGTTCTCCCGGGGGGCGCCTGGCAGACCGCTCAGAGCCAAGTCTCCCCAGAGGCTGAAGACTGCGTGCGCCCTGGCTCTTGCCAGGCTCAGGTGGTGGCGCGCACTGGCTGGTGCTGAGAGGGGGTGGGGAGCGAAGACGCTCGAACGTGGAAATCACGCCTCCTCCCAAGTAAGAGCCATTTAAAATACTCCCAACACTGCAGCTTTAGCGGGACCACAGGACCCGGGTGTGCGTCTGGGGCACGTCCACCCGAAAGGTGTCCCTGGATAATCTTTCTCTCGCGCCCTCTTTGAGGGTCGTTTTAGAGTGAATTGGGGCTAGACAGTTGTGCCGCGCGCACCCCAACCTCCCCACCCTGTCCCCCAGTAATTAAAGTGCTGATAAAGACCGTCAGGCAGTAGAGCCGCCCTTCACCGGGCTCCAGGTTCTCCACCCTTCCTTCTCTCTGTCGTCACTGGCGAGTCTGGGGGACCTAGTGCGGCGGGCTGGCACGGGCGCCCCAGGGGGCGGAGAGTGTTGGAGAACGGCTGGCCGGGAAGTCAGTAGCATTACCCTCTTTTCTCCCCCACCTGCACCCTCTTCTGCTCCAAAAGCTCGGTTGTGGGCGTGGGCGGCACCTTATTTCAGACCTGGAGAGCTACTAGTCT
Source organism: Heterohyrax brucei (assembly GCA_028571685.1). Lineage (NCBI taxonomy): Eukaryota > Metazoa > Chordata > Mammalia > Hyracoidea > Procaviidae > Heterohyrax > Heterohyrax brucei. The sequence continues at coordinate 30,683,457 of CM053166.1, read as the reverse complement.
CTTAGCGTGCGAGCCGCAGGGGGCGCGGGGGAACCCGGGGGGCGCCAAACGCTTGGCAAAGTTGGGCGTGTGCGTGTGCGCGCCAGCCGGGAGCTCGCAGGCAGCTGGTGTGGTTCCCCTCGCACTCCCCCTCCGGAGAATTCCGCGAGAAGGCGGGCACCGGCTCCGGGCCCAGAAAAGACCTGCGGCGGCGGCAGGAACGGCCACGCACAGGTACAATTTAGCGCGTTTTCTTGCGCGCTCCAAGTCCTAGGGTCGGTTCACTGCAACGCAGACTGAGCTGGATCTCGGAGTCTGGGCCACTGAAGCGCTCTCTCTGGCCAGGGGGGTGAGAACAGGCGCGCGGTGAAGGGTCTCCAGGCTGTGCGCCCAGAGTGCTAGGCCTCCCCACCCCACCCCACCCCCTCCGGGCGCTCCGGCTTGGCCTCTTGGTGCTAAGGGTCGAGCGGGAGGCGGCGGCGGCGGCTGGAGGCGCGGTCTCTGGAGTGTGGCCCGCACTCCTGAGCATGGACCTGCATATTAATCAAAGCTGAAGGAAGACGGAATAGGGAGAAGAGGAGGAGGAGCAGGAGGAGGGAGACAGAGGAGAGAAGAGAGAGAGGGTGGGAAAACGCGACTACGGGAGGCTTTCCCCTAATGCTCCCATCCCAGACTCCCCAATGCCAGTCAGCCCTCCACTTCTCAAACTGAACTTGGGAACTTGCACGTTGGAAACAGGAAGTCGTGGGCTGCGAAATCCTCCTTTTTTGGTTTCTCTCCACCCTTCCGCCATCCCAGACCCTCTTTCCTTTGCATCACTTGTAACTGCTGTGTTGCCCACCCCAGGGGCGCAAACGCCCTGCTCTGCTTGCGCTCCTTGGATCTTCCACCCATTGGTACCCTCGTTCACTTTCTCTACTCGCCCTCGCCATTCTTCATCCCGTTCTCAGTTTCCAAAGACTCCCTTCAACGCCTAGGGCCAGCAGCTTCCAGCCACCCCTACCCCTACCCGAGGATTCCTATCCCCTGGAGGGACACATTGAGAAGGGCTAGAAATTCCCCTGAAACACTCCACTTGAGCACTTCCCCCAGCATCTTCATTTCTGCTAGCGGAGATGCCGCTGTTTCGCAGCGCTTTGCTGATTCACTACGATCTCGGAGGGAAAAGCCTCATTGACTTATGCCCCTGCAAGCGGTGAGGCGAGCGAGAGTGCCTGCGAGGGCACACGCTTTGGGAAACCACCCACCAGTGCACAGCTGAGGTGCTCAACAGCAGGGTGGATGCCCTGAGTGGCTGTCAGCCAGGGCAGATGGAAAGGGCAGGGGTGGGGGGTGGCGGTGGGAAATACTGTGAACCCAGCTCTTTGCGACTGAGCTGGCAGCAGCCGGTGGGTGAGCATCTCTAAGGAGACCTGAAGTCATTCTCAGCGCGATCAAACAAAGATATTTCATGTATCCTGGTGCCAGCTCAGGGACAGGAGAATGAGACAAGAAGGGAAACTTACCGACAGGTCTCCTCGGGAGCCTTCAACGTTTTGTGGAAGTTCTTTTTATTTTGATGTCTTTGTCCCTTCAAATAGTTCCCTCCCAAACTTCGTTTGCTCTCCTGTCACTCTAAGATTTCTGGCCTTTTAATGTAAGCCTGCTTTCAGGCTAAATGTGCAGGTGGAAGCTCTGTGGACCGTCTCAATGCCTGGGCCAAGTCTTAGAGCCCGAGAAACTCAGCATTGCTCAGATGGCAGGGCCTTTGAGGCTGAGACATTGGCTCCTTTTCCTTTCAACTCCATTCCTAACTACCTGGATGCATAACTTGGGGAACTTCCACCCTACTTTAATTCAAAAACAGAACCACCTGAGAGTAGATCTTCAAGCTCCTTTTTACTGTGAGTGTTCCAGTTAGTACTGCCTAAATTGAGTTAGAGCAAGAGAAGGGTAGAGCTGGAAGGGTGTTACTTTCTCCTGATTTTTCTTCTCTTCAATTCAGATGCTCAGGAGACCACTACCACCCAAAAGACTTGGGTTTGCATTTAGTACAATGACCTTGGGAATGGAGCTACCAGTACTTCATGAATTATTACTTTTCCTGATTAAAAATGTTGTTATTGTTAGGTGCCATCCAGTCAGTTCTGACTCATTGTGACCCTGCGTGCAACAGAATGAAACACTGTCCCATCTTGGGCCACTTCCACAATCGTTTTCATGCTTAAGCACATTGTTGTGGCCACTGTGTCAGTCCATCTTGTCGAGGATTTTCCTCTTTTTTGCTGACCCTCCACTCTACCAAGCATGATGTCCTGCTCCAGAGGCTGATCCTTCCTGACAATATGTCCAAAGTATGTAAGATGCAGTCTTGCCATCTTTGCTTCCAGGGAGCATTCTGATGATTATTCTTCCAGAACAGGTCTGTTTGTTCTTTTGGCAGTCCATAGTACATTCAATATTCTTCTCCAATACCACAATTCAAAGACATCAATTCTGTCTTTTTTGTTCATTGTCCAGCTTTTGCATACATATGATGCAACTGAGAATACCATGACTTGGGTCAGGCATACTTTAGTCTTCAAGGTGACATCTTTACTTTTCAATATCCTTTGTGGCAGATTTTCCCAATGCACTGCGTCTTTTGATTTCTTGACTGCCGCTTCTGTGGACATTGATTGTGGAACCAAGTAAAATGAAATCCTTGACAACCTCAATCATTTCTCCATTTATGACGATGTTGCTTAAATGTTGCTTATCGGTCCAGTTGTGAGGATTTTTGTTTTCTTGATGTCGACATGCAACCGATACTAAAGGCTGTGGTCCTTGATCTTCATCAGTGTTTCAAATCTTCTTCACTTCCAGCAAGTAAGGTAGTTTTGTATGCATAATGCATCAGTCTTCCTCCAATCTTGACACCTCATTCTTCTTCATATAATCCATCTTCTTGGATTATTTGCTCATCATATAGATTGAAAAGGTATGGTGAAAGGATACACCCCTGACACCTTTCCTGACTTTAAACCATGCAGGGTCCCCTGATTTTGTTTGCACAACTGCCTCTTGATCCGTATACAGATTTCTTAAGAGCACAAGTAAGCATTCTTGAATTCCCATTCTCTGCTATGTTAGCCATAATTTGCTATGATCCACAGAGTCAAATGCCTTTGCATAGTCAATGAAACACAGGTAAACATCTTTCTCATTAAAAATAATACACATTAATTATAGGCAGTTTAGAAAATTTGTAGTTAAAGAGAAAACAAAAAGACTCCTGTTTCCCTACCATCTTTCAAAGGTAACCTTTTTCACAATTTATTGTACACCTAGACAAAATAATACAGAGGTCAAACTTGTTGCTGTTGAGTCAATTCTAACTCACAGCAACCCTACAGGACAGAGTAGAACTGTTCCCATAGAGTTTCCAAGGACTGCCTGGTAAATTTGAGCTGCTGACGTATTGGTTAGTAGTGGTAGCACTTAACTACTACACCACCATGATTTCCCATATAGAGGTTAAGACAATATAAAGGTTTAATAGCCACTGAGTTGTGTACTTGCTTCATTACTTACCATAACGTTAGATTAGTAACTTAAATCACCTAAGTTAGATGATACATTAGATGAATAACTTGTCCTTTTTATGTCACAATGTCCTCATCTGGAAATTGGGAGTAATAATCATATACTTCATCAGGCTGCTAGGAGGGTGAAATAAGTTAAAACACAAAAAGCACTTGAAATAATGCCTGGAATATCAACAAATACTCGATTAATGGTATTTGTTACAATTCTAGTCTCTTCTATATATTTTTGTAAGTGAAAGAAAATCAGTCACTGACATCTGGGAGCTAGCCTGATAGCATCAGCTGAGCCTTAGTGTTGCTAGGAGCTGGCCTTGCACTCACAACTAGGCTTTGGTGTTCTCCTGTTGAACATAAACTATCTCCCAAAACACCAACGTCAGATGTGGTCATTCTGATAATGATGGATCAAGGCAAAATCAAGACTGTTCCATAATCTGAACCCAGAGAAAACATGACCATTGTCCAACTACAAAAATGAGCAAACCTATGTCTGTCCTGATTAAAGAGTTGCTGCTGTTTTCTTTTTTAAACCAGTTACAGCTTTAGCCTCGGTCTAGTCTTCTTTCCCCCTAGCTAAAGATTTAAGACACCCAAAACGTAAAACTACCCCAGTTTCTGACAGCATCCAGTCCAGAGCAAAGTCCCATTTCCTTGTGCCCTCCCCCAAATCATTTAACACAAGGCCAAATCCTGTAATAAGCCCTTTCTAACACCCCCTTACTGAGATGCTCCCACAGTTCTCTGTGGTGTGTACTGTCTCTTGCTGCAAGGACAAATAAACCCAACTTGCTCAACTCTTGGTGTCTGTGTGTCTGTGTTCACCATACCACCTGGGATTTAGGTAGCCAGGTCCAAACCTTTAGTTTGATTTTGTTCTCCTACAGAAAGCATAGCCTTACCTTTCAAAAATCCTTTCATTATTCAAGGCCCTCTTAAAATCCCAGCTTATGTATGTAAGAAACCTTTTCTGACTGCCGCAACCAACAATAATTAACTTGATAGAGCAATTTATTTAGTTCTTTCAGTGAGCAAGTTCCCACTATGGTAGATAGGTAAGAGAAACTGAAAAAGAGGTTACCAGCTCTCAAGAATTTTGCAGTCTTAAGAGAATTGAATAGATAAATATGTATATTAAAAAATCCCACCCACAGCAACCATACAGGACAGAATAAAACTGTCCTATATGGTCTCCAAGGAGTGGCTGGTGGATTTGAACTGCTGACCCTTTTGATTAGCAGCCATAGCCCTTAGCCACTTGGCAACCAGGGTTCCAAATAAATATACAGAGGATTAAAATATAAAGTCAAGTAAGTCCAATATTGAGGAAGTGTTTAGTGCTCATAAAAGGCACAGACATTGGACAGGAATGGATTGGACTTGGCAATGCAGAGTGACCATATATTGGAAGCACTTTATGGTTCTATACATCTATAGGATATCATCTTGCTGACCTCTGGCTGGAGGAAGGGGAGTGGACGGACAGGAGGGGAAAGGAGACTGTTGGGAGGATGAGACATGTATGGAGCAGAGAGGAATAGTGTACTGTCACTGGACAGGGAGAGCAGTGGAAGCTGCATAGGGGGGGCATGTAAATTTATATGTGAATGTATATTTTCACTCAGTTATGTTAAATAAAAATTAAAAAAAAGGCACAGACAATATCTCATTGATTTCTAACTTTAGAATACCTTAATTTCCTAAAGGCCAAGAACCTTACCTTGCACTTTAGATCCCACGTTTAGACTCTCAATGTGAGGACTAGGCACACAGCAGACTTGAATAAACACACATTGTTGGCTTGTTAGAGTAAAATGAATAGATCACTCAAGGAAGATGAAGATGTTTCCACATTCAAACAGATTATTTTTAAAGTTAGTTTTTTGTAACTAGTGATCAGTGATGAAAAAAATAAAAGATGCCAACAATTTTGAATTTACGTATTCAAAATTTGTCAATCCACATGAAAAATTTGGGCTATAAATGATGTGGGTGGGGAGCTGATTTAAGAAAATCTCTTCAGAAAGCATGATTGCATTTTAACATGTAAATAGATGTTTTTAATCATAAATGAGCTTTTCATTAAACTAGGCTGGATGGATCACCAGTTTAAATACATTTTACAAGGAGTATCTTGGGTCACTTGGAACAATTGAAAACATTAAAATTATATTTATATATTTTAAAACAGTCGATGGATTAAGTTGATAGGTAGGAAATCGGACTTCAGCACATACCAGTCTTGTGGCTGGGCTAGCTGATGTCTCTTTCCTTCCTTTCTCGTCCCTTGGCATGCTCCTAACAGTTTGAGTTGAGGATGATCACTCCTTATTCTGGGGGTACCTGAATAGCTTCACTCTGTTGATAGAAAACAGGCTTCGATCCAGGTTTTTCACTAAGTAAAATGGCTTTTTTTCAAAGTTTAGGTACAGTTTTCATTTTCAGCACCAGGGATAGCTCATTTAAACCTAACAACTGCAGCCCCCATTTCAGTCTTCATCACTTAGAGAAATTTTAGAGTGAAAGAGGCCTTTGAACTAATTTTATCCAGGAGTTGATCATCTTTTTCTAAGCCAGGCCAATTAAAGTTAAAATAAATTTAAGCTGTTGGACCACTAACCCAACATGATCATATTTAAAAGCCTGTCCAATACTTTTGTATCGCTGTGAAGTGTTTGTAAGGGGAGATTTAAAGGGAAATGATAGAACTAACTCTAAAATACAGTCTGTAACATTTTGGGGGTAATTGTACTGAAACTTACTAGAATGATAGAAAATGGGGGAAAAGAACATTTTAATGCATTTTATCTGTCAAGTTTGGTCCTAGGTGCTCAGCCTAGGTAATTTGCAAAACTACTCTGTGGCTATTAAGTATTATCAACCCCATTTTAAATAGAGGAAACTGAAGATTAAAAAGTTAAATGACTTGTCCAGGTTACACTGTAATGGAAGTATACATACAACCCAGGACTATGGTAATAAAACCCATGTTTTTCTGTTCATGCCTTCTGCCTCTTAAGCAGAAAATTACTTGATTTCTGACTAGATATTATAACATATCAAAAATATCTTAATTGGATGATATGATATGCCATGGATATTATAAGCAATTTAATGCTATTTCAGTATTTTTTGTTCTTTTAATAGTGTTGTAAAGTGAAAATATTGTGCCCTCTCCATTCATCAGTTTTTCAGTGCTCGAATTCATTTCTGATGTTTTTGTATTCCTTAGTGAAGTTCTGCGGACCAACAAAAAAATTATTGTGGAAAAGTGTTTACTGATCTAATCCAGCCCACTCTTTTTGCAGATGGCAAAATTTCTGCAGTCCTTGTCTGGATTCTACCAGGAAAAATCTCTCAAAATATTAAAACCGAAAACTGTAGAATGTTCCAAAATACATAGCAGAAAAAGCAACCAAGTAGAGTCTGACCTTATTCATGTTGGAATTCTTCATTTTAAGTGGTTCCTGAACAGTCAGTTTATTGCTAATGGAAAGCTTCTTGAATTCCTTTCCTATACCACGTAAAATGAAAAAGGAAAGAACAACAACAAAAGGACCATTATAATCACCAGATCCATTGTCTTATATATGAAACATTGGGGACAGAAGAAAGCAGGGGGTTTCCTGATACAACTTTTAGCTTCGGGGCAGTCTTTCTTTGATGTTTATGTATTTGATCCTTTAAAAAACGTACTCCAGAGCATAACCTAAGAACAAAGCACTTCATCCCTTCTATTATTAGAACTGTGTACTTCTTGCTTTGACTTTTTAAAATGACAGAGCTACAAGGCATTCTGTTCCCCATGGCTGATCGTTTCCTTCTAGTGAATGGCATTATGTTGGTGAATTAATTAATAGTAAAGATCTTATTTACATATTCACAAATATTAGAATTGTAGAAAAGTTACATCAGGAGGCAGCTCCTAGGAGAGGCTAAGTTAGGGAGGAAAAAAATCAAAGATGCATTTTCCAGATGAAACACAGGACTTGGCATTTCTAGGGCTGCTTTGCTTCCACCTGAAGGCATCTTCTGAATATTGTAAAGGGGATTAGTCAAGATACAGAAAAATCTGTTCTTCCATGGGTTGAAAAGTTTAGCCTCAGGTGAATGCTATTACTTCCTGTAGTGCACCAAGTGCAGAAACTAGTTTGGGTACTGGCCTAGCCATCAGCTACAGTCCTCCATTTAACTCTGTCTCCTCAATGTATCCTCAGATTTCTATCCATAACATAAGAATAATAAAGATGATGAGGCTGCATCTCCCTGCTCAGGAGGTTTTCAGATGTAAAGTGTGATGACAAATGCAAGGTGCTTTGAAACAGCCATGTACATTGGGCCTACTGGTTGGCCTAGTGTTACTGTAACAAAATACTGCAGACTGTTGGCTCATAAGAATGTAAGTTTATTATCTCACAGTTCTACCATCTTAGAGTCCAGGATCAAGGTGTCAGCTGTGTTGATTCCTTCTCAGGCTTTGTGGAAGAATCTGTTCCAAGCCTTTCTCCTAGCTTATGGTTACTCCAGACATTCTTTGGTTTACAGGTGCAACATCACATGATGTCCTTCCTCTGTCACTGTGTGTGTCTTCTTTCATAAGGATACAAGTCATATAGGATAAGAACTCAACCTACTCCCGTATGACCTCATGTTAACCTAACTGATAACGTTATCAAAGACCCTACTTTGAAACAGGGTCACATTCATAGGCACAAGGCTCAGGGCTTTGACATAGCTTTCTGAGAGATATAATTCAGTCCATAGCAAGGTCCAAGGCACTTTGCTAAGCGTGGATCATGAAAGCAGTGTCAAGATTTTGCCTAAAGAATGTCTATAGTCCGGGTGAGTGAGACCAACAAGTGAAACAATGTGGCAAGGGCTTTGGTGTGCTATGGGATCAGTGGGGAACCTCTAATCCAACTTGGGTAGTATAGAAAGAGGCTCTAGTTCATTAGGCTAAATGCATAAGGTGGAGATTCATGTGGATTAATAAATGTCCTTGCTGTCAAGGGAATTCAGTTATTAGTCATTTTTATATCTTAGGACCAATTGCTTAAGTGAGACAATTTCCTTTGGACAAGGAAATCAGAAAAAAATGAGGAGGAAGAGGAAAATGGAGAAGGAGGAAAAGGTGGAGACTGAAATGAGTAGCTTACATGGATAAGATTTCCCTGGAGGCTTCCACTGTTTTGTTCATCTCAGTTCTCTCCTTTCTGATGACCCTCTAAAATCCATTCTGAAGGTGATCAAAGACCATATCCTCTATTTATAAGGCTCCCATTCCCTAGTGGTAGCTTACACTTCTGTCAGGATGAACACACAGACACACGTTCATGCACACACATTAAATTACACAGTAATCACATTGGAGAAAATCAGCCTCAATAGTTTACAGTATTAAACACTCATTCTTTTCTTGACATGCATATGGCAGCACTGTAAATATGAGATTAGTGATATATTTTTAGTCTTTTAGAAACTAAAATTTCTTAAAAAGTACCCCCCCAAAATTGCCATTCTAAAGACATTTGCATTGAAGCAGTCAGTCATCACTGTGGTTAAGAGCATTAATTTGGCTTAGGTTCAGCTGCTGGTTGTTTCACTTATTACCTCTGTGTTCTTGGACAAGGCATCTAATGCCTGTGTGGCAGGTGTACTTCTATGTGGTGACTCCCTTTCTTCCAGGGGTAGCCATGTGAAACAGTTTTGACCAATTATATCTAAGCAGATATCTGCAGAGATTTTCTGAGAACACTCTTCCACATAAGTGTGGCCAGCAGTGGCCATCAATGTCCTTTCCACCCTTCCCCTTCTCCCTGCTGTAGATGTAGAGACAGTGGCTGGAGCTGCTGTGGTCGTAATGGAACCATGAAGGAAAAGACTAGAGAGCTATGGAGGCATTGGTCTTAGCACTGCTGAACCATACCACCAGTTCTGGCAGTTCTGGATATGGGAGAAAAATAACTTTCGTTGGTTTCGGGGATTGTAGTCAAATTTTCTGTTACCTGCAGTACAATGCAGTCCTGGCTGGTAATTTCTTTATGCCTCATTTTTCTCATCTGAAAAAGGTTATTATAATAGCAACTGTCATTTAAAATATATTTACATGACCACTACAGTGCTGACCCATGTTGTTGTTGTTGTTTTTAGGTGCCATCGAGTCAGTTCTGACTCATAGCTACCCTACGAACAACAGAATGAAACACTGTCCGTTCTTGGCCCGTGTCCACAATTGTTCTCATGCTTAAACCCATTGTTGCAGCCATTGTGTCAGTCCACCTTATCGAGGGTCTTCCTCTGTTTTGCTGACCCTCCACTCTACCAAACATGGTGTTCTCCAGGGACTGATCTTTCCTGACAACATGTCCAAAGTATGTAAGATGCAATCTTGCCTTCTTTGCTTCCAAGGATCACTCTGGTTGTACTTCTTCCAGAACAGATCTGTTGGTTCTTTTGGCAGTCCATGGTACATTCAACATTCTACTCCAACAGCACAATTCAAAGGCATCAATTCTTCTTATGTCTTCTTTGTTCATTGGCTAGCTTCCGCATGCATATGATGCAATTGAAAATACCATGACTTGGGTCAGGCGCATTTTAGTCTTCAAGGTGACAGCCTTACTTTAGAATACTTTAAAAAGAGGTCCTTTGCAGCAGATTTTCCCAATGCAAATGTTGTCTACCGGTCCAGTTGTAAGGATTTTTGCTTTCCTGATGTTGAGGTGTAATCCATACTGAAGGCTGTGGTCCTTGATCTTCATCAGTAAGTATTTCAAATCTTCTTCATTTCCAGCAAGTAAGGTGGTGTCGTTTGCGTATTGCAGGTTGTTAATGAGTTGTCCTCCAATCCTGATGCCTTGTTCTTCTTCGTATAATCCAGCCTTTTGGATAATTTGCTCAGCATACAAATTGAAAAGGTATGGTGAAAGGATACAACCCTAATGCACACCTTTCCTGACTTTAAACCATGCAGTGTCCCCTCATTCTGTTTGCACGACTGCCTCTTAATCCACATACAGATTCCTTAAGAACAGAATTAGGTGTTCTGGAATTCCCATTCTCTGCAACGTTAGCCATAGTTTAGTATGATCCACACAGTCGAATGCTTTTGTGTAGTCAATGAAACAGAAGTAAACATCTTTCTGATATTCTTTGCTTTCAGCCAAGATCCATCTGATGTCAGCAATGATATCCCTGGTTCCACATCCTCTTCTGAATCCAGCTTGACTTTCTGTCAGTTCCTTGTTAATATACTGTTGTAGTCGCTTTTGAATGATCTTGAGCAAAATTTTACTTGCATATGACATCAACGATATTGTTCAGTAATTTCCACGTTCAGTTGGATCACCTTTCTTTGGAATGGGCATAAATATGGATCTCTTCCAGTCAGTTGACCAGGTAGCTGTCCTCCAAATTTCTTGGCATAGATGAGTGAGCACTTCCAGCACTGTATCTGTTTGTTGAAATATCTCAATTGATATTACATAAATTCCTGGAGCCTTGTTTTTTGCCAAAGCCTTCAATGCAGCTTTGACTTCTTCCTTTGGTACCATTGGTTTCTCATCACATGCTACCTCTTCAAATGGCAGAACATCGACCAGTTCTTTCTGGTAGAATAACTCTGTGTATTCCGTCCATCTTGTTTTGATGCTTCCTGAGTCGTTTAATAATTTCTCTGTAGGATCCTTCACCATTGCAACTTGAGGCTTGAATTTTTTCTTCAGTTCTTTCAGCTTGAGAAATGCAGAATATGTTCTCCCTTTCTGGTTTTCCATTTCCAGCTCTTTGTACATGTCATTATAATACTTTTGTCTTCTCAAGCTGTTTTTTGAAATCTTCTGTTTAGCTCTTTTACTTCGGCATTCCTTCCCTTTGCTTTAGCTGCTCGACATTCAAGAGCAAGTTTCAGAGTCTCTTCTGACATCCAGTTTGATCTTTTCTTTCTTTCCTGTCTTTTTAATGACCTCTTGCTCTCTTCATGGATAATGTCTTTGATGTCATTCCACAGTTCGTCTGGTCTCTGGTCATTAGTGATTAGCACATCAAATCTGTCTTTAAGATGGTCTTTAAACTCAGGAGGGATATACTCGAGGTCATACTTTGGGTCTCTTGGACTTGTTCTAATTTTCTTCAGCTTCAGTTTGAATTTGCATATGAGCAATTGATGATCTGTGCCACAGTCAGCACCTGGTCTTGTGGCTGCTGATATGGAGCTTTTCTATCGTCTTTTTCCACAGATGTAGTCAATTTCGTTCCTATGTATTCCATCTGGTGAGGTCCATGTGACCCATAGTAAGTACTTAAAAAAATCTTTGTATCTGGAAAATTCAAACATACTGAAAAGTAGAGAGAATTGTAAAATGAATCCTCAGGTATCTACCACCTTGTTTCAAAAGTATCATTGTTCACTCATCAATTTTTAATTTTGGGAATAGGGTGGGGCTAGCAGATTTTGGAGCAAATGTCAAACATTGTATTATTTCATACATGAACATATAGTATAAATTTAATAAATAGTAGTTACTTTTAATAAATGATAGTATCATGGTATATTGAAGGATGTATTATCATAATGGACATTATGATTATTTTGGGGACTGTTCCATTATAAAGATGTGAAAGATGTATATATGAAGAGGGCACCACTAGAAGAAAAGGGATGAGAACTTGAGAAAATGTGGCTTGAGGTCATCTACAAACTGAAATAGTCTACATTAGTTGGCCTTATTTCCATTTACCACAGATGTCAGGAGTTGGAAGTATATTTTAAATATCTCAGTCTTAGTCTCTATTTGTGTATCTGTAGCTGACATTTTGATTTCATCTTATTCCTGTAATTTTCCCCTAGTTTTTTTTTGCACCGTTTTTATCTGTTTTGTTTTTATTTTTAATTGAGATGTAAGCTAAATATCCTAAACTTTATTAAACCTTTAGCTATGAGGCAGATTCTGATTCATGGTGACCCCATGTGTTGTATAGCAGAACTGCTGCATAGGATTTTCCTGGTTGTAATCTTTATAGGAAGTTGCATATAATCAGGAATGATGGCTCTCAAAGAAGAAGTCCAAGCAGCACTGAAGGTATTGGTGAAAAACAAGGCTCCAGGAATTGATGGAGTACCTGTTGAGATGTTTCAACAAATGGATGTAGCACTGGAAGTGCTCAGTTGTTTATGCCCAAAAATTTGGAAGACAGCCACCTGGCCAACTGACTGGACGAGATCCATATTTATGCTTATGATGGTTAGGATTGTGTGTCAACTTAGCTGGGCCACGATTCTCAGTGTTTATATGTGATAACTCCTATAGTTGCATCACTTGTGAGTAGCCAATCAGTTTAAAGGGCTTGTCCTTGGAGGTGTGGCCTGCATCCATACGTAAGCAGACGTTTCAGATTTTGGCTTGCTCTGGATCTTTCAGCTGCCTCCTGTTCATCTGACCTCCAGCTCTTGGGACTTGAGCTGTCGGCTTATCTTCAGATCTTGGAATTTATTGATCTTTGTAGCCTGAGAGCAGGAGTCCAGTTCTCCCACCTGCTGATTTGAGTTCTCCAGCCCCTGTGACTGTGTGAGTCGAATGTGGCCTCCGTCCTGATCCTCAGACTCCAGACGTTCCAGCCTCTGCAATCATGTGAGCTGTTTCCTTGATCTAAATCTCTCTATGTATGTACTTATAAACTTTACTGGTTTTGCTTTCTAGAGAACCCAGCCTAAGACAATGACTATTACAAAGAAAGGCGATCTAACCAAATACAGAAATTATAAAATGATATTAGTATCACATGAAAGTAAAATTTTGCTAAAGATCATTCAAAAGCAGCTTCAGTAGTATATCTACAGTGAACTGCCAGAAATTCAAGCCAGATTCAGAAGAGGATGTGAAACAAGTGATATCGTTGCTGACATCATGTAGATCCTGGCTGAAAGGAGAGAATACCAGAAAGACGTTTACTTGTGTTGTATTGACTGTGCAAAGGCATTAGACTATGTGGATCATAACAAATTATGGATAACAATGCAAACAATAGGAATTCCAAAAACACTTAGTTGTGTTCATGAGGACCCTGTACATAGATCAAGAGGCAGTTGTTCAAACAAAACGGGGGGATAATGCATGGTTTAAAGTCAGGAAATATGTGAGTCATGGTTGTATCTTTTCAGCATACCTGTTCAGTCTGTGTGCTGAGCAAATAGTCTGAGAAGTTGGACTATATGAAGAAGAACAAGGCATTAGAATTGGAGGAAGACCAACTAACAACCCACAATACACAGATAACATAACCTTGCTTGCTTGAAAGTGAAGAGGACTTGAAACACTTACTAACAAAGATCGAAGACTACAGCCTTCAGTATGGTTTACACCTCAACATAAAGAAAACAAAAATTTTCACAACTGGACCATTAAGCAGTATTATGATAAACAGAGAAAAGTTTGAAGTTGTCAAGGTTTCATTTTACTTTGATCCATAATCAACAGCCATGGAAGCAGCAGTTGAGAAATCAAAAGACTCATCATATTGGGGAATTCTGCTGCAAGAGACCTCTTTCAGGTGTTGAAAAGCAAAGATGTCATCTTGAAGGCAAAGATGCTTCTGATTGAAGCCATGGTGTTTTTAACTGCTTCATGTGCATGAGAAAGCTGGACAATGAATAAGGAAGACCAAAGAAGAATTGATGTTTTTGAATTATGGTGTTGACAAAGAATATTGAATATACCCTGGGCTACCAGAAGAGCAAACAAATCTGTCTTGGGAGAAGTACAACCAGAATGTTCCTTAGAAGCACAGATGGGGAGAGTACATCTTGCATACTTTGGCCATGTTATAAGGAGGGAATAGACCCTGGAGAAGGACATCATTCTTGGTAGAGTCAGCGAAAAAGAGGAAGACCCTCCGTGAGATGGATCGACGCAGTGGCTGGAACAGTGGCCTTGAGCATAATGATGATTGTGAGGATGGTGCAGGACCAGGCAGTGTTTCATTCTGTTGTACACAGAGTGACTATGAGATGGAACCAACATGAGCGCACTTAGCAACAACAACAATAATTACAGAAGTGGTTCTCTAAGCCTTTCTTCCAAAGAGCTGCTGGGTGGGTTTGATCCACCAACGTTTAGGTTAGTAATTGAGGATAGACCATTTGTACCCCCGTCCCGGGAACTGTCTTCACTATGTAATTTCAGAACATTTTCATCACCTCAAAAAGAAATCCTGTACCCATTAGTGATCACCCCTGCCCCATTCTTCCCTACTTTCAGCTCCTGGTACCATGAATCCACTTTCTGTTTCTATGGATTTGCCTGTTCTGGAAATTTCCTATAAGTTGAGTCATACAATATGTGGTCTGGCTTCTTTCACTTAGCACAGTGTTTTCAAGACTCACTCATGTTGTAGAGTGTATTGTTTCTTCATTTGTTTTTGTGTCCAAATAGTATTATGTTATATGTATATATCACATTTTGCTTACCCTTTCTCTAGTTGATGGACATCAGGATTGTTTCCACCTTTTGACTATTAAATGAATCATGTTGTTATATACATCATGTACAGGTTTTTGTGTGGGAATGTGTTTTCATTTCTCTTGGATGTATGCTTAGGAGTGGAATTGCTGGGCTATGTGGTAAGTATATGTTTTAACATTTCGAGGAACAGCCAGACTGTTTTCTAGAGTGGCTGCATTAATTTACATTCCCACTGGCAATGTTTTTTGTTTTATTTTTAGAACTGTCCCCTAGGGTTTCCAAAGAGTGCCTGGTGGATTTGAACTGCCATCCTTTGGTTAGCAGCCATAGCACTTAACCACTATGTGACCAGGGCTTCCTCATAGTATCTAGCTACTTTTTTTCCCTATCTGATATTATACGTTAGTTCACAAAACCTTTGCAGTGTCTTCTTGATTTGTCTTTTTTTAATTCTCCGTAGTGAAAGACTCTCCTCTTTTTTTTTTTTTTAACATCTTAGAATCTTACATGGAAATCTCCATGATATCCTAGTAAGAATCAGTGAGATTGTCTAGAAAATGTACTAGATTAATCTTTTGCTTAGATAGATGTGGGAGGTTTTTTGTTTGTGAATCCTAAGTTATATATAGGCTGCAACATTCACATCTTGTGACAGAGCAAACCTTCCATAGAATCTCCAAATTTGAAAGATTCTTTTAGGCCATGTACAATCAAAGACCACACACGATACTCTCACAATTCATACTCAGAAGGGGAAGGAAAGGATACGGAGACTAAAAGGAGGTGAAAGACTCAGAGTTGGGAGAAAAATACTAGGTACGTTATGTCATTGTGGCCTTTTCACGACACTTTCCGAGTCACCTCTTTTTAGCCTCGCCATCCTTTCTTTTCCCTTCTGAGTATAAATTGTGAGAGCGTCATAGCCAAGCCAAGTGCCATTGAGTCGGATCGCGTCATAGTGGTCCCCATATACCATTTTTGATTTTCTGGCTATTACGGCAGCTGAAAACCCTAGTGGCGTAGTGGTTAAGTGATACAGCTGCTAACCAGAAGATTGGCAGTTCAAATCAGATGCTCCCTGGAAACTCTATGGGGGCAGTTCTGCTCTGTCTGTAGGGTCGCTGTGAGTTGGAATTGACTCCACAGCAGTGCGTTTGTTTTTATGGGTGATGGTAGCCAGAGGGCCAGTGCTTGAGTTACAATAGCATGTCTGGTTTGTACCCACTTGGAAAGTTGATTTACTCGTTCCTCTTCCTTTAACTCAAACTCATCTCCCCAATTTACTCTTTCCAGTTCCACCCTATATCTACCCTTGCAGTCCCTACCACTCTGATCAATGGGTGGTGAGGATGATTAGGGAAAGGGAAAAAGGAGAAAATGGGCACATGTATGTTTATGACCCTTCCTCTACTTTGTCGCCTCCTTGTTTATTGTCAGTTTGGTAGGCACACTGTTAAGAGCCCTGCAGGTACAGTGGTTAAGTGCTCAGCTGCTTAGTGAAAGGTTGGTGGTTCAAATCCACCGAGTGGCTCCAAGGGAGAAATAATACCTGACAACCCGCTCCCATCATGATTACAACCTAGAAAATGCTATGCAGCAGTTCACCTCTGTCACATGGGGTCACTATGAGTTGAGACTGACTCAGAAGCACCTAACAACAGTAAAGCATGCTATTTAGTTTGCACTCTTGAAGTGATTTGAGTTTGGTCTATGTAAAGCAGTAATGTCACCTAAACCATGTAATGAACTCACCTGTAGAACAATAAAGGTGAAAGAAGGTGGTGACAAAACCCAGAGGAAGAACATTTAACTAACATTATTAAGTGATACTTCCTTAGTGAAACATTCCCTCCACTGTACTATTTCATTATTAATAATCCTTGGGAGCTTAAAGAAAAGAAAGACCTTTTTATTTCTCTGGCTTGGTCTCTTGGTACTCATAAAGGAATCTAGGCTATACTTTATGATGCCAAGAACCACCGGTCAATTCAGTCGATTCCGTAATAGAACAACAATGAACCACATTATTTGGCAAGATGCAGACAAAACAGTTAATTGTCTGCCTGAAACGTTCACATGTGAACCAGTTATTTTGACATCATATGGGCACAATCCAAGTCAATATTTAAACCGTAATTTTAAAAATCATTAATTGGTACCACATTTGCTGATTATCTCATATATACAGGAATATTTCTCATTTAACAGATGGTTTTGCATCCATCTCATCTTAGAAACTAGTAAACACAGATTTTCTAACAGTAGAAAAGGAAATAAATACATAAGAAGGGGCCAGAGGCAGAAGGCAACATAAAGAAAGTGCCTCTGAAATCCGAGGCGGTGGCAGTCCTTCAGTGATGGTAAGAGTGTCTGTGGAGGAAATAGCGCTTGGGAATTCAACCATGGGAGGCTGCAGTTACTAATCTGATAAGAGAACATTAGTTCCACAGAGACACAGCAGTCTCTGGGAGCTCTGGCAAACGTCATCTTTGATTGGGTACTTGGGTGAAGATAGGGCAAAGTGGAAAGGCTGATCCAGTTTTTCATAAATGTTCTGTCAACCAGACACTAGGAACATAGCATCCCATTTTTTTCACTTAATGTTCTTTTGATGCTCCATCTCCACATTTCAAAGGACTGGCACTAAAATTAAGATTTTGGATCCAAGAGAAATTTAAACTTTGGTGAAGTGCTTCCATTTTTTTTTTTTTGAGTGCTTTAGGTTTCCTTAGACTTGAAGATGATAATGTGATAATATTCACACTTCGGGTATTTCCTTTTTTTTCCATGCAGCTTGAATATTTGTCAGAAGACCCGTGGGCATTTTTTTTTAAAAAAAACTTTTTATGAAATGACTCTCTCCCACAAAAGGAATTTTTCCCAAACACCTTCATATTCTTAACCTAAAAAACGTCCTGTCGAGAGTTTCCTTCTACTATCCTTAGTTGTCTAGCTTACCTGCCACAACCCTTTCTCCAGCCAGCACTAGGTCCATCTGTACCTCATTCTCACTTTTATGTGGCTTTGTCTTTGGATTTTGGAGAGTCACTTGCCTACCATTTATTTACCTTCTGGAAGAAAGAGAACTGAGGTCGTTCTTCCAGATACTGTAAATGTCTAGATTAGAACCATCGTGTCTGAGTTGTCATCCCTTGCTGCCTGTGATGACTTGTGTTTTGTGACACTGCCCCTTTCTTGAGAACATCATTAGCAATGCCCTGGTAGACTGTAGAATTTTTGTGAGTAGTGCTGCTAGATATTTGAATCACTGGTAAGCTGGAATTTGAAGGCATATTGCTCTTTTTTCCTGTGATAAAGCCCTCGTTTCTTGCTCTGCTTCATTTGATAGCTTCTTCAGAAGGTGCTCCTAATTTTTGATAATTTTGTTGCAAAGCTTTTAGTAAGAAAATGTCAGTTGGGAGGATGGGACATGTATGGAGCAAAGAGGAAGAGTGTGCTGTCACCGGGCAGGGAGAGCAGTGGGAGCTGCATACAGATGGGCATGCAAATTTATATGAGAATGTACATTTTCATTCAATCATAATTAAAAAAAAAGTCAGATGCTACTTCTGCATGATTCAGAAACAGTTGGAGGACTGAATCCAGTCACCAGTCCATTTTGTGGAGAAAATCATTAGGCCAACCTTCTCTTTGCTAGCCCTTCGCTAAAGTTTGTATATGTTTACACATACATATTTCATAATTAGATGTCTCTCTTACATGTTCGTATACAAACAAAATGGAGTTTCCTACTTACCCAGTGGAAGTTACTGAAGTAAACCTGGCTGTCTCTCTATGCAAATTAGTGACCAAATACTCATCGAAAGCCCACTTTAGGCATCATTAGGGAAACAGAAGGAGGCAAAAGTCCAAATTCCTGTTCTCAAGGGGTAAAAAATCTTGATGGGGAGATAAGATTCTTCTTTCAACAAATATATATTGACCACGTAATATGTGCCATATCCAATTTGGGAACCAATCTGTATGATAAATAAGATGGCACACCTATCTCAAGAAGGTCACACTTTCCTGGGGGTTGTAGAGAAGTTGACAGATGGTGGCAGAAGTGTGATAAGGACTTTACTAGAGGGAAGCAAAGGGCGTTGTAAGGGTTGATATTAAAGATATCTAACGCAGACTAAGAGGGTCGGGGAGGCTTCTGGAGGTGGAAGATAGCTAAGACCAACGCATAACAGTACGTTAAGCATTCGGCACTAAACAGGTGCTGTTGTAAATGGTGTTCAAAGAGAGGGGAAGTCACTTCACGCTGGGATAATGAGAGAGGATCTCATGGAGCAGTGGGTTCTGAGCTAAGCTGCCAAAGCTGATGTTATAAATGGCACAAACCTGGTCATTCTGAAAATGTATTGCGGGAACTCTTTACAGAAAGGAAAGTCTGGGGCCTGGGATGGGTCAGAGCTAGATATAATTAGCCCAAATAGAAGGGCTCAACCTTGAATTTGAACTTGGCTAGTACTGCTATCCAAGGGGTTTCGTCTGAGTCACCAGTATATGTGTGGACTAAGGGATTCCTTGGGGGTGCGGGAAAGGCTGGATCTCAGCACATGGATGTGGGAGCAGAGAAATGCGATTACTTTTAATGGATGGAGAGCTATTGGAAGGAGGGGCTATTCTGCTGTTTTGTCTGCAAGTAACAAAATGTTTTGTCTGCAAGTAACAAAAAATGATTTATTTTTTCCCACATAACTTAAAGTCTGGAGTCAGCCCCTGAAGCGTTCCCGTGAGCTTCCCTTAATGTCTGTTGCCTTACAGTAGCAAGATGGTGGTCACAGTTCTAGATACCAAGTCTGTGCTTAAGACAGATGAAAGAGGGAGAGTGATGTTTGATTCTTTAACCTGGGAAGTCACTTTTTCCAGAAGCCTGTAATGGCCAGACTCACAGCACGTGGCCACTCCTAAAATCGAGAGAGGTTGGGAAAGAGATGAGTTAGCTTTTTCAGCTTGTCAGAAAAGGCAGAAGGGGGTTGAGAATGAGTGCTGGGAGAATGGGGGAGCTATTAGGGTATGTGTGTGTATGCCTGTGTGCGTGTGTGTCCCAGAGGCAGAGAGAGTGAACAAGGGAGTGAGAGAGTAGCCAGTTGGTAAGGAGCCCTGGTAGTACAATGGTTAAGTCCTCAGCTGCTAACTGAAAGGTCGGCGGTTTGAACCAACTCAGCAGCTCTGTGGGAGAAAAGACCTAGCAATCTGCTTCTGTAAAGATTACAGCTTCTAGGAAACCCTGTGGAGCACTTCTGCTGTGTCACATAGGGTCTCTATGAGTCGGAATCTGCTTGATGGCACACAATAACAGCAGTGAATACCTAGAGCTCCTTGGGGCCTGAGCTTAGATGTAGGGCCAAATGCAGTACCAGTAATGGCCTCTAGGGGGAACCAAAGAGAAGGCCATACAACTCTCCGTCCCCACATAGTGCTTACTTCTTGACTCCAGGTTCTTCTGGGGTAGCTCCTCTGTGCTAGCTTCCCTTCTTCCTCCCTCTCCTGGATCCATATCCTCTTCCTGCCCCTCAGATGTTAGCATTCTCTTGGATTATGTCATTGGCCCCTTTCTCTTCTTACTCTGCCCACACCTGGAGAGAAGTCAGGAAGCAGACGTTGGCAGGGCCTGAGAATCCTGCCAGGCCTGGCAGCTGTGCCAACCATGAGCTCCCTCTGGATAGGGCTCAGAGTTGCCAAGTTTCACATCCCAGCCAGACAGAATGGAGGAAAATAACAGGGGCTTGAGTGCCCAACAATCAGTGCCAGGCCAGTCAGTGTGAGGCCAGACTGGAGTCACCCTGGGATAAGGAATCTGTTCTCTGAAGACAAGCTTGAGGCTGGATTTCTGCATTTTCCATGTGCTTTCTGCCTTCCTTTTTAGTGTTTGGGCTAACTTGTTTTCCAGAAACCCCACACTCATCATCTCAGAACTAAGAGGCAAAAGAAAATTGCCCACACCACACCAAGGAGCCCTTCTCCCTCACCTCCCAGGCCAGGAATGGGGACAGTCAGCCTATCCTAGCCTGAGATTCCAGTATGAATAGGGAAGCTAGTGAGGTAAATTCCTATGAGAGGGCACCCAAGGACAAGGGTGACTTCTCTTGTCCTCTCACAAGGAGGAGCCCTGGTTGTGCAGTGGTTGAGAGTTTGGTTGCTAACCAAGAGATCAGCAATTCGAATCCACCAGGCACTCCTTGGAAAGCCCATAGGTCAGTTCTACTGCGTGGTGTAGGATCTCTGTGAGTCAGAATTGACTCTACAGCAACAGATTTGGGAATCTTTTTTTGCCTCACAGGGGTATTCATTTAGAAGCAATTCTCAACGAAGTATGTCAGTGAGACTGAGGAATCAAAATTTCTGCTGAAGATGATATGGGAAGGTTTAAAACATTGAGTGGTTTTTAATCCCAGTGTTTAATTTACTTTGCATTTCACAGAATATTATAGGCAGGCATGAATATTTATTAAAGGGTAGCATGGCTTGCAAAGGCAGAGAAACGTTGGCAGAGACAGTGATGCAGGACCAGGTAGGGGCATCATGTAGAAATAGGTAAGACAAGCCTTATCTGCATTGCAAAGTGGCCTGAGGCAGAAACTCCTCTGAAGAATCAATGAGAGGATTTGACCACTGTCATACGTGACCTAAAGTGGGAACTAGGGCAGCCGTTCTTAACCCTTTGGGTGCTGCACACTCCTTAGGAAGTCTAGGGCAGCCTATGAGCTCCCTCTCAAACATGTTTTTAAGTGCACGACGTGAAATACTGAAGATAACAAAGGAAGCCAATTATATTGAAATACAGCAATGAAAATATTAAACAACAACAACAACAACAGATTTGTGATAGAGCAGTACATATGCTTCTTTATTAATGTGTTAAGTAACAAGACCTAGCAACAGGTCTAGTAGCCACCATAAAGTCAAAGCAGTGATGAGTGTTAACAGTGTGTCGAGATCTCCACAACAACCGAGATGTGATAGGAAAATAACTGTGATTTTTAATGGTTACAAAATCACCGGCACTGCTAGTACTGCTGTGGTTTGCTGCCTGTGGTGAACTGAACAAAATGCTAAATTGTAGTTAGAGATGAAAAAAAACTGAAAGGTAAATTTTCCCCAATTAATTTCATGGATCCCCTGAATTCTACCTTCAGATCACATGGAATCCACAGATTGAAAAAGCGTGAGCTACAAGGAGGAGACAGAAGGGGGCTACAAGGCAGGTTAATAACACAATTAAGGATGGCAGGCAGAAGTCCAAGGTGCCAGGGTCTTGCTAATAGAGGGCCAGCTCTACTTGTCCCAGGTGAGAGCCATCCTTTCTGAAAGACTGGAGTGGAAACTGCTCTCCATTGTCTGGGTCTGTTTGAAGTCTTAGATGATGCCATATTCAAGAAATGGAGCTCTTAATTTTTTATTGGCAGTGGACTTGGTTATCTTGCAAGAGATTAATGGACTTTGAAACAGCTTTCTGGTCCCAGCCTATGAGGGTTTCTCGTGACAGTTTGCTTACAGCCTTTCTACCCTGACTGGATCTGATGAGCGTTTACAGGGTGTCAGCTGGTGTAATGTTCATTTGCCTCTTCCTTGAATGTGCTAAATGCAAATGAAAAGCCAACGGAAAATGCAAAGAGAAAGGTATAAGAAAAGAATTCGGCTCTGGATTGTCTCCCTTTGTGAGCGTGGCACTGCAGTCTAATTGCTAACATACATGCAGCCCTCAGAAAGTCACCTCAAGACATGTTAATCATTATTCTCATTTTTCAGAGAAATGAGAAATGATGATGAGTTCAAGGCTGAAGAGCACGTCAAGCAGAGTGTGATGAATGGAATTTCCGACCAAAGAATCCCAGTCCTTCTGGCTGTGCATGTAGTTAGTTCTACTTTTAAAAGAATATCCATCAGTAAGCAAGTGATTATGGAATGCCTGGCTTGTGAACGGTAAGACAGAGATGGAGACCTCTTTAGCTAAGATGGTCAGACAATGTCACCTCTCAGAGGAGGTGACATTGAGAAGCAATCAGCCATGAAGGTAAAAGTATTCCAGGCAGCCCTGAGATTGCAGTATACATTGAGGGACAGGTGGAAGACCAGTGTCAGTGAGCAGGGGGGGTGGCAGGAGGTGGAGCTAGAGAGAGAGAGAGACCCAGAGCCACAGGTCCTTGGAGGCCAGGGGAAGACTCAGGATTTTGGTCTGGCTGAAATGGGAAGCCACTGGAGGGTTTTTAACAGAACAGCCTGCTTGTCCGTCATGGTCTGATTTATGTTTTTGATCAAGTCTGGCTGCTGTGTGGAGGACAGACTTATAGAGGTAGCAAGAGTGATAAGAGGACCGGGGCAGTTATCCTGGCAGAGAATCGTGGTGACCAGGACCAGGGTTATAGTTATGCAAATAGCAAGAAGACACTAGATTCTGAATACATCTTAGAGGCATACCAAGAAACAAACAAACAAAACCACTGCCATCAAGCTGATTCCGAGTCATAGCAGCCCTATAGGACAGAGTGGAACTACCCCAATAAAGTTTTCAAGGAGCGCCTTGCGATTTGAACTGCTGACCTTTTGGTTGGCAGATGTAGCACTTAACCACTAGGACACTGGGGCATAGGCACTAGGATTCACTGATGAATTTCATACATGGTATGAGAGAAACGGTGACTCCTAAGTGTTTGGCCTCATAACTTGGGGAGAAGTTTCTGAGCTCGGGAAAGCAATGTAGAGGCTGGCCATGGCTGGAGGACTGTCCGTGGGCAAAACTGAGTGATGTCAAGGTGCATCTGTGTCTTCAGATACCCTGCCCCTGCTTCCCAGGACCCTTTTCAACCCCACAACCATCTTCCTCAGACTCTAGTTTTCCTTTTTGGTTTCTCAAGGGCTGCAGTGGTACACCTTTCTTAGAGATCAGCAAAGATGAAGTAGGCCTTAGAACACAGCAGCGACAGAAAGACATAGGGCTTGAATACTGGCGTCGCCTTTACTTGTTATGTAACCTTGCTTCTTGGAATATTAATTGCTTTTCATTTATGAGATGGGATGGAAAGAGTCATAGAGTTTTTTGGATATGAAATAATATAATGAATGAGAAGTGCCTAGTCCAGAGCAGGCTGTCAGTCGGTAAAGTTATCCCACAGTGCTTCAATTTCAGTTTCTCTCTTTTGTATCACCTTGGGGTCTGCCTTGGTGATAGGCCAGCTAACTGTTCACTGATAAAATAAACTGTATTGAGATACTATACTGCATCTCAAAGCTGGCCACACATAAAAACAACTAGGAAGCTTTAAAAAATATTCAGGCCCAGGTCCCACCTCTCAGATATTTTGATTTAATTGATCTGAAGCGGGGTCTGAGAATCAGTATTTTCAAAAGCTCTGCAGGTATTTCTAAGGAGCAGCTAGTTTTGAGAACTCTTGTTAAATTAGTGGATGGTTTTAATTTAACAAGCAGATCATTAAGCAGACACTAGTGTTTTTAGAAAAATATTGGGGCTTGTATGGGTTTATTTTATGCTGGATGCTTCACCTGAGGAAGTAACGGCTGTTCTTGATAGTGCCCCAGTCAAAAAGCCACTGCTGCATCAGTCGTATAGGTGGTCAGAGTAGAACTGCTCCATAGAGTTTCCAAGGAAAGCCTGGTGGATTTGAACTGCCTACCTTTTGGTTACCAGACTTAGCACTTAACCACTACGCTACCAGGGTTTCCACTGAGTAGCTAGTATTTATTGCATATTTACTGTTCGTCAGTTGATGTTCTAAGTTCTCTTTCTTCTTTCTCTCTTTCTGTATATGTGTGTGTGTGTGTGTGTGTGTGTGTGTGTGTGTGTGTGTGCTGTCCACTAAAATTTGGGAAATCCACGTAATTGTGATTCAGACTGCTGTGCTTCAGTACTATGGCTGACACTGGTGAGGACCCTTGTCTTGGCCCTGAGTTGTGTTTACATGGAACTTCCACCCTTCAAACCTTCTCAGTGACTTTCGAAATCTCTTAGGATGAAGAGTGAAATCTTTAGCAAGTCCTTTCTCTTTTCTCACCACCCCCCAACATTGACCATGTTAGCTTTCCTTCTGACCCTTGAAAAGGACCACTTTTTGTCCCCCTTGAGGGCCTCTGCACACGCTATTTGTTGCAGACGGTTTCCATTACATCCCTCTCCACTGAGAACTTCTGACTCCCAATCACGTTTACATTCCCATGTTACCACCTTCTGTAGGTATCTGCTTGTTTGCCCAGGAGCTCTGGTGGCAAAGTGCTTAAGAGTTCAACTGCTAGTCAGAAACGATGCCAGAGATTGCATGATAGAATTTTGCAAGACTGATGACTTCTTCACCGCAAATACCTTTTTCACCAACATAAATGGTGACTATACACATTGACCTCACCAGATGGAGTACACAGGAATCAAATTCACTACATCTGTGGAGAGAGACAATGGAAAAGCTGAGTATTGTCAGTCGGAACAAGG
Source organism: Heterohyrax brucei (assembly GCA_028571685.1). Classification (NCBI taxonomy): domain Eukaryota; kingdom Metazoa; phylum Chordata; class Mammalia; order Hyracoidea; family Procaviidae; genus Heterohyrax; species Heterohyrax brucei. The sequence continues at coordinate 30,658,003 of CM053166.1, read as the reverse complement.
CCATGGGCTGACTGTGAAACAGATTATCAGCTGCTCATAGATAAGTTAAAGCTGAAGCTAAGAAAATTAGAATAAGTCCATGAGAGCCAAAGTATGACCTTGAGTATATCCCATCTGAATTTAGAGACTGTCTTAAGAATAGGCTTGACACATTGAACACTATTGACTGAAGACCAGATGAATTGTAGAATGACATCAAGGACATCATATTTGAAGAAAACAAGAGGTTATTAAAAGACAGGAAAGGAAGAACAGATCAAAATCGATGTCAGGGGACACTGAAACTTGCTCTTGAACATCACATAGCCAAAGTAAAGGGAAGAAATCATGAAGTAAAAGAACTGAACAGAAGATTTCAAATGGTGGCTCAAAAAGACAAAGTGCAGTATTATTATGACATGCAAAGAGCTGGAGGTAGAAAACCAAAAGGGAAGAACATGGCCAGCATTTCTGAAGCTGAAAGAACAGACAGAAAAATTCAAGCCTTAGGTTGCAATATTGAAGGCTTCTGTGGGAAAATGTTGAATGATGCAGGAAGCATCAAAATATGATGGAAGAAATGCACAGAGTCATTATACTGAAAAGAACTCGGTCTGTGTTCAGCTGTCTCAGGTGGTAGCACATGATCAGTAACCAGTAGTATTGAAGGAAGAAGTCGAAGTTGCGCTGAAGGCACTGGCGAAAAAGGAGGCTCCAGGAATTGACAGAGTATCAGCTGAGATGTTTCAACAAAGGATGCACTTGTCTATGCCAAGAAATACAGAAGACAGCTACCTGGCCAGCCAACTAGAAGAAATTTGTATTTCTTCCTATTCCTAAGAAAGACTGTCCAATTGAATATGGAAATTATCAAATGGTATCATTAATATCACATACAAGTAAAATTTTACTGAAGATCACTCAAAAGTGCCTGCATCAGTTTCTCAACAGGAAACTTCCAGAAATTCAAGCCAGATTTAGAAGAGGACATGAAGCTTGTTATATCATTGCTGATGTTAGATGGATCTTGGCTGAAAGCACAGAGTACCAGAAAGTTGTTTACCTGTGTTTTATTGACTGTGCAAAAGACATTTGACTGTGTGGATCATAACAAATTATGGATAACGTTTTGAAGAATGAGAATTCCAGAACACTTAATTGTGCTCGTGAGGAACCTGTACATAGATGAAGAAGCAGTCATTTGAACAGAAGAAGGGGATACTTTATGGTTCAAAGTCAGGAAAGCTGTGCATCAGGGTTGTATCCTTTCGCCATACTTAGTTGTTATGCTGAGCAAATAATCTGAGAAACAGGACTCTATGAAGAACAGGATATCAGGATTAGAGGAAGATGCATTAATAATTTGCATCATGCAGATGACACAAACTTGCTTGCTGAAAGTAAAGAGGACTTGAAGTACTTACTGATGAAGCTCAAGACCATAGCCTTCAGTATAGATTACACCTAAACATAAAGAAAACAAAAATCCTGACAACTGGACCAATAAGCAACACTGTGATAAATGGAGAAGCTCTTGAAGTTGTCAAGGATTTCATTTGACTTGGATCCACAATCCAGACCAATGAAAACAACAGTCAAGAAATCAAAAGACTCACTGCATTGGGCAAATCAGCTGCAAAAGACCTCTTTAAAATACTGAAAAGTAAAGATGTCACCTTGAAGACTGCAATGCACCTGACCCAAGCCATGATATTTCAATCACCTCATATGCATGTGAAAGCTGGACAATGAATAAAGACTGAAGAATTGATGGCTTTCAATTGTGGTGTTGGCAAAGAGTGTGGACAAAATAGTGACCAAGTTCATCTTGGAAGAAGTACAAACAGAATGTTCCTTGGATGGTGAGACTGCATCTCACGTGCTTTGAACATGTTATCAGAAAGGATCAGTCCTTGGAGAAGGACATCAGGCTTGGTGAAGTAGGGGTCAGTGAAAAACAGGAAGACCTTCAATAAGATGAAATGGCACAGTGGCTGCAACAATGGGCTCAAGCATAACAATGATCATGAAGATGATGCAGGACTGGGTAGTGTTTCATACTGTTGTACGTAGGGTCACTGGGAGTTGGAACCACCTTGAGAGCACCTGACAACAGTAAACTATTTACCTGCTTGTTTAGTATCTTTCTTCTACTCTCTACTGTAAGTTCCACAAAGGCAGGGCTTTATCCTCAATGCCTAGTCCCACATAATAAGATTTCTTGAATGAATGCATGGAGACTTCTTTTTTCAATGTTAGTTTCAATCAGGAGTGGTCCATGGGAGGAAACAGATTCAAATGCCAGTTTCTATCTCCTTTCAAGGGGGTGATCTGTGGTACTCAATCCAGTCAACTGATAATTTCCCTGCCACTCTCAATGCCTAGATGTATTTTTTTGTCATTTGTCCTTGGTCAGGACCACCCAATGATTTTAGTAATGTTGAACCCCACAGAAAGGGTTGGAATCTTGGCATGTTCCTTCTAATGGCTCTTCTGTTTCTGTGTAAATTCCTACCTGTGAATTGATAAAGGGGATGAGGAGCCAGGACCATCTCTTGGGGCAGCATTTTCTTTCTTTTTTTTTATTGTGACTGAGTGAAAATGTACATTCCCATATAAATTTGCATGCCCACCTATATGCAGCTCCCACTGCTCTCTCTGCCCGGTGACAGCACACTCTTCCTCCCACTCTATACATGTCTTATCCTCCCAACAATCTCCTATCTCCTCCTCTCCACTAACTCCCCCATCTCCAGTAAGAGGTCAGCAGGACGACATCCTATAGATGCATAGAACCATAAAGTGCACACATGATATGGTCACTCTGTGTCCCCAAGTCCAATCCATTCCTGTCCCAAGAGTTGATCTCCATTATGATTTATGGACAGGGACAGCATCAGGGCCAGGGGCCATGCTCCCAGGGGAATTGTGAGGCCCCTGGACCATCAACTGTGATCTTTTCATGGAGATCTCAGGGTGTACCCCTTTTTATTCTTGTGCTGCCAGTGAGACTCAACTTTGTGAGCTCCATCACTGCTATCACTGGTGGTGACTGGGCACCATCCGGTTCTTCCAGTCACAAGTCAATGTAGTCAGTCACTCACGTGAGTCTCTCTGTCTTCTGGGTTCTCTTTCCCCCATGTCATTTTGGTCCTTGGTGATCATCCGTTCCTGCTGAGTTAGGACCATTTGCTGTACCCTCAGATGGCAGCTTGGCAGCTTTAAGACCCCACATGCCACTCACCAATGTGGGGTGCAGAAGGCTCTCTTAGCAAAATGCCAGTTGTGCCAGTTGGCCTCGATTTCCCCTGAGAGCATGGTCCCTGGTCCCTGCCCCAGCTACTCTGTCCTTGTAATATTTGGTTAAGATGGGAGGAATAATCATGTTATGTTGAAGTCCAGTTGATATTGATCTTTCTAATGTGTGCTGTCACAGACTTCACCCAACCAAATTTCTATCAACTATTTAATCTAAACCCTCCCCAGCTTGCTCTCCCTCATTCCCCACCCTTGCAGCTGTCAAAGAGTCTTTTCTTCTATGCATAAGTCTGTTTTTAAGTTATTATCATAGGGGTCTCATACAATATTTGTCCTTTTGTCGCTGACTACTTTCACTCAGCATCATGTCCTCCAATTGAAACCAGGTTATGAGATATTTCCTAAAATCCTTGTTGTTCTTTATCATTGCATAGTGTTCCAGTGAGTATATGTGCCATAGTTTACCTATCCATTCCTCTGTCATTGGGTATCTGGATTGATTCCATCTTTTTGCTGTTGCGGACTGTACTGCAATAAACATTCGTGTGCACGTATCAGTTGGTGTGAATGGCCTTGATTCTGTAGGATATATTCCGAGCAGTGGAATTACTGGGTCAAATGGTATATCTAGGTCCAGCTTTTTAAGGAAGCACCAGATTGCTTTCCAGAGAGGTTGCACCATTTTGCAGTTCCACCAACAGTGTAGGAGAGTTCCAGTTTCTCCACAGCCTCTCCAGCATTTGTTGTAGAGGCAGCATTTTCAATGTCTGTGTCAGGGGAGGGCAACTCCACTCCATTACTGTAGTCCTCAAGTTAGTCAAAGTCCCTTGTATTTTAAATGCCTAACTGACTTGTGGGTCAAATGTGAGAAATTATTGGAAATAGTATATCATAATTTTGTCACCTGCCTGTAACTTCCTAATGGGGAAATGGTGGTGTATTTTGAAGACAAAATTCTCACAATCATTTTGATTCCCTGGGGCATTCCTGACTGTGAGAACCTTCCATTTTTCAAGTTTGCAGGGCAGAAAAACCTGTGTACATCATTGAAAACATTTGCTGAGTGGTTTTAGAATGAAGTTACCTATAAACTGGCCTTCAGACAAACTGTAGATGCAAGTAGTTTATTGAGAAGGGAATCCCAGAAACACTAGTAGGCGAAAAGGAAGAGAAAACTAACACAGTGTATAAATGATAAGAGTTACTGCCATGGGTGACTAAACATTGGTCCTGATGTGGTCCTCTGGGAGGGTGTATACAACACTCCTCAGAGTTGTCAAAACTAGCGAGTGTAGAAGCTGCAATATGTGTCTAGCTACTCATATTCACCATTAGTTGAGAGTCACTGGAGGCGGAGGATGTTAACTCCTGGCCCTTCAGCCTATGTACGTGTGGGCAGAGCACATTCCTTTGGCTAGACAAAATGACAGAGAGTCACAGGCAGAGAGCCACAAAGGCTTGCCTCAAAAGCCATAGGTGCATAAGAGAATAGTGAGTGGCAAGAGGATGGGGTGGGGCACCAACAGCATCCTAGGACCTCTGCATGTGTGCCACAATGCCAGCAATGGCAAAAACATTAAATATTTAGCTGGAGACTTACAGTTCAAGTTGCTGATAGTTCAGGCAGGTATATGAGGGTAAGTTAAAAAGAGTTGTTTCTAGGCTTCCAGTTTACACATGTGTGGGTTTACTACAAACAAAATGTGTTTAAACACGTCTCTGCGATTAGCGGATGGCTATAGACAAGTTTTCTCAGTAATACACTTGTCTTAATCTCATTAGGGTTCCTTCAGAAGAAAGGATACTTTTTGTGCCATGGGAAAAAAAAATGGTTTTGAGGTCAAGGCTATCAAATTTTTAATAAAACTCAAGTAGGCATCTTCCTAAATTATTGAAGCTTTGCAGTAAGTTTATGGGAATAATGCACCATGTAAAACAACAGTTTTTAGATGGATTAAGCATTTTAGAGAAGGTCAGGAGGACCTCAAAGATGAGCCATGTGAGGGAAGACTACTCAAAATGTTGTAGAGGCTGTTTTGGGGGATTCCCAAGGGGTAATCTTGATGGATTTTCTCAAAAGACACAGAATGATCACAGGGGCTTATTACGAAAAAGATATAAGAAAATTGAAAACTGCATTGGTGACAAAATGTCCGGGAAAGTTGCACTGAGGACATTTTTTCCCATTACTACAACGCACCTGCGCATACTTTGAGCGTATCAAGGGCTGTCCTGCAAGAATATCGTTGGGAAGTCTTACCTTATCCACCCTACAGCCCTGATCTTGCCCCTTCAGACTTCGTTTTGTTCTCCAAAGTCAAAGAACATCTAAAAGGAACACAGTTTGATTCCCTTGAGGATGCCAAAACTGTTGTTTTGGCAGGGTATAAATCAAACAGCACAGAATTCTTCAGGAAAGGATTAGAGAGATGGAAACGCTGCCTTCAAAAGTGCTCAGACTTAGATGGAGGACATGCCAAGAAACAATAGCTTCGTGTTTTGGTTTTCGTTTAATAAATGTTGCTATGATTTTGTAGCAATGCTTTTTCAGTTGCCCTGGTGCAGGTCATGTAACCCTTGTGGTCGAGTCAGTTCTGACTCATAGAGACCGTATAGGACAGAGTAGAACTGTTCTTGTAGAGTTTCCAAGGCTGTACATCTGTAAAGAAGCAGACTGCCACATCTTTCTTACCTGGAGTGCCTGGTGGGTTTGAACTGCTGAGCTTTAGGTTAGCTGCCGAGTGCTTAACTACATAGAATAAATGTTTGATATATGCATATCTTCAGCAAATGCAAACAAGTAGACAAATTAAGAAAGAAGGTATCCTGTGTGCAAACTGGCATTTTATACTGATCAACATTAGCAATCTTGCCCACTCTATGGATAAACTTGCAGCATTCTTTCCCTCTCTATCTCAGCATGTTTAAGAAATATCAAAGACATCATGAAACAATTGCCATAAAAATGTGCATCATTACATTTGTGTATTCTATGTACAACTGTCCCTTAGTTGACAGGGAAAATATGAACTGATCAAAACTGATACGTTTTCAAAACAATTTCTGCCTGGTCCATACAACTTGAAAAGCTGTTACACTGAATGCAAGTTGCCCTTACATGTTAGAGTTTGTGATAGTAGGCCTACTTGAAAGGAATCTAGTGAAGAAGAGTTGAGAAAAGTAGTGGTAAATAGTGGAGAGAATATGGATGTGCAGAGCTTGAGAGGGGAAATGTGTCTTGTGTGTTGGAGGCTAGGTGGGGTGGTCAAGATTAGAATTTAAGATGAGCCAGCAGCTAGCCTAAAGAACTGCTACCAGGTAAAATAGAACCATTGTGAAACATTTCTCTTATGCTGTTTCATTTGTGTGATTTCATAGGTTTCTCCCCCCACTGAAAGGTAAACTGAAGCAGAGGCTGTTGACTCAAAAAATTACTGATTGGGGTAAGGCCCTTATCCTGCCACACAAAACATCAGTTGGAAGCACAAGGAAAAAAAAATCACTTTGGCTGGCCTGTGTATTTTGCATTAGGTTTGACTGAAAACCATTAACATTTATTCTCAACTCCCCCCTCCTCCAACTGCCTCTAAATCACTGAGCCAAAGACTGGCTTCATTTTCTTGAGGTCATATTAGCTCTGGGGATAAGAGGCTCAGTGATGCTTAGAAAGGGGAGCTAAATGTTGCGTTCAACATCTGCCAGAGCTTAGTTTTCAAGTACTCACCTCGATTCATTACATTAACAGTTTTTAGAAGTGATCTTTTCTTAAACTAAAGTTATTTACTTAGGGAATCATCTTCTTACCTTTCCTGAAATATTCGTTGGTTAATATTTAATCAAAATACAACACAACCAACACACTGGAGAAATAAAGACACCCTACAGATATAACAGCATAATTATGTTATTCATGTGTGAAAACCAATACTGAAGAGTTTCCAGCTTTCTAAATGACTCTTTTAGCTTGAATTCATTTCTAGGCCAAGATCTATGCCTAGGTAGGTGATGTTCTCAAGTGCAGTTATTGATGCGGTTGTTAACTAGCAAGGACTGGGAGCCTTTTCCTAAGCCATGGCCTACGGTTCTCTTTCCTTCTGTGGGGTTGATTGTTTCCTCATGTCAGGGTCTAGACATGGTTGCATGAGTGGCTTCTAATTCTTACCAGGGAATAGCACCTGTGTGCCCTCAGGAGCAGCGTTTGAAAGGAATGGCGAGGGAAGCATGAGGGTCATATCTGGTCTAGCATCATTACAAATCCTGTCTCTAGACACATGTAAGGTTGGTGTATAAAGGGGTTCCTTACAAACCCTGGTAGTGCAGTGGTTAAGTACTACAGCTGCTAACCAAAAGGTCAGCAGTTCAAATCTGCCAGGTGTTCTTTGGAAACCATCGGGCAGTTCTACTCTGGTCGTTATGAGTCAGAATCAGCTCAATGGCAATGGGTTACAGATTTGCATATTTTCATCCGTTGGATGAAATGCACATAATATGCCCTTTTGAGGTGGCTGGGAAAGCACCTTACAGTTGAAAGAGAAAAAGAATAATGACAGGGAATCGAAACGTTATCAGAATCACTTTTACAGCTTCTAAAAATAACATATTGATTCTTTCTCCAACCCCTCGCTAGCAGTGGAGAAATCCACTCTCTTCCTTCATTGGCAATCACTCCCTGCTGAGTGTTATCAGTTAGGATCTGGTTAAGAAAAGAGAAACTATGCTAGGAATTTAAACAGAAGGAATTTAATACAGGAATTGGTTACACAGGTATTAGAAGGTTAAAGAGCAAAAGAGAGAGCTGAGGAAAGCAGGGATTAATAATTACGGGAAGCAGCAGCTTTACCTCTCAGACAGCAAGAGGGAAGAAGTGGTGTTATTAGAACCCAGGAACTCAGAGAAGGGGCCTATTGGGGCTGGTGGGTGGACCTCTGTGAAGCAGGTGGCATATTGCTGGTGCTTGGACCAACAGTGGGGCATGGATAGCTTGGGGGGGTACTCGGTGGCTCAACTGGTATGGCCCAGTGATTTAGGGAGCTCGTGGTGGGCCTCTAGCTGGTCTTGGTACATCTGAGGGTGTGCGTTGAGGCTGCTGTTAAGAGTGCTGCTAACCAAGACTGAGAAAGAAGAAAGTCTCTTCTCCCCTCATCCCATGTTCCAGGCTCCCACTAGATCCTCCCACTGACACAACCAGACAAGAAGGCAGCTAACAAGGAATCAGGAAAGGGCGGTTTGCAGAGTCCCAGCTCCAGGATCACAGAGCTGATACTGGAGAAGTGGACTCCGGGCCCAGAGACGATAGGTAAAAGACAGTCAGAGTGATCCTCCATCACCACTGGAATTGTGTCTTTATCCTTCACTCTAGTTTCTGCTTTCTGTCCCTTCACTCTCTCCTGCTTGTTAAGAATTTCCCAGCCTGCCCTGTCTCTCGCTTACCTCCCCCGCCAAGGGGGAAGGGTGTTGTACAAAATGAAGATGAGAGAGCTTGAGTTGCTGCTTCATGTCAGCAGTCTTTTCTTCACTCCTGCACTTCTGGAAGGCTTAAACCTTGCATGTTAAATGGAATGGAATAATATAATTTTTATTTGACTTTAAAATATATCATTAATTTGAACAAGGTTCCAGAATATTGAGGCCTGAGAGAAGCAAGGAATGAAAAGGGACATATCAGAAAAGTCAAACACAGACTAACAGATGAACGAATCTCCCTCATAATGTATAAAATACATTGCTATTTACAAGTCAGAACATTCTTATTCTGATTGATTTGAGGGATTTAATAAGGTCTTAAAATCCTCCTGGTTCACTTGTAAATGAACCTGCAAGCTGTAAGATTCTCTTTGATCCATGTATGCAAATTGATCTTCAAGGCTGATGCAGGTGACAATGGAATTTTCCAGCTGCACAGCAATGTGTGCTTAATTATACATGGTGTGAGAGACACCCATTTTTCATAGAATTATGAAGGTTTCGTAACTTTGGCAAAGTCATTTAATGAAAGCAGCACTGAGATTGTGGCACTGATATTCTAAGTAACATCTCTGAACATCAGTGATTTGGCTTTATAAGAGCTTTAAATTTGTGATAAATAACTCTATCTTTAAGAGTGTGCTTTGTTAAGAACAAAGATTAGATGTTTGTCAGTGAATGTTTTTGCTAAGTTTACTCAGTGGCTGATGTCATTGTGTACCTTTTGCAATTCACTTGTTTTATTTTAGGAAATATTAGGGGAAGGAAGTAAAGAAGAGGAAGAGAAAGGTTAGTAGGGAAAAGGATAAATATTTACGTTGTTCATTTGGGTAAATGATTATTTATAAAATGCTGGCATTAGTAAACTATTTTGTATCTGGAATTCATGGCTATTGATTTCCTATCAGGGGAATCAGAAACAATGCCTAGAAAAGGTCACTTCTTGCTCCGTTTTCGTTTTGTGGGTTTATGCCCTGAGTTTCTTCAAATCATCTATGGGATTTTTAAAATTTTTATTTCTCTTATTCCTTGTCCTCGGCACATATACTTCTTCAGCCTTCTCTTGAATTCCCAATAATCATCACTTCTGTGCTTAGCTGGCAAACATCCTGCTCCCCTCACCCCCCACTTCTAACCAGATTTTCTCAGAAAGATGGAAACAGCGGTAGCAGATGGTTTTAGAATCAGGGTATTCCTCCATCCGCTTCAAATTGTCTCAGTACCACAGATTTCCTTGTAGATAAATTAGATACTTCTGAAAACAGGATGAGGTCTTTGAGACCTACAGCTATGCTTAATTATAATACCTTATATTTGCATAATGTTTTGAAGTACATTGTCTCCTATGAAGGCACTTACCTCATCATATTTTAATTGTATTGCTGACAGATCTGTCTCTCTTAACAGAATGCAAGTTTCTGAAGGGCCAGAAAGACATTATTTCCCATCGTGGTATGTGCAGGCCAAGTGCTTTGCATATTAGTGCTCTAATAACTGTTGAATATGGGATAAATCTTATACTGGTTTTACTCACAAGGTTGTGAGGATTAGATGAGTTGCTAGAAGGAAAAACCCTGATCACTGAGCCTGGTTCATAGATAGGCTCTTAGTAAATGTTTTTGCATTAAGTCACAATTTTGTGATACAAACAGAACAGGTATGTTATCATGATGCTTGTAAGTGCAACCCTGGAATGTAGATCTTCTTCCGATTCTTAATGTGAATGTTTTTCCATTATGCCCATTGGTTCTCACACAAAGAATCATTATAGCCAAAAGAGCAGAGAAGTGCTACTTCATTGGTTCTCTAAATAAATACAGTTATTCACTTCGGTGAATACGTCTTATGAAACAGTCTTGATAATGCATGGCATCAGAGTGGGAACAGTGGTGAGGAACATTCATAGCATTTATTTCTCTGTGGAATGAGGAATATCATGGAGGTAGCAGATTTACCTTCATTGTTAGATTTTGATTACAATTATAGTGGGCTGTAGTGGACTTCATGTGGATGAATGTTTAATCACTCTTTTTTCATTATGAGATCTAAGTGGTTAGCTTCTGTCACTGTCAACCCTGTTGCCTCAGTGCTTGATATAGTGCCTGGAATCTGGTAGGCGCTAGGACCAGCCAGTGTTTTGTTTCATTGTTCATAGGGTTGCTAATGAGCTGAAACTGACTGGACTGTACCTAACAACATCAACAGTTGTAGACTACATTAATGGTCCTAATTCTTTCCCACTTTCTGGATTCATATTCTTTGACACCAGATTTTGCGATTTGTCCCATTAATGAAGCAGAGTCTTTTTTCCCACCTTTAGCTGTGAGTTCAGTTGCATGACATTTTTTGGCCAGTGGAATTTTAGCAGGCCAAAAGCTTGACAGGCAGACCAAAGACTTGGAAAGTACCTAAAAATGAGACTTGTACTTGTGTGCCCCTGTCATTCACATGGGCTGGCTTTCTGGTACCAGGAGGAGAATGAGAGACATGTAGAATAAAGCTGAACTACCACAGCCAAGCATGAGCCAGATTGGCCAACTCCCAGCCAAGATAAACAGAGCTGTCCAGATGAGCCAAGCCTAAATCAGCCGATCCCTGACCAACACACAGATATATGAGAGTGTAATGACTGTTGTTTACAAGTCACTTTATTTGGAGTGGTTTTTATGTAGCATGTTTTTGTGTGTTTCAATAGCTGATTCAGATGCTTAATAAGTATTTATTTAATGAGTGAAGGCATAAATAATATTGCATGGCCAGAATTTCTTAGATGTGTTGCTTTCCCTAACATCCCTCCTCAGAAGACGCTATTAGGAGTGAAGCATAAAGAGAAGTGCTGAAGGGTTATGAGTTAGGAGACCCAGGTTTGAACAACAGTGTCTCTTCCAACCTTCAACAGCTACAGTTAAGTCAAATGTATAAACCGAGGATGGTTATGCCAAATACAACCAGGAAAAAACCCAAACCCACTGCAGTGGAGTTGGGTCTGTCTCATAGCAACCCTAGAGGTCAGAGTAGAACTGCCCCATAGAGTTTCCAAGGAGCGCCTGGCAGATTTGAACTGCCAACATTTTGATTAGGAGACATAGCACTCAACTCACTATGCCACCAAAGTTTATACTAAATATAAGTCCTGATAATTTCACAGGAAAGGTGCAAAGATGAAAAGAGACAGCAGACTTTGAAAAAACCCATTGTCCTGTACTAATGTTATTATTAGGTTTTACAGTAATGATTCATGTGTCTGACCTCATTAGAGAATATTTCACAAAAGCACATTTTCTAGAAAATAGAAGTTTGTGTGTAAATGCCATCATGTTTTTGTTTTTTTTTTCCCACTTTTTCTTTAGTTTTCCTTGCCTTCTTAACCAGCATATTTTGGGAGAGTTATTACTTCAACTTAATGACTTGGGATTGCAATTATGAGCAGTAACACAGTCATGAACTCACCCTGGAAGAAGTGCTACTTGCTTCGTTGCTGAATATCACCATGGTCACCTTCGAAGTACTCCCCGTGGGAAGCTATGCACTGACACCAGTGCCTAGATTACCCTTCAAGACAATTTTGGAACTCTTTTTATGGAATCAGAGCTGTTGTCGTATTATCCTTGATGTCCTGAATGTCATCAAAATGTTTTCCTTTCAATATTTCCTTTATCTCTGGGTAAAGAAAAAAGTCACTGAGGGCTAGAGCAGGTGAATAGGGAGGATGTTCCAATACAGTTATTTGTATACCAGCTAAAACATCCCTCACAGACAACTACACAGTTACACAGTTAAGTTCGTGAACTGACTATCATGCCCCCCTGTACAATGGCCATTCGAGAAAGAGTTCCCAAATTGCTTTGAAGAGTGAACTAAGTGCTGGCATCGGTGCATAGCTTCCCATGGGGAGTACTTCAAAGATGACCATAGTCATATTCAGTAATGAGGTATGTAGCACAATTAATTTCACAGACTTAATTGTCCACCTCATAGTTTTGTCCAATTGTCAACTCAAAGTAAAATAAAGGATCCAGGTGACCTTCAGGGACTTCTGGTGTCTTTTCTTGTTCTCTGTTCTTGTGCTGCTACCCAGTGATGTCTTTAAGGGCTATTGAAACATAAAGGGCTTAGATGGCTCTTCTACTGAACGTCTACCCCCGATCCAACTACTGTTCTTTTCTTTTTTATCTGTAACATTTCTTTTTCTTTTAATGATTGAATGAAAATGTATATTCTGATATAAATTGCATGCCCACCTATATGCAGCTCCCAGTGCTCTCCCTGCCGGTGACAGCACATTCTCCTCTCTACTCCATACATGTCTTATCCTCCCAACAATCTCCTATTCCCTCCTCTCCACCCTCTCCCCTTGCTCCATTAAGAGGTCAGCAGGACAACATCCTATAGGTGCATAGAACCATAAAGTGCACACATGATATGGTCACTCTGTGTTGGCAAGTCCAATCTACTCCTGTCTGAGCGTTGACCTCCACCAGGGCCAGGAGCCATGCTCCCAGGGGAACTCTGGAGCCCCTGGACCATCAGTTGCAGTCTTTTAATGGAGCTCTTCGATTACACTCCTTTTTATTCTTGTGTTGCCAGTGAAACTCAACTTTATAAGCTCCATCACGGCTATCACTGGTGGTGGCCAGGCACCATATTGTTCTTCTGGTCACAAGTTGATGTAGTCACCCACTCACATGGGTCTGTCTGTCTTCTGGATTCTCTTTCCCCCATGTCATTTTGGTCCTTCGTGATCATCTGCTCGTGCTAAGCTGGGACTATTTGCTGTACCCTCGGATGGCAGCTCGGCAGCTTTTAAGATCCCAGATGTCACTCACCAATGGGGGGTGCGGAGGGCTCTCTTAGCAAAATGCTAGTTGTGCCAGTTAGCCTCGATTTCCCCTGAGAACGTAGTCCCCGGCCCCCAGCCACAGCTACTCTGTCCTTGTAATATTGGGTTAAGATGGGAGGAGTAATCATGTTATGTTGAAGTCCAGTTCACATTGATCTTTTTTCTAATATCCGTGTTTCACCCAACCAAGTTTCTATCAATTGTCTAATCTAAATCCTCCCACCCTCGCCCTCTCTCCCTCCCCACTCTTGCAGCTGTCAGAGAGTCTTCTTCTATGCATAAGTCTCTTTTTAAGTTCCTATCGTAGGGGTCTCATACAATGTTTGTCCTTTTGTCACTGACTATTTTCACTCAACAAAATGCCCTGCAAATTGAAATCAGGTTATGAGATGTTTCCTAAAATCCTCATTGTTCTTTATCACTGGATAGTATTCCATTGAGTATGTATACCATAGTTTACCTATCCATTCCTCTGTTGTTGGGTATCTGGGTTGATTCCATCTTTTTGCTATTGAGGACTGTGCTGCGATAAATATTCTTGTGCATGTATCCGTTGGTGTGAATGGCCTTGATTCTGTAGAATGTATTCCAAGTAGTGGAATCACAGGATCAAATGGTATATCTAGATCCACTTTTTTAAGGAAGCACCAAATTGCTTTCCAAAGAGATTGGAGCATTTTGCAACTCCACCAACAGTGTAGGAGAGTTCTGCTTTCTCCACAGCCTCTCCAGCGTTTGTTGTTTTGTGTTTTTTGGATGATGGCCAACCTTGTTGGGGTGAGATGATATCTCTTGTAGTTTTGATTTAAATTTCTTTAATAACTAAAGATCATGAACATGTCTGCGTGTGTTTTTTGGCTGCCTGGATCTCCTCTTTAGAGAAATGTCTATCCATCTCCTTTGTCCATCTCCTTTGCCCATCGCTTAATTGGATGATTTATCTTTTTCTTATTGATATTTTGTAGTACCGTATAGATTATGGAGATCAGGCGTCGGTCTGATATAGAGTTGCCAAATATTTTTTCCCATTCCATAGGTGGCCTTTAAACTCTTGTGATAAAGTCTTGGATCATCAAAAGTGTTTGATTCTTAGTAGTTCCCATTTATCTATTTTCTCTTCTGTTGATTGTGGTTTGTTTGACAGATTTTGGAGTCTGTCTACATTGTGTATTAAAACTTCCATTGTTGTTTCTACTTTTTCTTGGATGAGCTTTATTGTTTTAGATTTGGCATTTAGGTCTTTTGTCCAATTTGAGTTGGTTTTTGTATAAGGTGTAAGATATGGATCTTGTTTCAATTTATTCCAGATGGATATCCAATTTTGCCAGCACCATTTATTGAAGAGATTGTTTTTACCCCAGTTTAATGTCTTAGGGCCTTTGGAAAATATCAACTGTACATAGGCAGGTGGTGTCATCTCTGGGGTCTCGATTCTGTTCCATTGATCGATCTGTCTGTTCTCGTACCAGTACCAGGCTGTTCTGACCACTGTGGCAGTGTAATGGGTTCTGAAGTTGGGTAATCAGAGGCCTCCCAGTGTGTTCTTCTTCTTTAGTAGTACTTTACTTATCCAGGGTTTCTTCCCTTTCCAAACAAAATTGGTGATTTGTTTCTCCATCTCATTAAAAAATGACACTGGAACTTGTATTGGGATTGCATTATATAAGTAGACTGCTTTGGGTAAAATAGACATTTTCACAATGTTAAGTCTTCCTATCCATGAGCAGGGTAGGTTTATCCATTTATTTAAGTCTCTCTTAGTTTCTTGTAGTAAGGGCTTGTAGTTGTCTTTGTAAAGGTCTGTTATTTCTCTGGTTAGATTGATTCCTAGGTACTTTATCTCTTGGGAGCTGTAGTAAATGGTGTTGATTTGATGATTTCTTCATTAACAGCCTCATTGTTGGTATAAAGGAATCCTATTGATTTACTTATGTTTATCTTGTATCCTGAGACTTTGCTGAACTCTTCTATCAGTTTGATTAGTTTACTTATAGATTCTTTAGGATTCTCTGCATATACAACCATATCATCAGCAAAAAGGGAGATTTTGACTTCTTCTTTGCCTATGCAGATGCCGTTTATTTCTTCGTCTTGTCTAATTGCTCTGGCTAGAACTTCTAGTATGATGTTGAATAGGACTGGTGAGAGTGGGCATCCTTGTCTAGTTCCTGTTCTCAAGGGAAACTCCTTCAGTCTTTCTCCATTCAGGATGATGTAGGCAATTGGTTTTCTATAAATGGCCTTTATTGTGTTGAGGTATTTTCCGTCTATGCCTATTTTGCTAAGAGTTTTTAGCATGAATGGGTGTTGGACTTTACCAAATGCCTTTTCTGCATCAATGGACAAAATCAGGTGATTCTTGCCTTTTGTCATATTTATGTGGTTAATCACATTAATTGTTTTTCTGATGTTGAACCAGCCTTGCATCCCTTGTATGAATCCCACTTGGTCATGACGGATTATTTTTTTAATATGTTGTTGTATTCTATAGGCAAGAATTTTGTTGAAGATTTTTGCATCTAGATTCATGAGTGA
Organism: Heterohyrax brucei; assembly: GCA_028571685.1. NCBI lineage: Eukaryota > Metazoa > Chordata > Mammalia > Hyracoidea > Procaviidae > Heterohyrax > Heterohyrax brucei. Next base: position 30,641,928 of record CM053166.1, on the reverse strand, counting down.
TATTGGTCTGTATTTGTCCTTTTTTGTTGGGTCTTTCCCTGGTTTTGGTATCAGGGTTATGCTGGCTTCATAGAATGAGTTTGGGAGTACTCCATCCCTTTCTATACTGTGAAACAGTCTCAGTAGTATTGGAGATAACTCTTCTCTAAAAGCTTGGTAGAGAGCGAAGGCTAGCCAGGAGCGGGAGTCAGCGAAAGAGGGGAGGTTTTACATTCAGTGGTATGAAGTCCAATTTAACAGCCCTGTGCCATGTCCTGGGAGCTCACTAGGTGATCAGAAGGCTCTGTTTGATTATCAGTTCAGGTCTTGGTTTCCAGAGGGATATAAGAAGACGTGTGCTTAGTCCGCCATCTTGACTCCACCTCCCTGTTATGACATTTCTTATTTCTGTTGGGTCTGTTGTGACAACTCCCCTCTCATTTCTTATTTGAGTTATTTGTTTCCTTTCTTGTTTTCCTTTAGTAAGTTTAGCCAATGGTTTGTCAATTTTGTTGATCTTTTCAAAAAACCAGTTTTTGGTCTTTTCAGTTTTTTCCATTTTTCTATTCTCTAATTTGTTTAGTTCTGCTGTAATCTTTATCATTGGTTTTCTTCTGGTGCCTCAGGAGTTGATCTGTTGTTCTTTCTCTACTTGTTCTAGCTCCACAGTTAATTCTTTGGTTGGGTTTCTTTCTTCCTTCCAGATGTGTGCGTTTATGGAAATAAGCTGACCTCTGAGCACTGCTTTAGGTGTATCCCATAGGTTCTGGTAGGAAGTGCTTTTGTTTTCATTGGAATCCATAAATTTCTTTATTTCATCATTGATTTCTTCTATAACCCGTGGCTTTTTCAGCAAGATGTTGTTCAGTTTCTGTGAGTTCCACTTTCTATGTTTTCTTCTGCTATTGATTTCAACTTTTATGGCTTTTTGGTCTAAGAAGATGATTTTCAAAAATTCAGTGGTTTAGATTTTGCTGAGATTTGCTTTATGTCCTAACTATGTCCACTGGAGAAGAACGTGTAGTTGTCTGCTGATGGATAGACAGTTCTGTATATGTTGATGAGGTCTAGTTGGTTAATTGCGGCAATAAGGTCTTCTGCGTCTTTATTGAGCTTTTTTCTGGATGATCTGTCCAATATTGAGAGTGGAGTGTTGAAGTCTCCCACTATTATTGTGGAATGATCCATCTCTTTTTTTTTAGTGTAGTCAGTGTTTCTTTGACGTATTTAGGTGCCCTAATATTAGGGGCATAAATATTTAATATTGTTAAGTCCTGTTTGTGTATTGAAACTTCCAGCAATAAATACTGTCCATCCTTGTCTATGATGGTGGATTTTACATAAAAATTGATTTTATCTGAGATTAGAATTTCCATCCCTGCTCTTCTTTGTTCCTTGTTAGCTTGATACGTATTCTTCCATCCTTTAATTTTCCATTTGTTCATATTTTTAAGTCTAAGGTGAGTTTCTTGTAGGCAACATATGGATGGGTTGTGTCTTTTGATCCAAGATTTCACTTGATGTCTCTTTACTGGTGTGTTCAGTCTGTTCACATTCAATGTGATTATTGATAGGTATCTGTTGAGTGCTGCCATTGTGATATTTTTGTATTGATGTTTTTTTCTGTTATTATTAATCAGTTTTGGGACAGTCTTCTTTGTGAGTTGATTTTTCTCCTTTTTTCAGGGTTGGTTTGGTGGTTGTTGAGACTCCTGTATTACGTTTCTTGATACAGTATGTTGCATCTTTATTGTGCTTTATGGCTGCCCTGTGACCCCACTTAATAAACTATGTATAAACCCAATTTTAATTACTACCAGTCTTGTCAACTTTCTCTCCATCTGGAAGGACTATAATGACTGTAATACCATGGTCTTTTTAATATGATGACATCATAGTTTTCATGATATGATCACTAGATTATTTCTTTCACTATTATAGCTTTGATTGAGTTTCGAGCCTTCCCTAACTGAGAAAGATTGTGAATGATGTGTTCTTCTAAAATATAAAGTTAGTGGTTTTGTTCTTCCAAGCCAAGAGATTCTTTCAATATTTCTTGTAGCTTTGGTTTAGATTTTACACAGTTCTGAGTTTCTATTTATCTGGGAATGTTTTAATTTCATTTTCGTATTTCAAAGATAGTTTTGAAGGATATGTAATTCTTCGTGGGAAGTTCTTCTCCTGCAAGGCTTTCAATGTGTCATGCCACTGTCTCTGTGCCAGCATTGTTTTTGCAGAGAAGTCCAACAAAAGCCTACAGGGTTTCTCTCTGAATGTTAGCTTTGCTTTGATTCTTGCTGCCTTTAAGAGTTTCTGCTTATGTTTCATTTTGTTAAGCTTGATTAGAATATGTCTTCTAGTCTTTCTTTTGAGATCTACATTGAGTGGTGTTCAGTATATATCTTCGATATCTATATTCTCCTCTTTCATAATTTCTGGGAAGTTTTCTGTTAGCAGCTCAGCAACAATATTCTTTGTGTTCTCAGGTGTCTCGACCTGTTCAGGAGCTCCAGTTAATTGTCATTGTTCCTCTTAATAAAGTCCCACATGCTTCTTAATGCTTCTTCATTTTTCTTGTTTCTTTTTTCTGATTTCTCCTCATAGATGCTGGAGTCAGTAGCTCTGTCTTTCAAATCAGAAAGTCTCTTTTCCATTTGTTCCATTCTGTTTTCTTGGCTTTGAATTGAAGTCTCTATGTCTTTGATTTTGTTCTTGATCTGTTGGATTTCAGAGTACCGCTGTTTCATCAGATTGAACAGCTTGCTTAATTTTTCATTTTGCTCTGCTGCATTTTGTATAAGGTCTAAGAGGGTTGTCTATATAATCCTTTTGTATTCACCTTCCAATAGTTTCAGAAAAGGTTCTCCGTCTGTGAAGTTCTCAGGTGGTTTCTTTTGGGGACCTTCTGATGCCATGTATGATTTCTTGGTCATAGCCTTCTCCAGACTTTGTTGCTTTTTGGACTTCATGTGGGTCAACAGAGACTGGAAGAGATGCTGTAAAGATGGGCCACAGTTGTTTCTCTAGGCTGTCTTAAAATGAGATTTAAAAAGTATTTGAGAACTTCCACAGTCGGTCAGGTTTTCAGGTGTATAGGACCCTCTTCTCAGCTGGCAAAGTAAGCACCTCTATATCAAACCCCAGATGTTATAAACTAGCTCAAAATACAGAAAGGCTACTGCCGTGCTGGCCTCTGCTGTTGAGCACCAGCTGAAGATCATACTTTGTGGAATTCTGCTTTTCTGCTGGAAAAGTGCTCTCTTCTCCGCAGCCACTGCCTCACAGCCTGAGAATTAGGTCAAGCTGAGTCTTCCCTTTGGGTATGCCCACCTCCCAGTGGAACAAGATGGTGTCCTGCACAAACTCACCACCCAGCTGGGACCAGGCTACTGGAGGAAAGTGAGGCCAAAAGTGCCGAGATGCTCAGAGTCCATGGCCTCTGTAGCCAGACCCCAGCCTCAGGTGACACTGTACAAAATACCGCCTCCCTGCTGGAAAAGCATTCTCCCCCAAGTAAGCGCCGCCTCCCAGCCTAGGAGCCAAGTCCAGCCGGAGCCTTCACCTGGACGTCTCTGTCTCCCAGTGGATGAAGGTGGGGTCCCGCACAAGCTTGTCACCACATCTGTATGGCTACCACATGGTAGAGGTAGAAAGATAGGTCAAAGGTGCTGCACAGAATCCAAAAGCCAGGGTCTCAGAACGTGGCAATTGCACTTGCCGATACCACCAGCAGTGTGTCTGAGACCAGCGGCTAGTCATGTCCCAGCTCCACCTGCCAGCCAATACAAAGGAAAGAAAAAACCGAAATGGTGAGTTACCTTCGGTCCATGCAAGCTCGTGCTCGCCGAGTGCAGGTTCAGTGAAAGACAGGAGGTTTTGCGTTCAGTGGTATGCAGTTCAAATTAACAGCCCTATGCCACATCCTAGGGCTCACTAGGTGTCCAGAGGGCTCCATTTAATTATCATCTCAGGTCTTGGTTTCCAGAGGGATTTAGGGAGATGTGTTTTTAGTCTGCCATCTTGACTCCGCCCCCCCCCAAGTACTGTTCTTAAACAATTCTTCTACCTGCTCTGTTTCTCTCTTCTTCCTCTACCCTAATAAACTTCTAGCTGTCAGTGGGTTGCCATTTCTAATCCACTACTGTGTTTTACATGTATAATACCAGTGTTATCTTAATATCATAAAGTTCATAGGTTTTTTATTTTTTTACTTTGGGGAATTTGTGCTGCTTAAAAGTCCTTTGAGCTAATGTTGAGGTCCCTTGGGTTACAGCTAGCTGAGGTTGCTGCAAGCTGGCTTCTGGGTTGTCTTGAATTGTTGGCCTTCTACCTACAGCTGTACTTTAGTATATTCTTGAGTCTGTACCCAAATCATTTGTATCCCTTCACTCCACATTTCTTTATATCCTTTGAGTGGGAAACAAAGCCATCTTCTCAGGCTTGTATTGTGTCCCCTCTCTTTACCTATGTCCCATTCTGTCTTTAGATGGAGACCATTTTATATCCTACCCTATGAAGACAAGCCTCCTAGACAGGTTATTCATGACTTGGTCATTTCTGATCTGTGCTCCAACTAAGGATCTTCCAAATCAGTGTGTCACATAGTGTAGTGGAGAGAATGGCAATGTAGATTCAGTAGACATGGACTCAAACATTGTCTCTGCCAGCAACCTTTCTAGCTCTTTAATCTTTTTAGCTGTGCAACTAAAATTCTCTAAGTTGTAGTTTACTTATCTATACCAAAATACCAAACCTGCTGCCATGGAGTTGATTCTGACTCATAGTGACCCTACAGACAAATAAGAACTGCCCCATAGAGTTTCCAAGGAGCACCTGGCAGATTTGAACTGCCAACCTTTTGGTTAGCAGCCATAGCACTTCATCACTACACCACCAGGGTTTCCACTTATCTATAAGGTGAGGTTAATCATAGGTCCTACCTGTTTTGAAGTTTAAATGAGGTATATGGAAAACATTATATTACAGTACTTGGCAGAAGTAAGAATTTAATAAATGTTTTTTCATGTTTAATCTTATTACTAATATACTTTCATTGGAGAAATTTGTAAAATACAGAGCAGTACCATGAACATGAATTTTATGTGTTAACTTGAGTAAGCCATGGTACTCAGTTGTTTGGTCAAACACTAGTCTAGATGTTGCTGTGAAGGTATTTTGTAGAAGTGATTAACATTTACCATCAGTTGAGTATAAGTAAAGATTACCATCAATAAAATGAATGGGCCTCATCCAATCAATGGAAACCTTCTTGGCGTAGTGGTTAAGTGCTACAGCTACTAACCTAAAGGTTGATGGTTCAAACCCACCAGGTGCTCCTTGGAAACTTAATGGGGCAGTTCTTCTCTGTCCTATAGGATTGCTATGAGTCGGAATTGACTTGATGACAGTGTTCCTTTTTTTATTGTTGTTTTTATCCAATCAATGGAAGCCCTGAAAAGCAAAATAGAATAAAATAATACAAAAGCAAAAACAAAAACTGAGGTTTCTCAGAGAATAAAGGATTCTACCTCAAGACTGGGAACCCTGGTGATGTAGTTGTTAAATTCTAGTGCTGCTAGGCCAAAAATCTGCTGTTCTGATCTACTAGGTGCTCCCTTGAAACTCTATGGAGCGGTTCTACTCTGTTATATAGGGTCACTATGAGTCAAAATCGACCACATGGCAGTGAGTTGGGTAAATTACCTCAAGACTGTAACAAATCTGCCTGAGTTTCTGGCCTCCTGGCCTGCACTATGTGTTTCAGACCACAAGACTATAACATCAACTTTTGCTGAGTTTCTGTCCTACTTGCCTACTGTCATGGATTGAATTGTGTCCTCCAAAACATGTGTATCAAATTGGCTAGACCATATTTACCAGTACTTTGTGACTCTCCACCATTTTGTCATCTGATATGACTTTCCTATGTGTTGTAAATCCTTTTTCTATGATGTTGAGGGGATGGGATTAGTGACAGTTACCTTAATGAGGCAGGTCTCAATCTACAAGACTGGATTGTGTCTTGAGCCAATTTCTTTTGAGATATAAAATAGAGGAGTGAGCAGAAAGATGTTGGGATCTCATAGCACCAAGAAAGAAGAGTGCTGCTGGGCCAAAAATCTGCTGTTCTGATCTACTAGATGCTCCCTTGAAACTCTATGGAGTGGTTCTACTCTGTTATATAGGTTCACTATGAGTCAAAATCAACCACATGGCAGTGTGGAGAATAGCAAATCCTTTTGACCTAGGGTCTCTGTGTTGAGAAGTTCCTTAACAGGGGGACATTGATAACAAGAACATTCCCCCAGAGCCAAAGAGAGAGAATGCCATGCCCTGGAGCTGGCATCTTGACTTCAGACTTCTAGCCTCCTAGACTGTGAGAGAATAAATTTCTTTTTTAAAGCCATCCACTTGTGGTAGTTCTGGTATAGCAGCTGTAGATAGTTAAGACATCTGCCCTACAAATTTTAGATCTGCCAGCCACCACAATTGTGCAAGCCAGTTTCTAAATATCTGTCTGTGGCATGAGGTGCATCTCTTGATGTCTTGACTGCTGCTTCCATGGGCATTGATTGTGGAACCAAATAAAATTAAATCCTTCATAACTTCAATCCTTTCTCCATTTATAACAATGTTGCTTATTGGTCCAATTGTGAAGATTTTTGTTTTCTTGATGTTGAGATGGAATTCATACTGAAGTCTGTGGTCTTTGGTCTTCGTCAGTGTTTTAGTCAGCTAGGGCTGCTCTAACAGAAATACCACAAAGTGGATGGCTTTAATAAAGGAAAGTTTATTTTTATACAGTCCGGTAGGCTACAAGTCCATATTCAGGGTGTCTGCTCCAGGGGAAGGCTTTCCCCTAGTTGGCTCAGGAGGAAAGTCCAGTATTGCATCAGTCTTTGTCCAGGGCATGTCTTGGCGCAGGAACCTCAGGTCTGAAGGACGCACTCTTCCCCTGGTGCTGCTTGCTTGATGGCACAAGATTCCCAATTCTGTGCCTGCTTCTCTGTCCTTTTATCTCTTGCAGGCTGAAAAGGTTAAGGGTGGGGCAAGCCATACTCCAGGGAAACTCCCTTTACAGTGGAGCAGGGAGGTGATCTTATAAAGGGACTTACAGTCCCATACTAATCCTTTAACATACAGCATAGGAAAACCACAAAATGGAGGAGTCACAAGATACTGGGAATCATGGCCCAGCCACATGGCTACACATATTTTGGGGGGGGACACAACTCAATCCATGACAGTCAGTAAGTGTTTCAAATCCTCTTCACTTCCAGCAAGCAAAGTTGTGTCATCTGCATAACGCAGGTCATTAATAAATGTTCCTCTAGTCCTGATGCCTTGTTCTTATGCATATAGTTCAGCTTCTTAGATTATTTGCTTGGAACAAGTATTGAAAAGGTGTGGTGAAAGGATACAACCTCGATGCACACTTTTCCTGACTTTAAACCATGTAGTGTCCTCTTGTTCTATTTGCATGACTGCCTCTTGATCCATATACACATTCCTCATGAGCACAATTAAGTGTTCTGGAATTCCCAATTATTTCAAATAAAAAGGGACAACTTAACACAATGAAGTGTTCTGTACATAATAGCTATGATTTTTGATAAAAGACTGCTGTCTTTTTCTTGGAGATGCCCCACATAGTAACCAAGCCAAACCAAACCAAACTCATTGCCATCAAGTCAGTTCCAACTCACAGAGACCCACAGATTTGGCAGCCTGAAATCAGGTTCAGTGCACAAAAATGTCAAAGCTTCAGCTGACGAAAGAATTGTAGAGTTACGGTGTGAAGTGAAAAGTGGGCTTTTTTCTTGGAATTTTGATTAGCACTAACATCTGAGAACAAATGGTACCAAGTCCCCTGGGTTTTAATTTCAGAGAACTGCCAGTCCACGAGAACAGCTACCTTCTGACAGAGCTTGCCTGCTGAGGGGCTCCATCTTAGCAGAGCTGGCACTGACACCCTTCCCTTGTTTCCATGCTTCCTCCTCTATCAACTGAGACTAATGGAGGAGGATGGGTGTGAGACCATCTTTGGTGAAGTGACAACCATCCCTTTTTCCTACCCTCCCTGTGGAGGTACTCATTTTCTCTTTTTTCTACAAGACTGAGGGTGTTTTAGTCAGCTGGAGCTGCTCTAACAGAAACATCACAGAGTGAATGGCTTTAACAAAGGAAGGTTTATTCTTACATGGTCCGGTAGGCTACAAGTCCATATTCAGGGTGTCCACTCCAGGGGAAAACTTTCCCCCCTGTCAGCTCAGGAGGAAAGTCCAGTATTGCATCAGTCTTTGTCCAGGGAGCATCTTGGCGCAGAAACCTCAGGTCTGAAGGACGTGCTCTACTGCCGGTGAAGATTTCTTGATGGTACGAGGTTCCCAGTTCTCTGCTTGCTTCTCTGTCCTTTTATCTCTCGTAGGAAGAAAGGATTAAGGGTGAGGCTAGCCATACTCCAGGGAAACTCCCTTTACAGTGGAGCAGCAGGAAGGTAATCCTATGAAGGGATCTACAGCCCCACCTTAATCCTTTAATATACAGCATAGGAAAACCACATAATGGAAGAGAGTCACAAGATACTGGGAATCATGGCCCAGCCACATGGCTACACATATTTTTGGGGGACACAATTCATTCCATGACAGAGGGTAACAGGACTGTCAACCTCCCCAACCCCTACTCTACCACCGTTGGGGAGTAAGATTATAACTTGTATGAAGGTTACTGAACCACTGAGCCATCCATCAGGTGCCTGATGATCTGGGCCTGATCATTCTAGCGTACAGGGTAAGAGCAAAGGTTGTTGTTGTTAGGTGCTGTCGAGTCAGTTCCAACTCATAGTGACCCTATGAACAACAGAAAGAAACACTGCCTGGTCTTGCGCCATTTCCACAGTTGTTTTTCTGCTTAAGCCCATTGTTGCTGCCACTGTGTCGATCCATCTCGTCAAAGGTCTTCCTCTTTTTTTGCTGACCCTCCCTCTACCAACGATGATGTCTTTCTTCAGGGACTGATCTTTCATGACATTTCCAAAGTATGTAAGACACAGTCTTGCCGTATTTGCTTCCAAGGAGCACTCTGTTTGTTAGAGCAAAGGTGAGAAGTGAGAATTGAGAAGTGGAGGGCCGATGCAGTCAGCATTCTCACCTTTTGGCATAGCAAGGGTTTGGGAGTCTCTGGTGCCTGAGTGGACAGCATGGAAGGTGGCTAGAGCTTAAGATGTCTTGTTTCTATGCCCCCCAAAATCTTCCAGCTCTGTGAGGGAACCCTGTCAGCAAGTCACCATAGGAGATGCTCCAAACCAAACCAAACCCACTGCCATCGAGTCAATTCTGGCTCGTAGCAACCCTGCAGGACAGAGTAGAACTATTGATAGAGTTTCCAAGGAGCAGCTGATGGATTTGAACTACTGATCTTTTAGTTAGCAGCTGTAGCACTTTAACCACTACACCGCTAAGTTTCCAGGCAGTGCTCAGGAGAGGTGAGAAAGAGGCCGACTTCACGCTGGATCTTCCACTCTAGGACACTGTTTAGGGGAGGTCCCCCATGGAACCCTCTGAAGAATCTCTGTGTTCCCTCCTCTCAGAGAGCCAGCATTTCAGTGCTTGCCTCACAGAGGCAACTCAGGGCAGTCAAGGTTAGAATAAGTGACACCAATAGAGAAGAGACAACGACCTCACCATTATCATTGCCATCACGTAAGAGAACTGTAGTTTTAACTAACAAAGTAGAGGCCAGGTATGAAAAAAATATTTGTTCTCGTCTCTCTCCTCCCCTCCACCTTAACCCAGAGGAATCTGGACCGAGAAGAGAGTAGTAGTGACAGAGATCCCCCCCCCCCACTTTGTTCTGATGCCCATTTCAGGCTTATGGAGCCACTAGTCAGTCCGAGTGGGAGGAAGAATTTGAACCAGATATGAGATTGGAATTTTAAAATAGGGAAGACTAAGTTTTAGACAATCTTAATATTACATTAACTGAATATCAAGGCATTGTTGTTTTGCTACTGGGTTTGATTTGGACTCACGGTCACCCTATGAGTGCAAAATAGAACTGCTCCATGGGTTTTCAAGGCTGTGATCTTTCAAAAAGTGGATTGCCAGGCCTTTTTTCTGAAATGCTTCTGGGTGAGTTCAAATCACCAGTCTTTTGGTTGGTAATCAAGTGTTTAAGTATTGGTACCATCCTGGGAACTTAAATATTTAAACACCTAAAATTATAAAATATAAATATATAACAATGTATATTACATAAGCAGTATAATGAAATACCAGGGATTCACTTTCTGACTTGCAACATTCATCCAACATTTTATCAGATGGTTGCCAGGTTAGATATTGAACAAAAATATTAAGGATTCAAGAATGAATAAAACAGACAGAGTCAGATAATTTATGGCAAAGATTGTTGACTATTCACCAAATTCTCTTTCATTTTTCCTGAAGGCACCAAGTTAGGTTACATTTCCTAGCCTTCTTTGTGTGTGATCATGTGACTAGTTCTCGCCAATAGAACACCATCACTTCCTCCTAAGGGCATGTCCATCATCCCCTCTTTCCTTGTCACCTGAATGCAGACAACTAGGAGGCCCTGGGGATGTGGTAACCACAGATGGAAGTAACCCAAACCCCTGCTTTGCCATGGGAGAAGAGCTGCCTACTGACCAGGGAAATCACCTTGAATTATTACATGAACAAGAAATAAACTTCTGTTGTGTCTGAACTGTAATGTATTTTGAGGCCTGTTCATTATAGCGGAGCCCTGGTGATGCAGTGGTTAAACATTTGGCTGCTTACCTAAAGGTCAGCAGTTCAAATACACCTCTGTACCTTGGAAACTCTATGGGACAGTTCTGTCCCACAGGGTTGCTATGAATTAGAATAGACTCTACAGCAATGTATCTTTTTTGCTTTTGTTTTTTTACTTATAGTAATCTTGCTGATCCTGATTAAACTTATGACTGCACTAGGAATTCTCCTTTTTCTAATCACGAGGTTCATTCTTTGGTGAATAATATTTACCTGTTTTGACTCCCTTTTCTCTTTGTCTCTTTTTTTTTTGTGGCTGGGTATAGGGTAATTATGGGACTCTGGAGATATCATAACAAAAAAAAGATCATATTTAAGTGACATTGTTAGGATTAGATTCTGAAAATGTTATTCATTCTTTTTACTAAAGTCACTGTTTTTAAAGGAAGCATGGCAGTGAATCATAGTCCAAAATCTCCATGAGTAGGACTTGGCTACTGAGTTGCAGGTCTTGGGATTTGGGGGACATCAGTCCTTTGTATTCTCTTCTTCTGGTGTTAAGAAAGGCCTGGAAGTATTCCCTTGGCAGTTCCATTCTGTCCTGCATGGTTACTATGAGTTGAAATCAACTTGTTGCAGTAGATTTGTTGTTGTTGTTGTTGTTGTTATATATGTAGCAACACACACATGCGCGCGCACATACACCAGCAACTTAAACCTTATATATGTAAGATTTTTGTAGTTTCTTTGTCGTTTCTTGATCTGCCATCTTAAAATTTACTCTGGATGATGTGAGGCTATATAGAATTTTTCAAGAACTCAAAACTACCTTATGGAGTGAAAAAGGAGAGTGCTATTAACAGGGTGGGAAGAGCAGACAGAGTTGCAGAGAGGTGAGTGCTCTGGGTTTAATATGGTAAATTGATTTGGTTTGTAAACTTTCACCTAATCATAATTAAAAAAAAATAATAAAAACTACCTCATGGGAAAATTTGTACTATGCTAAAATTTCTAAGTTCTTCCCTAAGTTCTTAGGAGGAAACTATGAAAGAAATTAGAGTACCTAATATCTTATAATAATAATAAGAAGAAATGTCATAAATAGAGATACTACAGTGTTTTCTTATTGATGACCTAGTTCTGATTGGCATTTCTTTTTTCGTTACTGCTCTGTCAGTGATTTATTTGTGGACGAGGGGAGATGCCTGGATGATTTGTGAGGGCTACCTAATGCCATGGTGATGGGGATCAATGATTTTCTCTAAGAAGTAGTAAAATGCATCACCTCTATTGAACAAATGGTATTTCTAAAAATATTTTGCTAAGCATATGAGTAAAATTTGAGATTTACTGTTGGGAAAGAAACATTAGAAAGTTAATCCATCTGCTTCATGACGCGATTGGCATTTCCCTCAATCAAACTTTATCTGTCAACCCTCTTGAAAAGAAACAGGTGCCTCAAAAAGATGTTCATTTCTAAACAGCCTTGTTTGGAGCAGGAAGAATAATTCTGCTCTGCACAGTGCATTTTGCTGTGTCACTCCTTTTCAGTTTGAAGCTGAAGAGAAGAGACTACTCTAATCAAAATAAAGTAAAATTTATCTTTAGATGTAATTATGTACCAAAAGCTGAGAGGCAAAAAGTAATGCTTTATTTTTTGTTATTTATTTTTTACCTTTTCTGTATTTACAAAATGAATTATATGCTCAGTGCAGAAAAGTTAGAAAATCCAAATGAATATGAATATTCAGAAAGCAATCACACTACCCAGATAGAACCTTCACATCTGTGTTGATTTAATACTTTTTTTCTGTACTTCTGCTTTATTAAAGACATTGATAGGTCATGGATTGCAAACCAGAGGCTAGGGACCAAGAAACTTGATACCACTGGAGAAGAGAATGGTAGATAGTGAAAGAAGTTAAACAATGCATTTTGAAAAGGAAACTATAGAAATATGGTGAGTGTATTTTTTCTTTAAGTATTGCAAGTTAATTCTTTGTTAGACATAATTGATACTTTTGCTCTAGTAAAGTATATCCACATTTTGCAAATAAAATGCTTTCTAATACATACTAACTGCTGTATATAATTAGTGTTTAAGGCTGTGGTAGTCCAGGAAACATTAGGAAGTTGGGAAAGTTTAATTTGACAAGTACCATGCATGGAATACAGAAAAAAAAAAGGATTATTTGGAATATTAACAAATAAAACTCTTTGTAATGCAGATAGAAGCTTTTTTGTCAACTCTAACCCTGGTTAAGTGCTATAGCTGTTAATCAAAAGGTCAGCAGTTCAGATCCTCCAGGCATTTCTTGGAAACTCTATGAGGCAGTTCTACTCTGCCCTGTAGGGCCACTGTGGGTTGAAGTCGACTCTACAGCAGTGGATTTTTTTTTAATGTGTGCTACAGATGCTATGTTGTTATTATTATTAAGTATATGGAGAAGTCAATATAGGGAAAACAGATTCCCCAGAAAAATGTCTCCTAATTCTCTCAGAACATTGAATGAGCTGGATACACAGGGTGCTCATGGAAGTACAATCCTAACAAGTGACATTGTTAGGGTAAGATTCTGAAAATATTATTCATTCTTTTTACTAATGTCACTGTTTTTAAAGGAAGCATAGCAGTGAATGGTAGCCCCAAATCTCCATGAGTAGGACTTGGCTACTGAGTTATAGGTCTGAATCCCAAGAAGGTCAGAATAAAGACTTTGGACAATTTCCTTTAGAAAAATTAAAATCCAGTGACAACTAAGCAACATCCTATCATCACGGGAAAATGTCCCTTAAGTTTCAAAGTAAGTCCAGTAATTTTTCTTCACTCTGAATGTTCATCTAGTAAAGCCTGGGCAAGGCTTTGGGAGCATATTGAGTTGTTTGCCTTTTTGAACAACATTTTGGTCTCTTCGTGTTGAGCATTTTCCCCAAGTCAGCCTGTTAAAATATTTCTTTCATGTTTTGCTTAGAAACATTTCCAGCACTTGAAAAGCAAATGTAGTATGTTTATGTCATCTAAGAAGCCACGAGCTTTTTGCTAGTAACCCACTGATGTTCAAACTACATCATTTCTAACAGCCCAATAGGCTGAGATTGCAGATATTTACATTGTGTTCTCTTTGAAAATTTAAAATTATCGTCATAAGGTCTTTATTTTATTCTTCTGTGTAAGTCAGGGTAGGTGAATGTCATAACAAACCATTCTGAAAATCTCAGCAGGTTAATGTAATGAGAATTTATTTCTTGCTCACGTCACAGTTCACCTCAGGTAGGTCGTGAGGTGACTGTACTTCACTCTTTCATCCAGAGATGCACTCCCTTTCCAGATTGTGGTGTAGATCATGTTTACTCACATTTCATTGGCCAGAACTCGGTGACATGGCCCCTCCTAACTCCAAGCCAGCCAGTTATATGCCCATGAGGGGAAAAATGAGGATTTGTGAATGCATAGCAGTCTGTATCACTCAACAAAATCAGATACTACACAAAAAAGTTGTTTGATTTTTTCTTTCAGTTGATTTTTTAAAATTATGATTGAATGAAAATGTACATTCCCATATAAATTTGCATGCTCGCCTATATGTAGCTCCCACTGCTCTCCCTGCCCAGTGACAGCACACTCCTCCTCTCTGTTCCATATATGTCCTATCCTCCCAACAGTCTCCTATCCCCTCCTCTCCACTCACTTACCTTCCTCCAGTAGGAAGTCAGCAGCATGATATCCTATGAATGTATAGAACCATAAAGTGCCCAGAAAATATGGTCACTCTGGGTCCCCACATCCAATCCATTGCTGTCCAAAAAGTTGACTTCCATTATGATTTATGGACAGGGGCAGCATCAGGGCCAGGGGCTATACTCCCAGGGGAACCCAAAAGTACCCAGACCATTAATTGTGGTCTTTTAGTGGACATCTCAGGGTGTATCCCTATTTATTCTTGTTTTACCAGTGAGACTCAATTTTGTGAGCTCCATCGCAGCTATCACTGGTGGTAGCTGGGCACCATCCAATTCTTCTGGTCATGAGTCGATGTAGACACCCATTCACGTGGGTCTCTCTGTCTTCTGGGTTCTCTTTCCTGCATGTCATTATGGACCTCGGTGATCATCCATTCCTGCTGAGCTAGGACCATTTGCTGTACCGTCAGATGACAGCTTGGCAGGTGTTAAGAACCCAGACACCACTCACCAATGTGGGATGCGGAGAGACCTCATTAGCAAAACGCTGGTTGTGCCAATTGGCCTCGATTTGCCCTGAGAACATTGTCCCTGGTCCCCAGCTCCAGCTACTTTGTTCTTGCAATATTGGGTTAAGATAGGAGGAGTACTCAAGTTGTGCTGAAGTCCAGTTAATATTGATCTTCTTACTAATGTGTGCTGTCACTGATTTCACCCAACCAAATTTCTACCAACTATCTAATCTAAACCCTCCCCCGCTCCCTCCCTCCCTCCCCTCTCTTGCAGCTGTCAAAGAGTCTTTTCTTCTAAGCATGAGTCTGTTTATAAGTTCTTATCATAGGAGTCTCATACAATATTTGTCTTTTTGTCACTGACTGCTTTCACTCAACATAGTGTCCTCCAGTTGAAACCAGGTTATGAGATGTTTCCTGAAATCCTCGTTGTTCTTTATCATTGCATAGTGTTCCATTGAGTATATATACCATTCCTCTGTTTGGGGGAATCTGCGTTGATTCTGTCTTTTTGTTGTTGTGGACTGTGTTGTGATAAACATTTGTGTGCCTGTATCAGTTGGTGTGAATGGCCTTGATTCTGTAGGATATATTCCAAACAGTGGAATTACTGGGTCAAATGGTATATCTAGATCCAGTTTTTTAAGGAAGCACCAGATTGCTTTCCAAAGAGGTTGCTCCATTTTGCAATCCCACCAACAGTGTAGGAGAGTTCCAATTTCTCCACAGCCTCTCCAGCATTTGTTGTTTTGCGTTTTTTCAATCATGGCCAACCTTGTTGGGATGAGATGGTATCTCACTGTAGTTTTGATTTGAATTTCTTTAATAGTTAATGATTGTGACCATGTCTGTATGTGTTTTTTAGCTGCCTGGATCTCCTCTTTAGAGAAATGTCTGTCCATCTCCTTTGCCCATTGCTTAATTGGATGATTTATCTTTTTCTTATTGATATTTTGTAGTACCTTATAGATTATGGAGGTCAGGCACTGGTCCAATGTATAGTTGCCAAATATTTTTTCCCATTCTGTAGGTGGCCTTTTAATTCTATTAATAAAGTGTTTGGATGAGCAAAAGTGTTTGATTCTTAATAGTTTCCATTTATCTATTTTCTCTTCTGTTGATTGTGGCTTGTTTGACACTAAGTTGTTTCTTAATTAGAAAATTCACCATTAAAGTCAGAAGAATGGTTATGTAGTAAGCATTTTGTCTTTAAGATGTCTCCGAGATAGACCTGTGAATCTCAACTTGGTTTGAAAGAGATTTGGAAGGTTGCTGGAGGTCTTGAATCAATCATACATCATCACATCATGACATTATTTGGGGCAATGATTTCTGATCTGGGGGTCCTTACCCCTGAGCATTCTTAAAAGAATCCCTGAATCTATACCACAAAACATCATGGTGTTCTTTGCTGGTAATTCACTTACTACAATTGTGTTTTTGGGAACCTGTTTAAGAGGGCATATGCCAAATAGATGGGTGTTCAGAAAAGACTGACTAAGATAGTGAGGGCACCTCAAATCACATCATTCATTCCACAACAATTTACTGTATTTAATGCCTACTGAGTATCAGTCACTGTCATGCTGGAGATACAGGTAGAACAACAGAGGCAGTGTTTTTGCCTTCCCAAGACTTAATAGTGGGGATAATGGATGAGGAAATAAGTAAATGAGTAACTGAACTTAACTAGTTATAAGGGCATGAAGAAAATACAGTAATATGCTAGAGAATGTCTAGTAGGGTGTTGAACTCCATTACACTGGGTCTTTGTGAGGAGGGAGACCTTTTAGTGGTGATCTGAATGAGAAGAAGGATCCATCCAGCCACGTGGGGAAGAGAATTCAAGATGAAAGTCCTAAGGTAGGAATCACTTTGGTGTGTTTAAGTAACAAAAAGAGTAGTGTGGCTGGAGAACATGAGTAAAGGAGAGGAATTGTACCAGCTGTCAGTGAGATGGTGTCTTAGTCAGCTAGTGCTGCTCTAACAGAAATACCACAGTAGATGGTTTCAACAAAGGAAAGTTACACGGTAGGTTATAAGTCCAGTTTAGGATATCCACTCCAGGGGAAGGCTTTCCACCTTGTCGGCTCTGGAGGAAAGTCTGTTATTGTATCAGTCTTTGTCCAGGGAGCATCTCAGTGCAGGAACCTCAGCTCTCAAGGGCATGCTCTTCTCCTGGTGCTGCTTTTCTGATGATGTGAGGTTCCCAATTCTCTGCTTGCTTCGCTTTCCTTTTATCTCTTGTAGGATGAAGGCATTAAGGGTGGGGCAAGCCACACTCCAGGGAAACTCCCTTTACAGTGGAGCAGGGAGGTGATCCTATGACGGCATTTACAGTTGCACCCTAAGCCTTTAACATACAGCACAGGAATATCACAAAATGGAGGACAAGCACAAAATATTGGGGATAACAGCCCAGCCACGTGGCTACATGTATTTTGGAGGGGACACAATTCAACCCATGACAGATGAGTTGTGTCCAAATCATGCAGAATCCCCTGGGCTATGGCAGGGTGTTTGGATTTTATTCTAAGTGCAATGACAAGCCACCAGAGGCTTTTAAATAGGAAAATAACATGACTAGATTTACACTGTTAAAGCATCATTCTAGCTGCTGTCTGGTGAATGGAATGTAGAGCTGCAAGAATGGAACTTGAGAGGTTGGTTATGGGCTGTTAACTAACAGGTGAGGGATGATGGAGCTCATAGAAACTGGTAGCAGTAAAATGAAGAGAAGTTGATGGATGTTTTTTGGAAGCTGAGTGGGATTCTGGTGTCTTAGTTATCTAGTGCTGCTGTAACAGAAATACTACAAGTACGTGACTTTTATAAACATATTTTCTCATAGTTCAGTAGGCTAGAAGTCTGAAATCAGGGCACCAGATCTAGGGGAAGGCTTTCTCTCTGTTGGCTTTAGAGGAAGGTCCTTGTGTCTTCAGTTTCTAACCCTTGGCTTCTAGGTGATCTTCTGTGGCCTGCCTTCTGTCTCCTCCATCTCTGCTTCCTTAATCTGCTCATTTTACATCTCAAAACAGATTGACTCAAGACATATCCTACACTAATATCTACTTATTAACATAGCAAAGAAAACTCATTCCCAAATGGGATTATAAGCACAGATATAAAACCCAAACCAAACCCACTGCCATCAATCACTTCCAACTCATAGCGGCCTTAGAGGACAGAGCAGAACTGCCCTTTAAAGTTTCCAAGGAGTGCCTGACCTCTGGTTAGCAGACATAGCATTTATAGGAGTTAGGATTTACAACACATTTTGGGGGAACACAATTAAATCCATAATAGGAGTATTATTAGGGAAAGAGGAATCTAGGATTATTCCTAGGTTTTTAGCTTGAACTGCTGGGTGGAAATCTTTGGGGGATGGTGAGAGGGATTCATTGTTGGATAGAGGTTGATCCAGACAACTTTTAGACTTCCTTAAAACCCAAGGAGCAGTGATTTGATGCAAGACCACAGGAGCTGGGTGTCCTGTGGCGTTGATCCAGATGATGGGAAGGTGGTGCTGTTGCTACTGGAGGTTCTGTCCCGTGAAGTTGGAACCCACAGGCTAACCTAGGTGACACAGACCCTCCAGCTGCAGCACTGCTCTGTGGGAGGCTGTGTCATCCACTGAGGTAGAAGAGAAAGCTGTTCTTTCCCCTGCTGGGACTCTCCTTCCACTTTACCCTGCTTCTTCCCTGAGGCAAAGAATACTAATTGCCATTTCTCTTTCTTCCTTAGTTTAAAAAACAAAACAATCTCCCCCCCCCCCCCCCGGAAAACACAAAGAAACCAAACAACCTTAATCTTAACATGAAAGTCATGATCTCCCTAAAATGCATTCCCAGCCTCTCATATTGCGAGGTGCCCAGGAAATGTAGGTAAAAGCTGCTGCACAGGACTTGTAGGAGGCAGAGTCCTGCTGGCAGCGCACATGAAGCCACCCTCCAGGGCTGAAGCTAGATGAGGATGGGAACCCTGAACTCAGGACAGTAGAGCAGAAAGATACAAGAAGTTCAAGTCCCTGATGACAACATGGAGGCATCTGGCATACCTGGACCACTTCTTTCCATCTGGCCTTTATGCAAAAGAAAAAGAAATCTCTCTCTTCTTTAAATCACCTATGTTTCCATTACAAACCGCTGAAGACAATTCCTGACTGATACACTTCTCTGCAGCTCAATCTATCTTCTAAAACAGCATTTTCTAACTTCTGTGAGCTGCTCTGTGAAAAATGGGTTTCCCTCTCTAACTTGTATTCCTTATCCCCGTTTCCTGCTTCATTTTTCTGTATGTCACTTATCATTACCTGACATACTGTATGATTTATGCATTTTAGTTATTGCCTGTCTCTTGTGCCCCCGCCTCCCGACAATTCAAAAGTAAGTTCCATTAGGATATTTTTTGCTTTGTTTTGTTCACTGCTGTATCTTCTAGATTTTCTGCCCCCTCCCGCCCAGCACAGAACTGTTGAGAGTTTTAGAGAAATGAGCTTCGGACTGACTGACCAAAAGCGACAGTGACAATGATCTTTCAACTCCTCTTTTACTCTTTTCTCGCTTTCATTGTCTCTCTCACACACACATTACACATTGGTTAAAGTTGCTTTCCATTCACTTTGGCCCGTTTCTTACTGGATTAACAACATCTTAGAAATAAAATGCAAAGACTAATTGGCAAGGAGGAGAGAGGGACAAAGTTCCTGTCTTTTGTCAAGCTGGAGCATTTTGCATGATGTGAACTTGTCAGGAAACGTTCCATGGCTTCCTGTACCGGGCACTAATGATAACTTCTATGGATTGCCTTCTTAGCGGTCAAGTGCTGAAGGGGAGAAAGACTGTCCCTCATTTTCCATCTGAAGGGAGCTGGCAGCAAAGTGATGCCAAGACCTTGGGCTGAAACAAGTGGAGAATCTTACACGGAGGTTGCTATTCACTCCAGAGCCCCCGCTTTAGCTGGCCTCCATGCATCTGCAGTGCTCGAACTCACTCTCTCCATCACTCCCTCGCCCTTGATTGTCACGAATTAAACAACCAGAATGTAGATTTATTCACCATTAAAAGGATGTTAGGGCGATCACAAGTGACCCCTGGACATGGTGCTCTATCTTTGACTCCAGAGAAAATCAAAACCAAACCTGCTGCTGTCAAGTCAATTTCGACTCCTAGTGACCTTATAGGGTAGGGTAGAACTGCTCCATAGAGTTTCCAAGGAGCACCTGGCAGATTTGAACTGCCAGCCTTCTGGCTAGCAGCCATAGCACTTAACCACTGCACCATCAGGGTTTCTGACTCTAGGGAAAGGAAGGAATTTTTTCCTGGCTGGGGCTTGGTGTGTTTGAAGGATTGCATAGCCCTGGGCAGTCAAGTTGTTTCAGAACCCCCTCTGCTTCTTGTTAATGAGGCAAGATGGTCAGAAAGCAAGGCATTTGTTCTGGTTCTTCAGTCTCTGCTCCAACCTGGCTATTCTGTTACCTGCTCTTGCCAGTTTCCCTCCTGTTCTTTCCAAGGACTGACTTCTGAAGTTGTAAGAAAGAGATGAAAAGGTGTATGATTTTCATCCTCCTTAGTAGTGCAGGAAAGTGAATAAAACAAAAAAAACCTTGAATTAGCCTCTTTCAAATATATATTACTGCTTAATAAACTACCTAATAAACTACTTGAGAGTAGGCTATCCCTATACTAAAATAGCATTTGTTATTTTCTGAAATTCAAATTGAACTAGGCATTCTATATTTTTATTTGCAAAATATGACAACTATACTAGTGTAATTGCCCACATCTATCTTATATGCCACTCAGTGACCCATCATATTCTAGAGGAAAGAGGACAGTGGTCCCATGACATTCACATGTACCTGACTAAGAAGCTTACAGATACATTGTCTTTTTCACACATGCTATTATTGCACATATTTAGATTTTTTATGGCAAATGTTACCAAGTTTTAAAATAGCCTTATTTCTGCCATTTAGATCTGTGTATCTTTGTGGGATATCTTTTTTACTTTTAGCTGTCACAGCTTTTAAAACCATGCATCAGAATAAACTGAACTTAGCACGAGACCTTTGAACTAAACTAACATTTAAAAAAGGAGATGTTTGATCCTATTGCTTTCATTGAAAATGTGATAGTTTTTCCAGTGAGAGAAAGCATGACTTGTGTACCTTAAATAAATAAAATATAATTAAACATAATTTTAAAATATTGCTTTTTTCATCTTTAATGCTTTTAGAATTTCAATTTTAGAAGCATGTTTTGCAGTGTGATAATGTAGTAGTGTAACAGCACGTGTATGTTATTTATGAATAAAGATACATATGTTTTGGAGTGTGCAAATTTCTTTTCCTTTCCCTATTGGGTAGGGTGCTTGATTCTAAATGTTTGGAGTCCTGTGGCTTACAGTGTTGTTTTAGAAAAGGAGGGGATGAGTTGGTCTTAGTGGAGGTGACTACTAGCCTTAAGAACAATTGCTTGTCCCAAAGCTGCAGTCAGCAATACTCTTGTGATTGAACAAACTGCAAAATTTTACCTCATTTATGCTGAAGCGCCCAGATGAGAGAAATGTGGAAGCCTTTCAGCTTTCTATGTAAAGCCTCTGAAAGAGTAGCCTCATTGTTTTGGAGAGTAGCTTAGAACCCTTTGTTGCAACACCCAGAGGTTTGCAAGAAGACTTTATTCCTGATTTCCTGGCTGCTGCAGACTCACAAGGAGTCTGCCAAGTACTGTTTTCTACATCCCTACCCCTAAAGAGTGACTGGGGAAAGGCAAATATCAATAAGGAGTGAAAATTGGGTCCTCTGCCAGAATCTTTTATGGGGAATTAACATCCCAGTCTCATGGGTTCTGCTTCAGAGAGGGAGGCTCTGGAGGGTGCAGTCCGACCTGGCAGCCAGAAAAACATGGCACCCCAGCTTCTGAAGTCATTGCTCTGGAGACCAGTGGTGGGCATCTGTGGGAGAGTGATGTGACTGCTTCCATGGCCTGGGGGGGCAATAGGCCAACATTGGTCTCAGCCAGATGCCTCACCCTGCTTCAAAGTTGGGGTGGCAGTGCCCTCACAACTGCAGTGAGAGAGGAAGGAGCCTCATAGCCCGGGTGGCAGGAGGCTTGGCAGCCTCGCAGAGTGTCTGCACATACCTTTCCCTTTTGTAGTTAGGCAGTATAGTGGTGCACGGAGACAGCATCCTGGGTGGGGTTGGGAAATTTTGGCCTCGGCAGCACTGACTTCTTGGGTTGGAACCTTGAGACAGAGGCTTAATACAGTCTCGGAAGGGCCATGGCATTTCCAGAACCCTCTTTTGGCGGCCAGCAGATGGTGGCTCTAAATCTGCAGTGCAGTCAGGTTAGAAAAGAAGAAAAGTATTTAGAGCACTAGTAGAGCCATTATTTGAATAGTATGGAACATAATGGTTTCTTTGGCAACCAAGTCAGGGAGACACCCACACAAAGTTAGAATGCACTGGGCTCACTTCTGTTCCCATCCCACCCCCCACCAATCAAAGCAGATTAAAATAGTATAAAGGGAAAAATGAGATGAAGCAGCATTTAATACAGGAGAGGAGTTTTTCCTTATTGGACTATGTTAATGACCTGTCTATTATCAGATGCAGCATTTTTCAGATGGGAATCTGTTTTCAGGGTCACTCAGATGGTTTTCCCTCTGCTCAGCCAGACTTTGGTGCTTATATATAGATAGGACTCTAAGAAATATGAGACAGGGAAAATGAGAAACATTTAACTCCTTCTCCACTGCATGTGTTCTTAGTGCTACCCAGCTGAGGCAACACACAAAATGCGAAACAAATCGTTTTGAAAGGAAAGCATTGTTTTTAAAAGAAGACTTTTTTTTTTTTAGTTCTGTGTTAACACTGCTAAAGTTTCAAATCCTTGCTCCAGGTGAGGGTTTAAAAGTGTTGGTTCACAGCACTGTTAATAGATTTTTCTGTGGCGATTGAAATGTTTTATTTCTTCATTATCCAGTGTGGAAGCCACTGACCACATGTGGCTAGTGCAAACTGAGGAACTAAATTTTAAATTAAGTTTTCATCTATTAAAATTTAAATAACACAAGTGGCTAGTGGCGGCTGGATTAAACAACACAGTTAGAAGTTCAGGAAGAGAGGATAATTTCATTACTGAAAAATCACCGAATAGCAATTTGGCCCTAATGTTTCACTTTATTATTTTTTTCTGGTGGCAGTGCTGGCCTTGATTGTCTGGAAGTGACGTTTTACTTCTCAGGTATAATAATGTTCCCAGTGGGCCCCAGACTTCACAAACATCGTCTCATTAATTTCTCCCAGCTCCCAACGGGACAGGTAGGGAGTGGAGATAATTATGTTTAATTTTATAAAAGAGGAAAACAAACACTAGTCCAAAATGTAAATTATTAGCAGAGATAGGTCTTCTTGAATCATCTTGTTGTCTTCTTTGGCTTTCTTTCTCCTTTATAGCAGGAACTTGATGTTTGCTCATGTCAGGGTAGAACAATTCCTCAAATATATTGGAATTGAATGAAAGGACCACCACATCCAATTGTAGACAGCATATCGTTTGACTGACATTAGGTTAAAATAGCTGAATGTTTATTTATTTATCACCCTACTCTAAGACTTTACACTGTCCTTTACCCCTGGATAACTAAGATAATTTGAAATGTGCTCCTAGAGTAGCAGATTATCTTCAACTTTTATATTTGCTTTTCTCCATGCCTCTTATTGGAATATAATTTTTTTAAAAAAAAATATTTCTTTATTCATGGTCCTTATGAGAGTGACCTGGAAGTGTAGCAATATGCTACCAATCAAAGATTTATAGAATTTAGGGAGCTCCATGAAACATCTTTATTCATACTATTGATATTTATGAAGTCCCTACTGTAAGTCAAGAAGTATACCTGAGACTATGGATAGAAACTCAGTGAAACTAGACATGACTTCAGCCCTAGCTTAAGAAGCTGACCAATCAAAAAAACCAAACGCCCTGTCTTTGAGTCAATTCTGACTCATAGTGACCCTATAGGACAGAGAAGAACTGCCCCATAGAGTTTCCAAGAAACACCTAGCGGATTCAAACTGCTGACCTTTTGGTTAGGAAATGGCACTTAATCACTAGTCCACCAGGGTTTCCAAGGTGCTGACAGACATTAAGGAAATAATATGTGTAAAATTGCACCTAGGGTAGGTGCTGTGGAAGAGAGATATCTAGCAGCTATGAAAATTGTAACACGGAGAGTTGATGCAATCAGGGAGACCAGCAATGGCTTTTCTGAAATAAAGACCATGAGCTGAGGGTTGAGTAGGAGTCAAATAGTGGAAAGGCAAGACGGTAAGAATATACAGCATGTGAAAAGCCCCTGAGGTGACACAGAGCATGGTGAATATGAGGCACTGAAAGAAGGCTACTATTCAGTGAACAGACAGAAGGAAGGTTAGTATGGTACAAGACAGGTTTGAAGAGGTGAGCGTAAGCCAGGCCGGGCAGCACCTGCAGACCACTGGAAGGAATTTTTACTGTATGAGCAGTGTGTGCCATTGAGGAAGCCTGAGGGTGAGGAGTGGCCCATGACAGATTTACGTCATCCAAAGGTCACGTTGGTTGATCGCGGGCCCTGGAGAACAGTTTGGAAAGTGGCCATACCAGGAGCTGGTGAGGAGATTGCTTAGATTTGGGGAGACCTTTCATTGTTTGCACCTGAATTTATTCTGAACTCATAAGGCAGCCTAAGAACCTGTACTTAATCACTGTCTTAATCACCTATAGTGTATGAAGTATTTTGGCCTAATAAGGTTCCCTTACCTTTCTTGTAGAGCTAAATTCAGCAGTGGTGGTGGGATGACTATAGAGAGGCTTCTGACCTCCAGCGTCGCCAGAATACCTTCTGTGATCAGTGATTTTAGCATCTTAGGATCTTTTCTTTCTTGCCAGTTTTCTCCAGAAAAAGGTAAATACTGTTATTTTCCTTTTGACTTTGAAGTCTTCAATACTTCAATATATGCTGACTTGTGAGTACTATTTCAAATTCCTCTCCTGCAGTGTTTTTGTCTTTTTGTGCCGCAGGCTTTTGAGACTAACTACAAATTTAATACAAGGGTTTCTGAGTTCATGCTTGAAATATGATAATTTCAGGTGATTACATAATGAAAAAGGAAAAGGATCTTGAGATGCCATTGTGCTTTTTTGTATGTCATCTGTAGTACTTATTCATTTTGACTTTCATTACAGTTACTTACACACATGCACGAAGTTCTTACTACATCCCTGCCCACCTTTTGCCTTGTACCCATCCTTCAGCTTTCTCATCTATTATCACTTTTTTAGGGAAGCCTTCCCTAGTCTCCCCGACAAGGACAGTTCTCCTCCTTACAGACTTTCATGGCGCCATGATCACACGTGCAGTTTATGCATAACTCCTCTGATGTTTGGCCAGTGTGGGACCCCTGAATGGGGAAGTCTCTGAGGGCTTTGACCTTGTCCTTAATATTGCTCACTGTCAAATCCACTGAACAAGCAGGGGGCCTATCAAAGAAGAGGTGTTCAGTCAGTGTTAGATGAATAACTACACTTAGAAATGTCCTCAAGCTCAGGGTTTTTTTTTTTCTTTCCATATTTGATCTACTCGTTTCTTCCAACACTTGAATAATTGATACAAAACCTATATTATTGATTTCAGTTTTCTCACATGTAATTTTCACAATACAGAGTACTAACCACTGTACCATCATGGCTCACATGTCATTTTCAGTAGAGATGCCATCATTTAAATGGACATAGCTTTCCAACTTGCTGTTAAAGTATTAAATATAGTCAACTTAAAATAAGAAAAATGTACTAAACAATATACAAATATAGTAGCATAATCAACTGGTTAGGTGTAAAGACTAAAAACAAATGGTTAGGATTAAAATTAAGGTTTGGGGGTTTACTAGCTGCAGGTTATTTACTCTCTCTCTACCTCAATTTTTTCATCAGTAAAATGGGGATAACAATAATATCTGCCTCAAATAATTGTTATGGGGATTAAATACGTTAATTTATATAAATCACTTACAGCAATGCCTGGCATAAATATTTCCATTGCTGACTCATAGTGACCCTATAGAACAGAGTTAAGCTGCCCCCATAGGGTTTCCAAGGCTGTAAATCTTGATGGAAACAGACTCCCACAGAATATCTTGGGGGTTCAGACTGGTGACCTTCAGGTTAGCAGTTGAGTGCTTAAACATTGCACTACCAGGGCTTCTGGCAAAAGTGTGACTGAGTAAACCCAGTGCTGTCGAGTCGGATCGCAAAAGTGTGAGCTGTTGTTATTTTGTAATTGTTATTAGGGAAAAAAAGGCAAACTGTGCTATATGCCTTAAAACCCATGTAGCAACTGCCACAGTAGTCAAGACAGCCTGGTACTGGCACAAAAAGAGATGCATAGATCAATGGAACAGAATCAAAAATCCAAATACAACTTTATCCACTTATGAACAGCTGATATTTGATAATGGCCCAGAGACAGTGAATTGGGTTAAGACAGTCTCTTCAGCAAATGGTGTTGGCATAATTGGATATCCATCTGCAAAAAAAAAAAAAAAAAAAAAAGAAACAAGATCCTTATCTCACAGAAGGCACAAAAACAATTCAAAATGAATCAAAGACCTAAATATAAAAGCTAAAACAATAAAATTCTTGGAAGGAAAAATTGGGAAGATGCAAGAAGCACTAACCCATGGCATCAACAGTCTACCAAAAACCATCACCAACCTTCAGTTATCAGAAACAAAAATAGATAATTGGAAACTCTTAAAAATTAAACACTTATGCTCATCCAAAGCCTTCACCAAAAGAATAAAAACACTACCTACAGAGTGAGAATGAAGATTTGCTCACCACAGCTCTGACTGCCACCTGATCTCTCTAATCTACAAAATACTGCGAACCCTCAAAAAGAAAAAGACAAACAACCCAATTAAAAAATGGGCAAATGACATGAACAGGCACTTCACCAAAGAAGACATACAGATTGCCAACAGATATATGAGCAAATGTTCACAATCGCTAGCCATCAGAGGAATCCAAATCAAAACCACATTGAGATACCACCTGTCATGGGTTGAATTGTGTCCCCCCAAAAATATGTGCAGCTGTGTGGCTGGGACACGATTCCTAGTATCTTGGGACTGTCCTCCACTCTGTGGTTTCACTAAACTGTATGCTAAAGGAGCTGTCAATTCCTGCATAGGATTACTTCCTTGCTCTGCTGTGGGGGGAGTTTCCCTGGAGTATGGCTTGCCCCACCCTTAAGCTTTTCAGCCTGCAAGAGATAAAAGGAAACAAAAACAAAGAGAATGGGGAGCCTCGTTACCATTAAGAAAGCAGCACGGGGAGAAAAGCGCGTCCTTGAGACCTGAGGTTCCTGTGCCAAGACGCTCCCTGGACAAAGACTGATGCAATACTGGACTTTCCTCCAGAGCCAACAAGGGGAAATCCTTTCCCTGGAGTGGACACCCTGAATATGGACTTGCAACCTACCAGACTGTGTAAGAATAAATCTTCCTTTGTTAAAGCCATCCACTCTGTGGTATTTCTGTTAGAGCAGCCCTACCTGATTAAAACACCACCGCACTCCAACAAAGCTGGCAATAATCCAAAAAACACAGAATAATAAATACTGGAGAGAATGTGGAGAGATTGGAACTTGTTTCCACTGTTGGTGGGACTGTAAAATGATTCAATCACTATGGAAATTGACTTGGTGCTTTCTTAAAAAACTGGAAATAGAAATACTGTATGATCCAGCAATCCCTTGGAATATATCACAAAGAAATAATGAACACCACTCAAACAGATACTTGCACACCAGTGTTTATTGAAGCTCTTTCCACAATAGCAAAAAAGTTGGAGACAACCTAGATGTCCAACAACAGATGAATGGTTAAACAAACTGTGGTATATCCATACAATGGAATACTATGCAATGACAAGAAACAACAATGGCCTAGAGAAATACCTGTCAATGTGGGACCATCTAGAGGAAATTACACTGAGAAAAATTAGCTAGACACAAAAGGACAAGTTTTGTGTGAGACCACTATTATAAGGACACAACTAATCATTTAAGCACAGTAGAAATTAATATTTGATGGTTCCAGGGGTGGGCACAGGGAGGGAGAGGGATTTTTATTGCAAATTAGATAGTGGTTAGGATTAGGGATGGGTATAGCATGTGTCAACATGTACTAGAAGTGGGGTACCCACAACTACTCAATTTCAAAACCAAATTGTCCCCTTAATGTGGACCACCTTTTTAGAAGAACAGAGAAACAGGGCCTGGGATCAAGGGACCATACTCTCAGGGGACATCTGGACTAACTGGCATACCCAGGGTTTTCCTCTCTCCCTTTCTCAAGATACCACTCCACATACCACCTGGGTAAGTGGTACTGGGGTCTTAAAAACTAGCAGGCTGCCATCTAAATAGCACCAAATGGTCCCAATCCACCTGGACATGAGCCAAATGGAGGACACTGAGGACAGGAGAAAAATATCAACCTACCAGATGAAAAGGGCCATATGAGCAATAGCCTGCTTCAACATGGCACCAGAAGAATTAGATGGTGCCTGGCTACCACCAATGACAGCCTAGATGAGTATGTGGAATGGAGCTCCGGACACAGCAGGAGATGGAGTAGAGGGCAGAGCTAGAAGTCTACCAAAAGAGCAAACTTGATGGTCCTTCTGAATGCAGGGCCCACTGGGAGTGTGGCCCCTGGATTGTCTAACCCTAAACTGTATCCAGCACCGGGGCCAGCTCCCCAGACCAAGACTGACCTGGACCGTACAAAACATAGTGATACTGGAGGCAAACCAACCTTGTTGGAGGGACACCTTGCTGGAGCAGAGTTGATTGGGTGAGGAGGGCCAGACCTTGGTCAAAAGGTCATGGGAAGTTCCAAACAAAAGGAGAAGTGTGCTGTCACGTGGGGGAAAAGGAGCAGGGCAGCTAGAATAGAATAGAGGTGAAAGTTCTGGGTGTTATTTGGCAACGTGATATAAACTATAACATTGTTCATAATTCACAATTAAAAAAAAATAAAGAAACCATGTAATAGAAATACTCAAATTCCTCTTTGGCTCCTTTTTTATAAGTTGAAAATAAAATGCTCTACAATATTCTCAGCTGATAATCTTGCTCAATAAATTGATTTTTTTCAGTCCCCACATTTTAATATCATGCAAGTGGTAATGGAATTAGGTTGTTTTCCCACCGAAATTTACTACAGTCTATTGAAGGAAAGCTATCAAAAAATATTGAGACAACACTGATGGCATCAAATACTGTGAGAAGTGTGAAAAAGGGTGCGAGGCGGCTCAGGAATAGTCAGGCTCCCCGGGAGAAGTGCACGTGTATGTGTAGGGAATGTGCGGAGGTTACTGGGCTGAGGGCCAGTAGGTTTATATGTGTATATTTTAAGTGTTTTATTGGAGGATAATATACACATGGAATAGCTCACGCACAGTGTAAGTGTACAGCTTGAACTTTCAGGAGTCAGTATACCCATGTAACTAACCAGCATCCTGATCAAGAAACAGAACATAACCAACAGCTCAGACCAGTCGCTAACCTTGTAACACTAATTGCTCTCTTGTCTTCTATCACTGTGGATAAGTTTTGCCTGTTTTTGTTCTTCATTTACATGGAATCACACTGTATATTATTCGTGTCTGGCTTTCATTGACAATGTTACGTTGTGAGCTTCCTCATTATTGTGTGAACTTGAAGATCAGGTAATCACATGCTTCCTGTTTTTCCACTGAGTTGTTGATGGGCATTTAGATGGTGTTGTAGTCAGCTAGGGCTGCTCTAATAGAAATCCCACAGAGTGGATGGCTTTAACAAAGGAAAGTCTATTCTTATGTGGTCTGGTAGGCTACAAGTCCATATTCAGGATGTCCACTCCAGGGAGGACTTTATCCCTTGTTGGCTTTGGAGGAAAGTCCAGTATTTCATTAGTCTTTGTCCAGGGAGCATCTTGGCACAGGAACCTCAGGTCTGAAGGTTGCGCTCTTCTCCTGGTGCTGCTTTCTTAATGGTGTGAGGTTCCCGATTCTCTGCTTGCTTCCCTTTCCTTTTATCTCTTGTAGGATGAAAGGTTTAAGGGTGGTGCAGGCGATACTCTAGGGAAACTCCCTTTACAGTGGAGCAGGGAGGAGATCTTATAAAGGGGTTTGCAGTCCCACTCTAATCCTTTAACACACAGCATAGGAAAATCAGAAAATGGAGGACAATCATAAAATATCAGGAATCATGTCTCAGGCATATGGCTACACATATTTTTGGGGGGACACAATTCAATCCATGACAGATGGAACGAGATTATTAAGGAAGAAATCACCAAGTCAATACTATTTACTATAGCCCCTAAGAAGATAAAGTACCTAGGAATAAATTTAACCAGAGAAATAACAGACCTTTACAAACCCTTACTACAAGAAACTAAGAGAGAGTTACATAAATAGAGAAACCTACCCTGTTCATGGATAGGAAGACTTAACATTGTGAAAATGTCTATTTTACCCAAAGCAATCTACTTATATAATGCAATCCCAATACAAGTTCCAGTGACATTTTTTCAATCCATGACAGATGGCTTCCAATTCGGGGTTGCTTGTGCTGCTAGGAACATCCTAATAATTTTTTTTGCACGTATGTGTATGTTTCTGTTGGGTATATGCCTAAGAGTAGAACTTCTGGGTCATAAGGTATGTGGATGTTTGGCTTTGATATATTTTATGTATGTTCTTCAGGCCCTAGATGTGATTCTGATTCCTGGCCAAGACTGCGAATCACTGATCTATGATATCTACCCAAAAGGAAGGTTTAAAGCCACACTATAAAAGCTTCTATGATATTGCTAAAGATGTAATATTAAGAAGATAAGCCACAAGAATCATCCAGAATGCCTCACAGATATGCCAATGTCTGTTGCTCTAGTAGTTAGCTTTCTTTTTCCATAGGGCTTCAGGGTGGGTGGGTTAATGCCAGATCCTGCCTCTCTCATTTTCATTTCTCCCTTGGTTCAACCCTGATTTCTCTCAGGTTCAGCAAAGTGAAATGCCGATGGAGAGCTGGGACTGAGGAAAAGCATTGCCAAGTACTGTTAATTATTAATGAAGTGAATTTGCATCAAACCAAAGGGGATTAAAGTGGCTTAAAATGAATAGCAAGTTCTTGA
This sequence comes from Heterohyrax brucei, assembly GCA_028571685.1. Lineage (NCBI taxonomy): Eukaryota > Metazoa > Chordata > Mammalia > Hyracoidea > Procaviidae > Heterohyrax > Heterohyrax brucei. The sequence goes on along the minus strand of CM053166.1, from coordinate 30,610,774 downwards.
TAAGGCTTTTCCTATTCTCAGGTGACTGGAATGATGCACTCGTATAGGAGCACATTAATTTAATAGCACTGCTTCCCCCCAATGCAGCTCGGAGCTGGATGTAAGCCCAGCCTGGGGACAGCAGGTTCCTAAGCAATTTCTGCTTATATGGCTATGGTGAAATGAAGCGGCGTGAGCACAATGCGATGGGCTTAAAAAATTCTTTAAACATGCCCTGAAGCAAAATGTCCTTCCACTGCACCACTGCAAGCACCAGAGAGAGAGAAGAGCCTTGCTATGGAGCTCTGGCAATACAGTGGTTAACAGCTTCTAACCAAAAGGTCAGCAGTTCGAGTTTACCAGCTGCACCTTAAAAACCTATGGGGCAGTTCTAGTCTGTCCTGTAGTGTTGCTATGAGTCAGAATCTACTCGATGGCAACAGGTATTGGTACGGTGTTGAACAGATCTCAATTCAAACCTCAGCTTTGATTTACAGTCTGTGTGACCTTGGGCAAGATACCTGACCTCTCAGAGCCTTAATTTCTTCTTCTGTAAAGCAAGGGAAACCCTGGTAGTGTAGTGCTTCAGAGCTATGTCTGCTAACTAAAAGGTCGGAAGTTCAAATCCACCAGATGCTCCTTGGAAACTCTATAAGGCAGTTCTGCTCTGCCCTGTAGGGTCACTATGACTTGGAATTGACTCGATGGCAGTGGGTTTGGTAAATCAAAAGATTGTATATAAAATGTCTGGCTGGCTCCTAATAGGGTATTCTATCCAAGCCCTAGATGCTAACTGACATGGACAGATTCATGATAGCAACATTGCAGCTTTTACTGAGCACTTATTTTGTGTAAGGCATTCAGCTGAACATTTGTCATACATGATCTCTTTTAATCTTCTGATGACCAATTAGTAAAGATACAATTATTTCCTGTACTTTTGAGAAGGGGGAAGAAAAAAGCTTAGTTTAGTTTAGTGACTTTTCCAAGCTGAAAGTAAGTTTAGATCACACTGTCACTTAACTGCCCCTGCATAGCCTCACCGCAGGATGGTAACAGTGCCAGTGTGCTGTGTAAGCTGGGAACTGCTCTGTAGTTCTTTAGAAGTTAGGTTCACAGTGAATGTGGCACCACTTTCGTGAACATGCTTTGTGTTTGGTGATTTAGACTGGATTATTCCAAGTTGCGATAAAACTACCTTTGTTTAGTTAATAGCAAGCCATTTGTTTTCGGATTAAAAGGTTGTTCTTTTACATTTAAACAACATATAATTCAATGAAAGAAATCCTGTAGCAGCATTATTAGATCTGGAACCATATAATAAACAACTGAAAAGCACTTGGTGTTTTTTAAGGTGGCCAGATCATTAACTGGTTAGGTCAAATACTCCTAATGTGTTAATGAGTAATAGAATAATCTATGTTTTAGGGAGAAGTTAAGGAGACCCTAGGAGATTAACACATACTCAAGTCCCCTACTGACAGAGCATGTGGGCTCAGAATTCAGCATTACTAACTAGTGTATTTTCATCACACTGGTTCCGTGGCACTGAAAGGACGTAACCCCTAGAGTGGCTATATATGTTACAAAACCACTTGAACACTTGAACGGCATGCCCTTTGGAATTAAATTTACAGGTAATTCAGTGCTATCTTCAATTCTTCCACTCCATAATTTTAATGCTGGTAGACCCCGACTCTAAGACATACTTATTTTGCAATTATTATGAGTAAACATTGGGCTACATTCTGGAAATATAGCTCTGAACCAGACAGGTGTAGTTCCTGCCTCAAAAGAGCTTATGTTGGGAGGTGCAAGCAAGTAAACCACAACTACGTAGGGGTCATGAGAATCATGACAGACATACACATAGGAGAGCTGGGATGTAGCTGGGATGCATTAAGCTTGTATCTGCTAAGGAGTGCATCCCTGCTATCCCAGAGTCTCTCCTATGTTACCGGTTTCCTCTCTTCAGCATGTCTCAAGAGTTGGAGAAGCATGAACCCAGAGCTCCATAGACCAGTGGTTTTCAAGCTTCAGTGGTAAAAATACCAAGACCCAGACCTTGTCCTACTAACAAGACACATCTATGTTTTTCATTAGGTCTCTAGAAGATTCTGACATATGCCAAAATTTGAGAACCACTTTTGGAGTCCTGGTTGTACAGTGGTTAGGGCCGTGGCTACTAACCAAAAGGTCAGCAGTTCACATCCAGCAGCTGCTCTTTGGAAACTCTGTGGGGCAGTACTACTCTGTCATATAGGGTCACTATGAGTTGGAATTGACTCCATCGCAATGGATTTGGATTTCTGTTGTTGTGGACAAACGCTGTACCATTTCATGAGATATCATGAGACACTTCTGGAAGTTATTTCCTATATTTTTTTTGCTGGAATGTGGAATATAACCTGTTACAGGGTATCTTATTTCAAGACACCTTGGGTCATTTGAACCTGAATTACTCAGAGTGGGAAAATGCAATTTTATATATTTTCTCATATGGTTACTTGCCCCTGACCTATGCCAAGACAAGTGCCATCGAGTCGGATCCGACTCATGGCGACCCTAGGGGCCAGGGTAGAACTCACCTCCAGAGTATTCAAGGAGCGCCTGGTGGATTTGAACTGCTGACCTTGTTGTTAGCAGTGGTGGGATTTAACCTATCTTTGCTTTATTGCACTCATTTTCTTGGAAGTTGTTTTCTGAGTGGAAAACATTTTACTGCAAAGTGTTTTTATGAATTTAAGATGTAGGATTAAATAGGTAATACCAGCACCAAAACAAATGCTTCATTGAAGACAACATTCCCTTGAGGAAAATCCCCACTTACAATTTCTTCTATACCCATTCTTTCTTTCTTTCTCTCTCGTTCCTATGTTTTATTGTGGTTTAAGTGAAAGTTTACAATCCAAGTCAATTTGCCATATAAAACCCTGTACACACACCTCTATCCAACTCTAGTTACTCTACCCACCCCGTGACAGCACACTCCGCCTTTACACCCCGTGCTTCCCATATTCTTTCAACTAAGTCTTGTTCCTTCCTCTCTACCCTCCTATCTCCCCACTAGAGAGGAGCTGCTCCAACAGCCTCGTATATATATTTAAGCCAAGAAGCACACACTTCACCAGCGTCACTCTGTCTTATAATGAAGTCCAATCTTTGTCTGGAGAGTTGGCTTTGTTATACGTTTCAGCTCTGGGCTAGCAGCAAGTCCAGGTGTCATGCCCTCAGGGGACCCCGCAGGATGTTGGACCATCAAGTATGGTTTTTTAGTAGAATTCTAGATTTACGTTCCCATTTTTCTCACACGACATCAGGGACTCTACATTGTGTTCCCTGTGAGAGCAGTCGTTGGTGGTGGCTGGGAACCATCTAGCTCCTCTGGTCTCATGCTAATGTAGTCTCCCAGTCACATGGCCTTCTCTGTCACCTGGGCTCATATTTTCCTTGTCTTTGATGTTCTCCGTTCTCCTCTGCTCCAGGAGGATTGGGACCAGTTGATGCTTCTTAGATGGCAGCTTGCTAGCTTTTAAGACCAAGACGCCACTCACCAAAGTGGGATTGCAGAACATTTTCTTAAAAAAACTTAGTTACGCCAATTAGCCTAGATACCATGGTCCCCAGATCCCTGTCCCTACTGCTCTGACCTTCAAAACGCTGGATTGCATTTAGGAAACCCCTTAGCTTTTGGTGTAGTCCAGTAGTGTTAATTTCCATCCTCCTGCATGCTGACACTTCCTTCACTTAACCCAATTCCTGTCTACTATCTAATGTATGATGCCTGTCTCTTTCCTTTCTTCCCCTCCCTTGTAACCACCAAAGATTTTCTTCTGAGCTTAAACATTTTCTTGAGTCCTTATAATAGTAGTCTCATGCAATATTTGTCCTTTTGCAACTAATTCCACTCCATGTTATCAGATGTTTCCCAAGATCATCATTGTTCATTATTGCGTAGTATTCCATTGTGTGAATATACTATAGTTTGTTTATCGATCCATCTGTTGGTGGGCACCCAGATTGATTCCATCTTTTGCTATTATGGACAGTGCTGCAATAAATACTGATGTACATGTATCTATTTGTGTGACAGCCCTTCTCTAGGATATATTCTAAGCAGTGGAATTTCTGGGTCATGTGGTATTTTTATTTCTAGCTTTTTAAGAAAGTGCCAGATTGATTTCCAAAGTAGTTGTATCATTTTACATTCCCATCAGCAATGTAGATGAGTTTCAATCTCTTCATAAACTCTCCAACATTTATTGTTTTGTGTTTTTTGGATTAATGCCAGCCTTGTTGGGGTGAGATGGTATCTCATTGTAGTTTTGATTTGAATTCCTGTAATGGCTGGTGATTGTGAGCATTTTCTCATGTTTCTATTAGCTGCCTGGATGCCTTTGGTGAATTGCCTGTTAATATCTTTATCCATTTTTTAATTGGGTTATTGGTTATTTGCCTTCTTTTGGTTAAGGTTTTGTAGTATGTTGTAGATTATGGAGATAAGACATTGATCAAATTCATGGTTGCCAAAATTTTTTTCCCAGTCTGTGTGTAGTCTTTTATTCTTCTGGTGAAGTCTTTGGATGAGCCTAAGTGTTTGATTTTTAGGAGTTCCTATTTATCTATTTTCTCTTCTACTGTTTGTTCATTGTTAGTAATATTTGGTAGTCTGTTTATGCTGTGTGTTAGCATTCCCAGTATTGTCTCTATTTTGTCTTCCATGATCTTTATTTTTTAGATTTTATATTTAGGGCTTTGATCCATTTTGAATTGTTTTTTGTGCATGGTGTGAGATACGGGTTTTGTTTCATTTTTTTGCAGATGAATATCCAGTTTTGCCAACACCATTTGTTGAAGAGACTGTTTTTTTTCCCAATTTACAGACTTTGGGCCTTTGTCAAATATCAGCTGCTTATAGGTGGATGGTGCTATATCTGGATTCTTCTGTTCCATTTGTCTATGTACCTGTTCTACCAGTACCAGGCTGTTTTAACTACCTTGGTGGTGTAATAGATTCTAAACTCAGGTAATGTGAAGGCCCCCTACTTTGTTCTTCATCTTCAGTAATGCTTTACATATCTGAGGCTTCTTCCCTTTCCATATGAAGTTGGTGTTTTTCTCCATGTCATTAAAAAATAGTATGGGAATTTATATTGAGATTGTATTGTAGCAATAGATCACATTGGGCAGAATAGACATTTTCATGGTATTGTCTTCCTATCCATCAGCAAGGTAGGTTTCTCTAATTACGTAGGTGTTTTTGGTTTCTTGCAGTAGAGTCTTGTAATTTTCTTTGTATAGATCTTTTATATCTCTGGTTAGATTCAAAATCTTCTTGGAGGCTGTTGCAAATGATACTGATTTTGTGGTTTCCTCTTTGATGGTCTCTTTGTTGGTGCAAAGGAATCTAATTGATTTATTTATGTTTATCGACGGCACTTGGCTTGGCTATCTTGTATCCTAATACTTTGCTGAACTGTTCTATTAGTTCTAGTAGTAATTTTTTGTTTTTATTCCCTTAGGTCTTCCTGTGTATAAGATCATATTATTTGTAAATAGAGATACTTTTATTTCATCCTTACTGATATGGATTCCCTGTATTTCTTTATCTTGCCTGACTGCTCTGGATAGAACCTTCAGGAGAAAGTTGAATAACAGTGGTGACAATGGGCACCCTTGTCTAGTTACAGGTATCAAGGGGAATGCTTTCAGACTTTGCATTTAGGATGATGTTGGCTGTTGGCTTTGCATAGATGCTGTTTATTATGCTGAGGAATTTCCCATCTAATCCTATTCTGCTGAATTTAGACTTTGAAGAAATCTCAAGAACTCCTTTTATGGCTTATACCCACATTTCTTCCTAGCCCCAAGTCCACATCTTTCCTGAGAACCTCTCTCTGATTCTGCTTGTCCTTCCAATATTGAGAGTACCCTCTTCTAAGCAGAAGGCTCCCACAGTTTCCATCTCTCCATATTAATTCCACCAAAGGGAAGGGATCCAGCAGTAGGAGATAGAGAATGGCTCCCTATATTGTTCGCCTTATGAAAGCCTGTATGCCACTGGCACCAGCCTACTGGGTCTTCAATTATGACCTTCCTCAAAGCTGGCTAGAGCTGTCTTCCTTGACATTAAGGGAAGGAGAAGAGAGTGGTGGCCTGCCTGCCTTTCTTTACTCTCAGCGATGTGCTGAAGCACAGGTAAAATGACTTGCAGGTGATGTGGGCTTGATTCCAGGCCAGTATAACCTTCCCCTGCTCAGCATCCAGTGAGCTCTGAGATGGAGAGCACCATTCCCATCCAATCACTGCTGTGCTGTATACTCAATGTCTTGCTCAGAGAAGATACTCAGCAATTAGTGTGGGCTCGCTGAGGGCCTTCTCCCACTCCAGAAAGCACATTGAAATGTAGGGCTGTCATTATTGTAGGGATAGTCTTAAATTGTCCGTAGTTTACAAAAATGATGAAATCAATCACCAACTTGTCAGTAATACTGGTAACAAATTGCTAGGGCTCATCCCTCAATTGATCTTCACATATCAGTGTGTTTGTTTTGTCACATCCTAGGCCTTGCCATCCCTTAGGACTGTATAAATTCTGCATTTCTGAGCTCTGATGTCCCAGTCCATCACCTGAATTATGGCCCTCTTTTCCTCACTGATCTTACCTGCTTCCTGTCTGATCATTTGTTTGATCCACTCACCGTATGACTGAGATAGAGTGGTCTTTCTGGAGGGTACAGCTGATCCTGATCCTCCCTGAGTCACCAGTATTTCCAGGATGAGACCCTAGGCCAGCAAGAGCTGGTCTCTGATGACAGTCCTCTTGCCTCATATCCTCTCTCCTGTTGGTCCAAACCTCCAGCATTTCCCAGAATGCATTTCCTAACGCCACACCTTCACACACTTTGTTGTCTCTGGTAGGGTGTTCTTTCTAGCTGCTGTTCTTTGGAGTCAACCTAAACAAGACCCCCTTTAAATTCGCTGATGCCTTCTGGAAAACCCTATGCCCCCACAGCTCCCTGGGAAAACTTTTCATTCAGTTGTACCAGTGGTTGACTTATTGTTTTCTCTACCCCTTTCCTAGCACTACACTGCAAATGTTTCGAAGATTGTTTTATTTGGTCTTTTATCTGCAGTGTCTGAAGAGAGTAGATGTTCAGCACATATTTGCTGAACTTATGGGTATAATTAAAAACCTGTGAATGCATTTTCTCCTTCTACCTCTGCTCACATTTAAAATAAAACTTTTTCTCAATATTTTTTCAAAAATATCACACTAGACTACCATGCTTGTTTTTTACCTCCATCTCTGAGACAGTGTCTTCACAAACATTAATAGGAAACGTCACTACTTTTAAGTGAGTGTCTTAAAACAAATACAGCATGAGAAGATTTTGAAACGTGTAAATTGATCCTCTTGACACACTCATTAACAGAATCAAAATATGAATATGTGCGCATGGTTGGATGATTCTTCAGCATTGGTAAAACTCTACCACTGAATATCATTGCTCGACTTTGTTAATCCCTGAGTGTGTTTCATTCATTATTCATTCTGTTTTTAATTTCCATGTAAACTAGCTGGCTTCAGTCTTCACCAGTTCCTTGCTGACACCATACACATGATGTGTTTTCTTTGCCACACGTGGTCTTCTGTCTCCACTTACACTTTGACTGTATTTCAGTACTTCCCAAACTTGAGTGTGTATCATAATTCCCTGGAGGGCTTGTTTCTCTTTAATAGGCTAAGGGTGGGGCCTAAGAATTTACATTTCTTAACAAGTTCCCAGGTGATCCTGATACTGACGTTCTAGTACCACATTTTGAGACCCACTGACCTACTAACAGGAGCCCTGGTATGCAGTGGTTAAAAGCTATGACTACGAACCTGAAGTTTGGCAGTTCGAATATACCAGCTGCTCCTTAGAAACTCTATGGGGCAATTCTGCTCTGTCCTATAGTGTCACTGTGGGTTAGAATCAACTCAATGGCAGTGGTTTGGTCTGCTAACTTGCCTCCTCCTTGCCAGGTTTTGCAGCTAAAACCACACCTGTTGATTCTGCCCTACACAGGCTATAGGACTAGGCTGGGCTAGGAAGGAATATAACGCCTAGGATTGGCTCAGAGGAGACCTGGAGGTGTGATGTTTAAGGGCTTGGCTGCTAACTGAAAGACTGGCAAAGGGTCAGCAGGTCAAACCCATTAGGCATTCCCCAGGAGGGAGATGTGGCAGTCTCCTTCTAGAAAGACTTACAGTCTTTGAAACCTTATGAGGCAGTTATAGTCTGTCCTATGGGGTCAGTAGGAGTCAGAACTGACTTGATGGCAGTGGGTAGGTTGGCTCAGTATCACATGACTTTAATACTAAATTCAACATGGGTCATGGACCTGGGCATTTGCCTAGTGTTTTATCTCCTGTCTTTAGGGATGCTGTAACAGAAATACCACAAGTAGGGGGCCGGAGTCAAGATGGCAGACTAAGCACACGTCTCCCTAAATCCATCTGGAAACCAAGACCTGAATTCATAATTAAATGGAAACTTCTGGCCACCTAGTGAGCCCTAGGACATGGCATAGGGCTGTTAACTTGGACTTCATACTGCTGAATGGAAAACCTCCTCTGTTTCACTGGCTCCCGTGCCTGGCCAGCCTCGGCTTTCATGGTTCAAAGGTATCTCACCATTTCAACTTTTTTTTACTCTGTCTTGGCCAGCCGGCAGAGCTGAGTCTTGCGGCTGGTCTCAGACACACTACTGGTGGGACCGGCAGGTGAAATTGCCATGTTTTGAGAGCCCAGCTTAGGAAGCTATACATTTTACTATTTGGAACCTCTCTTTTTGCCTCTCCCACAGTGTAGCTTGTACAGAGTGGTGGCAAGCTTATGTGGGATGCCATCTTGGGTACAGAGCCCACAGCTGGACTTAATTCTTAGCCTGGGATGCTGCAGCAGCTTGCAGGAGAGAGCTTTTCTAGGAGAAAAGCAGTACTTTACACAGTGTCACCTATGGCTGGGGCCCGGCAACAGAGCCTGTGGTCTCTCTTTCCACCTCTGCTATAGTGCAGTTTGTATGGAGGTGGTAATGACCCTGTATGGGACACCATCTTGATTACAGTGGCCTCAGTGAGATCTAATTCTTAAGCTGGGAAGCAGCACTTGCCAACAGGAGAGCGCTTTGCCAGTAGAAAAGTAGTATTTTTCACAGTGTTGCCTATGGCCAGGGCCTGCCAACAGAGGCCAATAGGGCAGTAGCCTTGCTGTGTTTGAACTAGTTCATAACATTTGGAGTTGGATATAGAGGTCCTTACTTTGCCATTTACAGAGAGGGTCCTGTATACCTGAAAACCTGACTCACTTGAAAAGTGGTCAGATACCTTTTACCCTTTATTTTAAGATTGCCTAGATAAATATCTGCTGTCCATTCTTATAGCATTTCTCTGTCTTTAGTGATGTACGTGAAGCCCCAAAAGCAACAGACTTTGGAGAAGGTGGTAACTAGGAAATCACTGATGGCTTCAGAAGGCCCCCACATGAAACAACCAAAGAGCTTTCTGGACAAAGAAACTTTTCTGAAATTATCAGAAATCAATACAAGAGGACTATATGTAGGGCCCTCCTAGACCTTATACAAAATGCAGCAGAGCAAAATGAAAAATTAAGCAAGCTGTTTGATCTGAGGGAACACCAGTACTCTGAAATCCAACAGATCAAGAACAAAATCAAAGACGTAGAAACTTCAATTCAAAGCCAAGAAAACAGAATGGAACAAATGGAAAAAAGACTTTCTGACTTGGAAGACAGAGTTACTGAATCCAGCATCTATAAGGAAAAATCAGAAAAAAGAAATAAGAAAAATGAAGAAGCATTAGGAAGGATGTGGGACTCTATTAAGAGGAACAACCTAAGATTAATTGGAGTTCCTGGACAGGACGAGACAGCTGAGAACACAGAGAGTATTGTTGCCGAGCTGCTGACAGAGAACTTCCCAGAAATCATGAAAGAAGAGAATATAGAGATCCAAGATGTGTATAGAATGCTGTTCAATGTAGATCTCAAAAGAAATACTCCAAGACATATTCTAATGAAGCTTAACAAAATGAAACATAAGCAGAAACTCTGAAAGGCAGCAACACTCAAAACAAAGCTAACATTTAGAGGGAAACTCTGTAGGGTTTTGTCAGATTTCTCAGCAGACACAATGATGGCATGGAGACAGTGGCACGACATATTCAAAGCCTTAAAGTAGAAGAACTTCTAACTAAGAATTCTACATCCTGCAAAACTATCTTTCAAATATGAAAATGAAATTAAGACATTCATAGATAAACAGAAACTCAGAGATTTTGTAAAAACCAAACCAAAGCTACAGGGAATACTGAAACTCTTGGCTTTGATTAGAAGAACAAAATCACTAACTATATATTTTAGAGGGACATATCATCCAGAGTCCTACTCAGTTAGGGAAGGCTTCAAACTCAATCAAAGCGGAAATAGTGGAAGAAATAATCCAGTGATCATATCATGAAAACTATGATGTCATCATATTAAAAAGAGGGATGTATGACAGTCATTATAGTCCTTCCAGATGGAGAGGGTATTGACAAGACTGATAGTAACGAAAATTGGGTTTATACATAGTTTAACAAGTGGGATTATAGGGGAAGCCATAAAGCACAATAAAGATGCAACATACCATGCCAAGGAATGTTATATAGGAGTCTCAACATCCACAAAACCAGCCACGAAAAAGGTGAAAAATCAACTCAGAAAGAAGAATGTCCCAGAACAGATTAATAAGAACAATAGAGAAAACATCAGCACCAAAATAAACACATCACAATGGCAGCACTGAACACATACCTATCAATAATTACATTGAATGTGAATGGACTGAATGTACCAGTAAAGAGACATCGAGTGGCGTCTTGGATCAAAAGACATGACCCATCCTTATGTTGCCTACAAGAAATGCACCTTAGACTTAAAGATATGAACAAACTGAAAATAAAAGGATGGATGAACATATATCAAGCTAACAATGAACAAAGAAGAGCAGGTGCGGCAATTCTAATCTCAGATAAAATACGTTTTAATGTAAAATCCACCATCGTGGACAAGGAAGGACACTATTGCTGAAAGGTTTAATACACAAGCAGGACTTAAAAATATTAAATATTTATGCACCTAATATTAGAGCACCTAAATACGTCGAAGGAACACTGACTACACTCAGAAAAGGAGATAGATCACTCCACAATAATTGTAGGAGACTTCAACACTCCACTCTCAATATTGGACAGATCATCTAGAAAAAAGATCAGTAAAGACACTGTCATGGATTGAATTCTGTCCCCCCAAAAATAGGTGTAGCCATGTGGCTGGGCCGTGATTCCCGGTATCTTGTGACTGTCCTCCATTTTGTGGTTTTCCTATGCTGTATGTTAAAGGATTAGAGTGGGACTGTAAATCCCTTTATAAGATCACCTCCTTGCTCCACTGTAAAGGGAGTTTCCCTGGAGTATGGCTTGTCCCACCCGTAATCCTTTCAGTCTGCAAGAGATAAAAGGACAGAGAAGCTGGCAGAGAATTGGGATCCTCTTACCAACAAGGAAGCAGCACCGGGAGAAAAGCATGTGCTTCAGACCTGAGGTTCCTGCGCCAAGATGCTACTTGGACAAAGACTGATGCAATAAGCAGACTTTCCTCCAGAGCTGACAAGGGGAAAGCCTTCTCCTGGAGTGGACACCCTGAATATGGACTTGCAGCCTACCGGACTGTGTAAGAATAAACCTTCCTTCGTTAAAGTCATCCACTCTGTGGTATTTCTGTTAGAGCAGCCCTAGCTGACTAAAACAGAATTTGGTACCAGGAGTAGGGTGCTACTCTAGCAAATACCTAAAATATGGGAGCCATTTTGAAACTGCGAATGGATAGAAGATTCAGAAGGAACAAAGAAGGCACAGATGGTGAGAAACATCAGAGGACTGGCAGCAGCAGCAGTGGCAGCAGCAGAACCAGGGGCAGCACTGGAGTCGACCCACGGAGCGAGAGAGCTGAGTACCTGTGCAGAGTTTTCCTCATGGAACAGGGTGTCTCTGGGCACTTGAATCAGTGGAGCTGGCCTTGCTGACCCACAGAAAAAGAGAACTGAGTTCCTTCGGGCAGGACACTTTCCAGCAAGAGTGGGGTGCCTCCGGGCACTTAAATCAGTGGAGCTACAGAGCTTTGGAACACTTGCTCTGGCAGGGCAGATGTGGGCCCGAGGCCTGGGCCATGTGGCCATAGGAAGCTGAAGCTGAAGAGACAAATAGTGTGAGAAGCTGAGCTGCTTCAGTCTTAAAAGGTATGGCCATGACCTCAGGGGTTTGAAAGGGTGGAACCATGGCATCCTCTGTTCGTAAGGGTGGAATTGCCACTCAGTTGGGCTTAGGGTGCTCTTAAAGCCAATGGGGCAGAGTTTCTGTCCAAGTGGGCCTTAAAGACAGTTGTAGCATGGGTCTGAAGGTCTCCACTCAGAATCCAGAGTGTGGCCAATACATGAATCTGGAGAGCAGGGCCATTGTGTAGAATGTCTCAGAAAATGTTAGAGTATTTCCAAAGCTTTGAGGGCTAATGTAATGTGTTCTGCTTTCTCACTTGTTGCCTGTTAATGCCTTCTTTCCCTGCAATTTCTCCTATTTACAATGGAATGTCTAACTTGTGACTGTTCTGCCATTGTACCTTTAGAAGCAGATAGCTTACCTTCTAGGTTTCACAGATGTAGAAGAGTTTATGTATTTTGGACTTGGAACTGATTTAAGACTTCTGTCATAAGGGAAGGACATGATTTTGCTATGGTGAGATGAATGTGTTACATGTTTCTGTGATGTGATTTTTGGGTTGCCAAAAGGTGGGATGTCATGGATTGAATTGTGTCCCTCCCGAAATATGTGTAGCCATGTGGCTGGGCCATGATTCCCAGTATCTTGTGACTATCCTCCATTTTGTGGTTTTCCTGTGCTGTATGTTAAAGGATTAGAGTGGGACTGTAAATCCCTTTATAAAATCACCTCCCTGCTCCACTGTAAAGGGGGTTTCCCTGGAGTATGGCTTGTCCCACCCTTAATCCTTTCAGTCTGCAAGAGATAAAAGGACAGAGAAGCTGGCAGAGAATTGGGAACCTCATACCATCAAGCAAGCAGGACTGGGAGAAGAATGTATCCTTCAGACCTGAGGTTCCTGCTCCAAGATGCTCCCTGGACAAAGACTGATGCAATACTGGACTTTCCTACAGAGCTGACAAGGGGAAAGCCTTCCCCTGGAGCAGACAACCTGAATATGGTCGTGCAGCCTACTGGACTGTGTAAGAATAAACCTTCATTTGGCTCCGACTCGACGGCACTTGGCTTGGCTTTTTGTTAAAGCCATCCGCTCTGTGGTATTTCTGTTATAGCAGCCCTAGCTGACTAAAACAGACACAGAAGACCTTATTGCCACAATTAACTAACTAGCGTTCACTGACATATACAGAACTCTCTATCCATCAGCAGGCAGTTATACCTTCTTCTCCAGTGCACATGGAACATTCTGCGGAATAGACCATGTGTTAGGACATAAAGCAATTCTCAATAAAATTAATGCAAACCATCTTCTCAGATCATAAAGCCATAAAAGTCAAAATCAGTAGCAGAGGAAACATAGATACAAAGGGGAACTCATGGAAACTGAACAACATCTTGCTCAAAAACCCATGGATTATAGAAGAAATCAAGGATGAAATAAAGAAATTTATGGATTCCAATGAGAATGAAGACACTTCCTACCAGAACCTATGAGACACAGCCAAAGCAGTGCTCAGAGGTCAGCTTATCTCCATAAATGCATGTATCAGGAAGGAAGAAACCAAATCAAAGAATTAACCCTACAGCGTGAACAAGTAGAAAGAGAACACCACAGAAACTCCTCAGGCCCCAGAAGAAAACAGATCATAAAGATTAGAGCAGAACTAAATGAATTAGAGAATAGAAAAACAATTGAAAAAATTGAAAAGGACAAAAGCTGGTTTTTGGAAAAGATCAACAAAATTGAGAAACCATTGGCTAAACTTACTAAAGAAAAACAGGAAAGGAAACAAATAACCCAAATAAGAAATGAGAGGGGAGTTGTCACAACAGATCCAACAGAAATAAAAAATATCATGACAGAGTACTGTGAAAGACTGTACTCTAACAACTTTGAAAACCTAGATGAAATGGACAAATTCCTTGATTCATATCACCTACCAAAATTAACACAAAGTAAAGCAGAACAACTTAATAAACCAATCACAAAGGAAGAGATAGAAAAAGTTATCAAAATACTGCCAACCATAAACAGTCCAGGCCCAGATGGCTTCACTGCAGAATTCTACCAAGCTTTTAGAGAAGAATTATCTCCAATATTACTCAAACTGTTTCACAATATGGAAGAGAATGCAGTACTCCCAAATTCATTCTATGAAGCCAGCATAACCTTGGTACCAAAGCCAGGGAAAGACCCAACCAAAAAGGAGTACTACAGACCGATATCACTCATGAATCTAGATGCAAAAATCTTCAACAAAATTCTGGTCAACAGAATACAACAACATATCAAAAAGTAATTCATCATGACTGAGTTGGCTTCATACCTGGGATGTAAGGCTGGTTCAACATCAGAAAAACAATAAATTTGATCAATCACATAAATATCACAAAAGACAAGAATCACCTGATCTTGTCTATTGATGCAGAAAAGGCATTTGATAAAGCCCAACACCCATTCATGCTAAAAACTCTTAGCAAAATAGGCATAGACGGCAAATTCCTCAATGCAGTGAGGGCCATTTCTACAAAGACAACTGCCTACATCATCCTCAATGGAGAGAGACTGAAACAGTTTCCACTGAGAACAGGAACTAGACAAGGATGCCCACTCTCACCTCTGTTATTCAACATTGTACTAGAAGTTCTAGCCAGAACAATTAGACAAGATTGAGAAATAAAGGGCATCTGCATTGGCAAAGAAGAAGTAAAAATCTCTCTATTTGCAGATGATAAGACTGTATACACAGAGAATCCCAAAGAATCCAGAAGTAAAGTACTCAAACTGGTAGAAGAACTCAGCGAAGTCTCAGGACACAAGATAAACATAAATAAATTGGTAGGGTTCCTTTATACCAACAATGAAATTAAGAAAGAAATCACCAAGTCAATACCATTTACTATAGCCCCTAAGAAAATAAAGTACCTAAGAATAAATCTAACCAGAGAAATAACAGATCTTTAGAAAGAGAACTGTAAGCCCTTTCTACAAGAAACTAAGATGGACTTACATAAATGGAAAGACCTACCCTGCTCATGGATAGAAAGATTTAACACTGTGGAAATGTCTATTTTACCCAAAGCAATTTACTCATATAATGCAATCCCAACACAATGTCCAGTGTCATTTTTTAGGGAGATGGAGAGAAAAATTACCAACTTTGTTTGGAAAGGGAAGAAGCCTCAGATAAGTAAAGCACTACTAAAGAAGAAGAACACACTGGGAGGCCTCTCACTACCCAACTTTAGAACCTATTGCAGTGCCGCAGTAGTCAGAACAGTGTTGTACTGGTACCAAAAGAGACAGCTAGACCAATGGAACCGAATTGAGATCCCAGAGATGACACCATCTGCCTATGAACAGTTGATATTCGACAAAGGCCCTAAGACATTAAACAGGTAAAAACAATCTCTTCAACAAATGATGCTGGCATAATTGGATATCCATCTGCAATAAATTGAAACAAGACCCGTATCTTACACTGTATATGAAAACCAACTCCAACTGGATAAAAGACCTAAATATCAAATCTAGGATGATAAAGAGCATCCAAGAAAAAGTAGGAACAACAATGGAAGTTTTATTACACAACGTAGACAGACGTCAAAATCTGTCAAACAAACCATAATCAACAGAAGAGAAAATAGATAAAAGGAAACTATTAAGAATCAAACGCTTTTGCTCATCCAAAGTCTTCATTAATAGAGTTAAAAGGCCACCTACAGAATGGGAAAAAATATTTGGCAACTATATGTCAGACTGACACCTGATCTCCATAATCTATAAGGTACAGCAAAATATCAACAAGAAAAATATAAATCATCCAGTTAAGCGATGGGCAAAGGAGATGGACAAATGCTTCTCTAAAGAGGAGATCCAGGCAACCAAAAAACACACACAAACATGTTCACGATCATTAGCTATTAAAGAAATTCAAATCAAAACTACAGTGAGATACCATGATCCAAAAAATGCAAAACAAGAAATGCTGGAGAGGCTGTGGAGAAATTGGAACAATTGGGATTGCAAAATGGTCCAACCTCTTTGGAAAGCAATATGGCGCTTCCTTAACAAAATGCATATAGATATACCATTTGACCCAGTTATTCCACTGCTTGGAATTTATCCTACAGAATCAAGGCCATTTACACTAACTGATACATGCACATGAATGTTTATTGCAGCACAGTCCACAATAGCAAAAAGATGGAATCAGTGCAGATGTCCAGTGACAGAGGAATGGATAGGTAAACTGTGGCATGCGTACTCACTGGAACACTATTCAATGATGAAGAGCAATTACGATTTCAGGAAACATCTCATAACGTGTTTTCAACTGGAGGGTATTATGTTGAGTGAAAGTAATCAGCGCCAAAAGGACAAATATTGTATGCGACCCCTATGATAAGAACTTAAAAGCAGACTCATGCATAGAAAAAAAGACTCTTGGATAGCTGCAAGAGTGGGGAGGAAGGAAGGATAAGGGTGGGAGGGTCTAGATTAGGTAGTTTACAGAAATTTGGTTGGGTGAAATTGGTGACAGCACACATTAGAAAGAAGATCCATATTAACTGGACTTCAACATAACTTGAGGATTCCTCCCTTCCCAACCCAATATTGCAAGGACAAAGTCACTGAAGTGGGGGTGCGGGGCCATGCTCTCAGGCAAAATCGAGGCCAACTGGCACAACCAGCATTTTGCTAATGAGGGCTCACTGCACACCTGTTTTAGTCAGCTAGGCTGCTCTAACAGAAATACCACAGAGTGGATGGCTTTAACAAAGAAAGATTTATTCTTACACAGTCCGGTAGGTTGCAAGTCCATATTCAGGGTGTCCGCTCCAGGGAAAGACTTTCCCCTTGTCGGCTCTGGAGGGAAGTCCAGTATTGTATCAGTCTTTGTCCAGGGAGCGTCCTCACGCAAGAACCTCTGGTCTGAAGGACGCGCTCTGCTTCCGGTGCTGCTTGCTTGATGGTAGTGAGGTTCTCAAATTGTCCTTTGTTTCTTTTTCCTTTTATTCCTTGGAAGCTAAAAGCATTAAGGGTGGGGCAAGCCATACTCCAGGGAAACTCCCCCCACAGCAGGAATTCACAGCCCCACCCTAATCCTTTAACATACAGGTTAGCAAAACCACACAGTGGAGGACAGTCCCAAGATACTGGGAACCATATCCCAGCCACGTGGCTGCACACATTTTTGGGGGGACACAATTCCAACCATGACATCCCACCCTTTGACAACCCAAAAATCACATCACAAAACATTTAACACATTCATCTCACCATAGCAAAATTATGTCCATCCATATAACAGAAGTCTTAAATCAGTTCCAAGTCCAAAATACAAAAACTCTTCTACATCTGTGAAACTTAGAAAGCATTAACAGGCAACAGGCAAGTCAACAGAACACATTACATTAGCTCTCAAAGCTTTGGAAATACTCTTACATTTTCTGAGACATTCTACGTAACAGCAGTGCTCTCCAGACTCTAGGTATTGGCCAAACTCTCAGGTTTCTGAGTGGAGACCTCCAGCCCCGTGCTACAACTCTGCCTTCAAGGCCCACTTGGACAGAAACTCTGTCCCATCAGCTTTAGGAGCACCCTAAGCCCAACTGAGTGGCAATTCCACCCTTACGAACACAGCACGCCATGGTTCCACCCTTTCAAACCCCTGAGGTCATGGCCATACATCTTGAGACTGAGGCAGTTCAGCTTCTCACGCTATTTGTCTCTTCAGCTTCAGCTTCCTATGGCCGCATGGCCCGGGCCTCAGGCCCACATCTGCCCTGCCAGAGCAAGTGTTCCAAAGCTCTGTAGCTCCACTGGTTTAAGTGCCCGGAGGCACCCCACTCTTACTGGAAAGCATCCTGCCCAAAGGCACTCAACTCTCTCACTCCGTGGGTCAGCAAGGCCAGCTGACCCAAGGTCAAGTGCCCAGAGGCACCCCGTTCCGCGAGGAAAACTCTGCGCAGGCACTGACCTCTCTCGTTCCACAGGTCGGCTCCAGCGCTGCCTCTGGTTCTGCTGCTGCCGCTGCCGCTGCTGCCAGTCCTCTGTTGTTTCTCACCACCTGCGCCTTCTTCGTTCCTTCTGAATTTTCTATCCATTCGCAGTTTCAAAGTGGCTTACACATTTTAGGTATTTGCTAGAGCAGCACCCCACTCCTAGTACCAATTCTGTTTTAGTCAGCTAGGCTGCTCTAACAGAAATACCACAGAGTGGATGGCTTTAACAAAGAAAGATTTATTCTTACACAGTCCGGTAGGTTGCAAGTCCATATTCAGGGTATCCGCTCCAGGGAAAGACTTTCCCCTTGTCAGCTCTGGAGGGAAGTCCGGTATTGTATCAGTCTTTGTCCAGGGAGCGTCCTCACGCAAGAACCTCTGGTCTGAAGGATGTGCTCTGCTTCCGGTGCTGCTTGCTTGATGGTAGTGAGGTTCTCAAATTGTCCTTTGTTTCTTTTTCCTTTTATTCCTTGGAAGCTAAAAGCATTAAGGGTGGGGCAAGCCGTACTCCAGGGAAACTCCCCCCACAGCAGGAATTCACAGCCCTACCCTAATCCTTTAACATACAGGTTAGCAAAACCACACAGTGGAGGATAGTCCCAAGATACTGGGAACCATATCCCAGCCACGTGGCTGCACACATTTTTGGGGGGACACAATTCCAACCATGACAACACCATATTGGTGAGTGACATCTGGGTTCTTAAAAGCTGCCAAGCTGCAATCTGAGGGTACAGCAAATAGTTCCAACTCAACAGGACTGGACGATCTCCGAGGACCAAAACGACATGGGGGAAAGAGAACCCAGAAGACAGAGAGACCCATGTGACTGTGTCTCTACATCGACTCGGGACCAGAAGAACCAGATAGTGTCTGGCCACCACCAGTGATAGCCATGATAGAGTTCAGAAAATTGAGTCTCACTGGCAACACAAGAGTGAATAGGGTGCACCCTGGGATCTCCACTAGAAGACTGCAATTAATAGTCCAGGGGCCTCGGAGTTCCCCTGGGAGCATGGCTTTTGGCCCTGATGCTGCCTGTGTCCATAAATCAGAACGAAGGTCGACTCTTCTGACAGCAATGGAGTGGATTTGGTAAAGCAGAGTGACCGTACCTTGTGGGCACTTTATATTTCTATGCATCTATAGGATATCATCCTGCTGTCCTCTTACTGAAGGAAGGGGAGTGGGTAGAGAGGAGGGGATAGAAGACTATTGGGAGGTTAGGTCATGTATGGAGCAGAGAGGAAGAGTGTGCTGTCACTGGACAGGGAGAGCAGGGTGAGCTGCACATAGGTGGGCATCCAAATTTATATGGGAATGTACATTTTCATTCAATCACAATAAAAAAAAAAAAGTCCACAAGTATGTGAGCGTTTCCTATTCTATCTCCATTGCTGTCAAGTGGATGCTGACTCACAGAGATCTTTTTGGAGGCTGGAAGTCTCAATTCAGGCCACAGGCTCTAGGCGAAGGCTGGCTGGCTGTTGGCCTTAGGGGAAGACCTTTGTCTCTTTTCAACTTCTTTTCATAGGTTCCTTTGTGAATATGTATTCAAGGAGCACCTCTGACTCCACGGCATTTGGCTGGCTTGGCTTGTGAGTATGTGGTATATCTTCCCCTCTGTGTGTGCTTGCTTTCTTAATCTGCTCTTTTGTAGCTCTAAAGAGATTGAATTAAAACATACCCTTCACTTACACTGTCCTGTTAAAATAACAAAGAAAACCCATTCTCAAAAGGGATTATAACCATATAAATGGGGGATTAGGATTTACAACACCTAGTTTTTATATGGAAACTCTGGTAGTATAGTGGTTAAGTACTGCAGCTGCTAACCAAAAGGTCAGCAGTTCAAATCCACCAAATGCTCATTGGAAACAGTCTAGGGCAGTTCTACTCTGTCCTATAGGGTTGATATGAGTTGGAACCAACTCAATGGCAATGACGTTGGCCTTTTTTGGGGGGAGTATTTTATTTATGGAAATGCTGGTGGTGTTAAAAGCTACTCTGCTAACCAAAAAATTGACTGTACAATCCACTTCTTCGACACTCTGCAAGGCAGTTTTCCTCTGTCGTGTAGGATTGCTGTGTGTTGGAATCAACTTGATGGTAATGGGTTTGTTTTTCTAATATGTGGTTTACGTATGTGTTACAACACATATTAAAATGTTTTTGTTGTTAGGTGCCACCAAGTTGTTTCCCACTCACAGACACCCTAAGTAAAATAAAATGGAACACTGTCCAGTCCTGGTCCATCCTCATAGTCGTTGGTATGTTTTATCTCAGTTGCAACTGCTCTGTCAGTCCATCTCATTTAGGGTCTTTTTCACTGACCATCTACCAAGCATGATGTCCTTCTCCAGTGACTGGTCCACCTGATAACACATCCAAAATATTTCAGACATAGTCCTGCTACCCTTGCTTCTAAGGAACATTTTGGGCTGTACTTCTCCCTAGATAGATTTGTTAGTTTTTCTGGCAGTTTGTGGTATATTCAATATTCTTCACCAACACTATAATTTAAAAGTATCAGTTCTTCTGTCTTGCTTATTCATTGTTTAGCTTTTGTATGTGTATGAAGTGATTGAAAATACTGTGGCTTGGGTTGGGCACACCTTAGTCTTTAAAGCGACATCTTTGCTTTTTAATACTTTAGAGACCTATTACATCAGATACCCCTAATGCAATGTGTCATTTAAGTTTGTTTTATTTTTTCTTTTTTATTTAACATGACTGAGTGAAAATGTACATTCCCGTATAAATCTACATGCCCACCTCTATGCAGCTTCCACTGCTCTCCCTGTCCGGTGACAGCACACTATTCCTCTCTGCTTCATACATGTCTCATCCTCCCAACAGCCTCCTTTCCTCTCCTCTCCACCTACTCTCCTTCCTCCAGCCAGAGGTCAGCAGGATGATATCCTATAGATGTATAGAACCATAAAGTGGAATCAGTATATGGTCACTCTGCATTGCCAAATCCAATCCATTCCTGTCCAAAGAGTGGAACTTTGTTATGATTTTTGGGTGAGGGCAGCATCAGGGCCGGGGGCTATGCTCTCAGGGGAACCCTGAAACCTCTGGACCATCAATTGAGGTCTTTTAGTGGAGATCTCAGGATGCACCCCTTTTTATTCTTGTGTTGCTGGTGAGACTCAACCTTGTGAGCTCCATCGTGGCTATCACTGGTGGTGGCCGGGCACCATCTGGTTCTTCTGGTCCCAAGTTGATGAAGGCACCCACTCTTGCGGGTCTCTCTGTCTTTTAGGTTGTCTTTACCGCATGTCATTTTGGTCCTTGGTGAGCATCTGTTCCTGCTGAGTTGGGACCATTTGCTCCTGCTGAGTTGGGACCATTTGCTGTGTCCTCGGATGGCAGCTTGGCAGCTTTTAAGACCCCAGATGCCACTCACCAATGTGGGGCGCAGAGAGCTGTCTTAGCAAAACACTCGTTGTGCCAATTGGCCTCGATTTTGCCTAAGAGCATGGTCCCCTGCCCCCTGCCCCAGCTACTCTATCCTTGCAATATTGGGTTAAGATGGAAGGAGTACTCAAGTTATGCCGAAGTCCATTTAATGTTGTTCTTGTTTCTAATGTGTGCTATCACTGCTTTCTCCCAACCAGATTTCTAGCAACTATCTAAACTAAACCCTCCCTCCCTCCCCCTCCCTCCATCCCCTCCCTTGCAGCTGTCAAAGAGTCTTTTCTTCTATACACAAGTCTGTTTTTGAGATCTTATCGTAGAGGTCTCATACACTATTTGTCCCTTTGTCACTGACTACTTTCACTCAACATAATGTCTTCCAGTTGAAACCAGGTTAGGAGATGTTTCCTGGAATCATCGTTATTCTCTATCATTGCATAGTGCTCCATTGAGTATATGTACCATCGTTTACCTACCCATTCCTCTGTTGTTGGGCATCTGGGTTGATTCCATCTTTTTGCTATCGTGGACTGTGCTGTGATAAACATTCTCGTGCATGTGTCCGTTGGTGTGAAAGGCCTTGATTCTATAGGATATATTCCAAGCAGTGGAATTACTGGGTCAAATGGTATATTGATATACATTTTTTTAAGGAAGCGCCAGATTGCCTTCCAAAGAGGCTGGACCATTTTGCAACCCCACCAACAGTGTAGGAGGGTTCCACTTTTTCCACAACCTCTCCAGCATTTGTTGTTTTGTGTTTTCTGGATCATGGCCAATGTTGTTGGTGTGAGATGGTATCTCATTGTCGTCTTGATTTGAATTTCTTTAATAACTAAAGATCGTGAACATGTCCGCATATGTTTTTTGGCTGCCTGGATCTCCTCTTTAGTGAAATGTCTGTCCATCTCCTTTGCCCAATGCTTAATTGGATGGTTTATCTTCTTCTTATTGATATTTTGTAGTATCTGATAGATTATGGAGATCAGGCGTCGGTCTGACATAGAGTTGCCAAATATTTTTTCCCATTCTGTCGGTGTTCTTTTAATTCTATTAATAAAGTCTTTGGATGAGCAAAAAAGTGTTTGATTCTTAATAGTTCCCATTTATCTATTTTCTCTTCTGTTGATTGTAGTTTCCTTGACAGATTTTGGAGTCTGTCTTCATTGTGTATTAAAACTTCCATTGTTGTTCCTACCTTTTCTTGGATGAGCTTTATCGTTTTAGGTTTGATATTTAGATCTTTTATCCAATTTGACTTGGTTTTTGTATGAGGTGTAAGATATGGATCTTGTTTCAATTTATTGCAGATGGATATCAAATTTTGCCAGTACCATTTGTTGGAGAGATTTTTTTTTTACCCCAGTTTAATGTCTTAGGGCCTTTGTCGAATATCAACTGTTCATAGGCAGATCGTGTCATCTCTGGGGTCTCAGTTCTGTTCCATTGATCCATCTGTCTGTTCTTGTACCAGTACCAGGCTGTTTTGACCACTGTGGCAGTGTAGTATGTTCTAAGGTCGGGTAATGAGAGGCCTCCCAGTGTGTTCTTCTTTAGTAGTACCTTACTTATCCGGGGCTTCTTCCCTTTCCAAGAAAAATGGGTGATTTGTTTCTCCATCTCATTAAAAAATGACGCTGGAAATTGTATTGGGATTGCATTAGATAAATAAATTGCTTTGGGTAAAATAGACATTTTCACAATGTTAAGTCTTCCTATCCATGAGCAGGGTAGGTTTTTCCATTTATCTAAGTCTCTCTTAGTTTCTTGTAGTAAGGGCTTGTAGTTCTCTTTGTAAAGGTCTGTTGTTCCTCTGGTTAGATTAATTCCTAGGTACCTTATCTTCTTAGGGGCTATCGTAAATGGTATTGATTTGGTAATTTCCTCCTTAACAGTCTCGTTATTGGTATAAAGGAATCCTACTTATTTACTTATGTTTATCTTGTATCCTGAGTCTTTGCTGAACTCTTCTATCAGTTTGAGTAGCTTACTTATAGATTCCTTGGGGTTCTCTGCATATACAATCATATCATCTGCAAACAGGGAGATTTTGACTTCCTCTTTGCCAATGCAGATGCCCTTTATTTTTTGGTCTTGTCTAATTGCTCTGGCTAGAACTTCTAGCACAATGTTGAATAGGAGAAGTGAGAGTGGGCATCCTTGTCTAGTTCCTGATCTCAAGGGAAAGTCTTTCAGTCTCTCTCCATTCAGGATGATGTGGGCAATTGGCTTTGTATAAATGGCCCTTATTGTGTTGAGGAATTTGCTGTCTATGCCCATTTTGCTAATTATTTAAGTTTTTGACTGATGCTTCCAAGAGTGCTTAATTGTAGATCTAAGTAAAATGAAATCCTTGACAACTCCAATCTTTTTTCTGCTTATCATGATGTTTCTTATTGGTCCAGTTGTGGGGATTTTTGTTTTCTTTATTTTGAAGTGTAATTATGCCAAAGGCAGTCCTTGAGCTTCATCAGTAAGTGCTTCAAGTCCTCTTCGCTTTGAGCAAGCAAGGTTGTGTCATCTGCATTACGCAGGTTGTTAATAAGTCTCCAGTCCTGGTGCCGTATTCTTCTTCATGTAGTCCATCTTCTCAGATTATTTGCTCAGCATACGGATTGAATAAATACGGTGAGAAGATACAACCCTGACACACACTTTTCCTGACTTTAAACCATGTAGTGTCACCTTGTTCTGTCTGAACAACTGCCTCTTCGTCTATGTACAGGTTTCCTAGTGAGCACAATTAAGTGTCCTGGAATTCCCATTCTTCCCAATGTTAGTCATAATTTGTTATGATCCACACATTCAGAAGCCTTTGCATAGTCAATAAAACATAGGTAAACATCTTTCTGGTATGTTCTGTTTTAATCCAAGAGCCATCTGAAATCAGCAGTGTTTTCCCTCATTCCACAACTTCTTCTCAAACTGGCTTGAATTTCTGGCAGTTTCTTGTTGGTGTACTGCTACAACTATTTTTGAATGATCTTTGGCAAAATTTTACTTGCATGTGATATTAATGATGTTGTTTAATAATTTCTGCATTCTGTTGGATCACCTTTCTTTGGAATGAGAACAATCGTCAGTTGGCCAGGTAGTAGTCTTCTAAATCTCTTGGCACAGACTAGCGAGCACTTCCAGCACTGTGTTTGTCTGCTGGAACATATCAATTGTTATTCCATCAGTGCCTGGAAACTTGTTTCTTGCTGATGCTTTCAGTGCAGCTTGGACTTCTTTCAGTACCATTGGTTCTTGATCACATGCTGCCTCCTGAAATGGTTGAATGTCAATTTCTAGAGGGCCTCACAGAGTGGGTGCTCAGTGTTATGGATCGAATGTGTTCCCTAAAAAATCTGTAACAGTTTGGCTGTGCTATAATTTCTGGTATTGTGTGGTGTTCCTCCATGTTGGAATTTCTGCCTCTGTGATGTTAATAAGCATAGATGGGCAGCGGTTGTGTTGCTAGAGCAAGAGTCAATGTGGCAGTTTGTTCGGTGCCCTGAGGCAGTCTCTTGAGCTGTAACAGGAAAAATCTGGCAAACAGAGTTGGGAACCTCACAACATCAAGAAAGCAGTACCAGAAGTAGAGCACATCCTTCAGACCTCAGGTTCCTGTGCCAAGATGCTCCCTGGACAAAGACTGATGCAACACAAGGACTTTCCTCCGGAGCCCACAGAGGGAAAGCCATGAGCACGGGCATCCTGAATTTGGACTTGTAGCCTTCTGGCCTGTGTAAAAATAAACCTTCCTTTGTTAAAGCCATCCACGTTGTGGTATTTCTGTTAGAGCAGCACTAGCTGACTAAGACATTCAATTATATGGTAGTTGATATTATACTCATTTGTTACAAAACAACAACAACAAAAAAAAATACCCATTGAGTCGATTCAGGCTTATAGCAATCCTGTAGGACAGTAAAACTTCCCCATAGAGTTTTGAAGTTTCTGGTAATGGATTCAAACAGACAACCTTTTAGTTTAGCAGCCAAGTGCTTAAGTACTTTACCAATAGGGCTGCACAAAATAACAATGAATAAATACAACTAAGCAAACAGTAAGTAGGCATAAATAAGCAAACAGCTACATGCTCAACTAGTAACTGAAAGGTTGGAGGTTTGATCCCACCCAGAGGTGCTTCAGAAGAGAGGCCTGACAGTTTGCTTCCAAAAGGTTACAGCTGTGAAAGCCCTACGGAGCAGTTCTACTCTGCAAACATGGGGTCACCATGAGTCAGTATTGGAATCGACTTGATGGCAACTTAGAAAAGCACAGCTAATTTCAGACCTGACTTGTTGGAAGGATGGGAGGCTAAGACACCTCTTTGTTGACAGGATCTAGGTGGAGGAGAGGAGGCTCGCTCAGGACACTGTTGCTTACAGCAAGGTATACTGGAAAGACTTCTCACTGCTTCCTAGTCTTCTCATGAGTAGATTTCCAAAGTAGAAAACTTTGAGTGTCTATGAGACCTTGTATTACTTTCTTCACCTTCCTGGTCCCAGTTCTTCTTCTCTGTACAAACTGGGTCTAATATTAAGCCTAGAATTAGGGTTCGGTACCAGGTGATCTCTTTATGTAATGTATTGTAAGTTCTGGGCTTAGGGTGTGGTCTAGCATCGTTGTCATGGCGAGAAGTAAAAGCAGAGACTATTAAAGTATAAAGAAGAAGCAGAAAGGCTGAGGCCCTGTCTGTCAAGGACCAGATAAATCCCTTGCCATCTAGTGGGACTTGTTCTGACTCTGTAGGACAGAGTAGAACTGCCCTATAGAGTTTCTCAGGAGCAGCTGGTGGATTTGAACTGTCCGTCTTTTGGTTAGCCGCCAAGTTCGTACCACTGCACCATCAGAGTTCACTGGCTAGGATAGTGGCCAAGAAAAGTTCTATAAATAAAGGGAAGTGGGCCAGGAGTGATGACAGGGAAAAGTGAAGATTCTGATGAATGGGAAAGCATGTGCTCTGTCTAAAGAGGATAGCAGCTAATGAGACCCAGCATACTGGTACCGCATGAGAATGTAGCTTAGAACTGAGATCTTTTTTAAATTATTATTATGATTAAGGGAAAGTATACAATCCAAGTCAATTTCACTTACTTGTCTCTCTAAAACTCTATCTGCTTGCCCCACCCTATGATGATACACTCCTTTTCACTCTTTACCACTAGTATTCTCCCAGTGTACACCTGTCCCCTTCTCTCCAGCCTCTCTTCTCCCCTCCTGAAATAAACTGGTAGGATAGCCTTCTACAAATATATAAAACCGTAAAGTACACACACCACATGCTCACTCTGTGTTCCCAAGTCCAGTCCATTCTTAGTCTGAAAAGTTGACCTTAGTACTGAATTTAGATCTGGGACAGCACCAAGACTAGAGGCTATGTTCTGAGGGGATCCTCCAAGTTGTTGGATCATCAGATTCTGATCTTTTAGTAGAGTTCTTGATCTGCGCACCTCTTTTTCTCATCCTTCGTCAGAGACTCTGCATTGTGTTGTCTATCAACGCTGTCTTTGGTGGTGGCTGGGCACCATCTGGTTCTTCTGGTCTCATGCTGATGTAGTCTCCCACTTACGGGTCCTTCTGTCTCCTGAGCTCATTTGTCCTCAAGTCTTTGATATTGTCGGTTGTCATCCATTCTAGGTGGACTGGGGCCAACTGATGTTCCTCAGATGGCAGTTTGCTGGTTTTTAAGACAGCAGATGCCACTCACCAGTATGGGGTGCAGAAGACTCACTTAGCCAAAGGCTAGTTATGCCAACTGACTCCAATGTCACCTGTCCCTGCTCCTCTATCTTTGAAATGTTGGGTTTAATTTAGAAAACCTTTAGTTTATGATGTAGTCCATTTATTCTGACCTGCCTTCTACTGAATGCTGTCACAGCCTTCACCTAAGCGAATTCCTATAAACTATCTAACCTATGACCATCCCACTCTCTCCCTCCCCACCTTGTAACCATCAAAGAGTCTTTTCTTCTGTGCATAAGTCCATTTTTAAGTCCTTATAATAGCATTCTCATATAATAGTTGTTCTTTTGCAGTTGACTGATTTCACTCGCGTAATATCTTCTAGTTGATACCGGGTTATGAGATACTTCCTAAAATCATCATTGTTCTTTATTATTTCATAGTGTTCTATTGTGTATATATACTGTAGCTTGTTTATTCATTCATTTGTTGATGGGCATTTAGGTTGATTCCGTCTTTTTGCTGTTGTGGACTGTGTTACAGTAAACATTTGTGTGCATGCGTGTGTTCACGTGACAACCCTTATTTCTGTAGGGTGTATTCTAAGCAGTGGGATTGCTGGATTATATCGTATTTCTGTTTCTAGCATTTTAAGAAAGTGCCAAATTGCTTTCTAAAGAGGCTGTAACATCTTGCATTCCCAGCAGCAGTGCAGGAGAGTTCTAATCTCTCCACAGCCTCTTTAGCATTTGTTGTTTTGTATTTTTTTAGTTATTGCCAACCTCATTGGGGTGAGGTAACATCTCACTGCAGTTTTGATTTGGATTTCTCCAATACCTAGTGATAATGAGCATCTCCTCGTGTGTCTTTTGGCTTCCTGAATGTCTTCTTTGGTGAAGTGTCTGTCCATGTCCTTTGTCCATTGTTTAATTGGGTTATTTGTCCTTCTTGATATTTTGCAGTATCTTATAGATCATGGAAATCAGATGATGATCTGATACTTAGTTGCGAAATATTTTTTTACCCTTTCTGTAGGCAGTCTTTTAACTATCTTGATAAAGTGTTTAGATGGACATAAATGTTTGATTTCTAGTTGTTCCCATTTATCTGTTTTCTCTTCTGTTCGTGCATTGTTGGTAAGATTTTTGTAGTCTGTCTAAGTCATGTATTGGAACTTCCACTGTTGTCCATGTTTTTCTTCTATAAGCTTTATCGTTTTAAGCCTTTGATCCATTTTGAGTTAGGTTTTGTGTAAGGTGAGAGATACAGGTCTTGTCTCAGGTTTTTGCAGATGGATATCCAATCTCGCTAACACCATTTGTAAGAGACTGCTTTTGCCCCAGTTTACAACCTTTGGGACTTTGTCAAATACCAGCTGTTCATAGGAGGATGGTGATGTTTCTGGATTCTCTATTCTGTTCCATTGTTCATACATCTGTTTTTGTACCAGTACCCGGATGTTTTGACTACTGTGGCAGTGTAAGAAGTTCTAAGATTGAGTAGTGTGAGACCTCCTACTGTGTTCCTCTTCTTCAGTAGTGTCTTACTTATTTGGGGTTTCTTCTTTCTCCAAATAAAGTTGGTCATTTGTTTCACCATCTCATTAAGAAATGACATTGGAATTTGTATTGGGATTGTATTGTATACATAGATTGCTTTGGGCAAAATAGACATTTTCACAGTGTTAAGTCTTCCTATCCATGAGTAAGGTAGGTTTCACCAGTTATCTAAGTCTCTTGCAATAGAATCTTGTAATTTTCTCTGTATAGGTCTCTTACTTCTCTGGTTAGATTTATTCCGAGGTATTTAATCTTGGGGCCACTGTAATTGGTATTAATTTGGTGATTTCCTCTTTGATGATCTCTTTGTTTGTGTAAAGGAATCCTACTGATTTACTTACATTTATCGTATATCTTGATATGTTGCTGAATTCTTTTATTAGTTCCAGTAGTTTATGCATTTGTTAGGGTTTTCTGTGTATATGATCATATTATCTGCAAATAGGAATACTTTTACTTCTTCTTTACTGATATGGATTCCCTTTATTTCTTTGTTTTGTCTGATTGCTCTGACCAGAACCTCTAGCATAACATTGAACAGAAGTGGTGACAGTAGGCATCCTTGTCTAGTTCCTATACTTAGGGGGAATTCTTTAATCTTTCTCCATTCAGGATGATGTTGGTGGTTGGTTTTACATAGATTTCCCTTGTTGGGTTGAGGACTTTCACTTCTATTCCTATTTTGCTGAGAGTTTTTAACATGAGTGGGTGTTGCACTTTGTTTCAAATGGCTTTTCTGAATCGATTGATAGAATCAAGTGATTCTTTGTGGTATTTATGTCATTGATCACATTCATTGTTTTTCTTATGTTAAACTAACCCTGCATCCCTGGTATGAATCCTAATTGGTCATGATGAATTATTTTTTTGCGATGTTGTTGAATTCTGTTGGCTAGGATTTTGTTGAAGATTTTTCATCTAGGTTCATAAGTGATATTGGCGTGTAATTTTCTTTCTTTTTTTTTATTTTTGTGGAGTCTTTACCTGGCTTCAGTACCAGAGTTATGCTTGTTTCACAGAATGACTTCAGGGATGTTCCATTCTTTTCTATGTTGTGGAATAATAGCTTCAGTAATAGAAATTAACTCCTTTTTAAAAGTTTGGTAGAATTCTCTGGTGAGGCTGTCCAGGTTGGGACTTTTTTTTTCTTAAATATATTTTATTGTGATTTAAGTACAAGTAAACAATCCAATTCAATTTTTTGTATAACATTTGTAACTCACACCACTGTTATACCCTTCCTGCTGTCCCCTCCTTTCCCCGCCCTCCGGTGACACTACTCCCCCCTTAACACCCATAAAGTCTCATGCTCATTTGATTAAGACCTTTCCCCCATCATCCTATCTTCCTGCCTCTGGCAGTGAGCTTCTTGGACAGCCCTGTGTATTTATTTAAGCCCCAAAATTTGTTTGATGCCAGGATCATAGAATGTCTTATATAGTCCAGTACAGTTTTTGTCTGGGGAGCTGGCGTTGTTGCTAGATACTGTTTGGGGTTAGAGAGTCCAGGGGCCGTGCTCCCAGGGAGTCCTCCAGACCAAAGGACCGTCAACTGTGGTCATTCAGTAGAGTTCTAGTTCTGCACACTTATGTTTCTCCTGCTATGTTGGGTGCTCTATATTATGCACCCCATCCTGGCAGTCATTGGTGGTGGCTGGACATCATCTGATTCTCCTGGTTCCATGTTAAATTAGTCTGTGGATTATATGACACCTTCCATCAGCTAGGCTCTTATTTTCCTCCTGCCCTTGGTGTACTTTTAGCTCTGGTCCAGGTGGATTGGGACCAAGCCAGGACTTTTTTGGTTGGTAGTTTTTTTTATTACTTTTGCAAATCTTTTCTTTCATAATGGGTTTACTAAGTTGTTCCACTTTGTGATAATTTTGGTAGGTAATGTAAATCTAGAAATTTTTCCATTTCTTCTAGGTTTTCAAATCTGTTAGAGTACAATTTTTTGTAGTATTCTGTTATGATACTTTTAATTTTGGTTGGGTATGGTGTGACATCTCCCATTTCATTTCTTATTGAGGTTATTTGTTTCCTCTTTTACCACTTTGTTTCCTCTCTTACCACTTTAGCCAGTGGTTTATCAATTTTGTTGATCTTTTAAAAAACAGCTTTTGATTTTGTTGATTCTTTAAATTGTTTTTCTATTCTCC
Organism: Heterohyrax brucei; assembly: GCA_028571685.1. Taxonomy (NCBI): domain Eukaryota; kingdom Metazoa; phylum Chordata; class Mammalia; order Hyracoidea; family Procaviidae; genus Heterohyrax; species Heterohyrax brucei. Next base: position 30,579,655 of record CM053166.1, on the reverse strand, counting down.
AATTCATTTAGTTCTGCTCTAGTCTTTATCATCTGTTTTCTTATGGTGCCTGTGGGGTTCTTTGGCTGTTCTCTTTCTACTTGTTCAAGTTGTAGGCTTAATTCCTTGGTTTGAGCTGTTTCTTCCTTCCAGATGTCTGCATTGATAGAGATAAATTGATCTCTAAGCACTGTTTTTTTTGCTATATCCCATTGATTCTGGTAGGATGTGTTTTCATTCTCATTTGATTCCATGAATCTGTTTACTGCATCCTTGATTTCTTCTTTAACTCATTAGTTTTTGCGCAAGATGTTGTTCAGTTTCCATGAGTTTGAATTTCTACCCATATGCTTTCTGCTATTGAGTTCAACTTTTATGGCTTTGTGGTCTGAGCAGATCCTTTGCAATGATTCAGTGGTTTGGATTTTTTTGAGACTTGCCATATGGGCTAATACATGGTCTATTTTGGAGAATATTCCATGTGCATTGGAAAAGAAGGTATACTTGTCTGTTGTTGGGTAAAAAGTTCTTATGTGTCTGTGAGGTTGCATTGGTTGGTTGTCACAGTAAGATCTATATCTTTATTGAGCTTTTTTTCTGGATGATCTGTCCCTTATTGAAAGTAGAGGTTGAAGTCTCCTACTATTATTGTGGAGTGATCACTCTCACTTTTCAGTGTTGTCAGCATTTGTTCCATATATTTAGATGCTTTGATATTGGATGCATAAATATTTAATATTATTATATTCTCCTTATGTATTGAACATGTAAGCAATAAATAGTGACCATCCTTGTCCATGATGGTGGATTTTACTTTAAAATCTGTTTTACCTGACATTAGTATTTCCACTTCTGCTCTTCTTTGCATGTCATTAGCTTGGTATGTATTCTCTGTCCTTTGATTTTCAGTTTGTTTATATCTTTTAGTCTAAGGTGTGTTTCTTGTAAGCAGCCTATTGACACAGCATGTTTTTCTACCCAGCCTGTTACTGTCTCTTTATTGATGCATTCAGTCCACTTACATTCAGTGTAATTATTGATAGGTATGTATTTCATGTTGTCCTTTTGGTGCCTTAATTTTTGTGTGATTGACATTTTCTTTGTTCCACTTAATATTCTGTTCTGAGTCATTTTATGAGTTTACCTTTCATCTTTTTCAGTGTTGACTTTATGCCTGTTGAGACTTCTGTATTGTGTTTCTTGTTTTGATATATAGTATTGTTAGTTTGCTTTGTATGTGTATTCAAATTGCATTCTTGCCAACAAAGTTTCAGCTGAAAAGTTGGAGCACATTCTGCTAGGCTTCCTTTTGTATGTTAGTTTTTGTTTTTTAGCCTAGTTGCCTTTAAGTGCCTCTAATTATGTTTCATTTTATTAAGCTTGATTATAATATGTCTTGGTGTCTTTCTTTTGGGGTCTACCTTTTTGGGAGTTCGATGAGCATCTTGAATAGCTGTCTTCTTTTCTTGGCTGGCTTTCTTTCATGATGTCAGGGAAGTTTGCTATCAGTAACTCTTCAACAGTTATCTCTGTATTTTCTGTTATTCCCTCCCTGTTCAGGAACTCCATTTACTCATAAATTGTTCCTCTTGATACAGTCCCATATAATTCTTAATGTTTCTTCATTTTTCTTGATTCTTTTGTCTGATTTCCCCCATAAATGTGGGTGTCAGTTGCTTTATCTTCAGTCTTGCTAGTTCTGCATTCCATTTCCTCAATTTTGCTCTTTTGTCTTTCTATTGAGTTGTCTAACTCTGTAATTTTATTATTGATCTGCTGCATTTCAGATTACTGTCTTTCTATCAGTTCATATAGCTTGTTTAATATTTCATTTTGTTCTGCTGCATTTTGTTTACTCTCCATCCTAAGATCCAGAGGGCTCTATACACAGTTCTTTGGTATCCTATCTCCACTAATTTCATGAAGGCATCTTCATCTGGGAAGTTTTTTGATTCTTTATTTTGGGAGTTTTTCAGAGCCATGGTGGTCTGCTTTAAATGCTTAGATATTGATTATTGTCTTAGTGGCATAAGAAAGTTGTTCAGCTTCTCTGGTGTTGCACCAACAGAAAGTCTAAGAAAAGAGTGAGTAAGGGCACTACTAGACTTGGCTGTCAGCTGCCACAGTATTCTGTAGGTGCAGCTGACTTACGTGCAACTTCTCTGGTGAGAAAGACACTGTCCAAGCTGCTGAGCTTGGCCATTGGCCTCAGTTGGGCCCTCAAGGGTCCAGGTCATGCCTGCTGGTTCACAAAGATGGCAACCTACTTGTGATGACTCTGTGGAGTCATGCCAGCAAACACAATAGAAAGGTGGAGGGAAGGGTGCCACCACACTTGGCCACCAGCCGCTGCTGCATTCTCTAAATGAAATTATCCTAAAAAGGGCTTTTCTGCTGAAAGAGGTGTTGTCCAGTGGCACCTGGTAGCAGCTGGGCCCTCAGGGGTGGCAGACACTGCCTCCCGGATGACAAAGATGGTGACCTACTTATGGAATCTCTTCTGGGCCTGTCAGCAGATGTTATAGAATGCTCTGTGAAAGGATGGAGAAATGGTACTGCCACACTCAGCTGCCAGCTACTGCTGTATTCTCTAGATGCAATTTTCTTGGCAACTGCTTTTCTACTGAGAGTGGAACTGTCCAGTGCCAGCTGGTACCAGCTGGGCCCTCAGGGGTAGCAGGCCCCGTTCCTAGCTGACAAAGATGGCAACCTCCTTGTGAGTCTCTCAGGGGCTATGTCAGCAGATACTATGATATGGCTCAAAGAAGGGGTGGATAAGGGTGCTGTCACACTTGACTGCCAACCACCACTGCATTGTCTAGGTAAGACTGTCTTATAAACAGCTTTTCTTCTGAGAAGGACAGTGTCCAGTCAGGTGCTGTTGCTCAGCATGGCAGCCAGCCCCAGCCAGGCCCTCAGGTGTGGCTGACTCCACCTCTCAGCTGACTAAAATGATGTGCTTCCAGAGCCACCTCTCCTTCACTGAGCCAGCAGAATGTATGGTGCAGCTCAGAGAAGAGATTGAGGAAGGGCACTGGTACCCTCAGTTGCTGCCTGTCCCTGGCTCCTCTCGATGTGACTGTCTTAAGTACAGCCTCTTTGCTGTGAGAGATGCTGTCCACTTAGGTGCAACAGCTCAGCATGGCAGCCAGCCCCTGACAGCCTCTAGCTCAGCAGTCTTGGTTCCAGTCTCCTGGTTAACAAATATGGTGTCCATACCTGTAAGCTTCTCAGCTGCTGTACCAGCAGAAGTGGGACTCTTTGTGCTTCTGTCTCTCCTCTGATAAAGTTAGTTCTTGCTTCCTTTCACCCAGTCCAGTCTTACAACTCTCTGCCTGATCTTGTAGCTCCCAAAATGTCGACTCTGCTCCATTCAACTGTTTTTCTAGGCCTTAGTTCTCAGAGGAAATCAAGGAGACATGTGATTAGTCTGCCAGAACCAAGATCTATTGACTTTTTAGGAGAAGCTAGAATTTTAGGCTACCTCCACATTACATGAAATAACAAATACTTTGCAAAATTACCAAATGTTTTAAATACCTCTATGCTGAATTTGGCCTACAAGCCCCTATTTTGACCTCTAAAATATGGTCATTGGAGGAGGGATTTAACAATTCAGTTTATTGGCTCTTGATAACCATTTATCTATACGTGTCTGTCTTGTTTCAGAGGCTTTTGATGTAACTCCCCAGCTTAGGTTTACTTGTATCTTGAGTACAGATAACGATTCTACCACAGATATTTTAATGCTCACTAAAATAGAACTTAGGGATCTGTTTGGTGCAGAAATGTATCTAGATATGTACATTCTAGATTGAATTTTGTTCTTTTCTCTGCTTTTTTTTCTAGCGCTTACCTTAAAATTGAAGAATTTAACCACAGAATATTAATGGCATATGATATTAATGCAAATCTATGAGATTTCTAACTTGAGCCTATGAAAATGGGGAGTGAACATTGCTGGTCGAGCGACAATGAGTAAAATCTGATGAATTGCTATGATTCTAAATTTTAGACAGTGGTATTTTCTCCAGAGATAATGTTGAATCTTCCCTCTAAAATGCTTACAGCAGAAGAAATGGGCAAGAACAAGGAAGAAGGCAAACTTAGCAAACTTAAACTGGTTAAAAGAAATATTAAAAAGCAAATGATAACTTTTCTACTGCCACTCCATTGCCTTTGCTGCTCTGGGGCTCTGCAGCTTGAAGAGGGAATAAGATGAATAAGAAGATATACACAGATGTGGATTATACAGCCAAGCCATATACCGCCAAATGGCTCTTCGTAAATTATTAGCTCAAGGTTTGATGACCAAACCCCACAAATATCAGCACAAATGGATCATATTATAAAATTTTATTAAATCAGGGACAAATTTCAAAATGCTTGCAATCTTTTACTACAAGAATCCATTCTTATGGTCTGAATCTCCTTGTGTGTTCAATATACTCTATTTACAGAATCTAGAAAAGCTTCTCAAAGAAAACCCCCATTTAAAAAAAAATTAAAAATCTGATCTAAATAGTTCACTGGGAGAGGATGAGATGCTTTAATTTCATGCTGTTCTTAGCCAGGCTGGGGGGACCACTACGTGTTTTTCTGACTCTGTGTTGATGCCGTATTGCCTGGGTATTAGGGAATCTACAGGATTGTCTAACTGATCTTGCAAGACTTCTGGTATCCTTGAACCTGTCTTATAATAGAACATTATGTAACTACTTGTAACAGCTGCACTCTGCTCAGTGAACCAACCAGAAGGGTGTTTGCAGTATTTACCATTTTCCTTAGACTTCTGAACTACTATTTTCCTGCGTTTTGTTAAAGGATTATACTTATTCCCAAAATACAGAATTAGCTAACTAGCTGCTAATACTTTCTCCAAGGTGGTATACTTTATCCTGTTCCAAAGCCCTTAATATTGTCAGGACCCATGATTCTTGTCTTCAAATTATTTTGGCTCTAAGGGCTTTTGAACAAAGTCTTTTCTAAGATCAGCAGTTCCTTCTGAATCTAGAAGGTTTTGTGTTCTGGCCTTTGCATAAATCCACAGCTGTATTTTTGCAGCTGGCTAGTCAGATATCCCAAGTCAGATGTTAGCTAAAATTTGCCGGCTACTTTGCTACTCAAAAGAAAAGGAAAAAACACAAACAAACAAAAAACCAAACAAACTGGACTTTCTTCTATGTCCAAACCATGGGTATTGACTCTTGTCATTCACTAATGCCTGTTTTGATCAATGTTCTTATGCTTCTACTTCTCTGAGCTCCACAACTTCTCATGTTTCTCTATAACCCATCTGTTATGGATTGAGTTGTATCCTTTAAAACTTGGATTGTAAATCATAACATATCTTAAATTGTAATCCCATTTGGGAATGTAGGTTTTGTTGTTATGTTAATGGAACAGCATTAGCATAAGGTATGTCTTAAACCAATCTCTTTGGGGATATAAAAGTGTAGAATAAGCAAGCAGCAAAAAAATGAAAAACAAGCAAAATGAAACAAAACAAATTACAGACAGGGAAAGATAGATACCATATCACATGACGTCTCCAAGGAACCAAGAAGTAAACAGAAACCAGATGAGATTTCCTCCAGAGCTAACAGAGTAAGACTTACCCTGGAGCTGGCACCCTGAAATAGGATTCTAGCCTCCTAAACTGGGAGAAAATAAACTTCTGTTTGTTAAGTTACCCACTTGTGGTATTTTTGTCATAGCAACACTGGATAACTAACATACCATTCTCCAGTGGACAAAGCCTAATATATTCTTGGAGTTCTAATACCTGCATACCTAACATGACTACTCAGTACTCCCATTTTTCTACCTCGTATTATCTTGCTATCCACACTCTCATACACTTTAGTATGTGCCTACTTTATACCCCAGTAAGCATTACATAAAAGCTATATTTGATGTCCACCTATGAATTCATGGCGTTCCCTCCTCTCAGCTATTTCTGAAGACCAAGACCATTCTGGTGGTAGGGTTGAAAAACAAGTCAAAGGGTTATCTCAAATAACCATAAATTGTTTTTTTCCCTACTTAAAATTGAAAGAATTCATTTGCAGTGATATGGGGGAGCTTATGAAAAACAGGCCTTCTTTGTATTCTCAGTACTATCAGGAATATAAATTAGTCACCTATCTGGGAAGAAGTCTGGCAGTTGTCCTGTTGAATAATTCGTTTTCCAGGAGTTTGTCATAAAGGAGACTGTTGTTAGGAATCATCGAGGTGGTTCTAACTTGTAGTGACCCTGTGTGCAACAATAAAATACTGCCCAGTCCTGTGCCATCCTCACAGTTGTTGCTGTGCTTGATCCCATTGTTGTGGCCACTGTGTCAGTCCATTTATTGAGGGTCTTCCTCTTTTTCACTGACCCTCTTCTTTCCCAAGCATGATGTCTTTCTGCAGTGCTGATTGATCCCTCCTGATAACATGTTCAAAGTATCTGAGTCTTGCCATCCTTACTTCTAAAGAGCTGGTTGTACTTCTTCCGAGACAGATTTGTATTCTTTTGACAGTTCATGGTATATTCATTCTTTGTCACCACCGTAATTTGAAGATATCAATTCTTCTTCGATTGTCCTTATGCATTGTTCAGCTTTTGTATGTTTGTGAGGAGATTTAAAACACAATGGCTTGGGTCAGCTTCAACTTAGTCTTCAAGGTGACATCTTTGCTTTTTAATACAGTGTGTCTTTTGATTTCTTGACTGCTACTTCCATGGGTGTTGATTGTGGATCCAGGTAAAATGAAATCCTTGACAACCTCAGTATTTTGTCTATTTATCATGATGTTGCTTATTGGTCCAGTTGTGAGGATTTTTTCTTTATGTTGAGGTGTAATCTCTATTGAAGATGATATCGCTGGTTTTTGTCAGTAAGTGGTTTAAGTCCTCTTTAGTTTCAGCAAGCAAGATTGTGTCATCTGTATAACACAAGTTAATGAGTCTCCCTTCAATCCTGATGCCCTGTTCTTCTTCATATAGTCCAGCTTTTTAGATTATCTGTTCAGCATACAGATTGAATAGATATACTAAAAGAATACAATCCTGACATACACCTTTGCCTGACATTAAAGCATGTCTATTAAACCCATTGTCATCAAGTCGATTCTGACTCATAGCTACCCTATGAGAGCAGAGTAGAACTGCCCCACAGAGCTAAGGAGTGCCCTGGTGGATTCAAACTGCTAACCTTTTGGTTAGCACATGGAGCTGCTAACCACTGTGCAACCATGGTTTCCTTAAATTATGCAGTATCACCTTATTCTGTTTGAATGACTAACTCTTGATTCATGTACAGATTCCTCATGAGCACAATTAAGGGCATCTATGTTAATATAAATAAAGGTTTGTGTACAAGGCTGTTGATTTTATCAGTATCAGTAATAGTGACAATTAGGCAGCAAACAAGTAGAATGGTTACTTTATAGTATTACTCTATGGGGTTTTAGTTATTCATAAAGTATCATGTATTTGGAAACCATATGGAGAAAATAATCCTGTTATTGTAAAAAGGAAGATATGAAAGTAAAGTGTATTTTTCCCTTTTTAAGAATATACATAGCATTTATTTTCTTAATTTTTATCTCTTAGGTTGCCACTGAATTATAGAATTGGATGTTCCTTCTTTGCTTTCTGCTTTTATTTACATGACATTTAGAATCAGAAAGTGAAACAAATAAGTTACTTCAATGGCCTGCCGCTGTACTCGAAGCCGCTACCATCAGAGTAGGTGAGCATAGCCTGGTGTTGCGAATGCTGGTTCAGTCAGTTGTGGTGGAAAAGGAAATCTGACAAATGTGGGTTTGACTTAACCTGATATCATTATAAAGGGAAGTCATCATAGGACAGAACAGAGCAGTACAAATAGGAGATGGTGTTCTAAGAATCCAAGGAGTGACTTCTGGTTCTAAAACTGGACCCACCATCTTCCTTCATGTCCCTACACTGTTATCCTTGTGCCTATTCATGTCCTTGAATTCAGATTTCTAAGTGTCTTTTTTTCCTATACCAGACTGGACTTGCTGTCTAGGCAGGAACTCTGCCTCTTGCAAAACACCTAGGACTTAGCACTAGTAAATAATCAGCTGTTGGAAGCCAGTGGTTTAGATTAGGGTTATATGACTTTGTCCACTAGGAGATGAGGTTAGCAAGACCTACATTATTTATCATCTCTTCAAAGCCCATTGTAGTTAGTGGTGGGCTTCCAAACTAGAATGGCTGGGCATTTAAGGAGGTAATTAAAGCTGAAACATAGTTACATGACAAGCAATGTCCTAGTGATCGCTTGCTAATGTATTTAAATAGGCTATTTAAACTCACAACCCTATGAATCTGTTTCATTAATATCCTCCGTATTTCCAAAGGGATATGTAAATTTGGTAGAGTTGCTAGATAAAATGTAAGACACCCAGTTAAATTTATATTTTAGATAAGCAATGACTAGCATTATAGTATAAGCATTTCTCAATAATTATTTTTTTTGGTGTAAACATGTCCTAAATATTTTTTTACTATAAGCTGACCCAAATATTTCTTTAGTGTAAAACCAAGTGCTGTTGAGTCAATTCTGACTCATAGCGACCCTATAGACAGAGTAGAACCGCCCCATAGAGTTTCCGAGCAGCACATGGTGGATTTGAACTGCTGACCTTTCAGTTAGCAGATGTAGCACTGAACCACTATACCACCAGGGTTTCCTTGATTAGTGTAAGCATGTCCCAAATATTGCATGAGACATATATACGCTGGCAGATTACTCACTGATTATCTGAAGTTCAGATTTAACTGAGTGTCTTGTGCTTATATTTTTATTTGTTAAATCAGGCAACTCTAAGCTTGGAGTAACTTATTTTGCTAGAAAGTGGCGGCACAGGACTTGAAGATAGTTTTGATAGATAGAAACTTGTACTTTTAACCTTGTGCACCTTTTTTCTCTTCTACTTGTGTATATTTGGTCAGTGTGATAGAAGTCAAAGAGAGGCTAAGGCTTAGCACATGAATGTCTAGAGCTCAGAGCAGATACTGGGTTTATGCCGGCAAGATTAGCCTAAACCTAATGACCTCCCACCTGACTCATTTGGTATATTCTGTGGGTCTTGGAGGTAGTGTCTGGTGGCAAGGCTAAGGTTCATAGCTTAAGCCTTATTGTGGAGGTTCCTGTAATCTCATTGTTATTTGTCCTTCCCACTTTTTTTTTTTAAACAACTTTGAGATATACATTATGTACCATAAAATTTACCCATTTGAAGTATGAAATTCAGTGACTTCTAGTACAATTGCTGAATTGTGTATTCGTAACCATAGCCTCTGAGGCTGGAAAAATGCTTTAATGAATGACCCTGCACATAGTTGACTATGAAAAACTGAGATGAGTAAAGTCAGACTTTAGAAAACAGTTTTGCTATAATCTGTTGGACTACAGGCTGAGCAGTGTCAGAATAGGTGGAGGGAGCTGAGGCATCAGATCTAATCCTCTATAGGTACGCACAGCCATTTAGGGAGAGGATTTCTGTAGAGAAAGACACAGATCATGAACCATGAGCTTACCAGACTGCAGTAAAAGTGGGCTGTGAAAAAGTGGAAACAACTCAAATGTTTATCAACTGGTGAATTAATAAACAATATGTGTTATTACTCATACAATGGAACACTCCTCAGCAATAAAAAGGAACTACTGACATGTGTGACATCACTGATGAGTCTCATAAACATTATGTTAAGTGAAAATAGCCAAACACAAGAGACCATGCATCATATGATTCCATTTCTATGAAGTATCCAGAAAAGGCGAATCTGTGGAGATAGAGGAGTAAATTAGTGGCTGCATGGGGCTCAGTGCAGGAATGAGATTAACTGTAAATGGGCATGAGGGATCTTATTGAAGGGGTGGAAGTGTTCTAAAACTGGATTGTTGTGATAGTTGCTGAGGTCTCAAAGATGAGATCTCCAGTTTATCCTGCTGGGGAGAACATCTCCTAAGGAATCGTGCACCAGAAGCATGCTTTTTAAATACAGATTATATCTGCTTACTATAAAATGTGTTTAACTGTATTGGGAAATGTGTCTAGTTATATTGAATATACCATGGACTGCCAGAACAAATTTCTCTTGGAAGTAGTATAGCCAGAATGCTCCTTAGAAGAACTAAGGATAGTGACACTTGTGTCACATACTTTGAACATATCATGAAAGACTCGTCCCTGGAGAAGGATATCATACTTGGTAAAGGAGAGCATTTTGAGAGAGAGGAAGACCCTCTACGAGATGCATCGACACAGTGACTGTAACGATGGCGCAGGACCAGGCAGTGCTTTGTTCTGTTGCAGTAGGGTCTCGATGAGTCAAAACTGACTTAATGGCACCTAACAACTACAATAACAGTTGTATTGTGGTAGTGAAACTTTATAGTGAAATTTAAACTAAGAGGCTTTTCTTTCTTTTTTTTAAAATTTTTATTTATTGTGATTGAGTGAAAGTGTACAATCCAATATAAATTTGCACGCCCGCCTATGTGCAGCTCCCACTGCTCTCCCTGCCTGGGAACAGCACAGCCCTCTTGTCTGTTCTATATATGTCATAGCCTCCGAATCATCTCCTGTCTCCTCCTCTCCACTCACTCCACACCTTCCAGTAAGAGGCCAGCAGGATGACAACCTATAGATGCATAGAACCATAAAGTGCACACATGAAATGGTCATTCTGTGTCGCTGAGTCCAATTCGTTCCTGTCTGAAGAGTTGACCTCCATTATGATATATGGACAGGGGCAGCATCAGGGCCAGGGGCTATGCTCCCAGGGGAATGCCGAGGCCCCTGGACCATCATTTGTGGTCTTTTAGTGAGGTTCTCAGGGTACACCCCTTTTTATTCTTGTGCTGCCAGTGAGATTCAACTTTGTGAGCCCCATCACGGTTATCACTGGTGGTGGCTGGGCACCATCTGCTTCCTCCGATCACATGTCAATGCAGTCACCCACTCACGTGGGTTTCTCTGTCTTCTGGGTTCTCCTGCCCCCATGTTGTTTTCATCCTTAGTGATCATTTGTTCCTGCTGAGTTGGGACCATTTGGTGTGCCTCAGATGGCAGCTTGCTAGCTTTTAAGACCCCAGATGCCACTCACCAGTATGGGTTGCAGAAGACTCTCTTAGCAATATGCTAGTTATACCATTTGGCCTTGATTTCTCCTGAAAGCATGATCCCTGGACCTCTGCCCGTGCTACTCTGTCCTTGCAATATTGGGTTAAGATTGGAGGAGTATTCATGTTATGTTGAAGTCCAATTAGATTGATCTTGTTTCTAATGTGTGCTGTCACTGATTTCACCCAACCAAATTTATATCAACTATCTAATCTATAACTAACCCTCTCCCTCCCTCCCTCTCCACCCTTGCATCCATCAAAGAGCCTTTTCTTCTATGCATGAGTCTGTTTTTAAGTTCTTATTGTAGGGGTCTCATACAATATTTGTCCCTTTACCACTGACTACTTTCAGTCAACATAATGTCTTCTGACTGAAACCAGGTTATGAGATGCTTCCTAAAATCATCATTGTTCTTTATCATTGCATAGTGTTCCACTGAGTATATATACCATAGTTCATTTATCCATTCATCTGTTGTTTGGCAACTTTTTGCTATTGCTGACTGTGTTGCAGTAAACATTTGTGTGCATGTATCCATTGGTGTGAATGCCCTGGATTCTGTAGGATATATTCTAAGCAGTAGAATTACTGGGTCAAACAGTATATCTATTTCCAGCTTTTTAAGGAAGGGCCAGATTGCTTTCCAAAGAGGCTGTACCATTTTAGAATCCCACCAGCAGTGTAGGAGAGTTCCAATTTCTCCACAGCCTCTCCAGCATTTGTTGTTTTGTGTTTTTTGGATCATGGCCCACTTTGTTGGGGTGAGATGATATCTTATCGTGGTTTTGTATAGCTAATGATTGTGAGCATTTCCACAGGTGTCTTTTGGCTGCCTGGATCTCCTCTTTAGAGAAGTGTCTGTCCATCTACTTTGTCCATCACTTAATTGGATGATTTATCTTTTTTCTTATTGATATTCTGTAGTACCTTATAGATTATGGAGGTCAGACGATCTGACATATAGTTGCCAAATGCTTTTTCCCATCCATTAAAAGGTGGTCTTTTAATTCTTTTGATAAAGTCTTTGGATGGGCAAAAGTGTTTGATTCTTTGTAGTTCCCATTTATCTATTTTCTGTTGATCATGCTTTGTTTGGCAGATTTTGAAGTCTGTCTACGTTGTGTACTAAATCTTCTATTGTTCATCCTATTTTTTCTTGGGTGGGCTTTATCAGTTTAGTTTTGATACTTATGTCTTTTATCCAATTTGAGTTGGTTTTTGTATATGGTGTGAGATATGGGTCTTGTTTCAATTTTTGCAGATGGATATCCAATTTTGCCAGCACCAATTGTTAAAGAGATTGCTTTTAGCCCAGTTTAAAGTCTTAGGGCCTTTTTCAAATATTGACTCTTCATAGGAAGATGGTGGCATTTCTGGGGCCTCAACTCTGTTCCATTGATCAATATGTCTCTTTTTGTACTAGTACCAGGCTGTTTTGATAACTGTGGCAGTGTAATAGGTTCTAAAGTCAGGTAGTGAGAGGCTACTGCCCTCCTGTAATCTGCTGCTGGGCCCCACCCTTTAGGTCACACTGTGCTAGACACAGCTTTTCTGCTGGAAAAGTGTTCCCTCAGCTAACACTGCCTCCCAGCCTGGGAATTAGCTCCTGCTGAGGCATCCATTTGGGTAACTCTGCCTCCCAGTCAAACAAGATGGCATCCCCCACAAACTCTCCCACCTGCTGTGGAATAGCTGATTTAATGGCGGAGGTTTGGAGAGGGTGGAGGGACTGAGGTGCACAGAGTCCAAAGCCAGGCTCTCAAAGTGTGGCTCTGCTGCCTGCTGATCCTGTCAGCAGTGTGGCGGAGCTTTGCTTCCTATTAAGTCCAAGCCCCACCTGCTGGCTAAGACAGAGAAGAAAGTTAAGACCACCATTGCCTTCAGTCTGCTTGAGCTGGCGTTCAACAAGGGCAGGGGTCAGTGAAAGAGAAGAAGTTTGGCATTCAGTGGCATGTAGTCCAAATTGGCAGCCCTAGGCTGTGTCCAAGGGCTCACTGGATGTCCAGAAGACTCTGTTTAATTATCAGTTCAGGCCTTTGTTTTCAGAGGGAATTAGGGAGATGTGTTTCTAGGCTACCACCTTGACGCTGTCCCCTCATTTTCTTTTTAACATTTTATTATGCTTTAAGTGAAAGCTTACAATCCAAATCAATTTGTCATACATAAACTTACATACACTCACCACTGTACAACTCTAGCTGCTCTCCCCACACTGTGACAGCCCACTTCTTCTTTCCTCCCTGTATTTCCTATGTCCATTCAACCAGCTTCTGTCCCCCTCTGCCCTCTCGTTTAATGTCTGGACAGATGCTGTTCAGTTAATCTCATTTAACCAACTTAAGCCAAGAAGCACACTCTTTGCCAGCATCATTTTATGTCTTATAATCCAGTCCAATCTTTGTCTGAAGAGTTGGATTTAGGAATGGTTTGGTTCTGGCTAACAAAATCTGGGGGGCATGTCTTCCAGAGACCCTCCAGTCTGTCAGACCATCAAGTCTGATTTGTTTAATAGAGTTCGAGTTTTACAACCCATTTTTCTCCTGCTGCGTTAGGGACTCTTTCTCTGTCAGGGCAGCCATTGGTGGTGGCCAACCACCATCTCATTCTTCCAGTCTCAAATTGATGTAGTCTCGACGGCACTTGGCTGGCTGGCTGGTTTATGTAGCCTTTTCTGGCTTTTGGGCTCATATTTTCCTTATATCTCTGATATCCTTCGTTATCCTCTGCTCCACGTGTATTGGGACCAATTGATTCTACTTGGATGTCTGCTTGTTGGCTTTTAAGACCCCAGATGCCTCACCAAAGTAGGATGCAGAATATCTTATAAAGAACCTTTCTATGTGAACCGACCTAGATGTCGCTTTAAATCATGGTTCCCATACCGCTGCCCCTACTACCTTGTCTTTCAAAGTGTTGGATCATATTTAGAAAACTTCTTAGCTTTGAGTTTAGCCCACTTGTGCTGACTTCTGTACTGTGTGTTGTCCCTCCTTTCACTTAATTCTTATCTACTACCTAATAATGAATACCCTCCTCTCCCTCCCCAATCTTGTAACCATTAAAGCCTGTTTTCTTCTGTGTTTAAATCTTTTCTTGATTTCTTCTAATAGTGAGTTCAGACAATGTTTGTCCTTTTGCAACTACTTTCACTCAGCATAATACCTTCCAGATTCTTCAATGTTGTGAAATGTTTCACAAATTCATTTTTGTGCTTTATCATTCAGTAGCATTCCACTGTGTAAATGTATCATATAAACTAAAATACTTCAATGTGAATCTTGCAAGTCTTGTTTGGTACACTGATTTTCATTGAAATGATTTCAGTTTCTGACTGGCTGTGTGGCTACACAACTCACTTAACATCCCTTAGCCTCAGTTTCCCAACCAGTAAAACAATACTCACAGGTTGTGTGTATGTGTAGAGTAAATAATTCTAACATACGTGAAAGCACCATGTAAAGTTTAAAAATTATTGAAGAGTGAGTTACCATAATATGGCCAAAATCCTACTGCAGTTAGAACCTTCTGATTTATTAAGAAGAATTAAATTTGAATAAAAATATGAGCTGTATTAACAGCTAGAACTCTCATGTTTTAAAGGAAGCTAAGACTTCTTTTTTGTTTCACTCAGGAAAATAAGTTACTAGATTTACAGCCTTTGGCTATATTCAAATGACTGTGATTGTGTTAAGTCTTTCTACTCCTTTAAAGGATGTGTGAGACAAACAAAGAAAGTCACAGTAGATATACAATAAAGCAGTTAAACTAGTTGTTTCCTGAGATGGTTGTTTTCAGGGTCTGATTTCACTAACAATTAGCAAGTCTTAAATCTCCTTTTCTGGGAAATTGCCTTAAGGATAGGGATATACATAGCGATGATTTGAAGGACTTTGGGGGCCAAAAAAAGGGATAAAAATTTGCACAATTAAACTTTCACAGAAATAATTTGCATTCATGTGATAACTACTTTTTATATCTTTGAAGTTTATGGATTAACTTCTGTGATTGACAGAGACAGATGTCAAAAGATTTTATAATTTGTTCTTCTATACAAAGAAGGCACTTAAAATTTAACATTCTATTCAACAATTGTAAACCCTGCTGGCTTAATGGTTAAGAACTACAACTGTTAACTGTATCTAGACCCTTTGAGATAAAACTTGAACTTCAGGGGTGAAAAGACAAGTATAGAAGTTAGCAGGAAAGGGGAGGAGGATAGAGACACTATCTACAAAGAAAGAATTGACAGCATACAGCATAAATGCAATGGAATTTGAAAAAAAAGAATAATATATCTTCTCTTGTGGTGGAGGAGGGATGGGTAATACTTGAATTAATATTTGGTAGGAAAACATATATCAAAATATGAACGTTAAAATTCTAAAGGACAATCCCTACAAGTAAAGAAATAGACTATGGCTTTTAACTGATAAGGGAGAGAAAAACAAGAACAAAAAGTACTCTCAATTCAACTGAAGGCAGGAAAGTGAAAATATAAACTTAACAGGCAAACATGGTAAATAGAAAAGTAATAGAGTGATACAACTACAATAATCACAAAAACCTTGATGGTGTATTGGCTAAGTGCTACAGCTGCTGACCAAAAGGTTGGCAGTTCGAATCTACCAAGCACTCCTTGGAAACTCTAGGGAGCAGTTCTACTCTCTCTTATAGGGTCACTATGAGTTGGAATTGACTAAATAGTGATGGGTTTGTTTTTTTAAATTAATCACAAAAAATGCAAGTAGATTATGATCCTCAGTTAAGAGTCTCAGGTTAGAAAATAAAACTCATTTATATGCAATTTGCAAGAGACGACCTAAAATATAGCAGAATACAGTTGAAAATAAAGGGATTATTAAAATGTATATCAAGAAAATATTAACCAAAATAAAGCTAGCTTATTGATATTAATATTAGACAAAACAGAATTATAGGATTAAAAACACTAAAATGCATAAAGGGGGCATTTCAAAATGATAAAAGGACTAATTCATTAAATACAGCAACCATAAACTTACATGTTTTGAGGCTATGATGTAAGATTTACATGACATGGAAACTGACTGGATTTGAATTGTGTCCCCCCCAAATATGTGTTGTAAATCCTAACACCTGAATGTGAGGATGTAATCCTTTCTGAGAATAGAGTTTCTTTGTTATGTTAATAAGTCCTTACCAGTTTATGATGTCTTAAGACAGTCACTTTCGAGTTATAAAAATTTGGCACAGAAGTACAGAAGGAGGGAAAGATACATGTCACATGAAGATCTCCAAGGAACCAAGGAACAGAAACTGAAAAGAGATAAGGACTTCCTTGCAGAACAGAAAGCCTTTTACTAGCATGCCCCCCTGCCCAAAAAAACAGTTGCCATTGAGTCAATTTCTACTCATAGTGACCCTATAGGACAGAGTAGAACTGTCCCATAGAGTTTCCAAGGAACACCTAGTGGATTTCTAACTACTGACATTTTGGTTAACAGCTGTAATTCTTTCTTTTTCCTATTTTCTAAAGTTTTATTTCATGAATCTTTTTTTTTTTATTATGATTAAATGAAAGTATACAAGCCAAGTCATTTTGCATACCTACCTCTCTACAACTCTACCTGCTCTTCTCACCCTGTGACAGCACACTCTTCCTTTTCACTGTTTACTATTAGCATCCTCCCAATGAACACCAGTCCTCTCCATCCTCTCCTCTCACCTCTAGAAAGAAACCAGTAGGACATCCTTCTATAAATGTGTAAAACCGTAAAGTACAGACACCACATGCTCACTCTGTGTCCCTGAGTCCAGTCCATTCTTAGTCTGAAGTGTTGATCTCAGTACTGGTTTCAGGTCTGGGACAGCAGCAAGTCTAGGGGCCATGTTCCCAGGGGACCCTCTAGGCTGTTGGACCATCAGGTTCTGGTCTTTTAGTAGAGTTCTTGATCTGCACACCTTTTTTTCTCCTGTTACGTCAGGGACTCTACGTTGTGTCCCCCATCGAGGCTATCTTTGATGAGAGCCGGGCACCGTCTGGTTCTTCTGGTCTCATGCTGATGTAGTCTCCCAGTCGTATGGGTCCTTCTGTCTCCTGGGCTCATTTTTTCTCATGTCTTTGATGTTCTCAGTCATCATCCGTTCTAGGTGGATTGAGACCAATCAGTGTTCCTCAGATGGCAACTTGCTGGCTGTTAAGACCCGGGATGCCACCCACCAGTATGAGTTGCAGAAGACTCTCTTAGCAAAAGGCTAGTTATTGCAAGTGACCTTGATGTTTCCTGAAAACACAGTCCCTGGGCCCCTTTCCCTGCTACTCTATCCTTTGAAATGTTGCAGTGAGTTTAGAAAACTTTTTAGTTTATGGTGTAGTCCATTTATGCTGACCTGCCATCTACTGAGTGCTGTCACAGCCTTCATGTAACTGAATTCCTATCAGCTATCTAATCTGTGACCAGCTCTCTCCCTCCCTCACCACTCTTGTAGCCATCACAAGAGTCTTTTCTTCTGAGTATAAGTCTTTTTTTACATCCTTATAATAGTGGTCTTGTACAACACTTGTCCTTTTGCAGCTGACTGATTTCACTCAGCATAATGCCTTCTAGTTGATACTAGGTTGTGAGGTGCTTCCTAAAATGATCATTGTTCTTTATCATTTCATAGTTTTCCATTGCATATACATACGATAGTTTGTTTATCCATTTGGTTCCATCTTTTTGCTGTTGTGTTCAGTGCTGTAATGAACATTCATGTGCAAGTATGTGTTTGTGTAAGAGCCCTTATTTCTGTAGGATATATTCCAAGCAGTGAAATTGCTGGATTGTATGGTATTTCTATTTCTAGATTTCTAAGAAAGGGCCAGATGGCTTTCCACAGAGGCTGTACCATCTTGCATTCCTGTCAACAGTGCAGAGGAGTTCAAATCTCTCCACAGCCTCTCCAGCATTTTGTTATTTTGTTTTTTAAATTATTGCCAGCCTCATTGGGGTCAGACGGTATCTCAGTGTAGTTTTGATTTGGATTTCACTAATAGCTAATGATCATGAGCATTTCCTCATGTGTCTTTTGTCTGCCTGAATGTCTTCTTTGGTGAAGTGCATCCATGTCCATCACCTATTGTTTAATTAGGTTATTTGCATTTTTCTTATTGATATTTTTGCAGTATCTTGTAGATTATGGAAGTTGGGCGTTGATCCAATACACAGTTGCCAATGACATAAAAAACATAAAGTAGGCAGTCTTTTAACTTTCTTGATAAAGTCTTTGGATGAGCATAAGTGTTTGATTTCCAGTAGTGCCCATTTATCTGTTTTCTCTTCTGTTGTTCGTGCATTGTTGGTAAGATTTTATAGTCTGTCTAAGCCATGTATTAGAACTTCCATTGTTGTCCCTATTTTTCTTCCGTAATCTTTACCCTTTTAGGTTTAATATTTAGGTCTTGGATCCATTTTGAGTTAGTTTTTGTGTAAGCTGTGAGATATGGGTCTTGTTTCAGGTTTTTGCAGATGAATATCCAATTTTGCCCACACCATTCCTTAAACAGACTATTTTTACCCCAGTTTATAACCATTGTGTGTTTGTCGAATATCAACTGTTCATAGGAGGATGGTGATATTTCTGAATTCTCTATTCTGTTCCATTGGTCTCTATATATGTTTTTGAACCAGTACCAGGCTGTTTTGACTACCATGGCAGTGTAGTGAGTTCTAAGGTCAGGAAGTGTGAGACCTCCCACTGCGTTCCTATTCTTCAGTAGTGTCTTACTTATCCAGGGTGTCTTCCCTTTCCAAGCAAAGTTGGTGATTTGTTTCTCCACTTCATTAAAAAAGCATCATTGGACTTTGTATCAGGATTGCATTGTACATGTAGATTACTTTGGGTAAAATAGACATTTTCACAATGTTAAGTCTTCTTATCCATGAGCAAGGTAGCCTTCTCCAGTTGTGTGTGTCTCTTGATTTCTTGCAGTAGGGCCTTGTCATTTTCTCTGTATAGGTCTCTTTTCTGGTTAGATTTATTTGTAGGTATTTTGTCTTCTTGGGGGCTATAGTAAATGGTGTTTATTTGGTGATTTCTTCTTTGGTGATCTCTTTGTTGGTGTGAAGGAGTCCTGCTGATTTATATATGTTTATCTTATATCCTGATACATTGCTGAATGATTCTAGTATTTCTAGTAGTTTATTTATGGATTTAGGGTTTTCTGTGTATACAATCATATATAATCTGCAAATAGGGGTTCTCATACTTCTTTACTGATGTGGATGCCCTTTTATTTCTTTGTTTTGTCTTATTGCTCTGGCCACAACCTCTAGCATGATGTTGAATAGAAGTGGTGACAGTGGGCATCCTTGTCTAGTTCCTATTCTCAGGGGGAATTCTTTCAGTCTGTCTCCATTCATGATGATGTTGGTACTTGGTTTTGGTTTTGCTTAGATGCCCCTTATTGTGTTGAGGAATTTCCCTTCTAGTTTTATTTTGCTAAGATTTTTTAACATGAATGGGAGTTACACTTTGACAAATGGCTTTTCTGCATCAATTGATCAAATCAAGTGATTTTTATACTTTATGTTTTTTATGTTGTTGATCACATTAATTGTTTTTCTGATGTCGAACCAACCCTGCATCCCAGGTATGACTCCTACTTGGTGATGATGACTTATTTTTTCGCTATGTTGTTGAATTCTGTTGGCTAGGATTTTGTTGAAAAGTTTCACATCTAGGTTCATTGCCGATATTGGTCTGTAACTTTTTTTTTTGTGGGGTCTTTACCTGGCTTTGGTATCGTGGTTATGCTGGCTCCATAGAATGAATTTGGGAATGTTCTGTCCTTTTCTATGTTATGAAATAGCTTCAGAAGTACTGGAATTAACTCCTCTGTAAAAGTTTGGTAGAATTCTCCATTGAAGCTGTCTGGGCCAGAACTTTTTTTGATTGGTAGTTTTTTTATTAGTTTTTCAATCTCTTTTTTTGTGATGTGTTTATTAAGTTGTTTTACTTCTCTTTGTGATAATTTTGGTAGGTGATGTAAATCTAGAAATTTGTCCATTTCTTCTAGGTTTTCAACTCCAGTAGCATATATTTTTAGTAGTATTCTGTTATGATATTTTTAATTTCAGTTGGATCTGTTGTGATACCTCCTGTTTCATTTCTTCTTTGGGTTTTTTCCTGTTTTTCTTTGTGAGTTTAGCCAATGGTTTATCAATTTTGTTGATCTTGTCAAACAACCAGCTTTTGGTTTTAATTCTTTCCATTGTTTTCTTATTCTCTAATTTAATTAGTTCTGCTCTAATCTTTATTATCTGTTTTCTTCTGGTGCCTGAGGGATTGTTTTCTTGTTGTCTGTCTACTTGTTCACGTTGCAGGGTTGATTCTTTGGTTTGGCCTGTGTTTTCCTTCCAGATGCGTGTGCACTGGTAGAGATAAGTTGCCCTTTCAGCACTGCTTTTGTGTATCCCACAGGTTCTGGTAGGATAAATTTTCATTCTCGTTTGTTTCTATGAGTTTCTTTATTCCATCCTTGATTTCTTCTATGTAAACTATGAGTTTTTGAGCAACATTTTGTTCAATTTCCATGAGTTCAATATTGCAGAAAACACTTGGGTAGCAATCTTAATGTGACAGCTAGCCAACTGAACCTCACAGTAGTGTACTGAACTTTTTACCCAACAAGAGACAGGTACACCTTCTTTTCCAATGCACATGGAACATTCTCCAGAATAGACCACGTATTAGCCCATAAAGCAAGTCTCAACAAAATCCAATCTACTGAATTACTACAAAGGAATAAGATCTTCCGTATCTTTGTTGGGCTTTTTTCTAGATTGTCTATCTGTACCTTACTGAAAGTGGAGTGTTAGAGACTCCTGCTATTAATGTGAAGTGATCGATTTCATTTTTCAGTGTTGTCAGTGTTTGTTTGGTATACTTAGATACTCTGATAGTGAGTGAAAAACTACTTAATATTGTTATATCTTCCTTATATTGAACCTTTAAGCAATAGTGACAATCCTTGTCTATGGCCGTGGATTTTCCTTTAAAATCTATTTTATCTGAAATTAATATTGCACTTCTGCTCTTCTTTGCATGTTGTTAGCTTGGTATGTATTTTCCCATCCTTTGGTTTTCAGTTCCTGTCTCTGAGTCTAAAGTGTGTTTCTTGTAAGCAGCATATTGACTGATTGTGTTTTTTGATCTAGCCTGTTACTCTTTGTCTTTTTATTGAAGCATTCAGTGTAATTATTGATAGATATGTATTGTCTTTTTGGTGCCTTAATTTTTGTGTTGTTGACGTTTTCTTTATTCTGCTTAATATTCCATTATGGGTTGTTTTTGTTTATGGGTTTTCTTTCCATCTTTTTCAGTGTTGGTTTTTTTTGTCTGTTGAGACTTCTGTATTGTATTTCTTTTTTTTAATTTAATATAACTAAGTGAAAATGTACATTCCCGTATAAATTTACATGCCCACCTATATGCAACTTCCACTGCTCTCCCTGTCTGGTGACAGCACATTATTCCTCTCTGCTCCGTACATGTCTCATCCTCCCAACAACCTTCTTTCCCCTCCTCTCCACCCACTCTCCTTCCTCCAGCCAGAGGTCAGCAGGATGA
This sequence comes from Heterohyrax brucei, assembly GCA_028571685.1. Lineage (NCBI taxonomy): Eukaryota > Metazoa > Chordata > Mammalia > Hyracoidea > Procaviidae > Heterohyrax > Heterohyrax brucei. The sequence goes on along the minus strand of CM053166.1, from coordinate 30,557,938 downwards.
TATCCTATAGATGTATAGAACCATAAAGTGCTCCAATATATGGTCACTCTGCATTGCCAAGTGCAATCCATTCGTGTCCAAAGAGTGGACCTTCGTTATGATTTATGGGCAAGGGCAGCATCAGGCCAGGGGCCATGCTCTCAGGGGAACCCTGAAACCGTTGGACCATCAATTGAGGTCTTTTAGTGGAGATCTCAGGATGCACCCCTTTTTATTCTTGTGTTGCCAGTGAGACTCAACCTAGTGAGCTCCATCGCAGCTATCCCTGGTGGTGGCTAGGCACCATCCGGATCTTCCCGTCCCAAGTTGATGTAGGCACCCACTCTTGTGGGTCTCTCTATCTTCTAGGTTCTTTACTCCATGTCATTTTGGTCCTCAGTGAGCAGCCATTCCTGCTGAGTTGGGACCATTTGCTGTGTCCTTGGATGGCAGCTTGGCAGCTTTTAAGACCCCAGATGTCACTCACCAATGTGGGGTGCAGAGAGCCCTCTTAGCAAAATGCTAGTTGTGTCAATTGGCCTCGATTTCACCAAAGAGCATGGTCCCCTACCCCCTGCCCCAGCTACTCTATCCTTGCAATATTGGGTTAAGATGGAAGGAGTACTCAAGTTATGCTGAAGTCCACTTAATGTTGTTCTTGTTTCTAATGTGTGCTATCACCGATTTCTCCCAACCAGATTTCCCAACCAGCAACTATCTAATCTAAACCTTCCCCCCGTCGCCCTCTCTCCCTCCCCTCCCTTGCAGCTGTGAAAGAGTCTTTTCTTCTATACACAAGTCTGTTTTTGAGATCTTATCATAGAGGTCTCATATAATATTTGTCCTTTTGTTGTATTGTATTTCTTGTCTTGATATGTAGTATTGTTAGTTTGCTCTGTGGCTACCCTTCCCCCCCACAATGTTCTAGGTTTAAAGCAGTCTTTAACTTCTTTATGTCTTGAGTATTGTAATGTCAACCTCTTTATGGTGTAATGTTGTCATAGTTTACCTGTTGAGCTCTCTGTTTCCCTAATTTTAATATTTTAGCTTTGATTGAGCTTTGTGACTTCCTTAAGTAATTAGGACTCTGGATGCTGTGTCCTGCTTTCACCCTAGGGTATACATCTGGTGTTACTGATTTTCTAATTGAAAAACTTAGTTCAGTATGTCTTGTAACTTTGGTTTGATTATTGTAAAGTCTCTGAGCCTCTGTTTGTCTGAGAATGTCTTAATTTCACCATCATATTTGAAAGAAAATTTTGTGGGATATATAATTCTTGGTTGGAAGTCTTTTCCTTCAAGGCTTTGTATGTGTCATCCCATTGATACTTCTTGCCACAAGGTATCAGCTGAAAAGTCTGAGGATATTCTACTAGGCTTCCCTTTGTATGTTAGTTTTTGTTTGGGCATAGTTGCCTTTAAGTGCCTCTCCTTATATTTCATTTTATTAAGCTTGATTATAATATCTCTTGATGTCTTTATTTTGGGGTCTACCTTTTTGGAGTTTGATGAGCCTCTTGAACAGCTGTCTTCTTTTATAATGCCAGGGAATTTTTCTGTCAGCAACTCTTCAACAGTTCTCTCTGCATTTTCTGCTGTGCCTCCCTGTTCTGGAACTCCAGTTACACAGAAATTGTTCCTCTTGATACAATCTCATGTAATACTTAATGCTTCTTCATTTTTCTTGATTCTTTTTTGTCTAATTTCTCCTCTTAAATGTGGGTGTCATTTGCTTTATCTTGAATCTCACTAATTCTGCCTTCTATTTCCTTAGTTTTGCTCTTTTGGCTTTTCATTGTCTCATCTAACTGTAATTTTATTATTGATCTGCTGAATTTCAGATCATTGATGTTCTAGCAGTTCATAAAGCTTGGTTAATTTTTCACTTTGTTCTGCTGCACTTTGTTTAATCTCCATCCTAAGATCTAGAAGTACTCTATACATAATTCTTTTGTATTCTATCTCTCATAATTTCAGGAAGGCTTTTTCATCTGAGAAGTTTTTCGATTCTTTATTTATGGAGTTTTCTGGAGCCATAGTGGTTTGCTTCCTTAAATGGTTAGATATTGATTGTTGTCTTAGTGGCATCAGAAAGCTGTTTAGCTTCTCTGGTGTTGCACCAACAGAAGCTATGGCTTAACTCTAAGAAGGGAGTAAGGGCACTGCTAGGCTTGGCTAGCAGTCACCAGTGAATTCTCTAGGTGCAACTGACTTACGTGCAGCTTCTCTGGTGAGAGAGACACTATCCAGCCCAGTTGTGCTATTTAACTTGGTGACCTGCCCTTGCTGGACCCTCAAGGTTGACAGACCCCACCTCCTGGCTGACAAAGAAGCTAACTTACTTGTGCCAACTCTCTGCAGTCATGCCAGCAGATGCTGTGGTGTAGCTTAGAGAAGGGATGAGGGAAGGGTGCCACCACACTTAGATGCCATTGCTGTGTTTCCTAGATGTGATAATCTTAAAAACTGCTTTTCTGCTGAGAGAAGTACTGTCTAGTGGCATCTGGTAGCAGCCAGACCCTCAGGAGTGGCAGGCCCTGCCTCCTGGCTGACAAAGATGGTAACTTACTTATGGAGTCTCTTGGGGCCTGTCAGCAAACTCTATGGCCTGGCTCAGTGAGGGGAGGGAGAAATGGTGCCACTACATTGGCTGCTAGCCAACACTGCATTCTCTAGATGTAATTCTCTTGAGAACTGCCCTTCTGCTGACAGACACTGTCCAATAGCAGCCAGTACCTGCTGGATCCTCAGGGGTGGCAGGCACTGCCTCCTAGCTGACTAAGATGGCATCCTCCTCATGTAGTCTCTCATGGGCTGTGTCAGCAGATTCTATGACTTGACTCAAAGAAGAGAGGGGTAAAGACACTACCACACTTGATTGCCAGCCACCGCCATGTTCTCTAGTTATGACTGTCTTAAAAACAGTTTTTCTGGTGAGAGAGACATTGTCCATTCAGGCACTGTTGCTCAGCATAGCAACTGGCCCCAAGTGAGCCCTCACACATGGCTGACTCTGCTGACTGACTCAGCTGACTGATATGGTGTCCTTCCTGATCCACTTTTTCTTAGCTGGGTCAGCAGAATCTATGGTGCAGCTCAGAAGAGAGAGGGGGAAGGGCACTGATATTCTCAGCCATCAGCTCTCTTTGGGTTCTCTAGATGTGACTATCTTAAGTGCAGCCTCTCTGCTGTGAGAGACACTGTCTTCTTAGACACTGCAGCTCAGCATGGCAGCCAGCCCTGCCAGGCTCTCGGGTTCAGCAGTCCGAGTCTCATCTCCCAGTTAACAAAGTTGGTATCTGTACCTATAAGCCTCTCAGCTGCTATACCAGCAGAAGCTGGACTCTTTCCACTTCCATCTCTTCTCCATCAAAGGTAGTTTTCCCCTTCTTGTTGCCCAGTCTGATTTCACAACCCTCCCCTGATCTTGGGGCTCCCAGAATATTCACTCTGCTCGTTCAATTGCTTTTCTAGGCCTTAATTCTCAGAGGGAATTGAAGAAACATGTGACTAGTCTACTGTCTTTGCCCCACCCCCAGTTAACAGCTGCGGTTCTTAACCAATATCCAGGGTTTCTTCTCCTAGAGCCAGCACCATGAATTTGGACTTCTAGCCTCCTAAAGTGTGAGAAAATAAATTTGTATTTGTTACAAATTTGTGTTTGTTTTATAACAGCCCTAACAAGCTAAGACACTCTTGGATTACTAGAAGAAATAAACAAAATCACAATCCTGGTGGGGTTTTTTGATTAATCAGGCAGATTCAGAAAAGGGAGGTGGAAAAAATATCTAAAAAACATAGATTTTTATACCTAACCACAAATGTAAGCTTCTGTCATGCACATGTAGGATACTTAAAAAAAAAAAAAAAAAAATGTGTTCAAAACTAAAAATTTCAGATGATTGAAATGTCTTAAGTTTGAAAGAACCTTTAAAATATTCAGGGAAAAAACCTTATAGGATAGTACTGTTTATTACTGTGAAAAGTTAAAATACAAATCACAAAAAGCACAAAGCATAAAAGAAAAATACATTTGACTACATCAACTTAGAGAGTTTTGCAAGTCAAAGGACACTCATACATAAAATCAAAATTGAAAGAAAAGCAATAGCCAGAAGATACTTTTAATGTATGTAACAAAGGATTAGCATCCAAAATGCATAAAGCACCTCTCTACCTGAATAAGAAAAAGAAACATCTAATAGGAAAATGGACAAAGGCCATGCACAGACAATTCAGAGAAGAAATCCAAATATTTAATACAGTATGTGAAAAGAGGCTCGGCATCCCTATTAAAGAGCAAAATGCCATTTCTGTATTCAGGATGACCAAGGTTTTAAGTCTGAAAATATTGAGTATTAGTGGAAATCGATCCTCTTAAGTAGACTGTTAGTGGGTGTGTGAATTAGGAGTCAGTTTAGAATGGCTTTGGCAGCATGCATTACGAGTGTGAAAACATCCATACCCTAACTGAGATGTTTCAACAAATAAATGCACTTGTTTATCTCAAGAAATTTGGAAGACAGCTATCTGACCAACTGACTGGAAGAGATCCCTATTTGTGACCATTCCAAAGAAAGACACTCAAACAGACTGTGGAAACTATCTAGCAATATCATTAATATCACACACCAGCAAAATTTTGATGAATTCAAAAGTGATTGCAGCTGTGTGTCAACAGGGAACTGCCATAAATTCAAGCTGAATTCAGAAGAGGATTGGGAACAAGAGATCTCATTGATGACATTGAATGGATCTTGGACAAAGGCAAAGAATACCAGAAAGATTTTTACCTGTGTTTTGTCAGCGCCATCAAAGCATGTGACTGTGTAGATCATAATAAATTCTGAATAATATTATGAAGAATGGAAATTCCAGAACTTTTAGTTGTGCCCTTGTGGAATCTGTACATGGATCCAAAACGCAGTCATTTAACAGAGCAAGGGGATATTGTGTGGTTCAGAATTAGAAGAAAAGTGTGACAGGATTATATCTTTGCACTTTATTTATTCAGTCTGTATACTGAATAAATGATAGAGAAGCCAGACTATGTGAAGAAAAACATGCATTGTGATTGAGGGAACACTCTTTAATACTCTGTGATATGCAGGTGATACAACCTTGCTTGCCAAAAGTTAAGATAACTTGAAGCATTTACTGATGAAGATCAAAGACTACAGCCTTCAGTATGTATTACAGTGAATATCAAAAAATGAAAATCTTCGCAACTGGACTGATAAACAACATCATGATAAACACAGAAAGAACAGAAGTTGTCAGGGATTTCATTCTGCTTGGACCAACAACAACATTTCCAGAAGCAACAGTCAAGAAATCAAAGGACACGTTGTATTGCATAAATTGGCTGTAAAGGAACTCTTTAAAGTTCCAAAAAGCAAATGTCGCTTTGATGACTATAGTGTGCCTGACCCAGTCATGGTCTTTTCAGTGACTTCATACACATGTGAAAGCTGGACAATGAAAAAAGAAGACAACTAGAATTGGTGCATTTGAATTGTGTTTTTGGCAAAGAATCTTGAATATACTGTGGACTTCTAGAAGAACAAATAAATCATTCTTAGAAGAAATGAACCAGAATGTTCCTAAGAAGTGAGGATGGCGAGACTTCATCTTGCTTACTTTGTACACATCATCAAGAAAGACCAATCTCTAGGAAAGGACTTCATGTTTAGTAAAATTGAGGCTCTGTGAAAACAAGGGGAACTCACTACAATGACCTAGAATTTCCACTTCTAGGACCGTGCCCTGTATGAGGTCTGACAATGAAGTCCACAAACTTAATTATTCTAAGTTCTTTATACCTCACTGATAAACATCACTGTGGTCACCTTTGAAGTACTCCCCTTGGGAAGCTATGTTCTGATGTCAGCACCTAGTCCACCCTTGAAGGCAATTTTGGAACTCTTTCTGGAATGGCTATTGTGCACGGTGGCACAGTAGCAAGTTTGCAAAGTTAATTGCATAGTTGTCTGTGAGGAGTTTTTGGCCAGTAAGCAACTGTATTGGAGCACCCTCCCTACTCACCTGATCTGGCCCACAGTGACTTTCTTCTTTACCCAAAGATAAAGAAAATATTGAAAGGAAGACATTTTAATGACATTCAGGACATCACGGGTAATATGATGACAGTTCTGATGACCATTCCAGAAAAAGAGTTCCAAAATTGCTTTGGAGGGTGGAGTAGGCACTGGTGTTGGTGCATAGCTTCCCAAGGGGAGGACTTCAAAGGTGCCTGTAGTGATATTTAGCAATGAGGTACGTAGCATTTTTTCTAGGATAAGTTCGCAAACTTAATTGGTAGTCCTAGTGTACTCACACCATTGTATGAGAGAACAAGGATGCTCACCTTAGCCTTATTTACAATAAGAAAAAGTTAGAAACAAATGTCTATCAAGAGAAGAATACATAAATAAAATGTGACATAGTCACAAAATGTAATAACAAACTACAGTTAAAAGGAAAGAAGTAGTTACCTATGTATAATCAGTGTGGACAGGAATTCCCCTAAAAAAATACTTTGCAATAGACTGATGGTAATGCTTGCTCTGTGGAAGAGGAGATGATAAATGTGTTCGGGGCTGGAGGTCCAAGGAATTTTTGTGTTCTCTGTGTGTGTATTCAGAGGGAATGTATGCATATAATTTCAGCATAGTTAAAATTCATATGCATAGGAAAAGAAAAAGAATGCAAAATTAAAATTAGATTTAATTTACAAGCTGCTTTTCCTTGCGTTGTGGCATTTGAGCTCCATGTTGCCTTGAGAGAAGGCATTAGTTATTTCTATGTTCCAGATGGGAAAATAGAAGTTTTGGGTGTCACATAGTATGGCAAGAAGGCAGTAGTACGGAGAGGAATCCAGGCTTTCTTTTTAGCCTAAGACTCATTCCCCTAAAGTTGAGTTACTGCCAGCTGTGGAGTTGGGGCTCATCTGTACTCTCTCTCCATTGCCATGATGACAGTTGGGTACCTGGGCAAGGCTGAACTTACAGATGAGAACAAAGTGTGAGCAGTTGAAATAGGGACTAAACTTCTAACATCCTTTTCTCATCTAACCAGTTTCAGCAAACAAAACAGTTGATAAGAAACAATTAATGATAAAAGAAACATATCTGGTTGCTCTTTCATTCATGTCTTATTTTTCCAGATTTCACAATGTAGAAAAAAGTACAGTAATAAATAATAGTGGTGAAAGTTGATACAATTTACTGGTGGTGTTATCTTTTAAGAAGCAATTACAGTTGCTTAGAGGAAATAGGTGAGAGAAGAGAAGCTAAAGCTTACTATTTCTAGATAGCAAAAACAGATTAGAAAAGTGGAAGCTAGAGCTACTTAATATATAACTCCTGAGTTATGTATTTCTTACTCAAAAAAATATTGTACTGTAAATGAAAGTTTACAATCCAAATCAATTCGGCATATGAAACCCCACACACATGCCACTATGCAACTGTAACTGCTCTCCCCTGACCCTGCTCCCATCTGACAGCACACGCCTCCTTTCCACCCTGTACTTCCTGTATCCATTCAACCCACTCCTGTCGCCTTCCACCTTCTAGTCTCACCTTGGGACAAGAGGTACTCAGACAGCCTCATGTATGTATTTAAATCAAAAAGCGCATTCTTTGCGAGCATCACTTAGTGTCTTATAGTCCAGTGCAATCTTTGTCTGAGGAGTTGGCTTTGGTACTGGTTTCAACACTGGACTGACAAGAGAGTCTAAGGTCCATCGTCTTCAGGGGACCATCCAGTCTGACGAACCATTAAGTGTGGCCTTTTAATAGAGTTCAAATTCTGCACACCTGTTTTTCTCCTACTACATTAAGGACTTGACTCTGTGTTCCCTGCCAGGGCAGTCATTGGTAATGGCTAGGTACCATTTAGTTTTTCTGGTCTCCTACAGATTGTAGTCTCTGGATCATGTGACATCTTCTATCTGCTTAGCTCATATTTTCCTCATGTCTTTTGATATCCTTCATTCTTCTCTGCTCCAGGTGGATTAGAAACTGTTGCTACTACTTAGATGGCCACTTGCTAACTTTTAAGAATCCAGATGCCACTCACCAAAGTATACAGAACATTTTCTTAATTAACCTAGACGTCCCTTGAAACTGTATTCCCTAGAACCCGGTCCCTGCTACTCTGTCCTTCAAAATGTTGGATTGCATGTGGAAAACCTTTTAGCTTTTGGTGTAGTCCAGTTGTGCGAACCTCCCTTCTACTGTGTGCTGTCACTCCCTTCACCTATCTCAATTCCTAGCTACTGTCTAATCTATGAATTTCCCCTCCCCTTCCCAACCTTGTAACCGTCAAAGATTGTTTTCTTCTGTGCTTAAACTTTTTCTTAAGTCTTTATAATAGTGTTCTCATAAAATATTTATCCTTTTGCAAATGATTAATTTCACTCAGCCTAATGTTTTCCAGATGACTTCATGTTATGACGTTTCCCAAGATCATCATTTTTTTGTCATTGTATAATACTCCATTGTGTGAAGATACCATAGTTTATTTATCCATTCATGTGTTGATGGGCCCCTAGGTTGGTTCCATCTTTTTGTTATTGTGGAGAGTGCTGCAATAAACATTGGTGTGTATGCGTCTGTTGGTGTGACAGTGCTTATTTCTTTAGGATATATTCCAAGAAGTGAGATTTCTGGGTCATATGGTATTTTTATTTCTAGCTTTTTGAGAAAGCACAAAATCAATTTCCAAAGTGGTTGTACCATTTTACATTTCTGCCGGCAGTGTAGAAGAGCTCCAGTCTCTCCACAACCTCTCCAACATTTATTATTTTATTTGGATGCCTTTTTTTTTCTTTATCTTACCTGATTGCCTGGGCTAGAATGTCCAGGACAATGTTGAATGCAAGTGGTGATGGTGGACGTCCTTATCTGGTTACTGTTCTCAAGGGGAATGCTTTCAGATTCTCTCTGTTTAGGATTATGCTGGCTGTTGGCTTTGCCTATATGTGTCTTACTATGTTGAGGAATCTGCCTTCTATTCCTATTTTGCTGAGAGTTTTTAAATGGGTGTCAGACTTTGTTAAATGCCTTTTCTACATCTGTTGATAAAATCAAATGGTTCTTTCCTTTGGTTTTACGTATGTTGTTGTGATGTTGTTGATTCCATTAATTGTTTTTCTGATAGTGAACCCTGCATCCGTGGTATGAATCCTACTTCTTGGTCAGGTGAATTTTTTTTTTTGTTATATTGTTGAATTCTATTGGCTAGAATTTTGTTGAAGATTTTTGCATCTAAATTCATAAGAGATACTGGTCTATAATTTTCCTTTTTAGTGCTGTGTTTACCTGGTTTTGGTATCAGGGTTATGCTGGCTTCATAGAATGAGTTTGGGAGTATTCCATCCTTTTCTATACTCTGGAATACTTTTAGTAGTAGTATTGTCAACTCTTCTCTAAAAGTTTGGTAGAATTCCCCAGTGAAGTCCTCTGAGCCAGGAGTTTTTTTAGTTGGGAGTTTTAAAATTACCTTTTTAATCTCTTCTTTTGTGATGGGCTTGCTTAGTTGTTCTACTTCCATTTGTGTTAGTTTTGGTAGGTGATGTGTTTCCAGAAATTTGTCCATTTCCTCTAGGTTTTTGAATTTAGAGTACAGTTTTGCATATTCTGTTATGATTCTTTTAATTTCAGTTGGGTCTGTTGTGATATCACTCATCTCATTTCTTATTCAAGGTATTTACCTCCTCTCTGGTTTTTCTTTTGTCAGTCTGGCCACTGATTTATTGATTTTGTTGATCTTTTAAAAAAAACAGCCTTTGGTCTTGTTAACTCTTTTGATTGTTTTTCTGTCCTATAATTCATTTGGTTCTGCTCCAGTTTTTATTATTTGCTTTCTTCTGGTGCCCGAGGGTTCTTTTACTGCTCTCTTTCCACTTGTTGAAATTATTAATTGTTTGATTTGGGCTCTTTTTTCTTTTTGGATGTGTGCATTTATTGAAATAAATTGACTTCTGGATACTGCTTTTGCTGTGTCCTGTAGATTCTGGTAGTATGTGTTTTCATTTTCATTTGATTATGAATTTCTTTATTCCATCTTTGATATCTTCTATAACTCTGTCATTTTCTGTCATTTTTGAGGGAGGTGTTGTTCATTTTCCACATATTTGATTTTGGTTTTCTTGGTTTTTGTTTTTTTTTTTTGTCTTCTTGATTTCTACTTTTATGGCTTTATGGTCTGAATAGATGCTTTGTAGTATTTTAATACTATGAATTTTCTTAAGGATTGTTTTGTGGCCTAATATGTGGTCAGTTCTGGAGAATGTTCCATGTGCATTGGAAAAGAAGGTATACTTGGCTGCTGTTGGGTGGAGTGTTCTGCATTTGTCTATGAGGTCAAGTTGGTTGATTGTGGCATTTAGATCTTCCATGGCTTTATTGAGTTTTTTCTAGATGTTCTGTACATCACTGAGAGTGATGTGTTGATGTCTCCTACAACTGTTGTGGAGCTGTTTCTGTTTTCACTGTAGTTAGTGTTTGTTTTATGTATTTTGGAGTTCTTTAATTGGGTGTATAAATATTTAATATGGTTATATCCTCCTGGAGTATTGATCCTTTAATCGTTTTATAATGTCCTTTCCTATCCAATGTGGTGGATTTTTACTTTAAAGTCTATTTTATCATAGATTAATATTGCCGCTCTTACTTTTTTTTGAATATTGTTAGTCTGATATATTTTTTGCCGTTCTTTCAGTTGTAGTTTGTTAATGTCTTTGAGTCTAAGGTATGTCTCCTGTAGGCAGCATATAGATACGTCATTTTTTTCAATTCAATCTGACACTCTCTGTCTCTTTATTGGAGCATTTAGTCCATTTACATTCAGGGTGACTATTGATAGGTATGAGCTTAGTGCTGTCATTTTGATGTCTTTGTGCATTGTAGAGAATTCCATTTAATTTTCTGAGGTGAGTCTTTTTTCTTTATGTGTTTTCATCTTTTTCAATGTTGATGGTCTTGTATTTGTTGAGACTTCTTGTTTTATATTTTGATGTTTAGGATTGATAGTTCCTTTGTGGTTGCCTTAGTATTTACCCATGTTTTTCTAAATTTAAACTGATCTTAAATGTCTTTACATCCCCTCGACTTCCTCTCCATATCAGTGATCTGTGACTACATTTTCTTTTGGGTCCCTCCTTTTTGTTATAATGTTTACACAGTGACTTTTCTGTTTCCCTATTTTTGGTGTTTTGTTTATGATTTATTTTTATGATTCCTCTAGTTGGATTGATAACCAGTTGCTCTATTCTGTGTTCTGGTCTTGAGTTGTTCCCTGATGTTATTGGTTTTCTAGCCAATGGATTCCTTTAGTATTTCTTATAATTTTGGTTTGGGTTTTGCAAATTCCATAAATTTCTGTTTATCTGAAAGTGTACTAATTTTGCCATTATATTTGAGAGACAATTTTGCTGGCTATATAATTCTTGACTGGCAATTATTTTCTTTCAATGCTTTGTATGTGTCACCCCATTGCCTTCTTTCCTGCATGGTTTCTGCTGAACAGTTCTGAGCTTAGTCATATATTTTCCTTTGTAGGTTATTTTTTGTTTATCCCTAGTCACTTTAACAAATATCTCCTTATCTTTAGATTTGGTCAGTTTGATTATAATATGCCTCTGGTGTCTTTTGTTCAGAATTTACCTTGTGTAGAGTTCAATAAGTGTCTTTGATAGGTATCATCTCACCTTTCATGATATCAGGGAAGTTTTCTGTCAGCAAATCATTGTTAGTTCTCTCTGTGTTATCGCCCCCATTCTGGTACCACAGTCACTTGTAGATTATTCCTCTTCATAAAGTCCCACATATGTGTTAGTGTTTCTTGAAAATTTTAAATTATTTTATCTGATTTTTCCTCAGGTATGTTGATGTCACATGTTTTATCTTCAGTCTCTCTAATTTGGACTTTTGTTATCTCAGTTCTAGTTCTTTCAGTTTCTATTGAATTTCTTTCAGCATGCTCAGTTTGTTGTTATGCTTTGCTGCTTTTTTGCCTCATCTTCCTCATCTGAAGAGTTCCAAGTATTAGTCTTTTGTATTCTCACTCTGATAAGTTCTCTTCCTCTGGAAAATTTGATTCTTTGTTTTGGGAGCTTTCTGTAGAGATCATGAACCTCCCCTTGAAGTGCTTTGATTTGGCCTGTTGTTTCTGAGGCATCAGTAAATTGTGGTTATTTATTTTGTGTTTGCTTACTATGTTCTCTGCTTCCATGGAAACAGCAGTCAAGAAATCAAAAGATACATTTTATTGGGAAAATATACTGCAAGGTATCTCTTTAAAGTGTTGAAAAGTAAAGATATCACCTTGAAGACCAGGGTTCACCTGACCCAAGCCATTGTGTTTTCAGTCACATCATATATATGCAAAAGCTGGACAGAGAATGAGGAAGACAGAAGAAGAAATACCTTTAAATTGTGGGGTTGGAGAAGAATACTGAATGTACCATGGACTGCCAAAAGGACACAAAGGTCTGTTCTAGAAGAAATACAACCAGAGTGCTCCTTGTAAGCAAAGATCTTGAGACTGTGGCTTACTTTCTTTGGATGTGTTGTTAGGAGGGATCAGTCCCTGGAGAAGGACATCATGCTTTGTAAAGTAGAAGGTCAGCAAAAAAGAGGAAGACCATTACGGAGATGGGCTGACACAGTAACTGCAATAATAGGGTTAAGCATAAAAATGATTGTGGGAATGGTACAGGACTGGTTAGTGTTTTGTTCTATTGTGCATAGGGTCACTATGGGTCACAACTGACTCAACCACACCTAACAACAATACCAATTGTATTCTAGCATCTCGTTTTAAAATGTACGGTTTACTTTTCTTATATGGATTCAGCTCAGGTATCCAGGTAGTCAGTTGCTAAGTGTGTGGTGCAGGCTTTTGCCTACTGTCCTGAATGGGTGAATGGGTAGGGGTGGTTGGTATAGACACAAATGTCTGGTACAGCCACTGAGAAAAGCAGGGGATAGCAGTAGTCTCTGAATGTCTGTAAGGTTGGTGTATCCCCTTATGTCTGAATCTAGGTGAAGGAACAGTTATTGCCCTGATTTTCTGCCTTATGTAAGTTGGCTAAAAATATATGTATTTTCCCCCCTCCCCCAAGTGTGCTAAATTTTTCCTCCTCCAAGTCATATAGTGGCTCAGGGCATTCTTAAGGAGTCATACTTCCAGCTCAGTTAATGACATCAGACTCCACGGCTGGGAGCAGTATACAGAAAGGAGAGGGAGAATGGCTTAGGGTAGGCTTGAAGAGTCCTACTTTCAGCTCAGTCAATGGCAACAGACTTCAGAGCCAGGCACAGTATAGAGAAGGGAGGGTAAGAATGGCTTAAGGAGGGCTTGAGGAGCCTGACTTCCAGTTCAGCTAATGGAGTTGAATTCTAGCATTAGGCACAGCACAGAGAAGGGAGAAGAAAGCACTGGGAGAAGAAAGACTGGCCCATCTCATAAAAAAGATTCAGATCCTGGAGTGGCAGGTTATGTGCAAAGAATTAGCGTTTTACAATCTGGTGCTGTCTCTCACTTGGTTCCCCAGGCACGAGTGGATTTTCCAGAAAATTACTCTTGCTAAGTCACTCACCAACTTCCATGTTTGTCCTTCCATGAGATAGCTGTGACTACCTCCCAGCAGGTCAGGTTTATGAAATCCTTGTACTTCTGGTGGTATTCTCCCTTCCCCATCGCTCAGTCCAATTTCTCAACTTTCCCTTTGATGTTTCAGGATGTCATATGTACTGGATGCATTTGTTCTTTTGGGTCTTCGTTGTTAGAGGGGCCACAGGAAGTGTCTGTCTACTTTGGCATCTTTGCTGCAGCTCTTGTTACTCATGTTTGAACCTGATCACCCTCAGTAGGAGGTGCGTGTAAGTCTTCTCAATAAAGGAAGTCTCTCTAGAAAGGTTCTGCACTTGTTTAAGTGGATGTAATTAGAAGCTGTGATACATATGCATATATGTGTACTTTTGAAATAATTTTAAGAATGCTATAATGCATTTAAAATGGAAGTAACTTTGACTAGTAAGAAGTTCTTCATAATTGTACATTTTTTAACAAAAACATTTGAACTGGAAGAAAAAAGAGAATTTAGAGTGTGGCAAACTTTCAGTGAACCATGTACCTCCACATATTATATCCTGACTATCCTGTGAATAACATATATGTTTTCACTCATGGGATTTCTACTCTCTATTAGCATATAAAAAAAAAATTAAAGTTCAAGAAAGTATTTTAAGATAAAATAAATATTTGTATGTGAACTTCTTAAAGTAAGTGGTTTAGTAAAAGATTTTTCATCTCTAGTATTTGGCACTGGGAAATGGCCAGAAAATAATTTACCAGCTATGAGTTCAGTTAAATATGATCTTTATTTCAATTTAAATGACCACTTATGACACATGAGAAATGATATATAATCTGTAGAATGATCCAAGACTTGTCAATGAATAATACATGGGACCTTATGAATTTAAAAGAAGTATATTTAATAAAAAGAATATAAAATTTATTTTAGAGATAATTACTGTATTAGTATCCTTCACAAAGCGATTAAAACATGCCACCTCATGAATAAAGTAATGGAAAGTGAGAGAAAAAATTATAAGGCATAACCTTGAATGTTAATTTGTTCAAAGAAAGTCAGAAACATTCCAATTTTTCATTTATTTATTATAGTTATTCACAAATAGTGGAGATTTTGTGGTACTTAATACATATGGAATGTCTGAGAGGGTGATTTTTCCTGAGTAACTCATTTGTTAAGATGTATATATTAATTCAGTTAATGTTTGTTAGCTAGCAACTGTGTTCCTGGGATTGAACTGGAGTGCAAAGGTGAAAAAGCATCTTAACAGTGCCACAGGAGCTGAGAACTAAGAGAGAAAATTTTTATAATTGCATGATCACAATTCAATGCAATAAACAAAAATATGACAGCTTCTCCACTTTAAAATCAATAACAAGCAAGCAAGCAAAAGGAACTTTGAACTGTTCATTCTACCTAAGGCCCCAATTCCTTAGTTTGGCATTCTAGACCCTTCTGATTCATCCACTTAATTTCTCTCCCAGTATCCCACTCTTACTCCAATTGCTTGTCTTTTTGTCTTCCCTCCCCCTCAACACATGAGCTCTGCTTAAACTACAATAATAATTCTGTCATCATTCTCTGAATCTAATTACTTTTTGATACAAGTATGTCTTTGTGCATGTCTATTCTCTCCCCAGTGAGCCATCTTGGTGCAGTGGTTAAGCATTGGTAATGGAAAGGTCAGAGGTTCAAACCCACTAGCCACTCTGTAGGAAAAAGATGTGGCAGTCTGCTTTTGTAAAGATTTAAACCTTTGCAAACCCTATGGGGCAATTCTTCTGTCCTGTATGGTTGCTTTGAGTCAGTATTGGCACCATGGCAGTGGGTTTTAGGATTTTGTAACGGAAGAAAAGAGACTTCTGGGTCAGAGACAAAGGAATTTATTAAACTCATGGCACAGCTGTCCACATGAGCTTCACGTTTGCGTTGTTTTCTCCAACTGCTGTGAGGGTGACATAGAGATGAGCCTCGGTAGACACTGTAAACATAATTGGTTTGCATGGCAGTTCAGGAGCCCTGGACACAAGAAATTCCAATCTTGTAAAGAGGGCCACTAGCAAACCTGCTAACCTTTGTCTTGGAAAGAGGTATCTTTATTTTCCTAAAGAACAAAGATATCTGCCCTCTACTGTGGTGCTGACCTGGCACATGAATGACCTGAGAGTAAATGCCTCTTTAAATTTTGCATCCTATGTACCCTGTTGGTCTCACTCTAGTCTTGGCTCTGTGCTATATAAAATTTTTGAAAAGATAGTCTGGAACAAATTCTGCTAGTGCCTTGTCCAGTAGATGTGCAGGAATGTGAGATGCCTGTTGCCATCAAGTTGACTCTCACTCATAATGACCCTATAGAATGGGGAAGAACTGCCCCATAAGGTTTCCAGGGCTATAATCTTCATGGAAGACATCTTTTTCCCATGGAGCAGCTGATGGGTTGGAACTGCTGACCTTTCAGTTAGCAGCTGAGTGCTTATACAGTGCTGCCAGGGCTACTTGGAATGTGAGATGTTGTTGAAGAAGTGTGTCCCAATCGTGAGCAATTCCCTATTTATAAATACATGATGTTTTAATATCTCTCACCCTAACATCTTCTGACAGGGCCTGTGATGTTAATACTTAGAAATTACTGAGAAAGTACTTGGGGTTTTCAAAGGTGTTTTAGGTTACCATACAATCCAGCTGTTCAACTCCTAGGTATTTACCTAAGAGACAAGGAAACATATGAATATGTTCACATAAAAACTTGTACTTGAATTTTCATAGAAACTTTATTTATAATACCCCAAACTGAAACAACTCAGATGTCCACCAACAGGTGAACTGATGAGAAAAATTACAGTATATCCATACAATAGAATACTACTCAGTAGTGATAAGGGATGACCTATTGATATGTGCAAAACCATGATGAATGAATATCAGAATGACTATGCTGATTGAATGAAGCCTATACATACACATTTCCATACACCTTAAGTATGATTCTATTTATATAAAATTCTAAGAAATGCAAACTAATCTATATTGACAGAAAGCCAATCAGTGGATTACAAAGAAGATTAGAAAACTTTCAGAGGTGATGGAAATGTTCACTGTCTTGATTGATGGCTTCATGAGCATAATACATAAGCCAGAATTTATCAAATTGTAAACTTTAAATATGTGCAATTTATTGCCAACTATATCTCAATAAGGCTATTTAGAAGAAAATTATTTGTATGTTCAGAAATAGAAGAAGAAAATATACTTGACCTGCCACTGGGTTCAGAGAAAAAGATAACTTATTTGCCATGTCACAGCTTCTTTTGTATTGCTTGAACTTTCTCAGCTTGTACCTGGAGTGAATTTCTTCATTGAAAGTTTAGTTTACATGGAAAAAAAAAGCAGGAGCACATGGGACCCATAAGGAGCTTTCAGTGATTCATACCTGATGTGAATTAGCACAATCAGATCACTTTTCTCCTTGTACTTGAGATCACTATTTGAAAAAAGGAGACTCTATGATATAGGTAGGGACGTGTAAATGACTTTGACATATAGGACATTTAGGGAAGGCAAGAAGTCTGAGATGGAGTTTAGAATGACAGATGAATGCTGGTGTTCTGGAAAGTAGTAGAGGGAGAGATAGAGGTGCGGTAAAGATAGCTCATCAAAATAGGTGTTACATAGCATGTAATATATAACTGCGGAATGAATGGATGAACAGATTAATATTGCCTAACTCTGCCCTAGGTATAAGGAAAGGTGAGGATGTGCCATTTTCTTTAATTTCTAGAAAACAGTAGATTAGCTAGTTTTTGTGGAAAATGTTTTGTTACTTCCAGACAACTAACTCACCAAAAATCACTTGGGTACCATCCTATTTGTAGAGACTGTGCCATATTTGTAATAATCAGTCAGTATTTATTGTATTATACTATGTTTCAAGATTTGTACTATTGAGCATCATGGAAGTCCATCTGTAAAAATAATGAGCATTTCTGAAGTGTTAACAGTCAGACATCTATGTTTTTGTGGAGAACACAAAAGCTAACTTGCGTTATTACAAGAAGATAAACTCTTACTTTGGTTTCAAGGGAAGAGTTCATTGAAGGATTTGAACTTCACAGAAGAAGTTGAATATGAGGTGGACGTACAAGGATGAACTGTAATTGGATTGGCAAATGAGAATAGAAAGGACAGTCTAGAAGCAAGAGATGTGAGGAGAATGATTCTGGCTTGAGTTGAGTGTGCCATATTGGGAAGAGTAGGTAGTAAAATGAGTTTCAGGTTAGTGAGGACAGGAAAAGCCAGACGGAATAGTTTATATTTTATCCAACAGACAATTGAGAGCCTATAAAGGATGTATTAGGCAGCAAGTAACACAAAAGTGATTTTGATAAGTAAAAGTTTACCTTACTTACATGATAGAGACCGTAATGATATAGTGGTTAAGTGCTCCAGCTGCTAAACTGGTTCAAATCCACCAAGAACTCCTTGGAAACTCCATGGATCTGTTCTACTCTGTCCTATAGGGTTGCTGTCAGTCAGAATTGACTCAGTGACGATAGACCTTCTACTTACATGATAAGATGCCTAATGATACCATCAGAGAACTAGTCCTGATCATGTTGGTTTTCTGACCTCATGATGTTACCTCAGCAATCATAACATGGCTGCTGCAGCTCTAGGCAGCACTTCTACATGCATTCAGGAAAAAGGGAAACATATTGATGTCAGCTAGCTATCTACTCACACCTTTCCCTTTCTAAAGGAAACAAATGGTTTACTGAAAGACTTTGGCCAATTTCTGGTTATGACTTATTGGACAGAACTGGGCCTCTTACCCTCGGGAATGTCACACTGATGACTAAGATGCACCTAACCCAAGCCATGGGGTTTTTGATCATTTCATGAGCATGGAAAAGCTGGACAATGAATAAGGAATACCCAAGAAGAACTGGGGCATTCAAGTTGTAGTGCTGAAGAATATTCAATGTACCATGGACTGTCAGAAGAATGAACAAATCTGTTTTGGAGAAAGTACAGCTAGAAAGTTCCTTAGAAGTGAGAATAGCAAGACTTTGGCTCACTTACTTTAAACATGTCATCAGGAGGGACCAATTGCTGGAGAGAGACAGCATGTTTGGTAAAGCAGAGGATCGGTGAAGAAGAGGTAAATCCTCAAGAAAATGGATTGACACAGTGGCTGCCACAGTGGGCTGAAACACAGCAATGGTTGTAAGAATGGCACAGGACCAGGCAGTGTTTTGTTCTATGTAAGTTGGCTGTGAGTTGGAATTATCTTAAAGGCATATGATTACAACAGCAGCAACAAGGAGCAAAGGAGACTCAGGAAAGAAGTCTAGAGCTTTCTAGCCTCTCTGATGGAGGTGTCTAGGGAGAAGAGGGGTTGGGATATCTTTTGGATTAGTTAATAAACATGTGCTACAGAGTCCTTTTGGATCTTGAGAAGGAATATGACATGTTGAAAGCTATGTTCTACACTTTATCATGCAGCCTTTCAAGCTGAAAATTTATGAAGTTTATTATATTTTAAATATTTTATTATGCTTTAAGTAAAAACTTACCATCCAAGTCAATTTGTCATACAAAAACATACACATTGCTGTGTAACTTTAGCTGCTCTCCTCACACTGTGACAGCACACTTCTTTCTACCCTGTATTTCCCGCGTCCAACTAGCTCCCGTCTCCCTCTGCCCATTCCTCCCATCTCTGGACAGGTGCTTCCTGGTGAGTCTCATATATCTGCTTAAGCCAAGAAGCACACTCTTCACCAGTACCATTTTATGTCTTATAGTCTAGTTCAATCTCTGAAGAGTTGGCTTCTGGAATGGTTTTGGTTCTAGCCTAAACAGAGAGTCTGGGGGCCATGTCTTCTAGGAACCTTCCAGCCTTTTGGACCATCAAGACTGGTCTTCTTGATAGTTTGAATTCTGCATCCTGTTTTTCTCCCTCTACATCAGGGACTCTGTTGTATTCCCTGTTAGGGCCGTCATTGATGGTGGCCAGGTGACATCTGGTTCTTCTAGTCTTGTGCTGATGTAGCCTCTGGATTGATTATGTGGACATTCCTGTCTCTTGGGTTAATATTTTCCTTATGTATGACTGAGTTCATTAAATCCCCAAGATTGCTCTTAGAAAAGTTTTAATAAGAGAAAAGGAGAGTTGGGATCATTTATATTATTATTCAACAAATATTCACTCTCTTTTTTCTGCCACTGTGGGCATGTATTTCCCTGCCTCACTGGTGTTAGACTTGACCGCATGATTTTCTTTCTTTGGTGAAAATGATGGTATGCCATTCCTGAGATCAGCCTTAAGAAGAGTCTCATTTTTCTGCTTATCTTTATTGTGCTTCTGCCACTGTCCTGAAAACAACATACCCCCTAGTATCCTACTGGTCTCTGTAAAATACAAGACATGTTACAGATGACCCATCCTAGGTGACTCACAGACCTGCACCTTGAAGTAGAGCTAACTCAACTGACCAATAGATCAACAGGAATGAAAATAAATGGTTATTATTCTCTGTTGCTGAGATTTTGTAGTTGGTTGTTACACAGGGTCATGGATTGAAATTTAAGATTGTATTGTGCCTTGAGGCAATACCTTGAGATATAAAAGTATGAAGCTAGCAGAGAGATTTGGGGATCTCATACCACCAAGAAACAGTGCCAGATGCAGAGTGCATACTTTGTAAAGGACCCGGGGTTCCTGTACCTCAGAAGCTCCCAGATAAGGAGAAGATTGACAACGGGGACTCTGATAAAAGATTTACTTGTTCGAAATCAATTTGAATACAAATTTGTTGCCAAGTGTTTTGGGGCATCAGCTGACCTCAGCTTAAGGATAACTCGTCTTTTGAATTGTATGATATTCTTTTTTTCCAAGCTTCTTTTGAAGTTACTCCCCTTTGTGAAACAGCGAATTGTCCCATGCAAAGATTTGGGATTAGAAGACTTGGTATTCAGTGATGTCTCAATTGTAGTTTATGGGTGCCAGCAAATTGGTTATCTGCTCTAACCTCAGTGTCCCCATCTATCAAAGGAGGTCTTTAATAAATTTTACTTCATAGATCAAATGAGGTCTTTAATAAATTCCGCTTCAAAGATCAAATGAGGTAATTTGTGTAAAAGTACATGGTAAAGTACTTTAAAATTTGTCAAAGATTACTGGCCCCAACATTTCTTTCTTTCTTTTTCCCCACCAAGGAAGCTTTTTGTTTTAAAAATTGTGCTTTAAGTGAAAGTTTACAATTCAAGTTAGTTTCTCATACAAAAATTTGTATAAACATTGTTATGTAACCCTAGCTGTTTTTTTCTATATAATGTAACAGCACGCTCCTCCTCTCCACCCTGTGTTTCCCATATCCATTCAACCATTTCTATTCCCTTTTTCGCCTTCTCATCTGACCTTCAGACAGTAGTTGCCCCTTTAGTTTCAAGTATCTACTTTAGCTATGAATTATACCCTTAACTAGTGGACATTTTATGTCCTACAGTCCAGTCCAATCTTTGTCTGAAGAGTTAGCTTCAGGAATGCTTTCAGTTTTGAGACAACAGAAAATACAGGGGTCATCTCTTCTGATGTACCCAAGGAAACTATTTTAAAGATAGAGTTAAGTATAAAACCCCAAACCAAACCCACTGCTGTTGAGTGTAGGTACAGGAAAATCTAACTTGGCAATTTTTCTTTTTGTTATTGTGATTGAATGGAAATTTATAATCCAATTTAAATTTGCATACCCACCTATCTGCAACTCCTTCTGCTCTCATGGCCTGGTGACAGCACACTCCTTCTTTCCATTCTATACATGTCATAACCTCTTAACAGTCTCCTGTTCCCTCCTCTCATCATCTCCACTCCTTTCTAGTAGGGGGGCAGTAGGACAGCGTCCTATAGATGCATAGAACCACAAAGTGCACACGTGACATGGTCACTCTGTGTCCCTGAGTCCAATCCATTCTTGTCCAGAGAGTTGACCTCAGTAATGATCTATGATCAGGAGCAGCATCAGGTCCAGGGGGCACACTCCCAGGGGAACTCCCAGGCCTTGGACCATCAATTGTGGTCTTTTAGTGGAGTTCTTAGGGTGCACCCTTTTTTCTCTCGTATTCCTACTGGGACTCAACAACATGAGCCCCATCACGGCTTTCATTGATGGTGGCTGGGCACCATCTTGTTTTTCTGGTCAAATATTGATGTAGTCACTCATCCACATGTCTTTCTGTCTTCGGAGTTCTTTTCCCTCATGGAATTCTTGTCCTTCATGATCATCTGTTCCACCTGAATTGGGACCATTTGGTGTACCTCAGATGGCAGCTTGCTAGCTTTTAAGACCCCAGATGCCACTCACCAATATGGGGTGCAGGAGACTCTCTGGGGTGCAGGAGACTCTCTTAGAAATAGGTTAGTTATGCCAATTGGCCTTGATGTCCCCTGACAGTATAGTCCCCAATTACTGCCCCTGCTACTCCATCCTTGACATATTGGGTTAAGATTAGAAGACTAACTCAGTAATTTTTAAAGCAATATAGAAAGACTGTACATATTTAACGACAAGTGGCCATTTCACTTATAACCAGATGCAGAAAGGCCGTCACCATATTCAAGGCATATTTACCGTTAAACAACTATTAAATTCAGTGTTTCTGAAAGATTCCAGAACTCTATGAAAGGCCAGCTTTCCTTTCCCATTACTTACACATGGTCTATTCTGGAAAATGTTCCATGTGCACTGGGGAAGAAGGTGTAGTTGTCTGCTGATGGATAGAAAGTTCTGTATATGTCAATGAGGTCTAATTGGTTAATTATGGCAATAAGATCTTCTGTGTCTTTTCTGAGCTTTTTTCTAGATGATCTGTCCAATATTGAGAGTGGAGTGTTGAAGTTTCCCACTATTATTGTGGAGTGATCTATCTTGCTTTTGAGCGTAGTCAGTGTTTCTTCGATATATTTAGATGATCTAGTGTTGGGTGCATAAATATTTAATATTGTTAAGTCCTGCTTGTGTATTGAACCTTTCAGCAATAAATAGTGTCCATCTTTGTCCACTATGGTGGATTTTACATTAAAATCCATTTTAACTGAGGTTAGTATTGCCACACCTGCTCTTCTTCATGTATTGTTAGCTTGATACATATTCTTCGATCCTTTGATTTTCTGTCTGTTTATGTCTTTAAGTCTAAGGTGAGTTTCTTGTAAGGAACATATAGGCAGGTTGTGTCTTTTGATCCAAGATGCCACTCATTGTCTCTTTACTGGAGCATTCAGTCTATTCACATTTGATATAGTTATTGATAGGTATGTGTTTAGTGCTGTCATTATGATGTGTTTGTTTTTGTGTTGATGTTTTGTCTGTCATTCTTATTATTCTGTTCTGGGACATTCTTCTTTATGAGTTGATTTTTCACCTTTTTCAGTGTTGGTTTTGTGGTTGTTGAGACTCCTGTGCTACGTTTCTTGATTTGATATGTTGCATCTTTATTGTGCTTTGTGGCTGCCCCTGTGATCCCCCTTAATAGTCTATGTTTAAGCTCAATTTTAACTACTACAAGTCTTATTAACTTCCTCTCCATCTGGAAGGACTATAACGACTGTAGTACATCCCTCTTTTTAATATGATGACGACATATTCTTCATGATATGATCACTGGATCACTTCTTTTAATATTACAGCTTTGACTGAGTTTGGAGCCTTCCCTAACTGCATAGGTTTCTGGATGATGTGTCCTGTATTTCCTCCTAAAATATAGAATTAATGGTTTTGTTCTTCTAAGTCAAGAGCTTCTTTCAGTATTTCTTGTAGCTTTGGTTTTGTTTTTACAAAGTCTCTGAGTTTCTGTTTATCTGGGAATGTCTTGATTTTATTTTCATATTTGAAAGACAGTTTTGCAGGGTATATAATTCTTGGTTGAAAGTTTTTATCCTTCAAGGCTTTGGATATATCATCCCATTGTCTCTGTGCCAGCATTGTTTCTGCTGAGAAATCAGACAAAAGACTACAGGGTGTCCCTCTGAATGTTAGCTTTGCTTTGAGTCTTGCTGCCTTTAAGAGTTTCTGCTTGTGTTTCATTTTGTTAAGCTTGATTATAATATGTCTTGGAGTCTTTTGGGATCTGTATTGAGTGGCATTTGATATGCATCTTGGATATCTATATTCTCTTCTTTCATAATTTCCAGGAAGTTTTCTGTCAGCAGCTCATCTACAGTACTCTCTGTATTCTCAGGTGTCCCACTTTGTTTAGGAACTCCAATTAATCGTAAATTGTTCCTCTTAATAGAGTCTCACATGCTTCCTAATGCTTCTTCATTTTTCTTGTTTCTCTTTTCTGATTTCTCCTCATAGATGCTGGAGTCAGTAGCTCTGTCTTCCAATTCAGAAAATCTATTTTCCATTTGTTCAATTCTGTTTTCTTGGCTTTGAACTGAATTTTCTATCTCTTTGATTTTGTTCTTGATCAGTTGGATTTCAGAGTACTGGTGTTCCATCAGATCAAACAGCTTGCTTAATTTTTCATTTTGCTCTGCTGCAGTTTGTATAAGGTCTAGGAGGGCTCTCTATATAATCCTTTTGTACTCACCTTCTGATAGTTTCAGAAAGCCTTCTTTGTCTGTGAAGTTCTTTGGATCTTTCTTTTGTGGGCCTTCTGAAGCCATAGGTGAATTCTTCCTAATGTTCCTGTCCAAAGTTTGTTGCTTTTTGGCCATCTGGAGGTTATTTTGTTTCTCTGATGTTACCTTAATCAGATCTAAAGCTCAGTCTGAAAAGGAAGTTGATCACCAGACACCTGTAGGTACTCCAGTGACTGGACTCAGTGGCTTCTCTGGGATAGCAGGCTATGCCTCCTGATTGGCAAAGACATAGCCTCACTTATAGAGTCACTGAGGAGCCATCAGCTGACCCTATACTGTGAGACAGTAAAGGCTGGAAGAGATGCCGTCTGGATGCACTGCAGGTATTTCTCTATTGAAAGGTAAAATGTATCTGACAGCTTCCAAAATTAGTCAGGCTTTCAGGTGTGCAAGTCCTTCTTCCCAGCTGGCCAAGTAAGCACCTCTATATCAAAGACTGCTTTACTGCTGGAAAAGCGCCAGGCAGGCACTGCCTCCTAGCCTGGGAATTACATCCAGCTGAGGCCTCTGTATAGGAAACTCCGCCTCCCAGTGAATAAAGATGGTGTCCTGCACAAGCTCCCTCTCCCACCTTGGAAAAGGATATTCAATGGCAGAAATTCAGAGATTCCGAGAGAGAGAGGTCAGAGGTGCCAGGTTGCACAGATTCCAAGGCCAGGCTCCCAAAATGTGGCAACTCTGCTCACCCATTTCATCAGCAGTGCGTCAGAGCCTTGCTGCCAGTCAAACTTCAGCTCCTCCTGCCAGCTAAGGCAGAGAAAAAAAGTTAAAATGGTGATTTACCTTCAGTCTGCCAGAGCTGACACTCATCAAGAGCAGGGGTCAGCAAAAGAGAAGTTTCCTGCTCAGTGGTATGTAGACCAAATAGACAGCCCTATGCCGTGTCCTAGGGCTCACTAGGTGTCCAGAAGGCTTCATTTAATTATCAATTCAGGCCTTAGGTTCCGGAGAGATTTAGGGAGATGTGTGTTTAGTCTGCCATCTTGACTCTGCCACCTCCCATTACTTACATGTGCCTATTTCAGAAGGAATGTATTTTATTTTTTTTATTATGATTAAGTGAAAGTATACAATCCAAGTCAGTTTTGCATGCCTGCCTCTGCAACTCTACCTGCTCTCCTCACTCTGTGAGAGCATGCTCCTCCATTATACTTCTAGTACCCTCTTAATGACCGCCTGTCCTCTCCTCTCCACCTTCTCCTCTCCCTTCTAAAAAGAAACCATTGGACGGTCTCCTGTAAATGTATAAAACCATAAAGTACACATACCACATGTGCATTCTGTATCCCTTAGTCTAGTCCATTCTTTGTTCTGGTTTTAGGTCTGGGGCTGCAGCAAATTTAGGGGCCATGTTTCAGGGGACCCACCAGGTTATCAGACCATCAGTTCTTGTCTTTCAGTAGAGTTCTTGATTTGCACACCTCTTCTTCTTGTGCTACATCAGGGGCTCTACACTGTTTCCCCTATCAAGGCTGTCTTTGGTGGTGGTTCTTCTGGTCTCATGCTGATGTAGCCTCTCAATCATATGGGTCCCTCATTCTCCTGGGCTCATTTTTCTTTGTGTCTTTGATGTTCTCAGTCATCATCTGTTTCAGATGGGTTGGGACCAATTGAAGTTCCTGAGATGGCAGCTTGCTGGTTTTTAAGACCCTAGATGCAACTCATCAATATGGGATGCAGAAGACTTTCTTAAAACACTAGTTATGCCAGTTGACCTTGATATCCCCTGAAAACATGGTCCCCAGACTCCTGTCCATGCTACTGTGTCCTTCGAGATGTTGAGTTGAATTGAGAAAAAATTTTAGTTTATGGGTGTGTCCATTTATGTTGACCTCCCTTCTACTGAGTGCTGTCACATCCTTCACCTAACTGAATTCCTATTAACTGTCAAATGTATGAACAATCCACTCCCTCCATCTTCACCCTTGTAGCCATTAAAGTGTATTTGCTTCTGTGCATAAGTCCTTTTTTAAGTCCTTGTAATAGTGGTTTCATACAATACTTGTCATTTTGCTGCTGACTGATTTCATTCAGCATAATGTCTTCTTGATACCAGGTTGTGAGATGCTTCCTAAAACCATCATTGTTCTTTATCATTTCATAGTGTTCCATAGTGTATATATACCATACTTTGTTTATCCATTCATCTGTTGATGGGCATCTAGGTTGATTGCATCTTTTTGCTGTTGTAGACTATGCTGTAATAAACATTAGTGTTCTTGTATCTGTTCATGTGACAGCCCTTATTTCTGTAGGATCTATTCCAAACAGTGGGATTCCTGGATGATACGGTATTTCTATTTCGAGCTTTTTAAGAAAGTATCAAAATGCTTTCCCAAGAAGTTGTATCATTTTATATTCCCACCAGCAGTGTAGGGTAGTTCCAATCTCACCACAGCCTCTCCAGCATTTGTGTTTTGTGTTTTTTGGATTATTGCCAACCCCGTTGGAGTGAGATGGTATCTCATTGTGGTTTTAATTTGGGTTTCTCTAATGGCTAATGATTGTGAGTATTCCCTCATGTGTCTTTTGGCTGCCTGGGTATCTTCTTTGGTGAAGTGTCAGTCCATCTCCTTTGCCCATTTTTTAATTGGGTTATTTGTCTTTTCCTTGTTGATATTTTGCAGTACCTTGCAGATTACAGAAATTAGGTGTTGATCCAGTATGTAGTTGACAAATATTTTTTCCTATTCTGTAGGCAATCTTAACTCTCTTCATAAAGTCTTTGGGTAAGCATAAGTGTTTAATTTTTAGTAGATCCCATTCACCTATTTTCACTTCTGTTGTTCATGCATTGTTTGGATTCTGTAGTCTGTCTAAGCTGTATATTGGAACTTCCATTGTCGTTCCTATTTTTTCTTCCAAAATCTTTATCGTTTAAGTTTGATATTTAGTTCTTGGATCCATTTTGAGTTAGTTTTTGTGTAAGCTGTGAGACACTGGTCTTGTTTCAGGTTTCTGCAGATGGATATCCAATTTTGCCAATACCATTTGTTAAAGAGACTGTTTTTACCCCAGTTCACCACCTTGGTGCTTCTGTTGAATGTCAACTATTCACTGGAGGATGGTGGTATTTCTGGGTTCTTTATTCTGTTCCATTTGTCTCTTTATATGTTTTTATTCCAGTACCAGGCAGTTTTGACTAGCGTGGGTGTGTAATAGGTTCTAAGGTTGGGTAGTGTGAGACCTCCCACTGTGTTCCTCTTCTTCAGTAGTGTCTTACTTATCCAGGATTTCTTCCCTTTCCAAACAAACTTGGCTATTTATTTCTCCATTGCATTAAAAAGTGACATTGGAATTTG
Organism: Heterohyrax brucei; assembly: GCA_028571685.1. NCBI lineage: Eukaryota > Metazoa > Chordata > Mammalia > Hyracoidea > Procaviidae > Heterohyrax > Heterohyrax brucei. The sequence goes on along the minus strand of CM053166.1, from coordinate 30,530,406 downwards.
TATTGGGATTGCATTGTATATATAGATCGCTTTGGGTAGAATAGGCATTTTTACAATGTTAAGTCTTCTTATCCATGAGCAAGGTAGGTTTCTCCACTTATGTAAGTCTCTCTTGGTTTCTTGTAATTTTCTCTGTATTAGTCTCTTCTCTGGTTAGATTTATTCCTAGGTATTTTATCTTCTTGGGACCATTGTAGATGGTATTGATTTGGTGACTTCCTTTTTTGATGATCTCTTTGTTGATGTAAAGGAATCCTACTGATACTTTGCTGAACCCTTTTATTAGTTCCAGTTTATTTACGGATTCTTTAGGACTTTCTGTCTATATAATCACATCATCTGCAAATAGGGATACTTTACTTCTTTTTTTACCAGTGGGGATGCCCTTTATTTCTTTGTGTTGTCTGATTATTCTGGCCAGAAACTCTAGCACAATGTTAAACATAAGTGGTGACAGTGGATATCCTTGTCTAGTTCTTATTCTCAGGGGGAATTCTCTCAGTCTCTCTTCAGGATGATGTTGGTGGTTGGTGCTGCATTGGTGCCTGTCTTAGGCTGGGTTTTCTAGGGAAGCAAAACCAGTAACACGTATAGGTACAAGAAAAGATTTATAATATATAGATACATAGATAGATATAGATATAGGAAACAGCTCACGCAATCACAGAAGCTGAATGTCCCAAGTTCTGGCACAAGCCTCACATGGCCACAGAAGCTGAAGAACCCAAATTCAGCAGGTCAGAGACCAGAGTTCTAGATCACTGATTGTGTAGGTCAGTGGGTCCCAAGATGGTGGTGAGATGAAGTGGCAGAGGCTGGCAAACCCAGGATCGGCAGGTCGGGGAGCAGGAGTGGCAGAGGCTGGCGAACCCAGGATCGACAGGTCAGGGAGCAGAACTCTCAAGTGCCGACTGTAGGGATTGGTGAATCCATAGCTGCTAGTTCAAGTCCAGGAACCAGACGCCAGAAGAAGAGAGCAGGAGCTCCTGGCTACGTGATCAGACTAGCAGTAGTAGTGGAAGGTCTAGAGATGAGAGAGCTGAGGGGTGGGAAGCCACCACAAACCCCGCCCTGCCACTTAATACAGCAGCCAAATATGGAGTAGCCAAGTTGACATAATCCTGACCACCACAGTGCCCCTTATTGCATTGTGGAATTTCCCTTCTATTCTTATTTTGCTGAGAGTTTTTAACATGAATCAGTGTTAGACTTTGTCAAATGCCTTTTCTGCATCAATTGATAAAATCAAGCAGTTCTTATCTGTTGTTATTATGTGGTTGATCACATTAATTATTTTTCTGATGTTGAACCAACCCTACATCCTTGGTATGAATCATATTTGGTCATGATGGATTATTTTTTTGCTATGTTGTTGAATTCTGTTGGCTAGGATTTTGTTGAAGATTTTTGCATCTAGATTCCTGATACTGGTCTGTAATTTTCTTTTTTTCATGTGTATTTAATTGGCTTTGGTATCAGAGTTATGCTAGCTTAATAGAATGAATTTAGGAATGTTTCATCCGTGTCTATGTTGTCAAATAGCTTCAATACTATTGAAATTGACTCCTCTCTAAAAGTTTGGTAGAATTCTCTAGTGAAGCCATCTGGGCCAGGACTTTTTTGGTTGGTAGTTTTTGGATTACTTTTTCAATCTCTTCTTTGGTGATGGGTTTATTAAGCTGTTCCACTTCTCTTTATGATAATTTTGGTAGGCGATGTGAATCTAGCAATTTGCCCATTTCTTCTAGGTTTTCAAATCTCTTAGAGTACAATTTTTCATAGTATTCTGTTATGACACTTTTCTTTTCAGTTGGGTCTGTTATGATATCTCCCGTTTCATTTCTTAAGTGGGTTATTTGTTTCCTCTCCTGTTTTTCTTTTGTGAGTTTAGCTAATGGTTTATCAATTTTGTTGCTCTTTTCAAAAAATGGATTTTTGTTTTGTTAATTCTTTCAGTTGTTTTCCTATTCTCTGTTTAGTTTTGCTCTAATCTTTATTTTCTGTTTCCTTCTGTTGCCCAAGGGGTTCTTTTGTTGTTCTGTTTCTACATGTTCCAGTTGTAGGGCTAATTCTTTGGTTTGGGCTTTTCTTCCTTCCAGATGTGTGCATTGATAAAGATAAATTGACCTCTGAGGACTGCTTTTGCTGTATCCCATAGTTTCTGGTAGGATGTGTTTTCATTCTCATTTGACTCCATGAATTTCTTTATTGCATCTTTGATTTCTTATATAACCCATGAATTTTTGAGCAAGATGTTCAGTTTCCATGAGTTTGAATTTCTACCCGTATTGTTTTTTGCTATTGATTTCAACTTTTGTGGCTTTATGGCCTGAGAAGATACTTTGAAAGAATTCAATGGTGGATTTTGTTGAGACTTGGTTTATGGGTTAATGCATGGTATATTCTGGAGAATGTTCCATGTGCATTAGGAAAGAAGGTATACTTGTCTCTAGTTGCATAAAAAGTTCTGTATATGTCTGTGAGGTCTAGTTGGTTGATTGTCCCAATAAGATCTTCTGGGTCTTTATTGAGCCTTTTTCTTCATTATCTGTTCCTTACTGAAAATGGAATGTTGAAGATTCCTACTACTTTTTTGGAATGACCTATCTCATTTTTCAGTGTTGTCAGCATTTATTGAATGTATTTAGATGATCTCATATTGGGTGCATAAATATTTAATATTGGTATGTCCTCCTTATGTATTGAACCTTTAAGCAATAAATAGTGACCATCCTTGTCCATGCTGGTGGATTTTACTTTCAAATGTATTTTATCTGAGATTAATATTGCCAATTCTGCTCTTCTTTGCATGTTGTTAGTTTGGTATATGTTTGTTCATAGTTTGATTTTCAGTTTGTTCATATCTTTGAGTCTAATGTGTGTTTCTTGTAAGCAGCATATCGACTGATAATGTTTTTTGATTCAGCCTATTACTCTTTGTCCCTTTATTGAAGCATTCAGTCCATTTACATTCAGTGTAATTATTGATAGATATGTATTTAGTGTTGTCCCTTTGGTGCCTTAATTTTTGTGTTGTTGATGTTTTCTTTGTTCCACTTAGTATTCTGTTCCGGATCATTTTGCTTTATGAGTTTTGTTTCCATCTTTTTCATTGTTGCTGCTTTGTCTGTTGAGATTTCTCTACTGTGTTTCTTTTTCTTGATATGTAGTATCATTAGTTTTTTTCTGTGGCTACCCCTTTGCTCCCCCTAATGTTGTAAGTTTAAATCAGTCTTTAACTTCTTTATATCTCCTTAACTTCCGGTCCATCTGAAAGGCCTATGAGTACTGTAACGTAGACATCTTTATAGTGTAATGTTGTCATAGTTTACCTGTTGAGCTCTCTCCCTAGTTTTAATGTTTTAGCTTTGATTGAGCTTTGTGACTGCCCTAACTAATTTGGACTCTGGATGCTCTGTTCTGCATCACATCCTTGAGTATACATACGTTATTATTGATTTTCTAATCAAAGAAGTTCCTTCAGTGTTTCTTGTAGCTTTGGTTTGGTTATTGCAAAGTTTCTAAGCTTCTGTTTATCTGAGAATGTCCTAATTTCACTGTCACATTTGAGAGACAGTTTTGCAAGATATATAATTCTTTGTTGAAAGTGTATTTTTCCTTTAAGGCCTTGTATGTGTCATTCTGTTGCCTTCTTTCCAGCATGGTTTCAACTGAAATTTTGGAGGACATTCTACTAGGCTTCTCTTTATACATTAGTTTTTGTTTAAGCCTAGCTGCCTTTAAGAGCCTTTCCTTATGTTTTATTTTATTAAGCTTGATTATGATACATTTTGGTGTCTTTTGGATTCTACCTTCCGTCAAGTTCATGAAGCACCTTAAATGGTTAGCTTCCCTTCTTTCATCATGTCAGGGAACTTTTCTGTCAACAGCTTTTCAACAATTCTCTCTGTATTTTCTGTTATCCCTCCCTGTTCTGGAACTCCAGTTACTCATAAATCCTTCCTCTTGATAGAGTCCCACATGGTTCTTAATGATTCTTCATTTTTCTTGATTGTTTTATCTGATTTCTCCTCATAAATGCTGGTGTCAGTTGCTTTATCTTCAATTTCTCTAATTCTGCGTTCCATTTCCTCAATCCTACTCTTTTGGCTTTCACCTGAATTGTCTAACTCTGTAATTTTATTATTGATCTGCTGAATTTCAGATTGTTGTTGTTTTAGTAGTTCATATAGCTTGTTTAATTTTTCATTTTTTTCTGCCGCACTTTGTTTAATCTCCGTTGTAAGACCTAGAAGTGCTGTATAAATAATTCTTTTGTAGTCTACCTCTGATAATTTCAGGAAGGCTTCTTCATCTGGGAAGTTTTTTGATTCTTTATTTTGGGAGTTTTCTGGAGCCATGGTGGTCTGCTTCTTTCAGTGGTTAGATATTGACTATTGTCTTAGTGTCATCGGAAAGCTGTTCAGCTTCTCCAGTGTTGCACCAGCAGAAGATACGGTACAGTTTAGCAAAGGGAGTTGGGAAAGGCTCTGCATTACTTGGCTGCCAGCTGCTGCTGCATTCTCTAGGTGCAGCTGTCTTAAGTAAAGCTTCTCTACTGAGGGAGATGCCATCCAGTCAGGTGGTGCTGCTCAGATTGGCAGCTGGCCCCAGCTGTCCTCTCAGGAGTGGCAGGCCCTGGGTCCTGGCTGGCAAAGATGGTGACCTATTTGTATAGACTCTCCAGAGTCAAGCCAGCAGATGCTACAGCATAGCTCAGACAAGGGAGGAGGTAAGTGTGCTGCCTCACTTGGCTGCCAGTTGCTGCTGCATTCTCTAGCTGTGGCTATTTTAAAAACAGCCTTTCAGCTGAGAGAGCGAGAGACACTGCCCAGCATCAGCTGGTACCAGCTGGGCCCTCAGGCTCAGCAGACGCCCCCTCCTGGCTGACAGAGATGGCGACCTACTTGTGGAGTCTCTCCAGAGCTGTATCAGCAGATACTAAGGCATGACTCAGAGGAAGGGTGCCACCATACACAGCTGCCAACCACCAGCCACCACTGCATTCTCTAGATGTGGTTGTCTTAAAAACAGCTTTTCTGCTGAGAGATGCTGTCCAATCAGATGCTGCTGCTCAACATGGCAGCCAACTGCAGCCAGGCCCTCAGGCATGGCAGATTCCACCTTTCACCTGACTAAGATGGCCTCCTAACTGTGCCATTTCTTCTGTGCTGCACCAGCACAATCCATGGCACAGTTCAGAGAAGGGGGAGAGGAGGTACTTCTGCATTCAGCCACCAGCCGCTACTGGGTTCTCTGGATGTGACTATTCTAAGTTCAGCCTCTCTGCTGAGAGAGATGCTGTCCACTCAGGCGCTGCTGTTCAGCATTGGCAGCTGGCCTCTGTGAGGCTCTCAGGCTCAGCAGTCCCAGTCCCAGTGTCCTAGTTGACAAAGATGGCGTCAGTATCTGTAAGCCTTTCTACTGCCACACCAGCAGAAGCTGGACCCTTTGTGCTGCTGTCTTGTCTCCAACAAAGGTAATTTTCCCCTTCCTGTCACCCAGTCCAATCTCAGAACTTTCCGCCTGATCTTGGTACTCCAAAAATGTCTGCTCTGTTTATTTGTCCTTTCCAGGCCTTAGCTCTCAGAGGGAGTCAAGGAGACATGTGACTAGTCCACCATCTTGGCTCTGTCCCCCAAGCGTTTCTTTCATTAATGAAAAAAAATTAACTGATTGTGTGTCTTAAAGGGCCATACATCTTGCTCTCTTTTGAATTGTCTTTCTGTTTTGCTTAATTTATTTTATGCTCACCTGTCCTGATACTTGATTGCAAGAAGAAGGTGCACTTGCTCTATCCTTTTCTCTTTCCGTGTTGGGTATCATTATCCCTTGCTTCAAAGAGTAGTGAGATTATTTATTAAATCTGTCTTCTGTTAGCTTTATCAGTCTCTAAAGTCATCAGTCTTTTGGCTAGTTCCAGAGCATCAACAGAATCTGGTATTTTAATGATCAAGTCAAACAGAAAATTGTTTAATTACAGTCAATGTGTTGTGGTGGAAAAAAAAAGACATTTGAAATGTACCAGTCCTGGAGTTCAATCTTGGCTGCTTCACTTATAACCTTTTCCTAAACCTTCCTGAGCCTCAGTTTCCTCAGTTTCTAGATTTATTGAAGGATTAAGTGACATCAGTAAGTTAAAGCACAAACCTAACAACATAAAGAAAAACCTTCATTTTGAACTTTCAAGCAGAGAAATTTCACAGACATTGTAAATTACTCTCTGGTCTGTTATATATGGATCCTTTTAATATCTCCTGGGCTTAATTTTGTTTATAGTTCACAGTATGTTTTGGAAATATTTTTGAAAATGTTCCATTGGCTTCTTTTCAGTAGTCAGCTTTGCATTTAGTCCCTACAAATTGAAGAAGATATATCAGATGATATAGGTAAAATGTACTTAATGCAATCAATATATAAATCCAAGGAACTCCTTTAAGAAAAAGCACTGTAGTTGAGTCTCCTTTCCTTAGCCAGTGGCAAGTTTCCTTGGTTTTTCTTCTTGAGAAGAATAAAACAAAATAAAATCTATTCACATGGGAAATACAAAACAATTTGGCTTAAAGGTCTGCCTGATTACATCTCTCAGTATAACGTAACATCCTTGAAGTCACACTTTCAGTGGAAAGAACAAACCTCATCTTGCTTCTATACTAATATATACTTTTTCCCCACATGAAAGCAGTATCTTATTTCTAGAGATCAAAACCTTAATGCAAAGTATGTTTTATTGTTCTAGTAGATATAGAAAGGCTGCCAAATCTATCATTATAAATCTCAGAGATTTCACATGGATTGAAGGAAATATAACTACGCCTCCACCCCTTCTTTTAAACAAATAGGACACCATGCCTAACATAGTTTTCTAGAGTCTAATAGATGCTCAAAAAATGTTCCAGGCTCATGTAAAGCTTCATGCTGAGGCTTTCAGACTTTTGTAATTAATTCACATGCATTCATAGTTCTAAACTATAGAATTTGAGATTTTAGATCCTATTAATGGAGATTCAAGGTAACATGGGTTAGTTGGTTAGGCTTCTGAGATAAAACCTACTTAATGTATTATTTTGAAGCCAACTTTCCACTGTCTGCTGGATTTTGTTGCAGACTCAGAGAAAGGTCTCACCCTCTTCTCCATGGTGGAGCCTCTCCAACTGCCTTCGTTAAGTGGATTTGATCACTCCTTCCCTGACCCTGTGTGGCACCTGCAGTGCTGTATTTGCATATTTCTTTCTCTCTCATTAGACTAGCATCTCTTCCAGGGAGGCCATGGGCTGTGTTCATCAGTATTGCCACAGTACTTAGCAACATGACAGACATATAATAGACATTCAGTATTTGAATTGAATTTGATGAATGAGTGGATGGATGAAAGAGGTTTTGAAGCTTTATTGCTTTCCCTTGGATTGCACTGATTGCCTTACCTCCTCTGAACTATCCTGCTGGCACCTGATCTAGAAATCAATAAAAACTGGGGAAGAAGGAAAAGGTTGAAAGAGCTAGAATCAGTCATCTTCCTATCCCTCATAACATTAGCAAAAGAACTGTAAACCTAACAGTTATAATCTCTGTGTTCTACTATCCACCCAAGGAAAATGTGGGACAGAGTGGGATTCCAGTTGCTCAAGAGAGATACCTGGTGATTTTGGTCTTGCCATGAGGACCACCTGTGAGTTGGACAAGTATCAGAATGAAAAAACTGAAAATCATTCAGATCTTCCCAAGGTGTCCCCTACTCCTTCTTCTTCTTGTTTTTCAGTCTTCTTTCAAGCTATTGTCAATCAAAAGATGTTTTCCAAGGTCATAATAAGATGATTCAGGGATTGCTCGTGCCACTATTCCCTGATTACTACAGTCAATCAAGAATCCATTTTATGTTATTTCAACACGATGTTACTTGGTTTACTCAGCTGCATACCTAACAGGGTCTTTGATTAGGCACAGAGTCTGGGATTCAGAGATTATTATCTCATTCACTAAGTACACAGATCTCTCCTTAGCAAAGGACCCCCTGAGTTCTCCTCTCTCCAAGATGCACTCCTCTCTTCAAAGAAAATGTAAACTAGATTTTTAAGACATGACGTATTTCCACCCAAATTGCTTGTATTGTCCACTTTCCAGTCATGATTTTCTCAGTACAGTTTCCAGTGGGTGAATGCAGTGTTCTTCCACATAAATTTTCAAGGTATCTTTTTTTTTTTTTCAGTTCAAATGACAATTCATTTGTTATTTTTATGGTCAGCTAGGGAGTGTGGTGTTGATGGCAGCTGTTGCCCTCTGTTCTTGCAGTTGGCAGCACAGATCCGCCAGGGATCACCTACCCTGTTTACCCTCAAGCCCACAGTTGAAAGAAACTGTTTTTATTACATCTATTCAGCTGCAGTTAAGAGGGCACCTGAGAATTTGCAAAATCTTCAGTCCATTAATTGATGCAGCTTTAGTGACTATGAATAAAGGTTGCTTGTGTCCTTTTAATTACTTAAATTCAATTTATCTTTCAACAGGATTGGCTGGATTCCTTTCAAGTTTTCTGTAGAAAGCCTTTTATAGTTCTGGAATCCCAGTGACCTCACCTTGGAGAATAGCCTGAGTTTTATTTTGGTGGTTAGAAACGCTTACCATGTTAATAACATGATTGCATTTACTGTATTTACTTTAGCATCATTCCACATTTCTTCTTTTTCCTATGGACTTGTGATATCTGCTTAAAATATTTTATGGTAGAAAGCATTACTGTGATGGGTATAGAATGAAAGATCCTTGATTAACAGGACACACACCTGTATTCATTATCTATTGCCATGGTGATGTTACATAACAGTTTGTTAACAGACCTCCTCAGTGGCATACAACAATGTGCATTTGTTTAGCTGGTCTGGGCAGGTTTTACCCCCATGTCTGCAGTCAGCTGCCATGAGATCAAGCAACTTTCTTGATAGTAGCAGGGATCACTTATACATCTCTTTTGTGCTCTAGCTGGCAGCTGATCTATGATGGCTTTGGATGGTGAGATAGTAGCGACTCAGCTCTGCTCTATGTCTTTCATTCTCCAGCGGGCTAGATCAGGATTATTCTCACAGCAGTGACAGAGGGCAGAAGAAAGCAAGCTTTCTCAGAGATTTTCCAGCCTCTGCTCACATCGTGTTTACTAATACCCCAGTGGCCAAAGCAAGTTCAATGGCCAAACTCATCTTTAGAGTGGGAGAACTCTGCAGAGTTACATGTCAAAGATAAGGGGAGGATTGAAGAATCAGAGCCATTTCTTGTCATTGAGCTACTACTAAAGAGTACATTCTAAGCCTGTGTGACACCTGTTTCTGCTTTCCAAAGATTTGCACATTTTATCCCTTGCCATCTCCCTCACAGACCTAGCTGGCTCCCTATTTTGATTCTGGTCTCATTCTTCTCACTATCCTCACCCATTTTCCTTATCTCTCTTTTCTTTCCTTTCTTGCTTTCTTATCAGTCTTTCCCTCCTCTGTCTATTTTTCTTCCTTTTACTTATCCTGCCTTCCTGCAGAGAAATTAATAACAAGCGTGAAATTCTCATTCAACACAGGTAATTGTTTGAAAGGAATACTTTTTTTTTCTTGGTCCCTGGAGCTCTCGTTCCTGATTAACTCCTTAGAAAAGGAAATGCTGAAACCTCTATTTCTCTAGAAATTTAACAGCGTGGGTGGTTCTGGTGTGGGCAGGAAGAGATAGAGTCAGACTTAAGTTGTCCTGAAAGTGGGGGAGGGAATCATAAACCAAACCCAGGATCAAAACCAAAATAGATTTCCCAATGTTTTAAAAAAAAGTTTTCTCCCAAATTTACCAACTGGAAATTTCAACTGGGCTCTTCTTTTTAATTAAGGGTTTAGAATAGACGTGGATGCAGGTGGTATTTTGGTTGGTAGTATGTGGTGATAATCATTGTTGCCATAGCTACCCGAAAAGTGTTCAACAGAATATCACTTCATGTTGGAACTTCAAATAAAGGCTGTAAAAGTTCTCATATAGATTTAGTTTAAAGGAAAAAAAAAATTCCTCTATATTCAGGCTGGAATCTGTTTCTTAATCTGTCCCTGAAAATATGTCTCAGTGTTCAAAACAGGTCAACTGGGGGTAACTAAATTTCTTGAACAGATTTAAATTGAGTTTGGCTAGCTCCTTCCACGGACTTGGCTTGCATTTTACTAATTGGATAACAACTTAGAAACTGAGATATATTAAGGTGATTTTATTATGGTAAACATTTAATGAGGTTTCTGTCTTCTGGCTGGTTTCAAGGAAAAATAACTCGTACCCTGTAGAGCTTACACAATGTGCCAATCCTTGGTTCAGGGGGGGAAAAAAAAAGCATAAAATCTTCACATACAATAACATGTACTTCAAGAAGGCTATAAAGTATTTTCTCAAATTTTGCTTCCATTAACCTGCCTTGGGACAGCCTGGGCTGGAATCTGTGTGGTTAATTCAATGTGAAATGGCAATTTTGCTTCTCAAAATGTATTATATATTATGTTTAAGACAGTGGGGACTTTGATACGATTCCTAGCCCTCTGACCCAAGCCTACCTCTCTACAAATTAGACTTAGATTTATTTTTCTGTCTAGCTGTTTAAACAGATCCTTTCCCTGTCAGTTACATTCTCTGAGCCTCAATTTCCTCATCTGTATAAGTGAGGCCATAAAAGTCACCTCCCAGTGTCGTTGTGAAGACTGAAGAAGGGTGTAGATGAAAACAATTGGTGAGCTCTTAAGTGCCATGTAAATATAAGGTATTATCAGAAACACGAATGTTTGGATAACCACTGAGAAAACTCAGATTTCCCCCAAAGAATGTTGGTCAATAGTACGAATCCTTGCTAAGGGCAGAATTGTTAGACAGCAATGACAAAGTGACACCTGACTTGTTTTCTGTTTCTGTGGCACCAGTTTCAAAGCCTTCATGGGTACGTGTAGCCTCTAACATGACTCAATTTTTGAAACTTCTGTGCCAGTTCAATACTCTAGGGACAGGAAGACTTGAAGATACTTTACTAAAAATCAGAGGCTATATCATCGGAAAGATTTTAAAATGAGGGAGTAGAGTAGTGAGTCCACTGTCCTTTTGAAATTATAATACTTCATTTCTCACACCAGCTTGAAAAGGGGGCTGTATGGCATGTATTCACCTTGAAATTAAAGTGTAGAGTAATTTGAGTTTGAGAGGGTCTTAGAATTTTTCATTGTAATTAAGTGAAAGTTTACAATCCAAGTCGATTTTCCCTATAAAACTGCCTCTCTGCAACTCTGTCTGCTCTCCTCACCTTGTGACAGCACACTCTTTTACTCTTTACTTCCAGTATCCACTCAACCAACACTTGTCCCCTCCTCTCCACGTTCTCGTCTCTTCATTTCTCACACCAGCTTGAAAAGGGGGCTGTATGGCATGTATTCACCTTGAAATTAAAGTGTAGAGTAATTTGAGTTTGAGAGGGTCTTAGAATTTTTTATTGTAATTAAGTGAAAGTTTACAATCCAAGTCGATTTTCCCTATAAAACTGCCTCTCTGCAACTCTGTCTGCTCTCCTCACCTTGTGACAGCACACTCTTTTACTCTTTACTTCCAGTATCCACTCAACCAACACTTGTCCCCTCCTCTCCACGTTCTCGTCTTCCTTCTAGAAAGAAATCAATAGGACAACTAGACATCCCATGAGACAGCCCAAGTCATCAACAAAACAGGAGTTGATATCACTTGTCCAAAGTCGGCCAAAGGAGTTGATGCTGGATTTAGTGACCAGTGGCTGTATCGTGCTGCCTGCTCTCTAGTCCATGTTCAGAGGAGGTAAACAGCTCTGCGCCAACTGATGCACACAGATGGTTATGCTACTCCTTGGGGAAAAGGATTCTAGCGCCTTTCCTACATGGCTGGTGGAAGAATCTTCCATGATTGATATGGCTTTATTTACAATTACACTATAATTACTCCTTGTAGTTTAATAAAAAAAACTCCTTGTGAAGTACCATCAGATTCATTAGAAGTTTACAAAAATATATGCGTTTCTATTTTGATGTCAAGGTGATCTAGCATAGCTTGCGAGATTTTAAAAGGTATCAGCACCCTGTATACTTTATGTAATACAAGTATGTTCATGGTAGGGTGATACAAAGCTGCACTGTTTAATGTGGTAGCCACTAGCCATACATTGGCTATTTAAATTTAAAATCATTTAAAAAAATTACTTCTTCTTTTGCTGCACTAGCTGTATTTTAGGTGCTCAGTGGCTACGTGTGGCCAATTGGTACCAAATTGAACAGTGCCAATTGAAAACCGTTCTGCTGCCACAGAAAGTTCCATTGGATAGCGCTGGCATAGAGAAAGTTGGGGCATTTTCCCCCCATTAAACAAGATGCCAGTTGTCTTAGCAAAAATATCAAGAGCCTTTAGTATTTTATGTCCTTAGAGAGAAATATAAAACATTCCATTTACCTGCTTCAAAATTAAGAATATGAATCATAAAACTTTACTGAATAGCTACAACAAATGGTAAAACCCAAATACAGTTTCTCGTTTAATACTATGCATAGAGTGGGAGACAGTAAGAGAAGGACAAGAGGCAAAGCTAGTCACCCAGATACCCACGGACATGCACACATAGAGACAGAAGGGGAAGGAAAAGACACATAGATGCAAAGGCTCTGAAACAAAAAGAACAAAAGAAAGGTGGAAGGAGTGCTTCGGGGCAGGACAGGGGGCAGACAAAGGAAATGACAGAGAGGATTCATTGATGTGCCCCTTAGTCTCCACTTCAGCATCTGAAACGGTTCCTTGGAGCAAGTGGTTTTAATCTTGTCTCTGGAGTCCTGAAGTGGCTGTTCAGAGTATGGTTTCCAGACAGGGCTTTAAACTAGTTTGGTTGGGTTTGAAGCCCTGCTGAGAATTTGCATTTCAAACAAGTTTCCTGCTGAAAATTTGCATTTCTGACACATTCCCAGCAAGTTATACCTAAGAATCACCTGGGATCTTGTTAAACTCTGGATTCTGATTCAGTGAATCACCTGGGATCTTGTTAAACTCTGGATTCTGATTCAGTATTTCTTGGGTGGAACCAGCTTGAAGCCCCATTCCCAGAGTACCAGCAGCAGTAGCAGCATCGCTGAGAACTTGTTAGAGATACAGATTCTTGGGCCCCTGACCACACAGACTTACAGAATTGGAAACCCTGAGTGTGAGGCACAGCCCTCTGTTTTAAGAAGGCTTCTGGGGGTTTCTTATGCCCACTCAAGTGTGAGAACCACTGTTACAGAGTTTGGGTGGGAATGGGAGTGCTGATGATCTCTTTAAAATATTATGCAATTTTTAAAATGAGATTTCTTTTACCCCCAGGGAGAGAATCCCTAGCTTTCATAAAATTATAAAAATAATAATAATAATAATAAATTCTGTGACCCTGCTCTTCCTCCACCTCTAAAAGCCAGAAACAATCCCTTATGCTTTCCACGCTACGATGACCAGGGCTTTGTGTCAAAGTAAAATGGATTGTTTTGTATGGAGTATTTTAGCTGCAGTGGCCGGCTCAACGTCACCCAAGTGGTCAGGTTGGTGTCTGACCTCTTGCACTCCTGTTTTAGGAATTTGATCGAATATCCATCCTCTAAAAACAGATTTTTCAGTCTGGTGATAAAAAGGCTCTAGCACAGGGTCAAGGCAGCCAGGTGCTTGACTTAGGGATTAGAATTGGGCAGCCTTCAAAGAAGGAAAGATCTTCCTTGGCCTCCTTACTGCACCTAAAGGAGACACACAGACATTCAAAGGATCGAAACGAGGAATTGGACTTCTCCACCTGGCATATTGCATTACTTGTACTGAGTGGATGAGGATTTTTCTAGGTGTAATTAGTTAACATCTATTAAGCCAGGCTGTTTATCAAGTACTGCCCCCTGTGGGCCTTTAATACATTGTAATTGATGACGACAGCAGAGACTGCAGCTTTTTCAGCTGGTGCAGGCTCTCTGGGTAGGTTGACATTTTCTTGATGCCATGATGGTCTGAAGCTTATGGAAGTTTTGTGCTTGGGGATATGATGCTTAACAGTGATTTCTCGGAGTTTTCAATTTGGAGAGTTATTGGGTATACACTCCTGTGGTTCAAGCAGTTGTTACAAGCCCTGTGGGTCTCCACATGATCAAATGAGTACTTAATCAGTGTATATTATATTCAAACAAAAACCTGTTGCCTTTAAGTTGATTCCGACTCTTAGCAGCCCTGTAGGACAGAATAGAACTGCCTGTGGGTTTCCAAGGAGTGGTTGGTAGATGTGAACTGTCGTTAGCAGCTGGGCTCTTAACTATTGTGTCACCAGGGCTCTGTACATGGTATTAGACCTGGCTGCACATAAGGTGTAGGTTCTGCATGTGACTAAATACAGAGTGATTACCAAGCAGAAACAATGGTGTCATTTTCTTTTTTTGTAATTTGTCTAACATTATAATAGCTAACAGGCATTTAGAACCATGCAGGTTACTGGGGATGAAGGATTGTGGGGAAATAAGGATCTGCTCCATATAGTTATTTAGGATTCACTCCCTCTTGTGGCTCTACCCTCATTGTAGTAGGTTGGGCTGAATTGTCTTCCCTCAAAGCTCATGTCCATTCAGAACCTCAGAATATGACCTTCTTTGGAAAGAGGATCTTTCCAGCTGTAATTAGTTAAGGTTTTCAAGATGAAATCATCTTGGATTTAGTGAAGGCTCTAAATCTAATGGCTGGTGTCCTCATAAGAAAACGAAAGAATACAGAGAGACAGGAGGAAGAAGGTCATGGGAAGACGGAGGCAGAGAATGGAATGAGGCAGTTATAAGCAAGAAATGCCAAAAGATGGCTGGAGCCATGAGAAGCTAGGAAGAGGTAAAGACAGATTGTTCTCTAGAACCTTCAGAGGGAGTATGGCCCTGCTTACACTTTGACTTTGGACTTTTAGCCTCTGGAAGAGTGAGAGAGTAAGTTTCTATATTTTGAGGTACGAAATTTGTGATAATTTGTTGCAGCAACTCTAGGAAACTAAGACATTTCTCTGGGTCTTCAGAGTTCTCTCCCTTTAAGTGGCAGTTACGGAAAGAGCATGGGGAGTGACACATGGAAGGTTTCGATGAGCAAAACCTGGAAATGGCACACAGTGTTTTTCCTACTCTAGAACTCAGCCACAGGACCACACTGAATCCAAGAGGGGCTGGGAATACAGGGCAGAAGTGATGTTCGGGAAGAACAGAGAGGAAGGATAGCATTGTTGGGACCTGAAGTCCCGTCTATCTAACTTCAAAGCCCTCTTCATTGTGGAAGCAAAACTGGCATTTTGTCTTGCCTTCCTTATGATGCGTTGCATTGGGGAGGGGACTACTTGAACCCTGTAATAAACCAAACATAGTAAGGTTACTGTGTCCAGTTCTCATGTCACAGTGAATGACATCTTGCACATTTGTTGTAAACTTGGTCTCATCTAGCCAAAATAATTTTATCCGTGACTTTTACAATACTGATATTTAAAGAAATGGCACAACCTTTGTGTATTTGATAATCAAATTAGAAAGTTGCTATTTTTTTCCACTGTGAACAGATTGATGTCAATCTTGCTTTCCTTCCCTTCTAAATACAACACACACATGTGCATACACACCTCTTTCAAGCCATTCTTTCTGAACTCAGGCTCCCTTTTAGTTTTTGTTTTATTGAATGTAAACTGATTTTCAAATAATTTTGTCTTTCAGTCCTTTCTGACATCATAGCAGTTCTGGCTTTCAAATTCATTCCTTCTCTTGAAAAATTTCCCCAAGTATTTCAGTTTGTGCAGTTGATATGTTTCCAAAGAGATAAGCATAAAACATTATTTTCAAGTCAAATCAGCTTTTGATTCAGTACAGGAGCTTTCTGTTTAAAGAAAAGCTCCTCTACTTCATACTTTCCTTAGCCCAGTAAATGGCACTAACGCTTTATTCAAGCAAATAGCTGGTATATAATTTGTATGTTGTTATATATAGTAGGGAACCTGGGTGGCATAATGGTTAAGTGCTATGTCTGCTAACCAAAAGGTCAGCAGTTCAAATCTGCCAAGTGCTCCTTGAAAACTCTATGGGGCAGTTCTACTCTGTCCTATAGGGTCGCTATGAGTCAGAATCAACTGGATAGCAGTGAGGATTTTTTTTTTTAATGTGTAGTAGTTCTTGGGTGATACAGTTGACATACTAGGCTGTCAGCCAAAAGGTTGGAGGTTTGAGTTTATTTAGATCTGTCTCAGAAGAAAGGCCTGTCTATCTACTTCTAAAGAAATTGGCCATTGAAAACTGTATGGAACATAGTGCTGCTATGAGACACATGCGGACTCCATGAGTTGGACTTGACTCGATGGCAACTTTTTTTTTTTTAAATGTTCAGTAAACTCATCCACTGCCATGGAGTGTATTCTGACTCATAGCTACCCTTTAGAGCTTCTGAAGCTGTAAATCTCCATGGAAGCAGACTGCCAAATAGTTCTTCCACAGAGCTTCTGGCGGTTTTGAACTGTCAATCTTTGGATTAGCAGTCAATTTTTTTAACCACTGTACCACCAGGGTGGATTTCGAATTCACATGTTTTCATGGGCCAGACAGGCATCAAGTATGTAAAGTAACAACATGTAAAGCAATAGGGAGTAGCAGGGACTATAGGTACTAAAGGTATACACAGTCAAGATTATTAAAAAACACTATTCTGGGAAAGAGAAAAAACACATGTGAGATGAACTGAGACAGAACGCTTATACATAAAGTGATATAGTGATATTTTCCTCCATTTCCTAAAGTCAAAACACGTTTGATAAGACACAGATTGTCAAAAGTCCCAAATACAATGACCAGGTAATTATTTTATTTTTCTTTACCAAAAAAAAAAAAAAAAACCTAAAAGCCCTCTTGTTACTGATTTTGTTGCCATTTTATGTAGTTGTGCCTTGGTATCTGTGCAAGATTGGTTCCAGAACACTCACAGATAGCAAAATCTGCAGATGCTTAAGTTACTTATATAAAATTGCATAGTTTATTTATTTATTTACTTTTAAGTAGTACAGGAATGAACAATATTTTGTTTGGAAATGGAATGGTGATAGTAGACGCGGTTAGAGCAGATGCTGAGGCGCTGTACTAAAACAGGCACTTTGAAGGACAGCTGTACTAAAACAGGCACTTTGAAGGACAGCCACATCCGGGTCTCCCGCCTCAGGGCGCCCTCCAAGCCAGGGGTCCTTCAGATAGGAGATCCTGTGTGACGTTGGGTACTGCGCTTCGTGAGGCACAGAGTGTGCTAGTTACGGGGCTTGTCGTGACCTGCCAGATCCTCAGTCAGGCCAGGAAGCCCTGAGTGTAAGTTCAAAGCCCCATTACTAGTGTTCTCTCTTGTCCAGATTATATCGGGGTGCAGTTGCCTCTGTCCTTCTGGGAGCTTCTTCACACCTGCATACTGTTCCTTAAGCAGAACCCTTCCTTGCGTTGTGCTGCCCTCTGCTTTGCCCCCAGCCCTGTGAGCTTTCTTTTTCTCAAGTATTATAAAAATGTGGTTGGTTGAATCCACAGATACGAAACTCCAGTATACTGAAGGCTCACTTAGCTTGTGGTAGCTATATTTCCTTCTTTAAAAATTGTTCCCCTTTCCTAACTTGTATTTTTTTTTTTTTTGAGGTAAACATTTAAAGCATTTAAAACATAGGTCCAGGAATAAGCCTGCCATCTGAATCCTTTTTCTCAGGGACTAATCCAATATTACAGTAACTCCCTGCAGGTTGGGTTGAGTAATCAGTCTCTTGTGGTGGGAGCACAGTTGAGCCATATATAATTGCCAGTATGTACTCATTCTTTTTTCCATAACTTACAACACCAGCAATTTCATGTGATTCATATTGTGAAGACTCCAGTATTAACAGAAAACTTTGAAAGTACACATTCTTCTCTTTGCCCTGGAGTTACTATTTAACATTTGTTAGCTCAAAATATAAGTGACAGAAGCTAGCTGAATTTTATTAAACAGATCTTCAAGTTGGACAAAGAGAAAACATTGCTGATCACATCTACTCTGGAATTCAATTGCAGAAACAATATGACCGTAGTGGAGGATCAGGTCACCGAGGCCTGGGAACATGGCATGAAGAAATTGATTTGGTAAATGTCATTTTCTCTGTACCTGTGATGGAGAGAACAGCATGTCTCAGTTTGTCTTTAATTGGGAAAGTTTACAACATACTTTTGTGGTCTTGCACAGAATTATGAAAACTTCCCTGCTTGTTCCATGACAGCAGTTTTTGAGACTTGGCACAAAAGTACTCTCCTTTAGGTAAGTCCACCACCACATCAGTGAATTTCTAATGAATGGAGAGCTGGAAATAATGGTGCTGTGCTCCCTAGTCACAGTAGTGAATCACATACTGTGAAGAGAATGAAAAATCAAATGCAGAAGAACTAAGACACTGACAAGCTCTGTTACATTTCTTGGAATTCCCTGGATAGAACAAACACAAAGTATTATTTGGAGTAGATTGATAACTTTTACAGTACCCACCTTAAAATGTGTGATTCTGCGTTCTGCAGGGCATAGGAACACCACTTGGGGCACTCCTGGCTGCCATCACTGACCCATGTGGATAAGGTACAAATTTGAGTGGGTAGAGGAACAAATGGCTTCTCTAGAAAAAAATGAAAGCACAGTGCACATACACTACCCTTGAATTCGTGACTTTAGAGTTACCAGTGTATGCACATCAGGCCTTCTTGAGCTTGTGGCAAAAACCGTGGGGGAAACCGAACAATAGTGCCCTAGAGTTCTGAATCTGATGCTTTCCTGGAAGCTTAGATTTTGAAACAGCAGTTATATTGTTGGTCACGAGTATCTATGCCAGCCAAGTGCCGTCGAGTCGGATCCGACTCATGGCGGCCCTAGGGGCCAGGGCAGAACTGACCCCCAGGAAGGAGTATTAAAGATATGGCATAACCTATCAGTTGGATATTTTCATTCTGGGTTAGGCAGTGGAAGACCTAGCCTCACGTGAAGTTAACCAGGCTCAAGTAGCTTCCATGGCCAAGAAGATATGGTACACATGGAATTTGGCTAAGTTCGCGTAGAAGTTTGTACCCTCCAGAAAAGTACTCAATAGCATGTAAATAAGAGAGACCATCGAGCCTTCCAAGTCTTATCCACCTCTCAAAGTGACATGGGCTCCAGAAGAGCAAGAGCAGGCATGGTTTGGTGAAAGGGCAGTTAGATGTATTCAGAATATATACTATTGGAAGGCAGTGGCCACTCACCAAGTAGTTTGGTCTTTTTGACAAGTGAGAAGAAAATCAGTCTGGTGGAGAGAGTTGAGTGTTAAAAACTCATCCTGTAAAGAAGCCAGTCAAGAAAGAAATTCTAATGTCACGATCCACAGATATCTAGGCTATCAAAGTGGGTCTGCTAGAATGGCTGGGACTTGGAAATCATATTAAGGCAAGAACCACCACAGAACCATAATTAGCAAACTAGCATGCCACCCTTACATTACAGCAAGTTATTGTACTTCACGACATCCCTTTGGTTTGTGGGAATGCTCATGTATCTTTCCATACTTGACAGGTCATAAACAATCAGGATAGAGAGTGTGTGTTATGATGTTTCACTGAGTCCGGGGTTCACATGGTTCTAATGTTAAAAATTTTTGCAGGTGTGTCTGGAACATACCCTGTGTGCCAAGAGTCACAACCCAACCTAAAACATCACAGCCATATCTTGCCTAGGACTTGAAAAGGACCGTATTAGCAGGTGAATTATATACTGATCTTACATGGTTAGCAGTAGTGCCTAATTGCAGTAGACATCTTGTGGAGATGAGAAGCTGCAGCATAATATACAATCTTGGAAGCCATGCAGCCCGTTGTCAACTATACTTCTCTTCTCTTTGCGTTCCCCTCTCCCAACAACAATCTTTGCACTTCTCTGCCCTTTTCTGTCCCTCAGGAAAACTGACCTCTTTAAGCTGTACCACCCAGCTTCTCTTATGGTCAGGCTTCTGCCACAGACAGGTCTCAGTGGGAGATTGGAGGGTGATAGAAGAAAGTGGTCTGGCCTAGTTCTCTTGCTTATTTGAGATGCGAGGACTGCCAGTTAAGTTTGCAAACTCATCCTTGAAAAAGGCTACATACCTCATTGCTGAATATCACTATGGTTACCTTCAAAGTACTCCCTTTGGGAAGGTATACATCGATGCCAATACCTACTCCACCCTTCAAGGCAGTTTTGGAACTCTTCTTTGGGAATGGCCATCAGAACTGTCGTCATATTACGCTTGATGTCCTGAGTGTCATTGAAATGTCTTCCTTTAAATATTTCCTTTATTTCAGGTGAAGAGAAAAGTCATTAGGGGCCAGAACAGGTGAGTAGGGAGGGTGTTCTAATACAGTTATTTATTTACTGAATAAAAACTCCCTCACAGACAACTATGCATTAAGTATGTGAACTTGCCACTGTGTCACCATGTGCAGTGGCCATTCCAGAAAGAGCTCCAAAATTGCTCTGAAAGGTGGACTAGGTGCTGTCGTTGGTGAATAGCTTTCCAAGGGAAGTACCTCACAGGTGACCGTAGTGATATTCAGCAGTGAGGTACGTAGCACTTAGAACAGTTAAGTTTGTGGACTTAACTGTCAGACCTCATGTGTGAAGAGTACATTTTCGTGTCTGCACTTTAATGCTCAGTGAAATTGTTCATTTGTTAAGAGAGGTGCAGGCAGTGTTGCTTTGAATTCTTCCTCTTAATGGCATCCAAATCATACTGTGGTATTACCACAGTAATATTCTAAAGCCTAATGCATTGGAAACCCTGTAGCTTTTTGTTTCTCTGGTGGCAAACATACTATCTCTCAGGCTGTTAATATTTGCCTGGGTACAGTTAACAAGTACAAAGATTGGCAGTACATGGCTTATCACTGAGACAATTTTAAGATTCATTTACTAATCCAACAAGCATTTATTGACGTGCTTCTATGAGCCAGATATTGCAATGGGTACTTTTGCAGAGTGTAACTAGGGTGTGACAGGTTTGGCAGGTATTTCACAGTCCCTGGGCATGTGGTGCCACTGAGCAGTTTCTGTTGACCCTGTACGGCCAGTGGTAATTTTTGGAAAATGGCACCTATGGCAAGCACTGATACTGCACCCCTGTTCAAACATCTGTCACCCCTCTTTTAGATAACTTTACCATAATATCAGCTGAAGAATAAAAGTCCAGCTTGTTAATATTTTAATTAACACATTATTAAGCTTGAGGAAGGGTGTTTGGCTGAAGCAGATTAATAGAAACAGCTCAATGACAGCATGTGCCCAGGGCAGGTGCCGTACCCTAGATGCACCACTGAGTGTGGGAAGGACAAGAGTGGGGTAAGAGATTCTGTTGTCACAGAAATGGCAATCCATTAGGATATAGATAGGGGACTGGGAGTGGTAGGAGGACACAGTCCAAAAAATAATGTAACAGTCAGCACTCATATTTATGTAACAATTGGAATAAAATGATAGAATTCTGAAAGCTTGTTCAAATGATGGTGGAGGTTAAAAGGAGAGAAAATAACCAAATAGGAAGGGGAAGAGAGAAAAAATAATTAGGGAGCAATAGTTCATGTGGGTCTCGAAAGGTAGGTTGTTGTTGGGTGCCTATCTAGCTGATTTCAACTTGTAGTGACCCACTGTGACAGCAGGACTGCCCTCTAGGGTTTCCAAGGAGCAGCTGGTGGATTCAAACTGCTGACCTTTTGGTTAGCAACCATAGCTCTTAGCCACTGTTTCACCAGGGTCCCCACTTGTCTTTAACCATTTAGAAATTTAAAAACTATTCTTAGCTTGCACACTGTACAAAAACAGGCAGGCAATAGTCTAGATTTGGCCCATGAGGCATAGCTTAGTCCAGCTGTGCTGATCTCTCTTCTATGGCCTGCTGACACTCCTTTCTCCCAACCCAATTCCTATCTACTAATCTATGAATACCTCTTTCCGTCCTGTCCACCCCTTGTAACCATCAAAGATTGTCTTCTTCTAACTTTTCTTGAGTCCTTATAATACTGATCTCATGCAGTATTTGTCCTTATGCAACTGACTGAATTTACTCTGTGTAGAATCTTTCAGATGACTTCATGTTATGTTTCCTGAGATCATTGTTGTTCTTTATCATTGCATAGTATTCTATTGTATGAATATATCATTGTTTGTTTGCCCGTTCATCTGTTGACAGACACCTGTGTTAATTTCATCTTTTTGCTGTTGTGGATAGTGCTGCAATAAACATTGGTGGGCGTGTGTATGACCAAAGTTTAATGTGGGTTTTTCTAACTTCTCCCAGTGGTGGTAGAGTTAGGAGGGGCAGTAGAGAGGCAGTCTTTAAGCAGTCAAATTTATGGTGGCTTATATTATTTCTTCTCATTTGTGTGATTGAGTTACAGGAACAGGCACACAATGCATTTGACATGGAGCTGTCTAGGCAGTGAACTCATCTAGGCTGGATGACAGGGGCTGGTAAAAGCGTTATCAGCAATGAAATAAATTGAAGTCTACTCCTTAAGTATTGTGGACCGAGTGGGTCGCTTTATTGTTTTAAAGCTACAGAAAATCCTTGCATACTAGTAGACTGGTCAGGTACCTTTGCTGTCGTCCATGGCATCCTTCTTGGTTATGTCACTGCTTTTAATAATTTTAGAAGTACAGATGCAAGCTAACTGCCATCCATGGCAATTGTGTGTTTTGTTCTTACTACATGCCTGTAAGACTGAGTGGGATGTGTTCTTGTACTGGTGCTCAGACGCAAATACTAATGCAAATAGGGCTGAAGAGTTTGATCACAGAAGCAATTGCAGTAGAAAAGGCCCCAGTAGAAATCTTCTCATTATAGGACTAAGTACACTGCATTCTTTCTTGCGTTTGACTCCAAAGCTCTTAGTCCTTACAAGTAAATGAAGCATATTGAATTCTGGTTGAGTGATGGGGGACAGCAATAAAATGAGCTTATGACAGGATATCTGACTATAAATAACTGACTAGCAATGGTTAATATGGTAAAACTAGTACATTCAAATATGGTGTTTAAAAACCTGATTAAATTAGGTCTCTGAATTTCATGTGAAAATTATTCCCTCAAGGAAACCATGCTTTCTGACTTTGATACTCACAGCCTACTAGGGAAAGATGCTTTAACTTTAGGGAGAAGCTGTTGGCTAAATATAATCTAACTTTAAATTTTAAATTTCTTCTTCTTTTTTTTTTCTGTAAAGGGTGACTGTTTCCAAGTAGTGAAAAAAAATCAAAGATACTCCATTTCTCCTGAGGTATGAAATGGTTGCTCCAATTCGCCCACATCATTCTTGAGTGATGATGGCAAGGGTTGGGGGTGTGCAGTAAGGAATGGCCCCCTGCCTGTGAAAACAGAATGCAGGACTCCAAGGTTTAGCTGTGGAGTGTGAATATCCCATCTGTGGGTGAGGGGATCGCTAATTCAGCAACCTGATTTGTTCACCTGAATTTTAACTTCCTCCTGGGTTCCTGGAAACCCTGGTGGCACAGTGGTTAAGTGCTACGGCTGCTAACCGAAAGGTCAGCCAGTTTACGTCCTCCAGGAACTCCTTGGAAGCTCTATGGAGCAGTTATGCTCTGTCCTGTAGGGTCGCTATGAGTCAGAATCGACTTGATGACAGTGGGTTTTGGTTCCTGGGTTCTCTGACCCGGCTTCCTGTTTACATCATTGTACTGACAATAGGTGCACGTTTGCTTCCCTTTTAAACTCTTTGGTCTAAGCAGCAATTGACTGGAACATACAGATAAGTTTTGTTCAGGAGAGCCTGCACACCCCACTGTTGTCAAGTCATTCTGACACAAGTGAGCCCATCGGGTTTCCAAGGCTCTAAATCTCTACCAAAGCCAACTGCAGCATCTTTCTCCTGCAGAACCACTGGTGGTTTTGGAATCACTGACTAGGGTTTCTTACCGGAGAACAGCAGAAGTGTAACACAAGATAAAAGGAATGCAAAGAGTCTGACCTGTAAAAGGCTGAGCTCTGATCCTGCCCTATCAAACTTCTGTCTCAGACTTTCGCACTGAATACCATCCCACATGGGCCAGGGACCAAGCCCTGAGAAGACTCCATTTCTCCTTAATCTCTCTTCCACCTCTGTGGCCCTCCTTTACTGGTGATGGATACCAGATAGTAACTATAGTGGATGGTGTGGTGCTTAACACAGATCCTCCCTTCAGGCTCCAGGCCCTCATCTCCCTGCTGGTTGCTAGTTGGGTGTTGGTTGCTGATAATTTCCAGCTTACATCCTCTCCAGATATTACCCTTGGCTGAAGGTTGCTGCCTCCCAGAGATTATGTCCTTTCCCTGGGGGCCGCCTGTATCCAGTCAGTGGTTATGTGTCGATACAAGAGTCTAACCACATGACTTGACTCCAGACAATTCTGAAGGACCATCCTAACTCCAGTATACCCTGCAGGATCAGCTGAGGCCTCTGTTAGCAACTGTATCACCGCTCAGCTTCTCCCTCTGCCCAATTTGGCTTCCTTTACTCCTGCACTGATGGTGTTCCTGAAAGCACTTTCCAATGAAAGTCACTTACAAATCTGTCTCCAAGTCTGTTTCCAGGGGAACCTGACCTAAGATATATACGCATATGTTTTTCTTCAAATACCAGATAGCACTAACTCTTCAGATGAGACCTAGTTCATAACTATCCTTATTTTATAGATTAGGAAATTATGAGTTAGAAAGATTGCCAAGGTTTGTGGAATTAGTAAACAACAGGACCAGATATCTCAAGCCAAACCCCATGTTCTTATGTACTGTGGCATATAGCTTATATACACTTATTTAAAAATTGTGTATTTTTTCAAATATAAAGTAATAGACATGCACATACCCACCAGTTTTGATAGATGTTATTATTTTGCCATCTTTTTTAAAATCTTTTATTTTTTTGAGAAACAAAACAGTGTACAGACAGCTAAATTCTTACCCTCCAACGCTCTCTCTTCTATCCTGCCCCCACTCCGTTGCACTGATTGCTGTTCCCACACTGTGTCAGCAGTCTCCGCACTTCCACTCTGCCTTCTCCTTTCCTTTCTTCTAGTTTTCTTACCCCTTCCTGCCTTGTTGTCTCTACTTCCGGGTAAATGTTGCCCTGTTGGTATAATTGTTTGTTCTACAGCACGTGTTCTTTTTGGGTGTTATTGTTTACTTTATAGGCCTGTCTGTTGCTTGACTGGAAGGTTATTTCCAGGAATCGCTACATTTCCATGTTAGGGGTATCTTAAGACCACCTTCTATTCTTTCTTCATATTTTAAAAAAGAAGGTGTGAGTCAAATAAAGAATATTTTCAGGAGGGGGCGGAGTCAAGATGGCCGACTAAGCCCACGCCTCCTTATATCCCTCTGGAAACCAAGACCTGAACTGACAATAAAACGGAGCCTTCTGATCACCTAATCAGCCCCAGGACACGGCACAGAGCTGTTAATTGGGACTTCATACCAGTCAGCGAAAAACCTCCTCTCTTTTGCTGACTCCCGCTCCTGGCTAGCCCCGGCTCTCACGGACGGAAGGTAAACGCACCGTTTTGACTTTTTTTTTTCCTCGGTCTCAGCTGGCGGGCGGAGCTGGGCCTTGCCTGGCGGCTGGACTCAGACGCGCTGCTGGGGGGATAGGCAGGCGAAATTCCCATATTCTAAGAGCCAGGCTCGGGACTCTGTTAATCTAGCCATTTTGAGCCTTTCGTTTTGTAGCTGCCTCAGTGGGGTTTGTGCAGAGATCTGCGGTCAGTGTGCGGGACGCCATGTTGGTACCGAGATTTTAGCGGGACCTCGTTCTTAGCCTGGGAGCCAGCGCCTGCAAACGGGACAGCGCTTCTCCGTAAGAAAAGTAGTGATTTTGCACAGTGCTGCCTACGTTGGGGGCCCTGCAACAGAAGCAGAGGAATCGCTGCCTCTGGGCATCTTTAGCCCCCCTGTCTGCTGCCTGTGTGGAGGACGCCATCTTGGGTACGGCGGCCGCAGCTGGACCTAATTCTTAGCTTGGGAGCCAGAGCCTGCCCACAGGAGAGCACTTTTCTATCACAAAACCAGTACTCAACGCAGTGTTGGCTAAGGCTAGGCCCTGTCAACAGAGGCCACCAGGGCAGTAGCACGGCTGTATTCTGAACTAGTTTGTTATCATCTGGGGTTGGATACAGTGGCGATTACTTTGTCAGATGGGAAGAGGGACCTCTACACCTGAAAACTTAACTGATTTGTGAACTGATCAGATACCTTTTGCTTTACATTTGAAGACAGCCTAGAGAAACATTTGCAATCCATCCTCACAGTACCTCTCCCAGCCTCTATATACTCACATGGGACCCAAAAAGCAACAGACAATTGTGGCATACAAGCAATCACTCATGGCTTCAGAAGGCTCCCAAACAAAGCAACCAAGGAGTTTTCCAGATGAAGAAACTTTTATGAAAGCATCAGGAAGTGAATGCAAATTGATTATATACAGGGCCCATCTAGACCTTATACAAAATGCAGCAGAACAAAATGAAAAATTAAGCAAGTTGTTGGATCTGATGGAACACCAGTACTCTGAAATCCAACAGATCAAGAAGAAAATCAAAGACATAGAAACTTCCATGCAAACCCAAGAAAACAGAATGGAACAAATGGAAAAAAGAATTTCTGACTTGGAAGACAGAGCTACTGATGCCAGTGTCTATGAGCAGAAATCAGAAAAAAGAAGCAAGAAAAATGAAGAAACATTAAGAAGCATGTGGGACTCTATTAAGAGGAACAGCCTTTGATTAATTGGAGTCCCTGAACAGGGTGGGACATC
This sequence comes from Heterohyrax brucei, assembly GCA_028571685.1. NCBI lineage: Eukaryota > Metazoa > Chordata > Mammalia > Hyracoidea > Procaviidae > Heterohyrax > Heterohyrax brucei. The sequence goes on along the minus strand of CM053166.1, from coordinate 30,503,548 downwards.
TGAGAACACAGAGAGTATTGTTGCTGAGCTGCTGAAAGAAAACTTCCCAGAAATCATGAAGGAAGAGAATATAGACGTCTCAGATGCATATCGTATGCCACCCAATATAGATCTCAAAAGAAAGACTCCAAGACATATTATAATCAGGCTTAACAAAATGAAACATAAGCAGCAACTCTTAAAGGCAGCTAGAGGCAAGGCAAAGCTAACATTCAGAGGGAAACCCTGTAGGCTCTGGTCGGATTTCTCAGCAGAAACCATGCTGGCACGGAGACAGTGGCACGACACATTCAAAGTCTTGAAGGAGAAGAACTTCCAACCAAGAATTATATATCCTGCAAAACTGTCTTTCAAATACAAAAATGAAATTAAGACATTCCCACATAAACAGAAACTCAGAGACTTTGTAAAAACCAAACCCAAACTACAAGAAATACTGAAAGAAGTTCTTGGCTTTGGTTTAGAAGAACGAAACCACTAACTTTATATTTTAGAATGACTCAATACTCTTTTAGGGAAGGCTCCAAAGTAAATCACAGCTTTGATTTGGAAAGAAGCAATCCAATGATCATCATGAAAACTATGGTGTCATCATAATAAAAGAGGGATGTACTACAGTCGTTAAAGTCCTTCCAGATGGAGAGGAAGATGACGAGACTGGTAGTAATTAAAATTGGGTTTATAAATAGTTTATTAAGGGGGTTCCTAGGGGCAGCTGTAAAGCACAACAAAGATGTATCATACCATTTCAAGAAATCTAACACACGAGTCTCAACAACTATAAAACCATCTCTGAAAAAGGTGAAAAATCAACTCACAAAAAAGAGTGTCTAAGAACAGACTAATAAGAACAACAGAGAAAACGTCAACATAAAAATAAACATATCACAATGGTAGCAGTGAACACATACCTATCAATAATTACATTGAATGTGAATGGACTGAATGCTCCAGTAAAGAGACACCGAGTGTCATCTTGGATCAAAAGACACGACCCATCCATATGTTGTCCACTAGAAACTCACTTGAGACCTAAAGACAGGAACAAACTGAAAATTAAAGGATGGAAGAATATATATCAAGCTAACGATGAACAAAGAAGAGCAGGGGTGGCAATTCTAATCTCAGACAAAATCAATTTTAATGTCAAATCCACCATCGTGGACAAAGATGGACACTATTTATTGCTGAAAGGTACAGTACACAAGCAAGACTTAACTATATTAAACATTTATGCACCTAATGTCAGAGCACCTAAATATGTCGAAGAAACACTGACTATGCTCAAAAGAGAGTTAGATGACTCCAGAATAATAGTGGGAGACTTTAACACTCCACTCTCATTACTAGACAGATCATCTAGAAAAAAGCCCAGTAAAGATACAGAAGACCTCATTGACACAATTAACCAACTAAACCTCATTGATATATACAGAACTTTCCACCCCTCAGCAGACAACTACACCTTCTTCTCCAGTGCACATGGGACATTCTCCAGAATTGACCACGTGATAGGCCATAATGCAATGCTCAACAAAATCCATACCATTGAATTACTGCAAAGCATCTTCTCAGACCATAAAGCAATCAAAGTTGAAATCAATAGCAGAAAAAACAGAGATAGAAAGTGGAACTCTTGGAAACTGAACAACATCTTGCTCAAAAAAACATGGGTTACAGAGGAAATCAGGGATGAATTAAAGAAGTTCATGGATTCCAATGAGAACGAAAACACTTCCTACCAGAACCTATGGGATACAGCCAAAGCAGTGCTCAGAGGTCTGTTTATCTCCATAAATACACACATCTGGAAGGAAGAAAGAAACCAAATCAAGGAACTAATTCTACAGCTTGAAGAAGTAGAAAGAGAACAACAGAGGAACCCTTGGGGCACTGGAAGAAAGGAGATCATAAAGATTAGAGCAGAGCTAAATGAATTAGAGAATAGAAAAACAATTGAAAAGATTGAAAAGACCCAAAGCTGGTTTTTTGAAAAGATCAACAAAATTGATAAACCACTGGCTAAACTTACTAAAGAAAAGCAGGAAAGGAAACAAATAACCCAAATTAGAAATGAGAAGGGAGTTGTCACCACAGATGCAACAGAAATCAAAAATATCATAACAGAATACTATGAAAGACTGTACTCTAAGAAATTTGAAAACCTAGGGGAAATGGACAAATTCCTTGACTCATACCACCTACCCAAATTATCACAACGTGAAGCAGAACAACTTAATAAACCCATCACAGAGGAAGAGATTGAAAAGGTCATCAAAACACTGCCAACCAAAAAAAGTCCGGGCCCAGATGGCTTCACAGCAGAATTCTACCAAGCATTTAGAGAAGAGTTATCCCCGATACTATTGAGACTATTTCACAGTATAGAAAGGGATGGAGTACTCCCAAACTCATTCTATGAAGCCAGCATAACCCTGATACCTAAGCCGGGGAAAGATCCAACAAAGACAGAGAACTACAGACCGATATCACTCATCAACCTAGATGCAAAAATCTTCAACAAAATTCTTGCCAACAGAATACAACAACATATCAAAAAAATAATCCATCATAACCAAGTGGGATTCATACCAGGGATGCAAGGCTGGTTCAACATCAGGAAAACAATTAATGTGATTAACCACATAAATAACACGAAAGACAAAGATTACCTGATTTTGTCCATTGATGCCGAAAAGGCATTTGATAAAGTCCAACACCCATTCGTGCTAAAAACTCTTAGCAAAATGGGCATAGACAGCAAATTCCTCAACACAATAAGGGCCATTTATACAAAGCCAATTGCCCACATCATCCTGAATGGAGAGAGACTGAAAGACTTTCCCCTGAGATCAGGAACTAGACAAGGATGCCTACTGTCACCTCTCCTGTTCAACATTGTGCTAGAAGTTCTAGCCAGAGCAATTAGACAAGACGAACAAATAAAGGGCATCTGCATTGGCAAAGAGGAAGTTAAAGTCTCCCTGTTCGCAGATGATACGATTGTATATGCAGAGAACCCCAAGGAATGTATAAGTAAGCTACTCAAACTGATAGAAGAGTTCAGCAAAGTCTCAGGATACAAGATAAACATAAGTAATTCAGTAGGTTTCCTTTATACCATCAACGAGACTGTTAAGGAGGAAATTATTAAATCAATACCATTTATGATAGCCCCTGGGAAGATAAAGTACCTAGGAATTAATCTAACCAGAGGAACAACAGACCTTTACAAAGAGAACTACAAGCCCTTACTACAAGAAACTAAGAGACTTAGATAAATGGAAAAACCTACCCTGCTCATGTATAGGAAGACTTAACATTGTGAAAATGTCTATTTTATCCAAAGCAATCTATTTATATAATGCAATCCCAATACAAGTTCCATTGACGTTTTTTAGTGAGATGGAGAAACAAATCACCAATTTTGTTTGGAAAGGAAAGAAGCCCCGGACAAGTAAGGTACTACTAAAGAAGAACAACACACTGGGAGGCCTTTCATTACCCGACCTTAGAACATACTACACTGCCACAGTGGTCAAAACAGCCTGGTACTGGTACAAAAACAGACAGATCGATCAATGGAACAGAATTGAGACCCCAGAGATGACACCATCTGCCTATGAACAGTTGATATTTGACAAAGGCCCTAAGACATTAAACTGGGGTAAAAACAGTATCTTCAACAAATGGTGCTGGCAAAATTGGTTATCCATCTGCAATAAACTGAATCAAGATCCATATCTTACACCTTACACAAAAACCAACTCCAACTGGATAAAAGACCTAAATATCAAACCTAAAACGATAAAGCTCATCCAAGAAAAGGTAGGAGCAACAATGGAAGTTTTAATACACAATGAGGACAGACTCCAAAATCTGTCAAAGAAACCTCAATCAACAGAAGAGAAAGTAGATAAATGGGAACTATTAAGAATCAAACACTTTTGTTCATCCAAAGACTTTATTAATAGAATTAAAAGAACACCCACAGAGTGGGAAAAAATATTTGGCAACTCTATGTCAGATCGACGCCTGATCTCCATAATCTATAAGATACTACAAAATATCAATAAGAAGAAGTTAAACCATCCAATTAAGCGATGGGCAAAGGAGATGGACAGACATTTCACTAAAGAGTAGATCCAGGCAGCCAAAAAGCACATGCGGAGATGTTCACGATCTTTAGTTATTAAAGAAATTCAAATCAAGACAACAATGAGATACCATCTCACCCCAACAAGATTGCCTATTATCCAGAAAACACAAAACAACCAATGCTCAAGAGGCTGTGGAGAAGGTGGAACCCTCCTACATTGTTGGTGGGGTTGCAAAATGGTCCAGCCTCTTTGGAAGGCAATCTGGCGCTTTCTTAAAAAAATGGATATTGATATACCATTTGACCCAGTAATTCCACTACTTGGAATATATCCTACAGATTCAAGGCCTTTCACACCAACGGACACATGCACCAGAATGTTTATTGCAGCACAGTCCACAATAGCAAAAAGATGGAATCAACTCAGTTGCCCACCAATAGAAGAATGGATAGGTAAACTGTGATACATATAGTCAGTGGAGCACTACGCAATGATAAAGAATAACGATGATTCCAGGAAACATCTCCTAACCTGGTTTCAACTAGAAGACATTATGTTGAGTGAAAGTAGTCAGCGACAAAAGGACAAATACTGTATGAGACCTCTACGATAAGATCTCAAAAACAGACTTGTGTATAGAAGAAAAGACTCTTTGACAGCTAGAAGGGAGGGGAGGGAGGGAGGGCCAGGTGGGGAGGGTTTAGTTTAGATAGTTACTAGAAATCTAGTTGGGAGTAAGTGGTGACAGCACACATTAGGAACAAGAACAACGTTAAGTGGACTTCAGCATAACTCGAGTACTCCTTCCATCTTAACTCAATACTGCAAGGATAGAGTAGCTGAGGCGGGGGGCGGGGGACCATGCTCTTAGGCGAAGTCCAGGCTAATTGGCACAACTAGCGTTTTGCTAAGAGAGCTCTCTGCACCCTACATTGGTGAGTGGCGTCTGGCCTCTTGAAAGCTGCCAAGCTGCCATCCAAGGACACAGCAAATGGTCCCAACTCAGCAGAAACGGATGCTCACCGAGGGCCAAAATGGCATGCGATAAAGACAACCGAGAAGACAGAGAGACCCACAAGAGTGGGTGCCTACATCGACTTGGGACCGGAAGAACCGGATGGTGCCCGGCCACCACCAGTGATAGCCATGACGGAGCTCACAGAGAGGAGCCTCACTGGCAACACAAGAATAAAAAGAGTTGCATCATGAGATCTCCACTAAAAGACCTCAGTTGATGGTCCAGCGGTTTTGGGGTTCCTCTGAGAGCATGGCCCCCCTTCCCTGATGCTGCCCTTTCCCATAAATTATAACAAAGGTCAACTCTTTGGAGAGGAATGGATTGGACTTGGTAATGCAGAGTAACCATATATTGGAAGCACTTTATGGTTCTATACATCTATAGGATATCATCTTGCTGACCTCTGGCTGGAGGAAGGGGAGTGGACGGAGAGGAGGGGAAAGGAGACTGTTGGGAGGATGAGACATGTATGGAGCAGAGAGGAATAGTGTGCAGTCACCGGACAGGCAGAGCAGTGGAAGCTGCATATAGGGGGGCATGTAAATTTACATGTGAATGTACATTTTCACTCAGTTATGTTAAGTAAAAATAAGAAAAATTAAAATAAAAAAAGGAATATTTTCATATAAATCCATCAAAGTGGCAATTTTACTGATAGGGACTTTATTGCTGAGTTGGTCCATTTGCTAGCAGCAAGAATATACAGCCATATTTTAAACTTGAATGAATGTGTCTCCCCTAAGAAACTCTGTTTATTCCACAGAACTCAAGAATGTTTTGCTCTCAAGTTTCATAACTGTGATTATTTCGAGGGAAATTAATTCCCATTTGTTTCTAATTAATATATATTTTACTACTCATCAGAATGTTGTTTTGTATGGTCAATTGTCATGGTAAAATGCTTTTTCAGCTTTTGTCATTAGATTGAAGAGGCGGAATTTGTCAGCAAGAAGTAAAATTGAGCATTAAATACTTTGGATTGTAAACTTAAATATTACCGAATTGAAAGTCATTCTGAACTCAGGAAAACATGTTCTTGTGCTTCTCATTCATTCATGTCTTTATTTTGCCTTTTTTCCTGACTTTTTCTTCTTCTTATTGAGAATTGGAATGTGGCATGGTTAGTGGCTTTAGGGTAAGATAGCCTGATGTTGCCTTTGCCTAAAATAATAATGCTAATGACCAGAGACATCCAGAATTTTCGGATAAAAGCTCGTTTATCCTAAGACAGCCAGGTGAAATTTGATGGTATCAAGGGAAAAATGACTTAACATTTGTGTTCTGTGCCCCATACGATCCTGTGAGGAACTGACGAGAGGGTCAGGAGAGCTATATAAACTATAGCCTCTGTGCTGGGATAGGATCACTAGGCATGATGTTCTGGAATAACATCCTCCTGTCCACCGTCCTCTGGTGGCTTAGTGGTTAAGTGCTTTGGCTGCTAACCAAAAAGATTGGCAGTTCAAATCTACCCTTGGAGACTCTATGGGATGGCTCTACTCTGTCCTATAGGGTCATTTTGAGTCAGAATCGACTCAGTGGCAATGAGTTTGGTTTGGTTTCTTTTGGTCCACTATCCTTGAAGTACTGCTGCTATCCATCATACTCAGGGCTAGGACAACTGAGCCTAAGACAGCAGTAAGATACTGGTTAGAAAAGGTTGTTGTGGGGACTTCTACAAATCAGGGAGCAAAAGAAATACCTTAGTGCCTTAGAGGTAGACTGTCAGATCATTCCCTGTTGACACATCCTGACATCAGCAACAGTACCAAGACCGGTAATTATAATATTATAATGTGTGATTTAACAGTAGTCAAGATGTATGGTTCAGGGGACAGCATTTGAGATGTTGATGGGACTGGGGTTTGGTGGTGATGATAACTCTCCAATTCAGTCAGCATTTGACAAATACTATGTGCTAGACAATTATGAGTCCCTAATCTAAGGGAGCATAAAAGTGATGAGGCAATTGGAGTATGACGGTGTGAGCTCAGGTGGATGTACAAGTCCATGGAAAGGGCCATTTAACCTAGTTCTGGGGGTTGGGCGAAATGTTCTCATAAAAAGTACTTGTAAGCAGAGTCCCAAAGGATGAACAAAAGTAATGTAGGAGAAGGAGATAGGAATATATGTGGGGGAAAGGATATTCTCATTGGAGAACAAGGGTCAAGGCCTGGAGGTGAGAGAGAGAGCATAGTCCTTTGAGAAGATTTCAAATGCAGTAGTTTATTGTTGTATTAGGACAGAGGAAACATATTTTAAAAAAGAGAAAATAGAGAGAAGTCACGGTAAATACCAGTATTTTGGAGCAAATAAAAAAAAATTCAGTAATTCAATTAAAAAACAGGAGAAATTCCTTCCTTCAGCCTTGTGTACACAGTTAAAACTCCATCTAACCATCACAGGCACAGAATGCCTCCTCGTTATTATTTTTCTGATAGAAAACTTCGTGCTATTTAATATCTAACTTCATAGAGCACATGCATCTCTCAAACTGATAATATTTGGTCAGTGTTTCTTGTGGCAAAATATCTGTCTCATCCTGCACACAAACAGAACGGCATACAAGAAAAACAGATTGAGTTGCATTCAAGTTCCTGTGGAATGGCGATACTCAACCTTGGCTGCTCATTGTTGTCCTTTAATACTGATGTCTGAGACTCTGCCACCAGAGGTTCTGGGTACAGCCTGGTCATCAGAATTTTTCAGAACTTCCAGGTGATTTCTAATGTGCAGCCAAAGTTGAGTACCATAGAATTGGTATAATGTAAGAATTACATGTAGAAGTTTCAGAAATTATACTGGAATATCAAGAAAATAGATATACTTGCTTGATGTTACCTATGTTAAGAGGAGTATGTTACTGCAAATAAAGCAGTTATGCATTGACAGTTACATTAATTGGTGACTATAAAGCAATGATCTAAGCATTATGTACCCTATCATGATGTGTGCACGTGCACATGTGTATATGTGTGTGTACATGTGTTTAAAGAAAGTGGTTGGAAGTTTCAGGTTGAAGTGTAGGATATTATATATTTTCCTGCTTAAAATAATAGAAATCTCTAGAGTGGATGAATAATGGGAAATGCAGGAATGGATCGGTGATGTTAAGCAGTAGGTGCCTGTATCCCTTTAAGGTCAGAAATTTTCCATTTGACTCCTAAGCCTTTTTGATTTTGTTGCTGGAAGTAGCTGAAGTGTGTATGGTGTTCTTCAACTTGGGAGAAGTGGTAGGACTTGATTGTATACCATGCTTGGTCTGTGCTGCAAAGATGAAAAATGTTGGTTGCAGCAGGCCTAGCTCATGTATAGCATGAAGAGGGAGACTTAGAGCCTTGGTTTTCAAATGTTCTATGGAGGATTCCCAGGGCGACTTGAGATGTGATAGGGGGAATGACTCTGGATCTTCCTGTTCCCACCCTTTGTTTAGAAGGTGATTCCAGGACACACCTTGAGGGAATGGAAAATGAGAAAGGGAGAGGAGGAAGTCCGATATAGGATGCATTAATGAACAGGGCACTTGGCTTGGCTTCGCAATGAACAGGATACTGCTCTAAGAAACTTGGACTCCAGTTCTACCGGGAAGCCTTTGAGAAACTATGGACTGCACCTCAGAATCCTCCCACTGAGGGGTGAGAAAACTGGAGTATCTTCCCACTACCTCCCATCCCTCAATGGTTGAGGGTGGCTTCTGGAGCATTAGCCATCAGCACTTTCAGCCTGCCCGGTATGCATGAACTAAGCATGTTCCTGAGTCTGGAAAAGGCTGTCAGGCAGAGAGATACAGGAAGTCACTGCTATGTGTGAAAACTGCCTGAGGAAACTCCAGGGAAGCAGAGGGGAGATGGGTGACCTCCAGTATCGGCTCCTCTTCCCTGCTTCAGTCACAGGGACTTGGCTTTTATTTCCTCAGGAGACCATATTTTGGTCTCCTGAGGAAATTTCTTTTCAGTTCAGTGTGCTAGGGCTTTTGAAACAAAATTAAAAACTATTTCCCACCCAGGAGTTTGACTAATTATGACAGAAGTGAAGTTTGTTTTCTCAGGCCACCATTAGTTAGAGGAAACATACTTATTTTTGAAAGAAGCTAGTCAGCGTGATTGTAGTTGGTTTGAAAATAGTGACAATAGTCATGATTAATTACCAAATATTAAATGTGTAATATAATAGCTAGACTTTTTTCCTCACAGATTTTAAGTCAATAAATATAGTTATAGAGATTAATAGTTTAGGTTTTGATTCCTCTATTATACTAAATGATCATGACATGACTGATTATGGTCAAATTATAGAATCAATGAATTCTAAGACTGTGCATAGAAATTGTTAAATGAAGTACCTTTCTAGGTTTTGTTTATCACGAAGAATGAGGATCAACAGTTAGAAATTTGGTTCAAAAAGTGTGAAAAGGGCTTCTGCTTAAAGATGGGGTAAGATTTATAGTATGTAAATTGCCCATGTGTTTTTCGAGTTCCTTCTATTTCTTTTTTCCTCCTCATTACTAACTTTAAGAAAGGTTTCGTAATCACAGACATACGTTTTGTAATGATGGACTTCAGCCAGATCACTGAGGAGAGGAGAAAGGCTACGAAAGAAATGAGATAAACTGATTGCTGGATTTCCCAACTTTTTCATCTTTTACTTTTTAATCTATTTTCCAGAAATTTGGGGGGAGCTATCTTCTTGAGGGTGGAATGCAATAACAAGGATGGATAATGCTTGAAGTGACCAGGGTATTAAATTCTTGGGAGTGTCGTAACAAATTACCACAAACTGAGTGGCCTAATACAACAAAAATTCACTCTCTCTTTTCTGGAGTCCAGAAGTGTGAAATCAAGGTGTCAGCAGGGCCATACTGTCTCTGAAGACTCTAGGGGAGAATCTGTTTATCCCTTTGTCATAGCTTCTGCAGTTGCTGACAAATTCTTGTTATTCCATGGACTGTGGCTGCGTAACTCTAATCTCTGCTTCTGGTGTCACGTGACATTCTCTATATGTCTCCTCTGTGTCTTTTCTCCTTTTCTTTAAGGACATCAGTCACAGTGGATTAAGGGCCTGTCCTGCTGCAGTATGACCTCATCTTAACTAATTACATCTGCAGTGACCCTATTTCCAAGTAAGATCACGTTCTGAGGTTTTGGGAAGGGCATAAAATTTTGGGGGTGCATTGTTCAACCCGGTACAACTAACTGTGCTGAGAAAACCTAGCTTAAATGCATTATTATTTTTTTTGCGTGGCTCACATAGTGCAGAACCAGACCACACGTTAGAAAAGGCTCTGGCTGGAGGAAGGAGAGTGGGTGGAGAGGAGCGGAAAGGAGACTGTTGGGAGGATGAGACATGTATGGAGAAGAGAGGAATAGTGTGCTGTCACCGGGCAGGGAGAGCAGTGGAAGTTGCTTATAGGTGGGCATGTAAGTTTATATGGGAATGTACATTTTTACTCAGTCATAGTAAAAAAAAAAAAGGCCTAGTAAAATACAATATATTATTAATGTGCTCATATTGCCAAATTGCCTTCCTTATCTGCCATTGTTTTCCAGTCATAAAGGCCAAAAATAATAAGAGGCAGAAGATTGATTTTTTTCCCCTCCTTACATTTCAAGGGAAAGATTCAGGATGTTTGCTGCAGGGGAAGGCTTTCCCCTTGTCGGCTCTGGAGGAAAGTCCTTATGTAGCATCAGTCTTTGTCCAGGGAGCATCTTGGCACAGGAACCTCAGGTCTGAAGGATGTGCTCTTCTCCTGGTGCTGCTTGCTTGATGGTGTGAGGTTCCCAACTCTCTGCTTAATATCTTTTTATCTCTTGTAGGATGAAAGGATAAATGGTGGTGCAAGCCATACCCCAGGGAAACTCCCTTTACAGGGGAGCAGGGAAGAGATCTTATAAAGGGATTTGCAGTCCCACTCTAATCCTCTAACATAAAACTCACTGCTGTCAAGTCGGATCTGACTCATAGTGACCCTAGAGGTCAGAGTAGAACTGTCCCATAGAGTTTCCAAGGAGCACCTGTTGGATTTGAACCGCTGACCTTTTGGTTAGCAGACGTAGCACTTAACCCACTATGCCACCAGAGTGTCCAATCCTCTGACATACAGCACAGGAAAATCACAAAATGGAAGACAATCATAAAATATTGGGAATCATGGCCCAGGCACGTTGGCTACACACATTTTTTGAGGGACACACTTCAATCCATGACACCATTGGTCAAAATTTTTCATAAACTAAAGAAAACAAAATCTGATTCAGGAATACATTGAATCAAATACTTAGAGGCAGAGATACTTTGCATACAATAAAGTATGGTTGTCTGGGATTTTTTTTCGCTCCCAACAGTTTGTATGAACATTTGATCAGTTGCTTGAAAAGTTTTTCATTTTGATTAAGAAAATTGAGATAACAGATTCGCTGCCCCAGCTACGCTATTTGTCCTGTAGTTAAGAGTTACGTAATCAGTGTATTTATTAATACTTGTGAAATTGACCAAATTTTATTTAAACTATCCCTATCGTGATTTACTTGGGAATCTGGGGCTGGTCTGTATATATTATTAATCCAAGCTGGTACTGATGATCCTGTTGTCCTTTCCTTGCAGATTAGTCTTGTTCGTAGGTGCTATCAAGTCAATTTCAATTCATAGTGACCCTATGAGACAGAGTAGAGCTGTGTTATTAGGTTTTCTAGTGCGTAATCTTAACAGAAGCAGATTACCTGGTCTTTCTTCTGTGGAACTGTTGCGTGGGTTCAAATTGCTAACCTTTGAATTAGCAGCTGAGTGCTTACTTGTTTGCTCTGCCAGGGCTCCTTAGATCAGTAAAGCTGTTACCAGCTATTTCATCTGAGTGTATGTAACTTTACCAGGTGATGTTCTAACAGTCCCTGAGCTGCAGGCTGGAAGGAAAGGCATGTGTGGCAGGAGTATCTTTATGAAGTTTGAGGGCAAGAGCAAGGACAGGGTGATGGAAGGTTTCCTGTGGAAGCGTGACACTCGTAGGGGTATGGCTTCAGGAAGCTATGAGTAGTCTAGGTGTTCATGAGACTGTAGAGACTCTTAGGGAGGTTGCTACTGCTAGGTAGTAAGAGCAACGGTCTTGGGCATCAGACAGAGCTATGTCTGAATCCAGGCTCCAGCAGTCTCTGTTTTAGGCTTAAGCTGGTGTCAGAATAGCCTGATTGAGACGTTAACTGGTTTCCTTTTTGTCCCTTCTTGTAGGGTCCATATGAAAGAAAGATCTTGTTCTAGGCTTACCTTCCCCTAAACCTGCCCTTTGTGTTCTGAGGTCTTTGTAAATCACCTGCCCCCCAAGAAAAAACTTTTTTTATTTCTAGAACTGTTAAGAAAATGTCCCAATCCAGGTAAATTCATTAGGGTAAGGGTTGAGTTATCGCTGAAATCATCAACCATGTGGAGTTTGCTTCATGTTAATTTTCAAAGATTGATTTGCATACAACTTACAGTATAATATTGAGAGTGATAATCACAGATAAATTCCCGTGTTGCAAGATAATGAAAAGATACCACCTAAGTTTTGATTTGGGAAGCACTTCTTCTTTGGGGGGGGCAGATAAGTAAAATAAGAGTCATTGTTGTTATTTATTTATATATTTTACTATTATGACTGAGTGAAAATGTACATTCCCATATAAATTTGCATGCCTACTTATATGCAGCTTCCACAGCTCTCCCCGCCCGGTGACAGCACACTATTTCTCTCTGCTCCATACATGTCTCATCCTCTCAACAGCCTCCTTTCCCCTTCTCTCCACCCACTCCCCTTCCTCCAGCCAGAGGTCAGCAGGATGATATCCAATAGATGCATAGAGCCATAAAGGGCATCCAATATATGGTCACTCTGTGTCACGAAGTCCAGTCCATTCCTGTCCGAAGAGTAGACCTTCATTATGATTTATGGACAAGAGCAGCATCAGGGCCAAGGGCCATGCTCCCAGGGGAACCCTGAAGCCGCTGGATCATCAGTTGAGGTCTTTTAGTGGAAATCTCACGGTGCCTCGCCTTTTATACTTGTGTTGCCATTGAGACTCAACTTCATGAGCTCCATTGCAGCTATTACTGGTGGTGGCTGGGCACCATTTGGTTCTTCCGGTCCCAAGTCGATGTAGGCACCCACACATGTGGGTCTCTCTGCCTTCTGGGTTGCCTTTCCCCTATCTCGCTTTGGTCCTTGGTGAGTATCTGTTTCTGCTGAGTTGGAACCATTTGTTGTGCACTTGGATGGCAGTTTGGCAGCTTTTAAGATCCCAGACGCCACTCACCAATTTGGGGTGCAGAGAGTCCTCTTAGCAATACACTAGTTGTGCCAATTGGCTTCGATTTCAACTAAGAGCATAGTCTCCTGCCCCCTGCCCCAGCTGCTCTGTCCTTGCAATATTGGGTTAAGATGGAAGAAGTATTCAAGTTATGTTGAAGTCCACTTAATATTGTTCTTGTTTCTAATGTGTGCTATCACCGATTTCACCCAGCCAAATTTCTATCAGCTACCTAATCTAAGCCCTCCTCCTCCCCCGCCCTCACTCTCCTCCCTTGCAGCCATCAAAAAGTCTTTTCTTCTATGTGTGAGTCTGTTTTTGAGTTTTTATCGTAGGGGTCTCATACAATATTTGTCCTTTTGTTGCTGACTACTTTCACTCAACATGATGTCTTCCAGTTGAAACCAGATTATGAGATGTTTCCTGGAATCATCATTGTTCTTTATCATTGCATAGTGCTCCATTGAGTGTATATACCATAGTTTACCTATCCATTCTTCTGTTTTTGGGCATCTGGGTTGATTCCATCTTTTTGCAGTCGTGGACTGTGCTGCGATAAACATTCCTGTGCATGTATCTGTTGGTGTGAATGGCCTTGATTCTGTAGGATATATTCCAAGTAGTGGAATTACTGGGTCAAAAGGTATATCTATATCCATTTTTTTAAGGAAGTGCCAGATTGCTTTCTAAAGAGGCTGGACCATTTTGCAACCCCACCAACAGTATAGGAGAGTTCTACTTTCTCCACAGCCTCTCCAGCATTTGTTGCTTTGTGTGTTTTGGATGATGGCCAACCTTGTTGGGGCGAGATGGTATCTCTTGTAGTTTTGATTTGAATTTCTTTAATAACTAAATATCTTGAACATGTCTGCATGTGTTTTTTGGCTGCCTGGATCTCTTTAGAGAAATGTCTGTCCATCTTCTTGCCCATCGCTTAATTGGATGATTTATCTTCTTCTTATTGATATTCTATAGTACCTTATAGATTATGGAGATCAAGTGTTGGTCTGATGTATAGTTGCCAAATATTTTTGTCCCATTCTGTAGGTGGCCTTTTAATTCTATTAATAAAGTCTTTGGATGAGCAAATGTGTTTGATGTTTAAGAGTTCCCATTTATCTATTTTCTCTTCTGTTGTCTGTGGTTTGTTTGACAGATTTTGAAGTCTTGTCTACGTTGTGTATTAAACCTTCCATTGCTGTTCCTACTTTCTCCTGGATGAGCTTTATTATTTTAGATTTGATATTTAGGTCTTTTATCCAGTTTGATTTGTTTTTTGTATAAGGTGTAAGATATGGATCTTGTTTCAATTTGTTGCACGTGGATATCCAATTTTGCCAGCACCATTTGTTGAAGAGATTGTTTTTACCCCAGTTTAATGTCTTAAGGCCTTTGTCGAATATCAACTGTTCATAGGCAGATGATGTCATCTCTGGGGGTCTCAGTTCTGTTCCATTTATCAATCTGTCTGTTCTTGTCTCAGTACCAGGCTGTTTTGACCACTGTGGCAGTGTAATAGGTTCTGAAGTTGGGTAATTAGAGGCCTCCCAGTGTGTTCTTCTTCTTTAGTAGTACTTTACTTATCCGGGGTGTTTTCACTTTCCAAACAAAATTGGTGATTTGTTTATCCATCTCATTAAAAAATGACACTGGAACTTGTAGTGGGATTACATTATATAAGTAGATTTCTTTGGGTAAAATACACATTCTCACAATGTTAAGTCTTCCTATACATGAGCAGGGTAGGTTTCTCAATTTGTGTAATTCTCTCTTAGTTTACTGTAGTAAGGGCTTGTAGTTGTCTGTGTAAAGGTCTGTTATTTCTCTGGTTAGATTGATTCCTAGGCACTTTATCTTCTTGGGGGCTATAGCAAATGATACTGATTTGATAATTTCTTCATTAACAGTCTTGTTGATATAAGGAAATCCTACTGATTTACTTATGTTTATCTTGTATCCTGAGACTTTGCTGAACTCTTGTATCGGTTTGAGGAGTTTACTTACAGATTCTTTGGGATTCTCTGCATATACAATCATATCATCCACAAACAGGGAGATTTTGACTTCTTTGCTGATGCAGACACTCTTTATTTCTTGGTCTTGTCTAATTGCTCTGGCTAGAACTTCTAGTACTATGCTGAATAGGAGAGGTGAGAGTGGGCACTCTTGTCTAGTTCCTGTTCTCAAGGGGAACTCCTTCAGTCTCTCTCCATTCAGGATGATGTAGGCAGTTGGCTTTGTATAAATGGCCCTGATTGCATTGAGGAATTTTCCATCTGTGCCTATTTTGCTAAGAGTTTTCAGCATGAATGGGTGTTGGACTTTATCAAATGTATTTTCTGCATTAATGGACAAAATCAGGTGATTCTTGTCTTTTGTTCTATTTATGTGGTTAATCACATTAATTGTTTTCCTGATGTTGAACCAGCCTTGCATTCTTGGTACAACTCCAACTTGGTCCTGATGGATTATTTTTTTTGATATGTTGTTGTATTCTGTTGGCAAGAATTTTGTGAAGATTTTTGCATCTAGCTTCATAAGTGATATTGGTCTGTAGTTCTCCTTTTTGGTTGGGTCTTTCCCTGACTTTGGTATCACGGTTATGCTGGCTTCATAGAATTGAGTTTGGGAGTACTCCATCCCTTTGTATACTGTGAAATAGTCTCAGTAGTATTGGAGATAACTCTTCTTTAAATGCTTGGTAGAATTCTGTAGTGAAGACATCTGGGACCAGGCTTTTTTGGTTGGCAGTTTTTTGATGACATTTTCAATCTCTTCCTTTGTGATGGGCTTATTAAGTTGTTCTTGTGTGATTAAGTCGTTCGGTGTGATGATTTGGGTAGGTAGTATGAGTCAAGGAATTTGTCCATTTCCTCTAGGTTTTCAAATTTGTTAGAGTACGGTCTTTCGTAGTATTCTGTTATGATATGTTTGATTTCTGTTGGATCTGTAGTGACAACTCCACTCTCATTTCTAATTTGGGTTATTTGTTTCCTTTCCTGTTTTTGTTTAATAAGTTTAGCCAGTGGTTTGTCAATTTTGTTGATCTTTTCAAAAAACCAGCTTTTGGTCTTTTCAATTTTTTCAGTTGTTTTTCTGTTCTCTGATTCATTTAGTTGTGCTCTAATCTTTATGATCTGGTTTCTTCTGGTGCTTGAGTGGTTCCTCTGTTGTTTTCTCTCTACTTGTTCAAGCTGTGGTGTTAGTTCCTTGATTAGGTTTGTTTCTTCCTTCCAGATGTGTGAATTTATGGAGATAAACAGACCTCTGAGCACTGCTTGGGCTGTATCCCATAGGTTCTGGTAGGAAGTGTTTTCATTCTCATTGGAATCCATGAATTTCTTTATTTCATCTTTGATTTCTTCTATAACCCGTGGTTTTTTGAGCAAGATGTTGTTCTGTTTCCAAGGGCTCTACTTTCTATCTGTATTTTTTCTCCTATTGATTTTGACTTTTATGGCTTTATGATCTGAGTAGATGCTTTGCAGTAATTCAGTGGTATGGATTTTGTTGAGCATTGCATTATGGCCTATCATGTGGTCAATTCTGGAGAATGTTCCATGTGCACTGGAGAAGACGGGGTAGTTGTCTGCTGATGAGTAGAAAGTTCTGTATATGTCGATGAGATTTAGTTGGTTAATTGTGGCAATAAGTTCTTCTGTATCTTTATTGAGCTTTTTTTCTAGATGATCTGTCCAATATTCAGAGTGGAGTGTTGAAGTCTCTCACTATTATTGTGGAGTAATCTAACTCTTTTTTAAGAGTAGTCAATGTTTCTTCAATGTATTTAGGTGTTCTGATATTAGGTGCATAAATATTTAATATCGTTAAGTCTTGCTTGTGTACTGAACCTTTCAGCAATAAATAGTGTCCATCTTTGTCCACTATGGTGAATTTTACATTAAAATTGATTTTGTCTGAGATTGGAATTGCCACACTTGCTCTTCTTTGTTCTTTGTTAGCTTGATATATATTCTTCCATCCTTTAATTTTCAGTTTGTTCCTATCTTTAAGTCTCAAGTGAGTTTCTTGTAGACAGTGTATGGATGAGTCATGTCTTTTGATTCAAGATGTCACTTGATGTCTCCTTACTGGAGCATTCAGTCCATTCACATTCAGTGTAATTATTGATAGGCAGATGTGTTCTGTGCTGCCATTGTGATATGTTTATTTTTGTGTTGATATTATCTCTGTTGTTCTTATTAGTCTGTTCTAGGATATTCCTTTTTGTGAGTTGATTTTCCACCTTTTTCAGAGCTGGTTTTGTAGTTGTTGAGAGTCCTGTGTCACATTTCTTGATATGATATGTTGCATCCTTTTTGTGCTTTATGGCTGCTTCTGTGATTCCCCTTAATAAACTATATAGCAACCCAATTTTAATTACTACCAATCTTGTTGACTTACTCTCCACCTGGAAGGACTATAAACGACTGTAGTACATCCCTCTTTTTAATATTATGGCACCATAGTTTTCATGATAATCACTGGATTATTTCTTTCAGTGTTAAAGCTGTGATTGAGTTTGGAGCCTTCCCTAACTGAGTAGAACTCCGGATGATGTTGCGTTCTAAAATATAAAGTTAGCGGTTTTGGTATTCTAAGCCAAAGCCAAGAACTTCCTTCAGTATTTCTTGTAGTTTTGGTTTGGTTTTTTACAAAGTGTCTGAGTTTCTGTTTATCTGGGATTGTCTGAATTTCATTTTCATATTTAAAAGATAGTTTTGCAGGATATATAATTCTTGGTTGGAAGTTCTTCTCCTTCAAGGCTTTGAATGTGTCATGCCACTGTCTCTGAGCCAGCATGGTTTCTGCTGAGAAATCTGAAGAGAGCCTACAGGGTTTCCCTCTGAATGTTAGCTTTGCTTTGAGTCTTGCTGCTTTAAGAGTTGCTGCTTATGTTTCATTTTGTTAAGCATGATTATAATATGTCTTGGAGTTCTTTCTTTTGAGATCTACATTGGGTGGTGTGCAATATGCATCTTTGATCTCTATAGTCTTTTTTTCATGATTTCTGGGAATTTTTCTGTTAGCAGCTCAGCAACCATACTCTCTGTGTTCTCAGGTGCCTCATCCTGTTCAGGAACTCCAATTAATTGAAAGTTGTTCCTCTTAATAGAGTCCCATGTTCTTCTTAATGCTTCTTAATTTTTCTTGTTTCCTTTTTCTGATTTCTCCGTGTAGATGCTCATGTCAGTAGCTCTGTCTTCCAAGTCAGAAATTCTTTTTTTCATTTGTTCCATTCTGTTTTCTTGGCTTTGAATGGAAGTTTCTATGTCTTTGATTTTGTTCTTGATCTGTTGGATTTCAAAGTACTGGTGTTCCATCAGGTCAGACAGCTTGCTTGATTTTTCACTTTGCTGTGCTGCATTATGTATAAAATCTAGAAGGGCTCTGTATATAATCCTTTTGTATTCACCTTCTAGTAATTTCAGAAAAGTTTCTTCATCTATAAAACTCCTTGGTTGTTTAGTTTGTGAGCCTTCTGAAGCCATGGCTGATTTCTTGTATGCCACAAGTGTGTGTTGCTTTTTTGGTTTCATGTGAGTAAGTGAAGGCTGGGAGAGATACTGTGAGGATGGGCTGTAGATGTTTCTCTAGGCTGTTTTAAAATGTAAAACCAAAGGTATCAGACCATTTCCCTAACCAGTCATGTCTTCAGGTGTAGCGATCCCTCTTCCCAGTTGGCAAAGTAAGCACCTCTATATCCAACCCCAGATGATACAAAGTGGTTCAAAATACAGCAATGCTACTGCCCTGTTGGCCTCTGCTGACAGGGCCTGGCCTTAGGGTGACACTGTATAAACTTCTGCTTTTCTGGTAGAAAAACACTCCTGTGGGTAGGCTCTGACTCTCGAGCTAAGAATTAGGTCCAACTGTGGCCACCGTATCTAAGATGGCGACCTCCACACAATCAGCGGGCATAGGGGCTAAACGTGCTGAGATGTAATGAGTCCTCTGCCTCTGTTGCCAGGCCCCCATCATAGGCGAGACTGTATAAAATACTGCTTTTCTCTCGGAGAAGCACTGTCCTGTTTGCAAGCGCTGGCTCCCAGGCTAAGAATTAGGTCACTCTAAAATCTCTGTATCCAACATGACGTCCCACACATGGATGCCACTGGTTCCGTGCCAACCACACTGTGGCAGAGATAAAAAGACAGGCCCAGAGTGGCTAGATGAACAGATTCCTAAGCCTGGCTCTCAAAATGTGGCAATTTCATCTGCCTATCCCACCAACAGTGCATCTGAGACTAGCTGCTAGGCAAGACCCAGCTTCACCTGCTGGCCAAGACAGAGGAAAATAAAAGTCAAAATGATGTGTTACCTTCAGTCTGTGAGAGCTAGGGCCAGCCAGGAGCGGGAGTCAGTGAAAAAAAGGGGATTTTTCGTTCAGTGGTATGAAGTCCAAATTAACAGCCCTGTGTCATGTCCTGGGGCTCACTAGGTGACCAGAAGGCTCCGTTTGACTATCAGTTCAGGTCTTGGTTTTCAGAGGGTTATAAGGAGATGTGTGCTTAGTCCATCTTCTTGACTCCACCCCCCGGGAAGCACTTCTTAATTTCTAACCAACTTCTTCAGTTTCTCTATTGCTAAAAATCTTGTCCTTATTTAAATAAACAAGTAATTGTGAAATTTTTTTTTTTAAAATTAACTTAAAAATAAGTTTAGTTTTATAGAAGTGTTGCAAAGTTAGCACAGAGAGTTCCCATATACTGTTCATTCAGCTTGTGAAGATTGTTTTTTCCCCTTTAGTAATTCCTAGAATTTCCCTGGATGCTTATCAGGCACACCTTTGCCAGAAAGACTTCTTTAGAAGGAAACTCTCAAGAATGCTGTAGTGGTTAATGTTATGTGTCACCTTGGCTAGATTCTCAGTGGTTTGGCAGACATTGGACTGATTTCTCTTCTATAATACAGTATAATGCAATCACTTCCATGATGAGATTTGATACAATGAAATCACCTCCATGATAAGATCTGCTTTTAGCAGCCAGTCAGTTGAAAGGGAGTTTTCTTGGAGGTATGGTCTACCTCCAGTTCCAGGAAGACTCAGTCTCACTGTGGATCAGGCACCTGATTTACTGTCATCTGACCTCTGGTTTGTTCTTGGGACTTGAGCCAGCAGCCTGATGTCTGACATGCAGATTTTGGGTTCATCAACTCCTGCAGTGTGTGGATCAGCAGAAGCCTCCAGCCTGATGCCTGACCCATGGAGTTTGGACTTGCCACTCTCTACAGCTGTGTGAGCCATTGCCTTGAATTGTATCTCTTTCTGTATTTTTATATATATACATTTCACTGGTTTTGCTCCTCTAGAGAACCCAACCTAAGACAAATGCCAACAAATATATTTCTTACAAAGTAGTGGGGCTCAAACCTTTTTCTCTCACTCCTCCCAGTAGACTGGAAAAAACTAAGAACAAGCAACAATGTTTATTGTTGATCAAAATCCAAGTTGTATCCTTTGTCAGTGATGAACAATGGAAAACATTCTCTGTGTTGACAATTTAGGTTCAACCATTAAGAGTTCAAAAATATGAATTATCTGGTTTATATATATAATGAGGAGTAACTTTTAGAAAAAAATAGTTTGGCAGTTATCAGCTGACAAGTTTACAAAACAACTGATAACATTTCTGAACTGTCTTTTAATTTTGTACCCTATTCTGTGGAAACCATGGTGACTTAGTGGTTAAGTGCTACAGCTACTAACCAAAAGGTTGGCAATTCAAGTCCACAGGCACTCCTTAGAAACTCCTTGGTGTGGTTCTACTCTTTCCTGTAGGGTCACTATGAGTTGGAATTAACTCGACAGCAATGTGTTTGTTTATCCTGTGGGTAAACCTACTGTCTCCATCATAACCAGTGAGCCACCCTAGCATTCCCCGCCCCCCCCAATACAGGTGGGAATCTAGCTTTCAGATTCGACTTAAACAATTCTGAAAGGATTATGCATGTGTTTTATGTGTGTACCAAGTGCAAACCCATTGAATTGCCTGTCTCATTTACTATTTTCTTCTTTTCTGGTTTATGGTGGCTGTAAAAGAAGATGTGAAAAGCTATTGCTGATACAGATTCAACTATAGTCTCAGCAGCTTCTGGTTCTGCCTTGTGTCTGCTCCAAGGGTGGATGAGACAGTTGTTAAGGTATTGCCATCTTTACTGAGGTCACTGGCTCTGATTACTGCTGAGACTAGAGGCATCAAAGCAGCTGACAGCCTGTTCTACAGCTCTTTTTGTATTTATATCTATAAACAACCCTTACCCTAAGGTGAGACACATGTCTAAGAGTACAGGGCTAGGGAAGATTATGAATTAATAAACAGTACATATGTCCCTCTAGCTATTGTTTTGGGACCCTTTAGTTCCTCTTAAAGCAAACTCGTGGTTGTATTTTCCTCCAAATTCCCCTTGTATGTGCAAACTCAAGTTGAAACTTGGCTACAGTTTCAAAGAAGCAATTTTCTTGTCCAAACACTTCTTATAGTTTCTCCAAATACACGTTTTACCATAGAGTAGGGATCTCAAACTCAAATGTCCATAGTGGCCACTTAGCTAACTTAAATCTTAAATGCATGAAATGGATGAGGTAGAGGCAGTGGCAAATTGGAAAGAGTATGTCCTGTCTAAAGCGGTAGTAGTTGCTTTTTAGCTCCAACTAATTGTTGCCAGTCATGACTGCTGTGCCACTGTTGCCAGATTTTCTTTTTCTCAAGAAGCTAGAAATCCAGACTTAATAATGATTAGTCTGATCTTCAAATGCTGTTAACTAACATTTTTAAGGAGTACTGTGCAAAGCCATTGTGGGAGAAAGATATGACAGTCTGGTTTTATAAAGATTACAATCTTGGAAACCCTATGGGGGCACTTCTACTCTGTCCTGTAGGGTAGCTGTGAGTTGGAATCTACTTGATGGAAAGAAACTGATTTGATTTTGGCTTGGGTGCAAAGCAAACGAAAAATACTGAGTTCACAGCACTTCTCTTGGCCACTCCTGCTTTTAGGACCTAAATTTTTCATGTCAGTCAGAGACCAGAGGATGAGACCATAGGTAGACAGATATTTAGTCATCAGCATCAATTCCTTAAACCCAGCCGATGCAAAGGGAATTACAAAGTAAAATAATATTTGCTTTTTAACAAGCATATTATCTTTATTAGAAAATAGTTAGTAATCATTTTAAAGAACAGAACTGTTAGTTCCTGTAACAACTTAGCCATATTTATATTTTTATCCCCAGTTCGTACAGAAGGACAGTGAGGCTCACATAACTGAAGTAATTTGCCCAAGTGCATGCCGCACAAATCTAGGAAGTCACAAAGCTGGAATTAGAACTAGGCACCACGTACTTTCTACCATCTCTCATTGCCCGTGGCATTAGAACTCAAATCTAGTGCATAATAACTACAAGTGAGGAAGTAACTACTACTGTCAGTGATGACAAGTTAGAAGAATTTTATTAACTTGTACTAGGAAGATTTGTGCATGTCAGAAGAGAGCTCTTCAAACACAGACTTCATGAGAATCTTTTTCCTTGTGGAGCTCTTCATTCCCATGGAGGTCTTATCTTTTGGGACCCTGTTTAGGCTGTACTCTCTAGAGAAGCAAAACCAGTAAAGTGTGTGTGTGTGTGTGTGTGTGTGTGTGTGTGTGTGTGTGTAAAGAGAGACAGATTTATATTAAGGAAACGAGTCACATGATTGTAGAGGCTGGAATGTGGGTCAGGCTGGGGGCTTCTCTTGACCGATGTAGCTACAGTGGCTGGCAAACCCAAGATCTCAAAGTCAGACAGCAGGGCTTCTGGCACACAGACTGCAAAGACTGACAAATTCCAAGATCAGCAGGCAGGACAGCAGGTAAGCTCTTAACTCAAGTCCCGAGAACTAGAGGTCAGATGAACAGGTGTCAGCTGTAGGATCCACTACAAGCAAAAGCCCATGACCCTTGCCAGAATGTCCACCCATATTGAGTGCAGGCCACACCCCTAAGGAAATTCCCTTTCAACTGATTGCCCATTCATAGCAGCTCCCATCATGGAGGTCATCACATTATATCAAATCTCATCATGGAGGTCATTATCATACGACTGCCAAACCACTGAGATTCATGGCCCAGCCAAGGTGACAGACAACCTTAACCAGTGATCACAGACCCTTTCTCCTCCTCCTCTTATCTCTCTTTCTGTTTGTCCTCTTCCATCTGTCTTTTGAGTTTTTGGTGTTCACCATACATTGCTCTTAAGCATTTAATTACTTCACAGAGACATCCTCGTCTCACATATGGCCAGCATGTCTGTTATGGATTGAATTGGGTTCCCCCCAAAATCTGTAGCAGTTCAGCTAGGCCACGATTCCTGGTATTGTGTGATATTCTTTCATGTTGTAAATACTGCCTCTGTGATGTTAATAAGGGTGGCTGGGCAGCAGTTCTGTTGGTGGGACAGGACTCAGTGTGTAAGATTGTTTTGTGCCTTCAGGCAGTCTCTTGAGATATAAAGGAAAGACACTAGCTGAGAGATTAGGGGACCTCATACCACCAAGAAGCAGTGCTGGTAGCTGAATGTGTCCTTTTGAAAAGACTGGGGTCCTTGTGCCTCAGAAGCATCCAGTCCAGGGAAGGATTGAGGACAAGGACCTTACTCAGTGCCAGCAGAGAAAGCCTTTCCCTGGAGCTGACACCCTTCATTTGGACTTTCAGCCTACTGGACTGTGACAAAATAAAATTTCTCTTCTTAAAGCCATCCACTTGTGGTATCTCTGTTATTGCAGAACTAGCCAACTAAAACAGTGTCACTATATTCCCACTCTTCCTGGAAGAATTCAAAAATGACTTTGATACTTAGTCACTGTAGAATCCAATGGGATTGGAGGGCCATTGAGATCCTTCAAGAATTTGGTGTACATTTTATTTTACTTTTAAGAAGGAAGAAAAAGATTCCCAAGAAGAAAGAACAGTTTTATGTCTTTTCAAATTATGTTAAAGAATCAATATAAGTAAGAGGATCTTTGTTAAGAATTCTCACTTTAATTGAAATGTTACAGTCTGAACTCTTGAAAAGGTTTAAATTGCTTTTAAATTATGGCAGAAAATCTAGGTGTTGAGGATACCGAAGGCACATTTCTTTCTAAATGCTGCTTTCAAGTGCAAATGACTTTTCATTTGCCATAGACAAAGAGAACATGAGTTACAAACTTACCAAGAGGAGGACAAGGGAGTGGGCAGGTTGACCTACCAGCTGCCTTTCAGCTCTGTGTTTCTCTGACATGCTTTTCCTCTTTCAAAATCTTGCCTGCCTGGCTTTCCCTTTTGAATTTCACAAACAGTAGGTTTGGCAAATCATATTTTCTCACATTATGTCCTAAAGTATTCCTTGCCCAACTTTTTATGGGTTTATTGTTGAATACATCATAAAATTCTTGGGGTCTCCTATAAACATGACCTGATACAGAACATGAATTTTTTTTTTCAAGTTTAATACTCTCTGCACCGAAGGGATAAAGATGGAAACTACAAGAGGCTAGCATTTCATAGAATTGTAGATTTCCTTCATTCTTAGGCATACCTAATACTCGTTACTTCTCACTGCAGTTCTTCATGCTATTCTAAGTGGGTTTCTAGATCCAGCAGTAACAGATCTATCATCTTAGGCTTATTAGAAATGCACTATCTCAGGCTTCACCTTAGACCTGCTAAATCAAAATCTGCATTTTAACAGGTCTCCAGGTGTTTCACATGCATGTTTAAGTTGGAGAAGCACAGTTGTTGTCTATCTTGTCTATATGTCTTTTTCATTCTTGCATTTCTAACAGTGAACACAGAACATAGTGGAAAATCAGAACTTTATGAGTAGCTGTTGACTGTTGAATGGTTCTCATTCCTTGGGGATCCAGTCTAAAGACCTCATTTGGTCATTTAGAAATACTAGGGAGCCCAGGAACTAGCTAAGTATAGGACTTTTTTTTTATTATGACTGAGTGAAAATGTACATTCCCATATAAATTTACATGCCCAACTATGTGCAGCTTCCACTGCTTTCCCTGCCCAGCAACAGCACACTATTCCTGTTTGCTCCATACATGTTCTATCTTCCCAACAGTCTCCTTTCCCTTCCTCTCCAACCACTCTCCTTACTGCAGCCAGAGGTCAGCAGGATGATATCCTATAGATGCATAGAACCATAAAGTGCATCCAACATGTGGTCACTCTGCATCGCCAAGTCCAATCCATTCGTGTCCGAAGAGTGGACCTTCATTATGATTTATGGGCAAGGGCAGTATCAGGGCCAGGGGCCATGCTCCCAGGGGAACCCTGAAGCCGCTGGACCATCAGTTGTGGTCTTTTAGTGGAGATCTCAGGTGCACCCCTTTTTATTCTTGTGTTGCCAGTGAGACTCAACTTTGTTAGCTCCATCGCGGCTGTCACAGGTGGTGGCCAGGCACCATCTGGTTCTTCCAGTCCCAAGTCGCTGTAGGCACCCACTCATGTGGGTCTCTCTGTCTTCTGGGTTCTCTTTCCCCCATGTTGTTTTGGTCCTCAGTGAGCATCCATTCCTGCTGTGTTGGGACCATTTGCTGTGCCCTCGGATGGCAGCTAGGCAGCTTTTAAGACCCCAGATGCCACTCACCAATGTGGGGTGCAGAGAGTCCTCTTAGCAATATGCTAGTTGTGCCAATTGGCCTTGATTTCACCTAGGAGCATGGTCTCCTGCCCCCTACCCTAGCTACTCTGTCCTTGCAATATTGGGTTAAGATGGAAGGAGTATTCAAGTTATGTTGAAGTCCGTTTAATATTGTTCTTGTTTCTATGTACTGTCACCGATTTCACCCAACCAGATTTCTATCAACTATCTAATCTAGACCCTTCCCCCCTCCTCCTCCCTCCCTCTCCTCCCTTGCAGCCATCAAAGAGTCTTTTCTTCTATGCATAAGTCCGCTTTTGAGTTTTTATCGTAGGGGTCTCATACAATATTTGTCTTTTGTCTCTGACAGTATAGGACTTTTTCTACTCAAGAGGTCATCAACCTTTGTCACACATTGGAAACACCTGGGAATGTTTTAAATATTGATACTTGGCTACTACTCACACATAGAAATTTTGACTTACTTAATATAGGGTGTGAACTGGGCATTGAAATTTGAACACTTTATCATGTTACTCTGCAGTGCAGCTAAGGTTGAGAACTGCAGTTCTCGAAATAGTCTCCCATAAAGCTTTCTGAATAATTGAATGACTAGGTTCCAGAAAAATTAAAATATTGACACCAATAATGAATGTAAGCTTGAGTGTCTATCGTTCGTGTTTAATGAGGACAAGATAATAGGCCAGGACATGGTGTCATAGGGACTGAGTTTGTGTGTCTATGTAATTTTGGAATATTTAGCATTTGTAATAAGGAATTATGTTCTGTATGTTCTCCTACTCGACGGCACTGAGTTATGTTCTCCTAACCTATTCATATGGAGTACAGTAGAAGGATACAAGTTTAATTAAGAGAGTGATACTGGTCAGTTTTAGGAGAAACTCACTTCTAAAACTTACTGGTTAAAAAGAATTAAAAGTATTTTTATGTTTCATGTAACTGGTTTGGCTGTTGTTTTCTGTTGGAAGGGGGACCATCACACAATTTATGTATTTTAAAGCTATTATTCGTCAATAAAGCAGTCCTAAGCTGTTGTTGTTAGGTACTGTTAATTTAGTTTTGCCTCCTAGTGACCCTATATACAACAGAACAGAGCACGACCCAGTGCTGCACCGTCCTCTCAGTCATTGTAATGCTTGAGCCCATTGATACAAATACTTTGTCAATCCATCTCACTGTCTTCCTCTTTTTTGCTGACCGTCTACCAAGCATGATATGCTTCTCAAGAGACTGGTCCCTCATGATAGTGTGTCCAAACTGTGTAGGACAAAGTCTCACAATCGTTGCTTCTAAGGATCGTTCTAGTTGTACTTCTTTCAAGACAGATTTGTTCATTCTTTTGATATATTCTTCATCAACACCATAATTCAAAGACATCAGTTCTTCCATCTTGTTTGTTCATCATCCAGCTTTCATATGCATATGAGGCAATTGAAAATACTGTAGCTTGGGTTAGGTGCACCTTTGTCCTCAAAGTGACGTCTTTACTTTTTAACACTTTAAAGAAGTCTTTCCCAATGGATTTGCCCAGTGAAATGTGTCATTTGATTTCTTGACTGCTGTTTCCGTGGACACTGATTGTAGATCTGAGTAAAATGAAATCCTTGACAGCTTCACTATTTTTGCAGTTTATCATGACATACCTAATGGATATCTCACATGGTTTTTCTTACAGCCTTTTGTAGGTCTCCTTTTCTGGGCAACCCAAAGTCTTCTGGTGTATGTTAGAAAACAATTAAGTTTATAAACATCTCTCTCCTCGTCCCTTCTCTGTCAATCCATCTTAATGAGTATAAACTTTCATTCAATTGCAGGCTATCAGTGGGGAGAATTGCATCATTTCAGATGTTGCCAATGTAGCACATGGCTACATTTGGCCAAAGTGACATTATGAACATGTTGGAGACATGCTTGATCAAGTTGCAGGTGCATATTCTTATTGTCTTCTTACCGACTCTTACATCCTTGGGGGATTTTAAGCAAGGCTGAGATCCATAGTTGGTGGCTAAATTTTCTGCAGAGGGCTTCCTGCTTCCATCAAGATCTAAAAGTTAGGACAGTTGAGCTCATGTTGAGGAGACTGTTGAAGAGTGGTGATGTGCAGGCAGTGGGAGATCTGGGTCTCAGAACTGACAGCACCTTCATTGCATAGACATGAAATTTGTTTAGAGGTTGACTCTATACTGATGTCATATCCTGGCATGCTACCTTATGGATGAAGGAGGTTTTTTGGCCCCTTTTTGAATGCTATATTAGGGTAAAAGCAAAGTTGTTGAAACAAACTAAAAAATACAGTGTCAGAGTATTCGTGTTTTACCTTGTCATTCAGAGACTTGTGTTCCTTCCATCTCATCGATCTTCCATCTCTTAAAATGTGGTTCCCATCTGCATGATTGAAACTAGGTCTCTGAAATGTCCATTTGCTTGCAGGAGGAAGGAAAGAAAAGAAGTCAAGGGTAAATAAATAATTTCTTTTAAGCAAGTAAGGTAGAAGTTATATATATTCCTATACTGACATTTCATTGGTGAGAGCTTATTGAATGGCTGCACTTACCTAGGAGGAAGGCTGGAGAATGTGTACTTTATTGGAGAAGTTAGGTGCATGCATGCATGCGTGCGTGCGTGTGTGTGTGTGTGTGTCTAGCAGTTGGCCACAGATGGCGTGAGAGAGGGGTGATGCTTTGTATAACTGAGGTAACCTCTCAAATAGTGAAACATTTGCCCGATGCAGGTGGTTCGGATATGACTTCAGTCTTTTTCAGAACTACCTCTGGTGAGGTTTATGTCAGCCTCCACATACTTTAGCCCAAATTATGGCTCCTTTAAATACTTATTCCCCAATGCCCATGATGTAACAACGAGTTCAACCCTAGAAATTACTCCAGAGATGAATGAAATAACCAGTGAATGATGTGGGCTGCTCAATACCTACTCGAGGTCTGGATGATTTGGGCACATCTAGCTTTATATCTGTCACTTGACCAGAGTACAACAGTCATGTGGTGTCTTAATGTTCTCCAGAGAAACAGAACCAATAAAATATGTGATTACATATATATGTATATGTGTATATATAGGGAGAGCCCCCATGTGTCTGTCAGTTTGTAGTATTGTGGAGATGGAGGCTTCTGTATTGCTGTGATACTGGAAGCTATGCCATCGGTATTCAAATACCAGCCGGGTTGTCCATGGTGGACTGGTTTCAGCTGAGCTTCTAGACTAAGATTAGGAAGATGAATTTGGTGGTCTACTTCTGAAAAAAAAACTAGCCAGTGAAAACCTTATTAATAGAAGTGGAACATTGATAGAGTGCCAAAAGACAGGCCCCAAAGGGTAAGAACTGCCTCCTTAAAATAGAGCTGACCTTAATGATGTGAATAGAGTTAAACTTCCAGGAATTTCATTTGCTGATATGACATGACTGAAAATGAGAAGAAACAGGTGCTAGCATCTATTAATAATCAGAACATGGAATGTATGAAGTATGAGTCTGGGAAAATTAGAAGTCATCAGAAAGGAAAGGGAATGAATCACGAGGGGTATCCTAGGTATCAGTGAACTGAAATGGACTGATTGGTCATTTGGAATCAGGCAATCATGGTCTACTTTGCCAGGAATTATAAATTAAAGAATGGCATCACCTTCATTATTTAAAAGGGTATTTCAAGATTTATGTTCCAGTACATGCTGTCAGTAATATGATAATATCTGTGAGCCTACAAGGAAGGCCAGTTAATATGACTGTTTGTCATTCAAATTTGTACACCAAACTCTAATGCCAAGGATGAAGAAATTGAAGATTTTTACCAAATTTTGCTATCTGAAATTGAGCAGTTGTGCAATCCAGAAGCACTGCACTGATAATTACTGGTGATTGGAATGGAAAACTTGGAAACAAGAAGGATTGGTAGGTGGAAAATATGGCCTTGATGACAGACGTGACACTGGAGATCTCATGATAGTATCTTGCAAGACCAGCAACTTCTTCATTGCAAATACCTTTTTTTCAGCAACATGTACAGTGGCGGTACATATGGACCTCACCAGATGGAATTGTACAGGAATCAAATCAACTACAACTGTGGAAGGAGACTATGGAAAAGCTCAATGTCATCAGTCAGAACAAGGCTGGGGCCAGTTATGGAACAGACCATCAATTTCTCACATGCAAGCTCAAGCTGAATTTCAAGAAAATTGGAACAAATCCAAGAGAGCCAAAGTACAACCTTGAGTGTATCTCACCTGAATTTAGATACCATCTGAAGAATAGATTTGGTGCACATTAAACTCTAATGACCAAAGACTGGAGGAGTTCTGGAGTGACAAAGGAATTCATATATGAAGAAAACAAGAGGTCATTAAAAAGACAGGAAAGAAAGAAAAGACCACAATGTAACATCAGAAAAGATGCTGACAGTTGCTCTTGAATGCAGAATAGTTAAAGTTGTCTTATATGCATATGAAAGCTGGAAAGTGAATAAGACCCCAAAAGAATTGATATCTTTGCATTATGGTTTTGGCAAAGAGTGCTGAATATACCATGAATTGCCAAAGGAAATGAACAAATCTGTCTTGGAAGAAGTACAGCTGGACTGTTCCATAAATAGGGGGTGGTGAGGCTTTGGCTACATACTTCAGACTTGTTATCATGAGGGACTCATCCTTAGAGAAGGACATCATACTTGGTAAGCTAATGCGTTAGAGAAAAAATGGAAGACCCTCAAGTAGATAGTGACAGAGTGGCAGCTGTGATGGACTCAAACATAATGATTGTGAGGATAACTTTTTTGCTGTGAGTCTTAACTGATTCGATGGCACCTGACAACAACAACAGGAAGGGAGAAAAAGACAGACACTGATTTATCAGACTACAAAATCTTACTAAGAGTGCATAAATAGCAGAAAATATTTAAATGGGATCTACTAAAAATTAAACACTTATACTCATCCAAAGACTTCATCAAGAGAATAAGAAGACTGCCTACAGACCGGGAAAAAATATTTGGCAACCACGAATCTCATCGGCATCTAGTTTCCGTAATCTGCCAGGTGCTGCGAAATATCAACAAGAGAAAGACAGATAACCCAATTAAACAATGGACAAAGGGTATGAACACATACTTGCCCAAAGAAGACATGCAAGCAACCAAAAGACACATGAAGAAATGCTCACAATCATTAGATGTTAGAGAAATGCAAATCAAAACTACAATGAGATATGATCTCACCCCAAATTAAAAAAAAAAATAAACCAATGTTGGAGAGGCTGTGGAATGATTGGAGCTCTTCTATACCGCTGGTTGTTGCTGTTAGGTGCTGTCAAGTTGGTTCCAACTCATAGTGACCCCGTGCACAACAGTGAAACACTGCCAGTCTTGTGCCGTCTCCATAGTCATTTTTAGGCTTAAACTCATTGTTGCAGCCACTGTGTCAGTCCATCTTGTTGAGATTCTTCCTCTGTTGTGCTGACCCTCCACTCTACTGAGCATGATGTCCTTCTCCAGGGACTGATCCTTAGTAACAACATGTCCAAAGTATGTAAGATGCAGTGTTGCCATCTTGGCTTCCAAGGAGCACTGTGGTTGTACTGCTTCCAGAACAGATATGTTTGTTCTTTTGGTGGTCCATTGTGCATTCAACATTCTTCTCCAACACCACAATGCAAAAGCATCAATTCTTCTTCTGTGTTCTTTGTTCATTGTCCAGCTTTTGCATGCATGTGATGTGACTGAGAATACTATGGCTTGGGTCAGGCACACTTTAGTCTTCAAGGTGACATCTTGACTTCAATTCTTTAAATAGATCCTTTGCAGCAGATTTTCCCAATGCAATAAGTCTTTTGGTTTCTTGACTACTGCTTTCATGGACATTGCTTGTGGACTCAAGTAAAATGAAATCCTTGACAACCTCAGTCCTTTCTCCATTTATTAAGATGTTGCTTACTGGTCCACTTGTGAGGAATTTTGTTTTCTTGATGTTGAGGTGCAATCTATACTGAAGTATGTGGTGTTTGATCTTCATCAGTAAGTATTTCAAATCTTCTTCACTTCCTGCAAGTAAGGTGGTGGTGTCTGCGTAATGCAGGTTGTTAATAAGTCTTCCTCCAATCCTGATGCCTCATTGTTCTTAGTAGAATCTGGCTTCTCAGATTATATCTGCTTGGCGTACAGATTGAAAAAGTATGGTGAAAGGATGCAACCCTGATGCACTGCTTTCTTGACTTTAAACCATGCAGTGTCTCCTTGTTCTGTTTGCACGACTGCCTCTTGATCCGTATACAGATTCCTTAAGAGCACAATTAAGTGTTCTGTAATTCCCATTTTACATAATGTTAGGCATAATTTGTTACAATCCATACAGTCAAATGCCTTTGCATAGCAAGTGAAACACAGGTAAACATCTTTCTGGTATTTTCTGCTTTTAGCCAAGAGCCATCTGACATTGGCATTGAAATACCTGACTCCATGTCTTCTTCTGAATCCAGCTTAGATTTCTGGCAGTTCCTTGTCAATATACTGTTGCAGCTGCTTTTGAATGATCTTGAGCAAAATTTTACTTGCATGTAATATTAACTATATTGTTTAGTAGTTTCCACATTCAGTTGGATCACATATCTTTGGATCACTGGAAGAGATATGGATCTCTTCCAGTCAGTTGGCCAGGTAGCTGTCCTCTAAACTTCTTGGCATAGATGAGTGAGCACTTCCAGCACTGAATATTTCAATTGATATTCCATCAACTCCTGGAGACTTGTTTTTTGCCAGTGTCTTCAGTGCAGCTTTGACTTCTTCCTTCAGATTGCTTCCTGATTGTATGCTACCTCCTCAAATGGCTAAATATTGACCAAGTCTTCCTTGTATAATGACTGTGTATTCTTTCCCTCTTCTTTTGATGCTCTCTGAGTCATTTAATAGTTTCCCTGTAGAATCCTTCACTATTGGTACTTGAGGCTTGAATTTTTTCCTCAGTTCTTTCAGCTTGAGAAATGCAGAACGTTTTCTTTCCTTCTGGTTTTCCATTTCCAGCTCTTCCAGAGAGGGAGAGGGTTGTTCATAGATTAGTTAGTCAATAGTAATTTGGTTAGATGAAAGGAATGACAGCACTCAGCAGCTTGGCATAACTGGACTACGCCATAAGTTCAAAGGCTTTCTGAATTCAATCCAGCATTTCAAAGGACAGAGTAGCAGGGACAGGGGTATGGGGACCATGTTTTCAGGGGACATTGAGGTCAATTGACATAACTAGTCTTTTTTCTAAGAGGGTCTTCTGCAGCTCATATTGGTGAGTGGCATCCGGAGTTTTAAAAGCCAGTAAGCTGCTACCTGAGGGATATCAATTGATCCCAAGCCACCTGGAACAGATGACGACCAAGAACATCAAAGACATGAGGAAAAATGAGCCTAGGAGACAGTGGGACCCATATGATCAGGAGACTATATCAGCATGGGACCAAAAAAACTAGATGGTGCCCAGCCACCACCAAAGACAGCCCTGATGGGGGACACAATGTAGAGTTGCTGACATAGGCTTGAGAATAAGAGATATGCAGATCTAGAACTCTATTAAAAGACCAGACTTGATAGTCTGACCACCTGGAGGGTCCCCTGAGAACATGGCCCCTAGACTTGCTGCTAGCCTGGAGCTGAAATCAGTACTGAACTAAAACACTCAGAGAAACAATGGACTGGTCTTGGGGGCACAGAATGATGCAGGTGGTGTGTATACTTTGTGGTTTAATATATATATGAGTCTGTCCTACTGGTTTGTTTTTAGAAGAGAAAGGAGAGAGTGGGGAAGAGGGGACAGTGTTGGCTGAGGGAATACTGGAGGTAAAGAGTGAAAAAGAAGAGTGTGCTGTCACAGGATGAGGAGAGCAGATAGTTTCAGAGTTGCGGGTACTCAGGGTTTCAAATGGAAAACTGACTTGGATTGTAAACTTTCACTTCGTTACAATAAAAAAAAATTAAAGGAAAAAAAAAGAAATTGGTTTATGCAGTTGTGGGGACTTGAAAGTCCAAAATCCGTAGGTTAGGTAATAGACTGGCAACTCCAACAGTTTGTGTCAAACATCAGTAGGCCAGGTGGTGGGCTAGAAATTCAAGCGAGATCTGTATTTACAGTATTGAGGCAAAATACTTGTGTCTCTGAAATCTTAGCTTTTGCTTTTAAGGCCTTCAGCTGGTTGGGTAAGGTCCAGCTACATTATAGAAGGTAATTTGTTTTACTTGAAGTCAACTGATTTAAGTAAATAGTCAAATCTAGGCTACTGATTAACCAAAAAACTGGGCACCCTAGGTTAAACAAGTTGACTCTTTAAATTAACAATCACAGGTTGTATAATTGAGAAAACTTCTGGGGAATTGGTGATGTCCTTACTACCTCCTGCTCCATGAAGTCAAGTCTACCATGAGAGGAGAGGTGCAGTTTATGTTTCATGATGATCTATAAGAAACATGTTACAGCTAACTAATGTAAGACTTGTAGAATGTTCAGACATAGATCTGCCAATTCTTACCATGCCACGGGATTCTAAAGGCTTCCACAAGAAGCCTTTGTTCCCAAGATAGCTTCAAAATGATGTGTATACTGGAAATATAACCAACAGGTGCTATTACCAGCAAGGGAGGGGGCAGTATGTCATTATTTTGAGTTCCTTGTAGTCTACAAGCTTCCTTGATGGTACATTAGTTAAAACTCTGGGGTGCAAACCCACTAGCCACTCAGTGGCAGAAACATGTGACAGTCTGGTTCTGTAAAGATTACAACCTTGGAAGCCCTACAGGGCAGTTCTGCTCTGTCTTATAGAGTCACCATGAGTTGGAATTGACATGATGTCAAGGGGTTTGAGTTTTTTTGTTTATAGCCCCCAAATATATTTTGTGGCAGTTTAGTGAGCATCTTTGAAAGATACCATTGGAGAGGATATGAAGTAGAAATAGTAACAAAGACATAAACACAGGTTAACATAGTGAACAATTAGGTTGTTTCCTCACAAAATCAGACTTGGAGACAAAGATCAAAATCAAACGAAAAAAAATCTTTTTTTTTTTTTTGTGAGGTGAATTCAGGAAATAACAGTATGGAAATGGGAAGGGAGACAAAGAAGACAAGGATATAGTAAAATGTACAGTATCAAGCCAGTGACAGCTGTGGATAACTGAATATTAGTGTCACTGCGGAAGTTTGGGATACAGTATAGAACACACCTCCAAGT
Source organism: Heterohyrax brucei (assembly GCA_028571685.1). Taxonomy (NCBI): domain Eukaryota; kingdom Metazoa; phylum Chordata; class Mammalia; order Hyracoidea; family Procaviidae; genus Heterohyrax; species Heterohyrax brucei. The sequence continues at coordinate 30,468,306 of CM053166.1, read as the reverse complement.
TATTCCGCTTGAGAGGTAAGAGATCCAGGATATTTATGCACTAGTTCCTGAGAGTCATTGCCTGAGGTCTGTTCCTGATGGGCGTTAATTCTTTGGGGCTTCGACTTGCTGTCTACATGGAAAGAGTGGACTGTTGTCACCAAAGAAAGCTGGCTTTCCAGAAATGGTAAGGGTGGGGAGTTATGGGTGAGAGAATGACAGCGTCTGCTATAGCATTTTTCTTCCCAGGTTGTTGGCATACCACTGATTTCTCAGCTTCTACCTCCAAGCCTAACCTTAAATATTAAATACTGAAGAAACACACGTTCTGCTTAAACGAAAACTCTTGGCCCTGGGTTTGTATGCGTCACATAACTTAGATGGGGATGGGTGCAAAATAACTGCGGATGGGTGGCCTGCAGTGGATTAGTTACTTTTGTGTGCTGAGTTTATAGCCATAGACTTGTAACTCCCACCCAGTTGATTGGGTGATAGGATAATTGTGGCCTGGTGGCATACTAGTTAAGTGCTACATCTGCTAACCCAAAGGTTGACAGCTCAAATCCACTGGTCACTCACTGGAAACCCTATGGGGCAGTTCTCCTCTGTCCTATATGGTCATTATGAGTCAGAATCGACTTGACAGCAGTGGGTTAAGAGATCTTAGTCATTTAGTGCTACTGTAACAGAAGAAGTGGATGGCTTTAACCAAGAGAAATTTATTTTCTCACAGAAAAATTGGCTAAAGTCCGAATTTAGGGCATCAGCTTTGGGAGAAGTCTTTGGTGGCTCTGGAGGAGGGTTCTTGTCATCAGTTTTCCCCTGGATTGGGAGCTTTTGAGGCCGAGAGACCCTGGGTCCTTTCCAGAGGGTGTGCTCTGCTCCAGGCACTGCTTCTTGGTGGTATGCCGGCTCTCAGATTGCTCTCCTTTCTTTTATAACCCCCAAATTGTCTCAAGGCACAATACGGTCTTACACATTAAGTCCAGCCTCACAGATACAACTGCAGCCCATCCTCTCTCATTAACAACACAGAGGCAGAATTTACAACATAAAGGAATGTCACACAATAACCATGAATCATGGCCCAGTCAAATTGCTGCTGCACACAATGTTACACAGACCCCATTCAATCCATGACACAAGGGGATCCGTGAATTTGTCTTTAAAGAGAGCCAGTTCCAAAGCAAATGAGAGAACGTGCCTCTACAATGACAGAGTGACCTGCTGCAGCAATTGGCCACAGAGACATACAGGGGATGGGGCACTGGGTTTCCTGGCCTAGGGATTGAGACAGCTGAGTGCCTTTGGGCAGAAACCGGGGAGGAGGTATACCCAACTCACAAATGTGGGACTTGCCAGCCCTCCAAAACCTCATGAACCATTTCCTGTGTGTGGTCCGTGAGTGCTGTGAGACCATGTTAGAAGTTAGGGAACCCAAAGAGGAGAGAAGAGGACTGAGGTGCGAAGCAGTAGTTGATTTTTGAGATAATGGAATGGTTTGCCATTTTGGAAAAGTTGTATGTTTGGGACATCTTTAACCTCTTCCTCCTAGAAGCCAGCTTTGTGCTGATCCTTTGTGAAATAAATTATTCTTTTAGGTTAAATGCTGCCTTATTTAATGATGTATTATTTGGAAACATTTTTCCATAGATTGAGTGGTAAGAACTATCTTAGATTTAGTGTTAACGTTTGTTGCTTCTTTTAAGTAGCTAATTGCTGACTCATTTAGCTTCAGCTCATAAAAACATTTCGTTGGTAAAGCTAAAGCTGTCTTAGGCTTAGAAATACATATAAACATTTTGTTTTTTGGAATGACCAGTTGATCCTTAAATTCTTTCTGAGAATCACAGGTAATAGCAAGATTTGCGCAATTAGACAGCGTGGGCGAGTTTGAAAACCAAAATTTGTCATTATGTATAATTTCACATGAACACTGCCCTCTTTTTAATTGTTCTTGTGTCAGTGTAGCCATAAACAGTCTTTGCATGGAGGCAGAAAGAAAACACATTGCTGATGAGTCAATTCTGACTCATAGCGACCCTCTGGCATGGAGTGGAACTGCCCCATAGGGTTTCCAAGGAGCACCTGGTAGATTCAGACTGCTGACTTTTTGGTTAGTAACCATAGCCCTTAACCATTGCACTGCCAGGGTTTCCGTGAGGCAGAAAAGGGGATCCGACTGCAGGTGTCAGGTGCACTTTGAACTCAGACTAAAACAAGAAAAATACAAATAAATTATATATTTTTCACACCCTTGTTTTGTTTTGTTTTTTATCTTTTGTAGAATGGGAGGAAATGAACATTTCTACCGTGATGCCTTATCCGTAACTAGCTAAAGTACGTTAGTAAGCTTATTTGGTTTCTCTACTTCAGTTCGAATGAATAATTCTGCCAACAACCTAGTTGGAAGAAAAAAGAATTAAAAAAAAGCTTTTTGAAAAAGTAAGTTTGGTTCTGGTTTCATATAGATTTATGTGCAAATTAGCTTATTTACAAATTCTGAAATGTGCTCAACAGGACCTTTAAATAGAGGTTTTTCATAACATGAAGGAGTTTCACCAGAGTGATAGAAAACATATTACAGACAGAGTTGATCGAACCATTTTAAAGTGTACAATTCAGTGACAGATTAGTACATTGATAGTGTTGTGAAACTATTGCCTCTCTCTGTTTCAGAAATATATTCATCATCCTAAGAGGGAACCTTGTACCCATTAAACAGTCTCTACCCAGTCTTCTCTCCTTGCAGCCCCTGGCAACCACTAATCTACTTTCTGTCTCTGTAGATTTGCCTGTTCTAGACATTTCACATAATGGAGTCACACAATATATGGTCTTTTATTTTTTAATGACCAGCCTCCTTCATTTAGCATAATGTTTCTGAAGTTCATCTACTTTGTAGCATGTCTCAGAAGTGTATTCTTTTTGACTGAATAATGCCCCATGTACCACATTGTATAAATATACCACATTTTGTTTATCGATTCATCCATTGATGGACGTATGCAGTATTTCTACCTTTTGACAGCAGTGAACAGTGTTGCTGTGAACATTTATGTGCATGTATTTGAATACTGTTTTCAGTCTTTTGAGTATACACCTAAGAGTGGAATTGCTAGGTCATGTGGTAATTCTGCATCTAACTTTTTCCAGAACCAAGTCTATTGCTTTTAACACAGTAACAAGTAATACGATAACCTTGTTAATGGTGCATTGCCTAGTAAGAATCCTAAAGTGTTCCTAATTATTGTTCTCTGCTGACAGTGAAAATATTAAATTTAAATAAAGGAAGCCTGAGTCACGCAATACAAACGTCTTTTAAACATTCACTCTAGTTCTTATAAATGTGACTATGTATCAGTTAAGTAAGATGAAACAACGTTGAGTTTGAGAACATTTCCAACATGTACCTGGAATTGTATTTCGCTGCTAACAACATAGGCCTGAAATAAATGTTTTCATTCTAAGAGCTTCTTACATTTGAGGCTGGATGACTTTTTGTGGTGGGGGGTTGTCCTGTGTTGTAGGATGTTTAGTAGTATCCTTATCCCTACCAACCAGATATGATGGGATAACCCCCTCCACCAGTTGTGAAAACAAAAAATGTCTCCAGACATTGCCAAGTGTCCCCCAGGGGGCAATATGAAAGTCCAGGTGGTTCTACAATATCTCTGATATTCCAGGCTCCTCCTATATTTCTCTCTCTCTTTTTTTTTTTTTTTGGTATCCTTAAGGTGCTGCTTTTATCCACAAGGTCACCTCATGGTGGCAGTATGCCTGTTAAAACTCCATTCACAGTGTTCCAGGCAAGAAAAAGGAGCTGAGTCAGGCCTCTGTGAAGAAATTTCCCAAAAGCCCACAGCGAAAGACTTGTACCTATACCTCACTGGCCAACCTTATCTGCAAATGGAGGCTTGGACAAGGATTTCATTGCCGAGCCCATTGCCACACTGAAAAGAATAATGGCCCTGTGGACTGAGAGAAAAAAGAACTATGTTAGATAGTAAACTAACAGTCTCAATCACAAAACAGCAGATTCATTTCTGATTGTTGAGACCATGGGAAAAGCTCTCATCCTATGAATGGTAGTGACTTCTACTGTGAGAGCAATTGAGTCTTACAGTATCTCTCCCCTTGGAAAGAGGGTTATCCTAGGACAGAAGAGGAGGTAGACTATTTTCCTAGTATAGGAAGGGCCTTAAGTTAGCCTAAAGTCTAAGGCATAAAGAGGACTGGAGCAGTTCAGGTACTGTAAATCTCTTGCTCGTGGGCATAGCAAGATGACAGATGCAGCCTGGTCAACGCTTGGTTGACTCTTTGTTGCCAGTGGCAGCCCCGAAACCACAGGGACTCAGCAAGGCAGCAGTTTTGGAGCCTGCAGAGTCGGTGGGTGCATTTGCTGTCCAGTCTCAGTAGTAGTAGCCCCAAACCTGAGACAAGGCTGAGAGTAGTAATCACCAACATACATAGCTGTGTGAGGCAGAGTGGTATTCTCACAAAGATCGTCAGTACCCAGTGTGTATGGTAACAGGATGAAAAGGAAGGCTAGAGTGGAAATAAGAGGGATAGTCTTTCTGGAGTATTCTGTGTGTCAGAGTACAAAAGATTGCAGAGACCCTTGAGGAAGACTCAACGATGGCGAGGAGGGATTGTAATACTTGGAATATAAAAAGATATAGAATGTTTTTTTCATATGGTAAAGTTGGGACATACATAAAATTAAAAAAAAAATGCCCTGTATGTACTTAGAATCTGTCCAGCTGCTTTTGTCTACTATGTATCTTTTAATGTAAATTGTTGTGATGGCCATTACAGATTCTGTTTTTTATTTTTTTTATTTTTATTTAACATAACTGAGTGAAAATGTACATTCACATGTAAATTTACATGCCCCCCTATATGCAGCTTCCACTGCTCTCCCTGTCCGGTGACTGCACACTATTCCTCTCTGCTCCATACATGTCTCATCCTCCCAACAGTCTCCTTTCCCCTCCTCTCTGTTCACTCCCCTTCCTCCAGCGAGAGGTCATCAAGATGATATCATACAGATGTATAGAACCATAAAGTGCTTCCAATATATGGTCACTCTGCATTGCCAAGTCCAATCCATTCCTGTCCAAAGAGTGGACCTTTGTTATAATTTATGGGAACGGGCAGCATTAGGGCCAGGGGCCATGCTCTCAGAGGAACCCCAAAACCGCTGGATGATCAATTGAGGTCTTTTAGTGGAGATCTCATGATGCACCTCTTTTTATTCTTGTGTTGCCAGTGAGGCTCCTCTCTGTGAGCTCCGTCATGGCTATCAGTGGTGGTGGCCGGGCACCATCCAGTTCTTCCGGTCCCAGGTCGATGTAGACACCCACTCTTGTGGGTCTCTCTGTCTTCTCGGTTGTCTTTACTGTATGCCATTTTGGCCCTCGGTGTGCATCCGTTCCTGCTGAGTTGGGACCATTTGCTGTGTCCTCGGATGGCAGCTTGGCAGCCTTTAAGACCCCAGATGCCACTCACCAATGTGGGGTGCAGAGAGCTCTCTTAGCAAAACGCTAGTTGTGCCAATTGGGCTGGAATTCGCCTAAGAGCATGTTCCCCGCCCCCCGCCCCAGCTACTCTATCCTTGCAGTATTGAGTTACGATGGAAGGACTACTCAAGTTATGCTGAAGTCCACTTAATGTTGTTCTTGTTCCTAATGTGTGCTGTCACCGCTTTCTCCCAACTAGATTTCTAGTAACTACCTAAACTAAACCCTCCCCACCTCGCCCTCCCTCCCTCCTTCCCCTCCCTTGCAGCTGTCAAAGAGTCTTTTCTTCTATATACAAGTCTGTTTTTGAGATCTTATCGTATAGGTCTCATACAGTATTTGTCCTTTTGTCGCTGACTACTCTCACTCAACATAATGTCTTCCAGTTGAAACCAGGTTAGGAGATATTTCCTGGAATCATCGTTATTCTTTATAATTGCATAGTGCTCCATTGAGTATATGTACCACAGTTTACCTTTCCATTCTTCTATTATTGGGCATCTGGGTTGATTCCACCTTTTTGCTATTGTGGACTGTGCTGCGATAAACATTCTGGTGCATGTGTCCGTTGGTGTGAAAGGCCTTGAATCTGTAGGGTATATTCCAAGTAGTGGAATTACTGGGTCAAATGGTATATCAATATCCATTTTTTTAAGAAAGCACCAGATTGCCTTCCAAAGAGGCTGGACCATTTTGCAACCCCACCAACAGTGTAGGAGGGTTCCACTTTCTCCACAGCCTCTCCAGCATTTGTTGTTTTGTGTTTTCTGGATCATGGGCAATCTTGTTGGGGTGACATGGTATCTCATTGTTGTCTTGATTTGAATTTCTTTAATAACTAAAGATCGTGAACATGTCCGCATGTGTTTTTTGGCTGCCTGGATCTCCTCTTTAGTGAAATATCTGTCCATCTCCTTTGCCCATTGCTTAATTGGATGGTTTATCTTCTTCTTATTGATATTTTGTAGTTTCTTATAGATTATAGAGATCAGGCATCGATCTGACATAGAGTTGCCAAATATTTTTTCCCACTCTGTGGGTGTTCTTTTAATTCTATTAATAAAGTCTTTGGATGAGCAAAAGTGTTTGATTCTTAATAGTTCCCATTTATCTAATTTCTCTTCTGTTGATTGAGGTTTCTTTGACAGATTTTGGAGTCTGTCCTCATTGTGTATTAAAACTTCCATTGTTGTTCTTACCTTTTCTTGGATGAGCTTTATCGTTTTAGGTTTGATATTTAGGTCTTTTATCCAGTTGGAGTTGGTTTTTGTATAAGGTGTAAGATATGAATCTTGATTCAGTTTATTGCAGATGGATAACCAATTTTGCCAGCACCATTTGTTGAAGATACTGTTTTTAGCCCAGTTTAATGCCTTAGGGCCTTTGTCGAATATCAACTGTTCATAGGCAGATGGTGTCATCCCTGGGGTCTCAATTCTGTTCCATTGATCAGTCTGTCTGTTCTTGTACCAGTACCAGGCTGTTTTGACCACTGTGGCAGTGTAGTATGTTCTAAGGTCGGGTAATGAAAGACCTCCCAGTGTGTTCTTCTTCTTTAGTAGTACCTTGCTTATCCGGGGCTTCTTCCCTTTCCAAACAAAATTGGTGATTTGTTTCTCCATCTCATTAAAAAATGATGCTGGAACTTGTATTGGGATTGCATTATATAAATAAATTGCTTTGGGTAAAATAGACATTTTCACAATGTTAAGTCTTCCTATCCATGAGCAGGGTAGGTTTTTCCATTTATCTAAGTCTCTCTTAGTTTCTTGTAGTAAGGGCTTGTAGTTCTCTTTGTAAAGGTCTGTTGTTTCTCTGGTTAGATTAATTCCTAGGTACTTTATCTTCTTAGGGGCTATCACAAATGGTATAGATTTGATAATTTCCTCCTTAACAGTCTCGTTGTGGGTATAAAGGAATCCTGCTGATTTACTTATGTTTATCTTGTATCCTGAGACTTTGCTGAACTCTTCTATCAGTTTGAGTAGCTTACTGATAGATTCCTTGGGGTTCTCTGCATATACAATCATATCATCTGCGAACAGGGAGATTTTAACTTCCTCTTTGCCGATGCAGATGCCCTTTATTTGTTCGTCTTGTCTAATTGCTCTGGCTAGAACTTCTAGCACAATGTTGAATAGGAGAGGTGAGAGTGGGCATCCTTGTCTAGTTCCTGATCTCAGGGGAAAGTCTTTCAGTCTGTCTCCATTCAGGATGACGTGGGCAGTTGGCTTTGTATAAATGGCCCTTATTGTGTTGAGGAATTTGCCGTCTATGCCCATTTTGCTAAGAGTTTTTAGCATGAATGGGTGTTGGGCTTTATCCAATGCCTTTTTGGCATCAGTGGACAAAATCAGGTGATCTTTGTCTTTTGTGTTATTTATGTGGTTAATCACATTAATTGTTTTCCTGATGTTGAACCAGCCTTGCATCCCTGGTATGAATCCCACTTGGGCATGATGGATTATTTTCTTGATATGTTGTTGTATTCTGTTGGCAAGAATTTTGTTGAAGAGTTTTGCATCTCAGTTCATCAGTGATATCGGTCTGTAGTTCTCTGTCTTTGTTGGATCTTTCCTGGGCTTAGGTATCAGGGTTATGCTGGCTTCATAGAATGAGTTTGGGAGTACTTCATCCCTTTCTATACTGTGAAATAGTTTCAGTAGTATTGGGGATAACTCTTCTCTAAATGCTTGGTAGAATTCTGCCGTGAAGCCATCTGGGCCCGGACTTTTTTGGGTTGGCAGTGTTTTGATGATCTTTTCAATCTCTTCCTTTGTGATGGGTTTATTAAGTTGTTCTGCTTCACGTTGTGATAATTTGGGTAGGTGGTATGAGTGAAGGAATTTGTCCATTTCCCCCAGGTTTTCAAATTTGTTAGAGTACAGTCTTTCATAGTATTCTGTTATGATGTTTTTGATTTCTGTTGCATCTGTGGTGACAACTCCCTTCTCATTTCTAATTTGGATTATTTGTTTCCTTTCCTGCTTTTCTTTAGTAAGTTTAGCCAGTGGTTTATCAATTTTGTTGATCTTTTCAAAAAACCAGCTTTGGGTCTTTTCAATCTTTTCAATTGTTTTTCTATTCTCTAATTCATTTAGCTCTGCTCTAATCTTTATGATCTCCTTTCTTCCAGTGCCCCAAGGGTTCCTCTGTTGTTCTCTTTCTACTTGTTCAAGCTGTAGAGTTAGTTCCTTGATTTGGTTTCTTTCTTCCTTCCCGATGTGTGCATTTATGGAGATAAACAGACCTCTGAGCACTGCTTTGGCTGTATCCCATAGGTTCTGGTAGGAAGTGTTTTCGTTCTCATTGGAATCCATGAATTTCTTTAATTCATCCCTGATTTCCTCTATAACCCATGTTTTTTTGAGCAAGATGTTGTTCAGTTTCTAAGAGTTCCACTTTCTATCTCTGTTTTTTCTGCTATTGATTTCAACTTTGATGGCTTTATGATCTGAGAAGATGATTTGCAATAATTCAATGGTATGGATTTTGTTGAGCATTGCATTATGGCCTATCATGTGGTCAATTCTGGGGAATGTTCCATGTGCACTGGAGAAGAAGGTGTAGTTGTCTGCTGAGGGGTGGAAAGTTCTGTATATATCAATGAGGTTTAGTTGGTTAATTGTGTCAGTGAGGTCTTCTGTATCTTTACTGAGCTTTTTTCTAGATGATCTGTCTAGTAATGAGAGTGGTGTGTTGAAGTCTCCCACTATTATTGTGGAGTCATCTAACTGTCTTTTGAGCGTAGTCAGTGTTTCTTCGACATATTTAGTTGCTCTGACATTAGTTGCATAAATATTTAATATAGTTAAGTCTTGCTTGTGTACTGAACCTTTCAGCAATAAATAGTGTCCATCTTTGTCCACGATGGTGGATTTGACATTAAAGTTGATTTTGTCTGAGATTAGAATTGCCACCCCTGCTCTTCTTTGTTCATTGTTAGCTTGATATATATTCTTCCATCCTTTAATTTTCAGTTTGTTCCTGTCTTTAGGTCTCAAGTGAGTTTCTTGTAGACAACATATGGATGGGTTGTGTCTTTTGATCCAAGATGACACTCGGTGTCTCTTTACTGGAGCATTCAGTCCATTCACATTCAGTGTAATTATTGATAGGTATGTGTTCACCGCTGCCATTGTGATGTGTTTATTTTTATGTTGATGTTTTCTCTGTTGTTCTTATTAGTCTGTTCTGAGACACTCTTTTTTGTGAGTTGATTTTTCACCTTTTTCAGAGATGGTTTTATAGTTGTTGAGACTCGTGTGTTAGATTTCTTGAAATGGTATGATACATCTTTGTTGTACTTTAGAGCTGCCCCTAGGAACCCCCTTAATAAACTATTTATAAACCCAATTTTAATTACTACCAGTCTGATCATCTTCCTCTCCATCTGGAAGGACTATAACAACTGTAGTACATCCCTCTTTTATTATGATGATACCATAGTTTTCATGATGATCACTGGATTGCTTCTTTCCAAATCAAAGCTGAGATTTACTTTGGAGCCTTCCCTAAATGAGTATTGAGTAGTGTGTCATTCTAAAATATAAAGTTAGTGGTTTCGTTCTTCTAAGCCAAAGCCAAGAACTTCTTTCAGTATTTCTTGTAGTTTGGGTTTGGTTTTTACAAAGTCTCTGAGTTTCTGTTTATCTGGGAATGTCTTAATTTCATTTTTGTATTTGAAAGACAGTTTTGCAGGATATATAATTCTTGGTTGGAAGTTCTTCTCCTTCAAGACTTTGAATGTGTGGTGCCACTGTCTCCGTGCCAGCATGGTTTCTGCTGAGAAATCTGATGAGAGCCTACAGGGTTTCCCTCTGAATGTTAGCTTTGCCTTGAGTCTTGCTGCCTTTACGAGTTGCTGCTTATGTTTCATTTTGTTAAGCTTGATTATAATATGTCTTGGAGTCTTTCTTTTGAGATCTATATTGGGTGGCGTACCATATGCATCTGAGATGTCTGTATTCTCTTCCTTCATGATTTCTGGGGAGTTTTCTTTCAGCAGCTCAGCAACAATACTCTCTGTGTTCTCAGATGTCCCACCCTGTTCAGGGACTCCAATTAATCGAAGGTTGTTCCTGTTAATAGAGTCCCACATGCTTCTTAATGTTTCTTCATTTTTCTTGTTTCTTTTTTCTGATTTCTGCTCATATACACTGGCATCAGTAGCTCTGTCTTCCAAGTCAGAAATTCTTTTTTCCATTTTTTCCATTCTGTTTTCTTGGCTTTGCATGGAAGTTTCTATGTCTTTGATTTTCTTCTTGATCTGTTGGATTTCAGAGTACTGGTGTTCCATCAGATTGAACAGCTTGCTTAATTTTTCATTTTGTTGTGCTGCATTTTGTATAAGGTCTAGAAGGGCCCTGTATATAATCAGTTTGTATTCACTTCCTGATGCTTTCATAGAAGTTTCTTCATCTGGAAAACTCCTTGGTTGCTTTGTTTGGGAGCCTTCTGAAGCCATGAGTGATTGCTTGTATGCCACAATTGTCTGTTGCTTTTTGGGTCCCATGTGAGTATATAGAGGCTGGAAGAGGTACTGTGAGGATGGATTGCAAATGTTTCTCTAGGCTGTCTTCAAATGTAAAGCAAAAGGTATCTGACCAGTTCATAAGTCAGTTAGGTTTTCAGGTGTAGAGGTCCCTCTTCCCATCTGACAAAGGAAGCACCACTGTATCCAACCCCAGATGATAACAAACTAGTTCAGAATACAGCACTGCTAGTGCCCTGGTGGCCTCTGCTGACAGGGCCTAGCCTTATCCAACACTGCGTCGAGTACTGGTTTTGTGAAAGAAAAGCGCTCTCTTGTGGGCAGGCTCTGGCTCCAAAGCTACGAATTTGGTCCAGCTGAGGCCACTGTACCCAAGATGGCGTCCTCCACACAGGCAGCAGACAGAGGGGCTAAAGGTGCCGAGAGGCAGCGATTCCTCTGCTTCTGTTGCAGGGCCCCCAATGTAGGCAGCACTATGCAAAATCACTACTTTTCTAACGGAGAAGCGCTGTCCTGTTTGGAGGCGCTGGCTCCCAGGCTAAGAACGAGGTCCCGCTAAAATCTCGGTACCAACATGGCATCCGGCACCCTGACCACGGAGTTCCGCACAAACCCCACTGAGGCAGCTACAAAACGAAAGGCTCAAAGTGTCTACATTAACAGAGTCCCGAGCCTGGCTCTCAGAATATGGGAATTTCGCCTGCCTGTCCCCTGAGCAGCGCGTCTGAGTCCAGCCGCCAGGTAAGACCCAGCTCCACCCGCCAGCCGAGACCGAGGAAAAAAAAAGTCAAAACGGTGCATTTACCTTCCATCCATGAGAGCCAGGGCTAGCCAGGAGCGGGAGTCAGCGAGAGAGAGGAGGTTTTTCGCTGAGTGGTATAAAGTCCCAATTAACAGCTCTGTGCCGTGTCCTGAGGCTGATTAGGTGCTCAGAAGGCTCCGTTTTATTGTCAATTCAGGTCTTGGTTTCCAGAGGGATGTGAGGAGACGTGGGCTTAGTCGGCCATCTTGACTCCCCAGATTCTGTTTTAATAACTTGCTCATGTTAATACCCTAAATTCTCTTGATTGTAGGGGACTGTAACAAATGTTTTTGATGGTAACATATATTGAGTAAATTCCTGTACCATGGGTCTTTCATGAGATGATACATGAGGTATGACAATTAAGTTCACAAACTCATCCTAGAAAAAGTGCTACATACCTCATTGTTGAATATTGCTACAGTCGCTTTCCAAGTCCTCCCCTTGGGAAGCATCGATGCCAGCACCTAGTCCACCCTTCAAAGCAGTTTTGGACCTCTTTTTCTGGAAGGGCCTTCAGGGCTGTCATTGTATTACTTTCGATGTCCTGAATGTCATTAAAACGTCTTCCTTTGAATAGTTACTTTATATTTGGGTAAAGAGAAAGGTGATTGGGGGTAGATCAGGTGAGTAGGGAGGGTGTTCCAGTGCAGTTATTTGTTTACTGGCTAGAAACTCCCTCACAGACAACTATACAATGAAGTTTGCAAATGTGCCCTCGTGCCCCGTGTGCAGTGGCCATTCCAGGAAGAGTTCCAAAATTGCTTTGAAGGGTGGACTAGGCCCTGGTGTCAGTGCATAGCTCCCCAAGAGAAGTACTCTGAGGGTGACCACAATGACACTCAGCAGTGAGGTATGTAGTACCTAGAACAGTTGAGTTTGTGGACTTAATTGTCAGACCTCGCATGTCCATGGAAGCACTTTATCCATAGTAAAGTACTATACCGTTGTCGATTATAATTGTTTTGTTAGTATAGTTTTACAGTTGTACACCTGGAAAGTAAGTGGCCAGAGTAGTGTTAACAAATGTGATAAGAATTTTTAACCTGTGTGATTTCAGGGATAAAGCAAACAACAGTGAGACGTGAACATCTGAGAAACGCCTCTCAGGAAACAGGCAATTACAATTGCATCTTCTTGTAGAATGAATCAGTAAAATGAAAGGGTTAGAAAAGCAACTGGAACAGGAAAGTACCACACAGGGCACATTGGACTGTGCTTTTCTGCAGTGTTGAAATGGTCCAAGCCTGGCATTCCAGGTGCTTGACAGGTCATTTGAGAGCCACCCTAGGCTACCAGCAAGGCATGACCTGACCTTTGCTGTAATCAAGAAACACCAAGATGCTGCTTCTGTCTCTCCTAGAAATATCCTGATAAGCAAAAATGTAAAGGCAAAAGACTCACAGCCTGAGCTTTAAGAAAATGTTCTCCTTATCTACAGCACTTGGCTTTGGCTTTTATCTGGGTTGTTAGATAAAAGAAAATAAAACTGAAGAAAATGAAAGCTAAGCTCTGAGTTCCCAAACTTGGGCTCAGACGTATTTACGCCCCAAGCTATAGCGGCCATAGTGGCAGAAACTCTAGTAATATGCTCTAATGAGTTAGAAAAATGGTACCTTGGTGGTTGCCTGGCTGAACCCTCCAGCTGACAGCCCCAGCCGAGCCCTGGCTGGTGGAGTGTTCCAGAAGATGTATAAAAGGGGCAGAAGAGATCCATGATGGAAGGGCTTCATTAATGACCGAAAAAAATATTGAATGAGGCTGTCTTTTCCACGGTTCACTTGATTCCTAGGGGCTGTCCAAATTCATCTCAACCTTTCTGGAGTCCTTAAAGAAATTGAAAAGTTATTAGCAGATTCTCTTAAGAGATTTTTTTTTCACTTGAGAAAAGCAAGGTGTAAATAATGAGAGTAAAAGCATCTCCTTTACAACATCTGTCCTTTGCTTGACTGCTTTTAGAAAACTCACCAACTCCCTGGACAGCTCTAAATACCTGTTAGAAAAGTCCTCCTTACAGTGTTTAGAAGAGAACCATCATATAACCAATAGCTTTCCATTCTTCCCTTCGTGTAATAGGCCTTCAGCTGTTTAAAGACTACTTTCATGTCTATGCTAAGTATTCTATATTCCATATTAAATGCCCTTTGATGCTGTAACTAATTCCTCATGTAAAATGTTTTTCTGACTTCTTATCATCTTGGACCACTCACCTCTAAATGGACTGCAACTGGACAGATCCTTCCTCAAAATGTAGTACCTGGAATATTGTAGAGGTTTCCACATGTGGGATGATTCTCTCCCAGGTTCTGCATGTTAGCTCTTATCAGTGTAGGCTAATTTTGAATATTAGCTCTTTTAGGAATTAGGCCATTCTTTTGAGTAATGTGGTACTTACGGTCAACTGAGACTTTTTTATGTTTTGTATATGAATTTCTGTGTTAGAGCTATTAAGTCATCTAATTTGTTTTTTTATTATACGTTTTATAGTTTCAGCTCTGGTATTCTGCTCAGCTGATATCTTTATAGTTCTATTATACTAAAAAAACTTTCAGCTTTATGTAATCTTAAGGTATGATAAGGGTGTTTTCTTATCTTTATGCTAAGTACTGATGAGAATTACATAGGATGAGACTACACAGAGAGTAATGTGGTCCCAGAGCTGGGAATCTCCCTGCAGGGTAACAGTGATTCATTATTTTAAAATATTGCTATAAAACAGAGATTCAGTTCTAAATATGTTATTATGTAGTACACAATGTTCAGTTTTGTTCAAAAGAATTTTATTCCAATTCAGAAAATATTTATTGAACAGGGATGGACAAACTTCTGCCAAATCTAGCCAGCTGCCTGTTTTTGAAAATAAAGTTTTACTGGAACACAGCCACATTCATTTGTTTATGTATTGTCTATGGCTGCTTTCACATGCTACATCAGAGTTGCATGGTATGACCCACAAAGCCTAAAATATTTACTTTCTGGTGCTTTACAGAAAACGTTTGTCAAGCCTTAGAATAGATGGATTTTACTCTTGAAGTTGTCATTTTTCTTTCTGCATGATCAGTTTTTTTCCCCATCAGTTCCCAAAGCATAAACACATACTGTAGCATTTATATCTTAAAAAAGAACCACTTATTTTTGATCCCTCCTCTTTCAACTATAACCCCTCCCATTTTCTTATTCCCCTTCACAGCAAAAGGAGCCCTGGTAGTACAGTGGTTAAAGCACATGGCTGCTAACCAAAAGGTTGGCAGTTTGAACCCACCAGCCATTCCTCAGGAGATAGATGTGGCAGTGTGTGGCAGTGAAGATTTACAGCCTTGGAAACCCTGTGGGCCAGTTTTTCTCTGTCCTGTAGGGTTACTGTGAATCAGAGTCGATTCCACAGCTGAAGGGTGTATGGCAAAACTTATGTTTTCTCTTCTCACTGTTCCTCCTTTCTCTCTTCCTTCTCGCTTGAACATAACTCCAATGTGGCATTCATCCCTAACTTCTCTTTTGAAACTACTTTGTTCTTCCCTGAAGAACTTCCACATTGCATCCAGAGAGTTAAACATTCTCAGTTCTCACTTGACTTATGATTTCTATTCCCATGCAACAGAGTTTCTCTTTCTTAAATCATTTTCTTCTCTTGGCCTTCAGGGTACTCTTCTCTCCTGATGTTTTTTTTTTTTTTTCCCACCTCACTGGCTGCTTCCTTTTGTTTGTCTTTGTGTTCTTTTCATCTTTCTGCATTTAAACATTAAGTCCTTGTTGCATAGTAGTTAGTGCTGTGTCTTCTAACCAACAGGTTGGCAATTCAAATCTTCCAGGGACTCCTTGGATACTCAATGGGGCAGTTCTACTCTGACCTATAGGGTCACTATGGCAGTGGGTTTGTTTTTCTGGTTTACTTTTAAACATTAGAGTGCCCTAGGGCTCAGTCATTAACTTTCTTCTTGTCTCCATCTTCACTCACTCCCTAGGTGCTCTCTCATCATCCCATGATTTTAAAGACCATCGCAATGAGTGATGACTTCCAAATTTGTATCTTTAGTCTGCGTCTCTGGATTGAACTTTAGGGCCAATCAGATATCTTCACTTGGATGATTAAGAAGCGTTTCAGGTTTAGCAAGTACAAAATAAAGTCTTGATTTCCTCTATGTAAGCCAGGTCCCCTTACAGTCACACTGATACCAGTACATGCCAACTTCATGTGTTCGTTGTACACATCAAGCATATAAGACTTATTCTTAGTTCTTCTTTCTCTCATACTGCCTAACGATCCATCAGCGAGCTCAGCTGGTTCTAACTTTTGATATATTCCAAATCAGACTATTTCTCACCTTCTCTACTGCTACTATGCTTGTCTAAGCCCCCGTTACCTCACATCTGAGTTATTTCAAAAGCCTTCCCACTGATTTTTCTGCTTCTACCCTTGATTTATGCCCCATTTGGACCCGTAATCTTTTCTCAACATGGCAGTCACATTGATATTGTTAAAATAAGTCCAGTCATGTCCTTGTCCTGCTCAGAACCCTCCAGTAACTCTCCTTACTCAAGATATGTTGTCACTTTCTCTGCTAACTGTGAATTCCTGCTTGATCTAGCCCTCTGTTGTTTCTAAGCTCATCTCTAAAACTCTTTACTTTTGCTTATTTCTCTGGAGCCAAATTGCACCTCCCTGCTGGTTTGCAAACACATTAACCATATTATAGTTGTTACCTGGGCTTTTTCATCTATCTAAAGTCCTTCTCTCCTAGATACTCACGTGGCTTCTGCCCCCACCTCATTCAGGTCTCTGCTTCAGCCAAACTAATTCTATAATACATGTGTTACTATCTTACAATAAAATAACTTTATAGAAAGGAGAATGAAGGAAATAATATACAATTCTATAATTAAAGAGAAAACAAACATACATTAGAGATGAACAAAAAGCCCCTGGTGGCTTTTTGGAAAAAATTAATAAAATCGATAAGCTTCAACTAAATTGATAAAAAGTGATAAATAAGAGAGAAGTATAGTTCACTGTCAGAGGAATGACAAAGGAATATAATTACAGATAAAACTGAAGATAAATAAAAGGATACTACTTCATGTGAATAAGTTTGTTTACTTAGACAAAATGAACATTTTTGAAAAATAATGTTTACTAAAACTGACTGAGAAAGAAGTAGAAACTTGAATAGACTCATCAACATTAAAAACATTGAATCAGTAAATAGAAATAGACGTGTTCAGGCTGATTTTGTGAATGCAGATACTTTCTTCAAGAAAGCTGTGCTGGCTGTGAACTCCACATGCACAGAGGTGGCAAAGACCAAGAATAAGTTCTCCTGAGATGTAGGCAGTGTAGCTTTGAGTTGAAGTTTGGGTAGAAATCTACTGTTTTTCTCCTGGTATTGGTTTCAGTTATCCCACTTAATTTCTTTTGCATTTCATTTATTATATGATCATAAGCTTCTTGGAAGGTTGAACAAAAATATATAAAGTTTCCTATTTGTATGGTTGCCTGATACACCTAAAACTATGTGAGTATGTATGTATGTGCATAACTCAAACATTTTAAACATGTGTCTTAGTCATCTGGTGTTGCTTTAACAGAAGTACCAGCAGTGGATGGCTTTAAAAAGAGGAAATTTATCTGTCACAGTCCAGTAAGTTAAAAGTCCAAGTTCAGGGTGTCAGCTCCAGGGGAAGGCTTTCTTTGCTGGCACTGGTAAGTCCCTGGGAGGAAAGGGACGTTCCTTGGACTGGAAGTTTTCAGGTTCAGGGACCCCAGTCTTTTCCAAAGGACAGGCTCAGCTCCTGGCACTGCTTTTTTTCTGATGGCATAAAGTCAAGGAACATCTCTGCTAGCTCCTCTCCTTTATATCACAAGAGACCGCCTCAAGGCACAAAACAGACTTACACATTGAATCTTGCTCTACCAATACAACTGCTGCTTAGGCAGCTTAGGCCAGTGTCAACTGAGTTTGCTCGTGTGTCTGTAGTTAGCTGTTGGGTCAGTGAGTGCTGGCTGCTTTAGGATGGCCTTAGCTGGGACAGGTTGTCTTTGTTCTAAAAAAATCTGTTTTTCTCCCATCAGCCTAGCCTAGACTTGCCCAAATAGTAGTTTATTCCGAGAGAGTGAAGCTCAGGCTCAGAACTGGCATGCTGTCGCTTCTTCCATATTCTGTTTGCCAAAGCAAGTCACAGGGACAGCTGAGGCCAGTTTAAGGGAGTAGGAAAAGTGACTCCACCTTTGGATCAGAGGAGCTGCCAAGTCACATTGCCAAGGGTACAACTACAGGAAGGGGCAGAGAATTGGGACCATTTCATTCTTTCTTCTTTGTTTAATCTTTTATTGTGCTTTAAGTGAAAGTTTACAATCCAGGTCAATTTGTCATACAAAAATTTACACACACATTGCTGTGTAAGTCTGGCAACTCTCCCCACAAGACAGAGACCTGAAGGGCCGGCCTAACCACACCTGGGAATATTCTGGAGTAATAAGCAACTTATTACCCTCGCCCAGGGACAGGTTGCTTAAAGTATCCCTAAAGCTGTTTTTTAGAGAAGCCAACTTAGACTCAGTTCAGAGACATGCGCAGACGAGGCAGAGGTGGCTGCTGTGTACCCTTCCAGTTGGGGCACGAGAGAGCTATAGTCAGGACTGGGGAAGTGAATCAAGGAAGCAAGGAACTGCGCAGGTGCGACACCCCACAATAAGTCCTGCTACGAGTCCCAGATGCCTCTGTGGCAGGAACCACCTTGAAATGTACATGCACACACATGCAAAGGGTGAACCATTCCCAAACGAAATTCTTTAGTTCTCTATGGCTGATTTGTTGTCCCGAGCTATATCCTGGGAGAAGCAGGGCTGTAAAAACCCAACCCTGAACTTACATAGTGGTGCAGCCTGTTGGAGTGCTGTATATACTGCTGCTGCTCCATTTCAAAGTGTTTTCATTTTCCAATAAAAATTTCCCTTGTGGGCTAGCCAAGTCTCCTTGACTAATTCTTTCTCACGGGTCTCACAAGGTCCTTTGAGGGTCTCCAAAGACATCTGGTAACACCCATACTGTGACAGCTCCTCCTCCTTTATACTCTCTCTTTCCCGTTTCCATTCAGCCAGCTTCTGTCCCCCTGTCCCCTCTCATTTGCCTCTGGACGGGTGTTGCTCAGTCAGTCTCATGTATCTACTTAAGCCAGATAGCACGCTCTTTGTCAGTATCACTTGATGTCTTTTAGTCCGGTCCAGGTTTTGAAGAGTTTGCTTCGGGAGTGGTTTCAGTTTGGGGCTAATAGAGAGTCCAGGGTCCATGTCTTCCAGGGACCCTTCAGTCTGCAATTGAGACCATTTCTGTAGGCAGTTTGCTATACCCTGACAGTTCCATTTATACCTAGTGGAGTATGTTTCTACCCTGAAAATTCTCGTATATTATTTCTATGGAAGTCAATTAAACTTTTACTGATTGGCTAATGTATACTTAAGACTATATTAGGAGCTACAGTCATCCCAAAAGGCTTATATAAAATAGTCTTTGCCCTTGCAGATGACATTTTTTTTTTTTTTACCCCCAGTGTAAAATGGAAACATGTTATTTCTCAACGAGTTGACTGTACACAAATCTGAAAGTAAGTGTCAGTCTTCCTTAGGTCTCAGAAGGGTGTAATTTCAATCAACTTTTCTTCACCCTGGGCCATATCCTGTCAGGTAAAGTAAAGAGATTCTAAATAAACCTTCTTCTATGGTATGAGGAAAACACACCACTTAAAAACCTTTAGAAAATTCTGTAGCCTTTAGAGATTCCCAGAAGTACAACTTTGCCACAGAGAAAGCAGTGGCATAACGGTAAAAAGAAAAAATATACTTTGGGGTGAACTGTTATTTTCCCGGCATATGCAATGTTTA
This sequence comes from Heterohyrax brucei, assembly GCA_028571685.1. NCBI lineage: Eukaryota > Metazoa > Chordata > Mammalia > Hyracoidea > Procaviidae > Heterohyrax > Heterohyrax brucei. Next base: position 30,448,633 of record CM053166.1, on the reverse strand, counting down.
TTGACTATAAACAATAGAAGAAAACAAGCAAATGAATTTATTCTCATTGTGTTAGATTTTTGAAACAGGAGTGAAAACGGGAGCTCAATTATTTCCAGCAGTTTGTATTCAGTCTGCCTTCTAAATAGGGCAACGCTTTCATTGTGTAATTCAAACCACTTTATTTCCCCACTTGTTTTTAATGACAGCAGGAACGTATTGTGTGAGATTACGTATCTTTCTTGAGAGCCTTATGGACTATATCTCAAGCTTTCATAAAAGGTCATAACCTTATTCTGTCTGGGACAAATAAACAAAATTTAATAGAAAAGAGTAGACAAGAAACCTGCTGACTCCTTATGACAAGAAAGAAAATAACATTTTTAAAGGTCAGTATGAAACAAAATACTTACATATAGCAGAAAGAGTAGGATATTCCATGAAAAAAAATACTGGATTTAGAATTAGAAGACCTGAGTTCTTATCCTGATTCCATTACTAAATGACTTTATGAACTTTAGGAAAACCAGATCTCTTTTTCTAGGTATCATTTTATCTGATTTGTATAAGGGAGGTGATTATCTGAGCCTTATCAAACCCTCATAGGAGAGATCTGAACCTCAGACAAACAATAGGGAAGCACTTTGAATTGTACCATGCACATATATGGCACAATTCTAGGTGGATTTTTTTCAGACAAGGTTTACTGTAAATTATAAACTTAAATGATGGTAAAGCATTAGTTTGATTAAAAGAGATGCCAGGTAAACTTCTAATATGAATTTCAAAACTACGAAGTTTTCCACCTTTATTTGCAATCTTTGTAGTAAAGGTTAAGAAGAACTGAATATCACTCTGTGTGTGTGTGTTTGTCTAGCAGTCTAGCAGTCTGCCACAAACGGTGTGACAGTGGTGATGTTCTGTGCAGCTGAGCTAATCTGTGAAGGATGAAGCGTTTATTTGATGCAAGTTATTGAGATATGACTTCAGTGTTGTTTTGAGAATTACATCTGATGGCTTTTGTCAGCCCCCACATATATTGATGCCTTCAGCCCAAACTATGGCTCCTTTAAATATCTACTCCCTGGCTGGCTTGGCCCCCTCACCCGTGTTGTACTAGAGAGTTCAGTCCTAGGAATGAGCCCAGGAGTGAAGGAAATAAATGACCAGTGAATGACTTGGTCTACTCAAAACCTGCGTGTTAGCACTAGATGTTTTGGAAAACATTGAGATTATACCTCTTACTTTACTAGAGTACAGCAGTCACATGGTGTCTTAAGGTTCTTTAGAGAAACAAAACCAATAAAATATGTATTTTATATATATACATACATATACATATATATATATACGTAAAGCAGACGTGCTGTTGTTGAGTCAGTTCCAACTCCTAACAGTTCTCCAGGACAGACTGGAACTATTCTATAGAGTTTCCAAGGAGCAGCTGGGTAGCATCCATAGCTCTTAATCACTGCACTGCTGGGGCTCTATATATGTATGTACACACACACACAGGGAAAGATAAATTGATATAAGAAATTGGTTTACACGGTTGTGGGGGCTGACAAGTCCAAAATCCAGACGAGGCCATAGAGTAGAAACTCCAGTAATCTTGTACCCAAAGTCAGTAGGCCAGCTGGTAGGCTGAAAATTCAAGCAAGACGTCTGTTTACAGTCTTGATGCATAATCCTCCTTCTGAAATGTCAGATTTTGTTTTTAAGGCTTTCAACTGATTGGACAAGGCCCACCTATGTTATAGAAGGTAATTTGTTTTACTTAAGATAAACTGATTCAGGTAAATAACCATATCTAGACTACTGATTAACCAAAAAAGTGGGGTGCCATAGCCTGGCCAAGCTGATGCTGAAAATTAACCTTTGCAGGTGGTATAATTGAGGTAACTCCTGGGGAACTGTGATGTCTTTACTGTCCCCTCCCCAAGTAGAGTCAGTCTATAGTGGGGGGAGAATTACAATCTCTCTACTTCTTTATGGTCCGTAACAAACATGTTACAGCTGGCTAATGCAAGACTTATAGACTGTTCAGGCATACAGATCTGCCAATTATTACCATGCCACAGGAGATCTGAGGGGTTCCACAAGAAACCTTTGTTCTCAAGATAGCTTCAGAATGCTGTCTAAATCCAGAACCCACTGCCGGTGAGTTGTGTCTGACTCATAGTGACCCTATAGGTCAGAGTACAACTGCTCCATAGGGTTTCCAAGGAGTGCCTGGCAGATTTGAATTGCTGACATTTTAATTATTACTTTTAAGTACTGTTACAAGCAAGGGTAGGAGTGGTCTGTGGTTATGTTGTGTTTCCTTTGGGACAGTTCTGCTCTGTCTTTCAGGGTTTCTGTGAGTCAGAATCGACCTGGCAGAAATGGATTCAGTTTGATTTTTGATCAGAGACTACAAGCAGTCCTGGTGGTGCCAGTAGGTAAAGCACTGGGCTGCTAACTGAAAGGTCAGCAGTTTGAATCCACTAGCTGCTCTTTAAGAGAAAGCTGTGGCAGTTTGCTGTTGTAAAGATTTACAGCCTTGGCAACTCTATGTGGCAATTTTACTCTGTCTGATAGGGTTGCTATGAGTTGGAATTGACAGCCACCAATTTATAGGGTCACTATGAGTCTGGATTGACTCTATGGCACACAACAAGAATGCTTTGTTTTATTCTGCCAAATGAATTATTAAGGCATCCTCTTCTTAGAACTTGGTTATGTTGATTTGGAGTGATCTGTAAGTAGGTCATGAATTTTTTTCTTTGCCAGAAATATACCATTTTAAAGGGGAAGGAGAAAAGAACTTCTTTTATTCTTCATTTTCAGTGTTATACCCCAATCTTCTTCCAAGACATTTCCACATAGCTGTCACTAAGAACAGATCCACTACCCTCTCCTTAAAAATGACCTCTGTGCTGGAAATTCTTTATTTTTTCAGAATGGTACCAATATTCTTAAAATCTTAATAATGTCTTTGACCCTTCGCCTTAAGCCTCACCAGGTCCTACTGTGCTGGTACCTCTCCTTCTTTGCCAGATATCACCCCAGTGTAGGCAACACTTTGACATCATCCAATGTGTGGTTGATTCACAGAGATGGTTGCTGGTAATCTTACTGCTGCTCATTCTGAATTGTCATCTTGGATCTCATTATAGGATTTCTACCATTTGTTTTCCAGGAAAGCTGTTCTTTAACTCGAGTTATGTGATGAGCAAGCCAGATCTTCCTTTAGTCTCATCAGCTCTTTTGAAGGAGTGTCCTAAGTTTACTAAAGTAGCCTGTGGCTGCAATACTTCCGTAGTTCCCAGCTTGTTATATTCTGGGTCAGTTTAGAAGAACTAAGGTTGTAGGTGGTTGAGATAGATACCATCTTATTTGAAGTAGAGTTTATCTTTATAGAAGCAATGACTATGTGGGCAGTTTTCCAGCATGCTATCTCATACCTTGTATGTGTGTAGCCCATGTAACCTGTGTTTCATATTTGATTGATAGACTGGCTAATTGAGAGAAGACATTCCATGTAGAATTCCGTGAAATAGGGATGTGGCAATTGGAGTTAATGTGCTGTTTTCAAAATAGAGTAAGCTGGTTGTCTAATTTAAAATTAAATGGCTAGAAATTGGAGAGTGGATTCGTGATTTTGGATGGTGGACGTTTTACAGAATATCTAGAGGAAACACGTGCAAGTGCCCTACAGCCTCCTCAGCATATAGTGTTTTTTAATTGCTTGCATCAACTTCTGTTGGTAGCCCGCATGCCTTGGGTTTCATCTGCTACCCCTTGACCAGCTCTAGACTTCAGTTGCTCATATGCCATTGACAAATAAAAGACAAAATAATTTTTCATCGTTTCATCCTAACTCCTCATATTCAGCCTTAACAGTTCAAAATGAAGCTGTGTTATCGGGGAAGACAAGCTTTCATTAAATTCCCCCCAGTTGGTAATGCTTGGGGATGGCTTAGTTAACGAGAGTAGCTGCTGTAATACTTGACTTTAAGAAAACGGGCCATAGGAAGAGTAAGCTTTGAAGGGAGAGGAAGAAAAGATGAGAGGTTCATTCCAGAGAAAGCAGACCTAAATGGGGCTCTTTCCAAGGTGTGCTTTCTGAAACTGAGCTAAGTGTTGAAATAAACACTAGAAAACATGAGAATGCGTCTCAAAATGAAATCTACTTGCTTCACAATTATGCCAGGTTAAATGTTGCATTAATTGATTAAAAGGACAGTTGCATTTTTTTTCCAGAAATAGTTGAATAAAATTAAATTAAAAGTCTCTTAAATATCTAATTTGAACAAAACTTGAGAATTACAAAAGGTGATAGTGGGAGGGTACTTCGTCTTATAAAGTGTCTAATGAAATATCACTTCTAGCTAAACAAAGTACTCTTCTGGAATTCCAGCAGACTGTAAGCTTGGTACTGAATTAGTGCCTTTCAGGCATTTGGTAATATATATGATAAAGAATATTTTCAATATTTGTTCCAAGGATTTATCCCAAGCATGATTAATGTCTTGGAATTATCTGTAACTAATTATGCTACTTAGCAGTTTGAATGTCCCATCGGTGTGAAATCATTGGAACTGTAATAGCATGGCACACATCAGAATGCTCTGATTTATTATCTGTCACTGATAAGTTTAGATTCACACCATCTGGGATGATTAGTGATTATTTACTGTTCCAGGAGGAAGCTGGTGAGAATGTCCTTTGTGAGGAAATAGATTATATTGAAGATTCACAGGCTGGCTCCCTGGTTACCCCTATAGATATGAGTATATTTCCCTCACAGCTTGACAGAACTTTATTTATAAAGGTGTAAGCAAACATTCTTACTTCTGCCTTAGGGAGGAATGTTTTTTAGCCTCTGAGTGATTTACATGCTTGCTTTTTGACTTGACGGAACAGTGATTTATACTCCCCCTTTCTATCCCCATGGGCTAATTTCAGGCTAGACTTGCAGGTGGAAAGGACTTTCACTTTATAGTTTTAGGAGAATGGCATATGGTATAGATTCTAAAATTTTGACAGGCTTCGGTACCATTTGATTGCTTTAAAAATAAAACATCTGGACAGTATTTAGGACCTCATCTGTGTCACATAGGTTGCAGGCCCCCAAGTGTTTGTGTCTACACCATGTGTTTTCTGGCTGCATTTTAAATGGAATTAAGGAGTTTTTTCCCCCAAATTTCTGACATCCTTCACAAGATACTTCCTCCTAAACCCTAGATAACTACTTGTCCAAAGAACATAATTCTATTTGTCACATGACTGAAAACACTAGATCTTCAGTTTCTGCATTTGGAAGCTAATTGATTTTGTGAAGTTCGGACTTACAATGAAAATACAAATACATGTTTAACAATCTGTCTCAGTCTTTTTGACCCTTCCCCTTTATTCTTCAAGGGCAGGTGCCGTTTTCTCCCCAGTTCACATAAGTTTAACTTATGGTCCTTATAGTGTTCTACTATATACGGAGCAGCAATCCCTGGAGTGTTCTAGAAGTGTAAGAAGTGTTTTTGTTTTGTTTTGACACGCAGTGTCTTAGGATCCTTTTGAGTCTTCTTTTAATACTTATATTTGTAGCTAACTCAGATCATAGAAGATGGGTAATTTTATAGCTCCTTTGGAAATACCTTTAGGGTTTAAAATGATCCTTGTGGCATAGTGGGTTAAGTGCTACATCTGCTAACCAAAAGGTCAGGAGTTCACATCCGCCAGGCGCTCCTTGGAAGTGCTGTGGAGCAGTTCTCCTCTGTCCTATAGGGTTGCTCTGAGTCAGACCTGACTCGACGGCAGTGAATTTTTTTTTAAGTGAGCTCATTTCCCAGTGTTATATACAGTGTTTAATTTCCTGACTGCTGCCTTCATGGGCATTGATTATAGATCCAACTAAAATGAAATCCTTGACAGCTTCAATCTTTTCTCCATTTATCATGTTGGTTATTGGTGCAGTTGTGAGGATTTTTGTTTTCTTTAGGTTGAGATATAATTCATACTGAAGGCTATAGTCCTTAATCGTCATCAATACATGCTTCAAGTCCTGTTTACTTTCAGTAAGCAAGACTGTCTTATCTGCATATGACAAGTTGTTAATGAGTCTTCTTGTGATCCTGGTGCCTGTTCTTTATGAAGTCCAGCTTCTTGGTTTATTTGCTCAGCATACAGATTGAATAAGTATAGCAAAAGGGTACAACCCTGACACATGCCTTTCCTGACTTTAAACCATGCAGTAATCCTTTCTTCTAACCTGCCTCTTAGTCTGTGTATTTCTCCCATCTTATTTTGATACATCTTGTGTCATTTAGTATTTTCCCCATAGACTCCTTTAGTATTGTGACTTGTGGCTTTAATTTTTTTCTTCAGTTCTTCTAGTTTGAGAAATGTAGAGTGTGTTCTTGCCTTTTGGTTTTGAACTCCAGGTCTTTGCACATGTCATTATAATATTTTTGTTTGTCTTCTTGAGCCACCCTTTGAAATTTTGAGTTCTTTTACTTCATCATTTCTTCGTTTTGCTTTAGCTACTCCATGGTCAAGAGCAAGTTTCCGTGTCTTCTAACATGCGTGTTGGTCCTTTTCTTTCTATCTTTCCTATCTTTTTAATGACCTCTTGCTTTCTTCATGTAGGATGTCTTTGATGTTATTGCTCAACGTGTCTTTGGTCATTACTGTTGAATGCATTAAATCTATTCTTGAGATAGTCTTTAAATTCAAGTGGGATATACTCAAGGCCATACTTTGCCTCATGGACTTATTTTAATTTTCTTCAGCGTGAACTTGAATTTGAGCAGTTGATGGTCTGTTCAACAGTCAGCCCCTGGCCTTGTTCTGACTGATGATACTGAGCCTTTCCATTGCCTGTTTCCAGACGTGCAGTTGATTCGATTCCTATGTATTCCATCCATCTAGTTCACGCATAAAGCTGTCCTTTACTTTCTCCTTCTTTTTTTTTTTTTTTTTAGTAAAAATCTTTAATTTCTTCACCTTTGGCCTCAGTGGTTGGTGCATAAACTTGAATAGCAATCATGTTGACTGGACTTTGTCAGTGTATAGTTGTTATACTCTCACTGACAGTGTGTACTTCAGGATAGATCCTGAGATATTCTTTTTGATGATGAATGAGACATTATTACTCTTCAATATGTCATTCCTGGAAAGGTGGGCAATATGGTTGTCTGATTCAGAATGGCCCATAACAGTCCATTCCATCTCACTGATGTGTAGGCTGTTGACTTTTGAGCATTCTATATTTAATTTTTTGATGACTTTCAATTTTCCTAAATTTATACTTTATGTATTCTGTGTTCCAGATATTAATGAATGTTTGCAGTTTTTTTCTTTTTATTTCGAGTCACGCCACATCAACAAATGAAGTCCTGAAAGCTTGATGCCATCTACATCATTAATGTTGATTCCGCTTTGAGAAGGCAGCTCTTCTCTAGTAGTATTTTGAGTGTATTTCTATCTGAGGAGCTCATCTTCTGGCACTGTTCCCACAGTGTTCTGCTCTTCTTCATAAGGTTTTCACTGACCAGTCTTTTTTTGGAGGAAAACTTCTGCTTCCTTCTTCCCAGTCCTAGTTTGGAAGCTCCATTGAAACCTGCCCACCAAACCTACTGATATTTGAAATACTGGTGGCTATAGCTTCTATCATCATAGCAGAACACAAGCTACCAAGTATGACAAATTGACAGACGAGTGGTAGTTAGGGGGCAGAGGAGCCACTGCAGTGTAGCAAGGAGTACTTTTATGTCTCTTGAGCATAAACCATTATGTATATATTGAAAATGCAAATTTTAAATAATGTTGAGGCATTTTTCTTTGAACATTTCACTTAAACTTTGAAATCATTGGTGGTGTGGCTTTTGTCTGCAGTTACTCATTTAGGGCCTTAGGATATGGAAAATGAATACATTAAATCCCGTGTTCTCTTGCAATTTTATTAGCCTCATCCTCTAGCCAGCTCAGTCCTGTAGTTGAATCGGTGTGTCTGTCTGGGCATGTCTGTGAAGTGGTGTGATCAGTGGATGAAGTCTGAAAGCAAAAGTGAGAAATCTTAATATCTAAGGATGACTGAACCCCCATTACTTTTACTGTGAAAACATCACTAAGGCCAGTATGGATGGCCATTGATAACTGCCTCTAAATGTGTTCTTTTCATTGTTGGGTTCCCGCATTTTAAAGACGTATAATACCTAATTAGGGATATCCTTATGAGTTGGCTTATGAGTTGACACTTTCCAGTTGACTTTTGTGGACACCAACATCTGTCTCTTAAACTGATAGAAGATAATGTCCCTACTTGCAGAAGGCAACCAGATAAATACAACCTGAAGCAATAGACTGAGAAAAGTCCTTATTGGGCCAGGTGGCATGTTGGGTTACCAGAATCTTCATATGAACCCACATGGACAGTGTCAGCCAAGGGTTAACCACACAGTTGGAAACAATGTTTTCAGAAAGGATTTTCTCCAGAAGACTTGAAATGTAATGTAATTTATGTAAAGATATAAAGTCTGATAACTTTATTGAACTGTAAGCATATATCGAGAAATTGATATGGTTCTTTTCCAAAGTATTCATATTGGCTGGGGAATGCCATCTATTCAGAAATCCTTTTTTTTTTAAAGGATAATTGCAGTAGCTTAATCAAAATTCATTGGATGTAGGCCAAGACAGTTTTCCTGCATATTTGTGATGCTGAGAAACCTGTTGTCGTTGCCTTGGTTTCAACTCATGGAAATCCCATGTGTCATGGTAGACTTGCTCCCTAGAGTTTTTTTGGCTGTGACCTTTATTGAGGCAGCTCACCAGGCTTCACTGCTCAGTGGGTTTGAGCTGTCAACCATTAGGTTAATAATCAATCCAAACTATTTTTACCATCCAGGGACCTAGTTATTATACTGTTAGTAAGTCATTATACTGTATATTTTGACTTCAAAATGCTTTGTAATACAACTATTATGAATGTTACTTAGAAAAGGAAATCTGTACCTGCGTAGTAGATTAAAGAGGCATAAGGCAGCAATTGTGAAATATAATTGTGCTACAGGTCCCTTCATTCATGTCTTAACTGTTCTTTTAGGAGTGGATTAACAGCTTTGTGTAAAAAAACAACTTAAAATATTTCTTTTTTTTTCTGTTACACCATTAGCAATATTTGTTAGATAAATAAAATATTTGATGGTGTCGTTGTTGTTGTTAGGTGCTACTGAGTTGATTCCAAGTCATAGCAACCCTATAGGACAGAGTAGAACTACCCCATAGGGTTTCCAAGGAGCCACTGGTAGATTCAAACTGCTCACCTTTTGGATAGCAGCTGGGCACATAACCATTAAGCCACCAGGGCTCCAGATCTTAGATAGGAACACTATGTTTAATTTTGAATTCCTGTGTGGGACAACTTTCAAGTTTATTTCTGTTTTATTATGATTTTGAATACATAAGAGCCAAGTTGGGCAAGTAGGCTGTCAGATCTGATTGGAGAGATACCTTTATAAGATTCATACTAGAAAGCATTAATTATGATCCAGCCAATTCACATTATGAATTCTAAGAATGAAGCTACTTTATACACTCAATAATTAATTTTCTAAAATGGATTGTTTTTCTTAGACGGATGAATAATTATGTATTCGAATTATTGTCAAATGAAGGTGACATTTTTGTAGAACATTTCCCCAGTTTGTAGATGATCTTAATGGTGAAAGAATGCAGTTCAGGGGAAGGAAACTGTCAGGATAGGAGAGCTAGGAATATTTCAACCTAGATTTTGTCAGATTGCACAGCAGTGTCTTGGACAGTCACGTGTCTTTTCTCTGTGTAGCTTTTACTTACACCAAGTGACAGATGGGGTAGGTGCCTGTGATTTTTTTTAAAAAAAGTCTTCTCAGAGCATGATGGCTATGGGACACATGCAATACAATATTTTGTCTTTGGCTTTGTGTTTTTTGCACTGCGTGGGCAGCAAGTCACAGCAAATCCAACTCCATCTGGCCTGTGCAGTGAAGAAATGCTGGCCCACATGTGGCAAAGTCTGAATATGGGGTAGGTTTCAAGGATGTGTCATTCGATTACTTGGGCTCCATTTCCCTTTGATTTTCTTTGTTCTGCTTCTTCTCTGTTTCCTCTGTCCTCTGAGTGGACCTCACATTTGTACAAGACAGCACCAAAAAGGAAAGAAAAAAAAAAGTTTCTCTGATATCTTTCCTAGAAAAATGAAGGACTAGCCTAGAATCCTCCAAAGACGTTTCATTGAAAATTTCATTGGCCTTCAGTGACTCATGTGCTCATTTCTGAACCAGTTAGAGAGCTAGATTACCCTTAGTTTAGTCAGGCCTACCTCAGGACCTGGGGATGAAATCAGCTTCCCCTGATCCACATGGTTCTGTACAGGGGGAAGAGACCAAATTGGAGTGCTGTTTGGAAAGTGATGCAGAGAATAAATGCTGAGTAGGAAAGCAACAGTGACAGTGTAATCTTTAATGATATGCCCTCTTACCTTCCTGCTGTCTCACTACAGTACCTAGGTATACCTACTCTTGGAAATGTCCTACATTCTAGGTGTAATGTTCTCATCTTGCAAATTTCGAGTGATCTACCTGTGTCTTATTTCATAGGGGTCTCTTAGGTAAGAGTTGAGAAAATCATGTGAGTTAAGAACAAGTATGATATTTTAAAATGATAATATCCTCAAGGAGTATTTGTATTTTATGTTGATAATAGTTAGACACTTAATGTTTGCTTAGCCCAAGAGACAAGATTTGTTGGCCATAAGAAGAGATAAGTCACAGGAAGAATTGAAGCTTCTCAAATCTACATTGCCCAGGTAGCTGACTATATGCCATCACCCTTGGAGAGTATTAACATTATGAGACAGATTGAAAGATATGTGCCTTTGGGATCATTGACGTATGATAATTACTGGAGGAAATGGAAGAGAGTTATTAAACCGATTGTTTTATGTTTTAGAATGGATGTATGATACACATACATAACATCTGTATATATCCATCTAAGTCAATAGTGGTGTATGTTATTTTAACTATACTTGGTGTCTTCTTTGTGATTAAAAATAGTTTTCAATATTTGAAGTCATACAAATTCCCAAGTGCCTAGGTAATTCTCAAAGTTATGAAAATGGATTTGATAGGACTTCATTATGTTGGAAATGAGTTGCTCATTCTTTGTAATGCTAACTGTAAATTGTAAAATTTATGAGGCTGCTTCTAGAATAACAACATTGGTAGAAGAAGTAACTTGATTTGGGGAGATAAAAGCCTCTAAAAACAAGCAGCCAAAAATACTAAGACTAGTGATCACCCCTTTCCTGAAATGAAGCCTTATCTCATTTTATCTTCACCACAACATTGTAAATAAAGACTCGTATTTTTCAGATGAGGAAATGGAATCATTGGATTTTGTTTATTCTAAGTTGTATACTTTGTATATGGTAGCTAAACCCTTTTTTTCCCTCCCATCTTTGTGCTGTACCACAGCTGGCATCCCAAATGACGAGAATGCTGAGTAGGATCAGGCTCAACAGTAAGTAGGATAAATGGTTCTTTGATTATATGATTTCAAGGCCCTCAAAGTATTGTGTTTTTTTTTTTTCCTCCCCAGCAGTTCTGGAAATTCTACTGTTAGTTCATTTTGTTGTTTTAAAGGCTGCTCTCTGCTGGCAATCCTAAGGCAAACACAAACTTTAGAAAGGCCTAGTCAGTGTCTTGTGAATACATTCATGTGTATAAGCTTCTTTCTTCAGAGACAGAAAAGCCTCACTGAGAGGGGGAATGCAAGTACTCTGGGTAGAAAGAGAGCAGATATTCAAGTAGATGCTATGGCCTGAAAATGTTCTTTGCCAGAAGCTAGCTTTCTTCTATAAGAGCTTTAATATTGTTTGTTGGAAGCAGCAAGACCTGCAGGTGGCCTAGAGTCAGAATTTCTGAGTTTAAGTTCAGACTCTTGGCTGAACGACAGCTAGTCTGTTCAACTCTTTTTCTGTTATTGGCAAAGTGTGGATAATAATTCTTTCCTCATCTCCCACAATGATCATGTGGGATAAATTCAGAAAATATGTTTTGAACACTGTGAAGTGTTCTACAACTTTAGTTATTAGTATTAATATAAAACATAAGTTGTGTGGGTGCTAACTAGGATGTTAAATGCTTTTCAAGAATAAAATACTTAAAGTGGAGAGTGATACAACTAGTTCTGTGGATTTACCACATCTAGGGATGCGTGTTCTATTATATTAAGTACATGCATATTATAAAATTCATGGCGACCCTAGGGGCCAGGGTAGAACTGACCCCCAGAATATTAAAGGAGCGCCATGAGTTGGATCCGACCTCACGGCACTTGGCCATATTATAAAACTTGTAATTCTGTACTCATCTTTCCATTGTAATGTGGCTTCCCATGAGACACTGGAATCCTCATTTTTAGTGCTGTGGTTGCCTTCCTTCCATCAACTTGCAGAGTTTCCAACTAGTAAGCTTTTAGTATTCCTCATCCACTGCAGATCACTAGAGCTAATAAAATCTAGGCCTCTGATTATAAAATGTCACAAACACTTCATCCATTTTTATAATGGAAGTGAGAATCCTCCACTGCATCCATACACATTTGCTCCTCCAAGCCATGTGATGTTTAAGCACCTAGATGACAGTTGACCCTGTGATGTGATTAGTCTCTGAATTAGGCTAATTTCTCATTGGCCTCTAGTCTTATCCTTATTCACAAATGCTGAACTTACACTTATTTGGTCTCGGACTCTTATAGGGTCAGCCTCGCTTTAGTTAAGCAAAGTTTAGAAGGAAACAGAATCGTAACATTGCGGTCCTTGACCGTGTCAAAGTACTGTCTGTTATATTACAAGCATATCATGCCTAATGCCCCCTAGTTTATACAAAGTAACAGCCTTATAAAGATTTTAGAAAATAGAAACTAATCACCATAATTCCCCCCATTCTAACACTTTGACTTATATTTTCATATTTGTAGGTGCCCTTTTGGTGTTTATCCAAAGGCACAAATATGTTTGAAATGTCTTAATTATCTAGTGCTGTCATAACAGAAATATTGCAAGTGGATAGCTTTAACAAACAGAAATTTATTCTGTCACAGTCTGGTAGGCTGGAAGTCCGAATTCAGGGTACCAGCTCCAGGGGACGGCTTCTTCTGTCTGGGCTCTAGGGGAAGGTTCTTGCCACTGGGCCTCCTCTGGCCTACGAGCATCTCAGCACAGGGACCCTGGGCTCAAAGGATGTACTTTACTGTTGGCACTCCTTTCTTAGTGTTACGAGGTCCCCATGTCTTTCTACTTGCTTCTCTCTTACATACCTTAAAAGAAATTGGTACAAAATACAACCTAATCTTGGAGATTGAGTTCTGCCTTGTTAACATAACTGACTCTAATCCTGCCTCATTAACATTATAGAGGTAAGATTTACAGCACACAGGACAAATCAGATCACAAAATCATAGATAATCACACATTACTGGGAATCAACTTTGTAATGGATTGAATTGTGTTCCCCCCAAAATATATACAGCAATGTATGTGACAGTTTTGGTGGGCCGTGATTCCCAGTATTGGGAGATGTTCCTTTATGTTGTAAATCCTGCCTCTGTGATGTTAATGAGGGAAGTTGGACAGCTGTCCTGTTGGTGGGGCAGGACACTGTGTATGGGATTGTATTGTGCCTTGGGGCAGCGTCTTGGGATATAAAGGAACAGGAGGCAAGCAGAGATTTGGGGACCTCATACCACCAAGAAAGCAGTGCCAGGAGCAGAGGGCGTTGTTTAGAAAGGACCTCAGGGTCCCTGTGCCTCAGAAGCTCCCAGTCCAAGGAAAGATTAATGACAAGGACCTTCCTTGACAGCCAGCCAAGAAAGCCTTCCCCTGGAGCCAACACCCTGAATTGGGACTTTTAGCCAACTGGACTGTGACCACATACGATTTTTCTTTTTAAAGCCATGTACTTGTGATATTTCTGTTAAAGCAGCACTAGATGACTAAACAGTGTTTTAACCAAGTAGACGCATATTTGGGGGCACAGTCCATAGCAATAGTGTATGTTAAACCTTTTTTATTTCTATTTTTATTTAGCATGCTATATACGTTTTTCAGTGTTAAGTATGTACTTTCAGTATTACATCTGTATTGCTTACATGAAATGACTCCCTTATGTGTAGATGGATCACTTTTTGGTTTTGATTTTTCTTTTGTAAATAACACTGTGTTGAGAAATGTGACTTTTGACTATTTCCCCAGCTCAGAAGGGTTGATTTGGATTTAACGCAATCCATTTGAACAGTTATCTCCAGCATTTTAATGATCAAGATACGTAATTTCAAGATCGCAGGCTCAATGCAAGGTGTAGTTTTGAAACAGAATGAAATCTAACCTAACTGTAGAGTTCTTTCATGACCTTGGCTATAGTAGCATCTACCCTAACTAATTAACCAGTTGTAGACTTTCTGTTGTTGACTTCTGACTTAGGAGACTGCATGGGTTGTAGAGTGAAACTGCTCCATAGAGTTTTCTTAGTTGTAATCTTTACAAAAGCAGATGCTCAGGCCTCTTTCTTCTGTAGCACTGCTGGGTGGGTTCAAACCAACAATCTTTTGGTTGCCAGTAGCCAAAGTCAAATGCCGTCAGTTCTGCTACCCATGGACTTTAGTCTTCCAATTTTCAAATAAAAAAGTAGTCAGATGCTGGAGAGGCTGTGGAGAGATTAGAACTCTCTTACACTGAGGGTGGGGTTGTAAATTGGTACAACCTCTTTGGAAAGCAATCTGGTGTTTCCTTAAAAAGCTGGAGACAGGACATTGTCAAGAGGATATGACATGTATAGAACAGAAAGGAGGAGTGTGCTGTCACAGGGCAAGGGGAACAATAGGAGTTGCACCTAGGCAGGCATGCAAATTTATACGGGGTTGTACAGTTTCAGTCAATCACAATAAAAAAGCTGGAAATAGATATACCATTTGAGCCAGAAATTCCACTGCTTGGAATTTATCCTTCAGAAACTAAGGCTGTTACATGAACAGTCACATGTACACAAATGTTTGTTACAGCACAGTCCACAACAGCTAAAAGATGAAATCAACCCAGATGCCCATCAGCAGATGAATGGATAAACAAACTGTGGTACATATACTCAGTGGAACACTATGCTATGATAAAAAACAATGTAGATTTTATAAAACATAACATGATTTCAATTGGAAGATATTATGCAGAGTGAAATCAGTCAGCGTCAAAAGAACAAGTATTGTATGAGACCCCTGTTATAAGGACTTAAACATAGAATTATTTACAGAAGAAAATAACTTTGTTGGCTACAAAGGCAGGGGGCAGTGAGAGTTTATCATAGATGAGATGGTTGACAGATGTTAGAAATTTTGTTCAGTTACTGTAATAAATATATAATAAAAAAAAGAAAGAAAATAGTGGTCATACTGAGTACCAGAAAGACTTAAGGAAAACAGCCTGGAGTTTCATGAAGAGTTTCGGCTTTTGACTTTAAACAAACTGCTTTATCCTAATATGTCCCTTCCTCTTTTGTTTGTATTCTCATTTACTTAGGAAGGGCCAGATTTTAACCTTCAAATTGTCACTTTCCCCTTCCACAAATTCTCCATGTTGCTTACAGTTTCTACGTCACTGCCAGTTTTTTTTAAGGTGCTCGTATAGCTAGAATGGGAGTGAGATCTCCCATCTATATAAGCAAGTTACATAAGTTCAGATCTGTGCTAGTTTTATTTCCAAATACCTTCAAGGAGACGTAATGTCAAGATCATTGAAAGAGAAATGTTGTTAAAATTGCCAGACGCCCATGTGAGGACGCTTAGACTTTGAAATCTAATGTGCATGAGTAGCATGGTCTTTTATCACATTTTAAATTTCTGATTTATTTGATGGTTTCAGGGCTTTTCAAGCAATTTAGAGACAAATAACTTTTCCTAATATCATAACAGTAACTTAAAAAAAACCCACAGAAAACAGACTGACATCAGTTTTTAACTTTGCATCTTTCTAGTTTGTGTCCATGACTTTAGAATAAAGTAGGATCCTCTAAAGTGTGGTGAAGTTTCAATTGCTGATGTCGTCGTGTATTCGCAACCAATATAGAGAGCCAGAGAGAGGAGGCAGGAGGACCAAGGTGTGCTGAATGACTCAGCACTGACAAGGAGATGGAGATGGAGAAAGTGGTAGCCTGTATGAGATTGTAGTTGACAGATACCTGAAATCCTTGGCTACTGGTATTACATGAAAGTGTGCAGATTCCATGTGTCTAATCAGCAGAGAAATTTATTCACCTTAATTCCTAATTAACAAAGAAATTCGAGAAACTCAGAATACTTTGAAGAGAGAAGGAAAGAAACAGGAAAGGAGGAAAAGATAGATACAGTCAGGCCAACAGATGGAAAGAGGTTAACCCCGGGTTAAATGGTAGCAGCCATATTATTTGTGTTGGCATCAACAAACCTTCATAGAATTGAGAGTGAACTTTGGACAATTAAAAAAGCAAAGACTGAGATTAAATGACCTGGTGAAAGAAAATCTTATACCTAGACAGACCAATGTAAGACAAAAGCTACTGAAAAATAGATTACTAGAATTTAGACTAGCTAAGGAAAGATCCAGGTTATGTGTATACGTACGTATCAGCAGATACAGTAAAATAAGAAGTGTAAATATCTGATCCTATTGGATATGAATTTTCACCAGTTCCTCATGAGGGGAAAAAAATGTTTAGCAAATCATCTTTGTGTCCTTGTCTGCTATGCTGCACGTAATATAGAGTGGCTGGGTAATCACTTTTTTATGGATAGCTCGTGTCTCGAACATCTATTAAATGTGCATCATATAGGAAATGTTCATTGATTGAATGAATAATTGAAGCACGATCTTGAGGAAAGAGTGGGAGTTTTTGAGCCAGAGAAAGAGGAAAAGATATTTGAAGTAGAAACATGAACAAGGCATGGAAGCTTGAGGCAGCTTGCCTTTTAAATGGACTGTAGCAAGGAGTATATGGCCGTAGAAAACAATGTGTCTTAGGTAATAAACCTGAACCCCATGTTGAGAGGCTTGGAGTTGATTCTGAATGGAGTGTTATAAACTTAACTGTGTTTTGGAAAGCTTACTGTGGTAATGTGTGGACAATGTATTGAAGGTACACACTGCCTTTGTCACAATTTTGGTTATGACTGGCTTTGATTATTGAGTTGGACTGGTATGTGGTAAAAGAAATTCTGAAAAAGAGAATCACTTCTTCCTCTCTCCATACTTCATCAGCTGGGCTTTGATTGCAGCAGCAGTTAGACCTGAAACTTCCCATTTTATTTTTTTGCATTATTAACTTTCATTTTATAGTTCTGTTCTACCATGTGTCTGTCCGTTTGTGATACTGTGGTGACTGGCATGGTGTTGTGATACTGGAGGCTTTGCCACCACCATTTCTTTTTTTAATATTTTATTGCATTTTAAGTGAAAGTTTACAGTTCAATTTGCTATACAAAAATTTACACACATACTGATAATATAACTCAAGCTGATCTCCCCACACTGTAACAGCACACTCCCCCTTTCTACCATGTATTTCCTGTGTCCATTCAACAAATTGTGCTCTCTCATCTCATCTCTGGGCAGAAGCTACCTGGTTAGCCTCATGTATCTACTTAAGTGAAGAAGCACATTTCTCTAGTATCATAATAAACCCATTGCCATCAAGTCAGTTCTGACTCACAGTGACCCTGTAGGACAGAGTAGAACTGCCCCATAGAGTTTTCAAGGAGCGCTTGGTGAATTTGATTTGCCAACCTTTTGGTTAGCAGCCCTAGCACTTAACCACTATGGCACTATGGTTTCCTTTATGTCTTATAGTCCAGTCCAGTCTTTTTCTGATGAGTTGGCTCTGGGAATGGTTTGAGTTCTGGACTAATGGAGTCTGGGGACGATATACAAGACAGTAGACCCTCTGGGGACCATGAAGTCAGGTTTAGTCTTTTTTATTTTATTTCTTATTTTATTTTTATTATTATGACTGAGTGAAAATGTACATTTCCATATAAATTTACACTCCCACCTATATGCCGCTTCCACTGCTCTCCCTTCTCCGGTGGCAGCACACTATTCCTCTCTGCTCCATATATGTCTCATCTTCCCAACAGTTTCCTTTCTCCTCCTCTCCACCCACACCCCTTACTCCAGCCAGTGGTCCTCAGGATTATATCCTATAGATGCATAGAACCATAAAGTACATCCAATACATGGTCACTCTGCATCACCAAGTCCAATCCATTCATGTCCGAAGAGTGGACCTTCATTATGATTTATGGGCAAGGGCAGCATCAGCGCCAGGGGCCATGATCCCAGGGGAACCCTGAAGCCGTTGGACCATCAATTGTAGTCTTTTAGTGGAGATCTCAGGGTGCGCCCCCTTTTATTCTTGTGGTGCCAGTGAGACTCAACTTCGTGAGCTCCACTGCCGCTGTCACAGGTAGTGACCGAGCACCATCTGGTTCTTCTGGTCCCAAGTCAATGTAGGCACCCACACATGTGGGTCTCTCTGCCTTCTGGGTTGTCTTACCCCGTGTCGTTTTGGTCTTCAGAGAGCATCCATTCCTGCTGAGTTGGGACCATTTGCTGTGCCTTCGGATGGCAGGTAGGCAGCTTTTAAGACCCCAGATGCCACTCACCAATGTGGGGTGCAGAGAGCCCTCTTAGCAATATGCTAGTTGTGCCAATTGGCCTCGATTTCACCCAAGAGCATGGTCCCCTGCCTCCCTGCCCCAGCTACTCTGTCCTTGCAGTATTGGGTTAAGATGGAAGGAGTACTCAAGTTATGTTGAAGTCCACTTAATATCGTTCTTGTTTCTAATGTGTGCTATCACCGATTTAACCCAACCAGATTTCTACCAACTATCTAATCTAAACCTTCCCTCTCCCCCTCCCTCCCTCTCCTCCTTTGCAGCTGTCAAAGAGTCTTTTCTTCTATACATAAGTCTGTTTTTGAGATCTTATCATGGGGGTCTCATGCAATATTTGTCCTTTTGTCGCTGACTACTTTCACTCAACATAATGTCTTCCAGTTGAAACCAGGTTATGAGATGTTTCCTGGAATCATCATTGTTCTTTATCATTGCATAGTGCTCCATTGAGTATATATACCATAGCTTACCTATCCATTCCTCTGTTGTTGGGCATCTGGGTTGATTCCATCTTTTTGCTATTGTGGACTGTGCTGTGATAAACATTCTTGGGCATGTATCCGTTGGTGTGAATGGCCTTGATTCTGTAGGATATATGCTAAGTAGTGGAATCACAGGGTCAAATGGTATGTCTAGATCCATTTTTTTAAGGAAGTGCCAGATTGCTTTCCAAAGAGGTTGGAC
This sequence comes from Heterohyrax brucei, assembly GCA_028571685.1. Lineage (NCBI taxonomy): Eukaryota > Metazoa > Chordata > Mammalia > Hyracoidea > Procaviidae > Heterohyrax > Heterohyrax brucei. The sequence goes on along the minus strand of CM053166.1, from coordinate 30,429,247 downwards.
CATTTTGCAACCCCACCAACAGTATAGGAGAGTTCCACTTTCTCCACAGCCTCTCCAGCATTTGTCGTTTTGTGTTGTTTGGATCCTGGCCAACCTTGTTGGGGTGAGATGATATCTCATTGTCATCTTGATTTGAATTTCTTTAATAACTAAAGATTGTGAACATGTCCGCATGTGTTTTTTGGCTGCCTGGATCTCCTCTTCAGAGAAATGTCTGTCCATCTCCTTTGCCGATCGCTTAATTGGATGATTTATCTTCTTCTTATTGATATTTTGTGGTACCTTGTAGATTATGGAGATCAGGCGTTGGTCTGATATAGAGTTGCCAAATAGTTTTTCCCATTCTGTAGGTAGCCTTTAACTCTTGTGATAAAGTCTTTGGATGAGCAAAAGTGTTGGATTCTTAGTAGTTCTCATTTATCTATTTTCTCTTCTGTTGATTGTGGTGGTTTGTTTGACAGATTTTGAAGTCTGTCTGCGTTGTGTATTAAACCTTCCATTGTTGTTCCTACTTTTTCTTGGATGAGCTTTATCGTTTTAGATTTGATATTTAGGTCTTTTATCCACTTTGAGTTGGCTTTTGTATAAGGTGTAAGATATGGATCTTGTTTCAATTTATTGCAGGTGGATATCCAATTTTGCCAGCACCATTTATTGAAGAGATTGTTTTTACCCCAGTTTAATGTCTTAGGGCCTTTGTTGAATATCAACTGTTCATAGGCAGATGGTGTCATCTGTGGGGTCTCGATTCTGTTCCATTGATTGATCTGTCTGTTCTTGTCCCAGTACCAGGCTGTTTTGACCACTGTGGCAGTGTAATAGGTTCTGAAGTCAGGTAATGAGAGGCCTTCCAGTGTGTTCTTCTTCTTTAGTAGTACTTTACTTATTTGGGGTGTTTTCACTTTCCAAACAAAATTGGTGATTTGTTTCTCCATGTCATTAAAAAATGACACTGGAACTTGTATTGGGATTGCATTATATAAGTAGATTGCTTTGGGTAAAATAGACATTTTCACAATGTTAAGTCTTCCTATCCATGAGCAGGTTAGTTTTCTCCATTTATCTAAGTCTCTCTTAGTTTCTTTTAGTAACGGTTTATAGTTCTCTTTGTAAAGATCTGTTATTTCTCTGGTTAGATTAATTCCTAGGTACTTTATCTTCTTGGGGGCTATAGTAAATGGTATTGTTTTGATGATTTCTTCATTGGCAGTCTCACTGTTGGTATAAAGGAATCCTACTGATTTACTTATGTTTATCTTGTATCCTGAGACTCTGCTGAACTCTTCTATGGGTTTGATGAGTTTACTTACATATTCTTTGGGATTCTCTGCATATACAATCATATCAGCAAACAGGGAGATTTTGACTTCTTCTTTGCCGATGCAGATGCTGTTTACTTCTTGGTCTTGTCTAATTGCTCTGGCTAGAACTTCTAGTACTATGTTCAATAGGAGAGATGTAAGTGTGCATCCTTGTCTAGTTCCCGTTCTCAAGGGAAACTCCTTCAGTCTGTCTCCATTCAGGATGACGTAGGTAGTTGGTTTTGTATAAATAGCCCTTATTGCATTGAGGAATTTGCTGTCTATGCCAATTTTGCTGGGAGTTTTTAGCATGAATGGGTGTTGGACTTTATCACATGCGTTTTCTGCATCAATGGACAAAAGCAGGTGATTCTTGTCTTTTGTGCTATTTATGTGGTTAATCATATTAATTGCTTTTCTGATGTTGAACCAGCCTTGCATCCATGGTATGAATCCCACTTGGTCATGATGGATTATTTTTTGGGTATGTTGTTGTATTCTATTGCCAAGAATTTTGAAGATTTTTGCATCTAGATCCATGAGTGATATAGATCTGTAGTTCTGCTTTTTGGTTGGGTCTTCCCCTGGTTTTGGTATCAGGGTTATGCTGGCTTCATAGAATGAGTTTGGAAGTACTCCATCCCTTTCTATACTGTGAAATAGTCTCAGTAGTATTGGAGATAACTCTTCTCTAAAAGTTTGGTAGAATTCTGCAGTGAAGCCATCTGGGCCCGGGCTTTTTTTTTGGTTGGCAGTTTTTGGGTCGATTTTTCAATCTCTTCCTTTGTGATAGGTTTATTAAGTTGTTCTGCTTCACGTTGTGATACTTTGGGTAGGTGATATGAATCAAGGAATTTGTCCATTTCCTCTAGGCTTTCAAATTTGTTAGAGTACAGTCTTTCATAGTATTCTGTTATGATACTTTTTGTTTCTGTTGGATCTCTTGTCACCACTCCCCTCTCATTTCTAATTTGGGTTATTTGTTTCCTTTCCTGTTTTTGTTTAGTAAGTTTAGCCAGTGGTTTGTCAATTTTCTTTGACGGCACTTGGCGGCTTGGCTTTCAAAAATCCAGCTTTTGGTCTTTTCAGTTTTTTCAATTGTTTTTCTATTCTCGAATTCATTTAATTCTCTAACCTTTATAATGTGGTTTCGTCGGTGCCTGAGGGGTTCCTGTGTTGATCTCTCTCTACTTGTTCAAGCTGTAGCGTTAGTTTCTTGATTTGGTTTCTTTCTTCCTTCCAGATGTGTACATTTATGGAGATAAACAGACCTCTCAGGACTGCTTTGATTGTATCCCATAGTTTCTGGTAGGAAGTGTTTTCGTTCTCATTGGAATCCATGAATTTCTTTATTTCATCCTTGATTTCTTCTATAACCCATGATTTTTTGAGCAAGATGTTGTTCAGTTTCCAAGAGTTCCACTTTCTATCTGTGTTTTTCTGCTACTGATTTTGACTTTTATGGCTTTATGATGCGAGAAGATCCTTTGCATTAATTCGATGGTACAGATTTTGTTGAGAATTGCATTATGTCCTAACACGTGGTCAATTCTGGAGAATGTTCCATGTGCACTGGAGAAGATGGTGTAGTTTTCTGCCGATGAGTAGAAAGTTCTGTATATATAAATGAGGTTTAGATGGTTAATCGTGGCAGTTAAGTCTTCTGCATCTTTACTGAACTTTTTTCTAGATGATCTGTCCAGTATTTAGAGTGGAGTGTTTAAGCTTCCCAGTATTACTGTGGAGTGATCTAACTCTTTTTTGAGTGCAGTCAGTGTTTCTTTGACGTATTTAGGTGCTCTGATATTAGGTGCATAGATATTTAATATAGTTAAGTCTTCATTGTGTACTGAACCTTTTAGCAGTAAATAGCGTCCATCTTTGTCCACAATGGTGGATTTTACATTAAAATAGATTTTGTCTGAGATTAGAGTTGCCACACCTGCACTTCTTTCTTCATTGTTAGCTTGATATATATTCTTCCATCCTTTAATTTTCAGTTTGTTCCTATCTTTAAGTCTCAAGTGAGTTTCTTCTAGACAACATATGAATGTATCATGTCTCTTGATCCAAGATGTCACTCGATGTCTCTTTACTGGAGCATTCAGTCCATTCACATTCAATGTAATTATTGATAGGTATGTGTTCAGTGCTGCCATTGTGATATGTTTATTTTTGTGTTGATGTTATCTCTATTGTTCTTATTAGTCTCTTCTGGGACATTCTTTTTTATGAGTCGATTTTTCACCTTTTTCAGAGCTGTTTTTGTAGTTGTTGAGACTCTTGTGTTACATTTCTTGATACGGTATGTTACATCTTTGTTGTGCTTTCTGACTGCTCCTAAGATCCCCCTTAATAAACTATATATAAACCCAATTTTAATTGCTACCAGTCTTGTCTACTTCCTCTCCATCTGGAAGGACTATAATGACTGTAGTACATCCCTCTTTTTAATATGATGGCACCAGAGTTTTCGTGATAATCACTGGATTGTTTCTTTCAGTATTAAAACTGTGATTGGGTTTGGAGCCTTCCCTAGCTGAGTAGACTTCTGGATGATGAGTCGTTCTAAAATATAAAGTTAGTGGTTTTGATATTCTAAGCCAAAGCCAAGAACTTCTTTCAGTATTTCTTGTAGTTTTGGTTTGGTTTTTACAAAGTCTCTGAGTTTCTGTTTATCTGCAAATGTCTTCATTTCATTTTCATATTAGAAAGATAGTTTTGCAGGATATATAATTCTTGGTTGGAAGTTCTTCTCCTTTAAGGCTTTGAATGTGTCATGCCACTGTCTCCGTGCCAGCATGGTTTCTGTTGAGAAATCTGACGAAAGCATACAGGATTTCCCTCTGATTGTTAGTTTTGCTTTGAGTCTTGCTGCCTTTTTGAGTTGCTGCTTATTTTTCATTTTGTTAAGCTTGATTATGATATATCTTGGAATCTTTCTTTTGAGATCTATATTGGGTTGTATATGATATGCATCTGGGATATCTATGTTCTCTTCCTTCATGATTTCTGGGAAGTTTTCTTTCAGCAGCTCAGCAGTGATACTCTGTGTTCTCAGGTGTTTCATCCTGTTCAGGGACTCCAGTTGATCGAAGGTTGTTCCTCTTAATAGTGTCCCACATGCTTCTTAATGCTTCTTCATTTTTCTTGTTTGTTTTTTCAGATTTTTCCTCATAAACTCTGGCATCAGTAGTTCTGTCTTCCTAGTCACAGATTCTTTTTTCCATTTGTTCCATTCTGTTTTCTTGGCTTTGCATTGAAGTTTCTATGTCTTTTATTTTATTCTTTATCTGTTGAATTTCAGAGTATTGGTGTTCCATGAGATCAAACAGCTTGCTTGGTTTTTCATTTTGTTGTGCTGCATTTGGTATGCGGTCTAGAAGGGCTCTGTATATAATGCTTTTACATTCATCTTCTGATGATTTTAGGAAAATTTATTCATCTGAAAAACTCCTTGGTTGTTTTGTTTGTGAGCCTTGGGTGATTTCTTGTTTGCCAGAAGTGTTTGTTGCTTTTTGGGTCCCATGTGAGTAAGTAGAGACTGGTAGAGATACTATGAGGATAGACCACAGATGTTTCTCTAGGCTGTCTTTAAATGTAAAACAAAAGATTTCTGACCACTTCCCAAATCTGTTAGGTTTTCAAGTGTGGAGGTACATCTTCCCAACTGGCAAAGTAAGCACCTCTATATCCAACCCCAAGTGATATGAACTATTTCCAAATACAGCAGTGCTACTGCCCTGTTGGCCTCTGCTGACAGGCCCCAGCCTTAGCTGACACTGTGTAAACTATTGCTTTTCTGGTAGAAAAGAGCTCTCCTATGGGCAAGCTCTGGCTCCCAAGCTAAGAATTCGGTCCAGCTGCGGCCACCGTATCTAAGAAGGCTCCCTCCACATGGTCGGCTGATAGAGGGGTTAAAGGTGCTAAAACGTAGTGGGTCCTCCGCCTCTGTTGCCGGGCCCTCACCGTAGGTGACTGTGTAGAAAATACTAAGAAGCACTGTCCCATTTGCAGGCGCTGACTCCCAGGCTAAGAATTACGCCCCGCTAAAATCTCAGTATCCAACATGGCGTCCTGCCCACAGGCACTGTGGTTCCATATAAACCGCGCTGTGGCAGAGATAAAAAGACAGGCCCAAAGTAGCTAGATGAGCAGAATCCTAAGCCTGGCTCTGAAAATACGGGAATTTCACCTGTCTATCCCCCCAGCAGTGCATCTGAGTCTAGCCGCTAGGCAAGACCCAGCTCTGCCCGCCAGCCAAGACAGAGGAAAAAAAGTCAAAATGGTGCGTTTACCTTTTGAGAGCCAGGGCTAGCCAGGAGCAGGAGTCAGCAAAAGAGAGGAGGTTTTTCTTCCAGTGCTATGAAGTCCAACTTAACAGCCCTGTGCCATGTCCCAGGGTCTCACTAGGTGATCAGAAGGCTCCGTTTGATTATCAGTTTAGGTCTTGGTTTCCAGAGGGATATAAGGAGATGTTTGCTCAGTTCGCTATCTTGAATCCGCCCCAGGTCTAGTCTTTTGAATAGAGTTTGAGTTCTACACACCCATTTTGTCTCACTACGTTGAGGACTATATGTTGTATTCCATGTCAGGGCAGTGTCTGTGGCCGGGCACCATCTAGTTCTTCTGGTCTCATGCTGATGTAGTCTCTTGATTATATGGTCCTTTCTGTCTCTTGGGCTCATATGTTCCTTACGCCTTTGATGTCTTTCATTCTCCTCTGTTCCAGGTGGGTTGGGACCAACTGATGCTACTTAGATGGTCGCTTGCCAGCTTTTAAGACTCCAGACACCACTTACCAAAGTGGAATGCAGAACACTTTCTTAAGAAAACTTTCTTATGCCAATTGACCTAAATATCCCTGAAACCATGGTCCCCAGACACCTACCACTTCTGCTCTGTCCTTTGAAGTGTTAGGTTGTGTTTAGGATACCTCTTAGCTTTTGGTTTGGTCCAGCTGTGCTGACCTCCCTTTTACTGCATGCTGTCCCTTCCTTCACCTAACCCAGTTCCTATCTACTATCTAATAAATGAGTACTCTCTCCCTCTCTCTCCACCCTTGTAACTGTCAAAGATTGTTTTCTTCTGTGTTTACACTTGTTTTGAGTCATTATAATAGTATTCTTGCATATGAGGTATGACACTTAAGTTCATGAACTCATCCCAGAAAGAGTGCTACATACCTCATTGCTGAATATCACTATGGTCAGCTTTGAAATGCTCCCCTTGGGAAGTTATGCACCAACACCAGCGCCTAGTCCACCCTTCAAAGTAATTTTGGAACTCTTTTTCTGGAAGGACCATCAGAGCTGTCCTGAATGTCATCAAAATGTCTTCCTTTCAGTATTTCCTTTATTTTTGGGTAAAGAAAAAAGTCACTGGGGGCAGAAGAGGAGAGTACATAGGGTATTTCAATACAGGTATTTATTTACTGGCTAAGAACTCCCTCACAGACAGTACTGTGTGAGCTGGTGCATTGTCATGATGCAAGAATAATGAGTTGTTGGTGAAAAGGTCATTTTCATCTAAATTTTTCACACAGGCTTTTCAGTATTTCCAAACAGTAAGCTCGGTTAACTGTCCAGTTGCTACAAATTCATAATGAACAGTCCCTCTGATATGAAAAAAGGTTAGTTACGTCAATGTGACTCTTTATTTGGACTCATGGAACTTTTTTGGTGGTGGAGAATTTGGCTGACTTCCATCGTGCACTTTTATACTTTGTTTCAGGGTCATATTGGTATACCCATGTTTCATCACCAATGATTACATGGCCCTAAACATCGTCTTGCCTCTCCAGAAGATCGTGGCAAACTTTGACTCTGCTTTTGTTCATTGGTGAGCTCCTTTGAGACCAGTTTTGCACATACCTTTCTCACGTGAAGATTTTTAGTTAAGGTTGTCCTGTTTCTTTATTGATGTTTACTTAGTCTGCTATGCTTCTCACAGTCAGCTGATGCTTTTGATGCACAATTTGATGAAGTTTTGCAATGTTTTTGTCAGCCTTACTCATTACTGGTCGTCCTGACATCTCGTCATCAGTGATGCAGTCTCTCTCCTTGGAAAAATGTTTAATCCATTTGTACACTGCCATTTTCCTCACAGCATTATCCCCATCAACTTGGGCTAACATGCCTCTGATTTCACTTCCACTCTTGCCAAGTTTAACAAGAAATTTAATGTTTGTTGCTCTAATTCAAGCTCCAGCATTCTTGTAATGGCACACAGAAATGTGCAAGAACAATAATGAACACCACTAAGCAAGACACTGCCACAAGTTGACGTGAACATTGATATTCCAAGGATAAGAAACCTTACTGAGTTGTTTGTATAGTGCTGCCAATGTAAGCACACGGTGGCAAATTCACAAATGTAATTGTCAGACCTTGTAATATTTGGCTTTTTGTGACTAACTTCACCCAGTATAATGTCTTCCAGATTCCTCCATGTTATGAGTTATTTCCCAAGATCATTGTTGCTCTTTGTACTCCATAGTATTCTGTTGTGTGAATATGCCATAGTTTGTTTATCCATTACCTGTTGATGGGCATCTGGGTTGATGCCATCTTTTTGTTATTGTGGACAGTGCTGAAGTAAACATTGGTGTGTGTATCTCTTTGTGTGACAGCCTGTCTCTAGGACATATTCCAAGAGGTGGGATTGCTAGATCATATGATATTTCTGTTTCTAGCTTTTTAAGAAAGCACCAAATCAGTTTCCAAAGTGGTTATACCATTTTACACTCCTGCCAACAGTGTAGAAGTCTTCCAGTCTCTCCACAACCTCTCCAGCATTTATTATTTTGTGTCATTTAGATTTATGCTGGCCTTGCTGGGGTAAGATGGTATCTCATTGTAGTTTTTGATTTCTCTAATGGTTAATGGTTATGACCATTTCTTCATGTATCTGCTAGTGGCCTGGATGCTGTCTTTGGTGAGGTATCAGTTCATATCCTTTGCCTGTTATTAATTGGGTTATTTGCCTTTTTGTTATTGAAGCTTGTAGTATTTTGTAGATTACGGAGATTAGATGCTGATCGGATTTGCTGTAGCCAATTTTTTTCCCCCAGTCTGTGGGCTTTTTCCTCTTACAGTGAAGTCTTTGGATGAGCGTAAGTGTTTGATTTTTAGGAGTTCCGAGTTATCTACTTTTTGTTCTGGCATTTGTGCATTATTAATAATGTTTATAGTCTGTTTATGTCATGCATTTGGGCTCCCAGCATTCTGCTTTTTCTTCTACAGTCTTTATTGTTTCAGATTTTATATTTAGGTCTTTGATCCATTTTGAGTTAGTTTTTGTGCATGGCATGAGATGGGGGTCTTGTTTCAGTTTTTTGCAGATGGATATCCACTTATGCCAACACCATTTGTTAGACTGTTTGTTCCTAGTTTGCAGACTTCAGATTGTTATCAAATATCAGCTGCTCATAACCAAACCAAACCCACTGCCGTTGAATCAGGTCCAACTCCTAGCAACCCTATGGGAAAGATTAGAACTGCTTCATCGAGTTTCCAAGGAGCACCTGGTGGATTTGAACTGCTGACCTTTTGGTTAGCAGATGTAACACTTAACCACTACACCACCAGGGTTTCCTAGTTCAAGTTGTTCAAATTGTCAATTCAGCTTTGTTGGTCTGTGTGACATTTGTACCAGTGCCAGGCTGTTTTGACTACCGTGGCAGTGTAATAGGTTCTGAGGACAGGTAGAATGAGGCCTCCCACTTTGTTGTTGTTCTTCAGTAATGCTTTGTTTCTGGAGCTTTTCGTTCCATATGAATTTGGCAATATGTTTCTCCATCTCATTTAAAATTGTCACTGAAATTTGTACTGGAATTGTATTTTATGTATACATCGCTTTGGGCAGAATAGACATTTTCACAATTTTACATCTTCTTATCCATGAGCACGTTAGGTTTCTCAATTTATGTAGGTCTCTTTTGATTTCTTACAGTAAGGTCTTGTAGTTCTCTTTGTATAAATGTTTTACATCTCTGGTTAGATTTATTCCTAAGTATTTTGTCTTCTTGGGGGGCTATTGTAAGTGGTATTAATTTGGTGATTTCCTCTTTGACGTTTCTCTTTGTTGGTATAAAGGAATCCAACTGATTTTTGTATGTTTATCATATATTTTGAGACTTTGCTGAACTCTTGTATTAATTCCAGTAGTGAATCCCCTTTGAGCAAAGTGGCAAGTAGGAGAAAATCTACTTTTTGACTCAGATCTTTCTTCTGGGCTGTATGTCCTTTTTTCTGACTTTCTGTTGTATATATGTACTAAGTTGTTTTACAGGTGTCTCAAATGTAATGTGCTCAAAACTGAATTCAGTACCTTTCTTTCCCAAACTGACTCCTCTTATAGATTCTGTATCTTAATAAATGCCACCAGCACCACCAAGTCACCAATCTCCTAATATATCCATCCTTGTTGAATCCTCCTTCTTTCTTACCCTTCTCTGCCAGGACTAATATATGCAAAATATCCCTAAATATTTGTTGAATGTATATTCTCTTACAGTTTATCTGTTTATGTTTTAATTATTTATTTCAACATCAGTGATTATTTATTATCTGTCTTACCATTTAACTGGTGGACTCCATGATGAAATAAACCATTTCTCATTGATTACCAATGATTTCTCTAGCACGTAGTGTTGTGATTGGCACATAGACCATTTTATCAAAATACTTAAAAAATATTTTTCCTTTACCAATCAGCTAACTGATTTATCAGCCTTTTTCTTGATTCACTATGTTTTGAGTGTATTTGCTCAAGCATGACAGCTGATTGTGAAGCTCTGGATCTACCTTGGGTCTTAGAGGTCCCAAGTAAGGGGACATTGAGATGTTTTGTTTTAGTGGTAGCAGTGTCCAGGATGCCCTCTGGCCTACAGGTTCTTGGGAAGACCCTCAAGTGTGTCCACATCAGGGTGAAATGTTCTGTACCCAGCTCTTATGGCAAGGCCTGTATCTAGGAACATCACACATCTTCAGTGGCTGACAGTTTGGATGCTTACATACCAAAATGTTCTACTGCTATTTTTTTTGTTCTACATTTGGTTTAATCTGGAATTTACTAGTTTAAATCACAGGACTATGATGTTATTCTTTTCTATTCCCTCCCATTGTTTTTTGTGATCAAAGCCAAGTTTTAGGTGAAAAAATAATGAAGACTCTTTTTTCCATTTTTCTTTCACACTGCCAAAGCCAAAACAAAACAGAGAAGCTCTTCCATGAATGAAGTTGAATAGTAGTATTTTGGATAAGATACCACTGAGTTTATAATTAAAAATTTCTCTAACCACGTGATCTTTGTCAGTTCTTTGATCATGTCAGAGATGCTTGGTTTTTTTGTTTTGTTTTCCTCCCAATCCGTAATTTTCCTTTTTCCTCTCTCTCCTCATCCATCTTAGATTGCATGACACACCATTACCATAACTCTGTGTTCTCTTGCCATGTGGAACTTCTTTATTCCCCTTTTAGTTACAACTGTCTGGAAAAACTCCATCTCTGGGTGAACTTGATTTTTGGACTTGTTTCTCTGTACATTATAATGATACATTTTCTTAAAAGAGTCTTCCACATTGCCTGGCAGTTCTGCTTGATTTCTCTGATCAGCCTACTTCTGTGCTATCATAGAAACCCTTCCAGTAGTTTGACACTCTCTGTAAACTTTGCCCACCATGTGTCCCTTTCACCCTCTTCTCAGCACGTACCTTGCCTTCCGTACAGGGGGGATAAAAAAGTAATTACACTGGAAATTTTTTATCTTTCCCCTTCAGAATATAGATAGCTGTGTCATTTGCTCTTATATACTCCTCTTCCATCCTGGATGGAAACCCTGTTGGTGTAGTGGGTTAAGTGCTAAGTCTGCTAACCAAAATATCGGCCGTTTAAATCTGCCAGGTACTCCTTGGACACTCTGTGGGACAGTTCTACTCTGACCTCTAGGGTTGCTATGAATCAGACCCGACTCGATGGCAGTGGGTTTGGTTTTTTGGTCCCATCGTGAATTTATGATGAAGAAGTTCTTCCTATTTACGATTAAGTTCTCTAATTGTTCATAGGATACCACCTAAGATCCCTACTTTTTAGGATCCTTATGCTTTTCTTATATATTTGTTTTATGGTATTTTTTCTTTATGTTGATTGGAAGCCTTGTGTCGACTTGTAAACTAATTCATATCTGTTACACGTAATAAAACAAAATGCTGTACTTGATTCTTCAGCCCCCTCTAGCTGCCACCCCATTCTTCTCTACTCTTCCAGCTAAGAGTAGTCTGTACTGGTTTTTCTGTCTCCATTCCTCACCCTCACCTTGTTGCCTAGCCCAATTCAACAATCTTTGGTTATTGGTAAGCAGGTCAACACCATCCACTATCAATAGCTAGGAACTAGCCTTCTCATTTCCACTCATCCCCTCTAACTCTATCGGCACTGTAGCAGTTAAGCAATTGTTTTGAAATCCATATCCAGTTCTTCCCTGTCACTTTAGTACATTAAAACCTTTCCATAAATTTCCTTTGCTATTAGCATAAATCAAAATGCTTTAGCATGGTTGTATCAGCTTAGAATTCTTTACTTGCAAGCAGCAGAAACTGATTCGGGCTAATTTAAGCAAATGAAAATTTATCAGATGAATCCTGGACACTGTCACAATGGATGTGAAGATGAGAACTTACAAGGAGAAAGGAAGGAAAGCCACTCTGCATGTGTTGGGTTAGGGTGGGATGGGGGATGAGAGATTATAAAATTGAAACACCAAAATAACGTCATACCAGGGCAGTGTGCTCTGGATATAGCTTCTTAATTAGTTCAGTGACTATTGTATTGTCCAATCCAGGACACCTTTGAAAATGGATGGGAATGCTAATTATAATTATGCTATAAAAATGGATATAATTAGGATTTTCCCAGGCAAACTAGAATATCTGGTGAGTCTAACAAATGACTGTAACCCTGGCTGACATCTTGACTGCAACCTTGTGAGATTCTCTGTGTGAGAACCATCCAACTAACCCATTCCCAGATGTCTTAGCCAGTAGAAACTGTGAAATCATAAATGTTTATGGTTGTTTTAAGTCATTAAGCATTGGAGTAATTTGTTGCACAGTACTACATACCTACCTAGCGAAATATTTTTGTTATTTATGTGATTGTTTGATAAAAACTTGATTCCCTACTGGGCTGCTTCCAGTTGTGTTTCCTTTGCTCACCATTGTATCCCTAGAAGTTTTGTGAGTGAATGAATGAATGAATCACCGTGTGAATGCATGATTGCACTTTGAGAACCACCACGTTCGAATTATTGAACTGGTTCCATTCGACTCCCCCACCTGTCAGTTTGTCACGTGGTGGTGCTATGATGCCGGAAGCTGTGCCACAGTATTTCACGTACTTGCAGGGTCATCCGTGGTGCACAGGTGTCAGTGGAGCTTCCAGATTCAGACAGACCAGGAAAACAGCAAGACAATCTGCTTCTGAAAATAGCCAATGAAAATTTTATGGATTCCAGTAGTGAGAGTTGTGAGGATGGCCCATGTCCGGGTAGTAGCACCCAACAACAGCAGTGTCCATTGGTGTTACACAGAACTTTTCAGAAAGTCATGAGCTTGTAGGTGTTTGCCAAACTTAGTAATTCTGAAAAGAAAAAGCCCAGCTTTCCACCTCCTTAATTATCTAGTTAGATCCAGACTTGATTTTAGAGAATGTCATTATATTTTCAATGACAGGATAAATGAATCAGTCATACAGAGCTGTCATTTTTAAATTGTAAATCTTATGGGAAAGAAAACACTGTCACAAAGAGGAGATACACTGTGAACAATGAGATTTGAAATGATCTCAGGCAAAGGGCTGGGCCCACATAAAGTAGACTGTAACCTTCATCTGGCAAAGTCGTTTCCTATGAATGACTTTTGCAGCTTTGGCTCCTTGATCTTCATGCAAAATTAGCTCAACTGTCGTCAAAATTTCATGGTCTATAAACTAAGCCACTTCAGCTTTGTGTCACCCATATGACATATTGAAGTGTGACCAGAGAAGAGAGAATAAACCATGGCAGAAATGAGAAAATGGTGGATAGGAACTACATCATAAATGATAAACCAACACTGTGTGTAAAGCTATCAACAAGTTATTTACAAATAGGCATCTGATTGCAAAGACTTCTCCCCTACACTGTGGAGGAAGTGATGAGTGGGAGCAAGGAGAAAAATCAAAGAGTTTATGATGTTACCTATTCAACACAAGTAAACCTATTAATGAATAAAATAAAATCACTGTATTGGTTAGATACTGGCCATGTTGCTTAGGAAAATGCAGCATCAAAGTAATTTTACCATAACAAAAGAGAGAGAGCTCTGAATTAGACAAGACCACTGAATACGTTAAGGAGATTGTCTGGTTTATTTCCCATTGGTTCTCATAACTGAGCAAACCAAATTTCAAAATGCAGTGAACCTTTAGATGGCATGTTGTAATTTAGTGAAACATTATTAAAAAGATGTACTTCAAATAAAAAATTATTTAAAAAAATTAAAAAAAAAAGATGTACTTCATATACCACCATACGTTATGGATTTGTTATTACCAGTTAGGCTGGCTTTGAGGGACTGTTCCGCAGGGTAAATGTGACTACCTGTGTCATTTTGTACCTTGCAGAAAATTTCATTGTTCAGCGCTTCAGAAGGTGTTTCCAAACTTTACAACTTATGTTATTAGTGTTTTGTGGCATTTGTTCATAAACAGACATTCCTTTATGAGCCAGTGTCCTGCTGAATAAAAAGCAAATTAGCTTGTCTCTTTGTTTAAAAATAAATAGAAGGATATTGAGTACTACAGTAAACTCGCAATTTCAAAACCTAATAACCAGTTTATTCTCTTCATTCTGAGAGATGCAAACTGAAACTTCCATGAATTAATTGGTAAAATTTAGGAGTTGTAAAACAGATTGCTGTATTGTGTTTCAGGAGACACACCCCCCCCTACCTTAAATGCCATTACCATATAGTCCACAACAGAAATTGTGACCAAACTTTGTTGTACTTTTTAAAGTTAATAAAAGCATATATAAATAATTGTATTGTATATAACCAAAAAGTGGCAGTTCACATCCACCACTTGCTTCTTGGTAACCGTATGGAGCAACTCTGCTGTGTCCTGGGGGGTCACTATGAGTCAGAATCAACTCAACAGTAACAGGCTGTTGTTTTTGTTTTAGTAAATAATTTTAGTTTTTTTCCCCCTTAAAAAATTCAGAACAATTATTTCTCAGTGAAAACACTGCCAGATACCTGGCTGACTTGCATGTTCACTATGGAATTCTTCCTCTGTAATCAATCTTCTTATGTCATTCTTCCTATCAGTGCCCAACAATCTGGTACAGGTTGTAGAAATGCACCTGCGCAAGATATTTCATGCTGCGGCTTATTACCTTATTCAGTGTTGAGACTAATTAGTGCTAGTTGCTGAGACAGAAGTGCCCTTTCCACCCTTGCACACTTTTACATTCGGGGATATTTTATTATGGTTCCTTAAGACGATCTTTCCCTAGTGTATCTTAGCAGTTTTTTACTTTATATAACTTAAACTGTGAATTTGAATGTTGCTTATTTTTGACCAGTGGGTAGAGCATTGTGAATGATTTCTCATTAGAGGATGAGGAGATGAAGATGAACATAGGTGGGTGGAGAAGCTTGTACTGGGAAGATTGTTGGCTTAAAGACATTACCATGTGGCCCAAATCTCACCTGAAATGCCATTGGAGCACAGAGGAGAAGCACTTGGCTCAGCTTGGACAGAGCAGGGTGCTCCAGTGAAGCCTCCTGACGTGGAGGACAGCAGAGGAAGGTGAAGAGACAGTCATAGGAGTTTAGATCAGATCAAATGAATTGACTGAATGAAGAAAAAAAAATACTTTGGCTTCCAGAGCATTGTGAACTTTAAAATTGTGGACTTGGGCTTTCAGGTCTGCCTTTATATATAAGAAAGCTGAAGCCTGGACATTTTAAATATTATAGCATGCTGAAGAAGAGGGTCACCATGAGTCGGATCCGACTTGATGGCACTTGGCTTTGGCTGGGGATGAGCTCTCCTAGCTTCTCTGAAAAGGAATACATAATTCAGACAGTAATTATAGAAGACAAGAAACAGGTGAGAAGGCTATCGATCAATCCAAATCTACCATAAAAAGTAACCTATTTGAGCCAATTGCTTCAGTTTCTCTTGTAATTTCTCATGGGGTAATACTGAATTGTGATTTAAGAGTACAGGTTTTGTGTTAGACTGCTGAAGTTTGAATTCTTAATGTATCTGTTGCATTTTTCAAAATTCAAATAAAAGCTAAAGAATAAAGATAGGATTATTTGTACTGGAAAATGAAATTTGGGAAATGCTTTTTTTTTTTTTAACTTGAGGAGCTTTAAAAAATATATTTTTCTCTTTTGTGCATCATATTAATCCAAATTATATTGCTAGTTTGGAGAAACTTAAAGAGAGATAACCCAAAGTGTGAACTCATTCCCGTAAAGTTAGGTTTTTGTTGGAAGTAGAATGTGGATCTCCTGACTTGATCTCTCTTGTGTTCAGCTGGGGCCTTCACAAATGTTCAAATATCAGCTCTTAGAAGCATTGGGCTGTGTTATGGATTCAATTGTGTACCCCTAAAATGTGTATTATAATCCTAGCCCCTATACCTGTGGATGTGGTCCTATTTGGAGGTAGAGTTTTCTTTGTTAGGTTAATTAAGTCATACCTGAGCAAGGTGGGTCCTAAACCCAATCATTTCTGAGTTATAAAACAATGCAGAGTAGAGATAGAGATCTGTGGGATTTTTCTTTTGCTCTCCTCAGAGTCCTGGAAAGTGAATAACCAGTTAACAAATATTATTGTTAATGACCTTGAAAGAGAAGTTAGATTCAGATTGGTGAATTTTCTCAGATTCTGAATGAAGGAGAGGGAAGGATGCAGGGCATGTTTCCATTTCCAGTCTCACTGGGGTGTCTTCTAGGAGTTGGAAATGAAAGTACCCACTTTGTCAATTGTATAAATACTCCTAGTGTGGAAATGTGGGACTGAGGTTGGCTTTCTAATATTTCTTTCACTTCTAAAATTCTCACAGCATTTTAGTTCCACTTCAGCTCTCCCTGTCTCTTGTGACAGTATCTCAAGTCTTACAGCTGTGACTGCATTATTAAATGAGAATGCCAAGCAAAGGTAGGCACATGCCAGTCAGCCAACTCAGATGTCAAGTTACACCAAGGAAATCAAACAAAGTCGTTGGCTATTGCCCACCAGTCTGTGTTCAGACTTGTAGTGGTTTCATTTTTGTATGATAACAGTCAGATTCAATTCCTTGAGGCATAGAGATGAAACACACTTTAAGAAATAAGAATAAATTCTACTCTAGGTTAAAATATTTTTTTCTGTTAGAAATGTAATTCTTTTGGTTAAATATTTACATTGCCTAATTTTTTTTCTTTTTTTAATTTTTTTCTTTAATATAACTGAGTGAAAATGTACATTCCCGTGCAAATTTACATACCCACCTATATGCAGCTTCCACTGCTCTCCCTGCCCGGTGACAGCACACTATTCCTCTCTGCTCCATACATGTCTCATTCTCCCAACAGTCTCTTTTTCCCCTCCTCTCCACCCACTCTCCTTCCTCCAGCCTGAGGTCAGCAGGATGACATCCTATAGATGTATAGAACCATAAAGTGCATCTAGTATACGGTCACTGCATCGCCAAGTCCAATACATTCCTGTCCAAAGCGTGGACCTTCGTTATGATTTACGGTCAAGGGCAGCATCAGGGTGAGGGGCCATGCTCCCAGGGGAACCCCAAAGCCACTGGACCATCAATTGAGGTCTTTGAGTGGGGATCTCAGGGTGCACCCCTTTTTATTCTTGTGTTGCCAGTGAAACTCAACTTAGTGAGCTCCATCGCGGCTATCACTGGTGGTGGCTGGGCACCATCCGGTTCTTCTGGTCCCAAGTCGATGTAGACACCCACTGATGTGGGTCTCTTTCTCTTCCGGGTTGTCTTTCCCCCATGTCATTTTGGTCCTCGGTGAGCATCTGTTCCTGCTGAGTTGGGAGCATTTGCTGTGTCCTCGGATGGCAGCTTGGCAGCTTTTAAGACCCCAGACGCCACTCACCAATGTGGGGTGCAGAGAGCCCTCTTAGCAAAATGCTAGTTGTGCCAATTGGCCTTGCGTTCACCTAAGAGCATGGTCCTCCGCCCCCCCACCCCAGCTCTCTATCCTTGCAATATTGGGTTAAGATGGAAGGAGTACTCATGTTATGTTTAAGTCCACTTAATATTGTTCTTGTTTCTAATGTGTGCGATCACCGATTTCACCCAACCAGATACCTAGCAACTATCTAATCTAAACCCTCCCCCCTCCCTCCCTCCCTCCTTCCCCTCCCTTGCAGCTGTCAAAGAGTCTTTTCTTCTATACACAAGTCTGTTTCTGAGATCTTATCGTAGAGATCTCATACAATATTTGTCCTTTTGTTGCTGACTACTTTGACTCTACACTATGTCTTCCAGTTGAAACCAGGTCATGAGATGTTTCCTGAAGTCATCGTTGTTCTTTATCATTGCGTAGTGTTCCATTGAGTATATATACCATAGTTTACCTATCCATTCTTCTGTTGTTGGGCATCTGGGTTGATTCCATCTTTTTGCTATCGTGGACTGTGCTGCAATAAACATTCTGGTGCATGTGTCCATTGGTGTGAAAGGCCTTGATTCTGTAGGATGTATTCCAAGTAGTAGAATTACTGGGTCAAATGGTATATCAATATTCATTTTTTTAAGGAAGTGCCAGATTGCTTTCCAAAGAGGCTGGACCATTTTGCAACCCCACCAACAATGTAGGAGGGTTCCACCTTCTCCACAGCCTCTCCAGCATTTGTTGTTTTGTGTTTTCTGGATCCTGGCCAACCTTGTTGGGGTGAGATGGTATCTCATTGTTGTCTTGATTTGAATTTCTTTAATAACTAAAGATCGTGAACATGTCCGCATGTGTTTTTTGGCTGCCTGGATCTCTTCCTTAGTGAAATGTCTGTCCATTACTTTGCCCATCACTTAATTGGATGATTTATCTTCTTCTTGATATTTTGTAGTATCTTGTAGATTATGGAAATTAATCGTCGGTCTGACATAGAGTTGCCAAACAGTTTTTCCCATTCTGTAGGTGTTCTTTTAATTCTATTAATAAAGTCTTCAGATGAGCAAAAGTGTTTAATTCTTAATAGATCCCATTTATCTATTTTCTCTTCTGATGATTGTGGTTTGTTGGACAGATTTTGGAGTCTGTCCATATTGTGTATTAAACCTTCCATTGTTGTTCCCACCTTTTCTTGGATGAACCTTATCGTTTTAGGTTTGATATTTAGGCCTTTTATCCAGTTGGAGTTGGGTTTTGTATAAGGTGTAAGATATGGATCTTGTTTCAGTTTCTTGCAGATGGATATCCAATTTTGCCAGCACCATTTGTTGAAGATACTGTTTTTACCCCAGTTTAATGTATTAGGGCCTTTGTCGAATATCAGTTGTTCATAGGCAGATGGTGTCATCTCTGGGGTCTCAGTTCTGTTCCACTGATCGCTCTGTCTGTTCTTATACCAGTACCAGGCTGTTTTGACCACTGTGGCAGTATAATATGTTCTAAAGTCAGGTAATGAGAGGCCTCCCAGAATGTTCTTCTTCTTTAGTAGTGCCTTGCTTAATCGGGGCTTCTTCCCTTTCCAAAAAAAATTGGTGATTTGTTTCTCCATCTCGTTAAAAAATGTCACTGGAACTTGTATTGGGATTGCATTATATAAATAGATTGCTTTGGGTAAAATAGACATTTTCACAATGTTTAGTCTTCCTATCCATGAGCACGGTAGGTTTTTCCATTTATCAAAGTCTCTCTTAGTTTCTTGTAGTAGGGGCTTGTAGTTCTCTTTGTAAAGGTCTGTTATTTCTCTGGTTAGATTAATTCCTAGGTACTTTATCTTCTTAGGGGCTATCGTAAATGGTATTGATTTGATAATTTCCTCCTTAACAGTCTCGTTGTGGATATAAAGGAATCCTACTGATTTACTTATGTTTATCTTGTATCCTGAGACTTTGCTGAACTCTTCTATCAGTTTGAGTAGTTTACTTATAGATTCCTTGGGGTTCTCTGCATATACAATCATATCGTCTGCAAACAAGAAGATTTTAACTTCCTCTTTGCCAATGCAGATGCCCTTTATTTCTTGGTCTTGTCTAATTGCTCTGGCTAAAACTTCTAGCACAGTGTTGAATAGAATAGGTGAGAGTGGGCATCCTTGTCTAGTTCCTGATCTCAAGGGAAAGTCTTTCAGTCTCTCTCCATTCAGGATGACGTGGGCAATTGGCTTTGTATAAATGGCCCTTATTGTGTTGAGGAATTTGCCGTCTATGCCCATTTTGCTAAGAGTTTTTAGCATGAGTGGGTGTTGGACTTTATCAAATGCCTTTTCGGCATCAATGGACAAAAGCAGGTGATCCTTGTCTTTTTGTGTTATTTATGTGGTTAATCACATGAATTGTTTTCCTGATGTTGAACCAGCCTTGCATCCCTGGTATGAATCCCACTTGGTCATGATGGATTATTTTCTTGATACGTTGTTGTATTCTGTTGGCAAGAATTTTGTTGAAGATTTTCGCATCTAGATTCATGAGTGATATCAGTCTGTAATTCTCTTTCTTTGTTGGGTGTTTCCCTGGCTTAGGTATCAGGGTGATGCTGGCTTCATAGAATGAGTTTGGGAGTACTCCATCCTTTCTATACTGTGAAGTAGTTTCAGTAGTATTGGAGAAAACTCTTCTCTAAATGCTTGGTAGAATTCTGCAGTGAAGCCATCTGGACTTGGACTTTTTTTGGTTGGTAGTGTTTTGATGACCTTTTCAATCTCTTCCTTTGTAATGTATTTATTAAGTTGTTCTGCTTCACGTTGTGATAATTTGGGTAGGTGTTATGAGTCAAGGAATTGGTCCATTTCCCATAAGTTTTCAAATTTGTTAGAGTACAGTCTTTCATAATATTCTGTTATGGTATTTTTGATTTGTGTTGCATCTCTGGTTACACCCCCCTCTCACTTCTAATTAGGGTTATTTGTTTCTTTTCCTAGTTTTCTTTAGTAAGTTTAGCCAGTGGTTTGTCAATTTTGTTGATCTTCTCAAAAAACCAGCTTTTGGTCTTTTCATTTTTTTCAAGTGTTTTTCTATTCTCTAATTCATTTAGCCCTGCTCTAATCTTTATGATCTCATTTCTTCTGGTGCCTGAAGGGTTCCTCTGTTGTTCTCTTTCTACTTGTTCAAGCTGTAGGGTTAGTTCCTTGATTTGGTTTCTTTCTTCCTTCCAGATGTGTTCATTTTTGGCGATAAACAGACCTCTGAGCACTGCTTTGGCTGTATCCCATAGCTTCTGGTAAGAAGTATTTTCATTCTCATTGGAATCCATGAATTTCTTTATTTCATCCTTGATTTCCCCTATAACCCATGTTTTTTTGAGCAAGATGTTGTTCAGTTTCCAAGAGTTCCACTTTCTATCTCTGTTTTTTCTGCTGTTGATTTCAACTTTGATGGCTTTATTATCTGAGAAGATGCTTTGCAGTAATTCAGTGGTATGGATTTTGTTGAGCTTTGCATTATGGCCTATCACATCGTCAATTCTGGAGAATGTTCCATGTGCACTGGAGAAGAAGGTGTAGTTGTCTGCTGATGGTTGGAAAGTTCTGTATATATCAATGAGGTTTAGTTGGTTAATTGTGGCAATGAGGTCTTCTGTATCTTTACTGAGTTTTTTTCTAGATGATCTGTCTAGTATTGAGAGTGGAGTATTGAAGTCTCCCACTATTATGGTGGAGTCATGTAACTCTCTTTTGAGTGTAGTCAGTGTTCGACATATTTAGGTGCTCTGATATTAGGTACATAAACATTTAATATAGTTAAGTGTTGCTTGTGTACTGAACCTTTCAGCAATAAATAGTGTCCATCTTGGTCCACGATGGTGGATTTTACATTAAAATTGATTTTGTCTGAGATTAGAATTGCTACCCCTGCTCTTCTTTGTTCATTGTTAGCTTGATATGTATTCTTCCATCCTTTAATTTTCAGTTTGTTCCTATCTTTAGGTCTCAAGTGAGTTTCTTGTAGACAACATATGGATGGGTCATGTCTTTTGATCTAAGATGTCACTCGATGTCTCTTTACTGGAACATTCAGTCCATTCACATTCAATGTAATTATTGATAGGAATGTGTTCAGTGCTGCCTTTGTGATGTGTTTATTTTTATGTTGATGTTTTCTCTGTTTTTCTTATTAGTCTGTTCTGGGACGTTCTTCTTTGTGAGTTGATTTTTCACCTTTTTCAGAGCTGGTTTTGTGGTTCTTGAGACTCCTGTGTTACATTTCTTGAAATGATATGATACATCTTTGCTGTGCTTTACAGCTGCCCCTATGATCCCCCTTAATAAACTATTTATAAACCCAATTTTAATTACTACCAGTCTTGTCATCTTCCTCTCTGTCTGGAAGGACTATAACAACTGTAGTACATCCCTCTTTTTAATATGATGACACCATAGTTTTCATGATGATCACTGGATTGCTTCTTTCCTTATCAAAGCTGTGATTGGCTTTGGAGCCTTCCCTAACTAAATAGAGTTTTGAGTAGTGAAGTTGTTCTAAAATATAAAGTTAGTGGTTTTTTTCTTCTAAGCCAGAGACAGGAACTTCTTTCAATATTTCTTATAGTTTTGGTTTGGTTTTTACGAAGTCTCTGAGTTTCAGTTTATCTGGGAATATCTTAATTTCATTTTCATATTTGAAAGATAGTTTTGCAGGATATATAATTCTTGGTTGGAATTTCTTCTCCTTCAAGGCTTTGAATATGTCATGCCACTGTCTCTGTGCCAGCATGATTTCTGCTGAGAAATCTGAAGAGAGCCTACAGGGTTTCCCTCTGAATATTAGCTTTGCTTTGTGTCTTGCTGCCTTTAAGAGTTGCTGCTTATGTTTCATTTTGTTAAGCTTGATTGTAATATGTCTTGGAGTCTTTCTTTTGAGATCTATATTGGGTGGCATATGATATGCATCTGAGATGTCTATATTCTCTTCCTTCATGATTTCTGGGAAGTTTTCTTTCAGCAGCTCAGCAACGATACTCTCTGTATTCTCAGATGTCTCTCCCTGTTCAGAGACTCCAATTAATCGAAGGTTGTTCCTCTTAATAGAGTCCCACATGCTTCTTAATGTTTCTTCATTTTTATTGTTTCTTTTTTCTGATTTCTGCTTATAGACGCTGGCATCAGTAGCTCTGTCTTCGAAGTCAGAAATTCTTTTTTGTATTTGTTCCATTGTGTTTTCCTGGCTTTGCATGGAAGTTTCTATGTCTTTGATTTTGTTCTCAGTCTGTTGGATTTCAGAGTACTGGTGTTCCATCAGATTGAACAGCTTGCTTAATTTTTCATTTTGTTGTGCTGCATTTTGTATAAGGTCTAGAACGGCTCTGTATATAATCATTTTGTATGCACTTTCTGATGCTTTCATAAAAGTTTCTTCATCTGGAAAACTCCTTGGTTGCTTTGTTTGGGAGCCTTCTGAAGCCATGGCTGATTTCTTGTGTGCCACAAGTGTGTTGCTTTTTGGGACCCATGTGAGTATGTAGAGGCTGGAAGAGGTACTGTGAGGATGGACTGCAGATGTTTCTCTAGGCTGTCTTAAAATGTGAAGCAAGGTTAGGTTTTCAGGTGTAGAGGTCCCTCTTCTCAACTGGCAAAGTGAGCGCCACTATATCTAACCCCAGATGATACAAAGTAGTTCAGAATACAGCAGTGCTACTGCCCTGTTGGCCTCTGTTGACAGAGCCTAGCCTTAGACGACACTGCGTAGAGTACTGCTTTTCTGATAGAAAAGCACTCTCCTCTGTGCAGGCTCTGGCTCCCAAGATAAGAATTAGGTCCAGCTGCGGCCACCATATCCAAGATGGCGCCCTCCACACAGGCGGCAGTCAGAAGGGCTAAAGGTGCCGAGAGGTAGTGATTCCTCTGATTCTGTTGCAGGACCCCCAAAGCAGGTGGCACTAGGTAAATTACTGCTGTTTTGTCAGAGAAGCGCTGTCCTGTTTGCAGGCGCTGGCTCCCAGGCTAAGAATGAGGTCCCGCTAGAATCTCCGTATCCAACATGGCGTCCGCACACTGACTGCCATACTCCGTAGAAACGCCGCTGAGGCAGATATAAAACGACAGGCTCAAAGTGTCTAGATTAACAGAGTCCCGCGCCTGGCTCTCAGAACATGGGAATTTCGCCTGCCTATCCCCCCAGCAGCGCGTCCGAGTCCAGCCGCCAGGCAAGGCCCAGCTCCGCCCGCCAGCCGAGACCGAGGAAAAAAAAGTCACAGTGGTGCGTTTACCTTCCGTCCGTGAGAGCCGGGGCTAGCCAGGAGCGGGAGTCAGCAAGAGAGAGGAGGTTTTTCGCTGAGTGGTATGAAGTCCCAATTAATAGCCCTGTGCCGTGTCCTGAGGCTGATTAGGTGACCAGAAGGCTCCGTTTTATTATCAGTTCAGGTCTTGGTTTCCAGAGGGATAAGAGGAGACATGGGCTTAGTCCGCTACCTTGACTCCTCCTCCCATTGCCTAATTTAAAATCTAAATATCAATTGGAAAACTTAATGAATTACTTTTTTTTTAATCTACTCGAATTACCCAATAGGCAGCCATTTTAATGGCTTTTAATTTCAAAATTTGTATTGTTGTTTTCTGTGCATCTACTTCAAAGTTTTTTTAAAATGTACTGTTTATTTCTTTTTTCCTGGATACAATACATGTAGCAGACTTCATGCTTTTAAAATACTTCTTTTTTCTAATACTCACTAGTCCTAACTTAAGTGACACTCATGTGATGTAGAGTGAAGACTTCTGGGAAGGTTCTTCTTCCTGAAAATATCTTCTTCATTGATTCCCAGTCATTGAGTAAATATGTATTTTGAAATATAGATGGACTGAGTTACAGAAATAAAGGTAAACTCGTGAAAGTGTTACTGTGGATCTCTAGAAGGTTTATGACTATAATCCTGCCCAGTAATCCCAGTGTTTAGAGATTTTACGTTATAGGTGATGAGAGGATACAATTTTTGATTTCTCCTCCCTGTGTCCTGTTTTAAAAATGTGAATTCATCAAGGAGAGTGTTACTGGTTTACTAAAAGCTCAGGATACAGCTGAATGCCTAAAAGGGTATAACAGATAGAAGAAACAAAAGCAGAAAGGGAAGGAGATGTGTTGGTGCAGTGGTTGAACACTTGGCTGTTACCTGCTGTTTGGGAGAAGAGATGTGGAAATTGATTCCTCTCAAGATTGCAGCCTAGTCAACCCCATGGGATTCCACTCTGTCCCATAGGGTTACTGTGAGTTGGAGTCAACTCGATGGTACACGACAACAGTATTTTTTTTATCTAACATGCCTCTGTCTGTCTGGGTATTCTGCCCCCTACCTTGTTGTTCAGGGTCCTTGTTGCCCATCGGTGGCCATGTCTGAGAGGCTTCTGTCACTTTATGTAATTTTGTATCCCACTAGGCAGTGTGCTCCTGCAGTGGGGATGGCCTTTAATGGTGCTTCTCAATTTGGTCACCTTCCTTAGTCAGAAATGTTTAAGACACACTCTTGTTTTTTTCTTGAATGCAGCAACAGAATGTTTAAACAGGATTTTCAAGTGTAGCAAAGATCAACCCTACGTTCTTTACTGTTGGAATCAGCCCCATTAGCTTCTGAACTCATTGTTAATTTAACACATAGTATGTTAATCTGATCCTTCTGCTCACCCATTCTTAAACAGTGCCTGACTCTTTTGGCACTAATGACCAACAAAGAAGTTCCTAAACTGGCAAAAAGGAATTTGAGTGCTCCGTAATAGTTGATACTTCTGTTAGAAAATCAGACATATTGTCACTTACAGAAATTTCTTATGATCTTGATTTTTCCTAAGAGTTCTACGTGAAAAATTTGGTGTCAATTATTGTTTTTTTAAAGGCTGATGCAAAGGGTGGAGTTAATTATACTCCTCAGTTGAAGGCACACCATCATTGTTGGTTCACGCAATGCCCTTGTCTTATTTTCTTTCTCTTTGTTTTCTCTTTTCCTAGTCACTACTCCCGTCATCTCGCTGGCCCACAGGCAACCAGTTAATGGGATGATGTCTCCCCTTCATTTCCTTGTGGTCTTGGAAATATATATTGTTGATTCGTGTTCATCAATTTTTAATAGGCGTATTAGTAGTATTATATTATGAATCTTAAGTTGTTCATTGCTTTTCAGCACTTTTTAAAATGTTCTTTTCAACTTACCATGTATACATCTAGTCTATTACTTCAAACTGCTGCATAGTAATCCATGGTGTGCCTTCATCACATTGTACTTACCTGGTGGTGGCACATAGTTAGCTCCAACTGCCTGGTACTACAAGAAGTGTTGTGATTAGCATCCTTGTGTATGTCCTCTTACAGTTTGTGAGAAGTTGCCTCAGGGGTGTATACCCATGAGTCAGAGTTCTGTGTCAAAACCATAAATCCACTATTGTGGAGTAGATCCTGACTCCAGCAACCCTATAGGACAGAATAGAACTGCTCCCATAGAGTTTCCATGACTGTAATCTTTATAGGAGCAGACTGCCACATCTTTCTCCTAAGGAGCAGTTGGTGGGTTTCAATTGCCTACCTTTCGGTTAGCAGCTGAGCACTTTAATCATTGCACCACCAGGGTTCCTATCAAACAGTTAAAAGAAAACCTGTTGCCCTTCAGTTGATTCTGACTCATAGAGACCCTATAGGACAGAGTACAACTGCCCCAGAATTTCTAGGGAGCACCTTGTAGATTTGAACTATTGACTTTTTGGTTAGCAGCTGTAGCACTTTACCATTAGGCCACCAGAGTTTCTGTGAAATAGTGTAGATATATTTAATTTGACTAAGAACTGCCAGATTGCTGTCCAAAAATATCCTATGGGTTTATACGCCTGCATTACCACATGCTTTCCAACATTTGGGATTATCTGGGTGTGGCCTACTAGGTTTTCCACAGATGACTGCAACAGTATCTCCCACTTGACATGATCTTTTAGAAACATGCCAGCCACCACAGAAAGTTTTCAATTTTCTTCTACTGGAATGGGGGCCTGACTTTTTTAGTTTGTTGTATTATTTTAGCCAGTTGCACACAGCAAAAGTGATACTATGTGACTCTTGAGGCTGGGTTATGAAAGGTGATTTAGCTTTCTCTTTGCTTGCTGGAATACTTGGACTACAGCTCTGAACTACCATGTAAGAGGTCTAATTTCCCCAAGGCCACTATGCTGTGAGAAAGCATGAACTAGCGTATGTCACAGACTACAAGGAGAAGGATCCATAATGGTGGAGAGGTACCTGGCGGTCCCTCAGTTTCTTCAGCTGCAGACACTTTCATGCTGTGTGCCACAAGTTGCCAGATTAGCCCTTCCCAAATCCCTATCCCACAGTGATAATGAAAAATAATAAAGTGATTATTGTTCTTGTTAGCAACTAACTGTTGTGGTAATTTGTAATATAGGAATAGTAACGGGAACACTAGTTTTCTAATTTTTGCAGTTTGAACTACTGACCTTTTGGTTGGCAGCCAAACTCTTAACCGTTGAACCACCAGAGTGCCAAATAAAGTGATAGTTTATATTAATAATTTGTATTTCTGTAATTACTCATAAGCATCTCTTCATATGTTTGCGTTTCTTTTTGGGTTAATTGCCTATTTCCTTTGCCCATTTTTCTTTTGGGATTTTGTATTGTAGGTGTTCCTTCTATACTCCAGATATTAATTGTTTGTCAATTTTAAACATTGTAAATTTCTTCCCAGTTCTGTCATCTGTCAGTTCACTTTGTCATTAAACAGAATACTTCATTTTGATGTAATAATATTCATAAATGTTTACCTTATAGGTGGTACTTTTTGGATTTTGTGTAAACCCTTGCCCATCCCCAGGTTATGAGACTGTTTTCCTTCATTTTTTATTAATTTATAGTTACTTTTTTCATATTTAAGTTTTGATGCACTTGAAGTCGAACTTCTATAAAGAATTTTGTTTAATTTTCTTCAAAAAGAGTTTTTCAACATTTTACACTAATCTGCCTTTTCTCCTTTGCTTTGTGTAAGGTGCCATCTTCATTGTATGTTAATTTTATGGATCTCTTAGGACTCTTCTGTTCCACTGGTCTAGTAATTGTTTTTGTACCAAAACCATTGTCTTTTTTATTATGAGTTTTAGTATGTCTTAATATCTGGAAGGGCAATTGCTTCCTCTTTGGTCATCTTTTTCAAAATTGACTTAGCTATTTATAGACCTTTAGATTTCAATGCACTTTTTAGAAGACAGTTATCAAGTTCATCAGAATAAGTCCAACTGAAATTTTGATTGGAATTGCCTTGAATTTATAGAAATTGACATCTTAATAATATCAAGTGATCCCTTCAAGAACATGGAATGCTCTTAGTTGATTAAGATTTTTACTATTTCACAGAATTAAAAAAAGCTCTATAGTAGTTCTGTGTATTGGTGAAGTCAATTTTTTAAGAAGTTTTCCACAGTTTGGTGCTCTTACTAATGATATCTTGTTCTTGATTACATTTTCTAGTTTGTTATCTTTGTTACAGAGAAATTCTGTTGATTTTTAAGATTGATCTTATATCCAGTAACTTGCTGAATGCTCCTATTGGAGTTTGTGTGTGATTCAGTTAGATGTTTCATGAGATTGACCATATCGTCAGCAAATAATGACAGTTTATTCCCTTTATAAGAAAGTCCTGAATCAAATTAATTTCACATTTTGACTCCATTTATTTGAAATAGATTTCAAAAAGAATGCTTAGTGCTACAGGGCTTACAGATCTTCAGACAAGAGTCATCTTGAGCCAAACTACTACATGAAGAAGGAAATTTTTGTTTTTAATTTTTAGAAACACAGGAGCAAGTTCACTATTTGAGGATTCTATTCAAGTGTGGTCCATGAAACAACGAAATAGCTTTGGGGAATTTCACAGTATTTAATTTAATTTCAGCAAATGCTGGGTACACAAACCTGGTGACATAGTAGTAAAGTGCTGTGGCTGCTAACAAAAGGGTCAGCAGTTCATATCACCAGATACTCCTTGGAAACTCTATCAGGCAGTTCTACTCTATCCTGTAGGGTCCCTGTGAGTCAGAATAGACTCGAAGGCAATGGGTTTATGGCTGTACACGAAGAAGAAAGACAAAATTCCCTACTCTGAGTTTGTTTCCAGAGTTGAGAGGTGTAGAGGATATAAACAATTACTTAACACCCAAAATTTGGTGTATGATGTCACCTGAGCAAGCAAGACTAGAATGCTAAAATTTTTGCCTGTTCAGGGAGGGTTTTGGAGACATGTTTATAAAGTATTCGGATTTCAGTAATCCTCAATCTTTATCATACTTCCCTTTGCTTTGACCATGAAGGTGATAGGGAATCATGCAATAAATCTTCCTAATTACTTTTTATTTAATTTTCTAGATGACATTTATTAAAATTCTAAACAGACCTTACATGACTACAAACATACTATTGATTAATAACCTCTCATTAGGGACAGAGGAAACTTGGCTAAGATTCATATGAAATTTTAAAAATCCTGTCAAACAGTTAAGATAGTTAAAGTTTGCTGATTCTTCACTTCCAGACTAGTGCAAACATAGAAATTAGAAAGTAGTTAAATAGTCCTGTAAATGCTTGTGTTTGAGTTAGGCACGGACAAAAGAGATTAACTTAATCTGAGTTTTCTGTGCATTGTTTTACCAAGTGTATTGTGATGGGGAGTTGCATCTCTGTTACATCTAACAACATAGGTTGAAATTCTGTACAGATAGACGTAGTATATATGTAAAATATATGAGGTCTGATAACTTAGTCCGCTAACTTAATTTAATTGTTCTAAGTGCTACATACCTCTTCGCTGAATATCACTATGGCCACCTTCAGTAGACTCCCCTTGGGAAGCTATGCACTGATGCCAATACCTAGTCCACCCTTCAAAGCAATTTTGGAACTGTTTCTGGAATGGCCATTGTGCACGGTGCCACATTGGCAAGTTCTCAAACTTAATTGTATAGTTGTCTGCAAGGGAGATTTAAGCCAGTAAACAAATAACTATTGGAACACCCTCCCTACTCGCCTGATGTGGCCCACAATGACTTTTTTCTTTGCCTGAAGATAAAGGAAATATTGAAAGGAAGACATTTTGATGATATTAAGGACATCACAGGTAATATGATGACAGTTCGGATGGCCATTCCAGAAAGAGAGTTCCCAAATTGCCTTAAAGCATGGACTAGGCACTGGCATTAGTGCATTGCTTTTCAGGGAGAGTACTTTGAAGGTGACCATAGTGATATTCAGCAATGAGATATGCAGTGCTTTCTCTAGAAGGAGTTTGAGAACTTATTTGGCAGTCTTTGTATACAAAATAAATAGCTAAAGAGCTTTTGTCTCCAAAACACACCCTAAAGAGAGTACCATGTGACCCATGGAGTTTCTTCAAAGCTGTACTTTTAAAAATAAATAAATAAATAAATAAAGCTTTACTGATATTGAACATAAGGATTGATCTGGGAGCCCTCACCTGTTTTGATTTTAAAAATGTGTAAATCACTTTTGTGAGTTTCCCTTGAAGTGTGGAGATTCCATTGTATGGAGAGCTTGGTAGTGTCCCCTCTGTCCTTCCTTCCTTAAATTTCAGTAATAGGTGTTTGTTGCTTAAAACCATGTAAATATTTAAAAAAACAAAACAATAAAAACTCCAATTAGTATATATTACCAACTTGGAAACAGCTATAAAATCTTTCAGAAGATTTCAGTGAATTTTCATTTATTCAGCTAGTTTACAAATGTTTATTTAACTTCTGTTATTTACCTTCCAATTAGTCTGCAGTAACAACCTGTTTGCACTGAGGAAGATGTAAATATATAAGCCAAAAATTTAATGAAATTCTTTGCATAATTAGAAGATGAAGTTTAAAAATGGTAATCATGGTTTTAATAAGCACAGCCAGTGATGCAGTTCTTCCATTTGGAGCTAAGTATCTTTGTGATGTATTTTCTACTACGACAGCCATGAAAACCAGATATTTGAATCAACTGTCTTAGAGTTGGATCATAAAATGTTAACCTAAGATTGAAAAATATATAGTTTATTGAAAGTGATGAAGCACTGTTCAGTTTCATTGGTCTCATTATAATGGCAGTGATCATTTTAGTGAAAAAATGAATAATTAATGAAAGTATCAAAATACTTTAAAATATTGACTTTTTGCATTTATTGTAATTTATATTATTGAGTGAATTTTATAATACATGTATTTATATGGTAGTATACACACGTAATTTAGAAATAAAAATGTATGTATATTTGGAGTACGTGTTAACTTTTAATGATTTTATTAGAATGTGAACTTCACAAGGAAAGAGATTTTTGTCTGTCTTGTTCACATAGTGTATCTTAAGTCTAGAGTAGGAGTCAGAAAATTGTCACTGATCAAAGCTGGCCTGCCTCCTGTTTTCGTAAATAAGGTTTCATTGGGACACAGCCACACTCATTTGTTTGCATATTTTGTGAGGCTGCTTTCCCATTATAATGATGGTGTTAAGTAAGTGCAACAAGATCTGTAAAGCCAAAAATACTGCCTGGCCCTTTACTGAAAAAGTGTGTTGACTCCTGTGTAACAGGTAATAGGTGATCAGTAAGTTAATATCAGTTGAATGAGTGAATGAATCAGTAGGATGCATAGTAACAAAGGAGCCCTAGTGATGTATGTAGTGGTTAAGAGCTCAGGCTGCTAATGAAAAGGTTAGCAGGTCAAATCCACCAGCTCTCCTTGGAAACCCTGTAGGGTAGTTCTTGGAGACCACAGCTTAAGAGCATAAAAGCCCTCCTATGGTGGATTGTCTATAACTCAGCATTGTCTTATGAACTTTTTATACCTGTTGGTTATGTTTAAATTTGGCACAAATGTGGAGGAGGCTTGTCTAAATTTTATGTTTCTGCCTTTATTTTTTGCTGATTACATTCTAGAAGGATAGTTCAGAATTTCTGTTTTGACTTTCTAAAATGGTAGCATTCTCCTTCTCTGGAGTATTAACGTTCTTTGAAGAAGTAGTGAATAATGGGAAAGTGACTATTATTCAAATGCCTCCAGAAGCAGAAGTGATGGTCAAAATATTTTAGCAGTTGCATAGGTTAGACAGTGACCAGTCTGAATAGAAATCTATGGTGAGTGATCCTCTATCTTTACCACCCGGACTTTTGTATACTAGTGAATTTCACCACTCTGTGAAGGCATTCTGTGTCATGTTGGAGGAGCTGGGATCTTGAGGGCGAGCTCCAGTGGGCATTGTAGAACCCTGGATTTGAGGTCGCAAGAGCTGTTATTTAGTGATGTCGCTCAATGGAGGAGCCAGCCATCCATCTACAGTAAATGGCTATGCACACCCTGTTTTTCTCATGACAGAGAATACATTAAGTCACAACAGAGCCCATTCTACCATTGGAAGATTTGATTGTTTGAATTTTCTTCCATGGATTGAACTAAAATAGTAATTGTGAGTATAATTTCACATTCTTTACTGACTTTCCAAACTAGAAGAATATGATAGATATTTTTTCTTCAGATAGGAGAGGCTATTTCTTTTCTGACTTTCTAAGAGAGGAACTTTCTTTAAAAGTAGCAGTACTTCCATCATTATATTCCAACTTGTAATATAAAACATAACTTTAAATATAATAAAATTTGGAGATCATCACAATAATCAGAAATTGGAGCTGTTGTGATAGAAAGAAAATGTGTAATCCCTTCCCATCTGCCATCTTTTAGTAGAATTAACATTTTCTCATGTACCTTAAGTATCTGATTTTGTAGAGTGGTTGGTATAGTAGCTGCAATATTGGGATACACAACATGAGTAAAAATTATATTCTGTCACCCATTCTACTTTGTTGTCCCACCTTCTAACATCCTGGAAAGCAAGATGAAGATCATTAACATTCTTAATCTCTGTTGAACTTGTTGAACTTGAATCCCAGCCTAGGGATTGGATGGTATTAGGATGATCTGACCAAGAACATTCTGGCCAGAGAGGAAGGATGTCTAAGACTTGTCTCAAGGAGACAATTAATCATTACTTCTTTGTAAATTAGCTTTGAAAAACACCACGTGTGGACTATTTTTACTTTTCACCTCTATGACTTGTATTTGCAACTTAATTTTTAACTTGTATTTCCCGAACATTGTCCACTGACCAGAAATATTTATACATTCAGAAAAGAAATACTGTTTTCATTTTGACTACAAGGACTTTAAAAAGAGCCCCCACAATCTTACTCACTCTGAAACAAAATGGGCGAAATGCCTGAAGGTGAAGGATACGAAAGGGTGCGTAAATCAGCCCATGATGCATCAATATTACAAAATGCAAACCTCCTCCATTACTTAGCTCTTGCTTATCAGGGCAACATAATGAATAAGTTGTTGCTGTTGTTAGGTGCTGTTGAGTCAGTTCCAAATCTTACAGGCCCTATAGGACAGAGTAGAACCCCCTCATAGGGTTTCCAAGGAGCAGCTGGTGAATTCAAACTGCCAACCTTTTGGTTAGCAGCTAGAAAGTCTCAGTCTGTTAATAGTCTTCATTGCCTGTCTTATACTTGCTTTCTTCTCTGTTTAACAAAGAGAAAGCAGGCTTCAAAAGATGAGCCTTTAGCAGGCCGTAGAATCCACCTAGCATTCAGTCATACTGTTTTGGTTTTAATCTAAGTATTCTTATGGTTATCTTTTATACATGGCAAATGCTACTGGCTTTCTATATACTTGCATATTTTTTTATTTTTCATTACAGTATAACATACATACAAAATCTGTTGTTGTCAAGTTGTTCTGACTCATAGAGACTCTATAGGACAGAGTAGAACTGCCCTATAGGGTTTTCAAGGAGCAGCTGATAGATTCAAACAGCCCACCTTTACGTCATCAGCCAAACTTTAACTACTGTGCTACCATGGCTTCTAACGTGTAATTACATACACGTATATAAAGAAATACATATTTTCTCAAAGACAATATACCTCTCTAGCCAGCAGTCACAGTTGGAAATGGACCATTACTTGGATCCCACACATCTCTTCCTACTCATGACTTCCCTTCCCTAAGTCACCGACTTTTAACAGTGCCTGTTTTGGAAATTTATGTACAAATTAGAATCATGTAGTGTGTGCTTTTTTATAGCTGCCTTCTTTTGTGCAAAATTATGTTTGTGTAATTCATCCATATTGCTGCAAATTCAGTTTGTAGATGTCCTGAATGTTCACTTCGTTGCTTTTTGTTTGTTTGTTTGACGGCATGAAGACCTGAAATGCTCCTGCCCTGCCAGTCAGCCAATAGCCATAGCACTAACAGTACTTCCGGAAATATTTACAGGGAGCGGAGGGTGCAGGGAAGGAGACCAGGACTCCAACCTGCTCCTCCATGGTGGACCTTCCTGAGAGAAGATGGAAGGAGAAGAGCAGTGAAAAGTAACACCTTGAAGTAGGTTTCATGGTTTCACAAAAACCAGCACACTGCAGTCACATCCATTCCAACTCATAGCGACCTCATGGGACAGGGTAGAACTACCTCATAGGGTTGCCTAGGTTGTAATCTATTTTTTTTTGTTTTTGCCTTATTTTAATTCTTTTTTTTTTAAAATTATGATTGAATGAAAATGTACATTCCCATATAAATTTTGCTTGCTGACCTACATGCAGCTTCCACTGTTCTCCCTGCACGGTGACAGCACACACTTCCTCTCTGCTCCGTACATGTCTTATCTTCCCAACAGTCTCGTATCTTCTCCTCTCTACCCAATCCTCTTCTTCCAGTGTGAGGTCAACAGGTTGACCTCCTATAGATTCCTAGAACCATAAAGAGCCCACACAGTATGGTCACTCTGCATCACCAAGTCCAATCCATTGCTATCTGAAAAGTTGACCTTCAATATGATTTATGGACAGGGGGCAGCATCAGGGCCAGGGGCTATGCTCCCAGGAGAACCCCGAGGCCCCCAGACCATCAATTGTGGTCTTTTAGTGGAGATCTCAGGGTGCACCCCTTTTTTATACTTGTGTTGCCAGTGAGACTCAATTTTGTGACCTCTATCATGGCTGTCACTGGTGGTAGCCAGGCACCATCTGGTTCTTCCAGTCATAAGTCAATGTAGACATCCACTCACGTGGGTCTCTCTGTCTTCTGGATTCTGTTTCCCCCATGTCATTTATGGACCTTGGTGATCATCCATTCCTGCTGAGTTGGGACCATTTGCTGTACCCTCAGATGGCAGCTTGGCAGCGTTTAAGACCCCAGACGCCACTCACCAGTGTGGGGTGCGGAGAGACCTCAATAGCAAAATGCTAGTTGTGACAGTTGGCCTCAATTTCCCCTGAGAGCATGATCCCCAGTTTCTCGCCCCAGCTACTCTGTCCTTGCAATATTGGGTTAAGATGGGAGGAATACACAAGTTGTGTTGAAGTCCCGTTAATATTGACATTCTTACTAATGTGTGCTGTCTCCAATTTCACCCACCCAAATTTCTAACATCTATCTAATCTAAACCCTCCCCCGTCGCCATCCCGCCCTCCCCACCCTTGCAAAGAGTCTTTTCTGTTATGCATGAAACTGCTTTTAAGTTCTTATCATAGGGGTCTGATACAATATTTGTCTTTCTGTTGCTGACTACCTTCACTCAGCATAATGTCCTCCAGTTGAAACCAGGTAAAGAGATGTTTCCTGCTATCATCGTTGTTCTTTATCATTGCATAGTGCTCCATTGAGTATATATACCATAGTTTACCTATCCATTCTTCTGTTGTTGGGCATCTGGGCTGATTCCATCTTTTTGCGATCGTGGACTGTGCTGTGGTAAACATTCTTGTGCATGTGTCAGTTGGTGTGAATAAGGTTTTATCTTTATGGAAACAGACAGCTACGTCTTTTCTCCCGTGAAACAGCTTGCAGTTTCGAACTGCTGACATTTTGGTTAACTGCCAAACACCTAACCAGTGTACAGCTAGGTGTCGTTTCAAGACGTGTAGCACATTATTAATCTTAAAGGAAAGTTGTGTTACTTTCTCGCAGATTCATTCTTGTGATGCTATCATTTTTGCCTCTTCTTAGTTCTGTCTCTAGTTGCTATGAGTCAGACCTGACCCGATGGCAATGGGTTTGGGTTTTCAGTTCTGTCTGCTTTATTGCTCTTATGCTTTCTCTCAAAAAACCAACTATCTTCTAAGAATCTCACATCAAATTATTCTGAACCATATTACTCTGTAAAAAAATAAGTAAAACAGATCCATTTAAGTGGTTCCAGCTCAGTTCTTCAAACTTTATTCACTAAGAGGACATATCTGATGTCCGTTATTTATGAATTATCCAAAACAGTCAACTTTTAGGGTATGCATTTTGGGCCCTTAATTGTCACCATGGTATTTACATGTTAGGCTTTCTCTACTGCTAAAGGAGCTCTAAATTCCTAGAACAAGCAAGAAGGGTTATTTGTTCGGATGAAGACCTTTATTTTACCCATTTGATGTTCAAATCATATCAAGTACCCATTATGTGTCATGGCCTGTGCTAGATAATGGAAAATATATTGCTCCTGAAATTATTTTATCATTAAAACAAAGGTTAAAGCTTAACTTAGCAGGACAGGGAGATGAGTCAGATGTTTTAGTATTTGATTCTCTGCTTTGCCTGTTTTCTTTTGCTCCACGTAAATAGAAGCCTGAGATCTCCTTCCTCCTCAGCTTAGTGGCTGGTTGCTAATTCCCTGGGGACTGCAGGTCGGTAATTCATGGGCCTATCATAGCAGGAAGTTTATTCTTGTTGAGACTGATGTTCCAGGGAGATTGTGTTAGGGAGTAGGAGATTGGATTATATGACCCAAAGGTCCTTCCAACTTTAAGATGTGTTGATTCAGTGAATGCCAGCCCTCCAGGGGGATAGGCAGCTAATTTATTATAGGCTGTAATAGGGTATTAGAGCAGCACTTCGTCATTTATATACAACTCCTATGAACATTGATTCTCATAGTAACCTTACATTTATCACCAGCTTTTTACAATAGAGAAAGTTGTTGTTTTTGTTAGTGGCCATTGACTATGCATACAGAGTGAACTGCGCAGTAAGGTTTTCTAGACTGTGATCTTTTGAAAGCCAGGCTTGTCTTCCAAGTGTCTCTCTCTGAGTGAGTTCAAACTGCCAACTTTTTGACTAGTAGCCAAGCACTTACCTGTTTGTGCTACCCATGGACTCTTATAGGTAATGAATGACCACCAGTAATAAGCTTCTAAATCCCAGATGCTATTTACACTTGACTCTGCTGCTATGGTCCAGGTAAGACACTTGAAAGTGCTAGATCCCATAATATACTATATGTGAAAATTCTGGAGGAGCCAGAAAACAATAGTAATAATTCAAAAAGTTTGTATATTTTTAAAATACAGCATAAACTTTCTTCCATGAGAATTCCTTCAGCTTCAAAGGGCTTAAATGTAGCTGTGGAAGCTCATACATCTGAAAGAGACTTTATTTTAATACTTTGATTCTGCCTGGCAAAACACTTGGAACAATAACCATGAGCCAACAGAGGGCAAATTCCTAGGTGGTAGGGGATTCCTTTTGTAAGTCTCATATATTCTAAGAGATTATGTACTCAATAAATGATTCTTGAAAATCATTGTGTATGTAGAAGTACCATTTTTATCACTGCTGTTGAATAGGTAAGTGAGCCAGACTTTTATGTAGCAAAATCTCTCAAATTCTCCCTCTAACTGGATTTGTTTTAAATCTATTAATATTTTCAAAAT
Source organism: Heterohyrax brucei (assembly GCA_028571685.1). Classification (NCBI taxonomy): domain Eukaryota; kingdom Metazoa; phylum Chordata; class Mammalia; order Hyracoidea; family Procaviidae; genus Heterohyrax; species Heterohyrax brucei. The sequence goes on along the minus strand of CM053166.1, from coordinate 30,392,005 downwards.
GGAAGAATGAGTCAGCAACCAGTCTTAAGGTATATTTCATTAACAAAATATGTAAGAGTTAAGAAAAATATCAACTGGCTCCTAAATTAATCATGGATGAAGTAGACAAATGCCAAACTTGGAGTGATACAGTTTAAACAGAGATCTTACTTCAGTAAATAAGTTTTATCAAAAGAAATCCAGTTAGGTTAGATATATCCACTAAAATAGCTGCAGCATATTTGATGAAGTAAGTCACAATGAGAGGGTTTGATAGAGTTGGTGGTTTGTATCTGTGAAACTGCTGTTCGGCTGAGTAACAATAGTACTGTGGTCATAACACTATAGAGAACTTTGTGAAAGTAAAGATTTATTCTTTTCATGTGTTAATTCCTTTAACAGGTCTTTATTTGAATGTGCTGCAGTGGATTTAATGTGGCAGATAGTATTTTTAGGGCATAATGACACTGGTATTGCCTTTGAATTTGATTCCAGTAGTGACAATTATGATTATACTTGGGATCAAATTCTGAATTTTCTTTCTACAGACTAAATTTTAGTAATCTACTGTTCTTAAGAAGATTAATCTATTAGATGAAGATTCCTTAAGAAAATAAACTATGTTCCCAAGTACATACCCTTTTGTTCACAATGTTAATTCCAAACTCTAGATGAATCACTGTTAGCTGTTTTATTTTTTCAACTGTAATTCGTTGAAAATGTGCCTAGTTTTTACTGCTCAGCTGAGAATACTCTGATGAAAAGCAAAACATTAAAGCCTGTAATTAGCTATTTATATTTTCTCCTCCTTTGCAGTAATGTCCTTTACGTTTTTCTCCTGGTTTGAAACTGTCAAAAGCACCCAGAATATTGGGTAGGACTTGGAATGCTGGAGTTAAGAACAGTGAAAACAGTTAAGGCACAATCACTCAGGATTGTTTTGTATTCAGATTTAATACTTGTTACATAACAAGAACTGTGAGAAACGTGATGCCCTCTCTCCTCCTCTGTTAGAGACACTGGAGACTCTTTAAGAAAGCACATAGTCACTCGACCAGATGAGCAAGTGGTGGACACGGAGTGGCCTTTGACTAAGCAGTTGGGTTTTGCATTTCACCGACTGCCATTTACTTGTTGAAAGACCTTGGAATGTCTTAGTATGGAGTTCCCTGAAAGCAAACTCCAAAAAAAGAATTTGGGTATATTCTAGTTATCTATTGCTGAGTTACAAATCATTCCAAAATAGAGTGGCTTAAAGCAATGGCAGCATTTATTTTGCATGCAAACCAGCAGTTTAGGCAGGCTTGATGTGGACAGGTCTCTGATCTTCTTGACTTCTAGCTGGGGGCTAGAATCTGTGAAAACTCATTGACATGTCTGGCATTGATGTTGACTGCTGTCTGGTGCCTTAGGTGGAGTTATTGGCTAGAGCACCTACGTCTGGTCATTCTGTGTGACTGCTTGGCTTCCTTATGGCATGGCCACTGAGTTCTGTGAGCCTTTCAAGAAAGCCAGATCAAAGGTATATCGCCTCTTATGATCTAGCCTCAAAGTTAAATAGTGCTGTTCTGCCATCACAGGCCCACCCAGATGCAAAAAGAAGGAACATAGACTCCACCTCTCTGAGGAAGAATATCAATACCACATTGTAAGAAAAATGCATGGGTTGGAATACACTGGTGAAGTTATCTTTGGAAAATAGACTCTACTATAGGACATAAGCAGATGATCCTAGGAAGGCCAGTGAAGGTGTGGGGAAGTGAGATAGGGAGGGAAGAAAAGCCATCAAAGGGTATGTGAGTTCCTAGGCTCAGTTCCACTGGGAACCTGTTAGAGCCTATGGAGAATGCACACTGAAATTGTCTCACCAGAGGGTAAGAAGATGGAGTATTTATCCACCAATTCCTGACTGGCATTGGTTAGGGATTGCTCTTCAGCTGTTAACTCTAGCCATTCAGGCCTGTCTTGCAGAGTATGGAGTACATTCTTCTGGCCTGAAAAATTTCTTGGACTGAATTACACAGATGCTTGGTGTGGAAAGCGGTTGTCATGTACAGGTACTACCTACAAAGCTGTAGGTGACTGCTGAGGTGGACTGATGGGTAATGGATGAGAGAGCAACAGCTTAGGCTGCTGACACATGGTGTGGAATTTCATTACAGGTTTTATGATGTCGCTGTTGCTGTTAGGTACCATCGAGTTGGTTCTGACTCCTGGTGACCTTATGTACAACAGAATGAAATGCTCCCTTATCCTCCACCATGCCAATGTGTATCATAAAACTGATATTCTATTAATTGTTGCCTTTTATACTGACTGTTCCCCCATATTTCTTGGAAAAGCAACACCACAGTTCTTATAGGGCCTAGTTTGGGTCTATGATGTGGCTGCTGCCTAGTCGTAAAATTACACAAGCTTGATAAAAATTGGTTTTCCCTTTTCAGTGAATAATTTGACTTTATTTCAGTTAAGAGGAAGGAACTCTAGCTAGAACTGGACTGGAGTTGAGTCATGTTAAAAAAGATAGTAAATGTAAGATGGAGTCATGCTCTTGGTTGCTGCTTGATAATATCTGCATAATCCTGTCCTTTACCCCCTGGGAGCTGGATAAAATGATGCTGAATGACATCATTTATGAGTTAGAATGACAGTGCTCAGCTCTGGGAGCATGAAGATACACAGTCAGTAAATATCAGATGAATAAATGACTAGATCATCCAGTATGTAGCATTTATAAAATGTTTCTCTTCTGTTGTGTTAATGTTCAATCTGATGGCCACTGTGCTTGATTTTCATATTTAATGGGCTAGATTTATCTTTACTATATATAATGACATCTTAGAGCTGAGGGTCTTAAATTAAGCTATTTATCCATTAATTAAAGATATAAATTCTTAGTGACTTAAAACTTTGTTAGTGTCTAATAGCTCTAACAATTGTAGTAAGCCAGAGAAAATGACCCTGTCTCCGTTTCCACCATTATTATTGCTTTTCATGCTTCTCTGTGTGCATATATGTGTGTATGTATGGAGGTACTATGAGTATTGGAAAGAACAAGGATGAGATGAGAAGGTCGGACAGAGGAGATGAGAATAACTTAGAGGTAGAGTGGAGATGAGATTTCTACTACAAGAATCTGTGTAGTTGCAACTTATGTCAGATTCTCCATCCATAATTGAAGAAGGTCATGGAGGCTTAGGCAAGAGAAGCAAATAGGTTCATTAGCTCTGAGGCAATACCCACAGCTCCAACCCTGAGAGAGATGGATATGTTTTCATTTTGAGAAATTTAGCACAGTGTGGATGTGGTTATTATTAACATAGCAGCACAATTTCTATGTGCTTTGGTATAATTTAAACCACCCACACACTTTTCCTTGCAAAACACGAACATGTGACCCTCTCGAAAATCTCACCCACACTCATTGCTTGTGCTTGCAAACTTCACCTATAAAGTAACCTTCCTGAACTTGTGGGCCTTTGAATGCTCTTAACTTCTGAGACAAGAGATTACCATTTATTAAACATAATTTATCATTTTCACTTTTGTTATTAAAAAATTTAAATACTGTGATAAGAGAGAAGCAGCCTCTCTTTTTTCTTTCTTTTCTCATTTCTTTTCTGTGGCATAGCATTTTGTATTGTTTTAGGGGATACCTTCCCAGGACCCAGGTGCATTGTGAAGAATGGGAATCAATGTCTCTCTTTCCTGATTTGGGGGTTAAGAATTCAGGCATGGCTGTGTTGGGTGATTCTTCTCTTTCATGTGTTGTTGACTGGGGTTACTTCATGGTATTCAGCTGATATTTGCTCTGGAAGGTTTGAGACTTTTTAACTCACATGCTTACCACGTTGGAAGGGATGACTGGAAAGATGAGCTTAACTGTTTTCTTCTTTCTGTCCATCCTTAGTGCATGTCCACATGGTCTTTCCTCCGTGGTGGGTCGTAGCCACAAGAGAGGAGGTGGAAGTTGCTGGGCCTCTGAAAGGCTAAACCAAGAACTGGTGTGTTGTCACTTCCACCATTTTTATTATTGCTCAAAACAGGAACAGACCAGGTCGGATTCAGGGCTTGGGGGAATAAATCCCACCTCTCAGTGGGAAGGATGTAAAATAATTTGCATCCATCTTTAATTCACCATAGTTTAAGATACCAAAACTCACTCATAGAAGCTTCATCCTTCTTAATCCTAAGTGTGTAGTAGTATAAGACTCAAAAGAAAGTTCACAGAGAGATCTGTAATTGTAGAAGTGCTTCACGTTATGACTAAGAATACAGATCCGGAGCCAGAACGCTAGGACGTAAATCCTGGTTCTGCCACTTTCTAGCTGTGGGACCTTCAGCACATTGCTTAATCTTTTCACACCTCAATTTCTTCATTTAGAAAATGGAAGAATAGTACCTAACTCATAGAGCTAAGAGGATTACATGTAGAATGTGTAAAGAATTTAGGAATAGTGCCTGGAAAATGATGAATGTTTTGAGAAAGAAGTTCAGCAGCTGACCGACCTGCACTTCGTTTCTGTCTTGTAGTGAACGATGGTGGACACACTCAAGGGAAAGCTGGAAGCCAGGTGACCTGGCCTAAATGCCTTATAAGCATGCTAATAAATAACCCAGTGAATAAACTAATAGTGTTTATAAAAAGTAGAGTCCTTTTCTACAGACCGTTTTTTGGCAGGATGTCTCTGGTTTAGGATTGCTTATGGTAAACATATCTTGGGTCCATGGATTTATGGGACATGACTCCCTGGAAAATGTCATGTAAGCTGTGTAATTTCTGCATATAAATAGAGATGTTTCATAACCTAATATACTCCCTACTATATGTGCTAACTGCACACCTGACTTGGAGAAGAATTTATCTTTGAACAAAGGCCAGAGAGCTCATGTCCAATGTGGGAATGAAGAGACTGGGAAGCTGCCTGTACTCAGTATCCTGAACATTTCTCTGCCTTATCTATGCTTCATGAAGACTTGTATCCTTGAAATTATTAGTAAAGATTGTTACTGGGTAATAACTTTGATTCATGTGAGTCTGATTTGGTAATCTGATCCTTTGTATTAACTCGTGCTCAATAATGTTAACTAAAACAATTATTAAGATGACATATAATTTTAAAAATATTTGTTTTCTTCCCCATACAAGAATGAGGGAAAAGAACCATACTTAAACATTTTCTGCCTTTGCTGAATTATAGGAGACTACAGAGTATTTATGAGTCAGAATCGACTCAGTGGCTCTGGGTTTGGTTTGCAGAGTATTTACTTGAGGGCAGAGGGCAGAAGGCAGAGGGCAGAGACTTTTTTTTTGTGGATATCTAGAGTCTTGGGCCGTAGAGTCCTCAGTTGGTTGACATACTTCAAATGATTCAGAAAGAACAGCTGTGGTATTTAGGGGATTCGTTTCTCTTGACTTTCTCAGTTACATCATTGTCTATTACTTGAGCCAACACTCTGAGATAAAGCTTTTAATTTATACTTTGTCAGTTCGTGAAGGCTTGGTTTTCACCAGTGCCTTCAGTGAAGCTTAGACTTTTTCCTTCATTGTCATTAGTTTGTGATCATATACTGCATTTTCAAATGGATGAATGTCAATCAATTATTTTTGTTACATTGACTCTGTATATTCCTCTCATCTTCTTTTGATGCTTCCTACATTGTTCAATGTTTTCCCCATGGAATCCTTCAAAATTGCAGCTTTGTGTCTTGCATTTTTTCTTCAGTTCTTTCAACAAATAGATGCACTACTGGAAGCTCCCACTTGTCTTATGCCAGAAAATGTAGAAGACAGCTACCTGACCAACCAACAGGAAAAGATCAATGATTGTACCAATTCCAAAAAAAAGGTGAGCCAACAAAATGCAGAACTTATCAAATAACATCATTAATATCACACACAAGTAAAACTTTGCCGAACATAATTCAAAAATGGTGACAGCAGTACATCTGCAGGAACCTACTAGAAATTCAAGACAGATTCAAGGTGTGGAATGAGTGATGTCATTGCTGATGTGAGATGGATCCTGGCTGAAAACAGAGGATAGCAGGAAAATATTTACCTGTGTTTTATTGACTATACAAAGGCATTTGACTATGGAAATTCATAACAAATTATGGATAACATTGTGATGAATGGGAATTCCAGAATACTTAATTGTACTCATGAGTAACCTGTGCATAGCTCAAGAGGCAAACATTCAGATAGAACAAGGGGATACTGTATAGTTTAAAGTCAGGAAAGATATGCATCTGAGTTGTGTCCTTTCACCATACTTAATGAATGTGCTTATTAGCAGATAATCTGAGAAGCTAGACTAAATGAAGAACACAGTATCAGGAATGAACAAAGACTCATTAATTTTTGATACGCAGATGACACAGCCTTGCTTGTTGAAACTGAAGAGGACTCGAAGCAGTTACTGATGAAGATCAAAGACATCATCTTCAGTGTGGATTACACCTTAACATCAAGAAAATGATACTCCTCACAAACGGACCAATAGGAAACATCATGATAAATGAAGAGAAGGTTGAAGTTGTCAAGGATTTCATTTTGGAAGCAGACGTCACGAAGTCAAACAACATATCACACTGGGCATAACTGCTGCAAAAGAATTCTTTAATGTGTTGAAGAGCAAAGATGTCACTCTGAGGACTAAGGTGCACCCTACTCATGCCGTGGTATTTTCAGTTGCCTCATATGCAGATGGAGACCCTGGTGTCATAGTAGTTAAGTATTGTGGCTGCTAACTCAAATTGGCTGTTAGAATCCACCAGTCATTCCTTGGAATCTGTATGGGCAGTTCTGTTCTGTCCTGTAGGGTAGCTACGAGTCAGAATCAATGGCAGTGTGTTTGGTTTGGGGTTTTGGTTCATATGCATGTGAAAGATGGACTGTGAATAAGGAAGACCAAAGAAGAATTGATGCCTTTGAATTTTGGTGTTGGGAAAGGATATTGAATATAGCATGGACTGCCAGAAGAATGAACAAACAGATCTGTATTGGAAGAAGTATAGCCAGAATGCTCCTTAGAAATGAGAATGACGAGATTTGTTTTACATACTTTGGACATGCTATTAGGAGGGACCATTCCTTAGAGAAGGACTTTGTAGAGAGTGAGTCAAAAAGAGGAAGACGGTGAGATGGATTGACACAGTGGCTGCAACAGCAAACAGCAACAACTGTAAGGATGGTGCAGGATCAGTGTTTCTGTCTCATAGAGTTGCTGTAAGTTGGAACTGACTCGATAGCACTTAACAGTAGCAACAATAGCAATAAAAACAACAACATACATAGGTGTATTCAGAGTCCCTGGGTTGTACTAGCAAACAGTTATTGTGCTCAGGAAAGTTGGTAGTTTGAGTCTTAACTAGAGGCACCTTGGAAGTAAGTCCTGGTGGTCTTTTGAAAAACCAGCCATTGAAAAAATAGACATCTCCTGTGACGGCACTTGGCTTTGGCTTGGCTGTGATGCACTTGGGGTTGTGATGAGTCATAGCTGACTCCATGGCAACTGGTGTCGGTATAATTTCCGTGTTGTTTATAAGCCCAAATGGTTTGTAATCCAAGTACGAGTTCTTTTTGATTTTGGAATTTGTATTCATATTTGAATTTGGCAATGTCCAGAGTTTCAGAACCCTCTCAAAGATAATCTGTTTACAGGACAACGTGGGAGGGAGGCAGGGAATGCACTCAGGTCTCCTGCCTCATTTCTCCCTTGCCGTGGTCTTAAAGATACAGGAGATGTCTCCACTTTCTCTGTGAGGGTACTTTCTATGTGAGAGAAGGGGTAATTACGTAAGGAGCAAGCCTAAACTTCGTTTTGCTTGAAGGTCACCATTGGTCAAATGACTGCATTTAGTGTGGGTGGAATAGACACAGTGAGAATGCTGTAAGGTAGCACTTAGTTGGAGGGTATGATTTTACAAACTGAGCACAAGAAAATGTCACTGGAGATAAAAGGAAAAATTTGTATTGTCACAAAATTTTTGAAAACAAAAATATCTTGGATGTACTGCACTGCATAGACACAGGTAACGAAGAACACTGATATCTTAGAAAAGGTAAGATTCACCTTGTTTGACCTACCCAACAACACTAATAAATTGGCTGGACAGGAAGTGTTATTGTGTCTTTACTAATGAGAAATCAAGGTCTGGAAATGTTGATACATCTTAGCTCACATGCAAGCAGGTAGCAGCAATGAAGTTCTCCGTACCTTTAAACTATGATCATCTCGCAAATGAAAATCACCACATATATTTACTGAAAAAATTGAACCCATTCAGTTGAACCAACTTTACTGAACATATGTTCAAGTCACAGGGCTAGGTGCTATGAAAAGATGTTTGAGGTGTTCATTCTGGCTTTAAAGATCTTGTCAGTTCAAAGAGAAAAAAGTGACATCCAAATAATCAAAAGCAGAAGGATGAGGTATTATACAAGTAACTTGATTTATACAGTTTTAACTAATTTAATTTAGGCACCCATGTATTCTAATGGCATTCCTTTGAATATAGAATAAAAAATGGAATACTTTGTACTATACTCGCACAGATGCCAGCTCATTACAGTAAGAATGATTCACTTATGTCTGCAAATGAGTGGGACTATAGCTTAGTTTGCTGGTGCATTTAAAGTTCATTCTAGGCCAGTATGATGAGTAGCTTTCCATTGAAATCTGGCATAAATATTTAGAGAAGTTGGACTAGCTGCTACTAGATATTGTTATCACTCTATGAAGACTTGGTGCTTGAACTAAGTATGGCTTTGAAATGCAAGTTTGTCCTTATTATGTAAATCAGGACTCAGAGTTCTCAGCTGTTTTCCCTGAATACACACAAAGCTCAACTTCAAGGTCCAATGAGCTTTCATAGTCTTCTCCAGCTGTCTTGGCACCATTAATTCCTGTAGAAGCCAGTAGAATGTGTTCCGGCTTTGCTCAGAATGTTAAAAAAAAGCAGAAAAGCAAAACTAAACTTATGGATGTTAATTAAGATAATGGAACAGAGAGTTAGAAACAAAAGAGTCTTAGATGTAATGATATATTTCATTTGTTTGGTTTTATAAAATAGAATCTTACTGATGAATTTTAAATCTATATTCTGTAATGAAGTATGTCTGGTTGGTAAGAGGTCTGATAAATTAAGTTCGCAAACTCATCCTAGAAAAGGTGCTACGTACCTTACTGGTGAATATCACTGTGATCGCCTTCGAAGTACTCCCCTCAGGAAGCTGTTCACCAGCGCCAGTGCTTAGTCCACCCTTGAAAGCAAGTTTGGAACTCTTTTTCTGGAATGGCCATCAGAGCTGTCATTGTGTTATCTATAATGTCCTGAATGTCATCCAAATGTCTTCCTTTCAGTATTTCCTATGTCTTCGGATAAAGAAAAAAGTCACTGGGGGCCACTTCAGGTGAGTAGGGAGGGTATACCAATACAGTTCTTTGTTTACTGGCTAAAAACTCTCTCATAGACCACTATACAGTTAAGTCTGTGAACTCTTCACTGTGCCACCTTGCACAATGGCCATTCCAGAAAGAGTTCCAAAATTGCTTTGAAGTATGGACTAGGCGAGGATCAGTGCACAGCTTCCCAAGGGGGTACTTTGAAAGTGACTGTAGTGATATTCAGCAATGAGGTAGTTAGCACATACAACAATTAAGTTCACGGACTTACTTAGCAGACCCCGTATGTTACTGCCACCAGAGTGAAAAGAGAAATAAATATTTTATAGTGCAACAGAAAAACAAACAATATTGCCTTAAATATGATAAAGGTTTGTTTTTCCCTCATGTTAAGAATCTTGGGGATGACAGTCTAGGGCAGGTATGCTCGTTTCTCTGGTTCTTCCTATGATTCTGTGGTGCCACCTTGATGCTTGGCACCTGTCTCAGAAAAAAGGCTTCTGAAACGTCAGTCTTCAGAGCCATGGTCCAGGTAGCTGGAAGAAGGAAGGGACAGGTAATGCCATTTAGCTTAGTTCCTTTCAAAGAGTTTCCAAAAGCTCTGCCTAGAGACTTCTGCTTCCATTTTATTGACTACTACTATCTTTCTTCCTCTCTTTCTCCTTCTTGTATTGCTACCATTCTGTTGTGGAAAAGAAGAAGAGAGTAAATATGTTGTAAGTAACAGTATCTGCTGCAGATATTTATTTAATAAATTATAACTTCTAAGCTTTTGTGAATAGTACAGTATACAAATAGTAAGAGAAAATTATTTCTATAGAGACTGTATTGACTCCATCAGAACCAAAGGTATGTACTCAGTATACATCTTGGAGTGACAATGATTAGTAACGCCCCTTTCCTTTTCTCTTTTTACCACTATGGTTGCCTTTTGTTGTAAGTATGCTTCAGGAATTTTATTTTCTGGTACTATGACCAGTCTGTCTTTCAAAACAAATTCACTAAATTTGTATAGTTCTTGTGATTCATAAATGTGTTCATATTTACTGTTTAGAATTCTGTTTTGGAGCCGGTAGCACATAAGCGATCATCCTGATTTTATAGCTGAGGAAACTGAGTCTTAGACCTCTGCTCAGGATCTTCCAGATGGTATATAGCAGAACTAGTATTTGAAACTCAAAATTCCATCTTTAAGACCATGCTTCTTTCTATGAGACCAAGTTGTTCATTGTTTGATGGAGCTCCCAGGTGGCTCGGTCCAGTTACTTCTTAGTCATGTTGTTAATGGGCCCCGTCGACTCGTAGACACCCCATGTGACAGAGTAGTATTGCTCCAGAGATTTCTTTACAGAAGGAGATCATCAAATCTGTCTCCTGTGGAGCTGCTGTATCAGTTCAAACCACCAACCTTTGGGTTTGTAGCTGAGTGCTTAACTGTCTGTTCCACCACGGCTCCTTGTTCAGTTGTGGTGTTGCTACATCCCTTCACCTAATATAATTCTTTTCTGCTATCTAATTAATATTATTTCACATTCTTTTGTGAGTCAACTGAAGGATATGGTCATCTTACTTAAAGGATTGGTGACTCTCTCAAGAACTTTGATCCCCTAGCTATTTGTGTACTTTTAGATGTAGGGACAGGACTAAATAAGAACATGACAAAGCTGAAAATTATACTCGTGCAGAATACCTGAAAGTAGGCTTGGCTAGAGCAATTTCTGGATGGTCTGATAACCTATGTCATTTCTCCTTAGAATGTTCTGAGGAGATGACATTCATTGGGACCGTGGTTCCGTGGAGGAATTTTTGCACAGGACTGAACAGTTTTGTTTTGTTATGCACATCTTTCAGAAGCTATCATTAGGTTATTGGATTGTTTGCTTTTCCAGAAGTAAAGAAAGCTATTGGGTTCTATTCCTACAAAAGGGTGGAAATGAAATCTGTTTTCGTAAGACTTCTTGAAACTGGCCTTCAGATAACGTCCTGACTTCTGTGACCTTAAAGTACTGTTTTCAAATACCAGTTTAGGAATCAGGAAGAAGCCCAGCTACATGGATTGAACCGTGTTTTGCATCTGTGCTAATGGTCCCATTCATTGACAGTTGCAAGTTAACTATCAGAAGAAGCCATGGAGTAAGGGATTATGAAACACTAATCCTAGTTAGGGAAACCCCAGGGGCATAGTGGTTAAGTGCTATCTATGTCTGCTACCTCCAAGGTTGGCAATTCAAATCCTCCAGGTGCTCCTTAGAAACTCTATGGGACAGTTCTACTCTGACCCATAGGGTCTCTATGAGTCAGAATTGACTCAACAACAGTGGGTTTCAGTTTATCCCTAGAGAAAATAGGAATTATTAAAAATCATTGCACCTCTAATATGTATGGATTACTTTGCATCAAGTTTCCAGTGCACCTTGTATGTTTTCCTGTAATATGAAATACTGTTTCTGAAGGGCATCTTGCCCTTAATCATATTGCAGATTGGATTGTTATCTGTCCTCCTTCCAGGCACACAGTACAATACAGCTGCAAATGCTTTTTATCCATTTTTAAAAATTAAATAGTAATAGATACAGTGTCTCTAATACTGGGGATAAGCAAGGCATATCATTGAGTAACACGGGCTTTTTCCAACCTACGTTGCATAATATGGTAGCTGGAGGGTGGAAGAATGAAGTATTGAGAACTTTGGAATTGGGGATTGATGTTTGAACAGCAGCAAGGTATGATGAAAACACCAGATAGAATGAAAATAATGTCATTTTATGATGCCTTTCAGGCATATGGGATGCAAATAATGTAATAGACATTCTGGCTAGAGCATACTTTCACATTTGAGTCCAAATTCCCTCTGCGAAGTTCAGCTGCTTTCAGGAGCACAGCACTGCATGACTCCGAAGTCTGTCCATTCACATATAGAGTATATAAATGTAGTAGTTCCCTTGATTTGTGTAGTGTATATGTATCTATATGGAGTGACTTCGTAAGCTTCAAAACTACTTACATTTTTTAAGTCCTGTGAAATGCACAGTAACCTTGGGGATTAGAGATACACACATTGCTGTAATTCCAATAATTAGCTACGCTTTCTCACAAGTGTTAGTGTTCAGAAGTAAAATGATTGTAATTCTTTTATTCCCCTTGGATTTCTGTATATAAATTACGGGCCTAGGAGACCCTAAGAAAGGGTTCTATCATGGTGTGAAGTGCAATTATTTTCCCACTTTTAATTTATTCACTTTACATAATGTTTTGACAAGAATGAAAAATGCGAAACTTTTAAATACTAGCTGGTTAGCTAGTCAGGTGCATTGAAAAGTAGGTAGCACGGCATGTATATGAACCTGTGTGGATTGAACATTTGTATAGCAATGTATGGGAACAAAAGGAATTTTTACGCAGGACTGTTCAGTTATACACAGGGTCGCTATGAGTTAGAAATAACTCAACAACACCTAATGACAGGAACGTAGCAAAACAGAGCCAGTGTCCAAATGCTTCTTAGGATTTCTATTCTGTGTATTACTATTATTATTATTGACAAGAGTTCAATGATCTCATGATAAAAATTATGTCTGTTTTTATTGTAGTTCACATGTGCTTACATATAAAACAAAACATTAGCCATTTCAACATTTTTACATGTACAATTCAGTGACATGAATCGTGTCCATCACATTGTGCAACCGTCACTACAGTTTGTTTATAGCTCGCCAGTACTTAGTACAGTGCCTTCCAAGAATAAACACTCAATAAATGATTTTTTAAAAATTTAATCAATAAGTAGAAATTTATGTGTAAATCTACTTGCCAGAATTCTCTAGGCAATTCACACTGCCAGCAGTTTAGACAAAACTGAATGGTACATTATCATTCCTTCTCATATTAAATTTTTCTTACACGTTAATATGTCACTGCTGTTAATTGAATGTTTTAGAATAGCTTGATTGTGTAATTTCTGAATATATATGTATGTGATATAGGTGATATAGGTATTCATCATCCCACTTCGAAATTTTATTTGCAATAATATTCTCTCAATTGCCAATTTATCTCTTTATTTCACTGGATAAATTATAAAATTTGAATTGAGAAGGATTTTAATCCATAATGCTCATTATACTATTAATTAATTGCTCTGGAACTGAGGACCCTGCTTACCGTTGTTGCCTCGTAATGGTTCTAAAAATACCCTTGTATTCCTTAGATTACATACCCTAGATCAGAAATTCCCTTTATTTGTATATTCTACAAATACAACCAAGGATAAAATATATGTTGAACACAAAGGCAGCTCTGCAAGTTTGCCGTCCAGAACGGAAGGGGAGGCTGGGTGGAACAAACATGGTGTTTTTGATGGGTTGTGGGAACCTACATGTTATCAAGGGGATTTCCTTTTTTCTTTTCCCCAGCTGTTTTATACTGTTTTACTTGGAGTGAGCTGTTTGCTGTACACTCTAAGGATCCTTCTTGTGATTGCTATAGATGGAGCAGGGTGGCTGCCAGCAAATCAAGTCAGAGAAGCACCCATGAGGGAGCTCAAAGTGTTATTTCCTGGGACCTAAAGGTCAGTACTCCTGTTATTTACTCTTCCCCAGCAGGCTGTTCTGCAGGTCACCTGGTAAATGCCCTTTTCCTGCTTAGATCCAGTCTGAATGTACTCACAGCTGGTACTCTAAAATGGCATGCCACAGATAATTGCCTGTGTCAGTTGCCAATCGATTTTGTATGTGGCCAGTCAACTTGTTTGATTAGGGAGCACAGTAAGTGCTACCAAGGTTACTGGTTGATTTCTGCTTTGCAATTACATATTGCATCACTAGCAGCCAGAGTTGTTGGAACCAAGGACGGGTCCCAGTACGAGACACAGTATAGCAGGCAAACAATGTCTAAGGTGTTCCACAAGTGGGTAAAGCATTACAGTAGAAAAGAAAAACTAAAGTCAAACAGGGTTCAGGTCCCCAGCCATCTTGCTGGGATTTTACATCTGGACTAGCCAAATCGATTCGAGTACCAGCTAGCAGGACAACCTCCTGGGTGTCCTGAGATGTCATGAATATCAAAACAGAGACAAAGGCAGTTTATCCAGTTATCACAACTGGGATATTAACATGGGGACTGAGATAAGATGAATCAAAGAGCTCAAGACTTGGTTCCAGTATCAGGCCTGAGCCTATCTATGGTGCTATCATAATTCCTGCTCCTAAGACATGTGTGAGGGCTTAGACTTCATACAGGACAGTGACCCTTAGCTGAGGAAGGAAGAGGGATATACCTGTTGGGAATCAGCCTAGCCCAGACCAACCTTAACTAGTGGAGCTTCAAATTGGTGTCCTTAGTCATAGGGTGATGAGTGAGCATGTTAGTAGTTCAGAGATTCTCAATTGTGTGTGTGCAGTGGAATCATTTGAAAGTCTTGTTAAAACACGGAATGCGTTCAGTAGGTCTGATGCTGGAGAAAGGAGTCCTGTAGCACAACAGTTAACAGCTAACTGAATGGCCAGTAGTTTGAACCCAGCAGCCACTCCACAAGAGAAGAGAACTGATGATCTGCTCCCGTAAGGTTTTAGCCTAGGAAACCATAGGGGGCAATTTCACTCTGTCATACAGGATTACTATGAGTCAGAATCCACTTGACAGCACACAAAAACAACAAAAGGGCTGGAGATTGCAGTTTCAACATGTTGCCATCCCATGTTTCAGAGGCTACGCTTTGAGAATCACTGATGTAGATCACTGTCAGTGCATCATTGTTGGAGGAGAAATAGAAGAATCGACTGGTTCAGAATGGCAGACCAGGCCCTTGTGTTTTTCTCTCTTCCTTCCCGAGACAACAATGAAAAGATTATAAAGGAGTAAGCACCCCAAACAGATGGTAATGTCCAGTTTCTAGAAGACAAATAGAGAACTGATGGACCAAACAAAGTGAGAAATAGCTGCCTAGAAAATGCAGGAAGTATCTGCAGCTAAAGGAGACCTGTTTTTTTCAGACAGTCTTCAAGAGTACCAGGCTCAGAGTTTAGCAGGAACAATGTAGGTTAGACGTATGAGAGTAATTATTAAAGGCGAAGAGGTAGGGGAGGTGATTACAGACACATTACCCGGAGAGTGAACATGCCAGTTGGTTTCTTGTAATACAGTACCCTGCTCAGGCAGTGTGCTCATTCAACTTGTGTGTCAACTTGGCTGTTTCATAGTTCTCGATGGCTTGGCAATTATGGTGTTTGTTTGTTTTTTTTAAATATTTTATCATGTTTTAAGTGAAAATTTACAACCCAAATCAATTTGCCATATAACTCCCCCACCAACACCACTCTGCAACACAAACTGTTTCCCCAGCCCCTGTGACAGCACATTCCCACTTCCCATCCTGTGCTTCACGTATCTACTCAACCTGCTCCTGTCACCCTCCACTGTGTCATCTCACCTCTGGACAAGAGCTGTTCAGACAGCCCCATGTATATATTTAAGCCAAGAAGCACATTCTTTGCAAGCAAGCATGACTCTGTGTTATAGTCCAGTCCAATCTCAGTTAAAAGAGTTGGCTTCAGTGCTGGTTTCAGCTCTGGGCTAACAGAGGGTCTGGGGGCTATGTCCTCAAGTCTGGTCTTTTAGTAGAATTCTAGTTCTGCACACCCATTTTCCTCTCACTACATCAGGAACTTGATGTTATATTCCCTGTCGGAGCAGTCGTAGGTAGTGGCTGGGCACCATCTAGTTCTTCTCTCATGCTGATGTAGTCTGTGGATCATACGGTGCCTTCTGTCTGCTAGGCTCATATTTTCCTCGTGTGTTTAATGTCCATTCTGCTCTGCTCCAGGTGGATTGGGACCAAATGGTGATACTTAGATGGCTGCTTGCTAGCTTCTAAGACCTAGATGCCACTCACCAAAGTAGGATGCAGAATATTTTTAAAAATTTATGCTAATTAGCCTAAGTGTCTCCTGAAACTGTGGTCCCTAGACCCCTGTTACTGCTGCTCTGTCTTTCAAAGTTTTGGGATGGATTTAGGAAACTTCTTAGCTCTTGATCTGTAGTCCAGTTGTGGTAACCTCCCTTCCACTACTTGCTGTCATTCCCTTCACCTAATCCAATTGTTTTCTACTGCCTAATGTGTGACTACTCCTGTCCCTCTTTTTTCCATTCCGTAACCATCAAATACTATTTTCTTATGTGCTTAAACCTTTTCTTAAGTCTTATAATAGTGGTCTCATACAGTATTTGTCCTTTTGCAACTGATTAATTTCATCCAACGTAGTGTCTTCCAGATTATTTCATGTTATGTTTCCTAAGATTGTTCTTTATCATTGCATAGTGTTCCATTGTGTGAATATGCCATGGTTTTATCCATACATCCATTGATGGGCACCTAGGTTGATTCTATCTTTTTGCTATTGTGGACAGTGCTGCAGTACACATTGGTGTGCATGTATCTGTCATACAACAGCTCATATTTATCTAGGATGTATTCCAAGAAGTGTGATTGCTGGATCATATACTATTTCTATTTCTAGCTTTTTAAGGAAGTGTCACATTGACTTCCCAAGTGATTGTACCATTTTACATTGTCACCAGCAGTGTGGAAGAGTTCTAGTCTCTCCACAACATCTCCAACATTTATTAATTTTGTGTCTTTTGAATTAGTGGCAACTTTGTTGGGGTGAGATGGTATCTCATTGTAGTTTTGATCTGCATTTCTGTAGTGGCTAATGATAGTGAGCATTTCTTCATGCATCTATTGGTGTCCGGGATGTGTTCTTTGGTGAGGTACCTGTTCATTTCCTTTGCCCATTTTTAAATTGTATTTTAATTGTAGAGGTTTTTGAGTACCTTGTAGATTATAGATATTAGATGCCAACCAGATTCACGGTAGTGAAAAATCCTTTTCCATTCTGCTAGTAGTCTTTTGTTCTTTTGACATCCTTGGAAGAGCATAAATGTTTTACTTTTAGGAGTTCCCAGATATCTGTTTTTTTTCTCCTGATGTTTGTGCATTGTTAGTAATATTTTGTAGTCTGTTTATGGCATGTATTGAGGTTTCTGGTGCTGTCTCTATTTTTTTTCTGTAATCTTTATTGTTGTAGATTTTATATTTAGGTCTCTGATACATTTTGAGTTAGAGTTTGTACGTCGTGTGAGATAATGCATCTTGTTTCATTTTTTTTGCCCAGGCCTTTTTTTTGGTTGAGAATTTTTAAATAACCTTTTATGTCTCTTCTTTTGTGATAAGTCTATCTAGTTGTTCAGTTTGTGCTAGTTGTGATAGTTGATGACTTTGAAGAGATTTCTCCAGTTATTCTAGGTTTTCAAATTTATTAGAGTGCAGTTTTCATAGTGTTCTATTATGATTCTTTCAATTTCAGTTAGGTCTGTTGTTATGTCACCCATTGCATTTCTTATAGGAGTTACTTGCTTCCTCTCCAGTTTGTCTTTTATTACTTTGGCCAATGGTTTATTGATTTTTTTGATCTTTTCAAAAAACCAGTTGTGGGTCTTGGTAACTCTTTCAATCATTTTTTCTCTTCTAATTCATTTAGTTCTGTTCTCATTTTTATTTGCTTTCATCTGGTGCCCAAGGGATTCTTTTGCTGCTCTCTTTCCACTTGTTCAAGTTGTAGAGTTAATTCTTTGACTTGGGCTTTTTCTTTTTTGGATGTGTGCATTTATTGAAATACATTATCCTCTGAGCACTCCTTTGTCTGTGTCCCGTAGATTCTGGTAGGATGTGTTCTCATTCTCATTTGATTCTGTAAATTTCTTTATTCTATCCTTGATTTCTTCAATATCTCAGTAATTTTTTAACAAGATATTGTTCAGTTTCCATGTGTCTCATTTTTTTCCTTCTTTTTTCTGTTACTGAGTTCTACTTTATGACTTTATGGTCTCAAAAATGCTTTGCAATATTTTAATGCTTACAATTTTCTTTTTTTCATTATTATGATTGAATGAAAATGTACATTCCCATATAAATTTGAATGCTGACCTGCATGCAGCTTCCGTTGCTTTCCCTGTATGATGACAGCAAGCTCTTCCTGTCTGCTCCATACATGTCTCATGTTCCCAACAGTCTCCTATTTTCTCTTCTCCTCCCATTCCCCGTCCTCCAGTATGAGGTGAACAGGATGACCTCCTGTAGATGCCTAGAACCATAAAGTGCCCACACAATATGGTCCCTCTGTGTCACGAAGTCCAATCCATTGCTTTCTGAAAAGTTGACCTTCAGTATGATTTATGGACAGGGGCAGCATCAGGGCCAGGGGCTGTGCTCCCAGGAGAACCCTGAGGTCCCCAGACCATCAATTGTGCTCTTTTAGTGGAGATCTCAGGGTGCACACACACCTTATTTATACTTGTGTTGCCAGTGACACTCAATTTTGTGACCTCTGTCATGGCTGTCACTGGTGGTAGCCAAGCACTATCTGGTTTTTCCAGTCATAAGTTGATGTAGACATCCACTCACGTGGGTCTCTCTGTCTTCTGGATTCTCTTTCCCCCATGTCATTATGGACCTTGGTGATCATCCATTCCTGCTGAGTTGGGACCATTTGCTGTACCCTCAGATGGCAGCTTGGCAGGTTTAAAGACCTCAGATGCCACTCACCAATGTGGGGTGTGGAGAGACCTCATTAGCAAAATGCTGGTTGTACCAATTTGCCTCGATTTCCTCAGAGAGCATGGTCCCCGGTCCCCCGCCCCAGCTACTCTATCCTTGCAATATTGGATTAAGATAGGAGGAATACACAAGTTGCGTTGAAGTCCCGTTAATATTGACCTTCTTACTAATGTGTGCTGTCACCAATTTCACCCAACCAAATTTCTAACAACTGTCTAATCTAAACCCTCGCCCCTTGCCCTCCTGCCCTCCCCATCCTTGCAGCCGTCAGAGAGTCTTTTCTGTTATTCATGAGTCTGCTTTTAAGTTCTTATCGTAGGGGTCTCATAGAATATTTGTCCTTCTGTCGCTGACTGCTTTCACTCAACATAATGTCTTCTATCTGAAACCAGGTTATCATTGTTGTTCTTTATCATTGTGTAGTGTTCCGTTGAGTATATATACCATAGTTTACCTATCCATTCTTCTGTTGTTAGGCATCTGGGTTGATTCCATCCTTTTGCTATTGTGGACTGTGCTGTGATGAACATTTGTGTGCATGTATCAGTTGGTCTGAATGGCCTGGATTCTGTAGGATATATTCCAAGCAGTGGAATTACTGGGTCAGATGGTATATCCACATCCATTATTTTAAGGTAGTGCCAGATTGCTTTCCAAAGAGGTTGCACCATTATGCAATCACACCAGCAGTGTAGGAGAGTTCCAGTCTCTCCACAGCCTTTCCAGCATTTAGTGTTGTGTGGGTTTTGGATCCTGGCCAACCTTGTTAGGGTGAGATGGTATATCATTGTCGTTTTGATTTGAATTTCTTTAATAGCTAATGATTGTAAGCATGTCCACATGTGTTTTTTTGGCTGTCTGGATCTCCTCTTTAGAGAAATGTCTGTCCATCTCATTTGCTCATCACTTAATTGAATGATTTATCTTTTTCTTATTGATATTTTGTAGTACCTTATAGATTATGGAGATGAGGCATCAGTCTGACATAGAGTTACCAAATTTTTTTCCCATTCTGTAGGTGGTCTTTTAATTCTTTTGATGAAGTCTTTGGATGAGCAGAAGTGTTTGATTCTTATTAATTCCTGTTTATCTGTTTTCTTTTCTGATGAATGTGCTTTGTCAGATTTTGAAGTCTGTCTATATTTGTATTAAAATTTCCATTGTTGACCCTACTTTGTCTTGGATGAGCATTACTGTTTTAGATTTGATAGTTAGGTCTTTTATTCAGTTTGAGTTGATTTTTGTATAAGGTGTGAGATGTGGGTCTTGTTTCAAATTTTTGCAGATGGGCATCCAATTGTGCCAGCACCATTTATTAAAGAGACTGGTCTTATCCCAGTTTAAAATCTTAGGGCCTCTGTCAAATATCAGCTGTTCATAGGAGGATGGTGGCATCTCTGGGGTCTCTACTCTGTTCCATTGTTCTATATGTCTCTTTTTGTACCAGTACCAGGCTGTTTTGACAACTGTGGCAGTGTAATAGGTTCTAAAGTGAGGTTGTGAGAAGCCTCCCAGTGTGTTCTTCTTCTTCAGTAGTGCTTTACTTATCTGGGGCTTCTTCCCTTTCCAAACAATGCTGACTTGTTTCTCCATCTCATTAAAAAATGTCACTGGAATTTGTATTGGGATTGCATTATATAATAGATTGCTTTGGGCAAAATAGACATTTTCACAATGTTGAGTGTTCTTATTCATGAGCAGGGCAGATTACTTCACTTATGTAAATCTCTCCCAGTTTCTTGTGGTAAGGTCTTGTAGTTCTTTTGGTAAAGGTCTGTTATTTCTCTGGTTAGATTAATTCCTAGGTATTTTGTCTTCTTGGGTGCTATAGTAAATGGAATTGATTTGGTGATTTCTTCTTTGATAATCTCGCTGTTGGTATAAAGGAATCCTATTGATTTACTTACGTTTATCTTGTATCCCGATACTTTGCTGAACTCTTCTATTAACTCCAATAGCTTACTTATGGATTTCTTTGGATTCTCTGTATAAACAATCACATCATCTGCAAAGAGGGAAATTTTTACTTCTTCATTGCCAATACGGATGCCCTTTAGTTCTTTGACTTGTCTAACTGCTCTGACTAGAACTTCTACCACAATGTTGAATAGAAGTGGTGAGAGCAGGCATCCTTGTCTAGTTCCCACTCTCAAAGGGGATTCTTTCAGTCTTTCACCATTCAGGATGATGGAAGCAGTTGGCTTTGCATAGATGCTACTGATTGCATTGAGGAATTTCCCCTCTATTCCTATTTTTCTGAGAGTTTTAAGCATGAATGGGTGTTGAACTTTGTCAAATGCCTTTTCTGCATTAATTGACAAAATCAGGTGATTCTTATCTTTTGTGTTATTAATGTGGTTGATTACATTAATTGTTTTTCTGATGCTGAACCAGCCTTGCATCTCTGGAATGAAACCAACTTGATCATGATGAATGATTTTTTTATATGTTGTTGAATTCTGTTGGCTACAATTTTGTGGAAGATTTTTGCATCTAGGTTCATGAGTGATAACTGGTTTGTAATTGTCTTTTTGTGTCAGCTCTTTCCCTGGTTTTGGTATCAGGGTTATGCTGGCTTCATAGAATGAATTTGGGAGTATTCCATTCCTTTCTATGGTGTGAAATAGACTCAATAGTATTGGAATTAACTCTTCTCTAAAAGTTTGATAGATTTGTCTGGTGAAGCCATCTCAGCCAGGACTTTTTTTTGTTGGTAGATTTTTGATGACTTTTTCAATCTCTTCCTTTGTGATAGATTTATTAAGTTGATATACTTCTTGTAATAATCTTGGTGAGTGATATGAATCTAGAAATTTGTCCATTTCCCCTAGGTTTCAAACCTGTTAGAGTACAGCCTTTCATAGTATACTATTATGTGTCTGTTATAACATCTCCCAACTCATTTCAGAATTGGGTTATTTGTGTCTTCTGCTGTTTTTCTTTTGTACGTTTTGCCAATGGTTTATCAATTTTGTTGATCTTTCCAGAGAACCAGCTTTTGATTTTGTTAATTTTTTCAGTTGTTTTTCTAGTCTCTAATTCATTTAGTTCTGCTCTAATCCTTATAATCTGTTTTCTTCTGGTGCCTGAAGGGTTCCTCTGTTGCTCTCCTTCTACTTGTTCAAGCTGTAAGATTAATTTTTTAATTTGGGCCCTTTCTCCTTTCTGGATGTGTGCAGTTATAAACTGACCTCTGAGCACTGCTATTGCTGTATCCCATAAATTCTGGTAGAGTGTGTTTTCATTCTCATTTGAATCCATAAATTTCTTTGTTTTGTCCTTAATTTCTTCTATAACCCAAGGCTTTATGAGGAAAGTGTTGTTCAGTTTCCACAAGTTTGAATTTCTACCTATGAATTTTCTATGATGGATTTCAACTTTTATAGCTCTATGGTCCTAGAAGATACTTTGCAGTATATCAGTAGTTTGGATTTTATAGAGACTTGTTCTATGACCTAATACATGGTCTATTCTGGAGAATGTTCCATGTGCATTGGAGAAGAAGGTGTACTAACCTGCTGATGGATGAAAAGATCTCCATATGTCGATAAGGTCAAGTTGGTTGATTGTTTCAATAAGATCTTCTGCATCTTTACTGAGCGTTTTTCTGGATGATCTATCCATAACTGAAAGGGGAGTGTTGAAGTCTCCAACTATTATTATGGAATGATCAATCTCAGTTTTCAGTGTTGGCAGTATTTGTTCAATGTAGGTGCTCTGGTATTGGGTGAATAATATTTAATACTGTTAAGTCCTGCTTGAGTATTGAACCTTTCAGCAATAAAGAGTGACCATCATTGTCCACAGTAGTGGATTTTACATTAAAATCTATTTTATCTGAGATTTGTATTGCCACACCTGCTCTTCTTTGTGTATTGTTAACTTGATATATATTATTCCTGCCTTTCATTTTCAACTTGTTCATATCTTTAAGTCTAAGGTATGTTTCTTGTAAGCGACATATAGAAGGGTCATGTCTTTTGATCCAGGATATTACTCACTATCTCTTTACTGGAGCATTCAGTTCATTTACATTCAGTGTGATTATTCATATGTATGTGCTTATTGCCATCATGTTGATGTAATTACTTTTGTGTTGATGTTTTCTATATTGCTCTTAATGTTCTGGGGCATTTTTCTTTATGGGTTGTTTCAGTGTTGGTTTTGTGTTCGTTTAGACTCCTGTATTGCATGGACTCTCAAGGGTGGAAGACTGCTTATTGGGTAGCAAAGAGGCTGCTCTGCTTATGGAGAAACTGGGGGCTGTGAGCCAACCCTACAATGTGAGTGAGAGAAGAGAAGCAGGAAAAGCTGAGGCTTCTCAGCAGACAGCTGTCCAGGCAGATACACAAGCCTCTCAGCCTTATAAGTAAACTGCACTTCTATGCGGGGAGCTGTCCAGGTGCTGAACTAGGACTGGGAGCTGTTAGGAACAGCAGACTCCACCTGTCTTTTTATAATGAAAGTAGGTTACCAGCCATTTGGGGAAGCTGAGTTCTCTGATACAATGAAACAGCAGAAGCAGAGGTCAGATGGTCACTGGATCATTTTTGAGATGGGAAGATTAGTCTGATACTGTTGCCTAGTCAAAATATGTTAGGTCCTAAGGCTCCCCAGATATTCAGTGCTCCATATAAATATCATCCAGGCCTTAGTTTTGAGAGGGAAGTGGACCAAAAAAAAAAAAAAATCCAACAACAATTTTCTTAAGGATTGGTTTGTGTCCCAATATGTGGTCAATTCTAGAGAATGTTCCATGTGCATTGGAAAAGAAAGTATGCTTGGATGTTTTTGAGTGGAGTGTTCTGTATGTGTCTGTGAGGTCAAGTTGGTTCATTGTGGCATTTAGATCTTACATGTCTTTATTGAGCTTTTTTTCTAGATGCACTGTCCTTCACTAACAGTAGTGTGTTGAAGTCTCCTACTGTTGTTATAGACCTGTTTCTCTTTTTCAAGGCAGTTAGTGTTTGTTTTCTATATTTTGGAGCCTTGTCATTGGGCATGTAGATATATAATATGATTACATCCTCCTGGAATATTGATTATTTAATCATTATATAATATCCTTTGTTATCCACTGTGGTGTATTTTACTTTAAAGTCTATTTTACCAGAGATTAGTATTGCTACTCCTGCTGTTATTTGAATGTTACAAGCTTAATATATTTTTCCCATCCTTTCAGTTGCAGTTTGTGTGTTTGAGTCTAAGGTGAATCTTCTGTGGGAAACGTATAGTTGGGTCATGTTTTTCTTTTTTGTCAGATCTGCTACTCTTTGTCTCTCTATCGGTGCATTTAGTCCATTTACGTTTGGCATGATTATTGATACGCAGGAGCTTAGTGCTGTCATTTTGATGTCCTTGTGTGTTGTAGACAATTCCTTTGTTCCATTTTATTTTCTGAGCTTACTCTTTTTTCTTTATACATTTTCTTTTCGCCTTTTTCAATGCTGGTGGTTTTGTGGTTGCTACAAGTTCATGTTATTCTTGTTTATTATTTTGATGCATAGGATTGATAGTTTCCTTTGTGGGTTACCTTAATATTTGCCCTTATTTTTCTAAATTTAAGCCAGTCTTTAGTTTCTTCATATTGCCTTGACTTCCTCTCCAATAGAAAAATCTATGACTACATTTTCTTGTGGGTCCATCTTTTTTATTATAATGTTCATATAATGAGATCTCTATTTCCCTGTTTTCAGTGTTTTTCCTATGATTTATTTTTGTGATACCCTTATTTGGGTTGATATCTGTTGCTCTGTTTTGTGTTCTGGTCTTGAGTTGTTACTGATTTTCTAACCAAACAACTCTCTTTGTTATTTCTTGTAATTTTGGTTTGGTTTTGCAAATTCCTTAAATTTTTGTTACAAAATTTCCTAATTAGGTCATCATATCTGAGAGACAGTTTTCTGGGTGTATAATTCTTGGCTGGCAGTTATTTCCCTTCAAGGCTTTGTATATATTATCTCATTGCCTTCTTGTCTGCATGGTTTCTAGTGAGTAGTCCAAGCTTAGTCTTATCGGGTTCTACTTTGTAGGTTACTTTTTGTTTATTCCTAGTCACTTTTGAAAGTGTATTCTTATATTTAGTTTTGGTAAGGTTGGTTGTAATGTACCTTGACATCGTTGTTTTGGGATCTGCCCTGTGTGGAGTTTGATGAGTGTCTTCGATAGGTATCTTCTTGTCTTTCATGATATCAGGGAAGTTTTCTGTCAGTAAATCTTTGACACTTCTCTCTGTATTTTCTGTTATCCCTCCCTATTCTGGTACTCCAGTCACTTGTAGATTATTCTTCTTCATAGGGTCCCACATATTTCTTAGTGTTTCTTCAGAAGTACTATCTCTGGCTGTGTTAATGGCATCAGACTCCAGAGCTGGGCACAGTGCAGAGAAAGAAGAGAAACAATGGCTCAGGGTAGGCTTCATAAGTTACTTCCTGCTCAGCTAAAGGTGTTAGACTCTAACGCTGGATACAGTGCAGAGAAGGGAGGCATAAATTCTGGGAGAGGGGAAGAAGGCCTATCTCATAGAAAGGATTCAAATACGTGTGCAGAAGGTTGCATTCAAAGACTTAGCTTTCAGCCATCTGTCTATGTCTCTCGCTGGTTTTGGAGGCGTGAGCAGCTTCTCCAAACAATTACTCCCACTGAGGAGTGCAGCCACCAGTCTCCACTCTCAGCCATTCACAAAGTGGCTGTGGCCATTTCCTGGCAGGTCAGGCCTGTGGAATCCTCTGTACTTCTAGTGCTACTCTTCCTTCCCTGTTCCTCAGTCTAATATCTTAATTTTCCCTTTGATGTTCAAGGCTCCTACGATATTGTATGTACTGGATTTGTTTGTTATTTTGGTTCTTTGTTGTTAGAGAAGTCACAGGAAGTGTTCTTCTATTCTGCCATCTTGGACTCACCTCCAGTTATAATTTAATTTGACAGTCACATAATAATGTCATCTACTCTGTGATGAGATCTCATATAATGTGATCACCTCTGTGATGAGATCTGCTTTGCATAGTCCATCAGTGGAAAGGGAGTTTTCTTGAAGGTCCAACTTATATCCAATATAGGTGGAGTTTCTGGCAAAGCTTGTGGGCCTGTGTTCACTCTGGATCCTGCACCTGGCCCCTGTTCATCTAACCTCTGGTTTCTGGGACTTAAGCTAGTAGCCAAACTGCTGATCTTTGGTTCGCTATTCTCTGCAGCTATGTGAGTCCAAGAAGCCACCAGCCTGACCCACAAACTTGGGATTTTCCAGCCTCTATAACTGCATGAGCCATTTCCTTGATATTAATCTCTTGCTCGTGTATCTACAGACACTTCTCTGGTTTTGCTTCTCTAGAGAGCCCAGTCTAAGACAAGCAGGCAGAGGGCAGATCACCGAGAGTTTTATTCTCACACAAAACCAAAAAAAAAAAAAAAAAAAAAACAGCACAGTAGAACCCAAAATATATGAACAAACCACTCACACTTTTATTTGACTAGAATGAACAGATTTTCTGAGTATGAATGAACTATTGTGGTGGATATCAGTATCCTGATTCTTGAATTTGTGGGCCTTCTACAATGAAGTCTGTCTGTTAATGCATTTCATCTATGTAAAGAGTCTTTTTATGCAGGGAGAAGTCTAGCAGGATCAGATCTACACATAGAGTAGCAATTGATTTTAATTATTAAAGGACTATGTAAGAGCACCAGACATGTGACAAGAATAGCAACATATAGAGATAACAGACCAACTATCTTAGTCATCTAGTGTTGCTTTAATAGAAATACCACATGTGG
Organism: Heterohyrax brucei; assembly: GCA_028571685.1. Lineage (NCBI taxonomy): Eukaryota > Metazoa > Chordata > Mammalia > Hyracoidea > Procaviidae > Heterohyrax > Heterohyrax brucei. Next base: position 30,365,230 of record CM053166.1, on the reverse strand, counting down.
ATGGCTTTACACAAGAGAAATTTATTCTGTCTCAGTCCGTTAGGCTAAGAGTCTACATTCAGGGTGTCAGCTCCAGAGGAACCCTTTCTCTCTTGGCTCTGGAAGAAGGTCCTTCCCATCAATCTTCCCCTGGACTGGGAGTTTCTGAGGCATGGGGACCCTGGGTACTTTCCAGAGGACGTGGTCTTCTCCCAGCACTGCTTCTTATTGATATGAAGTCTCCAGATTTCTGCTTACTTGCTTCCCTTTCATTTCTATCCCAAGAGACTGACTCAAGACACAATACAATCGTAAACAGTGAGTCCTACCCCACCAACACAACTTCCCCACATCCTTCCTCATTAACATCATAGAGGCATGGTTTACAGCCTATGAGAATATCACAGAGTACTGGTAAGTATGGCCTTGCCAAATTACTACACACATTTTTGGAGGGGCAGAGATCATTGCATAACCCTAACTGACTGTAGAAGAAACAGAGTTCTGGAAAAAGAGAAACACAAAGGAATCTTTAATTGATGTCCTCACAGTGATGAGAGGATGTGGAGACCCTAACATAAGAGCAGAAAAACAGGGAAAGGAAAAGCACAATTCAAGGAACAAGAAAGAGCTCTTGGGACTTAAACATATTAACGTGAAGGTGTAAAACAGTAGAACTTTTAGAAGATAAAGTGAAGGAGATTTCTTAGAATAGAGAGATGATGTGTAGAAAATGTGAGAAAAAGGATAAGCAAAGCAAAAGGGTCCATTTAAGAGGACTGACACCTCACTGCCAGCAGTTCTAGAAAGTGAATGAAAAATAAAAGGGAAGAAATAATCACAGATACATTGGAAGTACATTTCTTAAAGCTGAAAAATGAGGTGTTCACCATATTCACAGGTTTTGTTTATGGAAAAAGATGCAAAGCTAGACAGAAAATTTTAGGTCACAGTAGAGAAAAGAAGCTTTTCAAAGCTTTGAGGTGAGGTAACTGGGTGGGTGGGGACAGTTTACCTGTAAAATAATGTAGAATCAGATTTCTCCTTAGCAGGCTAGATGATAAGAGACAATGGAGAGGTGATCGAAAGTGGAAATCATTTGGAATTTAGACTCTTAAATCCTGCCAAATGATTAATGATATATGAAGATGGAATAGAAAAGGTATTTTATAAAATGCAGTTGCATGTACATAGTGTCCTACTTAGATCTTCCCTCAGAAAAGAATATACTTTTCAGTTGCAAGGGGTACAGTGAGCTGACAGCTTCCAGCAGCACGTCATAGGAACTGCTACAACATTTGGACTGAGGCCTGCTTTTCCCAGGCAGGCCTTAGTTAGTGACTGGCATGATAATATTAGAACCTGTCCAGTTCTGCCAACTCATTGGGTTGGCTGAAACTTCGTTGGAACTGCAGTGTGTTCTGAGGCCCTCCCTACATGATCCTGCCTCCCCCCTCTTTGACCTTTCACAGTAATTCTTTCCCAGTAAGTCTCTTGCTTGTCTAACTCGATTCCCTGATAGCTCTTCAGAGGACCCAAACTGACAGACAAGGTTTGGAAAATTTGCCACATTCTTGCACTTTTTTGAAGAAAATTAGCTAAGGTTGTACTCTAGCCAAGTTGAGAGCTAAAAGATTAGGATCAAAAGGAAGTTATGAAATACATGGAAAGTTGTATCCAGGGAAAATAAATTTCAAAGTAGCAGTTGCAAAGCAAGAAAAGAAAGCAGTCAGTTCAAATTAGAAAAGGAAGTCAGTATACTGTAAGAAGATTACCTTGAACAAGAATGGAATGGTTTTCAAGCAGTCGATAGAATGATGGTGGTGATGGATCATATAGTGACATGGTGAGACAAGAATTAGGTTTCTTTTTTGCATAACTGATAAAAGGGAAGTGAACTCTAAACTAAGGGATAGACAACCACTGCAAAGTATAGAAAAAGTCATGCTGGAAATTTGAAACAAATATATTACATGAATTGATGAAGTTCAAAAAGGAGATAATCCATTTGAACTAGATGCTAGGGGTGTCGTCATTAGAGTGGCTCTGCAATGGATCCTTGAATCAGTTGTGAAGGAAATGTAATCCCAGCTACTGATGCCTTTAAACTAGACAGTGTTTACTGCTCCGTAGAGTTTCCACAGAGCGCCTGGCATATTTGAACTGCTGACCTTCTGTTTAGCAGATGTAGCACTTAAACACTACACCACCAGGGTTTCCATGTTTACACAGTTACGTTAATAAACACTTCCGTACTTTTAACATTTTATTTTTATTTTGATTAAGTGAAAGTTTACAGTTCAAGTCAATTTGCCATATATAATCCTTGAAGACTAAAGTGTGCCTGACCCAAGCCATGGTAGTCTCAATTGCATTATATACATGTGAAAGCTGGACAGTAAACAAGGAAGACCTAAGAAGAATTGATGATGCCTTTGAATTGTGGTGTTGGAGAAGAATGTTGAATGTACCATGGACCACTGAAAGAACAAACAGATCTGTTTTGGAAGAAATACAGCCAGAGTGCTCCTTGGAAGCAAAGATAGTGTGACTGCATCTTACATACTTTGGACATGTTGTCAGAAAGGATCAGTCCCTGGAGAAGGACATAATGCTTGGTAGAGTGGAGAGATAACAACAAAGAGGAAGACCCTCAACGAGATGGATTGACACAGTGGCTGCAACGATGGGCTTAAGCATAAAAATGATTGTGGACATGGCACAAGATTAGGCTTTGTTTTGTTCTGTTGTGCATAGGGTCGCTATGAGTTGAAACTAACTTGACAGCACCTAACAACAGCAGCAATCCTGAACACAAGCCTCTATGCAACTCTTATCTGCTCTCCTCATCCTGTAACAGCACATTCCTCCTTTTTACCCTGTACTTCCAGTATTCGTTCAACCTACACTTGTTCCCTGCTCTCCACTCTCCCTCTCATTTCCAGAGAGGAACTGGTTGGACAACCTCATATATATATTTAAGCCAAGAAGTGTACACACCAGCTGCATCACTCTTACGTCGTATAGTCCAGTCTAATTTTTGTCTGAAGAGTTGGTTTCAATACTGATATCAGCTCTGGGCTAGAAGCAAGTCCAGGGGCCATGTTCTCAGGGGATCCTCTACAGTGTTGGACCATCAAGTCTGGTCTTTATTAATAGAGTTCTAGACTTGCACTCCTCTTTTTCTCATGCTACATCAGGGACTCTACATTGTATTCCCTGTCAGGACTGTCTTTGGTGGTGGCTGGGTACCATCTAGTTTTTCTGGTCTCTTGCTGATATAGTCTCCCAATCACATAGACCCTTCCATGTCCTGGCCTCATATTTTCCTCCTGTGTTTGATGTTCTTGGTTTTCATCTGCTCTAGGTGGGTTTGAACAAATTGGTGTTTCTTAGATGGAAGCTTTCTGGCTTTTAAGATCCCAGGTGCCACTCACCAATGTGGGATGCAGAATGTTTTCTTAGAAAAAAACTAGTTATAAATTAACTTGATGTGCCCTGAAACCATGGTCCCCAGACCCCTGTCCCTGTTACTCTGTCCTTTAAAATGTTGAGTTTTATTTAGAAAACCACTTAGCTTATGGTACAGTCCAGTTGTGCTGACCTGTCTACTGCTGCGTCCTGTCACTCTCTTCACCTAGCCGAATTCCTGTTGACTCTATGAATAAACCTCTCCCTCCCTCCCCACCTTTGTAAACATCAAAGGTTATTTTCTTCTATGCGCGAATCTTTTCTTAAGTTCTTACAATAGTGGTCTCATACAATGTTAACCTTTTTGCAGCTGACTGAATTCACTCAGCATAATGTTCTCCAGATGATTATGGGTTATGAGATGTTTTCTAAAATCATCATTGTTCTTTATCATTGCATAGGGTACCATTGTGTGAATATACGATAGTTTGTTTATCCATTCATCTGTTGGTGGGCACCAAGGTTGATGCTATCTTTCTGTTATTGCAGACTGTGCTACAGTAAACATTCGTGTGCATGTGTCTGTTTGTGTGACAGCCCTTATTTCTCTAGGACATATTCCAAGCTGCAGCATTGCTGGATCATATGCTATTTCTATTTCTAGCTTTTTAAGAAAGCACCAAATTGCTTTCTAAAGAGGTTGTACCATTTTGCATTCCTACTAGCAGTGTAGAAGACTTCCAGTCTCTCCAAAGCCTCTCCAGCATTTGTTGTTTTGTGTTTTTTGGATTAGTGGAAGCCTTTTTGGGGTGAGATGGTGTCTAACTGTAGTTTTGATGTAAATTTCTCTAAAGACTAATGATCATTAGCATTTCCTCATGTGTCTTTTGGCCGCCTAGGTGTCTTTTTTGGTGAAATATCTGTTCATTTCCTGTGCCCATTGTTTGATTGGGTGATTTGTCTTTTTCTTGTTGATATTTTGCAGTACTTTGTAGATTATAGAGATTAGACGTTGATTAGATTCATGGTTGCCAAGTGTTTTCTCCCAGTCTGTAGTCGATCTTTTTACTCTTTTGATGAAGTGTTTGGATGAGCATAGCCAAGCCACAGGGTTTGATTTTTAGTAGTTCCCATTTATCTGTTTTCTCCTCTGTCATTTGTGCATTGTTAATATTTTTTAGTCTGTTTATGCTGTGCATTAGGGCTTACAGTATTGTCTGTAATCTTTATCATTTTAAATTTGACATTTAGCTGTTTGATTCATTTTGAGTTAGTTTTTGTGCAAGGTGTGAGATGTGGGTCTTGTTTCAGTTTTTTTGCAGACGGATATCCAGTTTTGCCAGCACCATTTGTTAAGGAGACTGTTTGTTTCCCCAGTTCGTGGACTTTGGGCCTTTGCCAAATATTAGCCGCTTGTAAATGGATGGCGTTATTTCTAGATTCTCTGTTCTGTCCCCTTGGTCTGTGTATCTGTTTTTGTCCCAGTACAGGCTGTTTTGACTCCCATGGCAGTATAATAGGTTCTAAGGTTAGGTAGTGTGAGGCCTCTTACTTTGTTGTTCTTCTTCAGTAATGTTTTACTTAAGTAGCGTTTCTTCCCTTTCCAAATGAAGTTGGTGATTTTGTGTCTCCATCTCATTAAAAAATGACATTGGAATTTGTATTGGGATTACATTGTACGTATAGATCACTTTGGGTAGAATAGACATTTTCACAATGTTAAGTCTTTCTATCCATGGGTAAGGTAGGTTTCCCCACTCAAGTAAGTCTCTTGGTTTCTTGCAGTAGGGTCTTGTAATTGTCTTTGTATAGGTCTCTTATATCTCTGGCTAGATTTATTTCTAGTTATTTTATCTTCTTTGGGGCTATTGTAAATTTATTGATTTGATGATTTCCTCTTTTATGGTCTCTTTGTTGGTATAAAGTAATCCAAATGATTTATTCATGTTTATCTTGTACCCTGATACTTCGCTGAGCTCTTCTATTAGTTCCAATACAGTTTATTGTTATTCTTTTTCTTCTTTAGGATTTTCTGTGCATAAGATCGTATCATCTGCAAATAAAGATAGTTTTATTTCTTCTCTACCCATGTGAATACGCTTTATTTCTGTATTTTATTCTGAGTGCTCTGGTTACAGCCTCCAGAACAATGTTGAATAATGCTGGTTTCAGTAGTTCTTGTTCCGGTTCTTGTTCTGAGGGGGAATTCTTTGAGTCTTATCTCCATTCAGAATGATGTTGACTGTTGGCTTTGCATAGATGCTCCTTATTACATTGAGAATTTTCCTTTTATTCCTATATTGCTGAGAATTTTTACATGAATGGGTATTGGACTTTGTCAAATGCCTTTTCTGCATCAGTTGATAAAATCAAATGATTCTTTTGTTTTATTTATGTGGTTGACTATATTAATTGTTTTTATAATGTTAAACCATCCCTGAATCCCTGGTGTGAATCTTACTTGATCATGGAAGAGTACTTCTTTTGATCTGTTACTGAATTCTACTGGCTAAAATTTTGTTGAGAATTTTTACGTCTAAGTTCATGAGAGATATTGGTCTGTAATTTTCCTTTTTTGTGCTGTCTTTACCCCATTTTAGTATTGGGATTGATGTGGCTTTGTAGAATGAATTTGCGAGTGTTCTGTCCTTCTCTATGCAGTGAAATACCTCTAGTAGGATTGGTATTAACTTCTCTCTAAAAGTTTGGTAGAATTCTCCAATGAAGAATCTTTGCCAGGATTTTTGTTGTTGTTGTTAGTTTTTTGCTTACTTTTTCAATCTTTTCTTTTGTGATGGTTTTATTAAGTTGTTCTACTTCTGTTTTTGATAGTTTTGGTTGGTAATGTGATTATAGAAATTTGCCTGTTTCTTCTAGATTTTCAAATCTATTGGAGTACAGTTTTTCATAGTATTCTGTTATGATTCTTTTATTTTCGGTTGGGTCTGTTGTGAAATCACCCGTGTCACTTCTTATTTGGGTTATATTTTTTCTCTCCTGTTTTTCTTTTGTGAGTTTGGTCAGTGGCTTATCCATTTTGTTGGTCTTTTCAAAACATCAGCTTTTGGTTTTGTTAAGTTTTTCAATCATTTTTCTTATCTGTAGTTTATTTAATTCTGCTGTATTTTTATTGTCTGTTTCCTTTTGGTATCTGAGGGGTGCTTTTGTTGTTTTCCTACTTTGTTCGAGTTTTAGAGTTAATTCTTTGATTTGGACTCTATTTTCATTTTGGACATGTGCATCTATTGAGATAAATTGACCTCTGAGTACTGCTTTTGCTGTATCCCCTAGGTTCTGGTAGGGTGTCTTTTCATTTTCATTTGACTCCAAGAATTTCTCTATTCCATCTTTGATTTCTTCTGTAGTGTAGAAGTTTTTGAGCAAGGTGTTGTTCAGTTTTTATGAGTTTGAGTTTCTACCCATACTTTTTCTGCTGTTGGTTTCAACTTTTATGTCTTCATTTTCTGAGAAAATGCTTTGCAATATTTTAATGCTTTGGATTTTGTCTACACTCAGTTTATGGCCTAATATCATAGCCCATTTTGGAGAGTGTTACTTGTCTGCTGTTGGGTGGAGAATTCTGTGTATGTCTGTGAGGTTGAGTTGGTTGATTGTCACAATAAGATCTTCCATTTCTTTATTGAGCGTCTTTCTAAACTGTCCATTACCGAAAGTGGTGTGTTGAAGTCTCCTACTATTATTATGGAGCAATCTATCTCACTTTTTAGTGTTCTCGGTGTTTTGTTCAATGTGTTTAGAGGATCCGTTGTTGGGTGCATAAATATTTAATATTGTTATATACTTCTTATGTAGTGACCCTTTAAGCAATAAATAGCCTCCATCCTTGTCCACAGTGGTGGATTTTACTCTAAAGTCTGTTCTGTCGAGATTAATACTGCTGCTCCTGCTCTTTTTCACATGCTGTTAACTTGGTATATAGCTATCCATCCTTTGAGTTTCAGTTTGTTTGTATCTGTGAGTCTAAGGTGTGTTTCTTGTAAGCAGCATATAGACAGATTGTGTTTTTTTTTTTTTTTAATCCAACCTGTTAACTCTTTGTCTCTTTAATGGTGCATTTAACCCATTTACATTCAGTGTGATTATTGACAGGTATGAATTTAGTGCTGTCACTTTGGTGTGTTTGTGTGTTGTTGACAGTTTCTTTGTTCCACTTTATATATTGTTCTGAATCATTTTTCTTTATTGGTGTTTTGCCCTTTTGAGTGTTGGTTTTACATCTGTTGAGTCTTCTAGATTGTGTTTCCTGTTTTGATGTGTAGTATTGTTAGTTTGCTTTATGGCTACCCTGATATTGCCCCTGATATTTTATGTTTAAGTCAATCTTTAACATCTTTGTATTGCCTTGATGTTTTCTCCATCTGAAATGTCTATGAATATATTAATTTGTCCCTCTTTTTAGTATAATGTCATAACTTACATACTGATGCCTTTGTTTATCTGTTTTTGATATTTTAGCTTTGATTGAACTTTGTGCATTCTCTATCCAATCTGGATTCTGGATGTTGTGTCCTGAATTGTTTTCCTTAGTATATATCTGATGTTATTGATTTTCTAGTCAAAGAACTTCCTTCAGTATTTCTCGTAATTTGGGTTTGGATTTTTCAAATTCTCTAAACTTCTGTTTATTTGGGATTGTCTTCATTTAACCATCATATTTGAGAGACAATTTTGTAGAATATGTAATTCTTTTTTCTTTTTTTTATTGTGATTGAATGAAAATATACATTCCCATATAAATTTGCATGCCCACCTATATGCAGCTTCCACTGCTCTCTGTGCCTGGTGACAGCACACATTCTTCCTCTCTGCTCCATACATGTCGCATGCGCCCCAAAGTCTCCTTTCCCCTCCTCTCCACCCGCTCCTCTTCCTCCAGTAAGAGTTTAGCAGGATAATATCCTATAGATGCATAGAACCATAAAATGCACCAAAGAAACAGTCACTCTGCGTCTCTAAGGCCAGTCCATTCCTGTCTGAAGAGTGGACTTTCATTATGATTTATGGGAAGGGGCAGCATCAGGGCCAGGAGCCGTGTTCCCAGGAGACCCACGAAGCTCCTGGACCATCAGTTGCAGTCTTTTAGTGGAGATCTCAGGGTGTACCCCTTTTTGTTCTTGTGTTGCCAGTGAGACTCAACTTTGTGAGCTCCATCACGGCTATCACTGGTAGTGGCTAGGCATCATCTGGTTCTTCCGGTCATGAGTCGATATAGACACCCACTCATGTGGAACTCTCTGTCCTCTGGATTATCTTTCCCCAGTGTTGTTTTGGTCCTCGGTGATCATCCATTCCTGCTGAGTTGGGACCATTTGCTGTACTCTAAGACGGCAGCTTGGCAGTTTTTAAGACACCAGATGCTGCTGATCAATGTGAGGTGCAGAGAGACCTCTTAGCAAAACACTAGTTGTGCTAGTTGGCCCCTGAGAGCATGGTTCCCAGCTCCCCACCCCAACCACTCTGTCCTTGCAATAGTGGGTTAAGGTGGAAAGAGTACTCAAGTTATGTTGAAGTCCACTTAATATTGTTCTTGTTTCTAATGTGTGCTGTAACAGATTTGACCAAACCAAATTTCTATCAACTAACTAATCTAAACCCTCACCCCTCACTCTCCCGCCCTTCCCTCCCTTGCAGCCGTCATACAATATTTGCCCTTTTGTCTCTGACTGCTTTCACTCAGCATAATATCCTCCAATTGAAACTAGGTTATAAGATGTTACCTGAAATCTTCTTTGTTCTTTATCATTGCATAGTGTTCCATTGAGTATATATATCATAGTTTACCTATCCATTCCTCTGTTGTTGAGCATCTGGGTTGATTCCATCTTTTTGCTACTGTGGACTGTGCTGTGGTGAACATTTGTGTGCATGTATCAGTTGGTGTGAATGGCCTTGATTCTGTAGGATATATTCCAAGTAGTGAAATTACTGTGTCAAATGGTATATCTGCATCCATTTTTTTAAGAGAGCGCCAGATTGCTTTCCAAAGAGGCTGGACCATTTCACAATCCTACCAACAGTGTAGGAGAGTTCCACTTTCTCCACAGCCTCTTCAGCATTTGTTGTTTTGCATTTTTTTGGATTGTGGCCGTCCTTGTTGGGGTGAGATGGTATCTCATTGTAGTTTTGATTTCAATTTCTTTAATAGCTGAAGATCGTGAGCATGTCCACGTGTGTTTTTTGGCTGCCTGAGTCTCCAGAGAAGTGTCTGTCTGTCTCCTTTGCTCATCACTTAAGTGGATGATTTATCTTCTTCTGATTGATGTTTTGTAGTACCTAGATTATGGAGGTCAGGCATCAGTCTGACATAGAGTTGTCAAATATTTTTTCCCATTCTGTAGGTGGCCTTTTAATACTATTAATGAAGTCTTTGGATGAGCAAAAGTTTTTGATTCTTAATAGTTCCCATTTATCTATTTTCTGTTGATTGTGGTTTGTTTGACAGATTTTGAAGTCTGTCTACATTGTGTATTAAACCTTCAGTTGTTGTTCCCACTTTTTCTTGGATGAGCTTTATCATTTTGGGTTTGAGATTTAGGTCTTTTATCCAGTTTGAGTTGGTTTTTGTATAAGGTGTAAGATGCGGGTCTTGTTTAAATTTATTGCAGATGGATATCCAATTTTGCCAGCACCATTTGTTGAAGAGATTGTTTTTACCCCAGTTTAATGTCCTAGGGCCTTGGTCAAATATCAACTGTTCATAGTCAGATGGTGTCATCTCTGGGGTCTCGATTCTGTTCCATTGATCTGTCTCTTTTTGTACCAGTACCAGGCTGTTTTGACTACTGTGGCAATATAATAGGTTCTAAAGTTGGGTAATGAGAAGCCTCCTCATGTGTTCTTCTTTAGCAGTGCTTTATTTATCTCAGGCTTCTTCCCGTTCTAAACAAAATTGGTGAGTTGTTTCTCCATCTCATTAAAAAATGACACTGCAATTTGTTTGGGGATTGGACTATATAAGTAGATTGCTTTGGGTAAAACAGACATTTTCACAATGTTAAGTCTTCCTATCTGTGAGCAGGGTAGGTTTCTCCGTTTATGTAACTCTCTCTTAGTTTCTTGCAGTAAGAGCTTGTAATTCTCTTTGTAGAGATCTGTTATTTCTCTGGTTAGATTAATCTTCTTAGGGGCTATAGTAAATGGTATTGATTTGATGATTTCTTCTTTAACGGTCTTGCTGTTGGTATAAAGAAATCCTACTGATTTACTTATGTTTATCTTGTATCCTGAGACTTTTCTGAACTCTTCTATCAGTTTGAGTAGTTTCCTTATGGATTCTTTAGGGTTCTCTGCATATACAATCATACCATCTGCAAACGGAGATTTTCACTTCTTTTTGCCGATGCAGATGCCCTTTATTTCTTGGTCGTATCTAATTGCTCTGGCTAGAACTTCTAGTCCAAGGTTGACTAGGAGAGGTGAGAGTGGGCATCCTTGTCTAGTTCCTGTTCTCAAGGAAAACTGTTTCAGTCTGTCTCCATTCAGGATGACATAGGCAGTTGGCTTTGTATAAATGGCCCTTATTACACTGAGGAATTTTCTGTCTATGCCTATTTTGCTGAGAGTTTTTAGCATGAATGGGTGTTGAACTTTATCAAATGCCTTTTCTGCATCAATGGACAAAATCAGGTGATTCTTGTCTTTTGTGATATTTATGTGGTTATAATCACATTACTTGTTTTTCTAATGTTGAACCAACCTTGCATCCAACTTGGTCATGATGGAGTATTTTTTTGATATGTTGTGTTATTCTGTTGGCAAAAAGTTTGTTGAATATTTTTACATCTGGATTCATGAGTGATATCTGTCTGTAGTTCTCCTTTTTTGTTGGGTCTTTCCCTGGCTTTGGTACCATGGTTATGATGGCCTCATAGAATGAATTTGGGAGTATTCCATCCCTTTCTCTACTGTGGAATAGTCTCAGTAGTACTGGAGATAACTCTTCTCTAAAAGCTTGGTAGAATTCTGCAGGGCCTGGGATTTTTTTGGTTTGCAGTTTTTAGATGACTTTTTCAATCTCTTCCTTTGTGATTGGTTTAAGCTGTTCTGCTTCACTTTGTGATAATTTTGGTAGGTGATATGAATCACAGAATTTGTCCATTTCCTCTAGGTTTTCAAATTTGTTAGAGTCTTTCACAGTATCCTGTTATGATATTTTTGATTTCTGTTGGATCTGTTGTGGCAACTCCCCTCTCTTTTCTAATTTGGGTTGGTTCCTTTCTTGTTTTTCTTTAGTAAGTTTAACCAATGGTTTGTCAATTTTGTTGATCTTAACAAAACACCAGCTTTGGTCTTTTCAGTTTTTTCAATTATTTTTCTGTTCTCTAATTCATTTAGTTCTGCTCTAATCTTTATGAGCTGTTTTCCTGTGGTGCCTGAGGCATTCTTCTATTGTTCTCTGTCTACTTGTTCAGGCTGTAGGGATTGTTCTTTGATTTGGTTTCTTTCTTCCTTCCAGATGTGCATATTTATGGAGATAAACTGACCTCTGAGCACTGCTTTGGCTGTATCCCATAGGTTCTGGTATGATGTATTTTCTATCTCATTGGAATCCGTGTATTTCTTTATTTCATCCTTGATTTCTTCTATAACCTATAGCTTATTGAGCAAGTTGTTGTTCTGTTTCCAAGCGTTCCACTTTCTATCTATGTTTTTCTGCTATTGATTTTGACATTTATGGCTTTATGATCTGAGAAGATGCTTTGCATTGATTCAGTGGTATGGATTTTGTTGAGAATTACTCTGTGTCCTAACACGTTGTCTATTCTGGAGAATGTTCCATGTGCATTGGAGAAGAAGATGTAATTGTCTGCTGATGGGTAGAAAGTTCTGTATATATCGATGAGGTTTAATTGGTTAATTGTGGCAATAAGTTCATCTCTATCTTTACTGAGCTTTTTTTAGATGATCTGATCAATATTGAGAGTGGAGTGTTGAAGTCTCCCACTGTTATTGTGGAGTGATCTATCTCCTTTTTGAGTGTAGTCAGTGTTTCTTTGATGTAGTTAAGTGCTCTAATATTAGGTGCATAAATATTTAATGTAGTTAAGTCTTGCTTGTGTACTGAACCTTTCAGTAATAGTGTCCATCCTTGTCCATGATTGTGGATTTTACATTAAAATCTATTTTATCTGAGATTAGAATTGCCACACTTGCTCTTCTTGTTCAATGTTAGCTTGATGTATATTCTTCCATCCTTTAATTTTCAATTTGTTCCTATCTTTAAGTCTAAGGTGAGTTTCTTGTAGGCAACATATGAATGGGTGATGTCTTTTGATGCAAGATGTCACTTGATATCTCTTTACTGGAGCATTCAGTTCATTCACATTCAATGTAATTATTGATAGGTATGTGTTCACTGCTGCCATTGTGATATGTTTATTTTTGTGTTGACGTTTTCTCTGTTGTTCTTATTAGTCTGTTCTGGGACCTTCTTTTTTGTTTTTTGTTTTTCACCTTTTTCAGAGTTGGTTTTGTAGTTGTTTAGACTCCTGTTTTACATTTATTGATATGGTACATTGCATCTTTTCTTGTGCTTTATGGCTTACCCTATTATCCTCCCTAATAAAGTGTATATAAACCCAATTTTAATTACTACCAGTATTGTCGACTTCCTTTCCATATGGAGGGATCATAATGACTGTAGTACATATCTCTTTTTAATGTGATGGCACCATAGTTTTCATAATAATCACTGAATGATTTCTTTCAGTATTAAAGCTGTGATTGAGTTTGGAGCCTTCCCTAGCTGAGTAGGATTCTAGATGATGTGTCCTTCTAAATTATAAAGTTAGTGATTTTGTTCTTCTAAGCTAAAGCCAAGAGCTTCTTTCAGTATTTCTTGTAGCTTTGGTTTGATTTTTACAAAGTCTCTGAGTTTCTGTTTATCTGGGAATGTCCTAATTCATTTTGACATTTGAAAGATAGTTTTGCAGGATATATAATTCTTGGTTGGAAGTTCTTCTTCTTCAAGGCTTTGAATGTGTCATGCCACTGTCTCCATGACAGCATGGTTTCTGCTGAGAAATCTGACAAAAGCCTACAGGGTTTCCCTCTGAATTTTAGCTTTACTTTGAGTCTTGCTGCCTTTAAGAGTTTCTGCTTGGGTTTTCATTTTGTTAAGCTTGACTATAATATGTCTCGAAGTCTTTCTTTTGAGATCTATATTGATTGGCATTCAGTATGCATCTTGGATATCTATATTCTCTTCATGATTTCTGGGATGTTTCCTGTCAGCAGCTCAGCAGTAATACTCTCTGTGTTCTCAGGTGTCTTGCCCTGTTCAGGGTCTCAGATTAATTGTAGGTTGTACCTCTTAATAGAATCCCACATACTTTTTAATGCTTCTTCATTTTTCTTGTTTTTTTTTTTCCTGATTTCTCCTCATAGATCCTGATAGATCCTGCAGTCAGTAGCTCTGTCTTCCAAGTCAGAAAATGTCTTTTCCTTCTGTTCCATTCTGTTCTCTTGGCTTTCAATTGAAGTTTCTATGTCTTTAATTTTGTTCTTGATATGTTGGATTTCAGAGTACTGGTGTTCCGTGTGATTGAAGAGCTTGCTTAATTTTTTATTTTGCTCTGGTGCCTTTTGTATAAAGTCTAGAAGAACTCTGTATATAATCCTTTTGTATTCACCCTCTGATAATTTCAGAGAAGTTTCTTCGTCTGGGAAGCTCCTTGGCTGTTTCTTTCAGGGGCCTTCTGAAGACGTGGATGATTTCTTGTTTACGGTTTTCTCAAGGGTCTGTTGCTTTTGGGGCTTCATGTGAGTTGATAAAGGCTGTGGGAGATGCTGTGAGGATGGTGTGCAGATATTTCTCTAGGCCATCTTAAAATGAAAAATAAAAGGGATCTGGCCACTTCCCAAGTCAGTCATGTTTTCAGGTGTAGAGGTCCCTTTTTCCAACTGACAAAGTAAGCACCTCTATATCCAGTTCAAAATACAACAATGCTACTGCCCTCTTCGCCTCTGCTGACAGGCCCCAGCCTTAGGTGACACTGTGTAAACTACTGCTTTTCTTTCAGAAAAGTGCTCTCCTGTGGGCAGGTACTGGCTCCCAGGCTAAGAATTAGTTCCAGCTGTGGCCACCGTATCTAAGATGGTGCCCTGCAAAAGGTCATTGCTGCTTCCGTAAACACTACCCTGTGACAGAGGTGGAAAGTGGGGCCAAAGGTACTGAGATGCAATGAGTCCTCAGCCTCTGTTGCTAGGCCTCAGCTGTAGGCAATACTGTGTAAACTACTGCTTTTATGTCAGAAAAGAACTCTCCTGTGGGCATGCGCTGGCTCCCAGGCTAAGAAATAACTCCAGCTAAAATCTCCATATCCAAGATGGCATCTCGCACAAGGGCGCTGCCACTTACGTACAAACTACAGTGTGGCAGAGACAGAAAGATATGCCCAAAGTGGCGAGATGCACAGAGTCCTAAGCCAGACTCTCAATATGTGGCAATTTCGCCTGCCTGTTCCACCAGCAGTGTGTCTGTATGTACCTGCTAGGCAAGACCCAGCTCTGCCTGCCAGCCAGAACAGAGAAAAAAAGTCAAAATGGTGAGCTACCCTCAGTCTGTGGGAGCCAGGACCAGCCAGGAGTGGGAGTTAGCAAAAGAGAGGAGATTTTTTAGTTTAGTGGTATGAAGTCCAAATTAACATCCCTGTGCCATGTCCTGGGGGCTCACTAGGTGACCAGAAGGCTCCGTTTGATTATCATTTCAGGTCTTGGTTTCCAGAGAGATTTAGGGAGATGTGTGGTTAGTCTTCCATCTTGACTCCACCCTCTTTTTTCCTTTTTAAAATTTTTTTTGTTTTGATTAAGTCAAATTAGGGAATCCAAGTCAGTTTTGCATACCTGCCTCTCTACAACTCTATCTGTTCTCCCCACTCTGTAACAGCACACTTCTTTTCAGTCTTTACTTCTAGTACCCTCCCAGTGAACACCTGTCTCCCCTCCTCTCCACCCTCTCCTCTCCCCTCTAGAAAGAAATCTGTATGACAGCATTCTATAAGTGTATAAAGCATATGCTCCATATACTCAATCTGTATCCCCGAGTCCAGTCCATTCTTTGTCTGAAATGTTGACCTCAATACTGGTTTCAGGTCTGGGGCAGCAGCAAGCCTAGGAGCCATTCTCCCACAAGACTCTACAGGCCACTGGACCATCAGTGCTGGTCTTCTAGTACAGTTCTTGATCTGCACTCCTTTTTGCCTCGTGCTACGTCAGGGACTCTACATTGTGTCCCCTATCAAGGCTGTCTTTGATGGTCACTAGTCACCATGTAGTTCTTCCAGTCTCATGTTGATGTAGTGAGCCAATCATATGGGTCCTTCTTTCTCTTCGGCTTATTTTTCCTCGTGTCTTTGATGTTCTTGGTCATCATCTGTTTCAGGTGATTTGGAACCAGTTGATATTCCTTAGTTGGCAGGTTGTTGGCTTTTAAGATTCCAGGTGCCACTCTCCAATATGAGGTGCAGAAGACTCTTTTAGCAAAAGACTAGTTATGCCAGTTGACCTTGATGTTTCCTGAAAACATAGTCCCCACACCCTGTACCTGTTACTCTGTCCTTTGAAATGTTGAGTTGGATTAGAAAACCTTTTATATGGTGTAGTGCTTTCTACTGGGTGCTGTGACACCCTTCACCTAACCAAATTTCTATCAACTGTCTAACCTATGATCAACCCTCTCCCTTCGTCGCCATCCTTGTAGTTGTCAGAGTCTTGTCTTCTGTGCATAAGTCATTTTTAAAGGCCTTATAATAGTGGTCTCATACAATCCTTGTGCTTTTGCAGCTGACTGATTTCACTCAGTATAATGTCTTCTAGTTGATGCTAGGTTATGAGATGCTTCCCAAATTCATCATTATTCTTTATCATTGTGTAGTGTTCCATTAGGTGTATATACCATAGTTTGTTTATGCATTCATCTGTTGATGGGTACCACATTGATTCTGTCTTTTTGCTGTTGTGGACCGTGCTGCAGTAAACATTCATGTGCATCTATCTGTTCATGTGGCAGACTTTATTTCTCTAGGATACTTTCTAAGCAGTGGGTTTGGTGGCTTTTTAAGAAAGTACCAAATTCCTTTCCAAAGAGGTAGTATTATTTCACATTCCCACCTTAGTGTGGGAGAGTTTCAATCTCTCCACAGCCTCTCCAGTATTTGTTGTTTTATGGTTTTTTTTTGGATTATTTCCAACCTCACTGGGGTGAGATGGTAGTTCATTGTAGTTTGGATTTGGATTTCTTTAATGACTAGTGATCATGAGCACATCCTCATGTGCCTTTTGGCTGCCTGGATTCTTCTGTGGTGAAGGGAGTATATAATTCTTGTAGTCCTATTCCCTTCTTTTCAGCATGGTTTCTGGTGAGTAATTGGAACTCAATATTAATGACTGTCCTGTGTTAGTTTTGGTTTGAGCCTAGCTATGTTTAAAAATGGCTGTCTTTTTGTTAAGTTTGATTATAATATGTCTTGGTGTCTCTTTTTTTGGGATCTGCCTTGTGTGGAATCCAATGAGCATCTTTTGTAGATATCTTTTCATCTTTCATGATCTCATGGAAGTCTTCTGTCAGCAGATCTTCAACAATTCTCTCTGTATTATCTGGTATCTGTCCCTGTTCTGGTATTCCAATCACTTGTAAATTATTCCTCTTGATAGAGTCCCATATAACTCTGAATGATTTTTCATTCTTCCTAATTATTTTATCTGACTTTTCCTCATAAATGCTGGTGTTAGTTGCTTTACCTTCAATTTTGCTAATTCTGCATTCCGTTTCTTCTTTCCTGCTCCTTTGAATTTTTATTGAATCATCTCACTCTGTGTTTTTATTGTTAATCTGCTGAATTTCAGATCCTTGTTCTAGCAATTGTTGTAGCTTGTTTAATTTTTCATTTTATTCTGCTGCACTTTGTCTAATCTCTATCTTGATTTTTTGTAGGGCTCTATATGTAACTCTTTTGTAGTATACCTCTTATAATTGCAGGAACACTTCTTCATCTGGGAGTTTTTTTGATTCTTTGTTTTGGGAGTTTTCTGGAGTCCTGGTGGTCTGCTTTTTTAAATTATTGGAAATGGATTGTTGTCTCCAAACCATCAGAAACCTTGTTGTGGTTTTTATTTGTTAGATTATTGTGTTCTGACATATATATGTATATCTTTTTAAAAAAAAATTTGGTTTTGTATCTGTAAGTAGACTAGTCATTTGAGCTAGAGTGATTATCAGAGCCTTAATAATTCTCTTGCCCTGTAACCAGGTGGTTGGAACAGTGAGTGCCCTGAGAAAGGTAGCAGGAATTGCAGGCTGAGAGTAGCTGATGGAACTCCTCTTCCAACTCTCCCTTGTTTCCCTCTCTAAGACTGAGAGAAAAGCTGAGGGCATATACATAAAATATTTCACTTCTTGCCTAGGTAGTGTGCCAGAATATAGAGTTTCATCTAGAGCAGCGAAGGAGGTGGAAAGACTGGGGATAGGGAAGGAACTCAGTGCATAGGAAAGGTTTCAGTCATGAGTTGGTGAGCACTTACCATGTGACGTTCTTGTGACGTGACTTACAGCTCTGTAGGTACAGTGATTTCCAGCTCAGAGGAGCTGTTAGAACTTGTCTTCTATCCCTCCCTTTGTTACCCTTTCTGAGTCCCAGAGAAAAACTGAGGGCACACATGTAAAATGTCCCACTTCTGGCCTGGGTAGTGCACCAGAATTTAGTGCCCCATGTAGAGCAGAGAAGGGAGAGGGGGAAAGGCTGGGAAATAAACATAGAAAAAAGGTTTGAGACATGGGGGTTCATGAACACTTTTCTTGTGGTGCTCCAGTGGAAATATGCAGTTCTGTAAGTGCAGTGATCTGCTGCTCCAGAAGCCACTGTAAATTTTCTTTTACTCTTCCCTTTGTTTCCCACTGTTAGCACAGCAGAAAAGCTCAAGGCATGCACGTACCTTGTCCTACTTCTGACCTAGGTAGTGTAACCGTATTTAGCCTTTGGTGTAGTTCAGAGAAGGAAGGAGGAAAGGGCTGAGGACAGGGCGAGAAATCAGCACATAAGAGATTTCAGCCGTGCATGTCTGTGAACACAGTGACTTGCAGCTCAGGCTCCCTGCTGAGAAAGATGTGCTCCTCTTGGTGACTGCAGCTGCACTCAGCTCCCAGCCTCCGCCATGTGCTTTAGGTGCAGCTGTTCTCAGCTCAGCTTCCCAGTTGAGAAAGACATGCTCTACTCAGGCACTGCTGCCCAGTGTGACTGCTGGCCCCAGGAGCACTCTTGGGTGCAGCTGTCCCAAGCTCAGCTTCTTAGCCGAGAAAAATGGGGTCTGCTTCTGTGCTGGTGCTCCACTCCCACACCAGTAGAAGTGGGGCCCCTCTTTGGCTGCTGATCTGCTTCTGACAAAGGTGGTTGTTCCCATTCCTGTCACCCAATATGATCTGTCAGCTTTCTATCTGATACCGGGGCTCTGGAAATGTCCTGTTTATTCTGTTGTTTTTCAAGGTCATAGTTGTGAGAGGGATCAGAAGAAACATGTGGCTAGTCTGCCATTTTAGCTGTCACCCCACTTTTGTAGTTTTAAAACATGTTAGTTAACAGGAAGATTTATACGTTGTTATGAAACAATGTAAATATAATCAACCTTAACAACACAAATGCTAAAGGAGAAAATAGAAGGAAAAGAGAAAAGTGTGTTAATACAATATGCTCATATAACAAATTAAAATGACTATCAGTGAGAATACTAAAGTTGTTATCTGTATTGGAAGAAGAGAAGAGAAGGTTGAGAGAGAAATTTTCATTTTTTTGTTTAGAAAGTTGTGGGAGAAGGTCTTCATGGAAAAATCAAAAGCACCAAGAAAATGCTACATATGCATTTTGTGTAAAGTTTGAAAGGTAATCACCAGAAAAAGTAAAAAATCAGTTACAAATGGTTTGCTTATGGGGAGTGGGACTTACGTGAGTGTGCTTGTGCACAGCAGACAGTAGGAAGTATTTTTGTTCTTTGTTATAAATCCTTCAGATTATTTTATTTAACAAATACATGTATTATTTGTCCAAAATTAAAAATACATAATTGAATTCCAAAAGTTCTTTGACAGTGAAAGGGGACTGCAACTTTAAGATAACATGCATGAGGAATCCACGGTTTTTATTAAGAACTCTTCCATTAAAAAACATTGGCTGGAATAGCTGCCTATACTAGGAAAAAAATGTTTTAAAAATTATAGTGCAGAACTGGTTGTTTATATCTGCAACAACAGTTCTTTCCCCAGTTTCCTTAAGCCCATCTACTTACCAGTTTAGGAAACCAGTCATCAAATTAAAAAGAGGCACTTTCCTTTCATCCAGTAATAAGTGAGCTTAAGGTTTAGTATAATTTTGGGAATTCATAAAAGATGCAAATACAGATGCAACACTCTTCCAGTATAGAGTGCCAGTCACTAAATAGAAACCACAAATCAGCAAATTAATTTTTTTTTCAAATGGAAAATCAAGGAGTGTCTCACGGTAAGACCAAATTGTACACATCCTGAAATATGAAGCATACTGGTCAGTAACTAGTGTGGCTTCAGAAAAAGCAAGCAATCTCAAATCTGATTTCATTCAGTGACATAGAGATGAGCTTGATAGACAAAAGGGAAGTGATAACAGTAATCTCAAGTAGCTGAAAAAGCTCACAGATATGGAGGGGGAAGCTGTGTAGGCTAGATGACTGTGACCTGGTACCTATTTTCCTGGAGAGTATAACTTATATGTACATATATGTGTATACACACACACACACACACACGCACACATACACACACATATATATATAAAAGAAAGAGAGAAAACTCGTTGCCATCAAGTCGATTCAGAGTCATAGTGACCCTGTAGGACAGAGTAGAACTTCCCCGTGAAGTTTCCAAGGAACGCCTGTTAGATGGATCCTAACTGCTGACCTTTCAGTTAACAGCTCCAGCACTTAACCACTATATATCAGGCTTTCCATAACCCGTATTGAGGTTCATTAATGTTTGTTTGTTAGTTTTGTATGTGACTTGGGTGATGGAATAGTGGATGTTTCTTAAAAGAGCTAATAATAAAAAGCTAGGTGGGAGGGTGAGAGTGAACAGAAATTTTTAGCAAAGTCTGTAGCTTATTCTAGCCATTGGCCAGTTTCACTAATTGAGTCATCTATATATTAAATGGAGGCGTGTAATAGTGCTTGAGTTGGCACGTGTAGTCCAAATGTCAGACTTTATGGTAAAACTGATACACTGGAGGAGTAATTGAAGGCAAGGATGACTTGCAATAAAAATATCCTGATAGGGAGATCAGGAATATTTATCTAGATATAAGAAAATCAAGTTATGCTGAAGTCCACTTGAGTACTCCTTCCATCTTAACTCAATATTGCAAGGATAGAGTAGTTGGGGAAGGGGGCAGGGGACCATGCTCTTAGGTGAAATCGAGGCCAATTTGCACAACTAGCGTTCTGCTAAGAGGGCTCTCTGAACTCCACATTGGTGAGTGGCGTCTGGGGCCTTAAAAGCTGCCAAGCTGCCATCTGAGGACACAGCAAATGGTCCTAACTCAGCAGGAACGGATGCTCACCGAGGACCAAAATGACATGGGGAAAAGACAACGTAGAAGACAGAGAGACCCACATGAGTGGGTGCCTACATCGACTTGGGACCGGAAGAACCGGATAGTGCGTGGCCACCACCAGTGATAGCTGCGATGGAGCTCACAGGGTTGAGTCTCACTGGCAACACAAGAATAAAAAGGGGTGCACCCTGAAACCTCCACTAAAAGACCTCAATTGATGGTCCATCGGTTTCGGGGTTCCCCTGAGAGCATGGCCTCTGGCCCTGATGCTGCCCTTGCCCAAAAATCACAATGAAGGTCCACTCTTTGGACATGAATGGATTGGACTTGGTAATGCAGAGTGACCATATATTGGATGCACTTTGCTGGAGGAAGGAGAGTGGGTGGAGAGAAGGGGAAAGGAGACTGTTGGGAGGATGAGACATGTATGGAGCAGAGAGGAATAGTGTGCTGTCACCAGACAGGGAGAGCAGTGGAAGCTGCATATAGGTGGGTATGTAAATTTATACGGGAATGTACATTTTCACTCAGTCATATTAAATAAAAAAAATAAAATAAAAGAAAATCAGGTGATTTTGTCTGGGTTTTAGCAAGTAAAAAACTGACTATAGTATTGGGAAATATTCTTAGACTTACTGTGTGCTTAGTTGAGTGCTGTATAATCCAAGAGTTATAAAGCATGAAGTAGTAGAACATGAAAAGAGTTCATATGCAAACAAAGAAAGTTAAGATCTCCAAAGACAGGATGAAGAAAGTGCAATTCTTAAGACTGAAATATGACCGAGGAAGATTTAATAAAGACCTTCAGGAATATGCTAACCACTTCCTGTGGAGCATGGACCTCTTTTTTACCTTAGACAAAATAGTAGGCAACACTCGGTTATGATTTAAGAAGAAACTTATGCTATTCCAGCTATTCTTGCTGTTGCCAGCATACAGTGGGTGGCAGTTGAGGCTATCCTGATGTTTGAATGATACGACAAACGTCATTCTCAACAGTAACCTAATTAATTCAGGAATGGTTGGGAACAAATTGGAAATTTTCAGTCTATGATAGTCCTTAGGTACTCAGATGCAGGATTAAGATAGGAGAAACATTAGGGTCTAGCAATCAATATTTCTATTAGGAAATATTGAAAAGAATTGAATTAAAATAACACAATAATATTCCATAAAAATATTTTATGAAATGTAAAGCTTTGGACAGAGGTTAGTGGTATATAATGATGTTAGCGAACTAGATCAAATTATCTTCTGGCTTGCATAAGAGGACATAAGGATTTTAAAGATATCTACAGAGAGATAAATACAAAAAGCAAGTCAATAACAGCATTAAAAATGACCATAGAGTGATACAGGATGATATAAAAATCAATCATAACATTAAATGTGAATAAGAAAGGGGAACAGCTATATTAAAATTCCAAATCAAAGCAAAGCATGTAAGGCTAATGTGCATTTATAGACAAAAAGATAATTGGATCGTGTAGTCTATTCTGTTAATCGAAAGTACGAGACTAGGAGTTTTCTTTTGATATCATAGAAAGTGAGCTGTATGAGCAAATGGATTATCTCAGTAAAGGGTAAATTAAGGAACCAGAATAAAAATATTGACTTCGTGTATACCAACGATAGTACCACAGACATCTGAAAAACAAAACAAAAAATAACCAACCTGGCTGATGTATGGGTAGAAGCTTGAGGGTCAAGAGTTCTAGACTTTTCACAGTGTACTTTCTTTTGTGACTTGCACGTTTTTCATCTTGCTGTCCTGTCTCTTGATATTGCATCTACAAATCTACTGTATACGATGGTGTCACTACAGGTTAAAGTTGATGACAAGAGGTTTGGTTTTTGGTCTTTTAATACTGGAACCCAGGAATCCTTGCCCACAATTGGTCTGTAAGTGTACTACCAGAACAGGACCAACTATGAAAATAAAGACTTGCACTAAAAATTACATTATTCAGCAATGCAGAAAGAAGATGATGTCTTAGATAATAGAAAAATATATTCTCTAAGAGCCTGTATAACTTATACAAAATAATCATGTGGACACAAAGATAACATACTGTATTTTCATGTAAGTGAAAATTTAAAAGTTGTGAAATGGGGCACGCACATACATCTTTTTAGATATACTCTCTAAATAATAATATCATTAGCTAGAACAAAACTGGAGTCAACTGTGGAACAGACTTCAACTGCTCATGCAAGAGTTCAGATTAAAGCTGAAACCTATGTCTGTGAGAGTCAGAATACAACTTAGAGTGTATCACATTTGAATTTGGAGTCCATCTGAAGAATAGATTTGATGCTTTCAACACAAATGTCCAAAGACAAGGCAAGTAGTGATAGGGCCTCAAGGACATCATACATGAAGAAAGCAAAAGGTCATTAAAAAGACAAGAAAGTAAGAAAAGATAAAGATGGGTATCAGAAGAGACTAGGAAACTTACTCTTGAATGTAGCTAAAGTGAAAAGAAGAATTGATGAAGTAAAAATCTGAATATAAGGTCCCAGACACCCTTTTAACTCAGTACCGAAGTCACTCCTGAAGTTCACCCTTCAGCCAAAGATGAGACAGAACCATAAAACAGTAATACATGCAGCTCAACCAAGTATACAGCAATAAATGGACACACCAGTCCAGCAACAAAGACAAGAATGCAGGAGGGAACACAAAAGCTGGAGAAATTGAAATGGGGAAATTCAGTTGAGAAGGGAAGAGTGTTGACACCTTGTTGGTTTGGCAACCAATGTCACAAAACTCTGTGTGTGTTAGTGTTAGGTGCCATCAAGTGTTTTCTGACTCATAGCAGTCCCATCAACAACAGAATGAAACAGTGTCCAGTACTGCGCCTTGCTCACAATTGTTTTTACGCTTAGGCCCATTGTTGCAGCCACTGTGTCAATCCATCTTGTTGATGGTCTTGTCCCTCTCCAGGGGTTGACCCCACCTTACCACATGTCCAAAGTATGTGAGATGCAGTCTTGCCATCTTTTCTTCCAAAGAGTGCTCTGGTTGTACTTCTTCCAGAACAGCTCTGTTTGTTCTTTTGGCAGTCCATGGTATGTTTAATATTCTTCTCCAATATCACAATTCAGAGGCATCAATTCTTTTGTCTTCTATTCATTGTCCAGCTTTCACATGCATATGATGCAATTGAAAATACCGTGGTTTGGGTCAGGTACACCTTAGAGTCTTCAGGGTGACATCTTTGCTTTTCAATGCTTTAAAGAGGTCCGTTGCAGCTGATTTTTCCGGTGTAGTGTGCCTTTTGATTTCATGACTACTGCTTCCATGGGCGTTGATTGTGGACCCAAGTACAATGAAATCCTTGACAACCTCAGTTCTTTCTCCATTTATGACGATGTTGCTTACTGGTTCAGTTGTGAGGATTTTTGTTTTCTTAATGTTGAGGTGCAGTCTCATTGATCTTCATCAGTTAGTATTTCAAATCCTCTTCACTTCCAGTTAGCAAGGTTGTGTCATCTTCATAATGCAGGTTGTTAGTAAGTCTTCCTCCAGTCCTCATGCCTATTCTTCTTCGTATAGTCCAGCCTCTCAGATTATTTTCTCGGCATACAGATTGAAAAGGTGTGGTGAAAGGGTACAACCCTGATGCACACCTTACCTGACTTTAAAGTATGCCATAATGCCTTGTTCTGTTCACACTACTGCCTCTTGATCCATGTACGGATTCCTAAGGAGCACAATTAAGTGTTCTGAAATTCCCATTCCCTGTAATGTTACCCATAATTTGTTATGATCCATACAGTCGAATGCCTTTGGACAGTCAATGAAACACAAACATCGTTCTGGTTCTCTCTGCTTTCAGCTAAGATCTGCCTGATAGCAGTAGTGGTATCCTTGGTACCATGTCCTCTTCTGAATCCAGCTTGAATTTCTGGCAGTTCTCTGTCAGTATACTGTTGCAGTTGCTTTTGAACGATTGTTAGCAAAAATTTTACTTGCATGTGATATTTAATGATGTTGTTTGATAATTTCCACATTTAGTTGGATCACCTTTCTTGGGAATAGGCATGAATATGAATCTTTTCCAGTTGGTTGGCCAGGTAGCTGTCTTCCAAATGTCGTGGCATAGATGAACGAGCAGCTTCAGTGCTGCATCCATTTGATGAAACATCTCAGTTGATATTCCATCAGTTCCTGGAGCCTAGTTTTTCACCATTGCCTTCAGTGCAGCTTCTATTTCTTCCTTAAGTACCATTGGTTCTTGATCATATGCTCCCTCTTGAAATGGTTGAAAGTTGACCAGTTCTTTCTAGGATAATGACTCCGTATATTCCTTCCATCTTCTTTTGATGCTCCCTAAGTCATTTACTATTTTCCCTGTGGAATCCTTTCACTGTTGCAACTCAACAGTTAAACTTTTTCTTCAGTTCTTTTTTTATTGTGATCAAGTGAAAGTATGCAATCCAAGTTAATTTTGCATACCTGCCTGTCTGCAGGACCTTCTGCTCTCCTTGTCCTATGACAGCACACTCCTCCTTTTCATCCTATACTTGTCGTATCCTCTTCACAAGCTTCTGTCCCCTCCTCTCCACCTTCTTCTCTCCCGTTTATAAAGAGATCAGTGGGACAGCGTCCTATAAATGCATGGAACCATAAAGTACACAAATCGTATGGTCACATTGTGTCCCTAAGTCCAGTCTGGTTTGTCTGAAGAGTTGACCTCAGTAGTGTTCTCTGGTCAGGGGCAGCAGCAGGTCTAGAAGCCATGTTCTCAAGGGATCCCTCAGGCCATTGGACCATCAGTTGTGGTCTTTTAATAGAATTCTTGAGCTGCACCCCCCATTTCCTTGAGTTGCCACAGAGACTCAACACTGTGTGCCAGATCATGGCTGTCGTTGGTGGTGGCTGGGCACCATCTAGTTCCTTTGGTCACATATTGATACAGTCTTCCATTCACACAGGTTGTTTTGTCTCCTGAGCTCTCCTTTTCTCATGTCTTTGCTGTTCTCGGTGATCATCTGTTCCAGATGCGTTGGGATCATTTGGTGTACCTCAGGTGGCAGCTTGCTAGCTTTTAAGACCCAGAAGCCACTCACCAATGGGGGGTGCAGAAGACTCTTTCAGCAGTAGGCTACTTATGCCAGTTGGCCTGGATGTTCCCCAAGAGCATGGTGCCTAGACCCTGCCGCGGATACTGTATCCTTGCAATCTTGAGTTGAGATTAGAAGAGCTTTCAGTTTATGGTGAATTCCTATTAAGTTGATCTACTTTCTACTATGTGCTGTCACTGCTTGTACCTAACTAAATTTCTGTCAACCATTTAATCTGTGACCATCCCTCTCCCACCCCTCCCACCCTTGTAGCCATCACAGAGTCTCCATCTATAAGTAAATCTGTTTTTAAGTCGTTATAGCTGGAGTCTTATACAATATTTGTCCTTTTGCCACTGACTGATTTCACTCAGCATACTGTCTTCCAATTGAAACCAGGTTATGAGATGCTTCCTGAAATCATTGTTCTTTATCATTGCCTAGTGTTCAGTTGAGTATATGCACCGTATTTTCTTTACTCATTCATCTGTTGATGGCACCTAGCTTTTTGCTATCGTGCACTGTGCTGCAGTAAACATTTGTGTGCATGTATCTGTTCGTATGACAGCTTTTGTTTCTGTAGGATATATTCTAAGCAGTAGGATTACTGGATCAAATGGCATATCTATTTCCAGCTTTTTAAGGAAGCTCCAGATTGCTTTCCAAAGAGGCTGTGCCATTTCACAATCCCACCAGCAGTGTAGGAGAGTTCCAATCTCTTGACAGCCTCTCCAGCATTTGTTCTTTGTGTTTTTTGGATTAATGGCAACCTTGTTAGGGTGAGGTCTCTCACTGTAGTTTTAATTTGAATTTCTCTGATATGGAGAAAGGCAGGTATGCAAAATTAATTTGGATTGCATACTTTCACTTGATCACAATAGAAAAAAGAACTGAAGAAAAAGTTTTACCATTGGAATAGTAAAAGGATTCTACAGGGAAAATATTAAATGACTTAAGAAGCATCAAAAGAAGACGGAAGTAGTTTTGTTTGAATTTCTCTAATGATCACGAGCATTTCTTCATTTCTTTCGGTGCAGTGTCTGTCCATCTCCTTTGCCCATCACTTAGTTGAGTTATTTCCTTTTACTTCTTGATATTTTGCAGTACCTTGTAGATTATGGAGATCAGACATTGGTCCAACATGTAGTTGCCAAATATTTTTTTCCATTCTGTGGGTGGTCTTTTAACTCTTTTGATAAAGTCTTTGGATGAGCAAAAGTATTTAAGTCTTAGTAGTTTCCATCTGTCTATTTTCTCTTGTGTTGACTATGCTTTGTCAGTTTTTGAAGTCTGTCTAAGCAGTATATTAGAACTTTCATTGTTGCCCTTTTTTTTACATGATCTTTATCATTGTAGCTTGATATTTAGATCTTTGATCCATTTTTTGGTTACTTTTTGGGTAAGGTTTAAGATATGGGTCTTGTGTCAGTTTTTTCAGATGGCAAAATCTAATTTTGCCAATACCATTTGTTAAAAAGACTGTTTTCACCCCAGTTTATAATCTTAGGGCCTTTGTTGAGTATCAAGTATTCATAAGAGGATGGTGGTATCTCTGGGGTCCCAACTCTGTTCCATTGGTCTACATGTCTCTTTTTATACCAGTACCAGGCTGTTTTGACTACTGTGACAGTATAATAGTTTCTCAGGTCAGTTAATATGAGGCCTCTCACCACATTCCTATTCTTTGGTGGTGCTTTACTTACCCAGGGTTTCTTCCCTTGCCAAAGAAAGTTGGTGATTTGTTTCTCCGTTTCATTGAAAGAAGACACTGGAATTTATATTGCAATTGCATTGCATATGTAGGTTGCTTTGGGTGAAGTAGACATTTTCACAATGTTAAGTTTCCCTATCCTTGATCAGGATATGTTTCTCCATTTATGTAAGTCTCTTTTGGTTTCTTGCAGTAAGTTCTTGTAGTTCTCTCTGTATAGGTCTCTTATTTCTCTAGTTAGATTTTTCCCCAGATATTTTATCTTCTTGAGGGCTACAGTAAATGGCATTGATTTGATGATTTCTTCTCTGATGATCTCTTTGTTGGTATAAAGGAATCCTACTGATGTACTTATGTTTATCTTATATCCTGATACTTTACTGAACTCTTCTGTTAGTTTGAATAGTTTACTTACGAATTCTTTAGGATTCTTTGCATATACAGTTATATCATTTGCAAATAGGGAGATTTTATGTCTTCTTTGCCAATGTAGATGCCTTTTATTTCTTTGTCTTGTCTAATTATTCTGGCTAGAACCTCTAGTACAATGTTGAATAAAAGTGGTGAGAGTGGGCATCCTTGTGTTGTTCCTGTTCTCAAAGGGAATTCTTTCAGTCTCTTCCCATTCAGGATGATGTAGGTAGTTGGCTTTGTGTAAGTGTCCCTTATTGTGTTGTTTTCTTCAGTTCTTTCATCTTAAGAAATGTAGAGTATCTTCTCTCTCATTTTTTTTTTTTTTTTTATCTCCAGCTCCTTGCTCATGTCATTATACTTTCCTTGGTCTTTTTAAGCTGTCCTTTGAAATCTTCTGTTCAATTCTTTTACTTCATCATTGCTTCATTTAGCCTTAGCTACGTGACATTCAAGAGCAAGTTTCAGAGTCTCTTCTGGTATCTCATTTGGTCTTTTCTTTCTTTCCTGTCTTGTCATAGATCTTTTGCTTTCTTCATGGATGATGTCTTTGACATCATTCCACATATCCTCATTTGAATCTTCAGTTCTTTTACTTTTTCGTTCCTTCCTTTTGCTTTATGTGTGTATTCATTGTTTAATTAAAACTAATTTGCTCCATAAACTTCACCAAAATCACAACTAAGACAAACAAACAAACAGAACATTTTAAAGGGATACTCAAAAAGGCAGAATAAAACATTATACTGAAATGTGTGAAGATCTCGAGTTAGAAAACCAAAAAGGAAGAACGTGCTTAGCAGTTCTCAAAGTTGTACTCAAGGAAAAATTGAAGCCTTGAGTATTGAACCATGCAGGAAACATCATAAGAAGATGAAAGGAACGCATAGTCCCTGTGCCAAAAAGAATTGAATGACATTCAGCTATTTCAGTAGGTAGCGTATGATCAAGTATCCTGATGGTATTGAAGAAATCAGTGCTTCACTGAAGCTCTTGGTAAAAAACAAGGTTCCAGGAATTAACTAAATAACAAGTGAGACAATTCAACAAACGATTGCAGTGCTGGATATACTCCCTAGTCTGTGTTAAGAAATTTCAAAGTTGACTACCAGGGCAGTGAACTGGAAGAGATCCATATTTGTGCCATTCCAAAGAAAGGTGAGACAAGGGAATCCAAAAATTATTGAACCATATTATTAGAATCACATGCAAGTAAAATTTCAGTGAGCGGAATTCAAAAACAGTGGCAGCAGTACATCGACCAGAAATGAGCAGAAGTTCAAGCTAGATTCAGAAGTGGACTTGGAATGAGAAATAATATTGCTGTTGTCAGATGGATCTTGACTGAAACAGAATACCAGAGAGGTGTTTGCTTGTGTTTTTTTTGACTCTGCAAAAGCGTTCAGTTGTGTGGATCAGAACAAATTATGAATAAAATCATGAAATGTGGGAATTATAGAACATTTAATTGTGCTCACGTGAAACCTGTGCATAGACCAAGAGATAGCTGTTGGAACGAAACAAGGGGATACTACATGGTTTAAAATCAGGAGAGATGTGTGCCACTCTTGTATATTTTCACAATATTTATTCAATCTGTATACCAAGCAGATAGTCTGGGAAGCTAGACTGTATGAAGAAGAATGGAGCATCATGATTGGAGGAAGAATTCATCAACATCCTGAGATATGCAGATGACACAATCTTACTTGTTGAAAATGAAGAGGACTTGAAGGACTTTCTGATGATGACCAAAGACTGTGCAGCCTTCAGTATGGATTGCATGTCATCATACAAAAGTCAGAAATCCTAACAACTGGACTGATAAACAGCATCATGATAAATGGAGAAAATACTGAAGTTGTTAAAGATTTCATTTTACTCAGATCCATAATTAATACTCATGGAAGCAGCAGTCAAGAAATCAGCCTATTCAACTGGGCACATGTATTGCAACAGACCCTTTAAAGTGTTGAAAAGCAAAGATATCACTTTGAGGGCTAATATGTACCTGACCCAAGTCATGGTATTTTCAGTCATATTACATGCATGCAAAAGCTGGATGATGAATAATGAAGGCAAAAGAAGGACTGACATCTCTGAATTGTGGTGTTGGCAAAGAACATTGAGTATACCAGGGACTGCCAAAAGAATGAACAATTTTCTCTTGGAAGAAGTACAGCCAAAGTGCTCTTTGGAAGCAAGGATGATGAGACTTATCTCACATAATTCATACATGTTGTCAGGAGGGCCTAGTCCGTGGAGAAAGACATCATGCTGTGAAAGCTCAAGGAAGATCGTCAACGAGGTGGACTGACACAGTGACTGCAACAGTCAACTAAAATGTTGCAACCCTTGTGAGGATGACACAGGATTGGGCAGTGTTTCATTTTGTTGTACCTAGGGTGAAAATGAGTCAGAACTGACTGGACAGCACTTAACAACAACATCAACAACTAATTCCTGGAAGGAAATCTAGTAAACAACAACAGCAATTAAAAACTGAGCATGACCTCTTACTGGAGGAAGGGGAGTGGATGGAGAGGAAGGGATAGGAGACTGTTGGGAGGATAAGACAAGTATGGAGCAGAGAGGAAGAGTGTGCTGTCACTGGGCAGGGAGAGCAGTGGGAGTCGCATATAGGTGAGCATGCAAATTTATGTGGGAATGTACATTTTCAATCATAATTAAAAAAACAGGAAAAAAAACTGAGCATGTAACAAGAAAAGTGGGTTTCAACAAACAGTAGCACTAAGTTTTAAATAGAATTAAATCCTTTTTCTTTGAATATGCACATTCATATGAAAGTAAAAATGTTTAAAAAATTTCAAACTAAGACCTACAAAAATAAAAATGTGTAAAAAAGGAGGAAAGGAAAGTATTCCATTGGAATAAATAATATAGGAAGAAACTATGAAAGGCTTATAACCAGTGGGTAATGCATGACCCAAATTGACAAAAATTATATGTCATTGGATTAATTAATTAAAAATGTAAATTTACAAAGTCACAGCTCATAAAAATCAATCTAATGTAATACTAGTGTACAACTACTGTGTACAGAAAAAAGGGAAGACTTTATCAAAGACGTACCCCTCAAATAGCAACCAAACTCATAGTTTTCGTGTAAGCATTAGCAAATCATCAAAGAATAGATTATTTCAACATTATGGACGCTGTTTCAGCATACATCAGTGAGACAAAAACAATGATAATATCATTTATTGAGAGATAAGAAGGAAAACAAAAGAGGGGAACAGTTGGGGAAGGGGAGATAATGAATTGAATTTTTAACATGTTGAGTTTGGTGACTCTGTTGGACATCCTAGCTGGAGTTGTCTAATGGGGTACTGGCTGTTCGTTTCTTCATTTATACATGCACTGTTTTATGAAAGCCTCTTTGTGTCATGCACTGAATACAAATTGGTTTGCCTCCTCAAGAATGTTATTATATAATGAAGGAGACAAACAATTGACAGATGTAAACAGTGCAGTGCTAAAGATGTTGTTATGCTATATAGGTTGGCAGCTTGTTGTGGTGAGTAATGAGGGAATCTTGCAGAGTGGTGTCGGGGCTATAGAAATTCATCTGGCTTTAGGAATGGTGCTGACATCTGTTAAGCATTAGTCTAATGTGTAGCACTCAAAGAAGCTGTGACAAACGAGTCTGATATAAACATCCAAATGAGCCAATCTGATGAAGAAAGCAAGGGGACATCATTGCTGGTCTGCTTGCATATCAGCAGATCTTCAGGTAGTGGCTAAAGGGCCTTGGATGGAGTCTAGCCGCATGGGAGAGGTTACTGTCACAGCAAAGAAACTGGCATGTTTCTTAGTTTGGTTGCTCCCAAATCAGATTCTGAAACAAGGATGCATATTTAAGTAGTTTATTTGGGAGGCGATCCCAAAAAGCATGGTGAGAAACTGAGGAAATCAAAGAGAGAATGGAGGGAAGTCAATAAAGGGAAAACATGTAGGCATTCAGACTTAGTCCTTGATGGATGGGCAACCTTTGAGGATCGGGGGGAATATGCCTCCAAATTAGTTGTCCTACCCACCGGCTCTTATCCCTCATTTGTTTAGGTGAATATTGTGGTGTCAAGGATGTAACACCACTGGGTTGTCTGTGATCAGGTCCAGCAGGTTCTTGCAGCCAGAGAATACCTGCAGAGGGACACAGGAAGTAGTTTGCACAGGAGTTCCCTGGGAGATCTCTGGGCAAGCCCTGGGCATATATTTTGGGCATTGACAATTTCTGCAACACCTGTAAAATAGATGGAGTCCTTGGTAAGGGTCCCATTTTATTATCGAAGAGCTTCAATAAGTAAAAATCATGACAGAAGCAAAGTTATATGAATGAATGGTGAAGGCATTGGTGGCAGTGGGACAGGGTTTCAGGGCAAGCTGCAGTTCTGTGAGTTTGCAGACCACAAACATCTGTCTTAGGCACAGATCATACCAGACTGATGTCAGCAAGACAAATTTCATTCTCTAGCTTTTAATGGGCTGAATCTCCTGACTCATTGGATTATAATTGAATGAAGGCCAGATACATAATTGATTTGCCTTTGTAATTTCAGTACCAAGTCAGCGCCTGACACATGCCAGATACTTAATTTGTGTTTGTTGAACTAAATTGGTTACTGTCATGTAGGTAAAGACTGGCTTAAGAACCAGATGGGGCTGTATCTGCTGAGAGTGTTTGGTTAGAAAAAAATACAGTATAACATGTTTTACTTAAGACTATCACACAGGGCTAAATTGTAAGTCAGAATTATACGAGGCAGCAATCTTAGCCAGTACCAAGATTTCTAATGATGGCTGAGGCTCCTTTCAGATATCATTTGTTTAACATGACACTGATATCTAGGAGGCCCCAAATCTATGAACTTATTGATCACATTTCCATATCAGGATACAATTTGCTTTGGGTTGAGGACTGAGATGTCAGAGTTAGCCCAGGATATCTACTTAGTTTGGGGGTCATTTAAAAAGAAAGCTGTTAGTCATATGACCAGAAAGACTAGGTAATTGGCTTCCATTCTCCAGTCAACTCCTTAATCCATCAGTTGCAAGGTTATTTACAATAAACAGTCCAGACAGATCAGGCGGAGGGCTTTGTTCACCAGCGCATCTCTGGTGCCGACAGCAGATCTCAGCAAATGCTTGTTGAATAAATCAACACATGAACCTTGGCATTCTTTATGGTGTCTCTTTATCACACAGTAAAATGTAAAGCAGCCACACAGTAGATGCCATAAAGTCAGAAGAAAGTAGTATTTAGTTTAAACAAAAAGCGAAATATCCAGAGTCCTTTAAATACTACAGATTGTATTTAAAGCCAAGAAACAATGTGGAAAAATAATGGCAGTATTGTTTTAAAAAGAGAAACTGTTGGGATTGCCTTTGGAAACAACCCTCATTAGACACAGTGCTAGGAGTGCTGGTAGCCCCTTGTAAATGTAAGAAAAAGGTACATCTATAAAAGAGAAAAGAAGTCACTTTTTAAAAGAAATCAGTTGTCTGCTTAGACTGTCCAGGGTATTGACTAGTGAAATTATGAGGAGGTGGTAAACTGGCACAAGAAAGCTGCAGGCTGTAAAATGAATTCACAAATACTCATTTCACATTGATATATTGATGAAGGACAGCCTGAAAAGGCAATGAATTAGAGAAGTTATTCACAGTAACTCTAAAATGATGCTGGTATTAATGTCATTCAAGACAGATAGAATTTATCATAGAATATTAAAAAACACTATGGAAGAATGAACAAAGACATGTACAAATAAAGTGACATAGCTTAACTGCAGTAGAGATGGCAGTTTTTCTTAACTATTTAAATGGACGTAATATAATTTGATTGATGTTTTGGAAACCCTGGTGGTATAGTGGTGAAGAGCTATGGATGCTAACAAGAAGGTCAGCATTTTGAATCTACCAAGTGTTCCTTGGAAATAGTATGGGGCAGTTCTACACTGTCCTGTAGGGTTGCTATGAGTCAGAATTGACTTGACAGCACTGGGTTTTTTGTTAATGTCTTTGTAGGAAAATACAAACATCTTGAAAGAAAGGATACTGATTTTCATCTGAAAAATATGTGACTGATAATACTAGGAAACATTGTTTCAAATAAAAATATGATAGTAGATGGTCCTTACCAGATTTAACAAATATTTCAACTTCAAAATATAAATAATTATCAGAATTGACTGATAATGAGTTAGATATGAATCTGTTGAATGACATTTTAGAAGAGAGCTTCCTGTAAAAAATCCAAGTGAGTATGTTTATCAGGGTGGGGTAATAGAAAGATTCTGAATGTAACAAAGAATCGTGGTTCTTGTTTTTTTCTTTGTCATGCATGGATGATGTACTAGGCATCTTATCCAGTCTTCCTGAATTATTTAACTATCTTCATTTGAAAATTAGGATGTTTCTTCCTTGTCTATCACAAAGCTGTTTAATAATATCACTTGCATTATATGACATGCTTAATCCTGTTATTTATATATGTCCAGAATTTAATAGAATTATAATATGTAAAAGCTGGAAAACAATTGAATTATGGGAGAAAGAGCACAAATTTAATGTATCTAGTTTGGAAAACTGGAGGGTATTATGAAGACTCGTTAGTGTAAACTCAAGCCAAACCTCAAACACTAAAATAAATTTCTGTTGGAAGGGAGAATACGTATAAAAGAACATAAAATGGTAGAAG
The DNA here is from genome assembly GCA_028571685.1 of Heterohyrax brucei. Taxonomy (NCBI): domain Eukaryota; kingdom Metazoa; phylum Chordata; class Mammalia; order Hyracoidea; family Procaviidae; genus Heterohyrax; species Heterohyrax brucei. Next base: position 30,330,336 of record CM053166.1, on the reverse strand, counting down.
ATGCCATATCATATTTACAGTGCATTCAAAGAGGAGATACATTTCTGACTATTGAAGAAATAACAGATTGTGATCACAGATTGACTTAAATACATAGAATTCAATAACCTTTACCATTCACAATATAATACCCAAAGACAAAAAGGGGAGAAGAATAGTTGAGGGAGGTTTCACATGATAAATATACCTGCTAAGCTCTCTTACTAGTCTTATGTATATAAACATTCATAAAAGTGACCCCTTGCTAATAAATAGATATTAGTAACCAGTTTACATATAAGGAAATCATTCCATGGACAAAATGCTCAGCCTTAGTAATAGTGTAGAATGCAAACTTAGACATATTGGAAACATCACTTGCACATTATACTACAACTATTTAAAAGAAGAAAAAAAGCTGATGTCACCAGTGTTAGTGAGGCTTTTAAAAACCACTGCATTTAAATGATACTAAGATGCACGTTCTTAACTTTTAATTTCTGTGGAATCGAAATGCCTGTTATGATAAATGGCATCTTAACATTGAGTCACCCTTGAATTGGCATCTTTTGTTTTCTTTCTTTCTTTTTAAATGGTATACAAAACAATAGTGTGCCGTATAATTGATGGTGTCTTAGATTTGATTAAATACAGTGGGCATTGCTACCTGCACTTTCCATTGATTTCACTTAGTGGGGAGCAGCCTGGCAATCTATTAGAAGAGTCATGACACTTTAGCCTGGTATTTATACTTTGGGGAACATAGTCAAATGAAAAATCTCAAATTTAAAAAGAACTAGTAAATTATATACCAGTTGGAAAAAAAATAGCCACTGATTGAGAATGACAAAATAACCCGTGATACATTAATACAAGGAATGAAGTACAAACATTACAATTACAAGCATATAGATAATGGTGATCTATGGAAATCTGTTTATTAGCCACTCAATAAGGAAAATATCACAAATTATATAAATGTTTATTAAAACTACTAAAAGTAGTTTATGTACATAAAATGAGAAGCAACTTTGAAATTGTAGAAATAAAATGTAATACTCGTAAGGATTATTTTTTTCCTCTGTTAAGTCAATTGAGTTCATAAAAATGAATTATCACTGGATAGCTCTAGGGAAGCAAGGCTATGTCTTTTAATATATCCATGGAACTATTTAAAGTTTTAGTTTTAAATCTGAGGGAAAAAACAGTACTTAAATCTTTCTGTATTCCTCTGGAGGCCAACTAGTCAATTTAGGAACTCTAATATAGTAACAAATCTCAAGACTTAAAACACATCTCAAAATGTTATGTTCCAGTGACAAAACTTAAATCTGTATTTTCCTTGGTTTGGATTTGGAAAAAACCTGAAATATTGCTTTGATTAAATCATTAAAATTAAGCTTTTTTGTTGCCTTTCCAGTGTAGCTGAGACTGAAATCCTGTTTAAAATGTCTCCAAGTTCTATTTTTTGATTTGAGGCAAATGGCAAAATATACTGTTTTGGAGGGGGGAGGGACACTTTCAATAGTACGATACCTTAGAACCCTACAGGATTCTCTAGAATTGTCTCTAGAAATCATTACCACATCTGAAGTATCACATATGTCAAACATAATCTGGCTGGAGCAGCTCTGGCAAATTTTGGTAACAAACACTCTGATTACTAAAATAATTTCTTAGAAGTCTGTTATTGAAATGGGACATGTTGTCTACTGATAGTTCACAGTAAGATGAATTGTTGCCTGCATTATGTGTATAGTTCTCAGAAGTTAGATTTTAAGAATAATACTATAATTAGAGCCAGAGAACTCTAATGAATGAAAGTATGATGCTTTAGTCAACAGTGCTGATTTGCTTCCAGTGCATATATGGTATATCGACACGTGACAAACAGGACCTGAAAATATTTAATACATGTTCAATGGCATGTGACTTTTGCTATTTAATGGAATCAATTCTCTTTGAAATAAAGAATGTGCTAGCAGTATAGCTATTTAATTCCAGGGTTGGATTACTCTGAAGGATTTTTTTGTGTGCGTGTTTACTGTTCTTATCAAGAGGATGGGGAGGTGTCTATGGCTGGCTGCAAATTTTTGTCCTCCATCCTTCCACCCATTCATCCATCCATCCAAGTGGAATGGCATTCTTCTCTTTGTAGGCACTGAGCTAAATCATGGAGGTAAACATAAAGATAAATAAGACATGGTTCCTGCCACTGAGGAGTCCGCAGTCAAGTGGGAGGGACAAACAGATGTCAGTGTAGTATAACAAGTGTTAAAGGAGGCAAGAGCTGAGAGTAGGAAGGTATGCAGAGGAGGGAATAAATACAGACTGTCTAACAGGATCCCCTAACGCATGGACAGCACTGTTTCTCTGTAGCGATCAACTCGCTTTTCCCAGGAATATAAACCTATTGCCACTGAGTCATTTCCAACTCAGTGACCCCATAGGACTGAGCAGAACTGCCCTATGGAGTTTCCAAGCATTACCTGGTAGATTCACAAACTGCCAACCTTTTGGTCAGCCTCCATAGCACTTAACTGTTAGGTTTTACAGTCTTGTGGATTTTCACTATCCTCTGGAAACATTCCCCCACTTTGTGCTACCTATGTAAGTCCATCCTTCAGAATGCAGGTTGGTTTACATTCCCTCCTCCAGCTTCACTTTGGGCGGTTTGCCTGAAGCTTATGCAGTTTGTTGCCCTTGTCAGATAGTAAATTCCCCGAGGGCAGGAACTCTTCACATTTGTGCTTGTGTTCCCTATAACATACAGTGGGTAATACTGATATTTGTTGTTCAGGTCTTTTTGGGCCAGATATCCATTTCTGCTGAAAGCAAGGATCCTTCTTTCGATATGATGATGTATATAGATTGGGAATACAGTCACAAAATTTTCCAGTTCGAAAACAGTAATATTACTTGGCACAGTGTGTCAGTAGAACAGAATATAAAACATTTGGTCTGATTCATAAAATTTAGTTTTTGACTAGCTTTACTACCAAGAAGGTTGGACCTCTTAAAAAAATAAATTGGTTCAATAGCTGGAAATAAGCTGGCTGGCCCGACTCGATGGCACTTGGCTTGGCTGGTCAGTTTTTAAAAAATTTGATTCTGGTAAAACATGTATAGCAAAAAATTAGCTATTTTAACTGTAAGTATACAATTTAGTGCCATTAATTGCATTAATCATATTGTGGAATCGTAATCACTGTCTATTCCCAGTTTTTCGTCACTCCAAACAGAAATTCATTACCTCTTAAACAATAGCTACCGGTTCCGCCCTCTTGCCATCTATTGGTAGCCTCTTAGATCTTACATGCTTGTGTGTTTCTGACTAACTCTGCTCAGCATGTTTTGAAGTTTCACCCATGTCATAGTAGATAGCAGACCTTCATCTCTCTTTATGACTGACTAATATGCCTTTATATGGATGCACACATTTTGTTTATGCATTCGTCTGATGATGGGCTTTTGGATTTCTACCTTCTGGCTGTTACAGATACTGGTGCTATGAATATTGGTGTACAAGAATCTTTTTGAGGCCATGATTTCAGTTCTTTTGAGTATATGCCTAGGAGTAGAATTGCTGGATCATATGGTAATTCTGTGTTTAACTGTTTGAGGAACCATCAAATTGTTACCCACAGTGGCTGCACCATTTTATATTCCTGCCAGGAATGGATGTGAATTCTAGTTTCTCCACATTCTCTCCAATATTTCTTACTGTATATTTTTCTGATAATAACTGTTCTGGTTGGTGTGAAGTGGTACTTCGTTTTGATTTTGATTTCATTTACTTAATGACTAATGGCTCTGTGCATCTTTTCGTGTGCTTCTTTTGGCCCTTTGTATATCTTCATTGGAGAAATGTCTAATCAAGTCATTCGTCCATTTTTATATTGGATTGTTTGCCGTTTTGTTGTTGAATTGTAGTCATTGTGGTTTTGATTTGCACTTTCCTGATGACTAATGGGAGTCCTGGGGTGGTACAAACAGTTAAGCTCTGGACTACTAACTGAAAGATTGACAGTTCAAACCTATTTGGGGTTACATCAGAAGAAAGGCCTAGTGATCTGCTTCTAGAATGTCACAGCCTAGAAAATCCTGTTGAGTTCAGTTCTACTCTGCATACATGGGATCATAATGAGTTGAACTTGATTTGATAGCAACTTTCTTTTTTTAATGATTAATGATGCTGAGTATCTTCTCATGTACTTATTGGCAATTTATCTTTGGTGAAATGTTTATTCAAGTCCTTTGCCTATTTTAAAAGTTGACTGTGTGTCTTTTTGTTATGGAGCATTTCTGTTTGGCTCCTTCTTATAAATCCTATCTCTTTATTGATACTTGGGAAACCCTGGGGGGTGTAGTCGTTAAGTGCTATGGCTGCTAACCAAAATTTGGCAGTTCGAATCTACCAGGCACTCCTTGGGAACTGTACAGGGCAGTTCTGTTCCATCCTATAGAGTCACTATGAGTTGGAATCAACTTGATGGTAATGGGTTTTATTGATCTTTTTGTTTTGTTTCTGTTTTTTTCTCTTGGTTTTCCTTAGTTCCTTGTCTATGCTTTCCTTTAGCTCTTTGAGTGTATTTAATTTTCTTGGTTTAGAGTCTTTTTCTGATAAGTCAGTTGGAGCAGTTTCTGTCTCTTGTTCTTTCAAATGGGCCATCCTTTTTTATTTCTTTGTATACATCATGGTTTTGTTGAAACAGGGACATTTGAATATTATAATGTGTTAGCTCTGGAAAAAAGATTCTTCCCTTTCTCCAGAATTTGCTGGCTTTTTACAGATTATTAAAGCCTGTGATTGGCTGTTTGTTTACTGAGTGCCACTAGCAGTTTTTGAATGATCACCATCCTGGACCTGTGTGGACTCTGAGGTCTCTGTTTCTTAGCTTGAGTTCAGCTGTTGTCTTGATAGAAATTTTCTGGACTGCAAGTGATAGTGGGGGGTGGGGGGGCTGTCCCAGTATTTGCAAATTGCAAACAGGCTCTATGTTGAGACCTTCCTTCAACACTTAGTGCAACTTAAACTGAGCCTAGGCATCAGCCTAGTCTGAAAGAATAGTGTCTTCTCAGGTAATTTCTGAGCGTGTATCATGGCCCGGGCATGTATATGGGTTTCTGAATTCCCCCGTATACATGGTGCCTTTGAAAGCCTTAATTTCTGAAAGGAACCTTTACTTGGACCTGCCCTTACTGTCTTTAGGTACTTTATGAGTTAACAGCACTATTTAGTCCTAGGCAGATGAAGACTATTATAGCCATAAGTCATTTCCCACTTACACTTAGCCCTCTGTGAGCTGAGACAAGACTAAACCAAGTCAAGCACCTTGCTTCTGTTCTCCTGGTAGCCCCCAGACAGGTAGAAGAGACACATAATGATTTGAAAGTAAAGGCTGCTTTGCTCTGTTGGGAGCCAGAGACCAGACTCCCTCTCCGAGACTGGGGGCCACCACCGGGGCCACCACCATTTTAAGATTGGCATGCTAAACAGGGGATGGATTGGGGCACAGATGAATAGAAAACCAGAGCTTTTCTACCATTCATTTGTTGGTTTTTTCCTTATCAGTGTTCATTTATTTGCTATAACCCTTTCCCTGATTTCCAGAGTTCTCACAAAGTTGGTTTTGCCAGTTTTTGCTTGTTTTTTTTTTTTAAGTTCAAAATTATTTTTTTCTTTTTTAAAAAATAATTAATTGATTTAATATGACTGAGTGAAAATGTCCATTCCCGTATAAATTTACATGCCCACCTATATGCAGCTTCCGCTGCTCTCCCTGTCCGGTGACTGCACACTATTCCTCTCTGCTCCATACATGTCTCATCCTCCCAATAGTCTCCTTTCCCCTCCTCTCCACCCACTCTCCTTCCTCCAGCCAGAGGTCAGCAGGGTGATATCTTATAGATGCATACAACCATAATGTACATCCAATTTTTTTTGTTGTTGTTGTCCTTGTTATGTTTTTTTTGTGGGGATATGGGAACATGTTGTTACTCCCAATGCCATCTTGTTTCAGATTACTGCGTGTCAATTCTGATGCAATATTTCTAGTTCCCAATAAGTGCCTAATAAGTGAATATTTTGTGGCTGAGAATGAGAGTTTATTACCATGCAAAAAGGAAAGGAAGTAATGAAATGATTGTATGCAATAGTAGTTACTTTCATGAAAGTCTGTTGTCTTAGTTATACATATACATTTTGGGAGGTTACTATGTTTGTTCTCTCCTGAGAATGTAGACCTGCTGGAATGTCAGAAGGGGAGGAGGACAAGTGGCCCATATTGGAATCTCCTTCTTTGGTCATCACACAGAATTCCATTTACTTCTTGGATATAGCAGAAGAAAGGCTTTCTCTTGCTCTGGCATTGCTTAACAATGTGAATCTTAGGCAATTTCATTTTGGGGAAGATTGCGACTATGACTACTTTGTAATAGGAGATGCCTCTGCCTTTGGCTCCTGCAAATAATGATGATGAATGAGGTGTGTTGGTTAAGTTGATGCTAGCTGCTGTAAGAGAAATTACCAGCCCTCTGTTCCTCAGCACAATAAAAATGTATTTCTCACTCATAGTGTTCTTTGTTAGCAGGGCGAGTTACAGCTTGTGATGATTTTGGTATCTAGACTTCTTGCCTCGTGTGGCTGTATCAACTTTAATGCATAGCTTCCAAGGCCACACAGGGAAGGAGACAGGGCATGGAGGGTTATGTGTGAGATGGCTTTTACCAGTCAACCTTGCAAGTGGTATGTATTTCTTCTGCTCACATTTTAATTCATGAAAAGTTGGTCCATGACCACACTTGCCTGTAAGGTCTGTTAAAAATATAATCTGAGTATCTGGGAAGAGGAAGAAAGGGATGCATGGGCCACAAAGCAGTTTCTTTTGAACATCCAAACTCACTACCGTCGAGTCAGTACTGACACACAGCAACCCTATAGGCAGGATAGAACTGCCCCTATAAAGTTCATTTCCAAGGAGTGCCTGGCTGATTTGAACTGCCAGCCTTCGGTTTAGCAGCCATAGCAGTTAACTACTAAGCATCTAGGATTTCCTGTTTCGAACATATCACCACATTTTTCTCTTCAAGCCCAGGGTGAATCACAAACTCTTCAATCTTTGTAAAGAGAGCTAAAATTTAGACCTAGTATTCTGGCACAGTCAGATTGCTTCCTTATACTCAAAAATCATGCAATAGCATGGCAAGGGTTAAAGCTTATCAGCGGTTGGAAAGTAGCATGAGAAACAATCAAAATTATTTTGAAAGTCAAGCTTCTAGGAAATGGAGATTGGTTTAAAGATGCTTAATAAGGTTTCTCTAGTTCGTGAGGAACACTTGGGAAGCAATTTCCCCAGCTTGTATCAAGGGAGTAGTCCTGTGTCAGTCAGTATTCAGTCATGACCTCTGTATATAGTGGTTGATTTTAGCTTATTATCTCACATCTTTGAATTATCTCACTGTCCTATGAGAGCCTTTTAAATTTTAGCATAATTGTGGTTAAGTTTCTTTGCTTTTTAATTGACAATTATCAATTTGTTTCTCTTAATTGTCTTGTAAACATGGTTGCTTAGCTCCATGCATTATGTATATGGAAAAAATCAACACAGCATACCTTAGAGATAAAAGGAAATCACGAGTAGGTTTTTCAGAGACCCAGAAGTAAATACAAGTGCACTTTTAAGTTGGATGATGTTAAATGGGGGGGGAAATTGCTTTATAGGCCATTGGCTAGGGTTTTCCAATTTGATTAATAGTTCACATTATTATTGTGAAACAGTCATTACATATAGGTCTCATATAATGGGATTTCACCTTCTAGAAGAATGACCATGCAATTCCTGTGTTTAACAGAAGCTTTTATGAAACCTGGATTACTGTGTTAACGCTTGATGTCAAAGCCTTTTTCTACATTTTTTATTTTTGATGTCTGCAAGTTGTTTTGCTTTTTCAGAACACACATAAAAATAATTCTTCTATAACATAAAATCAAACTAGAAGGTACATAGAAGTTACAGTGTTTTTTTTTTTCTTAAAAAAAACAACAGGAAGTTGCTGAAATTAAATACTTAGATTAACTGGTTGGGAGCTTAGGTTTCTGAGCTTTGAGGAAAATGTGAACAGCAGGAAGTAGTAGAGGAGATGGCCATGGGAAAAGGAGGAGGGGTAGAGAAACCAGTACTAGGGTAGAGAACCCCAGTTGTGACTCCTTGTTTTCTTCCAAAGGCCTCATAAGAAGTCGCTATTTGTTCAGAAACTGGGACCAAGAAAGCACAGGCAATACCGTTGCTGGCTAACAAGACTTGCTAAGAGTAAGCAAGAAGTCTCAGAAGGTCTGCTCCAGAGTATCCCAAGAAGTTCCTTGGTTGGAAGATCGGGGAGGAATAAACAGACTTGTATATCCTATCTTCTCTGACGCCAGTACATCTCTGAATTGAGACTTCCAGTCATGGTGCAGTAGCATAAGATTTTGGCTGTCAACAGAAAAGTTGGGAGTTCAAATCCACCAGCCGTTCCTTGGAAACCCTGTGGGGCAGTTCTTCCTGTCCTATAGGGTCATTTTTAGTCAGAATCCACTTGATGGCGAGGGGATTTTTTTTTTTAATCATGTGATCTGTAAGAATTGCGATGATGTGTTATCTCATTTGTTTTGAATTAGGAAGCTACACATCTATATGGCCGTTCCAGTCAGGGAGAAGCAAAACAGTGTAAAGAATGAGGATGAAGGGAGAAATGCAAGGCATAGAACATCTGAAAAAATATTTTCTACCCGCCCTGGCAATTTCCTTTCCCAATAGGTGGGAAAAGCCTTGAAGACAGCAGCTATGTTAGACTTAATTGTAAGGAGATACCAGGAAATGTTTGTTGATATGGAGGGTACTTGGAATTTGAGGAAACAGAATCAACCATTGCATCTGAAAATTCATTACCGTAGGTGGAAAAGAAGTGATAATTTCTAAAAAGTAAAGAAAAAAACATGCATTACTCATATGGAAACGTGAAAGGGGGGCATGGATAGAGGGAGACGGGAGACTGTGAGATGAATTTCCAGTTTCACAATTGTGAGTAATTCCTTCAAGAAGGTAAAATAGAGGACATTTTAGGAAGTCAATGTAAATACTTAAAAATTTTTTTATTATGATTGAGTGAAAATGTAAAATGCCGTATAAATTTGCATGCCCGCCTGTGTGCAGCTCCCACTGTTCTCCCTGCCCAGTGACAGCATACTCCAGATGAGCAGAAATTCTCAAAATGTGTACTTCAGTTTTAAACAATCTCAAACTCCCAGAAAAGCTACAAGTTGCATACAAACAACTGTTTTCGTGAAGCATTTTGAGAGTAAATTACCAACATGATACCCATATTCCTGAATGCTTTAGTGTTTCCTAAACACAAGGACATTCTTCTGCATATTCACCATATAATCATCAAAATGATAAAATCATCGTTGATACTACCCTCTAATCCTCAGACCCCATTACAGTTTCATCAATTGTTCCAATAATGTCTTTGTAGCCAAAGGATCCTGTTTAGAGCCAGACTGTAATATATTTGTCATATCTCTTTAGTCTGATGAGCTCAGACTTAAGAATAAATTTTCTGAAAGGTAAAATAAAAAATACAAGACCAAGGACAAATTCATAAGTGGGACTTAATCCCCAAAGGATAGGATCCAAAACCAAAAACCAAACCCACTGCTGTCAAGTTGATTCTGACTCACAGTGACCCTGTAGGACAGAGTAGAACTACCCCATAGAGTTTCCAAGAAGCACCTGGTGCATTCAAATTGCTGACCTTTTTGTTAACAGCCATAGTACTTAACAACTACACCATCTGGTTTCCAAAGGATAGAGTCAATGAAGATAAAGTCCAGAAATGCAAGTGACAGAATATTTTTAGTTTTCTTCTATGCAGCGTGAACAAGGAAAGACTTAAGAGAAAAGAGACATACGTAACTTCATAAATTAAAATGGGTAAAAGAAGCTCTCTAGAGGACACACTGAAACCTCAGATATAAGGAAAGATAATTGCGGAGCTTTTCCTTATTTCAGGTGGATTCAGCACTGTCTGAATTGACTTGTCAGAACCTCCTTATATATATACATATCATCACTGTTTATAAGAAGCCATGGTAGTGCAGTGATTAAAACACCTGGGTCTTCAACTGAAAGGTTGAGGGTTCAAACCTACCAGCTGCTCCATGGGTGAAAGATGTGGCTTTTGTAAAGATTTGCAGCCTTGGAAACCACATGAAGATGTTCTGTTCTGTCCTATAGGGTTGTTACGAGTTGGAATTGACTCAACAGAAATGAGTGTTTTTTTTGTTTGTCATTGTTTATATAGTTTGAAGAATTGTAGATTACAGTAGAAAAGTGAAAAGTCCAATTCCTAAATCAACAGCAACCTGGGGGAAGTTTCTGGAATGCCTAAGCATTCTGTCCACAGCACTGAACTATTCAGCATCCTTCTCAGTTATTTGTTGGAGAATACAGTTAGCAAATTATTGCTGACTCTGAGATAGAAGATACAGTTTCTCGTGAAATGAAAATACAAAACTGTTTGACAGGATGGGATTATGGTTCAAGATAAAATATAACAGGATGTACAGTACACTGATTTTTGACATAGGTGCAAAGGTAATTCAATGAAGACAATCATTTCAAAAAATGGTGCTGGAACAATTGGATATCTATATGTACCTGGACATATACCTCTTGGAAGAAATAACTGATTCTAGAGAGCCTTGATAGTACAGTCTTTCGGAGATCAGTTGCTAACTAAAAGATGAGTAGTTTGAATACACTAGCTGGTCTTTGGAAATGGGTCAGTTCTTCTGTAGTCTACAGGGTTACTATGAATTGCAATTGACTAGACAATGTTTATTTTCTTTGGGGGGGGCTGTGACAGGGAGTAAACAAAATGAGCCTGGAGCATCTTTTAGTGCCAGAAAGTAAGCCAAGCCAAGTGCCATTGAGTCAGCCAGAAAGTAAGGAGGTGCTAAAACAAACCAAAAATGCCAGCCCTCCTTCCCCACAAAACAACAACCATGGGTATTTGTCAAAAGGATACAGGAGCCACCTGAAAGAGCTCTGGATGATCAAAGCTGAAAACAACTTCAGCAACAAAATAAATAACATACTATTGGCTTATACTCTGAGGTATAAAATACATATCCATGAGTGCAAATAGATAAAATAATTCAATAAAATGAGTAAATTAAGTGAGGGAAGATAGATTTGTCTCTTGTGCAGCAATAGGCTAAATCATTTTTCAAAGACATCTTCTAATGGAGGTGAAGCTGAACTCCTCGTCCCTTAAGTGTGAGTTATCCATAGTGACTGCTTTCTAAAGAGTGCTGTATAAGAAGGTGGGGGTGGTGGAGAAAGCTCACAAACACTAGCCCCCACACAGGTTATCAAGTTAACATGAACAGTGATAAGTCATACTGCGATGAGAAGAGTACCTTGCCTCTGTGATCATCCACCCCCAAACCCATTTCTCCAGTCTAATTATTAGCAAAACATCAGAAAACACCAAGTGAGGACATTCCACAAAATACTTGACTGCTACTCCTCAAAACTGGCAAGATAACCAGAAACAAGGAAAGTCTAAAAAAACACCCTCACAGTCTAGAAGAGCCTATGAAAACATGACAGCATTAGTAAAAACTAAAGCAGTCTAAGCAGGAATTAACCTAACAAAGGATTTAAAAGACTTATACAGTTAAAATTACAAAATACTAGTATAAGAGAGTAAAGGAAATTTACAGAAATGGAAGGATGTTTTGTGTTCATGAATTGGAACACTTAATGTAGTGAAAGTGTCAAAACTACCTACCTAAAGCTAGGTATACATGTAATTCCCAATATAAGCTCCAACAACATTTTTTATTGAAATGGGAAAATGAATGGCCAACTTTATATGTAAAAGAAAGAGGCCCTGAATAGCCAAAGCCAACATTAAAGAAGAGCGACAGTGTAAGAGGCCCCCCATACTCCTCGATATCAAAACATATTATGCACCCAGTGTAATCAAAACAACCTGAAATTGGTTCAGTGAAAGACACATAGAGCAGTAGAATAGTCAATGGGGAAGGAAACAGTTTCTTTAATAGATGGTGCTGGCAAAGCTGGATATTCACTTGCAGAAAAATAAAATGGGACCCATACCTCACACCATACACAAAAACTAACTCAAAGTGTTTTAAAGATCCAAATGTTAGATAGACCTAAAACTATAAAGGTTTAGGTCTGGAAGAAAACATAGGAAAACATGGGACCTATCTTTTTTGTTTTTTTAAATAGGCTAACAAACATAACTACAAATGCATGAATAGCAGATGACAAATTAGATAATTGAGACCTCATATTAAATACTTCCACTAATCAAATCTTTAGCTTTAGTGGTTGGTGGGTAAATTTGAGTAATATTTGTATTAATGTCTTCCTTGTATGCATATGAACACTGTCCTATCACTGACAGTGTTGTACTTCAGGATAGTTGAGTGAAAGTAGCCAGAGACAAAAGGACAAATATTGTATGAGACCCCTACTATATATAAAAACTCAAAAACAGACTTATGCATAGAAGAAAAGACTCTTTGACAGCTGCAAGGAAGGGGTGGAGGGAGGGCGAGGGCGAGGGTTTAGGTTAGATAGTTGGTAGAAATTTGGTTGGGTGAAATCGGTGATAGCACACATTAGAAACAAGAACAATATTAAGTGGACTTCAACATAACTTGAATACTCTTTCCATCTTAACCCAGTATTGCAAGGTCAGGAATAGCTGGGGCAGAGGGCAGGGGACCATGCTCTTAGGCGAAGTGTTCTTTTCTGACAGTGCAACACTGTTCCTCTTCATTTGGCTGTTCCTGGCATAGTAGACATATAATTCTCTAATTTGTAATGGCCAATATCAGTCTATTTCAGCTCACTAATGCCTAGGATATATATTTTTACACATTCCATTTCATTTTTGACGATTTCTATTTTTCCTGGATTCATACTTCTTACATTCAACATTCTGATTATTAATGAATGTTTGCAGCTGTTCTCAGTTTCAATAGTGCCACATCAGCAAATGAAAGTCTGAAAAACTGGACTCCATCTACATCATTAAGGTTTATTCTCCTTTGAGGAGGCAGCTCTTCCTCAGTTGTATTTTGAGTGCCTTGAGGCTTTTGAGTTATGGTGTTGATGAAGAATATTGACCATACAGTGGACTGCCAAAAGAATGAATAACTCTGTTTTGGAAGAAGTACATCCAGAATGCTCCTTAGAAACGAGGATGGCAAGACTTCATCTCACATACTTTGGACATGCTGTCAGGAAGGATGCCATGGTTGATAATGTAGAAGAAAAAGAAGACTCTTAACAAGACTGAGTGACACAGTAGCTGCAACAATGGGATCGAGCATAACAATGAGTATGAGGATGGTGCAGGACCAGGCACTCTTTTGTTCTGTTGTGCAGAGCGTTGCTATGAGTTGACACTGGCTTGATGCCATCTAACAGCAATGTTCATCAAAAATCTTCATCAAAAGAGTAAAAGAAAAACAGCCTATAGAGAGAAAGGAAGTCTTTGAAAGTGACATATCTGATAAGGGTATAATTTCTAAAGTATGTAGAAAACACCAACAACAAAGAGATATCCCAATTCTAAATTGGGCAAAGGACGTGAACAGACTCTTCACCAAAGAGGACATTCAAGCAGCCATGAAACCCGTGAGAAGATGCTCAAGATTTAGCCATCAAGAGATGAAAATCAAAACACTCACCCCACGTAAAATGACACTGATTTAAAAAAACAAAAACAAATGTTGGCCAGGATGTGGGAAGATTGGAACATGTTGTAGGTGGGAATTGAATTGTGTCTCCCCAAAATACGTCAGAACTTGGTTATGCCATGCTTCCCAGTATTGTGTGGTTGTCTTCCATTTTGTGATTATAATTTTATGTTAAAGAGCATTAGTGTAAAATTGTAAAACCCTTACCCAGGTCACATCTCTGATCTAGTGTAAAGGGAGTTTCCCTGGGATGTGGCCTGCACTGCCTTTTACGTCTCAAGAGATAAAAAAAAGAAAGGGAAGTGAGCTGAGAGGGAGGAACTTGTACCACCACGAAAGTAGTTCCTGGAGGAGAGCACACTCTGGACCAAGGGTCCGTGCTTGGAGAAGCTCCTGGTCTGTGGGAGGATTGATGAGAAGGCCAACGGTGAGAGAAACAATTCTCCTGGAGCTGATGTCCTGAATTTGAACTTTTAGCGTACTTACTGTGAAGAAATAAATTTTCTTTGCTAAAGACACCCACTGTGGTATTTCTGTTACAGCAATACAAGATAACCAAGACAGAACCCTTACTGATTGCTGCTGGACCCGTAAAATGTTATGGTGCTTCCTCACAAAACTAGAAATAGAACTACCTTAGAATCCAGCAGTACCACTCTTAGATATACCCTAAAGCCCCAAAGCAAACCCATTGAGTCAATTCCAACTCATAGTGACCATGTAGAGAGAGTAGAACTTCCCCATAGAGTTTCCAAAGAGCACCTAGTGGATTTGAACTGCTGATCTTTTGGTTAGCAGCTGTGACTCTTAACCACTATGCCACCAGGGTTTCCGGTTACACTCTAGAGATCTATAAAGACACAGAGGGATGAAGGCACATTTGTGTTCATTGCAGCATTATTCACATTAGAAAAATAAAATGGAAAGGGCCCATATCCTGTTCAACAGATGGATGGATAAGCAAAATATGTTATGCACATACAATGGAGTGGTACACAACGGTGAAGAACAATGATGAGTCTGAGAAACATAACAAGTGAATTTGGAGGAAATAATGCTAAATGAAGTAGGTCCATCATATAAGGGCATGTGTGATCCCACTTACATAAGAAGGAAAGAACAGTTGTATGTACAAAGACCAATCCCTATTGGTGGTTACCAGAAATGGGTAGGAGAAGAGGGGGAATGACTCTCAAGATTGTAGATATTTGTTTATTTTTAATCATGGAAAAAGTAACGGCTAATGTGGATGTGATGAGCATAGCTTGACCAAAGTAAAGAATGCCTCTACGAAGTTCACAGAGAAAAGGATGTTCCTACTAAAGAATACGGCAGACACAATTTGGTAACATCACCAGTAATAACCAAAAAGCAAGTGTATGGTTACAATATGTAGGCGTACAGGCATATATGGGAAACCCTGGTGGCACAGTGGTTATAAGCTGTGGATGCTAACCAAAAGGTTAGCAGTTCCAGTCCAGCAGGCATTCCTTGGAAACTACACAGAGCAATTCTACTCTGACCTTTACATGGTTATGAGTTGGAATTGACAGCAATGGGTTTTTCTTTTTCTTTTTTTGTTAGGCGTATATGTCTATGGGTAGGTACAAGTGTGTACATACATGTATACAGATAGAAGTGTCTGTATGTCTGTGTAAGTGCAGATAGGAGCCCTGGTGGCTCAGGGGTTATGAGCTACAGCTGCTAAGTAAAAGGTTGGCAGTTTGAATCCACCAGCCGTGCCTTTGAAACCTTATGGGGCAGTTCACCTCTGCCTTATGGGGTCACTGTGAGTTGCAGCCTTGACAGCAGTGAGGTTTTAAGTACAGATATGTGGATGTACACGTATATATTCATAGAGGACATGGTTGTAGATGCTTATCAGACACAGCCAAACATCTTGAAAGGTTGGATTTCTGGGCTTGAAAGTTTAAAACCTTAGTCTCGTGGGCAGCTCAGTCAACTGGGATAATAATCATCCTAGTGAAGTGAGTAGCATCTGGGCCCTCAAAAGCTTGCAAGCAGCCATCTGAGAGACAACTGTTGGTCTCTGCTGCTAATGAGGAGTAAAAGAGAAAGAAGAAAACAAAAGTTTCAGGTAAGAAGTTAGTCAGCAGGGTTGATAGCCTGTATGAGCCATGTCCTCATCTACCCTGAGACCAGAAGAATTAGATGGTGCTTGGCTAGTACTACCACCTGTTCTGACTAGTGGTACAATAGGTGGACTTTGATAGATAAGGAGAAGAACTCAGAACAGAACTCAAAAATTGCAGGTGCACTGTACCAGATGAGACTAGAGGACTTGATGAGACTAGATGTCTTCTTGAGACTGTTTCCCTGAATTACTCTTAAAATCTTGAATCAGAACTTCCCCTTGAGAATAGAACAGAATCCCTGACATAGTGGGAGAATAATGGGGTGCAGAACTTGAACTCTATTAAGAAGACCAGACTGGATATGGCTCCTGGACTCTATGTGAGCCCAGAACTGAAACCATTCTTGAAGCCAATGCCTCAAAGATTGGACTGGACTATGAGACATAAACTGATCCTGGTGAGGAGTGTACTTTCTGACTTAAGTAGATACAGAAGAGTACCTGGGCAGCTCCTGTCTGGAGGCGAGATGAGAGGTCAGAGGGGGACAGGAGTAGCTAATTGAATGGACATGGGAAATACAAGGTGGAAACGAGGAGTGTGCTGTGAACAGGGTGAGGAGAGCAACTAGAGTTACATACCCACTGTGCATGTAAGTTTTTGTGTGAGAAACAGACTTGAATTGCCAATTTTCACTTAAAGCACAATAAAATATTAAAATTTAAAAAATATAACTAATGTCACTAAACAGTTTATGTAGAAATTGTCCAGTGGAAACCTAACTGGCTGTATAAACTCTCACTGAAAACATACTCAAGTATTATTTAAAAAAAATTGAATTTAAAGTACTAAAGTGTGTACTTTAATATCTGTGTGTCAGTATTGTTTCATTAATTGTGACAAATGTACCATTGTAATGTAAAATGTTAACAGTAGGGGAACCCAGTGCTCCTTGAATACTCTGGGGGTCAGTTCTATCCTGGCCCCTAGGGTCGCCATGAGTCGGATCCAACTCGATGGCACCTGGCTGGCGTGGCAGGGGAACCTTGGTGTGGGGGGTATATGGGAATACATTGTACAATCTTTGTGACTTAAATCTAAAACTACGTTAAAATCTAAAACGTTTAATTAAAAGCTTAATAAGAATTTATATGAAAATCCTGTACTTGGGTTAACACTTTATCCAAGCACTGATTTTCTTTTTCACTGAGTGCTGGAAAAGTCTTCTCTTTGGTTTTGTTGCTGCCAGTCTTCTGTCTTTTCCATATACTAGCCAAGGAAGTATTTTTAAATATAAATTAGGTTACATCATTCTCCTGCTAACCAAAAGATTGGCAGTTCAAATCTGCCAGACACTCTTTAGAAACTCTGTGGAGCAGTTACACTGTGTCTATAGGGTTGCTATGAGTTGGATCTGACTCAATGGCAATGGGTTTGGTTTGGTCTGGTAAAAATCCTACACTGGCTTTTCATAATGCCTGAAATGAAATCCATATCCCTCGCTACGGTATACAGAGTCCTCAATGATCTGGTCTGTCATCTACTGCCACTGGTCTTCCACCACCTTGCCATTCTTCTGTCTCTGCTGGCCACAGTAGCATCTTCTTTCCTCAAATATCCTACTTGGATGGTGTAACATATTGTAATTATTCTGCCTAGAAAGCTCTTCTGTCAGATTTTTGCAAGTCTTTTTCTTTCAGTTATGTGAGGTGTCTGCTCAGGTGTCACTTCCTCGAAGAGATCTTCTCTGATTCTTTTGTCATCACTTTTTAACTCCTTACTCGGCTTTATTTTTATAGCACTTATTGCTGATCACTGTAGTATTTATCCATTTGCTTTTTTATTCATTATTTGTCACTTTGCCTGTATTAGTTCACAGTCGGATCTGACTCGACGACACTTGGCTTGGCTTTTAATACCATCTCTAACTTTCAGAAAATGCACAAGTTCTGGGGACAGGTCTTTTGAGGTATCTTGTTCATTCTACAGCCCCATTCTCTAGTACAGTCTGGCAGTAAGTTAGTGTGTGAATAGTTGACAGTTTGGCTGTGTTAATTAAGTGCTCTTTCTATGTGAGTCAGCAATGGGGTTATTAGATGTGCTGACGCACCCTCAGATTCCGTTAATAGAAATACAATACCTTGAAATAAAGGAAAGAAAGCATAGACGTATTGTGCCATTGTGTTGTCAATTCATTTGTAGAGCTCTTTGTTCATTCCTGGCTTTCATATTTTCAGATTGTCATGTACAAATTGAGTTCATCTAAAGGAGTACAATTAATTATAATATGTTTAGAAACCATCATTTGGCAATGATTAAAGGAATTGGTCATCACTGTCCTAAAGAAGACCTGCACAAAGGTTGCTGAATTGTAGATGCCTTTAAATATTTCGTTCATTTAAAAGTTCTTCAGTAATTTTGGTAGCCTATTATGTGCCAGGCACTGTGTTAGATTCTGGAAATGAAGTGAATAAATGCGTGACAAGAGAAAGATTGCTCAGACATAGACTCTTTGCCTGCTAAGACTGTTATTGGCTCCAACTGGTGGATGTTTCGGTTGTGCAGATTTTAACTCAGCATAAGGGAATACATTTTTAGTAATAAGCACATTGGTAATGGAATATCTAAAAGCTCATATTAGATTACCTTACATGTTAGAAATGTTAAATCAGTGACAGCTTGTTTATCTTTCTTATAGGAAAGATTCTTCATAAGGGAAATAAATAATGGGCCAGTTGCCTCTGTATGTCTGAATCTAAAATTCTAAGATTCCAGGGGCATATAGGTTTTCTCCAGATGATTCCATAAGCTGTTAAATAGAACAATGCTAAAGTCCCACATAGAAAATGTCACATTTTTCCTACTGCTGAGAGTAGAATTCCTAATCAATATTTGCTCTATGTGCCATTCTGACAGTTTCAGGTGCATGCAGTATTTGAGCAGAGACGAGATTAGATTAACTATTGTTAAATTCCTCACAAGGAAATGGAAGAGTTCCAAAACTTGACTTACAATCTGGTCTCCTTGGCATAAAAATAATGAAAGACAGGGACAAAAAAAAAAAAAAAAAAAAGCCTTGAAAATACTCTGTTCATGCTCCAATTAGAGCTACAATCTACCCTTGAAATGAGAAAGATAACTGGAAAAGATAGTGATCACTAGATTCCTGCATAAATTTCTAGTCCTTTCAGTTTCCACTGGGACAAGATCCCCCTAGGTGTAGTAGGAAGCACTAAATGTTAACATGGTTATTTTCAAATTATTTTAGGGGGTAGAAGAGGTGTCACAGATTAAATTGTGTCCCCCAGAAGTATGTATCAACTTGGTTAGGCCACGATCCCTGGTACTGTGTGGTTGTCCTCCATTTCGTGATTTTCCTGTATGCTGTCAATCGTAATTTCTGCATGTGGTTAAAGAAAATTAGGTGGGAGGCAACACCCTTGCTCAGATCATGTCTCTGATCCTGTGTGAAGGAAGTTTCCCTGGGCTGTGGCTTGCACTTCCTTTTATCTTAGCCAGCCAAGTGCCGTCGAGTCGGCGCCAAGTGAAAAGAAGCAAGCAGAGAGCTGGGGACCTCCTACCACCAAGAAAGGAGTACCTAGAGGAGGGCATGGCCTTTGGACCCAGGATTCCCATGTGGAGAAGCTCCTAGTCTAAGGGAAGACTGATGCATCACAGTGACCTGCCTCCAGAACTGACAGAGAGAAAAGTCTTTCCCCTGGAGCAGGCACCCTGAATTTGGACTTTGAGCCTATTGGATGAAAGAATAAATTTATCTTTGTTAAAGCCGTCCAGTTGTGGTGTTTCTGTTACAGCAGCACTCACTGTCTAAGACAGAATCTGATACTGAGAGTAACTGAATTTTCTAGAGCTTTTGTAACAGAAATACCACAAGCTGATGGCTTTAACCGTTTTAAAGAAATACATTTTAAATAAAAATGTGTTTTTTTCACAGTCCAGTAGGCTACAAGCAAAATTCAGGGTGTAAGCTCCAGGGGAAGGCTTTCTCTCTGTGTTGGCTCTGGGGGAAGGTCCTTCTCATCAGTCTCTTCGTGGACCAGGAGATTCTCTGTGCAGGGACCCCAGGTCCAAAGGGCATGCCCTGCTTCTGGCAGTGCTTTCTTAGTGGAATGAAGTCCCCTTCTCTCTGCTTGCTTCTCTTCCCTTTTATCTCTTGCAAGACAAAAGGTGGTTCAGGCCACACCCCAGGGAAGCACCCTTTACATTGTGTCAGGGGTGTGACCTGAGCAAGGGTGTTATATCCCACCCTAATCTTTAACCACTGGCAGAGATTACAATTTATAACATATAGTTAAATCATACAATGGAGGACAACCACAGAATACTGGGATTCATGGCCTAACCAAGCAGTCATATATCTATGGGGAACACAATTCAGTCCATCACAGGAGGAACATAGAACACAGGCCTGAAAACATATATGATTAAAGAGATTTATGAGCAGGAATTATCTTTTGATGCTCTTCACATCAGTAAGGATTTCAGCTGGAAACAGGAGACCACCCCCTGCTAAAGAGTAATACTGAAGAGACTTATTTATTTATTTATTTTAATGATGTGACTATTTACTGAAGGGTAGGTGTCAGGAGTAATACTGAAAAGATTTATTTATTTTTTTTAATGAAGTGCCTGTTTATTGAGGGGTAGGTGAAGTTAACAGTACCTCGCATCTGTCAGTTTGTCACACTGTGGTTACTCATGTTGCTATGATACAGAAACTATGTCATCAATATTTCAAATGCCAACAGGGTCGCGTCTGGTAAACTTGTTTCAGTGAAACTTCCAGACCAAGACAGACTAGGAAGAAAGGCCTAGTGATCCCCTTCCAAAAATTAGCCAATGAAAACTGTGTGGACCATTACAGACCATGCCAGATATGGTGCTGGAAGATGATTCTTCTGGTTGGAACATGCTTGAAACATCCAGTGGTTACCACAGTGGACTCCAGCATACCGACAGGAAGATGTTGCAGGATCGGGCAACGCTCATTTTCTGTTGTCTGTGCAACCACCGTGAATTGCAGTTGACTCAGTGGCCGCTAGCAACAACAGGCAAAGGTAAGGGAACCAACAAGAGTTAGTAAAGCACCCAGTGTTGGTAACTGCAAGGAACCACTGCCACCCCTATGCCCAAAAGGGAAGGGAGAGGGCACTACTACTGGAACCAAGTGAAAGCTGTAACTATGCCTGAGAGCCTGCCTGACCAATCTGTGGACATAGGTAGATTAATCCCACTACTACTAACCAGTAGTCAAGCAGAAATGAAGCAAGGGAAGAAACACTCCAGATTCTTCTCCTTTCCACTGTACCTAGGCTAGAGTCCTCTACTGATGAAACCTGCCTGGAAGCCAGATCACAACAAAGCCTGGTGATAGAATCTGTAAAGATCAGAGTCCTGACCAACAGAGTAGTGTGAAGGACAAAGAATGAATCAAGAAGGGCAAAGAGAAAAGAACCAGCACATTGTCTTCCTAAAGTGTGACCTCTAAGGAATCCAACAGCAAGTCATGGCACCTTTGTAGCAGGCTACATCCTTCACAGGGTGCACTTACGGCAGTTCAAGGCATGCAGTACTCAGATGTTTGTTAACTAAACGACTGGCTTGGGTCTTGTTAGATTTATCAAGGGAATTGAATTCATTTTGTCTGATCCCATTAGTTTTTCCGCCAATTAGATTTTCCTTCTGCATTTTGCTGCTCTGTCTCATTACGGCCAGCACACTTGGCTTTTTACTCCAGTGACCTGTTTAGACACTGTTCTTGAAGGCTTGATTTTTTTTTTTCCTTTAAAATTTATTTGGTGCATGTGAAGTCTGACACTTAAGTCTGTAAACTTAGTTGTTCTCAGTGCTGCATACCTCATGTTGAGTGTCACTGTGGTCACCATCGAAGTAGTTCCCTCAGAAAGCTGTGCACTGATACCAGTGCCTAGTCCACCCTTTAAAGCAATTTTGGCACTCTTTCTGGAATGGTCATTGCACACAGCGGCATGTGGCAAGTTTGCAGACCTAATAATATAGTTGTCTGTAAGGGACTTTTTAGCCAGTAAACAAATAACTGTATTGGAACACCCTCCCTACTCACCTGATCTGGCCCCCAATGACTTTTTTCTTTACCCAAAGATAAATGAAATATTGAAAGGAAGACATTTTGATGACATTCAGGACATCAAGGGTGATACCATGACAGTTCTGACGGCCATTTCAGGAAAAAAGTTCCAAAATTGCTTTGAAGGGTGGACTAGGCACTGGCATAAGCACACAGCTTCCCAAGGGGAGTAATTCAGAAGTGACCATTCAACAATGAGGTATGTAGCATTTCTTCTAGGATGAGTTCATGAACTTAATTGTCAGACCTCATATAACACTTAAAAGACAATTAAAAACACTTCATATGACTTTAAAAAATGGTGACTTAAACACACTTAAAGTCATGAGACTGAATGAAATCACCAAGAGTGTGAGCACATGTAGAAGAAAAGAGCTGCTTCTAGATCCAAAGGAGGCTGGGACACATAATCTTAATTCAGGTGCCAATGGTTTCAGCTACAATTGGGGGGATTCCATTACTAAACAGAAGAAGAGGACAATGAAGACTGGGAAATAATTCCTCTGCCATAACAGTAGCATATCCTCAAAATCTGGAAGAAAATGGCTATTAATCTGTAATTATATAGTCAACAAAATGACTTTTATAAAGACATATTTGTGCAAATAAAATGCGTGTTTATTATCCATACTGCCACTGAGTGAAAGTCTAAAAATCAGACTTAAGGCAAAAGAACAATGCTCCCTAAAGGAAAATCTGAGGCTGATGGGGGTGTGGTTTTAGACAGCCTCATCTGTCTCCTGGATTACTGCAGTAGCCTCCTAACAGGACTCTGCTTCTACCCTTGGCCCCCATAGTCTGTCCTCAATGGAGCAGCCAACATAATCCTTTCAAAATATGTCAGAGCATGTCATTTGACTGCTCAAAACTATACAGTAGCTTCCCATGTTACTCATAGCAAATTACAAAGGTATTGGTAAAATATGGAGATGTTTAGCTACATTTCAATGAATTGGTGGCTCATAGACCACAATGCAGTTATGTTCCAAAATAGTTGCACATTTAATATTTAAAGATACTCTGCTAAATTAACTCAGCATGATAAGATAAATTATAATGGACGTAGGAAAATAAAACTGATAATTACAGTGGCCCATATAAAAAAACTGTCATGTAGCTAAAGCAGCAATTAAAGGGGAAATCCATAGCCTTAAGTATATAGTGTAGAAAAAAAAAAAAGATTTGAAATAAAAGTTAATCTGATAATTTAACATATTAGTAGAAGAGATTAAGTCCCCAAAATTCAGGAAGAAAATAAATATAAAAGCAGAATTAACTAAGTAGGAAAAAAGACATACTAGCCAAAAGCCATATATTGTGTGTCAGGGATTGAATTGTGTCCCCCACAAAATGTGTGTAGCCATGTGCCTGGGCCATGATTCCCTATGTTCTATGGTTACCCTCCATTTTGTACTTTTTCCTATGCTGTGTGTTAAAGGATTAGGGTGGGACTGTAAATCCTTTCATAGGATCACCTCCCTGCTCCACTGTAAAGGGAATTTCCCTGGAGTATGGCTTGCCCCACCCTTAACCCTTTCATCTTACAAGAGATAAAAGGAAAAGGAGGCAAGCAGACAATCGGGAACCTCACACCGTCAAGAAAGCAGCACCGGGAGAAGAGTGTGTCCTTCAGACCTGAGGTTCCTGCACCAAGATGTTCCCTGAACAAAGACTGTTGCAATACTGGACTTTCCTCCAGAGCCGACAAGGGGGAAGCCTTCCCCTGGAGCAGACATCCTGAATTTGGACTTGTAGCCTATTGGACTGTGTAAGAATAAACCTTCTTTTGTTAAAGCTATCCACTCTGTGGTATTTCTGTTAGAGCAGCCCTAGCTAACTAAAACATTGTGTTGTTGAAAAGAATAACAAAATTTACAAACCTCTGGAAAGACTGATGAAAAAAAAAAGGGTACGAACAGGCCATAATAAGAGCTATAACTACAGATGTCAGCAGGTTTGAAAACTTCAGTGAAATGGACAAATCCTTGAAAAATATGTACTAAAACGGAATCAAGAGACACATCAGTGTTCTGATAACCATTTAACTTATAATCGTTAATGAAGTTGAATCCTTAAATATAAAACTCATCCTGAAAATTAGACAAGTCCAGGTGATCTCACTGGGAAAGTCTACCAAACACTCCAGAAACTGATAAATCTTTCATGAATTCCTCAAAGACTCCCTGATTCTGTGTGGCAGATACAACCTGCCTCATCACCCACAGTAAATAAGAAGGGTATAAGGAAAATTACAGGACAACCACATTCATGAGTATAAATGCCAAAACCCTAAACAAGTTATTACCAAATGAAACCAAAAATGTACAATATTCATGTCATGACCTGACTGGTTTATTTTAGGACTGCAAAGTTGTTGTTTCTATATTGGAATCATCTAATAATGTAAGTTCATCACATTAATATGTAAAAGGCGAACATCACCATCTCAGTAAATGCAGGAAATAGAATTAATAAAATTCAACAATTCATGATTAAAAGAACAAAAACTGTTAGCAAAATACCTATCAGAGAAAATGTCCTAATTCAACAGAGAAAACTACAAAATAGCAAGGGCTAACTGGGTGAGAGACTGTTAAATACAGAAGGCTGCTCCCATGCATGACTTCTGTCAGACATTACAAGGGTCCCAGGCAATCTTTTTGAGACAGAAGGAACAAGAGAAACTATAGGGATTGTAATAGAAGAAACAAAGTTATCATTCTCAGATGGTGATAGAAAACAAAATGGCCTCAGACCTATTATTGAAATAAATGAGATTCTTTAGCAAGGAGAATATACACACCAGCAGCAAGTAGTAAGAAAATACAATAATAGGGAAAAAAAACAGGCCTAAGTTTTCAAACTTAATGAATAAGCGCAAGAGGCTAGTTTACTTCTCCAAGATCAGGCCTCTGGAAACTATGGAAAGGGAAGCAAGTGTGGATCAGACGAACATAAAAATTGGGGGGAGTCCTTGGGGACACCAGAGACCGTGGCTGGGTGACGCTAAGCTGGAACCAGGGTCAGCAGATGAAGTGGTGGGGTAGTGTTTAGGGGGGAAAGCGTTTCAGTTCACCTCTTCTCTGGCACATTGCCTTGAGAGGATTGTTGCTCGCTCCACCTCCACCGAGACAAAAGTCAACAGTGGCTGGTCCGGCGTGACGTTCACAGCAGGGTTTTGGGGCAGCATCATAGCTCTGCTAGGGTGAGAAGCTGACAGAAGTGATTGCAGCTCTACCAGCATCTCTTGGGGAGACTCATGCCTCCACTGCTCCCCTGTCGACCTATAGGACTACAGCACTGCTGTTTCCAGGGTGTTGATAGGAGAATCCCTGAACCTGGCAGAGAGGCCACAACAGTAGTAGGCAGAGGAAGTAGGTGGGGGGCTGCGGGGAGCGGGGAGGCAGTAATTCACCTCACCTCTCCCTTTTTCCTTCCCCATTTTAACACAACTATTTTAAATTTTCTTTGTTTCCCTACCAGCTCAGAAAGTTAATGAGAAAGCTCTGTCTGCCTGAGCTCTCTGGCCTGCATTCCTCATAGAACTTTGTTTCCATATTGTTTTTCCTACACAATAAAAGTGCCCCATAGAGTTTCCATGGAGTACCTGGTAGATTTGAACAATTGACCTTTTGGTTAGCAGATCTAGCTGCTGCACCACCAGGGTTTCGATGGAAGATCACATGCAAAGGTATCTGGTGTTAGTACTTCAGTGTATCTTTTGGGGGGACACAATTCAATAACACCATCCTAGGACCAGTTTCTACTGTTGAGTTTCTCAGTTTGAGGGTTTCCAGGCCATGCAGGTTGTGAAAACGTGAACCAAGTCCTGTGTGAAGTGCAGGCCACAGAGCTCAGGCAGAGAGTGCTTCCTCATTAACTTCCTGAGCTGGTGGGCAGACTTCTTGCAGACTCTTTCACTGAGAGTCCTGTCCTTCAAATTCCTGACTTTTTGTGAGGGTCTTGCTTTGACCTTTCTCTTCATGGAGATAAGGTGTTACTTCCTTTTACCTTTACCTACATGGACACTCAAATTCAACCTCCTAATTTACTTGGATAACATCACTACCTCTGTTCACCTCTGTTTTAGATAGAAAACAAGTATCAGATAGGGAATGTCTGTCTGATGGTTGATATAGGGTAGCATAGAAGAAAATCAAGAACATATTTTGGGAAAGATGTGTCTCTTGGGTCTCTCAAGCATGTTAAGTTCTAGTTTCTTACTCATTAAACATAGGATTGTTCCTGTATTAACATTTCTTGGGAGGGGATGAAGGTGAGGAAGATGTCTTGGGATAATACCTTTAGTTGTATACCCCAAAATTTGAGTAGGACACTGGCATGCTAAATATGATACTCGTTATGAATTCACTAAATAGGAAATTGATTTATTTTCTTGATAAATTCGGGTATTCTAAAACTCTTACCTAAGGATGTAAATCATTTTGGTGATGAAATGTTTCCTAGCTGAATTATTCCATCCAAGGTAATTAACATACAATCCCCCCAAAAGTGAGTTGTGTGCATGTGTTTGTCAAGATCTAGGCAATGTAACCCAAATTCAATGTAACCCCAATACTACTATATATAAATAGCTTAGACTTTTTTGTGCCCAACTTATGTCTTATTTCAGTAAGAGTTGAAATTTCTATCTCAGGTCATTTTATTTTTCAAATATATAGCCTATTTGGCAATACTGTACAACAACAGCAACAACAACAACAAAAAACTGTCACTGTCTCATTTCCTGCTCATTATAAACCTGTTAGGCAGAGAACTTTCCCACAGAGTTTCCAAGGAGTTCCTCGTGTTTTAACTGCTGACCTTTTGGTTAGCAGACATAGCACTCTACTACACTACCAGGATCCTGACAGTACTGTAGCTACTACTAAAATGAATCACACAGCATGTTATTACTATTATTTTATGTACATGTTACTTTTAAATCACATTTCAGAAGTCTAACATTACATATTATTTTAGAACTAAGTTATTTATATTACCTTTCAATGTTCAAACATAATGTAGCTACTCTTTGTCTAACCAGTTTTTCACAAGGTGTCTTGTGAATCTGTATTCAACATCTTTATGGTAGTATTCCATTTATAAACTTCTAATTCAAATAACAATACTAGGACATGCAGCATTGACCATTATACTGCAGTTATATAACGTTTATGAGTACAATTACCCACAGAAAAAGTTAATACCCAATTAAAATGTCATTTCTTTGTAAAATTTATATACTTTATCAAACCACTTTTTCCATTTTTAAATTCTATCGCATTGCAAATAACACCATGATAAAATACATTCACATACCACAGCCTTCATTATTTCTAAGGTATTTATGTCTCTAGGAAAACAACCATGCTATAATAATGTAGCTTGAGCCTGCAGTGAGTGACGAATGAAATGCTGCCTGGATTGCCACAAATATATAGATTTTTATCAAATTTATACCCTCCTTTCTGTTTCTCTCTCAGTGACTATATACTAGGCCGGTAAGCTGACTTTAGATGGCTACCGTTGTGATTCTGAATCATATCAATAAAGCTGTTCCGAACTGGTTGAGATTAATCGCCAAATTCTGTAGTGCAAATATTACTATGTAACTCTCATGGACGTAGATACCTGTGTTTCATTAGTGTGTATGGAAGTGAAAAGGCTCTGGAAGCCAGAAGAAGTGTGCAAAATGGCCTGTTACTTTGGGTTCCTTATTAACTGGGAATCGCTAACTTAAGTGGGTCATTGATGTGATGATCTCAAGGCTTTGTGTGTTTGCAGTGTCTGGCTCTGAATGTCTTGTTGACATTCAGCACTTAATTTAGCACTTGGTAATTTTTATGGGCTTCATGGACTTTGTGGATCTTTGAGATAAGTAAAAGGAGATCTCTAAATTGTGCCACCATATTTTTTCATTCCAATTTCATCCTAATAGCAGCCATTTATTTTGATCCTAAATGGGTAATAAATTGTTTTATTGTTCTGTAAGTGAAAGTTTACAATCCAAGTCAATTTGTCATACAAAAACTTGCACATGTACTGCTATATCACTCTAGCTGCTCTGCCCACACTGTGACTAGCACACTCCTCCTTTCCACCCAGTGTTGCCCATGTCCATTTAGCTAGCTCCTGTCCCCCTCTGCCCTATCATCTCACCTCTGGACAGGAGCTGCTCAGTTAGCCTTATGTATCTACTTAAGCCAAGATGCACACTCTTCACCAGTATCATATTAAGTCTTATAGTCCAGTAGTGGTCTTTGTCTGAAGAGTTGGCTTTGGAAGTGATTTTAGTTCTGGGCTAACAGAATCCATGGGCCCTGTCTGCCAGGAACCCTCCAGTCTGTTAGACCATGAAGTCTGGTCTTTTTAACTAGCTACTACTAGTGACTGCCCTGATAGGGAATACAATAGAGAGTCCCTGATGGAGCAGGAGAAAAGTGGGGTACAGAACTCAAACTCTAGTTAAAAAGTCCAGACTTCATGATCTAACAGACCGGAGGGTTCCTGGCAGACAGGATCCATGGGTTCTGTTAGCCCAGAACTAAAGCCGTTTCCAAAGCCAACTCTTCAGACAAAGACCACTACTGGACTAGAAGACTTAGTATGATACTGGTGAAGAGTGTGCATCTTGGCTTAAGTAGATACATAAGGGGGGAGTGGGCCCTAGTGACACTGTGGTTAAAGTGCTCGCCTTCCAACCAACAACATAGCAGTTCCAACTCATCAGCTACTCCCTAGGAGAAAGATGTGGAAGTCCGCTTCCACTGTTAACACTGCAGCCTTGGAACCACACGAGGCCGTTCTGCTGTGTCCAGTAGGGCCCTTTGTGTTGGAATTGACACCACAGCAGTGAGTTTGGTTTTTTTGGTTTGATTCCATTGAAAATTTTTAGTGAATCCATAATAGTTGTATTCTGGTGTCTAACTTAGGCCAACACATTTCATTCTGCCATTTAAAACAAATCATAAAATGGCTGCTCTCATCATAGTTGTGGTGTGTTCCTCTGAACCACAGGTGTTTGTTGGTTGTTCATTAAATAAAGCAGCTACGTGAACATTCTCTGCTCTTTCCTGATATTGTGAATGTAAAAGTGAACACAGGTAAGGGTAAGCGGCCTCTCACAGTGTGAATGTCTACACCCTTCTAAAGAACAAGTGGAAACCAAGAACTAATGGCCAGTCAGCAATTTTTTTCAGAATCCTTGGTTTGTTTATTCTTTTATTAAATGAAGTTGTCTGATGCTCTTACATAAAGAATAATGCCTTTCAATTACCTAAGTTTTGCATTTCGGGCACGGGGCTCAGAGTTATCTGCATTTTCAAGTGCTGATGACTATAAACATCATTTATTTGATCCAGTTTAGGTCATTGACCCTATGACATCTTGACTATTTTATGTATGTGAGTATTTGTAGCATCCATAGATTTTGTCCCATCTTTTGTTGTCATTTGTCTTTCAAATAAATTTGAAATTGCTATGAATTAACTTGGCAAATTAGAAAATACATTAAAGTAAATGAAATCACAAAACAATTAGATAATTACAGATTAAGAGCTACAGGTAACTGTGATATTTGTTTGCAGTTGGCTGCCTTCAGGATAATGTAGTTTTTGTAAAATATTGTGCAAAGTGAATTCCCCGCCCTGTTACAACACATTATACTTGAAACTTGAGACTCAAATTCAGTATATTTTTATAAAAAAAATCTCAGTGCTGAATCATTTTCTCTTAAAAGTTCAAACCTTTTAGCTTACTAAATATTCAGCTTAAAGGGAATTTCACTTGAGCTGTAGCTGTTTCAGAACAGCTTCAGGTTGGTAGGAAACAAATTTGAACTGCAATAAAAAATCAGGCTTTTAGCAGGCAGTTGGCTTTCCAGCTTTCTCCACAGCAATCTCTCCCATGCATAGCGTTATCTTTTATTAACATAATTTAAAATAGGGGTGTTATGGTTTATAATTAACACAGATTGAAGTTCTCATCTAATGTACGCGCAACTGACTGCACATTTGCCTATGTAATAGCTTTTGGTCACAGATTCTATGCCAGTCTTCAAGCCAGCAAACAGAGCTGCAGCTCTTACAGGAACACATGTGTATTTTACTCGGCAAATTTGGGGCTGGTGTCAAGAGGCGCCCATACTCAGCAGAGTGGGACTCCTCAGGCCCAGCTCTCAGTAAGCCTTGATGGTTGGGTGATATGACACAAGAACCAGCCCATCTTTTCCCCAAGCAGCTGTTGCAGATCCCATGGAGCTGATAGCTTGTTTTCAGAGAGGAAACTTGGAAAGCCTTTAAACAGAAAAACTTCGCAATCAAAACTGTTCCTCCCACTGACCAAAGACAGCATTTTAAGAGTGTGCGTAATCATTCAGATTGAGGACTGCTCTTGTAACCTCTTTCAGCTGGGCTAAATTAAATATGTACCATCCCCAGGAGCAATTTTTGAGAGACTACTGAATCATTAAAACATGGTGGAAAAATTCCACATGCCTTTGATCTGGCCCTTTGACAGTAAATGACCACCTCCTTGCAATTTATATTGAAGTCTGTTCTGAAAAATCGTTTACCCCCACCTGGTCTACCTTTAGGCGTTTTCTCATGTGGTCAAAAGCCATGTCCCTGGATTTATATGCGATCCATTTTTTCCTCTTTGGTGTCTACTGCTGCCAGTTTCTTATTCTTTTATCTTCATAATATCTAAATGCTAGTGACTTGAAAACCTGAGCTCTGTGCATTCAAAGAAGGGAATATAAGCTGATTGCTCTTAATTAGTGAATTTTTAAATATCTCTCTTTTGTCTGTTTCTTCAATGAGCCGATAATTAAAATAGCATAGCTTTCAATAGTCCTTTAAGGAAAACTAATTGCTGATATTCTTTTCTTTCTATAAAGATTCCTTATTATTAAGATCCTGGTATAAATTCTGCGTGCGCATGTGCGCACACACATGCACGTACTTAAACATGTACTCCTCAAAATGAACAAAACACTGACATGAAAACTAGACTTTTGGATCAATGAAATACTGCAAATATAAGAGTACATAGGGATTTCAGCTGAGTTTTTAATAAAGTCATGATATTCCTGCTGTAAGATCGTGAAATATGATCTGTCACCAAGGCCAGCCAAATGCATTGGACCTCCTGTGTCATTTAACAATCACTTTATTATTACCTGGCTAGGATATCATTACCTTTCTCCTGTATGAATCTCTTGTCTCCTCCCATTTCTGTCTTCTTCATCCTTTTTGTTTTTGCTGGACTCCTGTTGTCATATAAGGAGCCCTGGTGCTACAGCAGTTTAAACTGATCAACTGCTAATCAGAAGGTTGACAGTTCAAATCCACCAGCTGCTCCATGGGACAAAGATGTGGCAGTTGGCTTCTGTAAAGATTTACAACCTTGGCAACTCTGTGGGTTGCTTTAAGTTGGAACTGACTCAGTGGTGGTGGGTTTGGGTTTTTGTTCTGGTTTGGTATTGTCCTATATAAATCATTTCTTATTTGTATTGTTAACTTTCTTATAGTCACCTTGTCCCCAGCCATTTAGTTTTCCATAGAATCTTCCAGAACTGCTCTAGTGTTTTCCTAAAACTTACATTTTCTGAAGCCCTTCCTCCCCCTTTCCTAATATTTTTCTTCATTATATGTTTGCAATGCTGTATCAGAGATATTTTAACATCATGGCCAAGCCACATGGACCTACCTAACAGATCCTTCCAAGCTCCCCTCCGTTTCTCTGTGTCTGTGCTTTTGCATAAACTGTGCCTTTAGTGTGGAAAACCTTTCCTATCCTGTCTGCCTGGTCAGTTTCTACTTTCATACCCAGACCTCAAGTGTCTCACTCCACTTTCTCCCATCACATTGGCTTCTTGAAGAAAGCAGGTCAGATGTCTTATAGAAACATTTTCATTCTAGATTTGTCTGATTTCTTTCTGATGGTGCCATTTGACTACCTGTATTTCCCCATTCTGTGTTTCCTACACCACCACCCTGGTGGTGTAGTGGTTAAAGTGCTACATCTGCCAACTAAAAGGTCAGCAATCAGAATCTACCAGGTACTCCTTAGAAAGTCTATGGGGCAGTTCTACTCTGTCCTGTAGGGTTGCTGTGAGTCAGAATTGTCTAAACGGCCCTGCGGTTGGTTTTATATGTTTCCTACAAACTGAAAGTTATATCTACAGGTTTAGTTAGATTTAGGCTCATTTTGAAACAAAGAACACTTCATATGTGTTATTGTTAGGTGCTGTCGAGTCGGTTCTGACTCATATCAACCCTAGGAACAACAGAACGAAACACTGCCCGGTTCTTGCCATCTTTGCTTCCAAGGACCACTCTGGTTGTACTGCTTCCAGAACAGATCTGTTTGTTCTTTCGGTGGTCCGTGGTACATTCAACATTCTTCTCTAACACAATTCAAAAGCATCAATTCTTCTTCTGTCTTCTTTGTTCATGGTCTAGCTTTCATGTGCGTATGATGCAATTGAAAATACCATGGCTTGGGTCAGGTGCATTTTAGTCTTCAAGGTGACATCCTTACTTTTGAATACTTTAAAGAGGTCCTTTGAAGCAGGTTTTCCCAATGCAATGTGCCTTTTGATTTCTTGACTGCTGTTTCCATGGATGTTGATTGTGGACCCAAGTAAAATGAAATCCTTGACAACCTCAGTATTTTCGCCATTTGTGACAGTGGTGCTTACTGATCCAGTTGTGAGAATTTTTGTTTTCCTGATGTTGAGTTGAAATCCATATTGAAGGCTGTGGTCCTTGATCTTCATCAGTAAGTATCTCAAATCTTCTTCACTTCCAGAAAGTAAGGTGAGGTCATTTGCGTGATGCAGGTTGTTGATGAGTCTCCTCTAATCCTGATGCCTCTTTCTTCTTCATATAATTGAGTTTCTCAGCTTATTTGCTTGGCACACAGATTAAAAAGGTATGGTGAAAGGATACAACCCTGACACACACCTTTTGTGACTTTAAACCACGGAGTGTCCCCTTGTTCTGTTCTCATGACTGCCTCTTGATGCATACACAGATTCCTTAAGAGCACAATTAGGTGATTTGGAATTCCCAATCTCTGCAATGTTAGCATAATTTAGTATGATCCACGTAGTCAAATGCTTTTGCATAGTCAATGAAACACAAGTAAACATGTTGCTGGTATTCTTTGCTTTCAGCCAAGACCCATGTGATGTCAGTTCCACGACCTGTTCTGAATCCAGCTTGAATTTTCAGCAGTTCCTTGTCAATACACTGTTGCAGTCACTTTTGAATGATCTTGAGCAAAATTTTACTTGCATGTGATATCAGCGATATTGTTTGGTAATTTCCACATTCAGATGGATCACCTTTCTTTGGAATGGGCATAAATTTGGATCTCTTCCAGTCAGTTGGCCAGGTAGCTGTCCTCCAAATTTCTTGGCATAGATGAGTGAGCACTTCCAGCGCTACATCTGTTTGTTGAAATATCTCAATTGATATTACATCAATTCCGGGAGCCTTGTTTTTTGCCAGTGCCTTCAATGCAGCTTTGACTTCTTCCTTTAGTACCATTGGATCCTGATCATATGCTATCTCTTCAAATGGCTGAACGTTTAGCAGTTCTTTCTGGTATAATGACTCTGTGTATTCCTTCCACCTTGTTTTGATACTCCCTGAGTTGTTTAATAGTTTCTCTGTAGAATCCTTCACTATTGGAACTCGAGGCTTGAATTTTTCTTCAGTTCTTTCAGCTTGAGAAATGCAGAATATGTGCTACCCTCTGGTTTTCTATTAACAACTGTTTGCACATATCGTTATAATACTTTCTTTTGTCTTCTTGAGCTGCTCTTTGAAATCTTCTGTTTAGGTCTTTTATTTCGCCATTCCTTCCTTTTGCTTTAGCTAGTCGATGTTCAAAAGAAAGTTTCAGAGTCTCTTCTGACATCCAATTTGATCTTTTCTTTCTTTCCTGTCTTTTTAATGACCTCTTGCTCTCTTCATGGATGATGTCTTTGATGTCATTCCACAATTGACCTGGTTTTCTGTTATTAGTGATCAGCACATCAAATTTGTTCTTGAGATGGTATTTAAACTCAGGAGGGATATACTCAAGGTCATACTTTGGCTCTCTTTGGCTTCTAATTTTCTTCAGTTTCAATTTGAATTTGCATATGAGCAATTGATGATCTGTGCCACAGTCAGCACCTGGTCATGTTCTGACTGCTGATATGGAGCTTTTCTGTCATCTTTTTCCACAGATGTAGTCAGTTTGGTTCCTGTGTATTCTGTCTGGTGAGGTCCATGTGTACAGTTGCTGTTTGTGTTCGTTAAAAAAGGTATAAGGAGACAGTTGGGAGGATGAGACATATATGGAGCAGAGAAGAATAGTGTGCTGTCACTGGGCAGGGAGAGCAGTGGAAGCTGCATATAGGTGGGCATGTAAATTTATACGGGAATGTACATTTTCACTCAGTCATAATAAAAAAAAGGTATTTGCAGTGAAAAACTCATTAGTCTTGCAAATTTCTGTCAGGCGATCTCCAGCATTATTTCCATCACCAAGGCCATATTTTCCAACTACCAGTCCTTCCTTTTTCTTTCCAACTTTTGCATTCCAGTCACCAGTAATTATCGATGCATTCTGACAGCATGTTCTATCAATTTCAGACTGCAGAAGCTGGTAAAAGTCTTCAAACTCTTCATCTTTGGCTGTACTGGTTGGTGTGTAAATTTGAATAATGGTCATGTTAACTGGCCTTCCTCATAGGCACATGTGTATTATTCTATCACCGACAGCATTGTACTTTAGGATGGGTCTTGAAATGTTCTTTTTGAAGATGAACACAATACCATTCTTCTTCAAGTTCTCGTTCCCAGCATAGTAGACTATGTGATTGTCAGATCCAAAATGGCCCAAACCGGTCCATTCGAGCCCACTAATGCCTAGGATGTCAATGTTTGTGTGTTCCATTTCGTTTTGGACAATTTCCAGTTTTCCTAGATTAATATTTCGTACATTCCATGTCCCGATTATTAGTGGATGTTTGCAGCTGTTCTCATTTTGAGTCATGCCACATCAGCAAACAAAGATCCTGGAGGCCTTAGTCCATCCATGTCAAGGTCGACTCTACTTTGAGGAGGCAGTTCTTCTCTAGTCGTCTTCTGAGTGCCTTCCAACCTGGGGGGCTCGCTGTCTGGCACCATATCTGACAGTGTTTGGCTGCTATTCATAAGGTTTTCTCTGGCTAATTCTTTCAGAAGTAGACTGCTGGGTCCTTCTTCCTAGTCTGCCTGAATCTGGAAGCTCAGCTGAAACTTGTCTACCATGGTTGACGCTGCTGCTACCTAAATACCAGCGGCATAACTTCCCGCATCATAGCAACAAGCAAGCCTCTACTGAGACACAAGTGGGGGCTTCTCACTATCTTTACCCTCCTTACCTACTGCTGTTACTCTAATTATCTCATGGTGTTACTCCACTTACCTGATGCCATTACCCTCTGTCTTAGTCATCTGATACTGTTCCAACAGGAAATACCGCGGTTTCATGAAGAGAAACTTTTATTGTCAAAGTCTGGTAAGTCGCAAATCCATTAACAAGTACATTCAATATGAGAAATCATCACAGTCCAGTAGGGTAAGTCCAAATCCAGTGAGAGCATCTCAGCACAGGAACCTCGAGTCCAAAGAACATGCTCTGCTCTTGGTGCTTCTCTTTTGGCGGCATGAGGTTCCCACCTTCCTCTGCTCACTTCTCCCCCTTGTATTCCACAAGCTTGTAGCTCAAGTCCTGCCTCACCAACACAACTATTGCCCTTTCTCCATCATCTGTTATCACAGACGCAGGATTTACAACACATGGGAGGAATTGCACTGTACTGGGACTGATAGCCAAATCAAATTGACACACACATTTCTGGGGGGGCTCAATTCAGTCCATGACACCCTCCTTACATAACACTGTTACCCACCTTGCCGGATGTTGTTACCCTCCTGCCTGAGGCTGTTACCTTCCTTTATCTGATGCTGTGACCCTCCTGCATATGTAGTGATCTGCATTTGCATCAGGATAATGTCTAGTTGACTCACTTTTTGTGAAGCTAAGTTGATTAGTTCAGGAGACAGTCTGATGTCTTCATTTGTAAATTGCTTATGAATCTTTTATCAATCATCCATTGACAACCATTTCCTCAATTAGTTACTTCATATAAGATGACAAAATGGTAATATTCTAATTGTGTCATATTTTCTGTAATTATTAGTTAGAATTCTGTAAAGAACAAATTTCATTCATCTATTCAGACAATTTGTTTACTTTGTAATGCTGTTTATACCAGAGAGGCTTCACACTATTTTCATTAATAAATTTTCAGTCACCAGTTTGCCCTAGCAAACTTCATGGATGTCCAGTGAGTTTAGTTTTGTTCCTCTCATGTCTTTTTTTTAATTATCATTTTGAACTCATGGTGTTTATATCACTGCCATGTGTAATTATTTGCAGTCTTTAATGTTTTTGATACATCCCTCTGTTTTTGTTTGTTTGCTTACTTGTGTGTTTGCCAACAAATGAGAATTTCATTTGGGAACACGTAAGGTCTATATCCTAGGAATGAGGCTGAAATGAAAACAGTTTAAATCTATGAAAGCAAACATAGCTTCAAATTAGCATAATCAAAGCCAAGATTAAAGTGATCTTCCCTATTTGTAAATATCTGTCAGAAGCAAAAGTAAATTGTCTTGAGTAAATAAACATAAATAACATCAAATTATCAGTACCACTTTTCATATACTGTTCCAGAACACAAAACCAGAATGTTTGAAAATGAAGACTGATGCAAACAACCAAAAAGGGCTACAAATGATCTAAATACTGGAGCTTTTAGGTGATAAGCAATGTTTTATATAACTTTTACAAATATGTTTAATAGGTAAAGAATTTCAGTGGAGTTCTGTTGCTGAACTAAAGGGTGGTTCAGGAAAATATGCTTCGTAAAGCACAGAGAGACAACAGTAAAATGTAAAGATAAAAGTATAAGAAGCATATGAGACGTGGTGAAAAGTTCTATTATTTTGATGTCATTTATATTTATTTATATCTTTAATGTCTCACAACTCCATTTGGAGTAAGGTGTGGGTTGGAAACCCTAGTGGTGTTATGGTTAAGTGTTAGGACTGCTAACCAAAAGGTTGGCAGTTCGAATCCACCAGGCATTCCTTAGAAACCCATTGGGACAGTTCTCCTTTGTCCGGTAGCATTGCTGTGAGTTGGATTCAACTCGACAGCAGTGGATGAAGGTGTGAGTTGGGAGATTTCTTTCTTTTTCAAAATCATGAGTCAGTTTTCCTAGAATCGCTTGTTATATGGTAATTTTCTCATGCTTTGACATGACACATTTAACATGTGTTAGTTATTACACTCATATTTTGGTGTTTATTAGCTTTCTATTCTGTTTCATTAATCCATATATATAATACAGCAGTGGCTGGATTTGTAATTAATGTGATTCTATGGTTTAATATTTGATAGAATATGTCTGTCATTATTACTCTTCCCTATTCTGCAAAATGACCTTTAAAGTAATTTTGTTAGTACAGAAATATTCTGTTGGAATTTTTGTTGAGATTGCATTAACCTTATAATTTCAGGGAAATTGTAATTTTGTAACTATGAATATTCTTATACAGGAACAGGGTATATGTTTCCATTTATTCAGTCTTCATTTATATCCCTAAGTATTTTAGTTGCTTTCGTATACATCTACATGTTTTCGTTAAGTCTCATCCTCAGTAATTGTGTATGTTTTATTGCTGTATAGGGATGTAGTGTTATATTCACAAGGTTTTCTAACTGGTTATTTCTGTTACATAGCTAAGATATTCTTTCTTGACTAATTTGCTATCCTCCCAAGTCCTGTTGCTAGAGTCATTGTTAGATGAGTGTCCTGGAATGTCTAGAAAGATAATTGTGTCATTTGCAGCTAATTACAGTTTTGTCCATTTGCAGTATTTAAATCTCTTGGTGTTTTTACTTATGGTATGGTACTTTCTAGAACTTTTGAGACAATGTTGAATAAAGTGATGATAATTGCTAGTCATACAGTCTTTGTATATTCCTTCATTCATTTATTTAAAAGATTTATTAAGTGCCTACTGTATTCCAGTCTGTAAGGTTAATGCAATTCCTATAGAAATTCCAAGAGTATATTTTTTATAATGACAAAATGATTTTATAGGTCATTTCAAACAATAAATGCTGTCACCAGGCAGGGAGAGCAGTGGAAGCTGCATATAGGTGGGCATGTAAATTTATATGGGAATGTACATTTTTACTCAGTCATAAAAAAAATTAAATTAAATTAAAAAACAAACAAATGCATAAGGCCCTGGGGAAAACTCACTGGTTAAAACACAGAATCTTTGCCTTCATACATACATTACCTTAAAAGGAATGTACATTCTAGCTGAAGGAGGCAGTCAACAAATATGTAAACATATGCGGTTGTACATAGTGGTAAGTGAAAAGGTTATGAAGAAAGCATAAGTGAGCAATGCAAAAGAGAGGAACTGTGGGCTGGAGTTCCTTTTATGTTAGTTGCCTCGGACTGCTGTTACAAGATATCACAAACTGGGTGACTTAAAACAGTAATGTTCTCTTAGAGTTCTGAGGGCTAGAAGGATGAAATCAGGTAGTTGACAGGCTTAGGCTGCCTCTGAAGGCTCTAGGGAGAGATCTTTTGCTGTGTCTTCATAGCTTCTGATGGTTACTAACAATCCTTGGTGTTCTTTGCCTTGTAGACATGCCTCTCCAATCTTTGCCTTGGTCTTCACATGCTCTCTCTCTCTCTCTCTGTGTGTGTGTCTGTCCGAATTTACCTCTTCTTAAAAGGACACCAGTCATACTGGATTCAAGGCCCACCCTAACCCAGTATGATCACATCTTAACTTGGTTACATTTGCAAAGATCCTATTTTCAAATAAGGTCATGTTTCAAGGTTCTGAGTGGATATGATTTTGGGGCAACACTATTCAACCTAATTCAGGAGGAGGCTACTTTATAATTAGAAAAGGCCTTTCTAAGGAGGTGACAAATGAGATGAAACTCATAGGAGGTAAAGACAAGTGTATGAAACTCTGTTAGAAAAGCATTGCTGGAATGACAATAGCAAGTTAAAGCATTCTGGGAGGGAGCAAGCATGTCTTGTTGAAAGGCCAGGAAGAAAGTAAATGTGGCTGGAGTTTGGTTGGTGTGTGTGAGAAAGGTAGACCTTGGAGTCAAAGCAAGAGAGTGTGGATGCTCTCCTAAACACAAAGGGAAGCCACTGGAAAATTTAAGCAGAAAAAGGATACATAATTTTGACTTTAAGAATATTCTGGCTCTTGGGTGCCATGGAAAATAGAGGACCAGTAGTAGAAATAGGGTAACGAACTTGAAATTTTTGTGATCATTCAGATGAGAAGAGTGGTGGCTTGGATCAGGTACTAAGCAATGCTAACATGAAATGGTCACACCCAGTGTACATTTTGGTGTTACTGCCAATGGCCAGCCAAAAGCCAAGTGCTGTCGAGTCAGCTGCTGATAAACGGCCAGTTGGGGTTAGCAGGAGGAAACCAAAACCAAACCCATTGCCCTCAAGTTCATCCTGACTCATAGCGACACTTTAGGACAGAGTAAAATTGCCCCATTGGGTTTCTGAGGAGCAACTGGTGGATTTGAACTGCTGATCTTTTGGTCAGCAGCCACAGCTCTTAACTGCTGTGCCATAAGGGCTCATAGTAGAAGGAAAGACTGGAATTATGAAGGTGCTAAGATTGGAAGGTTCAAGTAAATGGTTGGGCAGTTAGTACCACTTACTGAAGAGAAGACTTGGGGAGAAGTAAGCTTTTAAGAGCAAAAACTAGTACTTCTGTTTTACAAATGTTAAATAGCAAAAGTGGGATGGTTGATAAGGCAGGAACAAGGGCAGATACAGGAATAAGAGTCATCAGCATACAGATCTTTAAAGCCACGGGACTGGGTAAGGTCACCAAGGGAGTATGTGTGAAGAATAGAAAGAAGTGTTTAAACATAGTATTTAGAAGTTGAGAAGAAGAGGAGAAGCTAGCAAAGGAGAGGGAGGAAGAGAAACTAGTGAGACAGAAGGAAACCAGGAGTATCAGGCGCTAGAGATGCAGTGGTGAGCAGAACCAGACATGGCTCCCCTCGTAGCGCTTACACTCCAATTTAGTCCAGTCTTCTTCCCAACAGCAGTGGTAATTATACCTCTGATATTTCACCAGCAGGCTTAATGGTATGAGTGGCTGTCAGTTTTCAATAAATATATTTTTAATGTTAAGAAAGGTACCCTCCAATTTCTAATTTACAAGGAGATTTTATTATTTTAAAATCATGAGTGCTCGTTGAATTCTTTAAGATGCCTTGTCAACTTCTGTCAGACACATCATATACTGATAGACATCCAAAAGTTAAAACCATTGTGTATTTCTGGAATCGACCAGTTTGGGTCATGGTGAATTACTTTGAAATCCGGTGGATAATCGACTTTGCTCTTAGTTTAAGATTTTTGCTTCTGTGCTTGTATATGATTTGCCCATTCTGCTTTTTAGGGTTTGGTAATATGTTTTGCCAGCTTCATGGATTAAATTGGAAGAGTTAACTTCTTAGTGTTTTGGAATAGCTTAAATTACACAGAAATTATTTATTTCATGAATATTTGATAGATAATTCTCTCATTTTCTTATAAAACTTCTAGATTCCAGACTTTTTGTTCCATGAATATTGTTTCATTTAAAAATTTTATCTTTCTGTGGTCAGTTTTGCTAATTTATATTTTTCTTTGTAAACCATCCATTTCATGATTTTCATATTTTTTAGAATAAATATGTTAATATATTTTAAACCTCCATTTTTATAGTTATATCTCATTTCTGACTTTTCATGTTGTGTATTTTCAGTTTCTCTTTTCTCCGTCAGATTTCCTAGAGATTGGCAATGTCACTGGTCTTTTAAATGTGCTAGTTTGGGTTTTATTTATCCATTCTAGTCACTGTTATTGTAGCTTGCTTTCACATTTTTAAAAGTTTTGATTTTAGCTTATTTTGCTGTGATTTTTTTCTAAATTCTCTAGTTGACCATTTAATTCACTTATTTTTTCCATTTTCTATATAGAAATAAAAGCATCTTAAGTCTGCATATCGTACCCTGTGCAAGTCATGCCTGCATTCCATATATTTCATATACAGAATTCTTAGTAAAATTAATTTGTAAGCAGCTTGTATATGCAGTTTGGGTTCAATTTGAATGGAAGTTATTCCAAATGATGTTTTATGTTTCCAAGTTGCTAGAATTTTTTATTCCTTTATTATTAATGGCCAGTTTTATGAAATTGTCAGGTAATGCAGCATGTATAAGTCTGCAGTAGATTTGCTAAGGTCCTGTTTGATCTTTTGTTTTTTGGCCTATTTGATCTGTCAGTTTTTTAGCAAGGTATATTGAGTTCTCTCATTGGGACTGAGTTTTAATTTTGTACTTCTTTTGGAATTTCTAACATTTTTCCTTTATATATCTTGAAAAAGTGGACCCTACTTTTCCACTGCATAGCTACAAATGGAAGATTGTGTTTTGTTCTTGCCACTTTTAGGAAAAATCTCAATAAAGTAGATCGTGGCTCAAGAAAAGCGATTTGCATCATCACGGTGCTCAAAGCCAAGTTCCTTCTTGTTGTTGTTAGGTACCTTTGAATTGTTTCAGACTCACAGTGATACTGTGAACAACTGAACAAAACAGTATCCAGTCCTGGCTGTGTTTGAATCCGTTGTTGCAGCCATGTATCAGTTGATCTCATTGAGGATCTTTCCCTTTTTTGCTGACCGTCTGTTTTATCAAGCTTGGTATCTTTCTCCAGGAAAACGTGTTTTCTTCTGAAAACATGTCCAAAGCATGTGAGATGAAGTCTCACTATCCTCCCTTTCAGAGAGCATTCTGACTGTACTTCTTCCCAGATTTCTTCATTCTTCTGGTCTATTCAGCTTTCTTCA
Source organism: Heterohyrax brucei (assembly GCA_028571685.1). Taxonomy (NCBI): domain Eukaryota; kingdom Metazoa; phylum Chordata; class Mammalia; order Hyracoidea; family Procaviidae; genus Heterohyrax; species Heterohyrax brucei. The sequence continues at coordinate 30,288,330 of CM053166.1, read as the reverse complement.
CCAACACCATAATTCAGAGGTGTCAGTTCTTCTTCAGTCTTCCTTATTCATTGTCCAGCTTTTACATGCATATGAGGTGATTGAAAATACCATGGCATGGGTCAGGCGCACCTTATTCCTGTTGTTGTTTGGTGCCGTTGAGTTGGTTCCAACTCATAGTGACGCCTGTGTGCAACAGAAGGAAACACTGCCCGGTCCGGCACCACGTCCAAAGTTGTTTTTATGCTTAAACCCAGCTACTCTATTAGTCCATCTTGTTTAGGGTCTTCCTCTTTTTCACTGACCCTCCGTTCTACTAAGCATGGTGTCCTTCTCCAGGGACTGATTCGTCTTGACCACATGTCCAAAGCATGTAAGATGCAGTGTCACCATCTTTGCTGCTAAGGAACTCTCTGGTTATACTTCTTCAAGAACAGATGTTTGTTCTTTTGGTAGTCTATGATACATTCAACATTATTCGCTGACATCACAATTCAAAGGCACCAATTCTTCTGTCATCCATATTCGTTGTCATTTTTCACATGCGTATGATGCGACTGAGAATATCATGGCTTGGGTCAGGTGCACTGTAGGCTTCAAGGTGACATCTTTACTTTTCAATACTTTAAAGAGTTCCTTTGCAGCAGAATTTCCCAGTGCAGGGCATCTTTTGATTTCTTGACTGCTGCTTCCATGGCTGTTGATTGTGGAACCAAGTAAAATTAAATCCTTCACAACCTCAATCCTTTCTCCATTTATGGCAATGTTGTCTACTGGTCCAGTTGTGGGAATTTTTGTTTTCTTGATGCTGAGGTGCAATCTATCCTGAAGGCTGTGATCTTTGATTTTCATCAGAAAGTCTTTCAAATCCTCTTTGTTTCCAACAAGTAAGGTTGTGTCGTCTGTGTAATGCAGGTTGTTAATGAGTCATCCTCCAATCCTGATGCCTCATTCTTTTTCATATAGTCCAGCTTCTCAGATTATTCACTTGGCATACAGATTGAAAAGGTATGGTGAAAGGATACAACCCTGACACACACCTTTCTTGACCTTAAACCATGCAGTGTTCTCTTGTTCTGTTCACACAACTGCCTCTGGATGCATATACAGATTCCTTAAACTGAGATATTTTGTGTGGGTGTCAGATGAGCATGAAAACTGTTTTTCATATGCCATTTTGCAGAGAGGCTAAGGTTGGGCAAAGAGCAGAACTTGAAAATGTTCATAAAAATAATAAAAATGCTGATTTTGGCTTAGTATAAGGACAATATTTGATTAGAATAGTTCCAAAATGGAAGTGAATGCTGCTGGAGGTGATAAAGAAACCCTTGTGGCACAGTGGTTAAGATCTATGGCTGCTAACCAAAAGATTGTCAGTTTGACTCCACCAATAACTCCTTGGAAGCCCTATGGGACAGTTCTCCTCTGTCCTATAGGGTCACTATGAATTGGAATCGACTTGATAGCAGTAGGTTTGATTTTGGTTTAAAGGTGATAAAATTCCAATCACTTGAGCTGATACAACAGAGGCTAAAAGACTAGTTGCCAGTCTACTGAGAGAAAATCTGTCACAGGTTAGACAATGGCTGTCACTTTTGTGTCTCTGAGGAAACTTGTACTTGGCCATTATTTCTCATTCACACCTTCTCATATATAAATAATTAGGTATTTTAATATGCTTAATTTAGTGTTACTGGTCTGTCGCCTAATGTCTGCAACCCTTTGAGACCACAAATAGGGGCAAATAATACAAAAAAACTTCTTCATCTACATGATGGCACAGTGGTTAAAATGACTAACTGCTAACTGAAAGGTTGATAGTTTGAAACTACTGTTGGCTCTGGGAGAAAGATGTGGCAGTATGTTTCCATACACAGTGATAGCCTTGGAAACCCTCTAGGGTCACTATGAGTTGGAATTGACTCAATGGCGGTGGGTTATTGGTTTGGATATGTATTTATGTATACTTATATCTATGTAAACAACTGTATTTTTTAAGTTACTACAGTTGTTGCAAAATTACGTATCCTGCAATGAATTTTTTTAATAAACTATATATAAACCCAATTTTAATTACTACCAGTCTTAATAACTTCCTCTCCATCTGGAAGAACTATAACGACTGTAGTACATCCCTCTTTTTAATATGATGACATCATAGTTTTTATGATATGATCACTGGATCATTTCTTTCACTATTATAGCTTTAATTGAGTTTGGAGCCTTCCCTAACTGAGTAGGTTTCTGGATGATGCATCTTGTATTGCCTCCTAAGAGACAGAGTTAATGATTTTGTTACTCTAAGCCAAGAGTGTCTTTCAGTATTTCTTGTAGCTTTGGTTTGGTTTTTACAAACTCTCTGAGTTTCTGTATATCTGTGAATGTCTTAGTTTCATTTTCATATTGGAAAGATAGTTTGGCAGGATATATAATTCTTGGTTGGAAGTTTTTCTCCTTCAACGCTTTGAATGTGTCATCCCATGCCAGTGTCATTTCTTCTGAGAAGTCAGATGAAAGCCTACAAGGTTTCCTTCTGAATATTAGCTTTGCTTTGAGTCTCGCTGCTTTTAAGAGTTTCTGCTTATGTTTCTGTTTGTTAAGCTGGATTGTAATATGTCTTAGAGTCTTTCTTTTGGGATCTAGGTTGAGTGGTGTTCGATGTGCATCTTGGATATCTATATTCTCTTCTTTCATAATTTCTGGAAAGTTCTCTGTCAGCAACTCAACAGCAATACTGTCTGTGATCTCAGGTGTCTCACCCTGTTCAAGAACTCCAATTAATCTTCGATTGTTCCTTTTAATAGAGTCCCACATGCCTCTTAATCCTTCTTCATTTTTCTTGTTTCTTTTTTCTGATTTCTCCTCATAGATACTGGAGTCAGTAGCTCTGTCTTCCAAGTCAGAAAGTCTCTTTTCTATTTGTTCCATTCTGTTTTCTTGGCTTTGAATTGAAATTTCAATGTCTTTGACTTTGTTCTTGATCTGTTGGATTTCAGAGTACTGGTGTTCTATCAGATTGAACAGCTTGTTTAATTTTTCATTTTGCTCTGCTGCATTTTGTATAAGGTCTAGGAGGGCTCTCTATATAATCCTTTGTATTCACTTTCCGATAGTTTCAGAAAGGCTTCTTTGTCTGGGAAGCTCTTTGGTGCTTTCTTTTGGGGGCTTTCTGAAGCCCTGGGTGATTTCTTGGTTACGCTTTTCTCTAGAGTTTGTTGCTTTTTGGGCATCACATGAGTCAATAAAAGCTGGGATAGATGCTGTGAAGATGGACTGCAGTTGTTTCTCTAGGCCATCTTAAAATGAAAGGTAAAAGGTATCGGACAACTTCCAAAGTCAGTCAGGTTTTTAGGTGTACAGGTCCCTCTTCCCAGCTGGTAAAGTAAGCACCTCTATGTGCAACCCCAGATGTTATAAACTAGTTCAAAATACAGAAAGGCTACTGCTCTGCTGGCTTCTGCTGTCGGGCCCCAGCTGTAGGCAACACTGTGTAGAATACTGCTTTTCTGCTGGAAAAGCACTCTCCTCTGGGTAGGCCCTGCCACCTAGCCTAGGAATTAGGTCCAGCCAAGGCCTCCGTATGCATATCTGTGCCTCCCAGTGGAACAAGATGGTATCTTGCACAAGCTTGCTGCCTGCCTCGGTACAGGCTACTCATTGACGGAGGCAGAGAGGCCACAGGTGCTGAGATGTACAGAGTCCAAAGCCGGGTTCTCAAAATATGGCAATTTTGCTTGTCAGTCTCACCAGCAGTGCATCTGAGATTAGCTGCTAGTCAAGTCCCAGCTCTGCCCGCTGGCTAAGACAGAAAAAAAGAAGTTAAAATGGTGAGTTACCTTCAGTCCATGAAAGCCAGCACTTACCAAGAGCAAGCGTCAGCGAAAGAAAGGAAGTTTTCCGTTCAGTGGTATGAAGTCCAAATTAATAGCCCTATGCTGTGTCCTAGGCTCACTAAGTGTCCGGAAGTCTCTGTTTAATTATCATTTCAGGTCTTGGTTTCCAGAGGGATTTAGGGAGGCGTGTGTTTAGTCTGCCATCTTGACTCCGCCCCCGCCCCCATATTTTTTTGATTCTGTATCTTGGCTCTTTTCTCCTTTGGGTCCCTTTAATCAATAGCTCATTTTAGATGGCATTTTATGGTTTGCCAATAGAACTCAGCTTTTCAGGATTATCCTTGTGCTAAAGTTACAGATTTGTGAATCATTGGCATGTGGGTTGAACAGACTCTGTAGATATCCTATGTCTCATTGGGGCCTTATATTTATAGTGCATGTTGGCCAGACACACAGTTTTATATACACACACACGTGTGCACACACACACACATATATTTTAGCTGAAGGTTATGTCTTGTGACCAGGATCTGTTATATGCATGTATCTAACAAGTTAGAAGAGCTGGGCCAGCAGCTGTCAACTAGTGATTGGCAGTAATTGGTGTATAAATATCTGAATACTCCTACCTCAAGTGAGATAACTCTGAGGTGCACCTTCTGCATAGTTACCCAGAATTCTCTGGTGGGCATTTTCTCTGCTTACCTTCCAGTGGTAATTTGCTTGAAAATTCACTGTTTATTGATTGCTTTCCCTTCCCTGTGTCATTTTTCTAACCCTCTATTGGGTTTTCCCAGGGTTACCTCTCACATATATCACTTCTCTGGGGAACCCAAAGAAGATAGTAATTTAGCTGTTAGTTAAAACTGGATACATGAAAATTACCAGGAGAAAGTATTTGGAGTGAAAGAGAATATATCTAAGGATGGAGTCCAGTAGAATATGATCTTTAGCTGTGTGTCAAGTAAAATAAGTTAAAGTAGTGGCTAGAGGGGTGGAAAGAGCTCTAGTGTTTCAATGGTTAGGAGCACAGCTGCCAACCCAAAGGTTGACAGTTTAGATCTACTAACCACTTCTTAAAAACTATGTGGAATAGTTCTGCTGTCTCCTATGGGGTCACTGTAAGTTGAAACCAACTTGATGGCAATAGGTTTAGATGGGTAGAGTAAAAACCAAGAGACTTCTACCTGCTAACCCAGTTCTTACTCCTGGTCTCCAGACTTGTGTAACTGTTTTCTGGGCAACTCAGTTTGAATGTGGAAGTTGCGATGAAGAAACTGGAGGGTGATGCTTAATGTCTCCTTTCTGCTATTAGCCATATCCAGTGTATCACTAAAAACTAATTGCTTCTGTGAGCAGGGGAATGGAAGGAGAAGAGACTATAGGAGACTGTTGGGAAAATGAGACATGTATGGAGCAGAGAGGAAGAGTGTACTGTCACTGTACAGGGAGAGCAATGGAATCTGCATATAGGGCAGCATGCAAATTTATATGGGAATGTACATTTTCATTCAATCATAATAAAAAAAATAATGGCTTCCACATCTCATATATTTATTATATCCAGTCATCCACTTTTCTTTATTCTTTACTGCTACCACTATAGTTGCAGCCCCCATCACTTCATGCCTGTTCTTACAAAGAACTCCAGACTTGGTCCTCTGCCTCCAATTCTGACCCCTCTAAAACCTTGGTGGTGTAGTGGTTAAGAGCTATGACAGCTAACTAAAAGGTTGGCAGTTCGAATCTACCTGATGCTCCTTGGAAACCCTATGGGAAAGTTAGTTCCACTCTTTCCTGTAAGGTCTCTATGATTTCGAATCAACTTGACAGCCGTGGGTTTGGTGTTTTAATTTTAATCCATTCTCCATAAGGCAGACATGCTGATTACGTGTCACTCTGCTGAAATAGGTTCATGGCTCTGGGTTCTTCTCATGGTGAATTCTCACCTTTGCAGCATGACATATGTGCTCGATCTCCATCCTCTCCTCTCACTGTTTTGCTCCTCATACCCTAAGCTCAGCCGTCCCGAGCTGCTGACATTTCCCCAAACTCTCTGTTCTTTCTTACTTCTGGGCTCGTGTATGTGCTGCTTCCTCTTTTGGAACGTCCTCTTCCCAAATGCCTTTCTTACTTGATGTGACTAGTCCTCCCAGACTCAGTTTGAATGTGATCTCCTATAGTAATCTTTGCTGGCCCTCAAAAACTGGAACTTAAGCCCTGTCCTCTCCATCATTATGATTATTTTCTTACTGTATTTTGATGTTATCAGTCTGCATTATAATTATGTCATAAATGACTCTGTCACTAGAATGTAAACTCCCTTGAGCTTAGAGACTTTTTTCAGACTAGTTTTTGTTTACATTTATTTATTTTTATATTTTTAATACATTATATGGACAATAAAGTTTTTATTTTTAATGAATGAAAGAAATGAGTCAGCAGTTTCAGATGCCAGAGCGAGTATTCAAGTAAGATAAACTGAGAATAACTGAAGATGATTTCCATAATAGGAGGTTAGCACTGTCTTCAGCAAGAGCAGCTGTAACTTAATATGTGCTTTCTTATTTGTGATGCTTTGAAAAGTAGCTTCAGCTGTAAGTTAACAGAAAACCTGGAATTTGGGGAAAAAACTAGGGTTGGGGAGATATTTAAGAAATATCCCAAGTATTCACTGTATTCCAATTAATGTTCAAGTTTTAGTGAATGATTAATGTTTTCTTCCCACCACCCCCCACATTTTCTGTAGTGGTAGTTTATTTTAAAAACCTGTATTGTTAGCCTTTAGCAAGTATTCAAAAACAAGAAATAATTTACATACGATAGTTCTCTCTTGGGTGTCCTCTAAGTGTGACTGTGGGATATCTGTTGATGTAGATAAAGGATGAGAACTTTTAGGTAGTGTCACATCATCACCAAAGGGAGGAATGGGCCTGTTAGCTGACTGGAACTTTTGAAAATATCACATGTGTAGAAGGAGCAGCTCTAGCCCACTCCATTTTGAGACATAGCAGCACACAGACTTGGGGAATTTGCCCATCTTGTTCTGTGGAGATATTTCAGCCTTCTTGATACACAAGATGTAAAAGTCCTCTAGAGTATGAATTATTACTACTGTGAAGTGTCAAAAATGTGCTCTATTTCTAGTATGCCTGAGGTATCCTTCTTACAGATTTTACAGACACTGGTACGATTTTATTCATGAAATGCTTTTTACCAAAGTGCTTTGGGCATGGTACATGAGTGATAAAAGTGTTGGGAATATAATGAAACAGTTGTACATTGTATACAGGAAGGAAACAAAGTCTTTGGAAGAGTTCTCAATCTACATGTCTCTCCCTGTTTTTAAAAGACAAAACTAAAATGAATAAGGAACAAACATGCTTAATGGAAACTTTTAGCTATCATTTACATAACCTCGACAATGATTTTTCCAGAGAACAACTTTTATTGGTTTAGAAGCAAGAATTTTGGTAGAAATGTATTTCTTGGGGGAAATGATTATGTCAAAGTAAGGCAAAACTACAGGTAAACTCAAAGAAGTAATGTCTTTTTAAAGCAATTCTAAAGACTTTTGGCTAGAAATCAGTTGATGTGTTGGGAATTAACTGTGTGCCATACGTACTGCACATGTACTATATACATTACGTATAATATAATGCCAAGATTCCTACATACTCTGTCTCTTTGATATCTATGATGCTGGCTCTTTACAAGTGAAAACAGTTTTTAAATTTGTGTATTAAGTCATGCAACAAGTATTAATTAAGCACCTATTATGTGCCAGGCACTATTCTAGCTACGAAAGGTACAGGGGCAAACAAGGCAAAATCTGTGCCCTCAAGGAATTTATATTTGAGGCAAAAATATGCACAATCAGATACAGTATATAATATTGTCAGATAGTTGTAAGTTCTATAGATAAAAGTAAATTCAGGTAAGGGGATAGAGTCTAAGGGAGGACCATTGTGTGCAATGGGGAATGTGGATATTGTGTGGATGAAGTGGGCAGAAAATGGCTTTCCCTCAACCGAGGGAAAACCTCCAGACTTCTGAGTGATGAGTCAAACAAAGGAAGTCTATCTAAATGGAACCAGAATTTACTGTTTTGGTATAACTTCATGATTGGTACTATCTTTAGATTTAATGTTTGTTATTCTATTTTACTTTTTTTTAACATTGGAACTGGACCATGAACTTTAGAGGTAAACAGTGCATAATAGCTTTGGAGTTTGAAACGCATGAGAGCAGAGATAAGCTATTTTGTATTTCCAACCCACAAATGGAATCCTTTTGAATGTCATCATTAGCTGAGAGTTAAATGTGAAAAGCTTTAGAGTAGTAATTAAAAGAATGGTTTCCACTCAAAGATATTTAGGTTCATGTTCTAGCTCTATGACTTCTAGCAGGGCAAATTTATTTACTTTGACATGTTGCCATTTTTTAATTTATAAAACAGGCATTATACTAAGAGAGGAGCCCTGGTGGCACAATGTGAGAGGAGCCCTGGTGGCACAATGTTAAGAGCTCAACTGCTACCCAAAAGTTGGCAGTTTGAATCCACCAGCTGCTCCTTGAAAACCCCATGGGACAGTTCTGCTCTGTACTATAGGGTCACTATGAGTTGAAGTCAACTTGGTGACAATGGTATACTAATATGCTTGTTTCAGAATTAAATGATCTAATACATGTATAATGTATGGCAAAGTTTCTAAATTTTTTTTCCATATTTTTGATTTGGAGTTGTAATGGTGTTTTGTCACTTCTATTCATTTTACATAGCATAAATAGTCACAAATTCTTTTCTAATTACCATGCAAAAAATTACAGGTAAATCTTTATGTTTTTGTAGCATATTTCCCACTTACTTTCACTCCCCAAACACAATTTGAAGCCATATTCACTTCATATTGTCAATGAGCTGTATCTTTGGCATTTTGAAACAACAGAATTTAAGAGTTGTAAAGTACAGTCTTCAAATTATCCTGGGGAACATGTCAGTATTAGAAACTGGTCACCCAAGTGTTAACAAAGAAAGCTAGTCTTAGAAAATAAAAAGAATAGTTTTCATGTATTTTGAAAAGGAGTTGCAATTATTTTAAATTTCCAGTGTTTTGTTAGGAGCTATACCAAGTTTCCAGAGGAGTTTTAAGTCTTAATAAAATAAACATGGTACAGACATAATCATTATGGTAGAAATTGCAGAAATTCTCAAAGATCTATCTAGGTTCTGTATTCAGTTTAAGGCTAAAAGACTTTATATAGTTAACGTTTTATGAAACAATTTGAATAACAAAGTGTCTTTGCAAATAAACATATTCTGAAGTAATCACGGAAAGCAAGATACAGGCTATATACTTTGTGAGGTATTCTGTCATACCTTGAAAATGGCAGAAACACATTCTTATACTATTTTATTTATCAATTTTAATCTTTTTTATTTTTTACATTTAGCATTTTCATTCAGGTTTTGTGTTCCAGAGGAAATGTGTTGTTGTTAGGTGCCATCGAGTCAGTTCTGACTCATAACAGCCCTCTGTACAACAGAACGAAACACTGTCCAGTCCCGCAGTATCCTCACAATCATGCTTGAGCCCATTGTTGCAGCCCCTGTGTCAGTCCGTTTCATTGAGGATTGTCCTCTTCTTCACTGACTCTCTACTTTGCCAAGCATGATGTCCTTCTCTTGGGGATTGATCCCTCCTGACAACATGTTCAAAGTATGTTAGATAACGTCTCACCATCCTTGCTTCCAAGGAGCACTCTGGCTGTATGTTTTCCAAAACAAATATATTTCCACATAGATTTCGAATTCTGTATAAATTATTACAGAAAATTGCAGTGATCTTTTAGCCGTATCTGAGTATTTGGCTCCGGTTCTCTAAATAACATGTTTTTATTCCTGCTTCTTGATTTTTCTGCTTTAAGTATTATTGATTTCCTACCCAATAGAGAAAATAAAGATTTATCTCTTTTCTCCCCTCACTCCCCTCTGTGCACGTCTTGTTGCTCTATCCTCCCAATATAGTTACCCCATAATGTTAGAGAAATATTCAGAGTTCACATCAGTATAACTATGTAAACACTATCTGTGGCTGAGTTACATAATACATTGTGATTCCTTTTTTCCTTTCTTGCAAAATATTTTCCGTGAAGCTGATAATTGCCTTGTGTTATGGTTACTTAGTTTTTCATGTACTTGTCGCTAGTTCGACTCCTTTCCCTAATTATCTGAATCTTCCATTAATGCATTCAAACACTTCAGGTATTTTGTTAAGTTCTTTCTGAAGAGTTCTCTCCAAACTGGACTGGCTATTGTCCATGGCTGGTACATGTGCGTCACTCTGGAATACCTGGGTCTCTGAAATGCATATTTCCTGATTCCATTTCCTCCTCTATTCTGGTTTACACCGTGTATTTTAGTGTCACATGTCTTTCAATGGCTAACTGAGAAAGAGATGCTAGGAGGTAAAATCATGAGATCTTGCACATCTGGAACGATCTACCTAATTGGTAATTGGACTGAGTATAGAATTATAGGTTGAATATCATTTTCCCTCTATAAATCAACAGACTTTCTAGCTTCTCATGTGGCTGTCAAAAAGTCAGAAATAGTCTAATGTTTGAGCATTTTTATGTGGTCTTCCCTCACCCTCTGGAAGGTTGTAATTACTTTGTCCAGGTGTTTTTAAATTCCATGATACTATTCCTTTGGTGAGGAGCCTTGGTGACATGGTGGGTTAAGAGTTTGACTGTGACCCAAAAGGTTAGCAGTTGGAATTCACCAGCCTGCTCCTTGGAAACCCTATGGGGCAATTCTACTCTGTCCTATAGGCTCACTGTGAGTTAGAATTGATGTGACAACAATGAGGTGTGGGCTTCTTTGGTGAAGGCCTGTTTTAATCCATGGTGCTGGTACTTGGTGAATCCGTTTAGTCCATAAATCCATCTTGGAATTTTCCCTGAATTTGTTTTTCAGTGATGTCACTCTCTCCCATTTTCTCTCTTGTCTCTTTCTGGAAACTCCTATCATTGTTATTTATGTTAAATGTTGGAACTCAACTTCATCCTCTACTTTTGTTATTTTTTCGTTCATTGTTTATTTCTCTGTATTTATGCTTTGCTTTTGGGAATTTTTTCTCAATTTTACTACAAAAATTTTTATCAAATTTTTTGTGTCATTTTCATTCCCCAGAGAAGAGCCATCTAATCTGCCTTGAATATCAGAGCCTGTCTGTTTACCTTCTGGAGCTGACTAGAGGAAGAGGATTGATATTCTCAACACTAAGTAAGTAAATGCCCTTTACACCCCTCTTTCCTATATGGTACCTGCAGGGACAGATTATCCAATAGACAAGGTAAGCACAGTGCCTTCCTTGCCTGCCAGATCATTTATAGTGAGCAATTTCACTTTTTTTTTAAAACCCATCAAAGATATTGCTTCCAGGTGTAGCTCACATTTGTCTCTCTCCCAGTGCCATAGGACCTTCCTATAGAATTAAAAACTCTTTTTAAACTTACAGTTCCTACAAGGGTGGATGACCCAGTCAACAAGATAAGCATGGGCCTGCTTATCCTCAGCTACCAGTCTTTAGTGAACAGTTTTACTACAGGTGATCTGGTAAGCAGAATAAGCACCAGACTTAACGTGCTTATCAGATAATCTGCTCCTCAGTGTCTGCACTTTCAGCTGTGCCTGATCTTGTCTTACGGCCTTCGAGTTCTACCTTCCAGCCTCTCCAGCCTGCTCTATACTTTAGGAGGTTGACCTCTGTGGACATCATCAGTCAGGCTTGGGTTTGTCCAGTGGAGGGGTGTGGCTTCAGTCCTGTATTAAAGGCCACAAACACACGTCTCCCTAGGTTCTAGACAATGGATTTTTCCCCTTACCTCTTCAGGCCTTCTGCTGGTAGCCACCTCCTGTTCTTGTTAGCCCCAGGTACTTTACACTCCCAGGAATCTTAGTTCCTTTTTTCTAGTTAAACAAAACTGAGATACTTAGAATCCTATATAAAGTGAAAATATATATTCACATTATGCTTTGAGATAATGAGATATATGAATATAGAACTTGCAGAATATATGCTAGCAGGTGTTGGGAATGTTTATTGACAATAGAGGGTTTGTTTATTTTTACAACAAATTCATCATAGGGTTAAATAGTACCCTACTTTAAGCACAGTTAAAATAAGATGTCTATCACCAAAATTTATTTTAGCCACAATTTTTTACAGTTTACCAACTGCTTAAGATGGTCGAAACTCAGAACCAAAAGGATTAGTAAGAGTAGAAAAGTCAGACAGATAGCTTTCAGCTGGGAGCGTGAGGGCTGGTAGATTTTGAATACTGTCATGGAGGCATGTATGCTGTCTAAAGATTGTAGGTCTCTCATTTAGCTTAAAAATTATACTCTTGAATCCTTAGCTAATATTAGAGATTTTATTGGAACTCAGAACAGATTGATGAGGATATAGTTTATAACTGTAGGGCACGACTGAATTCTAATATGGCACCCACTGAAAATGCAGCTTCTTTTAAGGCTCTTCACTTTGTCATTACAGATTATGGACGATCTGGATTGACTGTCTTGGTCAGTCAAGTTATTCCAAGAGCCATTTTATTACCGGGAGATGGTCTCATGAGATGGGAATCTGTTTGATTACCATGCATGATGGACATTTAAGCTTTGTTGTTGTGTAGCACTATTGGACACTTGGCATCACAGACAGACTAGGCCTTCAGTAATACATCTCAGATGCCACATTGTGAACTGAGTCTGAGAAAAAGGAATGTTTTAAAGGAAAAAGAGTAACCAAAACATAACTTAACTTGACACGCCAAAGGCATTGTTGTTTCTTAATCATTGCAGAAGCCATGTTTTGTGTATAGAGATTCTGTTTGGTCTAACCAAAAGGCTCAGTCTATTTCAAGGATATTTACTGAAGTAATTATTCTCTTAGATAGAAGATGTTAATAGAGAGGAATCTCCATAAGCACTGGCTTGGGGGAAATACAGTGGCAATTTACCTTGGAAATTTCACTGACAGCGAGTTTAGTTATTCACAATGCCTATTGTTGCCTTCTTACTCAAAGTGTGGTCTGTGGACCAGCAGCATGGATATGACCTGTGAAACTGTTAGAAATGAAGACTCTTAGGCCCCATGTAGATCTACTGAATCAGAATCTACATTTGAACAAGATTCCCAGTTGATTTGTGTGCCCAGTAAAATTTAAGAAGCATAATCTGGTCCTCATTAAAACCCTGCTGATGCACTTTCACTTGGCGATATGCTTTACCGTTTTTTCAGCGGTAGCAGTACCTTCAAAAATGCATCTCACAACACAAAAAAAGCTTTATTTTAATTTAATCCAATGGTTAAAACTATTATATGATATCAAAGTAGGTGGTAATATCATTTTGAGCATTTACAGTTAAAATTCTTATAGGAACAACTTCTTAAGTGAGAAAATAGCCTCCTTCCTGATCTTCCCTTACATCAGCATGCCTAAACTCATTCCCTCCTTTAGAAAACACAGGACAGATCATTCAAGAGCTGAGAGGTTCAGGTAAACCACTTTTTCTTTCACATTTCTCTACTACAAAGCATTTGGAACAATTAATTTACAGTGCACTCACAAACAACTGATAACTGCTTTTGAATGTGCTAAAGAAAGTTAGATTGGGGGGTTTTGGAAAGAACGTGTTTTCTTTACTTCCTTTGTCTTTTATTTGAAATCCTTGAACATCTAAAATATGTCAGAACAATGTAGCTCTGTAAGTGTACACTAGGTAAATTTTCCTATGTCCTGGGCTTCCCATCTGCATTTCAGTCAGCATATATTGGTCATCTACTGGGCACAATGCATGAGGACACAAAGACAAAATCTCCATTCTAGAATGCTATCCAATGTGGAAGAAGGTCAGGGACACCATTACAGTGCCATACATGTAGTAAGTGCTGTAATAGTGTTGGCAGCACGTGATGGAAAATAGAAAAAGAAGAGACCAGACTTGGGAATCAGGAACTGATTCATAAAAGAAGTGACTACATCTGTTAGTGTATGATTTATGGTACAAATATGCACAAATGTTGGCCTGTGCTTTCAGAGAAGTAGTTGAATGAAATTGTAAATAGAGCCAAAGCTAATATTGGCAGGTTCGATTAGACTGAACACTGTCCAAAATGTAACTTGATAGACAGGATTACAATAAAATTACCTCCTCCAACATAGTAAGTAACATAGTAAAGCTGGACAGTGAATAAAGAAGACCAAAAAATTGTTGCCTTCGAACTGTAGGGTTGGTGAAGAGTATTGAATACACCATGAACTGTCAAAAGAATGAACAAATCTGCCTTGGAAGAAGTACAACCACAATTCTCCTTTGAAGCAAGGATGGCAAGACAGCATCTCACATACTTTGGACGTGTTACTAGGGTGGATCAGTTCTTGGGGAAGGAAATCATGCTTGCTAAAGTAGTGGGCCAGTGGAAAAGAGGAAGACCCTCAACCAGATGGATTGACACAGTGGCTGCATCAGTGGACTCAATCCAACAAGAGCGATGAACGTGGCATAGGACCATGCAACGTTTTGTTCTGTTGTACAGAAGGTTGCTATGAATTGGAATTGACTCAGTGGCACCTAACAACAGCAGTACCATAGTAAAGCAAAAGTAGGTAGTCTCTTGAATACATTTGTAGGATTAGCATTAAAATATTTACCCTGTACCACAAGCAATTGTAATATTTGCTGCAGTGAAGATGGGGGCATCAGGATAATCATAAGGGTAGCAGCTTACAACTGCAGTTTACAAAGTGCTTTCAGACGTATCATCTCATTTAATTTTCACAATAACCACATGAGGTGGGTGTTATTTGTGTTTCCCAGTTGAAAAAAATATCTCAAAGTGCCACCACTTGTGTAAGAAACAGTCTTCAAGACTTCAAGATTAATACTCTTTGTACTAGAACAGGGACTTAAAATTTTCAATAGAAGCCTTACTTTATGCCAGAGATTATAAAGATCCTTCTACTCTGACGTATAGGGACTTTGTGAGCAAGAGTTTGTGGAAGGCTGGAGGTGAAAATAGGATTTCTTAGTTCTTTAGAGCAGAAACTTGTCTTTATTTTCCCAAATCCAGTACTCCTTCTGTATTCTTTGTCTTGGGGTAACCAACGTAATATAGTAATTGTATGAGGATTCAAGACAGGGTAGAATTGAAAATTACTCCAAGGTTTTCATACTGAGCATGGGTGGATGATGGGGCCTTTATGGGGGAAAGAGAATATGCATAAGGTTGGGTTTTGGGAAATAGGTTAGCTTTAAGGATAGGCCTAGGGCTGAGAAGCTAGAATGATGAGGAGACATAGGTGTGGTGTTGTGACATGTAGAAACTTGGGCCAGTTTAGATATCTGGCATCAGTAAGAGACTGGGTATAACTGAAGTGTTTTGAGGAAGTGGCTCTCCTGAATCTGAGAGTCTTGAGTTAAGGTTGGGACTTGTCCATCTCAGGTGGAAGAGGAATCAACCAGTGCCTGGAACATAAGCACAGTAAGAACAATTGGCAAGGATCAGGAAAGATGACAGCTCCACAGACAGTAGCCTAGTCCACACAAGGAGACTGAAAGGCAAGTCACAAAATCAAGGTACAGTCTCGGTCAAGTAGTCTTGTCCAGTATAACAAGATCATGGGCAGAGTTGCAGGTCAGTGACATATAAGACTTCTACTTTATTGTGTGTGTTCAAAAATGAAGAGTTTCCTAGAAGTGTGTCAGGTTTTTGATAAGACAGCTTGTTTCTAATACTTTTAATGTTAGGTAAAAGGCTTTTTATGCACTGCCAGCATTATTTAAGACTGACTATAAAATCAGCAGGGCTTGTTCTATAGGTTTGATCAAAGATGGAAAAGTGTAATTTGTTCTTTTGGTATAAATATATTATCACACAGGTCAGTAATAAAATATAATGTATGTGATAATGTTGCCTCACTGAAAGTATAATCTAGTGGTAAAGATCATGATTCATCAGATTCAAAATAAAATGCCACAATGGCATTTGTGATACTGCCACGTTTATTCAGACCCATAGTGACCCTATGGAACAGAGTACAACTGCCCCATTGGGTTTCCCAGACTATAAATCTTTACAGAAGCAAACTGCTGAATTATTCTCCCACAGAGTGGCTGACAGTTCAGACTGCTGACCTTTGGTTAGCAGCTGAGAGCTTCGACCACTGCATTTCCACCACAGCACCACCGGGGCCCATTAGGCAGACTAATGACCTCCAAAAAATGTCCCATGGTGGTGCAATTGTCAAAGCACTCAGCTGCTAACCAAAAAGTTGGTGGTTTGAGCCCACTAACTACACTGTGGCAGAAGGACAGGGCTGTTTGCTTCTTAATCTTTAATGCCTTGGAAACACTCTGGGGCAGCTCTGCTCTCTATGGTAGGGTCGCTATGAGTTGGAATTGATGCTACAGCAACAGGTTTGGGTTTTTTTAAAGATGTTCCTAGAGCCTTTTATATATTGTCTTGTATGGCAAAATGAACTTTTCAGATATGATTAAGGTTAAAGGTCTTGAGATACTGAGATTATTTTGGATTATCCAGTGGACCCAATGTAGTTGCCTTCATTCTTAAAGTTGGAGGACCTTTCCCAGCTGAAGTCAGAGAGAGAGCAGCATGAGAATAATTGGATGCTCCGTTGCTGGTTCTAAGATGTGAGGACTGCGTTCAAGGAACTAAATTTTGCCAACAACCCTAATGAAGGAAGAAAGTAGATTTACCAGAACGTAACACATTCCCGCCAGCTCCTTCATTTTAGCCCAGTGAGGTCTTCAGACCTACAGAGCAGTAAGAAAATAAATTGTGTGTCGTTTTAAGTTACAATGTGTGTGTCGTGGAAGCAATAGAAAACTGATATAGTTTTGCTGTATGATTTGGGGTTTTATAAATTATGAACTCCTTAAAGTAAGGAATTTCTGTTTTGTTCGCAGATATATATCACATATTTAGAATAGTGTCTGGGGCATAGTATCTCAATAAACATTAGTTGAATTAATTTATGTATTGGTTATTTCACCAGCAAGTATTTTTTAAGAACCTATATATGCATGGGAAACCCTGGTAGTATAGTGGTTAAGTGCTACGGCTGCTAACTAGAAAGTCAGCAGTTCATATCTACCGGATGCTCCTTGGAAACTCTAGGGTACAGTTGTACTCTGCCCTATAGGGTTTCTCTGAGTCAGAATTGAGTCAACAGCAGCGAGTTTGGTTTCAATTTGTTGATACATGCATGTCTCGGTGTTAGGTGTCACATGGGGAATGTAAAGATGTAGAAGATATTTTTTCATAATATCCAAGTGAAGAAGAATGGGTCAGGTTTGGGTAAGAACAGAGGTTAGAAAACTTTCCTGATAGATGGCTTGCAGCCTGTATCTGGCCCACAGCCTATTTTTGTAAATGAAGTTTTATTGGAACGTAGCCGTGCTCATTACCTTACGTATAGTGTGTATGGTGGAGTTGTATAGTTGTGACAGAGACCATATGGACCACAAAGTCTCGTTGTTTATTATCTGTCACTTTATAAGAAACCCAAAGATCAAACCGGTTGCCACTGAGTGGATTCTGACTCACAGTGTCCCTGTGGGACAGAGTAGAGCTGCCCCCTGTAGTTTCCAAGGACTCCTTAGTGGATTCGAACTGGTGACTCTTTGGTTAGCAGACATAGCACTTAGCCACTATGCCACTCGAGTTTGTCACTTTATGGGGTGGGGAGGAGGCGAGATATTGGCTCCTAAGTTGTAATTCTATCTTTCCAGTTTGACAGCTGTGGATTCAGGCCAAAGTGTACAAACTCTTCATGGCTCCCTTTTCTCTTCAGTAAAATGGAGATGGTAGGACATTTTTCATAGGGTAGTTGTGAGAACTGAACTGAAATGCTAGCTGCTAGTCATAAGTATGAGGAAGACTTCAGTAAGTGGCAGTGGTGACGCTTTTTTGATTGACCCTGCTATTGTTCACTACTGATATCACCACTGCTGCCATAATTCTGTTGAGGGAGAAAGATCTGTCCACATAAGATACTCTGGAAAATTATTTCTTCCACACTTGTTAGTTAAAACACAGATCCATTTTACTGCATTGATTTTATTATACTCTAGTACTACCTACGTAACTGATTGCTTTGCAGCTGGTCTTACATGTGTCTGTTTTCCCAGACTGCTAAAAAAACAGTGCAGATCTTTACTTTCTGAATCTGAGTTGATCTCTACTTTCTCCTTACTCTTTTTTTTTTTTTTTTAAGAAACTCTGGTTGCATAGTGGTTAGCTACGCAGCTGCTAACCCGAAGATCAGCACTTTGAACCCACCAGGCACTCCTTAGAAACTAGGAGGCAGTTCTACTCTGTCTTTCAGAGTCGCTGTGAGTTGGAATCGAAAGGCAGATCTCAACGGAGTCTGAGCTGATTTTTACTTTATTACTTTTTTAAAAAACTAATACTGTGTTTAAATGTAAGCTTATACAGCAAATTAAGTTCCCCTTGAACAGTTTTTTTACAAATTGTTCTGTACCATTGGTTACAAGTTTTGCAGTGTGTCAACATTCTCATTATTTCCATTCTGTTTGTTTCCATTGATCTGGTTTCCCTTCCCCTCCTTGCTTTCTCATCTTTGCTTTTGGGTAACAGTTGACCATTTGGTTTCATATAGTTAATTATTTAAGGGAACACGTTACTCATGAGTGATATTATAAGCAGACTTGTTATTTGACTGACAGGTCGCTTGTAGAAATAGCTTCAATTTCAAGTTCAAGAGGTATCTTACAATGACAGTCTGAGAAGTTCCTCGAGTCTGTATTGGCCTGGTGTGTCTGGCCTTTTTAGAACTTGATTTTTGTCCTGTGTGTTTCCCCCCTCTTCTTTCCACAATCTTCTACTGTTTCCGTTATTAGAATGGTCATAGGGGTTGCCAAGCATCATCTAGTTCTTCTGGTCTCAGGTTAGAGGAGGTTGTGATTCATGTGGGATATTAGTCCCATGGACTGGTTTCTTTGAGCCTTTGATTTCCTTCATTCTCTTTGGCTTCATCTGGGTACAGACCAATAGTCGTATCTTTGAACATGGCTCACAAGCTTTTAAGAACCCAGATACCATTCTGCAAACTAGGATTTCAAACATTATCTTTGTAAAGTATGTTATGTAAGTTGTCTCCCAAGACTATGATGCCAAGCCTTTTGACATAGTAAACCAAGACCGCAAGTTGTTTTGATATATCTAGGAAACTTCTGTAACTGTACTCCCATGATGTCTGCTCTGTATGTGGCTATATATGCAATGCACATGAACATGTGTATACATGTGCCTACAGGAACATCTGTAGATGCACATACATTTACTTACGTATGCCTTCTGTACACATGCAGTAGTCCTCTCTTATTGTGGTTTTGCTTTTGAAGTTTCAGCTTTACAATATTCTTTCAAAAGTTTTCAGAAAAACCATTCAGCTATCAAGAATCTCCAATCATCCACATCATCATGGCTTGATAATGCTCTTTCTGACGTATTGGAAGGTCACTAGTAGCCTAACACTGCGTCACAATGCCATTGTCATTCACTTGACTTCTTAGCACATAGGCATTTTGTCATGTAACATCATAAGAAGGGTGAGTACAGTGCAGTGAGATTTTGAGGGAGAGACCACATTCACATAACTTTATTACTGTATGTTGTTATAATTGTTCTGTGTAAACACTGGTGGCATAGTGGTTAAGAGCTACAACTGCTAGCTAAAAGGTCCACAGTTTGAATCCACCAGGTGCTGCTTGGAAACTGTGGGTAGTTCTACTCAGTCCTGTTGAGTCACTATGATTCATAATCAACTCAACAGCAACAGGTTAGGATTTTTAAAAATTTTTATTAGTTATTGTTGTTAATCTCCTACTGTGTCTAATTCTTAAATTAAACTTCATCATAGGTGAGTATGTATCAGCAGAAAAACATAGTATATGTAGGGTGCTTGGCTTGGCTTGGCATGTAGGGTTCAATATTATTTGTAGTTTAATATACCCACTGTGGGTCTTGGAACATAGTATCCCCTTGATGTAAGGGGAAACTACTGTATATGCCGCCATCTCTACCTACATAATTATACATGTATGCTTTTGGTTGTTTTTAACTGTTCTTGCAAAATTGTATGTTATAGCATTTACTGAAAATGTCTTTTTTTTTTCTCATACACTCCTAAGTGTCTTTATTTATCTTGGTCAGGTTGTGCCAGCTTTACCCACATTTGAAGATTCCTTTCCCACCGCCATAACTAACAAGTGTCTACTATCTAGAAAGTGATTCTCCTGTTTCTACCTACCACCCTTGGTAACCATCAGAGGACTTCACTTTCTGTGTATATGTCTATTCTTGAGTTTTTATAATAGCAAGACTATACAATATTTGTCTTTTTGTGATTGACTTATTTCGCTCAACATAATAATGTCCTCTAGATTCATCCATGTTATAAGATGTTTCACTGACTCATTATTAATAGTCAGTATGCATTAAGAAAATTTATAGATGTTGTGATTTTTTATTCTGCACAAGTTTTTCATCACTGATACTGCTGATCTTTGAAGTTTTTTTGTATGTGTTAGTACACGGACTTGTGCATCTCAATGTGGAAGATTGTGTTGTCAAAGATGACCACAAGTATATATACACAAGTATATCTCTTGCTGTGCATACTCTTTTTCATTGTAATCTTGATGAATACCTAGCTAGTGTATGAAGGGGCAGCTGAAATGTCACTTGTCCCATAAAGACATCCCTGGTTCCTTCAGCCAAAATTCTTTGTATACCTGTTGAGTATGAAATAATATCCCATTGTCGTGTCTCCCCCCCACAAAATATTATAGCATTCTGGCCGGGTTGTGATTGCCAGTACTGTGTGATTGCCCACAATTTTGTGATTTTCCTATGCTGTACATCCTAATCTCTGCCTGTGGGTAATAGATAGGATGATGTTAAAAGAGCATTAGGGTGGGACTGCAACACCTTTACTGAAGGAGTTTCCGTGGAGTTTGGCTTGCTTCACCTTTTATTCTTTTATCCTACAAGAGATAAAAGAAAAAGGAAGCAAACAGAGATTTGGGAACCTCAAACCAACAAGAAAGCACGGAGAGCAGAGTGCGTCCTTCAGACCTGAAGTTCCTGTGACAAGATGCTCCTTGACCAAAGACTGATGCAATACAAGGACCTTCCTCCAGAGCTGAGAAAGAAGGAAAGCCTTCCCTTGGAGCATACACCCTGTATTCGGATTTGTAGTCTACGGGACTGTACAAGAATAAACTTTTCTTTGCTAAAGCCATCCACCTGTGGTATTTCTGTTGGAGGAGTACCAGATAACTAAGACACCCAGTTAATGTAGTGAAAAAAAATGGACAACTTGAATATATAAATTGTAGGAATAGAGACTGGTCAAATATCTGTAACAGCAAATGTTTTAATAGAGTTATGCATGCATGTTTAAAATCATATTATGCAAAACATCAACTATTTTAGAAATATTCCTTTGTTCTATACTTTCATTTTGGAAACAGTCTTATTCAAATTCTTCCCCTGTGTCTTCACCATTGTTTTCATGGTCACTGAAGTCACTGCCTTTTGTCCTCTAACACGCTTTTCCAGCAGACATCATCTTTACTTCCACCTACATTGTTCACCTGTTTTGATGCTGTTGCTAAAATCTTTGAGCCAACTGCAAAACTCCGTTCTTGTGTGATCAGAACAACATTTTATTTATTTATTTATTTTAAATTCTTTCCTTTAGGCTTATCTTAGTGATTTCTTCAAGTTAACCACATATCATTGTGACCATTGACAATGTAAGGTCATATGATCCAGGATTAATTACTGAATCTAGGTTAAATTTAATTTTTCCATTAAAAAACTGCTTATCTTCAGTGAAAAGTATTCATATTTACCTAAAACAGATGTCTTGAACCATGGTTGAACCCTAGACTCACCCAAACAGCATTAAAAACTGTAAGTAGAACATGTGGGGATGTTCAGGTATTCTAAATGAACTAATCTGGGATGGAGCTTCAGAATTTCAGTTTTGGGAAACTCATCAGATGATTCTAATACGATGCCAGAGTTCAGAGCCATTGATGTAAGACAATCATCAGTAGGTCAGTGGTTCGCAAAATGAGGTCCTCTGGTCAACAGCATCAGCTCATCAGCATCACCTAGGCAATTATTAGATGTGGAAATTCTTGGGTCTCATTTCTGAAATCAGGTTCTGGCTACCAGGGCTCCTTGGCCCTGTCTCCAAAAAAAACAAGCCAAACCCAATGCTTTCGAGTTGATTCTGACTCATAGCGACCCTACAGGACAGAGTGGAACTGCTTCATAGAGTTTCCAAGGACCCCCTGGCAGATGTGAACTGCCAACCTTTTGGTTAGCAGATGCAGCACTTAACCACTACACTACCAAGGTTTCCTGGCCCTATCCCAGACCCAGACCCACTGAATTAGAAATTCTGGAGGTAGGGCAGAATACAACTTTCTGATTTTTTAAAAAATATTTTATTGTGCTTTTAGTGAAAGTTTGTAATCCAAGTCAATTTGTCATGCAAAAACTTGCACGCACACTGCTGCTCTCTCCGCCCTGTGATAGCACACTCCTCCTTTCCACCCTGCATTTACTGTGTTCATTCAACCAGCTCCGGTTCCCTCTGCCTTCTCATCTCACCTGTAGAAAGGAGCTGTCCGCTTAGCCTTATGTGTATACTTAAGCCAGGAAGCACACTCTTCACCAGTATCATGTTATGTGTTATGGTCTAGTCCAATCTTTGTCTGAAGAGTTGGCTTTGGGAATGATTTCAACTCTGGGCTAATGGAGAATCCATGGACCACGCCTTCTAAGGACCCTCCAGTTTGTTGGACTATCAAGTGTGATCTTTTTAATAGACTTCTAGTTTCTCACACCCGTTTTTCTCCTGCGATATCAGGGACTCTGTGTCGTATTCCCTGTCAGGGCAGTCACTGATGGTGGCTGGACACTGTCTAGTTCTTCTGGTCTCATGCTGATGCAGTCTCTGGATTATACAGATCTTTCTGTCTCCTGGGCTCATGTTTTCTTTGTGGTTTTGATGTCTTTCATTCTTTTGTGCTCCAAGTGGGTTGGGACCAATTGATGCTACTTAGATGGCCACTTGCTAGCTTTTAAGGCCCCAGATGCCACTCACCAAAATGGCATGCAGAACATTTTCTTAAAAAACTGTTTTATGCCCTTTGACCTAGATATCCCCTGAGACCGTGATTCCCAGACCCCTGCCCCTGTCACTCTGTCCTTTGAAGTGTTGGCTTATATTTAGGAAGTCTCTTAGCTTTTGGTATAGTCCAGTTGCACTGACTTACCACACTGTGTATTGTACCTTCCTTCACCTAAAGTCATTCTTGTCTATTGTCAGATTAGTGAATACCCCTCTCCTTCCTCCCAACCCTTGAAACCATTAAAGACTGTTTTCTTCTGTGTTTAAACATTTTCTTGAATCCTTATAATAGTGGTCTCATACAATATTTGTTCTTTTGCAGCTGACTAATTTCACTCAGTATAATGCCTTCCAGATTCCTCCCTGTTATGTTTCCCAAGATCATCAATTGTTCTTTATAAATGGATAGTATTTCATTGTGTGACTGTACTGTAGTTTAAGCATTCATCTGTTGATGGGCCCCTAGGTTGATTCCATTTTTTTTGCTGTTGTGAACAATGCTGCAATAAACGTTGGCATGCCTGTATCTATTCATGTGACAGCCCTTATTTCTCTAGGATATATTCCAAGAAGTAGGATGACTGTGTTGTATAGTATTTATGTTTCTGTTTTTTTAAGAAAATATCAAAGTGATTTCCAAAGTGGTTGTACCAGTCTACATTGCCACCAATAGTTTAGAAGTATGGCATTCTGGGTTTTTAACAAGCCCTCTGGATGATTCTGCCCAAAGCCAAAAATGACTGCTGTCTAGCCAATTCTGACTCACAGTGACCCTATAGGTCAGAGTAGAACTGCCCCACAGAGTTTCCAAGGATATCTAGTGGATTTGAACTGCTAACCTTTTTTTAGCAGATGTGGCACTTAACCATGATGTCATAAGGGTTTCCATTGAGATGATTCTGATGGACCCCCAAATTGGAGAGATACTGGTTTAGGATAATATGTTTTTCCAGAATAGTAGATGGGTAAATTAAATTAACTGACAGAGCCTCATTTGCCGTAGCATTATTCATAATGTTTCAAGTATAGAGAAACAAGTCTTGGTCACAGCAATGGTTAAAAGTGCTTGGCTACTTGCCAGAAGGTTGATAGTTTGAACCTATCAGAGGCTCTGCAAGAGAAAAGTGTGGCAGTCTGCTTCTGGGAAGACTGGAAGCCTTGGAAACCCTGTGAGGCAGTTCTGTGTCCTGTAGGGTCACTGTGAGTCAGAACTGAGTCAGCGGAAGTGGGTTCGTTTTTTTATTTTGTACTATAATGGAACAGCAATTTGAGAAAAAACAACTTACCTTATATCTAAGCAGATACAGTAACCTAGCCTTTGAATTACTACAGTGTTTTAACTGTATATTTCTAGGCTTTGAGCATATTCTGCATTGAAACACAGTTACTTGTTTTCACTTTTCTCACCCTTGCTAGACTAAGCATTCTAAGCAGGACCCAGGGTGAGGCAAGAGTATAAAGGATGGATGAGGAGTCATGGGCAGATCTGAAAACCATACAAGGTGACAGACTGAACGATATTAATTAGTAGACACCTCAAAACAGAGTTGTTCTCTCAGCCTTCCTCTGTGCTGAGATTTTGCTTCTCTTTTCTTTGTCATCTTCCTTTTCCTCTGCTACCCTAATCCTAAATGAGAAAGGAAATGCAGTCGTTTTGTGGTTGGTTCCAAACAGTGGGCAGGCCATTGGCAAAATCATCCTTACACAAGGTATGGTCGTGTCTGTAAATCTTCAAAAGGCAAGCAGATGTTCTTTACTTGCAGACATCCACGAATTCTGGGACCATGTGGATGGGCTGTATACACAATGTATTTTGGCTCTAAAATCTCATCTGTTTCATTTTCAGAAGTAGATTTTAAGGTGGTACCAGTCATCAAGACATCTAAGGGCCCAAATAGAGGCAAGTAAGATCCCTAAAGCACAAGTGTCCTTTCTAGTGGTAGTTTTAAGATTCAGCTACACAAGGCTCCTTCAGTTGTACAGATAAAAATACAATCTTTTAATGTTTCCTTAGGCCTTAATTTAGGGATTGTAAACCTTTGGTTTGCACACTGGAGAAAGAACCAGTAATAACTTTAAAATACCCTTGAGTTTCTCTCTGCTCATTTATCTTCCAGATCTATAGTTCATGTTTTCTTTCAGTGATACCCTTTTTCTTCTAATAATCGACTTCTGAGATTAATAAATTCTTGAAAGCATTAGAGAAAAATGAAAATTTGTCTCCTTGAGAACAGGGGCAAATATTTTTTTAAGAGGAGAAATCAAAAGATGTAGTTATTGTTTTTAAAGCCAGCGGCAGATTGTGTTGGCAATAAAGGAGAGCTTGTGCGATGCTTTATGGAAATGAAAGCTGTCTTTGCCTTCCCTGTCACACTTAGAGAGCGTATTCATCTGTCCTTTCGACACCACTAGCATTTTTATAAACATGAAAAACACCATCGAAAAACCTCTCAAACTCTTAATTGCTGTTGAAACAAGCTGTAGGAAAAATACAAGACTGATGATGTATACACTGAGCACTGATTTCTCTGTAACAGTATTGGCATAGAATAAATACCTTGAGATGATGCCAATTTTGATCATCTCTTCCCCTCAGGAATGCATTTAGCAGCCATCCCATGAGTTTACATGAGATGTGAATTGAATTTCTTAAAGATAATGAGAAATTAGAAAGTTGTTCCCTGTTAGGTGTCATATAACAGACTTGCTTGCTTAACCACACCCTAGTCTGCTTCTAGCTGCCTTCCAGTGCCCCATAGATGGAGATGTTAAAATTACATTATCCAGATTCTCTTGCAGCTTCTTTTCTTCATGTGATCTAGCTTCTGCGAAGAGGATAGCGGCAAATGGGAATTGGGTAGGTAGAAGTGAGCACCACATGTCATGGCCCAGCAGCTCTTCTGACAGGCATGGTGGTGAAAGCATTTGAGTTTTCTGAGGCACATGTGGAGAGGTACCAGTGGCTAGTGCTAGTGTTGTAGTTGTTATCAAATGGAGGGCAGTGGCTAATACAGTACCTGGGACTTTTCATGAAACATCCTTATCATGTGATTGGAATTTCTCCTGGCTGTATGGCTGGTGGCTGTGTGGCATCAAAGCTCATTTTTCTTGACCCTTTTTTTCCCCCTTGTTGTTGTTGTTGTCTTTTTATTATTATTATTATTATTGTGATTAGGTGAAAGTATAAAATCCGTATTAAATTTGCATGCCCCCCTGCCTACAGCTCCTTCTGCTCTCCTGGCCCGGTGACAGTATACTCCTCCTTTTCATTCTATATGTGTCCGTGTCCTCTTAACAATCTCCTGTCTCGTCCTCTCCACCCTCTCTTCTCCCATCTAGAAAGAGACCACTAGGACAGCATGCTTGTAAATGCACAGAACCATAAAGTACACACATCATGTGGTTATATTGTGTCCCTGAGTTCAGTCCATTTTTGTCCAAAGACTTGACCTCAGTAGTGTTTTCTGGACATGGGCAGCAGCAGGTCTAGAGGCCATGCTCCCAGGGGATCCCCACCAGGCCATTGGACCATCAGGTGTGGTCTTGTAGTAGAGTTCTTGAACTGCATCCATTTTTTTGTGTGTTGCCACAAAACTCAACATCATATACCCATCACAGCTATCTTTGGTGGTGGCAGGGCACCATCTGGTTCTTCTGGTCACATGTTGATACGGTCACCCATTCACATGAGTCCTTCTGTCTCCTGGGTTCTTTTTTCCTTGTGTCTTTATGATTCTCGGTCATCATCTGTTCCAGATGAGTTTGGACCATTTGATGTACCTCAGATGGCATCTTGCTAGCTTTTAAGACCCCAGACACCACTCACCAATATGGGGTGCAGAAGACTCTTTTAGTGATAGGCTAGTTATGCCAGTTGGCCTCTGTGTCCCCTGAGAGCACGGTCCCCAGACCCTGCCCCTGCCCCTCAATCCTTGCAATATCAGGTTAAGATCAGAAGCATTTTCAGTTTGTGTTGAAGTCCAGTTAAGTTGATCTACTTTCTGCTATATGCTGTCACTGCTGTCACCCAATCAAATTTCTGTAACTATCTAATCTCTGACTAATCCTGTCCCTCTGTCCCCACCCTTGCAGCCATTAGAGTCTTTTCTTCTGTACATAAGTCTATTTTTAAGTCTTTATAGTAGGGGTCTCCTACAATATTTGTCTTTTTGCTGCTGACTGATTTCACTCTGCATACTGTCTTCCAGTTGACACCAGGTTATGAGATACTTCCTAAAATCATCAGTGTTCTTTATCACTGCATAGTGTTCCACTGAGTATGTGTACCATGGTTTGTTTATCCATTCACCTGTTGATGGGCATCTGGGTTGATTCCATCTTTTTGCTGTTGTGGACTGTGCTGCAGTAAACATTCACGTGCATGTGTCTGTTCATGTGATGGCCTTTGTTTCTTTAGAATATATTCCGAGCAGTGGGATTACTGGATCAAATGGTGTATATGTGTCTAACTTTTTAAGCAAGCACCAAATTGCTTTCCAAAGAGCCAGCCAAAGCCAAGTTGTACCATTTTGGAATCCAAGCAGCAGTGTAGGAGAGTTGTGGTCTCTTGACAGCCTCTTCAGCATTTATTGTTTGGTGTTTTTTGGATATGGACAACCTTGCTGGGGTGAGATGGTATCACACTGTAGTTTTGATTTACATTTCTGATAGCTGTTGATCATGAGCATTTCCTCCTGTGCCTTTTGGCTGCCTGAATGTCCTCTTTGGTGAAGTGTCTGTCCATCTCCTTTGCCGATTGCTTAATTGGATTATTTACCTTTTTCTTGTTGATATTTTGCAGTACCTTGTAGATTATGGAGATCAAATGTTGGTCTACCATGTAGTTGCCAAATATTTTTTCTTATTCTGTAGGTCTGCAAACCAAAAAGACGGCAGTTCAGATCCACTAGGCACTCCTTGGAAATTCCATAGGGGCAGTTCTACTCTGACCCCTAGGGTCTCTGTAAGTCAGACTTGACTCAGTGGCAGTGGGTGGATTCTGTAGATGGTCTTTTAATTCTTTTGATAAAGTCTTTGGATGAGCAAAAGTGCTTGATTCTTAGTAGTTCCCATTTGTCTATTTTCTGTCGATTGTACTTTGTCAGATTTTGAAGTCTAAGCTGTGTATTAAAACTTCCATTGTTGACTCTATTTTTTCTTGCATGATCTTTATCATTTTAGGTTTGCTATTTAAATCTTTGACCCATTTTGAGTTAGTGTTTGTATAAGGTGTGAGATACCAACCAGTGTTGTTTCAATTTTTTACAGATGGCTATCCAATTTTGCCAGCACCACTTGTTAAAGAGACTGTTTTTACCCCAGTTTAGAATCTTAGGGCCTTTGTTGAATATCAGCTTTTCATAGGAGGATGGTGGTGTCTCAGGGGTCTCAACTCTGTTCCCTTGGTCTAAATGTCTCTTTTTGTACCAGCATCAGGCTGTTTTGACTACTGTGGCAGTGTAATGGGTTTTAAGGTGGGGTAGTATCTTGACCCTTTTTAAACTTCTTAGGAACCCTGACCTCCATAGGCTAGAGGGAATGTTTAGTATCCAGGACAGCTTTGAGATTCTAAGGAGGAAAGGGGTAGTGTATGAATTTTTGAAAAGAATAAAGCACCATTCTCCATATGCCTTTCTACATAATCTTAAACTCCCATGTACCCTTGCAGTTCTTCTACATAAAAATTGCCAGTGCTTGTGCCTTGTATCCCCATGATTTTTGGAGTCTGACAAGCTGTGGTGGTGTCTAGGTTGTGCCTCTTACTAGTTGTCATGCATTGAATTGTATCCCTCCCCAAAAAATCTGTATACCAATTTGGTTAGACCATGATTCCTGGTATTGTGTGACGTTCCTCCATGTTGGAATTCCTGTCTGTATGATGTTAATGGAAACCCTAGTGGCGTAGTGGTTAAGGCTACATCTGCTCGCCAAATGGTTGGCAGTTCAAATCTGTCAGACACTCCTGGGGCAGTTCTACTCTGACCTATGTGGTTGCTATAAGTTGGAATCAACTCAGTGACAGTGGGTTTGGTTTTCTTTTGGGTTTATGATGTTAATGATGGTGGATGGGCTGCAGTTGAGTTGGTGGGGCAGGAATTGATGGTGTGTGATTGTACTGTGTCTTGGGCTGGCCTCTTGGGATATGAAAGAAAGGGAGGCAAGCTGAGATTTGGGAACCTCATGCCACCAAGAAAGTAGCACTGAGAGCAGAGTGCATCCTTTGGACCTGAGGTTCCTGTGCCAGGATATTCTCATTTTGAATTTGGACTCTTAGCCTACTGAATTGTAATAATTTCTCATACTGAGTTTGGATTTGTAGCTTACTGGACTGTGACAAAATAAAATTTCTCTTTTTAAAGCCATCCATTTGGGCTATTTCTGTTAAAGCAACAGTAGATGACTGAAACGGTAGTTGTGTGGCCTTGGGCAAGTCACCGTTCCTCTCAGAGTCTACTTTGTAAAACTATACCTTCCCTATTCATATTTATACACAGTGATGTTGTTTCTGTTAAATTAATAAATTAAAATAAATAGGACTCGTAATTTATTAGAATTGCCATATTATCAAAACAGAGTTGACCCAACTATCTCATACACGTATATTCGTACATGTGTGTATGCATGCAGGCATGTGTGTGCAAACACCCTCCCCCAACACAGAGGAGCCTTGCTGTCAGGTTCCCAATTCTCTGTTGAGGCTGGGATAAATCATATTTTAAGCCTGTATCTCACAAGTACTTTCAAACAGGGCTGACCCCAGTGTCCTCGTGATTTCTATCATTGGGTTTCAAGAGAGGCCAGCATTACCTACAGTATTTATGCTTGTCATGTAGGTTATTAAATAGTGGGCTGTCAAGGAATAGTGAGGTCAGTGGAGAACCAAGGAATCTTGCGTAGCCAGGGTTGTGCTTGTATATGTGCATATCCCTTTGTCTGATGATTGTGTCTGTTTTGTTTTGATAGCAAAGCAGAAGAACTCTAACAAATTCGTAAACCTAAAAAGGGGCTTGCATATGAAAGAAGTTCAACCAGAGTGCTCCTTGGGAGCAAGGATGGCGACACTGCGTCTTACATGCGTTGGACATATTGTTAGGAGTGAGCAATCCCTGAAGAAGGATGTCATACTTGGTAGAGTGGAGGGTCAGCAAAAAAGGGAAAGTCTCTCAACAAGATAGATTGACATAGTGGCTGCAACAATGGGCTCAAGCATAAAAATGATTGTGGGCATGAGAGAGGACCAGGTAGTGTTTCATTCTGTTGTACCCAGGATCGTTACGGGTTGGAACTGACTCGATGGCACCTAACAGCAACAACAGCGTGTGATTTAAAAAACATTTTGGAGGATTTTCAAAAAATATGTGAAACAGTCTTCAGTCTCAAAATACATATGCTACCAGTGACGGTAGCACTAATTCTTGCTTGTTGAAATTACAAAACAGATTGTTAAAAAGTATGATTAAGCACTTAGAGAACAATGATTACTAGAAGAGAGTGTAAGTTCACTAAGAATAAGTCGTGCCAAACTGGTTTCTTTCTTGTTTTTAGTTTTAGTGTGATGGGAAGATGAGAAAATTCCATAGATGTAATGTATTTTTATTTAATTCATATTTCCAAAATAAAAAATTTATGGAAACTATGTAGGGAAAGATTGGAGAAATATAGACAAGATGATATTCAGTTATATATATTTATAGCTTGCCAAACAGTTCCGTTTCCTTCCCCTTTCCCATATGTATTCCTTCCCTCAAAACAAACACAATGTAGAATTTCTCTGCCCTTGGTCTTGTCCTACTCAGCATTTTAATGATATGTATGATGACATAGAAGGCATACTTATCAAATTTGTAGATGACATAAAGTATGGAGCAATAGCTAATATACTGAGTAACTGAATCTGAATTCAAAATAATCTTGACAGGCTGGAACTCTGGCCAAAGCTAACAAGATGAAATTTAATAGTTACAAATGTTGCATCCTGTATTTAGGTTCAAAACAATCAACTGTACAAATGCTGAATGAGAGAAAATTTGGCTTAGTAGCCATTTCTGTGAAAAATATGTCAGGTTTTTGCTGATTGTACATTCAATATGAGCCTTCAACTTTCATTGTTAGAAGGCCGTTCATGGAGTAAATATTTGTTATATCCCTACTGTGTGCCAGCTATGTTCATTATCTTATTTACCTCTTAAAGAAACTCACCAAGAAAGTTATATTTATTCCTCTTTTACACATAAGAAAAGCAATGAATTTATCCACATGTATGCTACTATTAAATGGTAGTATGCTACTATTAAATGGTTTAGATTGTGTCTCCAAAAAAATGTGTGTTGTAAGTCCTAACCCCTATACCCGTGGTTGTAATCTCATTTATGAATGGATTTTATTATGTTAATGAGGCAATATTAATATAGATAATGTCTTCAATCAATCTCTTTTGAGATATTAAGAAAGCAGATGAAGAAAGCACAAATAGGGGGTAGGGTGGGGATTGATACATGCCACATGATTGCCCAGGAACCTAAGGATAAAAGCTAAGGAGAGACAAGGCCATTCTCCCAGATCTGCCTGAGATAGAGAAAGACTTCCTCTAGAGCTGGTGCCCTGAATTTGGAGTGCTAGCCTTGTGAACTATGAGAAAATAGATGTCTGTTCTTAAAGCCACCCACTTGTGGCATTACTGTTAGAATAAAAAAAAAAAAAACCCACTGCCACTGAGTTGGGTTCAACTCGTAGCAACCCTAGAGAAGCACTAGAAAACTAAGACAAGCTGCAGTTCAAATTCTGCTCTCCTAATTCCAGACTCAACGTATCTAACATAGCCTTGTTACTCAAACTGTGGCTTATAGGCCAGCAACTTATTAGAAGTGTAGACTGGCAGACCTTACACCAGGCTGACTGAAGCAGAATTTCCTGTATAGACAAGATCCCCAGGTGATGTGTCTATCTGCATAGTATAATTACGAAAGCATTGCACTGTATCACACCATTGTAAATACAAGGTCGTAACATAATTTTGGACACCAACTAGTTCACTGTAGACTTCAGAAGGGCCTCACAAAATAGTGGAGTAGTTTTTGTGGTTGGATTTTTTTTTTTTTTTTTTTTAACTTAAGGGAGAAGGCATTCTTTGCCTTTTCTAATTTCTGGTGGCTGCCAGCATTCCCAGGCTTATGACTGCACCATTCCAGTATTTGCCTTTGCCTTCACCTACCTTCTCTTTTGTTATCAAGTCTCCCTCTGCCTTATTCTTATAAAAGGTCATAGGATTATATGGAGCTCACATGGATGATCTGTGATAATCTCCCCATCCTTGCAAACCAAAACCAAGCCCACTGCCATCAAGTCAGTTCTGACTCAGCGACCCTATAGAAAGAGTACAACTGCCTCGTACAGTATCCAAAGAGTACCTAGTGGATTTGAACTGCCCACCTTTTCATTAGCAGGTGTAACACTTAACCACTATGCTACCAGGATTTCCTATCTTAAGATCCTTAATTTTTCACATCTGCAGAGTCCCTTTTGCCATACAGGAAGGTAGTATTCACAGTTTTCATGGATTAACACCTAGATATCTTTGTGGATCATTATTCTGTACACCACAGCACTTGAATTTTCTGTTTTGATATTTTATCTAAAATTATTGTTTGAAACAAGAGATCTGTGGGTGAGACAGACCTAAACTTTAGGTTTCTTTTTGTGTATGCTATTTTTGTTCAGTTTATTTAGGTATCAGGCTTATGTGAAGCTCATAAAATACACTGAAATGCTTGACCTGGATGCTGTTGTTTTGATCACATCTGTCAGTTACCATGCCTGTACAGGTCAGGTCACACCTGAGAGCACCTGCTTAGTTGTGTATGCCAGATTTTAAATTGGAATATTGATAAACTGGCAGTCAGGGAGACATAGTCAAGTAATAAGAGATGTCATAAACAGATCCTAAGAAGAAAAATGAAAGAGATCATAAATGTATAGCTTTGAGAGAGGTAGGACAATTTCCTTCAAAAATTTGGAGTGATGTCATGAGGAGAAAGCATTATTAAAATGTCAGACTTTCATTTTTTTCTTACTAACTATGAAGCAGCTACTCTATAATTATCATTGAAATATACATATAATTAAAATGTTGAGTAAGATAACACCAAAGGCAAAATATTCTACCTTGTATTTATTTATAAGGAAAGGACTGCATATGGGGTTGGATAAAGAGCTAGGCATTCAACGTATTGTGGTGAATAAGAAATACAGGATGGATGAATGGCAACATGAGAAAAAAAGAGTATACCCTAGGAACTCCACAAAAAGACTGCAATTGATGGTCTGAATGGTCTGGGAATTCCCGTGGGAGCATGGTCCCTAGACCTGATGCTGCCAGTGATCATAGATCATTACTGAGGTCAACTCTTCAGTTTGGAATGGATTGGACTCGGTGACCCAGAGTGACCATATCATGTGTGCAGTGTGTTCTGTGCATCTCTAGGATGTTGTCCTACCGGGTTCTTACTAGAGGGGAGTGGAGAGGGAGGAGAGGTGGGGACAAGAGGTTTTTAAGAGTATATGACATGTATGGAATGGAAAGGAGGAGTGTGTTGTCACAGGGCAAGGAGAGCAGAGGGAGCTGCAGATAGAGGTCATACAAATTTGAATTGTATTGTAAACTTTCCCTCAATCACAAGAATACAAGATGGATGTTCTTAAGAAGCTAACAGTCCAGTAGGGAGAAGAGGTAATGTACCTGTGACTAAACATGTGTAATATTATTTCAGAAAATAGAGGAACTTGGAGAACATAGTTTAGTTCAAAATAGCAGGTGGTCAGGGAAGGCTTTTCTGAGATTACATTTAAACTGATTGAGAGGATGAAGGTAGTTCTGCGAAAAATCATTGGAAAAACATTCCAGATAGAAAGAAGAGTAAATCCAAAGTTTCTGAAGGAAGAGAGAGCCTGGCATGGACTAGGGTAGTTCCATTCAGATGTGATAGCATCAGGATAAAATGGCTAGATGCTTCAAGGCTGATTTTGATCTATGTCATTTGGAGGACCTTATATGACCAATGACAAGGTACAACAATGAAATGGATAGTAAGCCCTCTGTCTTAGTCATCTAGTGCTGTTGTAACAGAAATACTACTAGTGAATGGCTTTAACAAAAATAACTCTTATTCTCTGAAGATCCAATAGGCTGCAAGTCCAAATCAGGGCATCAGCTTGAGGAGAAATCTTTCTCTGGCTCTGGGGGCAGGTCCTTGTCAATCTACACCTGCACTGGGAGCCTCTGAGGTGCAGGGACCCTGAGTCCTTTCCAAAGGACATTCTGGGTTCCCCGAACTGCTTCTTTCTTGATGCTGTGAGGTCCCCAAATCTGTTAGCCTTTTTCCTTTATATCCCAAGAGATTGCCTCAAGGACCGATCTAGTCTTACACATTAAGCCCTGCCCTACAAACACAACTGTGGCCCATCTTCTTTCATTAACATCATAGAGGCAGGGTTGACAGCATATAGAAACACTATCTAGTACCAGCAATCATGGCTTAGCCAAATGGCTACACACAATTCTAGGGGAAGGGCATAATTTAATATATGACACCCTCTGTCACATGATATATTCCAGTAGTGGCTGAGTGACTACTATCAGGGGAGATTCAGAGAGGAATTCATGATAAGTAAGAGACTAGAAAGGATGTTCTCCAAGTCTTGTCTTGAAGAAAAGCTGAAAACCAAGGCCATGACTGACCTCATGCTATGAAGTTTTGAAGAATTATTCCTTATCATATAGCTCTTCCTATGAGGGGAAGTAAAAGGGCTTCTCCAACATATATATATATATATATATATATATATATATGTATTTATTATTGGCCAGCCTGTCTCTCCCTCCCTGATTTCTCCTTCCTCTTCTTTTCTTCTTCCCTCTTTTCCTTACTCCTATCATAATTGCATGCACCATTCCCAGGGGAAATGTGGCTATAAGTAGAAGAATTTATTAGTTTAATTGTAAATGAATAGCTTTTTATAGTTCTCTCCAGGTTGAATGTATGCGATGATGGGTATATAGTAATTTATTTCTCTTATGTGACACTGTCGGCTATGGTGGCAGGCTGAAAGAGAACTGATTGGTTGCCATGGTTTCCAATAGAGGCAATGTAGCATGTAATTATTGCATACAACTATCATTACTAAATCCTGTATGGCATTTTGATATAATTCAATAAATAATTTGAGTCATAATTCTAGAAGGAGATTGCAACTGCTTATGGGGTAACATTCGAAGGAAAATTACTTAAAATAGCTTTTTTTTTTTTCATACGGCTTGCCTATCAGGGGTACTGATGAATAAAATTTGGTAGTTGGTTATAATTACTTTTCTCATATCACAGAAAAATTAGTGAAAGGAGGTTTCAGGTCTGGCTTTATAGGTAAAGTACCTTTGATTCAGGCACTAAATGAAGCAAAACCTTTCATTTGTTTTTCAGCATGGTATTTAGTGAATCCTATTTCTTTGAATTTGTACATATTTAACATGAAATAAAAACATACGGTTTGTGAAACATAATAGAGAAAAGAGAGTGACTTTTAAACCAGCCTACCATCTCCTCCTTCCCTACAGATTCCAGGGCAAGTGTCCCCAATTTGTCACCAAAAGCTAACTGATTAAGGAGTTGTCACTTTCCTGGCCTTTTCTCAGTGTTATGCACGCTACAGGATATAAATGTGAGTGTGAGGATAATCCTTCATTATATATTCAAGGGAACTGCTAAGTGTTTCCATTTGTATTGTTATCATTGGAGATAAATCATTTTAATTTATTTTAATAAAAGACAACCAGACATGTATCTGTATTAAGCATCTTCATGTCATGGACAGTCCCAGCTCTTAACTGAGTTTCCCAGCTGTTTGCTTTGTACTACACTGCTGGGCAGGAAAGCTAAGGTCTTAACTAAGTTGCAGATTGGCCCCTGCACATGGAAATGGAGAAAGACTGGTACAAAAATTGTTTTTAATATTTTATGAACTATGTATCCTTCTGGTAAGTTTTTGCTGCTTCAGGAATAATCTAGAACACTTGGAGGAGTCCACTTAGTGACTTCCCTATCAAATATCTTTTTTTCTTGTTTCTATCAAGCATACACATGATGTTTGTGTACTTTATTATTCAAGATAATGGCAGGTGAGAACACAACTGTGCAAGAAAGGAATATTATGTATAGTTTCTTCTCTTAAGAAGTATATGATCTACCCAAGGGACATGAAGCAGTACAGTGTAGGAAGCATAATGGGTAGAACATAGATATTATAATATATCTGAGCTAGGTTTAATGCCTGCTTCTCCCTCTTAAACTGCAGAACCAATTCACCTAAGTCTCTGTTCTCTTCTATGTCAAATTGGCGTAGTTGGAGCTGGGTAACAGGGCTCATGCAAGGTGTTAATCTGATAAAATATGTAAGATTTATAATGCTGTGCTTAGCACATAGTTGGTGCTCTCTGGCACCACAACACAAAAAGAAACAATGGTGAAGGTCAAATATTTTACAGAGACACTGAGTGTTAAGCAGTGTGTTATGTTGGTAAAGGAATTAGAATATTTGGAGAAGACACCATGGCTCAAATAGGATTTAAGCTTAGACTCACGGGGTAGGCATACTTTCGAGATGTGAACGCAAGGGGAGGGGTTCAGGTAAGCGGAATGGCATATGCCAATATGTGGCTATTTTTATAATTGACTTTTTTCTATCCATTTAACCTTCTTTAAAACTCAGTCATGTTAGCATTGAACTATGCCATGTATTTTAAGCTGTGTTTGCGTTCTTCCAAAGTCATAGTAAGTTGAGATTTTGTTCTTTATGATGCTTTCCAGTTATTTTAAGCATTAGTGAACACATTCTCTATTTTCCCACCAAGTATTGGGTGAAAATATCTTATGGCATTACTCCCAGGACTGTGAAGAAAACAATACAAGCCAGGCCAAATGTGAGCAAAATTTGGAAAGTGGAAGTCTTTGCAATAGTCTGTCTTTGGCCTGCTCTGCTTCCCAACTCGAGCAGTTTCTTCCTTTTATCTATTAGCTTCACGTGGTGCCTTGGCTGTGCTCTCCTATCCCTAAAAAGCAATCAGGTGAAGATCAGTGAATCCAATGATTGCTGGCCATAAACATAGTGCCACTCAGGTGGTATTGGCATTTTAGAGTCATAGCAGAAAGAAAAGACAGACCCTTTTTGGTAGGCCTTGTTTAAGGTTAGTATTCCTTAACCTGGTATTCCTTAAAATATAGTGCATTGGCGAAATTCAACCCTAGCTTTCAATAAGGCAAGTAAACTAGACATCTATATTTAAACTGCGGGCCATGGTAAGGCCGAATAAAAATGAATGCCTCACGCACTATGCTTTTGATGAGATGACTGTACAGTTGAATGACCTCTTCCTTTGGAAATGGACCTTCATAGAGTTCATGTGTTGGTATGAGAGGTGGCTGTGCCTTCAGCATCATAAAAGCATGTCTTTCTCTGCCCCGCAACCCATCACATGTAGTGAGAGATGGTATAAATAGGAGTGTGTTGCAAAGTGATGGTGTTGAGACAGCTCAGTGTCTTAAGAAAACTAGTTTGGAGATCTGTAGTAGATACTATGATGTGCTTGCCATATATTCCTTTAACTGAAAGATTTGTTGCCTCAGCTGCTAGAAAGGCTGCCAGCAAACAGCCTTTGATTTTGAGCCCTTTAAGGGATTATCATAGTAATAGAATGCTTGTCCTATTCAAGGTCACAGTGCTTCCTGGGTGGGGGGGTGGGGAGGTGGGGGGGTGGGGGGTTAAGGGGGGATGGAAGGGGGGTGGGGGGTGGGGGGTTAAGGGGGGGTAGAGGGGGGTGGGGTGGAGGGGGTGGGCTCACATCCATTGACTGATAGGGAAATACAAAGAAAGACATGGTTGTCTAGGCCCAACTCAGGACTGCTTTGTGGGGCCATTCTAGCTGCAGAGCTCCAAGTAGATGTGGCTAAGAATGTCCTTGAGCCTGCATTGTGACTCAACATCTCTGCACACTTCTGTGTCCTTCTCCTCCCTTCCATAAGTTACCCTCCTAAGGATACTTCTTGATAAACATTCTCTATATTAAAATTCATCTCAGAGAGTGATTCCTGTGGACCCCAGATTACACCAAGATCTTTTCATGGAGATTAAGTTAGTTTCTCAACCAGTGTAACCTGGGATACAAAAATAAATGAGATTTTATTGTGTTGAAATATTTATCTTCTCAGCATTCAGCATGACTGAGCCTGGCATCAAGTGAATAGAAGCTCTGCTGGTCATCTGGAGAGGCTCAGTTCCTTGGTCATTTATCCCAAGAACTGCACAAATGTTTCTGTTTTCTATATGGGCCATGCTGTTTAAAGGTCTAGTGAAGGCACTCTGTTTCCAGGAATCCTCCAAAGAAACCCTATTATTCTCAGAAAGTGTAGTCACTTTTTGCTATTAGACACTGTCCCCTTGAGGTCAACAGCATTTAACTTCAACAGTTAGAAACTTGAAAAAGAAAGGCTAGGATTCTGAGAGACTGATGTATATACGATAGTTAAGTTGTAATTGGAGAATAAAATTATATTGAACTTGGAAAAGTGTCCAGTTGAGACAAATTTACAGATTCTTTACAGATAAATCAAAGTAGCTAAGGTTCTCTTTTAGACTGTTCTATTATCCCACTGCTGTTGCTTTCTGTTTCCCTACCACCCACTCAGATTTCTTCATCTTCAAGAGCTGCACACAGCAGTTTTTCATAATACATTATATTAATTTCACAGCAACACTTTAAATAGTGGCACAGCTGCAGTTGTCATTGAAGAGTACATGAAATAACCTTGGAGTAATAACTGTTATTTATTCTTACAGTAGTTTAGGTTTAATTGTATGTGGGCTTTGCCTTGACTCATACAAAGTATTTGTATAATCCTCATTAGTAACTGTAATTTCAAAAGTTAAAAGAATTTATGTTTTGATAATACCACTCATATGAGTACCTGAAGCACTTTATAGAAAAGGAACTCTAAAGGGCAAAACTGCCATCACTTGTATTTTGCGTATTTGTAGGCTTTGAATAGAAAGAATTATCCCAAAGTCATTGGGGACAGGAAAGGGTTTCTTTGTCTTTACTTGTGCTGTCAAGAGTGTTGCTTCCTTGCCAACCAGAAAGAAATCCATGACAGTGTTGGCAGGGCAGGGGTAATCAGGCATATGTTTAAATTATTCTGGAAGTTCTTGCAATGTTTAAGTTATCAGTTGTGTGGAATTCTTGGATGGCAGAAATGGTTAAGCATGCAGCTACAAACCAAAGGACTGGTGTTCCTACCCAGGAACATCTCAGAAGAAATGCCTGGTGATCTTCTGCAAGGTCACAACCTTGAGAGCCCTATGAAGCATAGTTCTAGTTTGCAACACATGGGTCCACTGTGAGTTGGAATAGACTCAACAGCAGCTGGTTTGGTTTCCGTTTTGTCAGTGATGTGTTGGTGCTGGCTTCCACTGCCTTGTGAGAACTGACTGTGACACATCTATTTCGAACTCCAAGTTGAGTGACATTGTGTTGACAGCTGGAAACTGGCCATAGTGATAATATACCACTGTAAAAGCTGTAAATCAGGGTTTCCCTTCACCTCACCCAAGAAAGGTAGTTGTTAAACAGTTTCTAGTACATGACTGCCATCCACTCATATCCTTCCCAGTATAAAGTCTTGTATGGAAATTAAAAAAACAAAACCAACCAACCAACAAACATGTAGTATAGAAAACTCAAACAAATGAACAATGACATCTTTTCAGAAAGTCAAAAACACCCAGCACCTGGAATCTGTATGAAGGCTGGATGAGCTCTGCAATTTTGGTTAAATTTCGAAAAGTAATCCCAAAGGGAAGGGAAAAAGCAAAAATGTTCTAGGTATTCTACTGCAGCATAAAATAAGGCTTGGACTGTCAGGGGATCCAGTAAAATCCTGAGCGTCCCTCTTCATACTACTCAATTTGAGGAAATACATAGTAAGGGGATTTAAATAAGCAACACTGGAAAAAGCAAGAAAAATATCTTTGCAAGTATGCCAAGCCAAGTGCCGTCGAGTCTTTGCAAGTATAGAAAGACCTTTCATGGACATTCCTGGGCAGGAAGATTGTAATGCTTGTTATTTTCCAAGGAGCAGTGCAGTTGAGATAACAAACTGGTTGTAGAGGATTTCCTAAGAGAGAGCAGAATGCAAATTCCCAAGTGTTTCACACAGTCCAAACCAAATTTTGTCCCCTCCCTCATTCTCATAAACTCAAGTTGACATTGAAAGCACTCAGACAAAAGCTCAGAGGAACAGGACAAATAATCTCAAATAAGGTAGGAATGGTATTCACTCAAAAATATATCTGAAAATAAAAAGAGTGAAGTATATTAATGTGGGAGACAGATGAAAAGAAGTAAAATGGCAGCTGTGATAATATCGTAGAACAGAACCAAGCAAAAAGAAAAAGGAAAGAAAGGAGTGAAAATTGTAAGAAAAAATGAAAATCACGAGAACTCAATCTTAATGAAAACCAAAATTAGGAAAGTTCCAAGAATAGTTAATACTATAGAATTTACAAAGCATGTGAGTCCAGTAAAACCAGAATTACAAGAACAAAAATACAGAAATGAAAAAGGATATTGAAGAGTTAAAAAACAAAGTGAGAACTGAGAAAGCACATGTGATTAGCTTGTAAGTACATGTAAAAGGCACATCTGAAAATAAAATTTCAGTATAGAGTCTTTATCACAAAATATATTTAGAGATATAGTAGAGGAAAATTTCTCAGAAATAAAAACAATCTTTATGGAACATACTTCATAGCAGGAAAAAATATTTGGAATTAATGATACCGAGATATATAAATGGTTACTTCATTGTACTTATAGACAAATTAAATGATTGAACAGTATCATCTGTATCACGCACAAGCAAGGTTTGGCTAAAGATCATTCAAGAACGGTTGCAACATTACATTGACGGGGAACTGCCAGAAATTCAAGCCAGATACAAAAGAGGATGTAGAACCACAGACATCATTGCCGATGTCGGATGAATCTTGGCTGAAAGCAGAGAATACCAGAGAAATGATCCCCTGTGTTTTATTGACTATGCAAAATCATTTTACTGTGTAGATTGTAACAAATTATGGATAACATTTGGAAGAATGGGAATTCCAGAGCACTTGATTGTGCTGATTTGAACAGAAGAAGAGGATACTGTGTGATTTCAAGTCAAGAAAGGTGCGTATCAGGGTTGTATCCTTTCACGTACTTGTTCAGTCTGTATGCTGAGAAAATAATGCAAGAAGCTGGAGTATAAGGAGAAGGACATGGCATCACCTGTGTTATGCAGGTGACAGGACCTCATTGTGCAAGATCTGGGCATTGTTATGTTGTGTTATATATAGGGTTGTGATGAGTTGGAACCAACTCAGTGGCCCTTAACAACAGTTGTTGAAGTAATTTTTGGCTGTTTGTATCTGCTTATCAACCAATCTATTACCTATTTATTACTCATTTATCTTTGTATCTGTGTATATGCACAGAGAAATGCTAACAAAGTGCTAACACTAGATAGCTAGTTGATGACATTTTGGATTAGTTGCTTTTCTCATTATTCTTAATAAGATGATGGCATAATTTATCAGTTTTAATAAAAAATAAAGCCATTACTCTAAAAATAACTTACTTCATTTTATATAATTGGCTTATTACTAAGAACCATTGCCATAAAGTTTTGAATATGTACATAGCCTTGATACAGTCTCCTGTTTGCAATTCAGTATAATGACATAGTTGGAAAAGTGCTAAAGGGTTGTACTATTGAAAACTTCAAAACAGCCCAAATCCCCTTTTGCAGAAAGTCAGCTGAATAATTATGATCTATCCATTCAACAGAATTTCAGTCAAATATTTTTAGTCAGATTCTAGATGAATGTTTATTACATGGAACCAAAAAAGGACCAAACGCATTACTATCTGGTTGATTCTGACCTGTAACAACCCTATAGGACAGAGTAGAACTGCCCCATAGGGTTTCCAGGGAGCGCCTGGTAGGTTGGTTGCTGACCTTTTGGTTGGCAGCCAACGTCTTAACCACTGCACCAGCTGGGTTGTTATTACATGGAAAGGCTCTCATATTGTTTGGTAAAAGAAGTAGGTTATTAACTGAACTTACTGTATTATCCTTAGTTCACTGAAAAGTAATGTAAACATCGACAAAGTCGGGAATTCTATACATCCAAGTTTTATCTCCAGATACAGGGCTAAAAGGTGGCTTTTATTTCATTCTTCTTAATTATTTGTAGCTTTTATTTTAACTATTAGAAACTTTCTTTTTAAAGTAATATTACTAACTTACTATTTGTAATGAGATTATAAAAGGCACTACTTTAATTCCCTAAACAAATATACTATCTACGCTCTCTAGGAACTCTTGACTCCCGGTATTACAACATCCTAAACTCCCCTTAAGCCTTTTTTGCTCTGGAATGTATGATGAACGTGGAAATTATATAAGAGGGGATTAAATGGGAGTGAATGTTAGTAATCTCCATTTTGACCCCCTCCCCAAAAATGTATGATGGCCAAAAATAACAGAACAGACCCTGAGAACAAATCCTCAGGAGAAACAACAACATTGGAATTTCAAGAAAGAAAAAGTGGGTAAATACATCTTAAGCTGTAGATTGCAGCAATGGAACAGGGGCAAGGAAGGGTTTAATCAAGAGAGGATGGAGCTGGGGACAAGGTACCTGTGTGCTAGGCTATCATTTGTAACCAGTTTTCTGCTTTCCCACCTATCGTATGAGGATGTCCCAGCCATGAGTCTGCCAAAGTTAGCAAAGGATGCAATGAAGCAGTGAGCTCTGACAGCCAGGGGTGTGAAGTGACCAGAACCCTATGCACATTGGAAATGCCTCGTGGGGTTTCTGGAGCATCTTGATCTGGAAACACTCATCTGGTGTTTTTCAAAGTAATTTGTTGTTTTGTAATTCATAGACTTAGCTCCTTAAGTGTATATTTATATTTATTTATGTAAAGTGACTATATTTTATATAAATAAAATAAATAGAAATATTGTGTACTTAAATATATACATCATATATGTAATTATAACATAATGAATCCTTTGGGGACAGTTATGAACCATCACTTTGCAGCTTAATCATTTTTGTGACATTGTATTAGTTGTGAACTTTATATAATAAGAAAAACAGAAGATAGAGAACTGAAAAACCATTTTTATCCCCCTGGATTCCCACTATTATTCATGTAGTAGTGAATTCCCTCATCAAAAATAAAAGATTGGTGTGGTTATTGTACATTTCAAGATGGAAAAATTGGCCTGGGGAAAGCAAATGGCGTTCTTGGAATCACCTAGTCAATAGCTAACTTTGCACTAGAGTTGGTACGTTATGATTTTTGGTCAAGTGTGGAAATCATCAAATATGTAGCCTTTGTGCACATGTGTAGTGCCATACCACTTTCCTTTATTTGTATCTTAATTAACTATTGATTACCTTTGTCCTCATCTTTCAGGGAAGTCATCAAAAACAATGAAATCTCATGTTTTTCTGGAAAGATAGTACCTTCCTGGACACAGCGCATTAATAACAGTTCCTGGGTAAGAACATTCCGGAATTAAAGGCAGAGATAAGCACCTAGAGTCCAGTGCCAGAGGAAATGGACAGTACAATTAGACCTAGCAGAAAGTCCATGAGCAACCTGCTAAGACCACTCAGGATAGTGGAAGTACGGAAATAACAAGCTTTGAAATTTAGTGGGGAAAAGGTATCGTATGAACAAAGCAGTATTTATTTTCCATTAATCTCTGTAGTCTCTGTTCACATAATGATCCAATTATATTAGTCATCTTAGAGAACATAATAGTGTAACCCTATGAAGCTGTCTGAAATTATAGTACTGGTGCCCCCATCCTGCCCCTCATCCCCCATTTTTAATCCGTTGAATTAGATCATCTTTGTTATTTGTAACTTGCTTTTAGACTTTTTGTTGTAAAATCGCTGATTTGGAATGAAGGAAAAGAACAAAGGGCTAACCCTTCCTGACCAACCGTGAACTGTGTTAGGAGAGCATTGTCTCTTGAGGTGAAGTGTGCATTCCCCATTCTTTCCTTGTTTTCCCCTTCTATACCATTGAGAAAAACTTCATGAAGGAAA
This sequence comes from Heterohyrax brucei, assembly GCA_028571685.1. Classification (NCBI taxonomy): domain Eukaryota; kingdom Metazoa; phylum Chordata; class Mammalia; order Hyracoidea; family Procaviidae; genus Heterohyrax; species Heterohyrax brucei. The sequence goes on along the minus strand of CM053166.1, from coordinate 30,244,039 downwards.
GGCACTGTCCTTTAGGAGTTATTGCAACAGTGCTCTGTGTAAATTTTTCAGAGCTTTGTAACAACAGCCTGTAGATTTATCATATTTCTTTGCTGACAGCAGCAGCATTTAAAAAATAGTTCAGTTGCCCTCCTCCTTCCTTGCTACAGCTCAAGCCTAAAGAAGCTGAAGTCACCTTACAAAATGGCTGTCACACACAGGTCACATGGGGAGCCCAATTCTTGGTACTAACTAATTGGAATGTCTAAACCACGAGACAGGCAAATTTCTGCCACGGTTTGTCTCTACCTTTGTGATGATGTGAGTATATTCCCATATACAAGGAAAGAAAAGCGTTTGTCCCTAAGGGAACAGATGAATTTTTCATCTTAGAATATATTTTTAAGGTCTACTAGGATTCTTTTTTCTCTTTAGTTGAAATATGAATGGTTATTATACTTTCAAATACAAATTATTTCATGGTTTAAAATCTCACTTTTCTCTGTAGGAGTTGGGACAGATGAAGTTACACTGTAGTCAAATATTTCTGTAAAATTTAAAATATTTTTTCCTATGTAATCACAGCTAAAACACCTGAATTAAATATGACTTTTAATAAGGTCATGTGTCTGTCTGCTTAATGAAAATGAAAAATTATAAATTACCACTTAAGAATAAGCCAGAAGCTTTAGGATTTGAAAAACTAATAATCTAATATTGATCACTTACTCATTCAGTCACTCGTGCAGTCCTTTATCATAAATGATATTAAGCACATATTATGTGGCAGAATGGGGATATAGCATTGAAAAAAGACAGAATTCATGATCTCTGAGGCTTTCCAGTATAACTCATGAAAGAAATGTTCTCAGCAAAGAGCCCAAGTCTGTAGAATGTCTAATTTTTGCAGCTATAAAATTTGGACAGAATGTATGGAGTGGTTACTTGGTGGCTCTGAAATGTAAATGGTGACAGGCAGAAGGAGGCAAAAAATTAGAATTGAAAGTACCCGTGAACTGGCAGTGAGTTTACTACTTTTTTTCCCTTCAGTATCCCCAGAATAGACACAATGCAGCCTGAAACCCAGAAGTAGGCTTGGGGTGGAGAGAGACAGAGAGCTCTGGGAAGGGGCCTCTACTTTTAGGTATGGGACCATAAAAGGGATCCTGTCGCCCCATGTTTTCCTCTCTTTTCTTTCCCCTTCTTCATCCTCTCATGTCTCAACCCAAGAAATAGCATGGTATCAGCTGAGACAGCAGTAACAGTGGCAGCAGTGGTGGTCCACAGTGCCCTAAAACTATGATGGAGTAGAATCTTCTTGTCACATGGGAGAAGCTGAGATCCCAATAGCGTGAGGCACCCCCCTATTGCAGTTTTTGTCCCCCTTTCTATGTTCTTTTATTACTTGGCTGTAGATACAGCACAGGTTGCAGGAAATATGTGGCAAGATAAGGGAAATAAAACCCTAACTTTCTGAATAGAGGACGAAAAGAGGAGCCCCTGTGGTCCAGAAAGTGCTGGGGAAATCAATGAAAGAGAAGAGTTTGGAGAAGCAACCTTTTCACATTTTTTATGAATTTCTCAAATCATTCACAGCTGTGTGTGCATGACCTTGCCCTAAGAAACACACTGGAGACTCCAAGAACCATACAATGCAATAGACTACTGCCCAGGTCCTAGACTAACTACTGGGTGGTATATATGAGGAACAGATTTGACTCGAACAGCACTGAAATGGCTTGGAAAATGGAGATGAAATTAAAATCACAACCTACAGAAGCCTGGCCAGAACCCAACTATGTCAGTTATCTCCTGAAATGATCATAGCAGCATTCTCCATGTGATTGAAATGAGATTCAGTCAGATAACATGATACTAAAGATATATAGGATATAATGCAAATTTATTCAATATCTGAAGAACCAGTAAAATCTACTTGTATGGAAGCAGTGGAAGCTGCATATAGGTGGGCATGTAAATTTATACGGGAATGTACATTTTCACTCAGTCATAATAAAAAAAAAATACAATCAGTAGACACCAACATGGAGATAACAAGATTATTGTTATCTAACAAAGACTTTAAAGCAGTTATTATGAAAGTGCTCCAATAAATGAGGATAAATACTCTTGAAATGAAAAGAGAGAAAATCTCAGTTAAAAAAAAAGCAGTATAAATATGAAGAACAAAATGGAAATTTTAGAATTGGAGTATACAATAACCAAATTAAAAAATAAATTAACTCAAAGGGCTCAAGAGCAGAATGAAGGACGGAAGAATGTCAGTGAACTTGAAAATAGATCAATAGAAATTATCCAGTCTGAACATTAGAGTGAAGAAAAAAAAGGTTTAAAAATATGACTGGAGCATCAGAGACTTCTGGGACAATAACATTTGTGTTATTGATGTTTCAGAAAGAGAAGAGAGAGTTCAGTGCAGAAAAGTACATGACCCGAAACTTCCCAGATTTTATGATGTAAACCAACCTACAGATTCAAGAAACTCAGCAAACCCAAAACAGGGCTCTTGTTGTTCTTAGGTGCCGGTGAGTCACTTCCGACTCATAGCAACCCTATAGATCAGAGTAGAACTGCTCCACAGGGCTTCCAAGGATCGCCTGGTGGATTTGAACTGCCGACCTCTTGGTTAGCAGCCATATCACTTTACCGCTACACCACCAGAGTTTCCCAAAACAGGATAAGTTCAAAGAAATCCATGCTTACACGTATTACAAACTGCTAAAAGCTAAAGAAAGAATCTTGAAGGCCATCTGAAAAAAACAACACAATACTTTTTAGGGAACAATGTTTCAGCTGGTAACTGATTTGTCATCAGAAACCACGAATGGCAGAAGGAAGGGGTAGTAGCATAAGGAATTTCCTTATGGTGATGAAGACAGTTCTCTATCTTCATTGTGCTGATGGTTGCATGGAATCTATATATGAACTCAAATGACCTAGACAAGTGAGTGCATGTAAAAACTGGTGAAACCTGAATAAGGCCTGAAATTTACTTAGTAGTACAATACCAATATCACTTTGCTGGATTTTGATGTTGTGCTCTGGTTTTATGTCACTAACGGGAGAAATTGGCTAGAAGGTTCATGGAACTCTCTTTCCTTTTTTTAAAAATACTGTACTTTAGGTAAAAGTTTACAAAGGAAACTAGTTTCTCTTTAAACAATTAACATGCATATTGTTTTGTGACCTTGGTTGCCAGCCCCCATGACATGTCAATGCTCGCCTTTTCTCCACCTTGGGTTTCCCATTACTACCTTTCCTGTCCCCTCTTATGTTGTTGTCCTTGCTCTTGGGCTAGTGTCCCCATTTAGTCTTGTTTTGTTTTATGGATTTCTAATCTTTGGCTGAAGGGTCTCCTGTTGTCCTATTTTTGCAACATCTTATGGGTCCATAATTAGTTACAAGTAAGAAGTTGAAAAATAATATTGAACAAAAGAAGTCAGACACAAAATATAGGCAAAAGCTTGGATACTTAATCAATGAGAATATAAAGACAACAAAAAAGCATGTGAAAAGACAGTCAACATCATTATCTGTTAGGAAAGTGCAAATTAAAACGACAATGATACACATGTACACACCTATCAGAATGGCTGTAGTGAAAAATACTAACAATACCAAATGCTGCCGAGGATGCAAAAACTAGAAGTCTTGTTCATTGCTGTTGGAATGCAAAATAGCACTGCCATTCTAGAAAACAGTTTGATAGTATCATTTATTTTTAATTATGACTGAGTGAAAATGTACATGTCCAAATAAATTTATATGCCCACCTATATGCAGCTTCCACTTCTCTCCCTGTCCGGTGACAGCACACTATTCCTCTCTGCTGTATACATGTCTCATCCTACCAACAGTCTCCTTTCCCCTCCTCTCCACACACACACCTCTTAACTCCAGCCAGAAGTCAGCAGGATGATATCCTATAGATGCATAGAACCATAAAGTGCGTCCAGTATGGTCACTCTGCATTGCCAAGTCAAATCCGTTCCTGTACGAAGAGTGGACCTTCGTAATGATTTATGGGCAAGGGCAGCATCAGGGCCAGGGGCCATGCTCCCAGGGGAATGCCGAAGCCACTGGACCATCAATTGCAGTCTTTTAGTGGAGATCTCAGGGTGCATCCCTTTTTATTCTTCTGTTGCCAGTGAGACTCAACTTAGTAAGCTCCATCGCAGCTATCACTGGTGGTGGCCGGGCACCGTCCGGTTCTTCCGGTCCCAAGTCTGTGTAGGGACCCAGTCATGTGGGTCTCTCTATCTTCTGGGTTGTCTTTACCCCATGTGATTTTGGTCCTCTATGATCATTCGTTCCTGCTGAGTTGGGACCATTTGCTGTGCCCTCGGATGGCAGCATGGCAGCCTTTAAGACCCCAGATGCCAATCCCCGATGTGGGGTGCAGAGAGCCCTCTTAGCAAAACGCTTGTGGTGCCAATTGGCCTCAATTTTGCCTAAGAGCATGGTCTCCTGCCCCCCCCACCCCAGCTACTCTGTCCTTGCAATATTGGGTTAAGATGGAAGGAGTATTCAAGTTATGCTGAAGTGCACTTAATATTGTTCTTGTTTCTAATGTGTGCTATCGTCAGTTTCATCCAACCAAATTTCTACCAACTGTCTAATCTAAACCACCCCTTTGCCTTCTCTCCCTCCCCTCCCTTGCAGCCATCAAAGAGTCTTTTCTTCTATACGTAAGTCTGTTTTTGAGATCTTATCGTAGGGGTCTCATACAATATTTGTCCTTTTGTCACTGACTACTTTCACTCAACATAATGTCTTCCAGTTGAAACCAGGTTAGGAGATGTTTCCTGAAATCATCATTATTCTTTATCATTGCGTAGTGCTCCACTGAGTATATATATCATCGTTTACCTATCTATTTCTCTGTTGTTGCGCATCTGGGTTCATTCCATCTTTTTGCTATTGTGGACTGTGCTGCGATAAACATTCTTGTACATGTGTCCATTGGTGTGCTAAGCCTTGATTCTGTAGGATATATTCCAAGTAGTGGAATTACTGGTTCAAATGATGTATCTAGATTCATGTTTTTAAGGAAGCACCAGATTGCTTTCCAAAGAGGTGGACCATTTTGCAACCCCACCAACAGTGTAGGAGAGTTCCGCTTTCTCCACAGCATCTCCAGCATTTGTTGTTTTGTGTTTTTTGGATCCTGGCCAACCTTGCTGGGGTGCGATGGTATCTCATTGTTGTCTTGATTTGAATTTCTTTAATAACTAAAGATCGTGAACATGTCCGCATGTGTTTTTTGGCTGCCTGGATCTCCTCTTTAGAGAAATGTCTGTCCATCTCCTTTGCCCATTGCTTAATTGGGTGATTTATCTTCTTCTTATTGATATTTTATAGTATCTTATAGATTATGGAGATCAGGTGTTGGTCTGACATAGAGTTGCCAAATATGTTTTCCCATTTTGTAGGTGTTCATTTAATTCTATTAATAAAGTCTTTAGATGAGAAAAGTGTTTGATTCTTAATAGTTCCCATTTATCTATTTTCTCTTCTGTTGATAGTGATTGGTTTGACAGATTTTGGAGTCTGTCCACATTGTGTATTAAAACTTCCATTGCTATTCCTACCTTTTCTTGGATGAGCTTTATCGTTTTCGGCTTGATATTTAGGTGTTTTATCCAGTTTGAGTTGGTTTTTGTATAAGGTGTAAGATATGGATCTTGTTTCAATTTATTGCAGATGGATATCCAATTTTGCCAGCACCATTTGCTGAAGATACTGTTTTTACCCCAGTTTAATGTCTTAGGGCCTTTTTCGAATATCAGCTGTTCATAGGCTGATGGTATCATCTCTGGGGTCTCAGTTCTGTTCCATTGATCAATATGTCTCTTTTTGTACCGGTACCAGGCTGTTTTGACCACTGTAGCAGTGTAGTATTTTCTAAGGTTGGGTAATGAGAGGCCTCCCAGTGTGTTCTTCTTCTTTAGTAGTACCTTACTTATTCGGGGCTTGTTCCCTTTCCAAACAAAATTGGTGATTTGTTTCTTCATCTCATTAAAAAATGATGCAGGAACTTATATTGGGATTGCATTATATAAGTAGATTGCTTTGGGTAAAATATACATTTTGACAATGTTAAGTCTTCCTATACATGAGCAGGGTAGGTTTTTCCATTTATCTAAGTCTCTCTTAGTTTCTTGTAGTAGGGGCTTGTAGTTCTCTTTGTAAAGGTCTGTTATTTCTCTGGTTAGATTAATTCCTAGGTGCTTTAACTTCTTAGGGGCTACAGTAAATGGTATTGATTTCGTGATTTCTTCCTTAACAGTCTCATTGTTGGTATAAAGGAATCCTACTGATTTACTTATGTTTATCTTGTATCCTGAGACTTTGCTGAAGTCTTCTATCAGTTTGAGTAGTTTATTTATAGATTCTTTGGGATTCTCTGCATATACAATCATACTATCTGCAAACAGGGAGATTTTGACTTCTTCTTTGCCGATGCAGATGCCCTTTATTTCTTGGTCTTGTCTAATTGTTCTCACTAGAAATTCTAGTACGAAGTTGAAAAGGAGAGGTGAGAGTGGGCATCCTTGTCTGGTTCCTGTTCTCAATGGAAAGTCTTTCAGTCTCTCTCCAATCAGGATGATGTAGGCAGTTGGCTTTGTATAAATGGCCCTTATCGTGTTGAAGAATTTTCTGTCTATGCCTAGTTTGCGAAGAGTTTTTAGCATGAATGGGTGTTGGACTTTATCAAATGTCTTTTCTGCATCAATGGAGAAAATCAGGTGATTCATGTCTTTTGTCATATTTATGTGATTAATCACATTAATCGTTTTTCTGATGTTGAACCAGCCTTGCATCCCTGGTATGGATCCACTTTGGTCAGGATGGATTATTTTTTGGATATGTTGTTGTATTCTATTGGCAAGAATTTTGTTGAAGATTTTTGCATGTAGATTCATGAATGATATTGGTCTGTAGTTCTCCTTTTTGGTTGGGTCTTTCCCTGGTTTTGGTATCAGGGTTATGCTGGCTTCATAGAATGAGTTTGGGAGTACCCCATCCCTTTCTATACCGTGAGATAGTCTCAGTAGTATTGGAGATAAGTCTTCTCTAAAAGCTCGGTAGAATTCTGCAGTGAAGTGATCTGGGCCCGGGCTTTTTTTGGTTGGCCGTGTTTTGATGACATTTTCAATCTCTTCCTTTGTGATGGGTTTATTAAGTTGTTGTGCTTCATGTGGTGATAATTTGGGTAGGTGGTATGAATCACGGAATTTGTCCATTTCCTCTACATTTTCAAATTTGTTAGAGTACAGTCTTTCATAGTATTCTGCTATGATATTTGTGATTTCTGTTGGATCTGTAGTGACAACTCCCCTCTCATTTCTAATTCAGGTTATTTGTTTCTTCTTTTTCTTTAGTAAGTTTAGCCAGTGGTTTGTCAATTTTGTTGATCTTTTCAAAAAACCGTCTTTTGGTCTTTTCAATTTTTTCAATTGTTTTTCTATTCTCTTATTCATTTAGCTCTGCTCTAATCTTTATGATTTGGTTTCTTCTGGTGCCTTAGGGGTTCTCTCTCTACTTGTTCAAGCTGTAGTGTTAGTTCCTTGATTAGGTTTCTTTCTTCCTTCCAGATGTGTGCATTTATGGAGATAAACAGACTTCTGAGCATTGCTTTGGCTGCATCCCTTAGGTTCTGGTAGGAAGTGTTTTCATTCTCATTGGAATACATGAATTTCTTTATTTCATCCTTGAAATAAAAAACCCATGTTTTTTTGAGCAAGATGTTGTTAAGTTTCCAAGAATTCCACTTTCTATCTATGTTTTTTTTCTGCGATTGATTTTGACTTTTATGGCTTTATGTTCTGAGAAAATGCTTTGTAGTAATGCAATGGTATGGATTTTGTTGAGAATTGTATTATGTGCTAACACATAGTCAATTCTGGAGAATGTTCCATGTGCACTGGAGGAGAAGGTTTAATTGTCCACTGATAGGTAGAAAGTTCTGTATATATTGATGAGGTTTAATTGGTTAATTGTGGCAATAAGGTCTTCTGTGTCTTTACTGAGCTGTTTTCTAGATGATCTGTCCAGTATTGAGAGTGCAGTGTTGAAGTCTCCCGCTATTATTGTGGAGTGATCTAACTCTTCTTTGAGTGTAGTCAGTGTTTCTTTGACGTATTGGTGATCATTGAACTGATGGTCTTTTGGTTAGCAGCCATAGCTCTTAATTACTATGCCACCAGGGTTTCCATTATTGTCCCTAGAGAAATGAAAATTTATATACTCAGTAAAGGCTGTTCATGAATGTTCTCAGTAGTTTTGCAATAGCCCCGAACTAGGAACAATCCAAAGGACTGTCTGGATTGTCCATTCACCTAGGGAAGGGCTTCACTACGTACAGTGGCTAAGTGTCTACTAACCACAATGCCAGTGGTTGGAACTCCCCAGTGATTCAGCAGAGAAAAGACTTGGCAATCAGCTACTATAAAGATTACAGCCTAGGAAACTTGATGGGGGCAGTTCTGCTCTGACAACATAGAGCTACCATGAGTCGAAATTGACTCAGCACACAGCTTCATAATGAAAATATTTTTTATGTCTGACTTGATCCCTTTGTTGGCAGTTTAATATTATTTATTTTTGCTTGGTCCACATTTCAAATGGAGTCGCTATTCCTTATGTGTTCATTGCCATTTTTATCAATTGAAGTTGGTTATTTAGTTTCTCAGTTTTTCAATTCTCTTTCTCCTGCAAAGATCTTATTTCTCACCCTTTTCCCCATCTTTGCCAATCTTGTTTCTGAGCTGTATGAGGATTCCGCAAGCCCCTGTTTGGTTTGCAGTCCTAGACAGGATTTGACATTGTATGAGGAATAGACCTGAGTTGCACATAATGACCAATATATTCTATTCCAGATTTGCGGTAGACAAAATTAAAGTCTGTTTATCGTCAGTTAAAAACAAAAGCCTGAACCTTTCTTTGAAAAGGAATGTTTTGCCAGTTGTAGGGACAGTTAATTTTTGTTAATGGATACTCAGCACCAGACATTGCTGCTTTGTGTTAAAACCATGCACTGTGTCTCTGATTTGAACTTTTGAGGGTTGGAATATACCCCCCCTTTTTTTCTGCTTTCCTTGCAGCCTTAATGCTGAATATTTATGTTTTATTAAATATATGGAGCTCCCTGAACATAGCAGAAGAAAAATCAAAATGATAAGAGATGATCCAAATAGAAAATCTTTTTCCAATGTTACAGAAAAAAAGTTTTAGCATATGAATAATGATATGCAATATAGAAACCATTTATTTCACTAAGAGCTAAAACAACATGTGTCAAGAAGATAAAATTCCACTTTCCAATCTTCTGTAGCTGGAGCAAAGTCATGAATGAGCTGATGGGTATTTCTTTTAGAGCCAGTGAAGAGGGGGACCCTGATTCTTGGCAGAGGTGGATACTAAACCAAGTTATTAAGTATCACAGCACTGAAGGGGAAGGGAGGTCCTTGCAGATTCATTTAGTGCGTTTATCTTCATCCCTTCAGACTGGCCCATGCTGAGTATATGCCAGACAGATAAGAGCCTATCTTATTTTTAAAGGCCTATTTCTTTTTCCAGGAAGAAATTCTCAGTAGGAGGGGCATTACCCATGGATCAGTAAATAAGCACACCAGGGTAGCTGCTTTAGAGAAAATGTTTTCTCTTTGGGAATTCTATCAGGGAAACTTTGCACACTGGTTTTCATTAAGTACTAAAAGCCAAGGTAAGATTGTACATATCATTTCCTGGTAATATCATATATTCACATGTATATTATATATAGACCTACATTGTATACAGCACACACATGTATGTGTGTATTTATGTGTGTGTGTACAGGTATCATGTGGGACTCACAGGCTTGGTCTTGTTTCTAGGAGGAGAACCTAGCAAGTATTCTGAGGCATGATTTTAGGGCTGTCAGAAGGACTTCTTGACTTGGAAATACCATTACCACCCCACAGTTAGTGTTTGAAATGCCAGCATTAGCGCTTTGTTTCTTTAGGGTAAAGATGTTTCCACTGTTTAAATGCTACTCTCTCTGTTACCACCCTGGTGGCATAGTGCTTCAGTGCTACATCTGCTCACCAAAAGGCTGGCAGTTCAAATCCACCAACACTCCATGGAAACTGTGTGGGGCAGTTCTACTCAGTCCATAGGGTCGCTGTGAGTCACAATTGACTTTACAGCAGTGGCTTTCTTTTTCTATTATCACTGAAAAGCTATCTATATTTCTAGCTAATTGTGAAAGAAATTTCAGATTCTTTCCTGGTCACAGGTCTGATATGGAGAAGAGTAAAAGAGATGGGTGTCTGAAAGATAAGGTCAAAACAAAGGTTGAGAATGGAAAATTGGGCCTTGGATATTACCTGTGCCTTGAAATGCATCCATTTGGAATAATACAGTATTGACATACGTTTATTAAGAACTTTACTGTGTACTAAGCATATATCATAATTTTCTCTTGATTTTTTTCAAACAATCTTTTGAGATAGATATTAGTTTTCTGGGCTATCTGTGTATTTTTCTCCTATATTGTTCTGGAAAATCGTTATCAAAAAATGGCAGAAGACCTTAAAATAGGTGTCTTCAGTGAAAACCAAAGTGTTGTGTAGCATATCTTCCAGGTTATCTGAATCTGTGAGGGCTCTGTACCTTTCATTATCTTTGAGCTATTTTTGTACTCTTCAGTTATAGATAACTGATGCAATGCAAATGATACTTGAATAATACTTCTCCATAGACATGCGTATGCTATCCAGGGGCGATTTTTCTCTTGCTTTGGAAAAAGTAAGGTTTCCATCTGTTAGTAAATTCATTTCAGTATTCCTGGTTCAACTATGTAGGTTGAAATCTCTTTTGACCCGGTTGCAACATCTTATTAGTTTCTTGACTAACTGATGTGATAAGTAAAAGTTTTGACAAATGTTAATTTTATATTTGTATGAAAGACGTGCTTTTACCTTTTTTTTGGAGAATTACCCTTTAACAGTTTGTTAATGATTTTGCTTATTTGTTCATTAATACATTCTTGTATGTTCTTAAAAAAGATGCTACAAGGGTTACAAAACAGTAACTGTTGGTTAGGGTCTTTAATAAGTCAATGTTCGGGAGATTTGGAAAATGTTTGGTTTCAATAAGTAGATACGTATTTGTTTTAAAATTTTGAAAACTACAATATGAAATGTGAGCAAGATTAGGACATGAAATACGACTTTCCAAGAAAGCCTAGATTAAAATGAAGTGCAAGAATATTTATGATTTATGAAGAGTATTTGATGGTGAGTTGTTACAAATTCTAATCTTCAGTGATGACATGAAACTATTTTTAGCTATTTCCAGAACCACTGCTGGTGCTAAACGTGTTGATGGAGACGCTAGGGAACTCTCCCACTTAGAAATTTATTAGAATTTGCCACTTACTTGTGAGGAATTTTTTTTTTTCCTTCAGGACCCAACTCTGAACTGCCATCTGTGGTACCAGAGGACATTTTTTTTTTTCTCCCATTGAAGGCTTAAGAAAACCAGCCTAGGCATGGTTAATAGCCCCCAAGAAGGTCAAATTCCCCAGTAAGAGCTGCATATAAATAGTCAATTATATAGAAGGGATGGTTCAAATGGGTTCTTCCCATGAGGAATAAACTTTTAGATGAGAAAAGAACAATTCCTAGATATTCTTTGTATAAGAAATTGAGAAGTGGTCCTCAAAGCAATATCAAGCTGGCCTCCTGAGAGCTTACTGCTTGCTGTAAATCACATAAAAATTTAAAATGTTAATGTCTTTGTCACATTTTGGGATTCCTTCTTCATGCAACTGAATAAGTAATGTTTGCATTAGTAAAGAAGAGAGCTGTGTTATAAATTGTGGGGAAAATGATACTAGTCTTCCCCTGTGTGCCAAGTTTGTATTTATTAATTTGTATGTGCAAAGCACTATGCAGATAGAGTTTATGGTCATTGTATGGCTTTTTTTTTTTTTTTTTTAGAACAAAAACAAAAACAAAAAACGGTCCTATGCAGTGAATTTAAGAGGTTTATGAAAATCATATGAATATGTTTTGTCTAAAAATGGAAATAAAGCAATTGATTCTGCAGGGGAATGGTTCACAGTATTCAGAATCATTTAGAGAGTTTGTTCAAATACAGATTAGCAAATTCTACAGCCTATGTTTCTGATTGAATAGGTCTACTGTAGGGCCTAGAACTTGGAACATTAACGAGCTCACAGGTAATTCTGGTGTGGCTGGTTCTAGGAGTCCACTTTGAGAAATAGGCCTGAAGCTACAACACCTGCAACGTTGTAAACTACTCACCTTAAATAAATTCTGCCAAAAACAAATAATATGTTTCTCCTTTCCTAAAAAAACCTTACTTTGTAGAGAGAAATCACTATTTTGATTATTAATATAAGGCAGTGAATTATGATTCTGAATACCTTAATTAGATAAGTTTTCAACTTGGAAATTGAAGCTTGACACCTCCATGTCACCAAATAACACACCAAGCCAAACTCCTGCTGTCGAGTCAATTCCAACGCATACCAACCCTATAGGGCAGAATAGAACTTCTCCTTAGAGTTTCCAGGGAGCGCCTGGCAGGTCGAAACTCTGACCTTTTGGTTAGTGACTGTAGCACTTAAACACTACATTATCACCAAATAATGCAGCTCAAAAAAGAAATCATGGTGGTGACTAGTTTACCCAAGCAATCTGACACTTCTTCACAAGTAGTAACTATTGTAACTATGTTTGTAATTTGTATATTTGTGGGTATACCCACAAATATACAAATTTGTGGCCACACACGCACACAGTTGTGGTCATCTTCAGTCTGCAACCGTGTTACTGAAGTGTGATCCTTAGACCAGCAGCATTCGCATCATCTGTGAAATGTGCAACACCAGCCCTGCCCCAGCCCTAATAAATCTGAATTTGCATTTTAACAAGCTCTCTAGGTGATTTGTATCCACATCAAAGTTCGGGAAGATCTGTTCTAGGAATAATTTTTTTAAACAAAGCCAATGACTTCAATGCAGAACTGGCAAATTTTTGAAGAGCACAGTATCAGTCAAATGAGGATTGACAGGCAAGGAGACAGGGATGAGCTGAACTGGTGACTGCTCCAACTTTGGTCATGCTGAGTTTTTCTGTTTCTGTAAAGGAAACGCATTCATTAAATAGCCTTAGATTTTAAACAACATGGAGAAAAATCAATTAGAACACTTCAGAGGGTGAGAAAAATCAGGAAAATTCATTAGCAGATAGCCAGGGAAGGTTAGGTATAAACACTCCATGTCACTGAGGAATGATGCTCAAAAATTCTACACGTAATAGACCCTGGAGGGGAAACTGCGATTTTTGCACTAGCCATTTGATACTTCTTTGTCCACAATAGTAACCATCCTAGATAGGCCGTAATTTCTTTAAGTCCAAGGAAAGTACCCAAACTGGTTAGTGTATATGAGAGTAAACAAGTTCAGCACTGTTCTGTTATATCTTTTGCTGCTGTTTCTTATGTTTTACCAGGTTCTAGGAAGACACAGATTGTCCAATAACAGTAAGTAGAAATAGCACCATTTGGTACTTTAGAGTACCTTAATTTTATGAGTCCTTGGAAAATTACCAAACTGGCTTTAAAAAGCTTCAGTGCAACCAAGACTGCCTCCCGTAGTCTGCCTTATACCCCTGCTGCCTTTTTGCCATCCAGTAGTTCTCATTGCTGTCAAGGCAGTTCTGACACATAGCTACCATATAGGACAGGGCAGAACTGTCCCATAGGGTTTCAAAAGAGCAGCTGGTGGGTTCCAGCTACCAACTTTGTGGTTAACAGCCGAGCTCTTAACCACTGCACCATCAGGGCTCTGTATAACATATTACTGCTCTGCTCAAAGCCCTCCAGGGTCTATTACGTGTAGAATAAAATTTGGAATGTGGTCCCTGGCTACCTCTCTGGCCTTATTTCTCTGTTTCCTACCACTCTATCTTTTGCTGTTTTCTTCTGTCACACTGCCCCTAGAGCTCCTTTTAGTTGTCACGTATGCCAGAGTCTCGGGGTCTTTTCATATGCTTCTCTCAGCTAGTCATGGTTCTCTTTCTCAATTTTTCAAGATTTCTGATGCGGTCACCTCCCTAAAGGGTCTTCTCTGAGCAGCCAGTCTGAAGTTGTACCCCTCTGTGATTTTGTAATCCCTTTACTCTGTTAGATTTCTCCATCCTGACATTGTGGTAAATAATAATTAGTTTGCTTCTTCTTGCTCCCTCTCTCTCACTAGACAAGGCTTCATCTGTTTTGCTTCCCACTCTTTTCTTATGCCTGTCACATAGAACGGGCTCAATAAATATTTATTGAATGAGTATGTAAGCCAGTCAACTTATCCTTCTGTTCAAGTATACACATTATTTTGTTTTTTGACACATTGTAACTGAATGAAGAAATGTGTATAGAAGTTGACTCTTGTTTCTCTTCTGTTTAAGAGTAAGACCACAGGAAGAAAACTATTGATTTATTAGGTGTTTCCCAGCTATGTGCATTCATTGTCTTTTTATTTATAACAGTCTTGTGAAGATGGCCTTACTGTCCTCATTTTTAAAAAGAGCAAGTGGAAACTTGGGAGTTTAAATGGTTTATCCAAATTCATAGAGCTATTAAGTGGTGGCAGTCTGTATATCAAGAGCCATCATAAAGAGAGCAAAAGCTAAGCCCCAATTCACAAAAAGATACTATAATAATCAATAAAATCAGCGAAAGAGTCACATACAGAACACCTACAAGTCAATTAGAAAAAAGATAGACAGCCCTATCAAAAATTGGGTGAAAGCTGTGAATAGGTGATTTATGGAGGAGGAGTCCCAAATGGATGATAAACAGATGATGTTTTATCTGACTAATGAGCAGATAACTACAGGTTAAAATGATAAGATACTCATCAAACCAGAAAAAATAAGAAAGTCTAATAATACCAATGTAGAGAAATAGGAATATGTATGTTTTACTTCTAGTGAGAGTGTGTAACTTGCTTTAATCACTTTGAAGAGCTATTTGGCAATATCTAATAAAAGTAAAAGTGTGCATAACTTATGACTCAGCAATTGTACCTCTAGGTGTGTGTCATAGATTGAGTTGTGTCCCCCAAAATATGTGTATCAATGTAGATAGGCCATGATTCTCTGTGCTACATGATTTCTACCATTTTGTCATTTGATGTGATTTTCCTGTGTTGTAAATCCTCGCGCTATGATGTTAATGAGATGGATTAGCAGCAGTTATGTCGATGAGCTCTAAAAGATTAGGTTGAGTCTTAAGCCACTTTCTTTTGAGACATAAAAGAAAGAAGGGATCAGAGAAACATGGGGACCTCAAGCCACCAAGAAAGAAGCACTGGAGCATAGCACTTCCTTTAGACCTGGGGTCTCTGCATAGAGAAGCTGCTAGTCCAGGTGAAGACTGATGAGAAAGACCATCCTCAAGAGCCAACAGAGAAAGCCTTCCCCTGGAGCTTGTGTCCTGAATTGGACTTCTAGCATACTAGACTGTATGAGAATAAACTTCTGTTTGTTGAAGCCCTACACTTGTGGTGTTTCTGTTACAGCAGCACTAGATAAGCAAGACAAGTATGTATCTGAGGTGTGATATTCCAAATATTTAACAAATTCTGTGTCAGGGAAACCGAAGAATGAACATAAACTACAGACAACTGATATGGTCATATTAGTATATTCTGTTTGAGTATCAGTACTGTACACACCTCAGAGAAACAGTTCCACATAGGCACACACAGAAACTTGTGTAAAAATATTTACTACAGCTTTGTTTGTAATAGCAAAAAACTGCAAATAGCATGTTTATTTATCTAAAAAGTGATGGATAAAATGTCACAGTTATAGGATGGCATGCTATTTAGCAATTTGAATGAACTACATCTACATAAATCAACTCTGATAATGTCATTATATAAATGAGCATTTTTTAAAAAAAAATAATTCATATGTCATGATACATTTAGATAAGATATAAATATGTAAAGCAATATTATGTCTTGTTTATGGGTGCATGTATAAGTAGTAAACATATAAAATACAGATGGGAAGGATCCATAACCATTCCAGGGGAGTGATTGTTTGTGGGGTTCAAGGGAAGAAAATAGAATACAGTAGGAGGATTTTAGCATTCTTGATCATCTTTAATTTCTTTCTTTTTTTATTAGAGGGTTAACAATAGTTTATTGAGGAAGAGGAAACATATTGATTTGAGGTCATATCCTGAATGCCCATCAATAAGAAATAGTTAAATATAGTACACTGATATCCTATGTAAGTATAAAAAGGAATGTAATGGTTCTATTTGTGCTCACATGAAGAAATACCTTTTCTAAGATGTTTGGTGATGAAGCACAGAATATTGCATGTATTAATTGACTCTATTTTTACAAAAATATTATGCAAGGACTGCCAATTAAGTTCGTGAACTCATCCTAGAAAAAGTATTACATACTTTGTTGCTGAATATCACTATGGTCACCTTCAAAGTCCTCCCCTTGGTAAGCTATGCACTGACGTGAGCACCTAGTCCACCCTTTAAAACAATTTTGGAACTCTTTTTCTGGAATGACCATCAGAGCTGTCACTGTATTACCCTTGATGTTCTAAATATCATTAAAATGTCTTCTTTCAACATTTCCTTTATTTTCAGAGAAAGAAAAAAGTCATTGGGGGCCAGATCAGGTGAGTAGGGAGAGTGTACCAGTAATTTGTATACTGGCTAAAAATACCCTCACAAGCAGCTATACAATTAAGTTTGCAAACTGTCTACTGTGTTCACTGGCCACTCAGCAATGAGGTATGTAGCATGTAGAACAATTAAGTCTGTGGACTTAATTGTCAGACCTCATATATGGTTACATATACATAAACTAACCAGATACCCAACAAGAAGTCTGAAAAATGGAACTGGAGTATCAGAGGGACTTTTTCATTCTTATTTACCAGTAAAAGGCAATATGGCATGCTAGTTAAAAACCCAGGCTCTGCAGTTCCACCACTTTGTAGCAGATAACCTTCAGCAAACCACTTGACCCTTCTGTGCCTTGGTTTACCCATTTGTAAAAC
The DNA here is from genome assembly GCA_028571685.1 of Heterohyrax brucei. NCBI lineage: Eukaryota > Metazoa > Chordata > Mammalia > Hyracoidea > Procaviidae > Heterohyrax > Heterohyrax brucei. The sequence continues at coordinate 30,226,931 of CM053166.1, read as the reverse complement.
AAAGATAATTATCAGAGTATTTATATAACATCCTGGATGAAATGACACAATAAACCTTTTATCCACGTGACAGTTGGAACAGGGCCTGGTGCCTAGAACTCTCAGTTGCTATCAGCTGTCAGTGTTGTTGTTATACACCTCTGTAATGTGTGCAATCATTTTATGACACACATGAGTTACTTATGTAATCCTTTGTTTTTTCAGTTGTTCTTCAGATGAAGGTTTAGAAAACAAACTAGTTTCTCATTCAACAGAACATATATTGTTTTATGACACTGGTCAGCAACCCCACGGCATATCATCACTCTCCGTTCTCAACCTTGAGTTCCCTATTACCGACTGTCCTGCTCCTTCCTGCCTTCTAGTCCTTGCTCCTGGGCTGGTGTGCCCCTTTAGTCTCATTTTGTTTTATGAGCCTGTCTGATTTTTGGCTGAAAGGTGAACCTCAGGAGTGACTTCATTACTCTGCTAAAACGATGTCCAGCAGCCATGCTCCCAAGGTTTCTCTAGTCTCTATGAAGCTGGCAGGTCTGGTCTTGGTCTTTTTTTGGGGGGGGGGGTTAGAGTTTTGTTTTGCATTTTTCTCCAGCTCTGTCTCGGACTCTCTGTTGTGATCCCTGTCAGAGCAGGCAGTGGTGATAGCTGGGTATCATCTGGTAGTACTGGACTCAGTCTGGTGGAGCCTGTTGTGGACGGCTCCACTAGTCCTTTGGACAAATCTTTCATTTGTGTCTTTAGCTTTCTTCATTCTTCCTTTCTCCTGAATGGGTGAGATTAGTGAAGTATCCTAGATGGCTGCTCACAAGCCTTGAAGACCCCAGATGCTACCTACCACAGTAGAATGTAGACATTTTCTTCAAAAAATGTATTATGCTGGATCCGACTTGACGGCCCTTGGCTTGGCTTGGGCCAAGTGTTCCCTGAGACATGGTCACCCCAGCCCTCATGGATCATCTTTAGTTTCTTAACAAAATCTCTAAACCAAATAGGACAAAATATTAATATTTCTAAATATAAGGGTAGATATCTTATTTTTTAAATTTGATGAGTGTTTCATTTTGAAAAACAATGTAAATATCATGGTACAGCTTGTACTTGGCAGGTATCTGTCTGATTTCAAAGCCAGAGAACTTTTCGCTACCTAACCTCTGGAAGAGAGCCCCTAGCCCTTTCTTACAGATGCAGTACCATCACAAGCAGGGTTAGACACTGGTGTCACAATTGTTAATTGATCAATGATCATACCTCTGGAAGTCCTGATCTGTCTCTGGCCACATGATCTAACCACCACTTCAGGGTGGTCAGATGATGAGATTCCTGGCAGCATAATAATTTTTTTTTTTTTTGCACATTCCAGAGTCGGATGAATCAGGGCACAGATATGCTTCCAGGTGTTAGACTGGAATGCTTGTGCTTACCAGAGGCTGCATATTTCAAAAGTTTTGTCACTACTGTAAATATGGGGCTTTGTCTGTATTTCCACATTTCCTTGCTTTGCTACTTCTGGTTAAGATGATAGGATGGAGGACTTATGGCCGTCCTGTGACGTCCAGCTGGCTGCTGTGTCCTTGCTTCTAAGTTTTGCACAGGAGCACAAGTGGTTCATTTAGGTCTGGAGTTTCTCCACTAGCCAATGGCCAAGGGCAAAGGAGGCACCATTATTTTCCACAAAAACTTATGTAGCTAAGTTTCTGAGAAGATATTTTATTATTCATTGATAATACTTCATCCTTATTTCTTAAAATTTCCATGGACTCAGCAGTTATCTATCAGACTTTTCTAGTAACTAGGAAAGCCCTATTTAGCATCGATGTTTAAAGGGAGTCTTGATCAATGAAAGATGAATTAGCAGTCATGTTGTGATTTGAAGTAATGTTTTTGGAGTCACATATTTGATTTGTGACTCCAAAATGAATGGAAGTAAAAATTGCAGAGTATTACTTTTAGGGATGCAGAGATCTAGGAAAGCTGCAACCCTCAGCCCAGGTTAACTTGCAGCACTTTTTTTCTGTTTCTCAGGTTCTTGTCACCCTAATACCTGTATCATCATGTGGAGACATCTTGCTCTGAGTTTCATATACAGTTGTTGACAGTCTACTCTAAGTTGGGTTCATCTAGAGCCTTAGTCATGAATAAACAATGGGCCTTAATTCCCACGACGGAAAATCACTGGCCCTGTTCATCTAAGCATCAAAGAACAGTGGTTTAGGCCCTTTCTTCTTTTTGCTGTACAAATTCACAGTTGAGTTACGAGTCCTTGGGATTTAGAATTGACGTCAACAGGGCGTATATAAACTCTTTAACTCCCGGCCTCATCCTGATATTTGATATGATTTAATATCTCAACAGACTATCAGAGCCATCTATAGGATAGCAAAGAAAATGTTCAGAGAAATTTTATGAAACATTCCTTCTGAATCATCCAGTTTTACCTTTGAAACATCAGTGCCCCAATAGTTTGGTCCACATTTAACCATATAGTTTATATTCCTTCTTGTCCAAGTTCTTTGACCTTCTTGTGATACTTTGCAGGATCTTAAGATATTTTCTTTTGTACTCTAAGATCTTTTCTGAAGCAGCCAATGTAATTAATATTCATTTAATTTCTACACAGACTACTTAAATTTCAAAGTAGCCTACTGATATGTTGAGATACCACATCAATGATAAAGGAACGAGCTATGGTAATGATTTAGATCTGTTGTAAATTAGAAAAAAACTATGGTTTATTTGCAAGAGTAATTCTAAAAGTTTCTTTGTGGTTTAGGATGATAGGAAAAGCAGACAGCACCAAGAAATAGCTTTATCTTATCTAAATCATAAGTGTAAAGCTCAACACATATTTTCAGTGCTAAAATGCAAATACCTAAAAGTGATAATAGTTATAATGAAACTAAGTTTCTTGTAAAACTGTTAAGCTACCAGAGCTCCAAAAGTGTTTAAGGTGTTCCTAAATATAAGTGGTATGAGTTTTTTTAGATGTGAAGGCTTATTAATTGAATAACTTCAGATTTTACAGCAAATAGGCTTGAGAAATCATGATATAAATATTATGAGTTCTGTCCTTGCAAAATGGTTGTTAAAATTTATTAGAAATAGATGTTGCTCATCAGACGATCTTACAGAAGTTTCCAGAAAGAATAAAATAGATAAAATATGTGATAAAATAAATAATAGCTATACAAATGAATTGATTCCTTGGGTTGTAGAAGGGTGCTCATATTTGAAAGAAATACTTAAAAAGAATTTTGATCACCTCTGACAACTAGGGGTACTGACTAAATCCATACCTTAGTAAATATACATAGACTTTCTTTGTAAGGAAAACTGCTTAATACTGTGGATTCTAAGTGTCTTTGCTCTGAAATTTACCTTGTCTCAAACACAGGAGTGGGATCCTTTCTCAGTTTGTGTTAGAAGTTCCTGCCACTATCAGCGTTCTCATCCACAAGACTTGATCCAAACTGGACCAATCAGATCCTCTCTTACAGAGATACGGACTTGGAGCTGAGAGATTCTAGCTAGTCTAGACTGATGACATGAACAGACGTAGTATAAACTAGGGTGCTGTGGAACCAGCTATCTTATACCCTGTGCGTGGAGAAACAGCAAAAAAGCAGTCTGTGGAGGGAGAGGAATGGAGCACATGTGCTGAGAGAAGCAGATACCAAGAACGCATGTGTCCACAGATAGAGACCCAGTGACTGTCCTGATATAAACACCTCCCAAAACAAAACTATGTTTAGAATATGTGGCCTTTTATAATTTATGGGAGTGACCACTAGATTGCATAGGCCTGATCGTTACCACCATCTCACCCTAAAATCTTTCTCTTGTTTTCAATTTCAATTTCAATCAATAGAAGTAGCCTTGTTACACCTCTTCCCAGGCATTGAATATAATATTAATTTTGAGTATAATATTAGTTAGCTTTTTTATCCTTATGTTTCATATGTATATAATTTAATATTTATGAAGCACAAGTTAAAACCAGTGTGTGTATTTTGCAGCTCAAGAGACTTAAGACTTGGGACCTCTGTATGACTTGCCCGAATTCAGATACTGGTTGCAAGTGGCTGAATAGAGATTCACGCTCAGGTCTGAGACTACATTCTTAACCATGTCGTTGCTACTTGAATCTGGAGACAACAACTGGTATCTTTCAAAAACAGGGGAGGATGTTCCACTTTCTTGTAGAGGAGCAGTGGAGTCTGCATACTAGGCATGACGTTCTGCACTCCAGATGGCAGACTGAGGTCTGCAGGAGATAGTAGTTGGGCAAGCTGTGTGTTCTCAGCAGAACTGTACACTGACACACATGGTGTGTATGAGTGCTTGCTGATGTGTACATACACACATGTGTGTGTTGTAGAAGGGTGGTTAAGGAGGATACTCTTTGAGAAGCAGAAAACCCTTAAGGAATCCTTTAGTTAACATTATCTTAGACTCTCTTATCCATGAGAGAGTAGAGATAAGGTAGAATAGAACGTCAGTAGAATGGTGCTTCATGGTAAGGCATTAAGTGTGTGTATGCATGCCTGCATGCATGCGTGTATGTGAGTGTGTGTGTGTGTGTGTATTGTGGAGTGAGCATACGCTGACAGATAGAAGAAAAACAGAAATGTCTAAGAGGTGTGAAAGGCTACATTTATCGATTCCACAGAAAATGAAAACATTTTGTATGGGTCCTTACAGGACACATGCCTAAATATCATTAGTTCAGGCATTATAGTAGTTTCCACTGAACTTGAGAAATTTTAATTAGGATCACAAAACATATCAGCACACTTACTGCTGAAAGTTCACCACATATAACAAGCTGAGACAGATTGGAAAGACTTTATTTAAGCTTGGTACACATCACTGTGGACATTTGACCCTGTTGGCAAGGTTAGCAGAAAATGGACTTGCATGCAGGCAAGGAACTTGATGGGTAACATTTACCTGTGATGGGAAAGCAACAGGCATTTTGCTTACATGTTGCCTGAGGAGATGTCAAAGATTGCAGTAGTTTTTTGAACTTGAAGGGCAGTGCCTAGATTTGTTAGTAAGTGGGAAGTAAAATGGAGGAGCCTGCGTAAAGAGAGGATCAGTCCTCCATGTTCCCACTTAATTATAGATTTTTATCCAATCAATAAGCCAAGAAATCTTGAGCGATTTTTATTTTTTATTAAAAGGAGGGTGTTTGGGTTACAGGAAGTAGGGAGAAATGGAGAAGGGAGAGAAATGTTTTCCAGACTTTCTTGATACTTTTTTAGAAAATATTTGCTCCTTGCCCTGTTTCAGTGGCTTTTCAAACTCAAGTAGGAAAACAAATCAATTAGTCTATCCTTATTCCTCATCTGTGTGAAAGGATTTTTTTTTTCATTCCTTATGTTCAAGAGAAAATTTCCATTTCTTGTGGCTGTGGATCTACATAAAGTAGAATTTTCCACCCTGTGCTCCTCTATGCAGTTGATGGCAAGAAATTCTCTGGTTGGCTACGTTTCACCTCTGTCCGAGGTAGTGATGTATGCCACGTGTTGCCAGGTGTGAATACTATTAAAGCTATTGCTTCAGGTGACCTTATCTTCATTATTGTGGATCACATTTGCCCCTCTGCTGGTTTCTCACTTCTTCCTCTAATTGCTGCTGACTGTTCAACAGCTGAACTTGTTTGATGTGCTTCTAGTTTTCACAAAATTACAGCAATTCCCTATGGAATCCTGTGTTTTTAGTGTCCCCATTAAATAAACATCCAGAGGAGAAGTTTAATTTGTTTATTATGCCAACTCTCATCCTGGTAAATTACACCTCATTGCAGCCTCTTCTCAACGATGGAAAATTCACTGCCTGAACACAGGGTATTTTGTGGCTGTTTTTCCAGTTTAGATGCTTTGAGCTGCAGGTAATACAACAGTCAACTAATAAAGGGGTTAAACAATAAAGATGTTTATTATTTCATATAATGCTAGGTAGGGGATGAATTGCTTGGATCCAATAGAATTAGCTAGTTAGCAGTGTAAGACATTTATTGGGGGGCGGGGATGGGTGGGTGACAACCATGAAAAAAAAAGAGGACAAGGAAAGGGAGTAGGCAGAGAAAGCCTTCATACAGCTGTGAAAGAAGAGGGGACATGAAGGAGGATTGGATAGAGAGTCGCAGACTGCAGTGCAGCTCTGAAAATCTACAATCAGCCTAGCAGAGTTCTGCTGTCAAGATGACCCATGGAGAAGACCATGTTGGGTGGAAATGATCAGGCCCTAGTGTCCCACTGTGCTGAGTTACTGGTTGGGGTTTCCTGGAAGAGTTTGGCCTCTGTTCAGATGCTGCCCTGGATTGTTTGCTGCTGGGGGCAGTCAGTCAGCTGTATGGGTCTAGCTGATGAGCAAGATCATTCTTTTTTTTTTTTTTAATAATTTTTATTGTGATTACGTGAAAGTTTACAATCCAACTCAATTTTCCACATAAAACCCCAGGTACCCACCTCTCTATGACTCTGCTGTCCTCACCCGCTGATAGCACACTCTTCTTACTCAACCAGCACTCGACCCCTCTTCTCTACCCTCTACCTACCGTCTGAAAAGAAAACAGTAGGACAGCCTCATCTATATATTAAACTATAAAGTATACACACCACATGCATCACTCTGTGTCCCAGGTCCAGTCCATTCTTTGAGCAAGATCATTCTTGGTGAGGTATCTGAGTGGTACACCTCCATAACTGCCTTGTGGGATTTAATTCGGTAGCACAGTTCTGTCACCCAGGATCCAGGTGCTCTCTGCTTCCATCAGTCCTGCTTAGCATATTAGCATTTATTTTCATATTTATTTCCTCATTGTCTCTAAAACACTCTTATAACCTCATGTCTTCACACAGTTCTCTGCAAAAGCAGGAATGAGAGCTCATCCTCATGTGTTTCTGGTAGTAAGGGAAGAAGATCTTTTCTCTGAAGTTTCCAGTCAGACTTTTTCTTTAGTACCACTAGGCAGGTCTGGGTCATGTGCTCATGCTTTAGCTGCAAGGGAAGCCAGAAGAATGGATTTCTGGCTTTTTTAACCTCTGTAATGGGAGATGGTAGGGGTGGCTGCTGGGTAGGTAAACCACCAGTGTCTGTCATCCTAAATACTGCCTTTTGGCATTTTATTCCCAGAAATTCAGACTCTGATTACATTACTCAGTGATTTCCCCTCCCCCCCATTGTGTCATTTAAAACCTTCAGTTTAACATGCAGGCTTCCATAGTATTAAAAATCTTCAGAGACACTTATGACATGAGGAGAAAACATTGATTGCATAGTGTGAGAAAATACCTGTTTGGTGTATTTTTTTGGTACAAACTGAGATACCCATATGCTTTCCTTAATAATGTCTTTCTCAGCGCTTTTGTGTTTCTGTACATTCTGTCTTGCTTCTTTATTGAATACATAATTTTCAGCTCAAACCTAGTCAGCTATGCTACTTTCTCACTGTTTGAACTTGGAAAAGCTATGTGACCTTTCTGTGTGTCAGTCTCCTGATATGTAAAATGAGATGATGGTACCCTTTCATGTTGGTGCCATGTAGAAAAGGCATGAGCAACAAATCTTCTTCTTACTCTTATTATTAAACAGAAGGTAAGGTAAAGGCCAACAGATGTTATCAGAAAAATAAGGAACAGAAAGAGGAAAGCTTAGTTTTTCACAGTAAAAATAAAATAATGTACTTAACACTCTCCACTCGTTTGTTCATATGTGCATTCATCAGTTCAGTTATTTGCTGTGCTCTTGTCATGTGCTAGCCAAGCCAAGTGCCATTGAGTCGGATCATGTCATGTGCTAGGCATGGTGCTAAGCACTTAATATACAGTGTTGGAAAAGAAACATATTTCCTATTGTTCAAGTTGCTATGTTGCTGGAAATAAACTTATGAAAGGCCATCTCAGCAATACATACGGTGGCAGACACTAGTGGTCTACTTACCCAATAGCCACCCCCACTGTGTTTTGTTAGTTGCCGTCAAGTTGATTCCAACTCATGGAGACTCCATGTGTGCACAGTAGAACTGTGCTCCATGGAGTTTTCAAGGTTATGACCTTTCCGAAGCAGATCACTGGGCGTGTCTTCTCAGATGCCTCTTAGTGGTTTTGTCCCACCAGCCTTTGAGCCAGTAGTCAAGCACTTAACTGTTTGCAAAACCCAGGGACTAGCCCTACTGTATTGTTGTTGTTATGTTCCCTGGAGTTGATTCCAACTCATAATGACCCCATGTGATATGGCATCATTTCCCCGTAGGGTTTCCTAGGCTGTGATCTTTACAGGAGTAGACTGCTAGGTCTTTTCTCCCATGGAACTGTTGGATGGGTTCATCAGCTGACCTTTTGGTTGGCAGCTAAACAGTTAACCATTGCACCACCAGAGCGTCTTAGGAAAAAGTGAGAAATTCACTTTTCTAGCATCCTTTGTCGCTAAAGCATGAGCATGTGTGTCTTAATCACCTGGTACTGCTCCAACAGAAAATGCCGTGAGTGGCAGGCTTCATAAAGAGAAATTTTTATTGTCACAGTCTGGTAAGCCCACAAATCCATTACAAATGGCGAGTCCATTCAATAAGAGAAATTATCACAGTCTGGTAGGCTGAGTCTAGATTCAAGGAGAGCGTCTTGGCACAGGAACGTCAGGTCCAGAGGACATGCTCTACTCTCAGTGCTGCTTCCTTGGTGGTTTGAGGTTCCCAACTTCCTCTGCTCACTTCTCTCCCTTATGTCCTACAAGCTTGTGGCTTGAGTCCTGCCTCACTAACACAACTGCAGCCCATTCTCCATCATCAACATCACAGAGGCAGGATTCACAACACATGGGAGGAAGGGCACCATATTGGGACTCCTAGCTGAGTCAAATCAGCACATACATTTTGGGGGGACACACAATTCAATCCATGACATCGTGGCACGAATCTGGGCACTGAAGCTAAAAGAAAGAGTCTTACTGAAAGTTTACATTTTAGTAAAGATAAGAGATGCTTGAATTTCAAATACCCTCAACTGTAGTGCATATTGTATTGATCTCCCCAGTCATTTAATTGTTCACTAAGGATTCAGAAAATTATGTTCAACATTATTTTTATTACAATAAAATATTGTCAAAATTTTAGAAAGTAAATAAAGATTAAAACTACCTGTAATCTCATATAACATCTCATTAAAAAAACAAGGATGTTATTAATTTGCGTGTATCTGTTTTGCCTATATAGGTAAATAGGCCAAGATACCTAAAACAAAAGACAAAACCAAACCAACCAACCAAACAAAAAAAACACTTGAGATCATTTTATAAACTACTTTCCTTCCTACCTTTAGGTACTCTTTAAGAACATGGTCTTTATTATTCTAGCTCATGGACATGTTGTAATTTATTTAGCTAGCATCCTATTGTTGAAATTGAATGTTATTTCTCAACTTCATTTAAGTAACAGTATAATAACTAGCTTTGTATGTAAATCTTAATATGTATATCTGATGGTCTCTTCAGGGTTAGTGCCTGGAAGTGATACTATTGTGTCAAGTCTGTTTTATACATTTTCTCAGTTATCTAGTGTCACTGTGACAGAAATACCACAAGTGGATGTCTTTAACAAAGAGAGATATATTCTCTTCACAGTCTAGGAGGCTAGAAGTCCACATTCAGGATGTCAGCTCCAAGGAAGGCTTTCTCTGTTGGCTCTAGAGGAGAGTCCTTGTTCTGAATCTTATGCTGTCCAAGGAGCTTCTTAAGCACAGAGACCCCCAGATCCAGAGGACACTTTGCTCCTAGTGCTGCTTTCTTGGTGGTGTGAAGTCCTCCTCTCTCTATTCTCATTCCCTTTTCTTTTATCTCTTGTAAGATAACAGATGATACAGGCTGCATGTCCAGGAAACTCCATTTACGTTGGATCAGGGATGTTACAGAGTGGGGGTGTTAACATACCACACTAATTTTCTTTAACATAATCTAATCTTGCCTCATTAACTTCAGGCAGAGATTAGGATTTACAGTATATAGGAGAATAACGTCAATCACAAAATGGACGACAGCCACACAATACTGGGAATCATGGCCTAATCAAATCGACACATATTTTGGGGGGACACAATTTAATCCATGACATAGTCTGAAATATGTCATTAAAAATAGAATTATACTAAATTGCATACTGTCAGCATTTATTTCCCTCCATTCTTAACTAAAAAACCCAAAAACCTATTGCCATCAAGTGGATTGTGACTCATAGTAACTCTACTCCAAATACCTAGTATTAGGTATTTTCAGTTTTTTTTCCTAATCCCACCAATTTGATAGAGAAAAAAATTATAGCACTGATTTAATTTTCATTCCTTGACGTCAGAAACAACTTTTCATATGATTATTGTTCATTGTTTGCCTATCAAATTGCCCATGTCTCTATTTTAGGATTTGTCTTTCTTTTTCTTTGTAAAAAATCTCTAGGGATCTGACTCAGCGGCACTTGGCTTGGCATTAAATATAAATAACTATAACTGTGTCATATATTTTTGTAATTATTTTTATGGTATTTCTTTTTGCCTTTGATGATTTTTGGACATTAAGAAAGTTTTCATTTTTACATGGTAAAATCTTTTATTTTCTGCAGCTACTGTTGTGCTTAAAATTATTTTTCCCTTCTGATGTTGGAAATTGTTTTCCTATATGAGCATCTAGTGGACTTTTTTGTTTTATTAATAGTAGGATATTTTTGGCTGCTCGGCTGTCCAGTTATATATGTATTCATCCTTATATTTTTCTTTTGTTTGATTCGAAATAGATATTTTATTTTTCATGATTTAATGTTCTACCTTTATTGTATATTATATTCTTGTAAAGATTCAGCCTTGGATTATTCTCATGGTCTGTCAATCATGCATTATAACATTATATTCTGTAATGTGTTTAAGTGTCTGATAACGGAATTTCTCTTAATTCATTTGAATTTTTCACAGATTGCAAAAATGCAAATTTATATAGTACAAGTGTCAACATTATTAGTAGATAAAAAATACTGCAGAAATTTTGAAATGGAGGGCAGATAAGATCTTGGGGAAGAAATGTCACTTTGGCTGGGCAGAGAATGATGAATAAAATTTGGCTTGGCACACAGGAAGGTGAAAGGACATTCTGAATGTGGAAAACAGCCTGAGCAATAGCAGGCAGAATGGGTAGTGGAGAGAGGCATGGTGGAAGAGATCTAGCATTTCTGAGTGCCTTATAGGAAGTCCTCTGATGTCAGTGGAACCCCCATCCTTTGAGTTTCATGTCAACACATGCTCAGTACCTTGCTTTCACTCTATTCCAGTTTGGATCCAGAATTCACTATGTCTTTAAGTTTCTGGAAAACAGTTCGCTTACACAAACACTTTATTGATCAGCACAGACCGAGGTTTCTTGACCTTGGCATCACTGGCATTTTGACCCAAAGATGTCATTTTCCTAGGATGCTGTTCTGTGCAATGTAGAGTATTTAATAGCGTGTCTTGACTCGGTCTTTTTAGAGACCATTAGCAGTTCTCTGCTCTTCCCCAGTTAGGACAACCAAAAGTGCCTTTGGGCATTAACAGATGTTCCCCAGTGGGCAAAATCAACTCAGACTGAGAAGCAATAATGTAAACTACACCAAAGACAAAATTTGGTAAAGGATTTTATCATGTACTGAACTGTGTCCTCTCAAAAATACGTGTAGCCATTTGGCTGGGCCACCATTCGCAATATTTTGTGATTTTCATATGCTGTACCCGCTAATCTTTGTGGCTGATAGGATGATTATATTAAAAGAGGATTAGGATGGGACTGCAACACCCTGGCTAAGGAGTCTCTCTGGAGTGTGGCTTGCACCACCTTTTATCCTTTCATCCTTTGGGAGATAAAAAGAGAGGGAAGCAAGCAGAGAGTTGGGAACCTCCTACCATCAGGGAAGCAGCACCAGGAGTAGAGTGCATCCTTCAGACCTCAGGTTCCTGTGCCAGGATGCTCCCTGACCAAAGACTGATGCAACACAAGGACTTTCCTCCAGAGCCTACAAGGAGAGAAAACCTTTTCCTGGAGTGGAGACTATCATTTTGGATTTAGAGCCTACCAAACTGTGTAAGAATAAACTTTTCCTTGTTAAAGCCATCCACTTTGTGGTATTTCTGTTAGAGCAGCACTAGATGGGCTAGAACAGGTTTTATATTGCAGAGTCCCTCACAAATAAATGTTGTCTAATTGTTTTCTTCTCTAAAGTCCTTTCTTGTTGTCTGTGCATTTGTGTGTGCATGTGCATGTGTGTGTGTGTAATCAGTTGAAGGGTTTCTCAACCATGGCACTACTGCACCACTAACGTTTGGGCTGGGTCACTGTTTTGTGTGGAGACTTCCTTCTGCATTGTGGAATGTTTTCCAGCATCTCTGACCTCTATAAAGAGATGCCCTTAGCACCCTGTCTCTCTTGTCCAGTTGTAACAGCCAGCATCTCCAGATACTGACAAAACTGGCCCTGACTGAGAACCACTGATTCACGTTATACCAAAGATAGGAAGCATGGAGGGTTTTATTCCTATACAAGCCACACAGAGTTAACTTAAAAATCCTGTATTTTTTTCCTGAAGTCCTTTCTTGGTTGCCATGCCATTGGTTTTCTGTTTTGTTCATGCTCCCTCAGGGATGCTCCATCTAGGCACCACTGAGGTTTTGGGATGGATAATTGGTTTTGGGATGGATAATTGTTTGTTGTGTGGGGATGTCCTGTGCATTGTAGGATGTTTGGCAGCATCACTGGCTTCTACTCACAGGGTACCAGTAGCATTTCCCTTTCTGTCTTCCTGTCCCCACCCAGTCGTGATAGCCTCAACTGGTTCTGTGAGCAGATCACCCCTGGTTGAGAACAAATGCTCTACTTGGACTGACCTTTCCACACACAGTGGCTCTTCTTTTTACCTTTCTCTTTTAGAAGAAATGCATGTCTTTCTTCTTATTTGTAGGCATTGAGTGGTATTTTTTTTTAATTGTGATTGAGTGAAAGTTTAAATTTGCATGCTCACCTATGTGCAACTCCTACTGCTCTCCTTGCCTGGTGACAGCACACTGCTTCTTTCTGTTCCATATGTGTCATATCCTCATAACAATCTCCTGTCCCCTCTTCTCCACCCTTTCCACTCCCCTCTAGTAAGAGGCCAGTAGGATGACATCTTATAGATGCATAGAACCATAAAGTGCACACATGATATGGTCATTCTGTGTCGCCAAGTCCAACCCAGTCCTCTCTGAGGCATTGACCTCAGTAATGATTTATGGACAGGGGCAGCATCAGGTCCAGGGGCCATGTGATTGAGGAATCTCACCCTCTGTCTCAAAGGGTTTAATTAGTGCATTTTTTTTTCTCCATAACAAATATAGCATTGACCCTAAGAGAAGTTTGGCAAATAACTTGTACCCCAACTTGCTACATGTTAATCATTTCTCCTTCTGAACTAAGAAAAATAGACCATTTGAACTTTTGTTGCAAGTTTCTCCATAGAGTGCCTTTGCATTACAGTAGATTTGTGTATATAGCCCTCACTGAGTCTGACCTTGCAAGCAACTTCAAGACAAACACGTTGTGTTGAACACAGTAAGTGTTTTGAAACAAAAACAATGTAAATACTGGAATCAGAAACATCTGGGGTCCAATATCAGTTCTGTCCCTCTTTAACCAGATTTAGCAGCCCTAAGCAAATTAGCTCCACTGATCCCGTTTCCTCATCTGCAGAATAAGGGTAAAGTAACCTTCTGAATGGATATCTTGTAAACTTTACAGATGATGAAGTAAAGCACCTAGGATGTATCAGCCACACAAAAATGTTAACCGTTAGCTTTATAAAAAATATTAATTTTATTAAGAGACATTTAGGCCTTTTTAAAGAGCCTTTAAAGCCAGATTCTAAACCTCAGAAACCTGTACCTACAGTATTTTTCATCAATTTCTGATGTATTTGTTATGATCACAGCTTAGGGATGCTGGAAAAAAGATTGGTGTGTTAATTTTTCTCCATTTTGCCAGAAATTTTAAGGTCTGACTCATTTAAATGCTCTCATGATCACAGAATTTTAAAGCTGATTTAGCATCATTATGGGGATTTCTTTTTGCAATTGTGAGAAGATGCATATTGCTTCTAAAGCATAAGAGATAGAATTATAAACAAAATTAGGAGTTTTACTTAAACTGGTTCTATGATAAAAGTATCATTTTTAATATACTTTCCCCCAAAGATAGAGTTTTTCTTTGACATTCATTTTTCCTCTGATGTCTATATATGCTTTTGACCTTTTGAAGATAAATTGAATTGAAAATAAAATATGATGAAAAGGAAAACAAAGAATAAAAACAGACAACCTGTGAGTCACAGCACCAAAATCGATAAAAATGCAGAGCGCAGTATTCTGGTCATTAAAAGGGTTTCTTTCTTCAACTTATTAACCAAAGATGTAATTTTACCTACATTAGAAAATAAAGTATTGATATAAGGCTGGAGTATGCAGGTTTGGTTCTAAGAGTACCAAATTTTAAAGAGGAAAGAGCTGTAAAAATTAATATAACCATTTGATTTTTAGAATAGAGAAATTGAGGCCTAGAGAAGGCAAGTGATCTACATAGTTTTTCATCAGTGGTTAGTGACAGGGTTCATAAGAGTTTGATTCCCATTGAGTTAGGCATTATACTCTGTTGGTGCCATGTATTTGATAAAATAGAATTGTAGAATATTCTGTAAGTTTCACCACTTGTGATGAGCTAAAAAACAGGGAATGATAATGGAGATAAATTTAGGAATTGTTGTGGTACCAGTAACTGGAGGAAAAATATTTGGGATTAGCATTTGTTCAGTACAACTACTTTTAAGCAAGGAAAGCACCATCATTGTCTCCTACTGAATCTTTTAGAGAATACATACGTGGACATGGCAGCCTTACAAATGAAACTAGACTTTAAACAACACATAACAGTTAAGTTAAACACTTTTAACTTTATTAACGGACTACACAACATCAAATGCTTCACAGTATGATTTTCAGAATTGGTTGTGTCTCTTCAAATTGTCCGTATGTTTCTATTACTTGGGTATGTATCTTAAATACTGCATGCATTTAATGTATAGGGAGTCTTCTGTGGCCTGGTACAACTTTTTAACGTAGTTTATGACAAAACTTCTCAAACTTTCACCGAGATTTTCTTCCTATTACTTGTGTTGCTCGTGTTCCTCATATCTGTCAGCCATTATTGCAAGCTTGTCTGGGACAAACTGATTCACTCTTTTCAGAATTTTAATCAATTCGCTGGCAACTCTCCAGTCTTCATAAGCGATAAGGGTAACTGATGTGCCAATCTTCTTTGCTTTTCTGGTGCACCCTACTGGGTGGACGTGTTCTTCGATATTTTGTGGAAGATCGTAGTTATATACGTGTATTACATCATGAACGTCCAAGCCTCTGGATGCAGTTTCAGTAGCAATCAGTATCTTCCCTTTACCACTTTTAAAATCATCTAGTGCTTGCTTCTGATCACTCTGTTCTCTGTTGCTGTGCAGCAACTGCACAAGACTACCCTGGAGACTTAACTCACTTGACAAATCATCAGCAATAAGTTTTCTGTTGACAAACACAATGACTTTGGTTGACACGCTTTGTAAAAGCTCTTGGTCAAGAGATCTTTTCTTTTCTTCTGTGCTAATGATTATATTTTGGGTCACTGTATTTACTGCAGCAGGATCCAGAGTACCTGCATATACAATCATTAGTTCTTTCAAATAAGATTGTGCTAATTGACGAGCACTGTCAGGCCATATGGCACCCGTCATAACGGTTTGCCTATCTGGGTGCATGTCTAATAAAATCATCTTTATCTGGTGTTCACACCCCAAGTCAAGCATTTTATCTAACACCAAATGGGCGATGCTTCTTAGGCTGACAAACTTATTCATTTGCAGATCATTTAGTTGGCCAGGAGTTTCAGTAGTGACATCTGCAGCTTTGGTAATGTCATGTGTTTGTTCTCTGTTGCTACCATCATATACACAAATACTTTTAAGGTCTTTATATGAACACTTAGTACATACGCCTTCCACTTGAATGGCTAATTTTCTGGTTGGTGTAAGCACTGGTGTGCCAGGTCTCTCCCACATGTCTCTATGTGTTGGTTGAAAACTGAGATGAATAAACTCAGGCATTAAGCAGGGCAATGCATCACCTCTTCCAGTTTGGGTAACCCCAATAAAATGTATTCCTTGGAGAATTATGGGCCATGCTTGTTCTTGAAATGGTGGTTTTAGAACACCTGTTTTTTTAATGCTGTCCATAATTTCAAGATAACATCTAAAAGCATCTTCAGATGTACAGATTGGGTTAGGAATAGGACATTTTTCACAATCTTTTGTCTTAATTGGTGGTAAATCTACCGATTTACTCTTTGCCCACTTAAGAGCCCTTATCCAAACTTCATCCCAATCTGTCCCCGGCTGAACTCCTCTGCTCTCATTATCTGTACTTAAATCTCCTCCAATAGAAGATTCGGTAGGAACAGTAATAACCCTGTGTGCTAAATTATATTCTTCCTGTTTTTTAACAATAGTTTCTATAACTGATTTTGCTTTTACTTGCATAGTCGGGCTACCAAAAACTTGTACCTCTGCTTCAGTATCACCTTCTATTATATAAATTTTAGTGTATGTTATACCTTCAATGTCCATGAGTTTTGTTCCATCACGACCAATCACGGCACTGATCATACTGTTCTTCAATTTAAAGCAGAGAGGTAGTCTGCGGGACCAGGAGGGTTCATTCCAATCTCTGCGTCCGCGGCCCCTGACATCCCTGTGAGCCTCGAGATTTCTTAAATTAGGCTTGATATGCTTCCACGCTGGGATCTGGGCCATTGCTCGGTAGAGGAGATGTTGTCGCTGGCCTGCCACCTACATGTGGTTGGAAGACCTTACTGAGCAGCCTCCTGCTAGTCTCGCTCTGAACCAACTGAGATAATAGCGGTCAGTTAGTGGCACCTAATCCGGGTAGCCTAACAGTGGTTGCCTAGGGAATTATTATGCCACGTGGTGTTGGGGGCGGGGTTTGACAACCTGACCAATCACAGGGCAGGCATTAATATGGAGGTAAGGGAGGCGCCTATGACAACATTTAAAGAGGTACTCACTGTTATATACCAACCTTGTCAGCAACGCTGGTGTTGTAGTGGTTCAGTGTTAAATCTGCTAACCAGAAGGTCAGCAGTTCAAATCTGCTGGCGACTTGGAAACTCTATGGGGCAGTTCTACTCTGACTGTGGGGTTGCTATGAGTTGGAATCAATGTGGGTTTTTTTTTTTTTTTTAATAATGTGTCTACATTTTGAGCAGGTTTGAATTTGAAACAGGCTTTGCATTTAGCTACATAGTCTTTTTTTTAATAATACAGTTATTTTTTGAAGAAGAAAATATAGTGGGTTTAAAAAAATCTATTCATGTATTTGTGTTTATTTCATTTGATAATTTTTTGCAAACAATAATACTTGTAGATCAATTCCTAAATTTCTCATTTCTCGTTTCTATTTTGTTTTAAAACCATTGTAACATCTGTTCCGACTCATAGTGACTCTGTAGGACTGAGTATAACTGTTCCATGAGGTTTCTAAGGAGCAGCTGATGGGTATGAACTACCGATCTTGTGGTTAGCAGCTCTTACCCACTGTGCTGCTAAAGCTCCATTCCTGGTCTTAAATTACACCATCAGAAGTCTCATTGGTATACACTGAGAGACTGCATTTTACCTCTGCCTCTTAACTAAAGTATAATACTTGTTCAGGCAGTTTCAGGGATGATGGTTGGCTGGAAGAGAGGTGGAGTTGAGTCTAAGATACCTTAGATAGTGTTTTCAATGGTTTCTCTTTTTTGTGTGTGCTTCTTAAATTTTTCCTTCCTGTGGTTTCATAGATTCAAAGGTCTTAACAGTGGAAAACTATGCAGAAATCATTTATTAGGTGCAATGCAGGAGACACACTGCCAGCAATCTGAACACATAGACATCCAAGCCCCTGTTTAAAAAGTCTCAGAAGACTCTAGTATAAAGACCAGACTTGATGATCTGACAGACTGGAAGGTCCCCAGAAGACATGGCCCCTGGACTATCTCTTAGCCCGGAATTGAAACCATTCCAGAAGCCAACTCCTCAGACACAGGTTGAGCTGCGCTATAAGACATAAAATGTCACTAGTGAAGAGTGTGTTTCCTGGCTTAAGTAGACACATGAGACTAAATGGGTAAGCCCTGTCAAGGAGCAAGATGAGAAGGCAGAAAGGGACAGGAGCTGGTTGAATGGACATGGGAAATATGGGGTGGAGTGGAGGAGTGTACTGTCACTGTGTGGGAAGAATAGCTAGAGTCACATAGCAAAGTACATGTGAGTTTTACGTTAGAAATTGACTCAAATTATAAGCTTTCATTAAAATACAATAAAAAAATAAACTTAGAAAAAAGAGAAAAAGAAAGTCTCAGAGGCAGGAAGTTCACTTCCTGTCAAACATGTCCATTCTATTATGAGACAGTTCTAACAGGTACAAAGATGGCATTGAAGTAAATGTGTGTCCTGCTTTCTTAGACCTTTGGTACTCTGAAGTTACACAGAATAGGCTGGATTCTCCTTGTATCTTTATGTACTTCAAGGGCCACTGTCAAATCTCCTTAAGGCTTCTATTCATCAAGATACAAATTCTTGTATATGCAGCATTCCTTAATGTGACTAGATTTCTAAGACACATACCTTCTCATTCTCTGTCTTTTGGAAGTGGTTCGTTGAGGACCTTTTATAGCACATAGAACAAACCAAAAAATTCTGCAAAAATATTCTTTCTACTGCTGATAGGCTTTCTTTGCTGGGTAAGAGAGCTCTGTTAATTCTACCCAAAAACTCCTAAGGCCTAAAGCTGCTGTTGGTAACACAATGGGAATTTAAGTCCATTCTTCCTCATCCTGTACTTTCATGGTTGACTTCTGCTTATTTCTTTATTAACCTTAATGTAGATTATGGATCTCTCCTTTTATATTTATCCCAATGGGTTTGGTCAGTTGATGCAGCCTGTTAAAAATACCTTTAATGCTGATTCTGTCATCCATCTTATTATCCTCCAGTTTCATGTCTCTTTCAAATTTAATGTTTAGGAGACATCTTTTCTTTAGCCAAAATTGCTATTAAAATTTGGACATGGTTGAGTAATAGGACTCGTATGTCACAAATGTGTCTATGACTGATTGAGAGAAATCTTCTTTATGTCAGTGTTTTTGTAAAAGATGTTCTTTGGGGAAAAAAAATGAAAAGGCTTCCTTGCCAAATATATTTGAGAAATACAGCAGTCTGCACATCCTCTCAGTTAGAGTCACAATGACTATTAGGTATCCCAGTAGTCTGAATATTACAGGCTTGAGAAGTCTAGTTATTTAATCCAGAACTTCTCAAAGAAATGTGTTGGCAGAGCTCTTTCTCATTATTTTTAAAATAAATGTTTTATTTTTAATAATGTTGGATTTATCAAAATGTTGTAAAGACAGTGCAGAGGATTCCACAATAGCCCTCAACTAATTTCAGTTTCCCATAATGTGATACCTCACATTACTATGGTATATTTGTCAAATCCAAGAACTAAACTTTGGAATATTACTGTTAATTAAACTTCAGACATTATATCATCAGTTTTCCTTTAACATGTTTTTCTGTTCCAGGACCCAGTCTAGAATACCACATTGCCCTTAGTTGTCATATCTAGTCTGCGATTGTTGCTCAGTCTTTCTTGATTTTTCAAAATTTTGATACTTTTGAGCTGTAATAGTTGGCATTTTGTAGAATATCCTGAAAATTATGTCTTCTTTTTTTTATTTTTTATTTTCATTTTTTTAATTTAAGATGACTGAGTGAAAATGTACATTCCCGTATAAATCTACATGCCCACCTCTATGCAGCTTCCACTGCTCTTCCTGTCCGGTGACAGCACACTATTCCTCTCTGCTCCATACATGTCTTATCCTCCCAACAATCTCCTTTTCCCTCCTCTCCAATTATGTCTTCTTGACGTGTTTTCACATGGTTATAATGGGGCTATGGGTTTTAGGGAAAATACCACAGATGTGAAGTGATCTTCTGTGTGGGGGCACACCTCATATCAACATGATCCATCACTTGATTAAGTGATGTTAGCCGGATTTCTCCATGATTTAAGTCATTATTTGTCTGTTTTCATGTCCTATTTTTTGAAGTAACTAAGTCCAGTCACTCCTTAAGGGCCCCCCTTTAAAATGCAATTCCTACTAACTCTGTGCACACCTATTATTATTCCTTATAGTACAGTTTGGAAAACACCGCTATAGATAAACAGTAGATTTTCTAATCAGTATTTTTCATTTAGTTGTTTACCAGATACATTGTAAACATGTCACATTACAACCTTCTCACACTTCTCTATGAATTAGACTAGGGGTTTTAAAACATTCCCAATATCTTCTGGGTCATTTGCCACAAAAAACCGGAAATTTCTTAGTCACATGTGACTTTTACCTAGTATGATATTTTGTTGTGTTGTGTTTCTCTCTTTATGCCTTCATCTTTAGTTTGAATAATAAATAAGATGGAATATTACAGAACCATTAAATTGTAGAGGCACTGGGTGTGTCAGAAGTCATCTTGTTGTATCCCTTTATTATAGAGGCAATGAAATTGAGGCCCTGCAAAGCTTTCCACATTTGATCAAGGGTAGTCAACAAATCAGCAAGAGTATAAACCCAAAACTGTTTCTTGCCTTGTGGACAGGGGCCCTTTGCTTTCTATTATGAATGGGCAATTGGCTTTTCTGCTCCTGAAGTTTTACAGGTGGCAAAGTGGGAGAAAAGAAGAAGCCATGAATGTAAAGAGAAGAGAAGTCAATGAGTAAGGAGTAGTTATAAACCTTTGAGTAGAAAGCAAAGCAGTGACACAGATTTGATAGAAGACTTTTTAGGTTTTGTAGATGTGATGAGGGATTATGCATTCAAAGTCACTCATTACCATCTATGATTGGCCTATCAGTTGTATAAATTGTCATCTCGATTAAGAGTCACTACCTTGGCATTCTTTGTCTCATATATCTCTGTAACTGGCTTATCTGTACTGTCTAAACTTTCCCATTAGATATGTACTCCAGCAGTTGATAGCTTGGCACCTTACTAGCTTGCTCAAAGCTGTCAATTAGCTGCTTTCTAGTGGAGAAGATGGCTAAGAGGTTTGTTTGTTTTAGTATTTTATTGTATTTTTGATGAAAATATACGAAGCAAAACACACTTCCATTCAACTATAATCTCATGACTTCCGTTCTCATTTTTTTTTCTCCTGTTAACTTAGACTCATTGCCTCCTAAACTTCTAACCATTGCTTTAGAGTAACTGTACCCCATTTGGTCTCATATAGATAATTTTTTAAAAGAGTATAATACTCAAGGGTACCATTGTTTACTTTTTGAGCTAAACTTCTAGTTTAGAGGTGACTTCAGGAAATAGTTTCACCTCAAGTTTTAAAGAGTTTCTCAGGGCATGAATGAGAGGTTTGCACAGGGGAAAGAAAGGGAAAGAAGAAAAGGACTGTGTTCTTGGTAAAGGATGGGCAAAGTATATCCCACAGTAAGAAGAAAGACATTGAAAAAAAGACACGAGCAGGGTTAACACAGACTTGACCGTTTTGCTTGGGGGGCTCCCTACGGCCTTATAGCCAGTAGAAAAAGTGAAATATTTCAGGGAATGGTTTGGGCCAATCTATACTCACAAAATTCTGTTAATGCATTAGTATTACTATTACTAGCCTAAAATATTATTTTGTGAGGGGCCCCCATACAAACAACCTTGATAGTATTGTAGTTGGTACACCTGTTTTGATGATCTGAAATGAACTTGGCTTATGCAGTTTTAGTTAGTCTTGATCACTACAATGATGATAATTGAGTGTAGACCTCTAGAATACTTTACAGTTTATAACTGTCCTTTGTAGAAATGATGTCCTTGAGTAATATATGACTGGACATTACTTTGTTCTGTAGATGAGATATGACAGAAGCTACTATCGTGATTGCACATATTGGAGTATTTGCTTTGTGCACAGGACTGTGCTCAATATTTAGAGCCTGAAGAGGAGGCAGCAGAATAGGATAGTGGTCAAGGACACTGGAGCCTAAATATCTGGGTTCAAATTGTTAGCTCCACATTTATTAGCTGTGAGTTCCAAACTTCTTGTGCCTTGGTTTTACCACCTGTAAAATGACCTACCTATCTCATGCACATACTCAGATGCAGACACACACACAAAGTTACAGGAGTTAGTTCATAATAGGAAATGTTCAAGCATCAGTGGTCCCTACTGCAGAAGCAGTTTGTATATAGTATCTATTATGGAACATTACAAATCTCTGTCAAAATGTTTCTCTGATAGTTTTCTTTAGTCCATAGCAAAATGAAGAAAATAAAATAAGGGTAATAAAATGTACTTGATTTGGTTCCTAAATCTACAGAGTGAATGAAGGGAGTGTTTAATCAAAGATGACTCAAGCTTCCAAGTTAGACCTACTGAAGCTGAGGAACTTGGAACCATTTGACTAGGAAGTTGCAGGGGAACCATTTGTAAGGCAAGAAAAGAAGTTCAATTTCAGCCATGCCTAGTTTGTGGTAGTATGGAGAGAAATAAATGAAGATATGCTGTGTGGCTGGAGATTAGGATTGTATTTCAGACAAGGAGATAGAATGAGAAATTGAGGAATAATCTGTATAGAAATGATAGTTGAAACTGAGGGAATGAATATTCATCCCAAGAAATAGAGATTAATTAGGGATGTCTTAAAGAGGAAGAATTCATATGATTAGATAATTAGAGGAGGAGAGGGAGGCAGGGAAGAAATAAGAAAAGCTCAAAACACCCTAAAGAGATCAATATAATAAGAAATAAGGAAAGAGAACTTGTTGAGAAGGAGACTTGGCAAACAGTGTAAAATACTGCAGGAAGGATAGGAGACGAATTACCAAAGTTGAAAGAAGTAGTTCATCAATGACCTTTGAGAAGGGTCTTTGTAGAAGGATGGAGAAAAAAACATGTATTTCAAGGGGAGCCCTTGGACTGAGAGACAGCTGGACCACTAAAGAACCTTACAGTGATGGGGAGAAAACTTCTAGTCTTACAATTGAAGCTCAAAGTCACTGTCTTAGTTTTTCAACCAGACTTCTAGGAAACTAAGATTTTATGGATATGTTATTCAGATGGTTCTGCTTAGGATTCAGTGGATTTCAGAAAGTTTAATTATCATGTATATTAGAAGAAAATGGAATGTAATGCTTTTTCAAAATATGTAGTGAGTTTAAGATGGGGGAGAGAATCACAAGGAGATAGGAACCATTCATTAGCAGTTTGAGAAAAGGAAGCTGTTTCTAAAAGGAAGGAGGAGGGTGTACTGGGAGTTCTTTCAAGGAGATTAAAGTGCTATTTTTAGCTACCCATTAAAGCCTTCTCTTTCAAATTTAGTTTATTCTCTACAGACTGGGGGGATGCATTATTTAGGTATATGAAGAAGTGAGGCTATTGAGGTAATTAATTCTTCTTTCTGCACGAACAGTAAAAAATAGTGTAAGCTGATTAGCACCTGCAGTAAGTTCCTTCAGATAAATTCTCACCATCTGTTTTTCATGGCAATGTTAACACAGTGGTATTCATTTTAAAAGTAATAATAATAACCTTCAGTTATCCTTTTCCTCTATTTTTAGGAACTTGAAGGGCTTTCCAAGACTATTTTATTTCTGGCAATTATGATGCAGGTATGTGGAAAGAGCAACAGTATTGTCTGCATAATCTGCATTGTGTAAAGAAACCAAAAAATAACATCAGAAGCATAGGATTTTAGAGGTGGAAAGGACTGATTCTGGAGGACGTTTTTTCTAGCCTTCTCGTTTTCAGGTGAGAAACTTAGAGTCTACAGTGTCTGTCCAATAGAAATATGAGGTGAGTCACAGATGCAAATTTCAATTTTCTAGTAGCCACATTGTAGCAAACAGTAAAACAAGAGATTTCTGATTCTTGACAAGATAGCACAGATGCATTTTTTGATTTATTCCTGCTAAATATAAATGAGATCTCTAGAACTTGTATACAAAACAAACATAAGAAAACTCTGAAAGGTAGCGTGAGATAAAAAAGAACACCAGCTAAGGACTTTCAAACGTGAAGAATGGCACAATAATAAGTTCCCTGTGTTTTCTTCTTGTCTGCTGTGTATCCTAGACAGAGGGCTGGCTAAAGAAACCTGCAACCTGAGAAAATCCACAGGGACAGACAAAAACAGACATAAGAAAAACTTGTTATTTCAAACCAAAGGACCAGAAAAGAAGCAAGGCAGAAGTT
Organism: Heterohyrax brucei; assembly: GCA_028571685.1. Classification (NCBI taxonomy): domain Eukaryota; kingdom Metazoa; phylum Chordata; class Mammalia; order Hyracoidea; family Procaviidae; genus Heterohyrax; species Heterohyrax brucei. The sequence goes on along the minus strand of CM053166.1, from coordinate 30,202,537 downwards.
TTTTTGACAGTAACTACTGTGAGTCGGATTCGACTTCACAGTAATGAGTTGGGTTGTATGCTAAATCTACATCACACACACACGATACACAGCACACATACCCCTACCCGCACATCAGCCAAGGGCAACTGGAGATCCCAGATTTTCACCTGCATCTGTTGGTAGTGAAATGTCTCTTCCCCTCCCCACTGAGGTAGTGTCTGAGGAGACCAAGTGGAGATCCTAGATTTTCAGACTGTTCAGAGACAGTGAGGTACTCTCATTTTCACAGCTTCCCTCAATCATATCAGTAGAAACCACATGGGGAGCCTAGACTTCCACCTTCATCCCACAGGAAGTAGGTATGCTTCACTCTCTTTACAGCATATGTGAAGACTGAGTGTGGAGACTGGGTTTCCATGCTTCCCTGGAAGTACTGTGGTAGGATCTCAATTCCATTGACGGTATGGTCTCAGCAAAGGCCTACTAAGACACAATATTTAAATAAGATCCAAAGTCTCATTATATAACATACAATATATCCAATGAAGAATTTAAAATCACTCGTAGACCAAGAACCAAGAAAATCTCCACCTGAACAGGAAAAGCACATTAATAGATACCAACATTGAGAAGAAACAGACATTGAAATTATATGAAGTGGATTTAAAAGCAGCCGTCATTTTTAAAAAATGCATAAGGAATGGTTATGAACATGGTTGAAACAAATGTGGGAAAAAGAAGAAAGTTGTAACAAGAAGTAGAAGATACAAAGAAGAACCAAATAGAAATTTTAGAACTGAAAAATATAATAATCAAAATAAACTCACTGTAGGGACTCAAAAGAATGGAGATGAGAAGGAAAGCATAAACTTGAAGATAGTACAGTAGAAATTGCACAATTTTAATGAAGAACAAGCAGATTAAAAAAGAAAATCAGCAGAGTCTTAGGTATCTGTGAGCAGTAATAAGAGGCCTAGCGTTCATGTCACTGGAGTTCCAGAAGACAAGAAAGAATGTGACTGTGATCAAATATTCAAAGAATTAATGACTGAAATTTTCCCAGTTTTATGAAGGATATATCCTAGATTCAAGAAAATGACTATACCTCATACACAGTGAACTCAAAGAGTCTCATCCCAAGACACATCACTGCTAAACTTACAAAATCTAAAGACAAAAGATTTTGAAAGTAGCTAAAGAGAAATGATGCATTACTTACAGGAAAGTAACAGTTCAAGTGACAGATGTCTCACCAGAATCCGGGGTGGTCAAAATAAAGTGACTATTTCTGAAATGTGGAAGAAGGAGAACTATTAAACCAGAGTTTCATGTTGAGAAAAAAGTATCTTCAGAAATAATCAGTTCCAGCTCATGGTGACCCTAGAGGACAGAGTACTGCTGGCCTCGTAGAGTTTCCAAAGAGCAACTTGTGGATTTGAACTGCAGAACTTTTGGATAGTAGCCAAGTTCTTGACCACTGTGCTGCCAGGGCTTCTATTCCCATTTAGTGGTGTCCTGCCAAAGACAACACAGAGAAAGACTTACACAGAGGAAGGATGGCCCTGCCATGTGACTGTGGAGGCTGATGCAAGCCAAGGATTGATGGCAGCTATAAGACTCTAAAAGAAAGATAGGGAACAGTTACTTTCTGAACCATCAAAAAGAATCAAGCTGGCACTCTGATTTAGGAATTTAGCCTCCAGAACTGTGAGATGATAAACGGCTATTCTTTGAAGCAACCCATATTGTGGTATTTGGAAACAGTATCCCCAGAAAACTAAGAACACTACCAAACCCCGAACCAAACCCACTGCCATCAAATTGATGCTATCTCAATAGTAAGAACACTACTCCGCAACAAAAAGGAAAGCACCATTGATGCATGAATCAACTGTGATGGATCTCAAGGGCATTATGTTGCATGAGGGATAAGAAAACTGTCTTGAATAATACATTTAATGTATGGTATCACTTATATAACATTCTTGAAAATGATGACATTATAAAAATGGAGAACTGATTAATAGCAGTAAGAGGTTCAGGAAGGTGGTAGTAGGTGGGTTTAACTACAAAGGAGTAGCACAAGAGAAATCACTGTGATGACAGGACTGGTCTGTATCTTGATCACAGTGGCGATTATACAAACCTACACATGGAAGAGAATTGCATAGACCTATGTGTGCACACAGACAAAAAATGAGTGCATGTAAAACTCAAGAAATATGAATAAAATATAAGGATTACATCAGTGCAGTTTCTTTGTTTTGGTGTTACACTACAGTTACATAAATAGTTATGAAATGTTACATTTTCAACCATGATATTTTTCATCACCTTATGTACATGCAAAAGCTGGACAATGAATAAGGAGGACTGAACAATTGATGTGTTTGAATTATGGTGCTGGTGAAACCAAAAAGCCAAACCCATTGCCATTGAGTTGATTCCAACTCATAGAGACACTACAGGACAGAGTAGAACTTCCCCATAGGGTTTGCAAGGAGCAGCTAGATGATCCAAATTGCTGACCTGGTAGTTAGCAGCTGTAGTGCTTGAGCACTGTGCCACCAAGGATCCATGGCGCCAGTGAGGAATATTGCATATATCGTGAACTACCAGAAGAACAAACAATCCGTCTTGGAAGAAGTACAGCCAGAATGCTCATTAGAAGCAAGGACAGTAAGACTTCATCTCGCATTTTTCAGACTTGTTATGAAGAAAGATCAGTCTCTGGAGAAAGATATCATGCTTGGTAGAGTGTCAGTGAAAAAGAGGAAGATGCTTAATGTGATGGGTTGGCACAAGGGCTGCAACGATGGGCTCAAGCGTAACAAGAATTGTGAAGATGGTGCAGGACCAGGCAGTGTTTGTTCTGTTGTATGTAGGGTCACTATGAGTTGGAGTCAACCCTGTGGCACCTAACAACAGCAACTTGGGAAAAACTGGGTGAAAAGTATTCAGAACCTCTTGGTACTGTTTTTACAACTTCCTGAAAATCTATAATTAATTTTAATGTATTTTATTTAACTGAATGTGCCCAAGGACACCCTGGTAGCATAGTAGTAAAGTGATATGGTTGCTAATCAAAAGGTTGGCAGTTGAAATCTACCAGGCAGTCCTTGGAAACTATGGGGCGGTTCTACTCTGTCCTGTGGGGTTGTTATGAGTTGGAATCGACTTGACAGCAGTGGGTTTGGTTTTTAGGTTTAATGTGCTCCAAATGCCATTTTAATATTCAGTCAACATGAAAACTATTATGAATGCTTTTGTCGTTAGGTGCCGTTGAGTCAGTTCTTTCTCATAGCAACTCCACAAAAAAATAACAAATCACTGCCTGGTACTGCACCATGCCCATTGTTGTTTTTATGCTTAAGCCTGTCATTGCAGCCACTGTGCCAGTCCATCTCATTGGGGGTCTTCCTCTTTTTCACTGAGCCTCTACTCTACCAAGCAACATGTCCCAAATATATAAGACACAGCCTTGTCATCTTTGCTTACAAGGAGCACTCTGGTTGTACTTCTTCTGGAACAGTTCTGTGTGTTCTTCTGGCGGTCCATAGTGCATTCAGTATTCTTCTCTGACACCACAATTCAAAGGTGTCAATTCTTCTTCTGTCTTACTTGTTCATTGCTCAGCTTTTGCATGCATATGATATGATTGAAAATATCATGACTTGGGTCAAGTGCACTCTAGTCTTCAAGGTGACACCTACTTTTCAACACTTTAAAGAGGTGCTTTGCAGCAGATTTTTCTAATGCAGTGTATCTTTTGATTTCTTGACTGCTGTTTCCATGGGCATTGATTGCAGACCCAAGTAAAATGAAATCCTTGACAAATCTTCAGTCCTTTCTCCATCTACCATGACCTTTTTTACTGGTCCAGTTGTGAGGATTTTTGTTTTCTTGATGTTGAGGTGAAAGCCACACTGAGTGCTATGGTCTTTGATCTTCATCAGTAAGTGTTTCAAATCCTCTTCACTTTCGGTAAGCAAGTTGCATCAGCTGCATAACATGGGTTGTTAATGAGTCTTCTTCCAATCCTAATGCCTTATTTTTCTTCACAGAGTCCAGCTTGTGGGGTTATTTGCTTAGCATATAGATTGAAAAGGTAGAGTGAAGGGATACAACTCTGACACACACCTTTCCTGACTTTAAACCATGCAGTGCCCAATTGTTTTGTTTGTACAGCCGCCTCTTGATCCATGTACAGATTCCTCATGAGCGCAATTAAATGTTCTGGAATTCTCATTCTCTGCAATGCTGTCCATAATTTGTTATGACCCACATAATTTGTTATGAAGCACAGGTAAACGCCTTTCTGTTAATCTCTGCTTTCATCCAGGATCCGTCTGACATCAGCAATGATATCCCTGGTTCCACATTCTCTTCTGAATCTGGCTGGAATTTATGGCAGTTTCCTGCCAGTATACTGTTACAGTTGGCTTTTGAATGATCTTGAACAAAATTTTACTTGTGTGTGATATCAGTGATATTGTTTGATAATTTCTGCATTTAATTGGATCACCTGTTTTGGGAATGGGCATAAATATAAGTCTCTTCCCGTCAGTTGGCCATTAAATTTCTTGGCAATTGATGGTGTAGTTATATTATTTGGTATTAAGTCTTCAAAATCTAATATGTTTTTCATACATTCCAAGTGCTGAATGGCCACATGTAGCTAGTGGCTACTGTGTTTGACAGTGCAGGTCTAGAGAGATTAAAAATGATTTGCTCAAAATCACATAACTAACAACATTCATTCATTCATGTGTTTCCTTAATACATAAAAGGTAAACATCTACTGTGTGCCATAAAATTTTTCTGTGTGTGAGAGACAATAAGAAAAGAATAAGACATTCATTTCATAAAGCAAAGACTGAAAGTATTAAAATTCAATGAAAAAGTACAGTAATTAAGGTGTGTACTAAATAGAGTGGCTAAACGAAACAGAAAATTATTATCTCTGGAAAGACAGGTCAGGAAAGACTAAGGAATAAACTAGATTATTTATAAATTCATCCATTTATCCAATTTGATATACTGACCACTAGAGATTTTAAATGTAGACGTTCACCATAGGGAACCAGTGAGATGGAAAGCTACAAAGATCCCTCTTGGAATTGAAGAAAGCCATAAACACTGGCAGTACTCTTCCTTTGCAAAGAAGCCAACTTTAACTGGATCAAGCTGAGGAGCACTTTCTGCCTGATGGAGTTTTTGAAAACTGTAGTGTAATTAGCTAGAAATTAGTAGAAGCTGACAACTAGGTATGGTACCGGTAGAGGCAAAACTGAAGAAGGTAACAAGAAAATCTGAATAAGCCTGTATCAAGTAAAGAGGGAGAAATATTAATTTTTTTTAAGTCCCATAAGAAAAGTCTAAGTCCAGATGGTTTCACTGGTGAATTCTTACACACATTTAAAGAGTAATTAATACTAATTCTTCACAAAGACTTGCAAAAAAATAAAATAGGAATCAGTACTAACAGTATTGTCATTAAAAATAAATAATGAATAATAATATCTTAGATTTCACTGTAGTTTACCTTCTTTCCTGTGTGTGATTCATCATCTTAATTTCCCCTCTAACATCTTTGAGGAGCCCTGATGACACAGTGGTTAAGCATTTGGCTGCTAACCAACATGTTGGCAGTTCAAGCCCACCAGCTGCTCCAAAGGAGAAAGATGTAGGAGTCAGCTTCCTGAGAGAACACAGCCTTGGAAATCCTATGAGACCATTCTACTCTGTCCTGTTACTGAGTCGCTATGAGTCAGAATCAAGTTGATGGCAATGGGTTTAATTTTTTTTTTCTTTCTTTTTAAAATCATTGCAGTTTACAAGTGAGAAAACCAAGACACAAAAGAATTTAGGCTGTTTTCCCAGGGTCTTGCAGCTAAATCCTGATGACTGCACACAAGGGTGATTAACAATAGGCTGGGGACAAATGGGAAGGCAAGAAAAATAAACCATTTCCAATAAACATAGTCAGTTGTGATAATCTGGGATAAAAAAAGGCAAGCTGGTGTGACAGAAGTTTCTATTGCCTTCCTCAGGGGCTTTGAAACTGTTTGTAGTTGATAAAACCGAACTGAGGATTTGGGGCAAGCTTATGCTCATTTCTTTACAGTGTGCATGACTACAGAGGGAGACAGCAGGTGACTGAAGTCTTTAAGAAGTATCATTGGAGGGGAAGTGAAACACAAAATGAGTGTTAACAACTTCCAAAGCTTCTCTTTGGGAGTTTATTGATATTCTTAAATGAACAGATTAGAGAACTGATGGAAGAAAAAGCAACAGCCTTTAAGGGTGGATTAATTTGGCATCTTGTTTTTCTGCCAGTCTCGTTATAGCACTTGACAGAAAAATAGATGTATTTGATGGCATTCACTCTTTTTAACATAGTCATTACTTCAGAAATATTATTATGACTTTTGATTTTTCAATTTTTGCAGAAATGATATTTGATATACTTTTGTCCTCATGAGAGTTTCTGTCTAAATTTGCTGAAAAAGGTTGCAACCTCAGTGAAGTGTTGAAGAAAATTAATTAATTTGTGTGGCTATTTAAAGATCATGAAGAGGGAAAATCAAATGCTATTTTTGAGACTGTCTGCCTTTGATCTGAACATTTTCTTCTAAGGATGACATAAAACTTGGGGATGGCAACTGTGAGTTGAAAACTGAAGTTTGTAAGTATGGCTTATTCTGTATCAGGCAGGCTGGGCTCCTCAAAGATGGGCCAGTGGGGAAGGGAAGTAGCTGGGGAAAAAGTGAAATGGAGATTGGGGAAACAAACCTGGCTGTTGAGGATGACCTCAAAAGATAGCCATACCTTCGAATGCACGGTGTACAGAAAGCATGTTTGTCTTAGGCCAGGTCCAGGTGAAAGAAGGTGTTCTAATTGTGTAACTGGAACTCATGCACTTGGCAGGACAAGATACCAGATATGAGAGGTTACTGTGGTTCCGGGTAGCTGTCCAGTCAGGAAGGTATTGGGATTATGCAGCTATTTGAAACTAGTAATTGTTGAGGTGTCAGGGCTCTGCCCAAGCAGAATGTGGTTCAAGGTGATATTTTGTAGCCAAGGAAGCATTGGAATGCTGGGGAGAAAGAAACTAGATGGAAGTTTGTTGTGTGAACTGTGTCAAGCAAGATGAGGTTTATGTGAGGCAAGATCCATGTGGTACACTGGATACTATGTCAATGAGAGCAAGGTTGATTTCATACTCATCAGAAGGTGGATCAGGGTTGCTGATTTAATCCATGCCATGGTCAGATCTGGTGGAGGAGCTGTCCTTTGGTGACTCCAGCTAGGAGTGGTTGGGAAGGACAGGGCTGACCCCACTAATGTATAAGGGCAGCAGTTGTCATAATCATATAATCAGACATATGAAATAGACACAATGGTATAGTGATTGTGAACAGAAACAGCATCACATAGACTGAAGTTTTGAGTTTCAGTTCCTCTACTTCTTTGTGTGATTCTGGGTAAGTCACTTGACTGTTTCTTGCCTCTAAGAGTTTCCTCATTTTTCTGAAATGAATTTAAAATGATTCTTACCTCCTGGGGTGATTGTGAATGCAGAATGAGGAAATTTACAGCAAGTGCATGTAATTTGTCAGTAAGTGTCAGCTGTTTGTAACACTGCTCTTATTAAATTCGTCTCTCCAAGTCTGGCTACTGATTTTGTCATTCAGGCTTTGATCTGAGTACAGAGATGGAACATTTTCTGAGTAAATCAGTTCAACAAGAGGCAGTATGATATAATGCCTTGTTCTATAGATCTGCAGCATCACCTGGGAAATTGTTTAAAATGCAGTATCTGTAGCTCCATTCTAGATCTTTACAATTAGAATCCACACATAATTCGTATGCACATTAAAGTTTGAGAAGATGTGTGTATTGAATTATCTACAGAATCGTCTCCTGTTTTCACCAGTTATTAGCTTTATCACCTTAGTCAAGTTACCTAACTTCTCTTGAGTACATTTTCCCATCTATAAAAGTAAGAAATATGTGTTACAGTTGTGCAGAATGTGTGACATAACACCTGTTAGAGTGCTTAACTCCAAGCAGGCAGTGCAGACTTGCTGATTGCTAGAAAAGAATAATGACAGATAATTTCTAGGGCCTCGCACATGGTTATCTATTGCTAGACCATTGGCTTCAAACATTCCTCACCATGATAATAAAACACAGCTTTAGCACACTAAACTAAGTCATTTCTGTTTCTGAAAATCTTTCTGGAAAGTGTTTATAAATAGGAGTAGGGAAACTTTGTCTGTAAAGGGGTAAATAGTGAATTATTTTGGCTTTGTGAGTCACATGGTCTGTTGTGACTACTCAACTCTGCATTGTAGAAGGAAAGCAGCCGTAAGAAGTACTGAAATGAATGGATCAGGCTATGTTCCAATAAGAACATATTTACAAAACAAGTTGTAAGGAAACAAAAACAACATCTGTGGTAATTCTTCAAGTTCATTCTAAGCCCTTTCCACAATGTCTTTGGCGTCTTGGAGGGGAGCAAGGATGATCCTAGCATTGGCTGTCCCTTGGAGTGGGTAAGTTCAGGGTGAAGAGAGGGACACATGTTTCAGATGAGGTGGATGTTACTTCTCCTGGTTGTCACCAAGGTTGTACTTGGGAGCACATTTATTCCTGGGTGGATCTCCCTTCACTCGATTCTCCCTCACCCAGAGAGACTTCTTAGTCCCAGTCCACTCTTCTAAACTCTTACCAGAGCAGCTCATCATAGTCCCATGAAAGAATCTTGAAATAACATTGATCATTAGTGGATATTTTTTCCACAGCCACGTACCACAGGACCTATTGGCCCCAAATATCACTCTTTGGCTGAGAGGGAAACTGAGCAAGGCAGTGTATTGCCATAAACCATTAGGTCTTAGTAGACAGGCTTGTTGAGACTCTAGCTTTGAGCAGGGATAGGGAGGAGCATAAGCAGAGACCTTGGTGTCCTAGGAAGACAGACCTAGGCTGCAGAATATGTTTTGGACCTTAATAGGTTTTTTTGTGAGAGTGGGCTGCCATTATCATCCGGGGCATTGGGCAGTGGGTAGGATTTGACAGCAGGAGTCTCTGGACTGTATTTTTGTTTCTGGTAGGGCTGATGTGGGTTGAGGCAGAGACCCAGCAAGTAGAAGCACTGACCTCCAGCTGTCCAAGAAAGGAAGTTGGCAAGTGTTTTGGAGCCTCAGGCCAGTGGGTGGAGAAAACCCAGTTCTGGAGCCGCTGCCCAGAAATAGAGAATGGGCACACCAGTAGAAGCCAGGAGACAGCTGCAACTCCAGGAGGTGCCTAGTGCACTTGTCAGGCCATGTTCTTTCTGACAGGTTGTCTACTGTGGTCCACAGAAGTATCAAGTCCTAAATTTATGTACAAGATTTTGAATTTTTGTACACAACTGGATGCTACAATTTATTGTACATATTTCAATTTTCATGACTTTGCCCATTCATTCAAAGATTGCTAAAGATGTATTTGGTCAGAAAAAAGGTAAGTCACCCAGGGACCTATTACATTCGGGTTTTACACCAGGGTCCTTGAGGAAACAGGGATACCATGGTAAAAGAAAGATACTGTACTTGGGCATAAAGAATTATTAGCAAGGTATGAGGTTGTTAATGTTAACGAACAGGTAACACTGTTAACTAGGAAAGTAACAAGGCAAAAAGAAAACACTAAGGAATCACAGAAGGAGAAGCTGCAGGAAGCAGCATTTGCCTCTGGGGATAGGGGAATAAAGAAAAGAGGAAATCAGAACTATTAAGATTTGTTCTTACAATTTAGAAGATCAAAGGAGGATCCACATACTGTTGAAACCAAGACCTTTGAAAACGGTTGGTTCTGGTGTTTCTCAGGAAGAAGTGATAAAGCTGGTTCTACAAAAATGGATTCAACTGCCATTATGGGATGGAAGTGTCATTGCTGTGTGAAGAAGTGTTGGTAGAGAAATCCCCAAAGGAAGCAGACGGGAAAGAGCAAGTTCCTTCCTCCAGTGTGGCAGTTTAGAGTCTCGTGGGAGCCAGCCAGCAAAGCAGAAATGTGGGATGCATGGTCCGAGGCCCCACAGCACAGCCAGCATTTGGAAGGTAGGTTAAGAGCTCAGAGAGAATGGGTCCACAGTACTTACCTGTTTCTGGAGCAAGCTTTCTGAGTTTGTTGGTCTTGGCTGTCCACTGAGATGAGAAATTACTCAGGAGCACTTTCCCAATTTATCTGCCTTTGCCCCTGCCCCAACACCTACTACAGTGATCCACAGAGAATGTCACAGTGGGAGCTCAGAAAGAACTGTAGATTAAGTGACTGATAAGATGAATGGAATACTTTAGACTTGTCTGATCCTGTAGATGGGAATAACACAATGACACATTTCTCTACCATTATCTTTCTTCTAGAAGAATAAAATTCATACCAGTGTAGCTCACACATGATTGGGCATGAAATGACTAAATGGTAAATCTCACTGTAGCCAGAGAAAATGTTTGTGTGACAAGAAAATCAAACAGAGGCAATGAATTCAGCTGGGAAGTTGTGTTTTGTTTTGGATAACATACATGCTGGAAAGTGTTCTGTCCTTTTCGGACATTCTGGGCAGTCAGAGTAGGGACTGTGTCTCTCTTACAGATTAAATTGTGTTCCCCTAAAATATGTGTATCCAGTTGGCATGGCCGTAATTCCCAGTACTGTGTGATTGCCTACCATTTTGTCATCTGATGTGATTTTGCTATAGGTTCTAAATCCTGTCTCTATGCTGTTCATGCGATGGGCTTACTGACAGTTATGTTAAAGAGACAGGACTCAATCTACAAGATTAGATTGTGTTTTAAGACAGTCTCTTTTGAGATATAAAAGGGAGAAGTGAGTGAAGAGACATGGAGACTCCATGCCACCAAGAGAGAAACACTGAGAGCATAGTGCGTCCTTTGCATCCAGAGTCCCTGAACTGAGAATCTCCTTGGCTGGGGAAGACTAATGACAAGGACCTTCTTCCAGAGCCAGCAGAAAGTGAAAGCCTTCCCCCAGAGCTAGCACCCAGAATTTGGTACTTTACCATGAGAGAGTAAAATATTAGCTTTGTTAGATCCATCCCCTTGTAATATTTCTGTTACAGTAGCACTAGATGACTAAGACAGTCTCCTACACTGCTGCAGAGAAAGTAACACACTTGCAGTTAAACAAGTTGGGTTTACTTCTCTTTGCAGTGATGGAGAATGCCTATTATGGTGAATCATGGGGCATTGCATCAAGAGATTATTAAAAGGATTTGTTGTCAAATTTGGATTCTGGTTGGGCGATTTTGTGCAGGGTTCAAGCCAAAGTATGCTCTGGATTGGCTGCTGTCAGAAATCAGGGACAGTTCTGTGAGTGGACAATGCCATAGATATTATCCTGTAAAGAAGCAATAGTCCCTCAGACTAGTCAGGAAAGGAGACTTGCTGGGTATTTTGTGATGTGAAGTTCATGTTTTGCCTATGTTCGTAGGCAGTGATGGAGTAGTCCTGTCTGGATCCATCATGGTCACAGAGTGGCCTTGTCTGAAGTTTGTCCTGTGAAGTTGTTTATGTTCAACAGAAGACCAAGGTCTAGCTATGAGTACTTGGCCAGCCTGTAACAACAAGACCTAACTGATAGTACTAGGCAAGTGCTTGGATGTTGGGGGCTGCTTCTTTCTTTCTCAGTATCTTAGTAGAAAGAATTGTTAACTAGGAATTGTTAACTAAGCAACTGAAAGGGTAGACAGAAGAACACTGAAGTATCATGGGTATACTAAGTATGTAAGTAGTCACCACAACTGAGGCTGGATGGTCACAGGGAAGAGGTTGAAATTAATTACTTAAATGTAGAAGCTGGAAAGAGAGGCCCCCTGGACTTGAAACCCACATCTCTGAGGATGCAGCTTGGCTAATACTGGTATTTGGGGGTAGCGGGTGTTATATGAGGCTGGTCCTACAAGGGTTGGAAAAATTTGCAAACTGCATTCCTGTGCTGGAACTGCCACTACAGAGACATGGTGGAGAGACTGCACAGTAATCCAAGAGGAAGGAGTAAGTCTCTTTCCTTTCCTCCAGCCTTGAAGTGACCCTCTAGGCCTAATAGATCTCCAGCCAGTGTAGCTGAAATGTAGTTTGCAGAGTCCCAGCCTGTTCTTCACACACCAGCCTATACAAGGGATAACTCACACAGCTTGTGTGTATTTCTGGGACCAGCTGTTTTTATGGGATTTGAGAAAGAGTGATGTCTGTCCAGTGAGATGGGAAGTTGCTCAAGGGTATCATCTGTTTCTCTCTCTCACCTCCCTTACCTGCCAGCACCTAGCACAGAGATCCACAGGGAGTCTCACTGCGGGTGCTCTGTAAGGACTGTTGGTTGAGTAACTAAATGAATGGGATGTATTGAGAACTCTAGATTTCTCCGATCTACATTTTTCTACCTTTCTTGTAGAAAAATAAAAGCCATGCTACTTAGCCCACACATGATCAGACATTAAATGGTAAATGGTAAATCTCAGTGTCACTAGAAGTAATGTTTATTTGAGGAGAAAATCAGCAGAGGTAATAACTTTCACTGGGGGAGCTTGCTTTTTTAAAATTGACATCAAAAACTGTACACTTGAAAAAGGTTGACCTGGCAAATGATGTATTACATGTATTTCATTTATTTTTTTCTTGTGTTGTGGAACTCTTTTGGATAACACACATGTTAGAACATGTTCTGTCCCTTTCAGAAAGTCAGAGCCATCAGAGTAAGTCTCCTACAGTGTTTCTCAGAGAAAGAAGCCATGCTGAGGTAACTCTGAGGTTGTTTGCAGTCCATATTTGCATGGAATACATTGGAAAAGAGAAGAACCTGTGTATATACCAATATAGCAGAGAACTGAGCAGCAGCTAATTGGAAGTGGCAAAGCTAGACAATGTGAAAGCCATTGATGGTAGACTGTGGGTTTTGTAGAGCTGGTTAATTATCCCAGTTACAAAGATGAGGCCCTTCCAAACTGGCATGTAAATAAGAAAGAATGTAGCATAGAAGTAGTGAATCATAGACCCCAAGCACTAAGAAAAGAAGAGGACAAAGATAGCACTGGCTGAGGTCTTTGCCTTTCCTTTTTGAGGAGCAATTAAAATTGATGCCAGATTTACCATATGTGTTCTTTATTATTAGGGCTGTGTGTGTGTCTGTATGTGTGTGTCTGTATGTGTGTGTTTGTCTGTGTGTGTGTGGTTACATGAATTAGTTGTTTACAAAGCAGACATAGTCAATTGCATAGTCCATTATTCTTGACCTCATTGCTCCACATCTAGTTCATCCCCTGACAAGTGTGGCTAAAGTTCATAAAAAATTCGTTTTCAGCACAGACTCTCAGTGTGGAATAAATCCAGATTCATTTATTTTTGTTTTGCTGCAATTACAGCTCTTCTTAATATACACTGACTTCTTTGATGCTCATTGGCTCCACATCATGATTTTTTATGATCATTTCATTGGAGATGATCACTTCTGGATGTTTTACTTTTTCAGACAGCAGCCCCCGCTGGTAGTGTCCTCTGAGTTGTGAGAGAGGCTAGGAATATGTGCTCATCCCAGTGAGTCCCTCACCCCAACTGAGGTCAAAGGAATTGAATCAGAGTTTCTTAAGTCACCCCTTTGTAATCACAAAATATGCTCAAGGACAAATTGCTTCATGCCTTGTGCTGGCACCAATGAGAATTATAGTTAAGATTCTAGTGTCCCAAATGATTACACTGTGTAATAGTTACCTCCTAAAGAGTTATATGGAAACCTTGGTGCCGTAGTGGTTAAATGCTTTATCTGTTCACCGATAGGTCAGCAGTTTGAATTTGCCAGGCACTCTTGGAAACTCTATGGGGCAGTTCTACTCTGTCCCATAGCGTTTCTATGAGTTGGAATCAACTCAGTAGCAGTCATGTTTTGGGTGTAAAGAGTTATATATATTCAATATTTCCCTGCCACATATTCCCTTCATTGTATCAGTGGTAGCAGGATCTTGTGGTTGCAGGAAAAGTTAGAGGAAAAAAAAAACACTGAATCCTTAGGTATTGCCAGCCAAGCCAAGTGCCGTAGAATCAGATCCGAGTGTTCCACTAAAGCTGGGGCCATTTTCTCAGGCCGTCACAAAAAGATTCTCACTGGAATTGTTAAAAGCACAAACAAAGGCAGAAATGGAAAATGCAGTTTCCAAGGGAAGTTACAATATGCAGTCCGTTTAGTAACTGCAAGCTTGGTCTGCAATGGGAAGTGTCATTCCTGAAATGACAAACAAAAGGTTACACACCATCAGTTGCTTGGATGGACTATTAGGGCTGCTTGAAAGGATTAGGAATTGCTGATTTAGATCATGTCCATCGAAGGGTCGCCATGAGTCGGATCCGACTTGACGGCACTTGGCTTTTGGTTGCATCGAAGGAAAACAGAAACTATAGGAGGATATACAGATTTAAGACAGTAGAGGTTTTTGATTTGATGACATGTTATTGGAAAGAAAATCCTTTGGACAGAAACATAGGAAATAAATATCCAGGAGAGTGTCATTTTCTCTGTGTATTTTCCTGCTGTTCGATGATAGTAACCAATAGGTAGCAGAGAGAATGAAAGCAGAGAAGGTCTCTGACTTCTGCTCGGTGAGCGGAAAGCTTCTTTAGAAATCATTGTCAGCGGCTTTTTTGAAGTCTCTGAGTCAAGACTGCTAAGGATTTTGAGATGATGGGAATCCATGTTAGAAAAACAAGTATGTATCATTCAAGGAGAAGGGACCAAATTAGATTTCCCTTTCTTTAAAATTAGGACTATTTTGTCATGTTTTAGCTACTATACACACCCCAGTAGAACAAGGTTAAGTCTCCTTTGTTTGTTTTATGTAGGGGCAACATGCTTTGTCATCACATTTCAAGGTAAATTGCTAATTTCAGTGACTCAGTTGCTAAACAAAAGCAATTTGTGTAAACTGTGTACTTAGGCTTGTGTTAAAGGAAAGTCATGCTCCTTGGCCAAGAGGAATGTTTCCCCTATAAACTATGGGGCTGTAGCTTTTTTCTACATTTTGTAGTTGTTGGAACATTCAGGAAGCTGAGAACACTGCCTAAGGCCTTTGTAATTCTGGGTTCACACTTTTGCTAACTGGAAGCAACAGTGGAGAGCCATGTGTACCTATTACTTTGGCTTTACGGACAGAGTACATTTGGCTGAGAAGTAAGAGTTGCCTGATGGAAAACATCTAGATACTGGATCACACTGTCAAAAACAGAGCTGTGCTGATTTCCTCTTGGCACCCACTGTGGTCAGTTGCTCATGGGTTCTCACAGAATGGAATTGAAAAGGGTTAATCGTGAGGGTGTTTGAGTGCTTTGTGGTGTCTGTCACATGTTTCTGAGGGGAGGCAGCACACTAACACTGTGTATTTGCTGTCCCTGTCCTAAAAGAGAGCATCTAACTGAACAGTGTGATAAAAGCCAGGCTGCTAAAGAGTTGAATTAGACTCATTTGATAAGGCTCCTTCCAGCTACCCTGCTATGTTGTTCTCTGGATATTATGGATCATGAACCAGTGAGCAGTCTCACTGAATGCTGTCACCCAGTAATTTTTAACCTTGTCACAGAGGGGATAATCAAAAGTTAATGGTCAAAATATTCTAAAGGAACCAGGGAATGCATTGTTGTCAGAATAAGTTTGTGTATGATGATAAGTCAAGCCACAAAATCACTTATGGACATGTGGCATTTTCAAAGCTTCGTTTTCATCGGAACCCACAGTTCAGTTTTTAAGAAAATTCAAAAGCACGTTACATGATGAAACCTGTCTAATGTTCTGGTTGTGTAGTTATCCAATACATTGGTGAAATGAGAAAAGTATCTAGCAAAATGGGTAGCAGAGCTTTTCCCTCCTAAGCTTACCTTAGCAATTAACCTGTCTGCAGAGTTTAATTAATTGGAATGTATATCCTATTGAAATTAGGCTACTATCAAGCCCCATCTCTCCTTGAGAGGCAGGGTTCTTTTCTTGTTGAGAAAGCAACATTGGTTCTGTTTGTACCTGTAGTGCACAGTAGCCATAACAACTGTACCTGTTGTGTGTTGGAACATTACCCAGCATATGAAAAAGAGGATTTTAGAAATTTTTCTTTCAAAACCCTAGTGAAAATAAAGTCAACACAATAAACTCTATTTGTTCTTCTCTGCGTTTATTCCCCCAAAAGTGACTGATCTTGGAGTGTTGGTCATTTTTCTGGAAATGAGGCAGTAAAAATTCCCTGCTGACATCTTCATGCATGAAGGAAACAATCCACAAAGGGCATGTTTTCTTGAACTGGGGGCATTTTCCTGGTGAAAGAGATTAGAGGATTGTTATGGCTACTGTGCACTAAGTCTGACTTATTAAAAGGAAGACCAATAGCAGCCTGTATAATTTTGAACTATAAATTATTTTGAAGGAAAAGACATTGAAAATTTTTTTTTTGTTATTTTGAGGTACTGTAACTGTCCAAAAGGTAGCATGCTTTGGATCTGTGTAATGAATAGTTAACATGTATTTACTTAATAACGTTGAATATATGCAAGTAATGTTGTGTCAGTGGAGTAATCCAACATTCTTTGTTTGCCTTTATGGACCTTTTTGTTGAGGATAGAGTGAGAATATCATGGAAAAAAACCCTGGATTTCAGGTGAATACTTTTTGAGTCCTGAGTAGACATGTAAGGATAAGTGGCTATTAGGTTACACCGTTTTGTGTAACCTAAATCGCTAAGCTGGTTTTCATAATCATTTGACTTCATTTTCTAGGTGGTTCTTAACTTGTATTAGCGTTGATTTTTTTTGCCCCTCAGTGACATGATGACTATTGAACAATAATGACTACTTTTTTTTATACCAGCTCAAATTCGGACATAATACAACTGAGGCTGAGGAAAACATCAATTTGGCGTTTGAAGAGGGTGTCACTAACCAGCAAGCAATATAGTGGTGGTTTCAGAACTTTTGCACTGGACATGAGAGCTTTCAAAATAAGCTTTGTGGAAAACCAAAATATGTCAAATGACCAATCACAAGAATTGATAGAAAGCAACACTCTAACACTACTTCAGAATCTGGCAGCAGACTTGGGAGTATATCCTATAACTGTTTCCTGTCATTTGAGTGCGATTGGAAAAATGAAAGTGTTGAACAAATGGATTCTGCACGAATTGATAGAAAATCAGAAATTGTGATGTTGAGAGGTGTGCTCAGTGAGGCTAGCCTGCAAACAAAAATGAGCTTTTTTGCTATGTATTATTTGTGATGAGAAATGGATACTGTTTGACCATCACGTGCGATGAGAGATGGTTAGATGTAGAACAGTCTCCAAGACAGCCTGCAGAACAACCGCCGCACCCAAAAGGTTAAGGTGACTATATGGTGGTTTACTAAAGATGTAATCCCTTGTTCTTTTTCATGACAGAGGCAATCAATTGGTGCAAACTCATTCTGTCAGAAAATGGATTATGTGCATGAAAAATTGAGATTGAAACAGCCAAGACTGGTCCACAGAGGTGGACTAATTCTGCTGCCGAACAATGTGTGACTACACCCTTCCACAAACTGTTCTTCGAAAATTAACAGAGCTAGGTTATGGGGTTTTCCTGTATCCACCTACCTCACCTGACATCTTCCCAATGCACCTTTTGAAATACTTAGAACTCTTCATATGTAATAAAAGATTCACAAAACAAGAGGCTGTAGTTGAAGCATTTGGACAGCGTATGGTCTCAAAAGATGAAGAGTTTTTAAAAGAAGAATATATAACTTAACACCATGTTGGCACAAGATAATTGAACATAATGGAGCCTATGCTGGTTAAAAAAATGTTGCATCTCAGTTTATAATATTTTTACTTTTCCTTGGAAACAACTCTCATTTCAAATGGTATACTCTAGTATAATGATATGTTTATCTCATTATGGGTTGTTGGTAGATATGTAACACCAATTTATTACCAATGAGCTGGATTAACTCTGAGATGTGTTCTACATAGTATGCTAGAGTTACTTAAAGTGTTTTTACCCCCACCGGAAACTCGACTGACGATGTGCTTTTATTAGATACTTCCCGTTACTGGCTGCATTTCTTCCTTCTCTTACTGAGATTTCCTGGAATCATCCCTTAAAGGAACCACTCATACTTGAATCTTCACTTCAGGGACCCCGAATCAAGGTACATTTAAATAAAAAATAAGTTGCACTGAGAAGGGGAATGGGAAATATAATTTAGGATGAAAGACCTGGTAGTTTTATTTTCCTGTAAACTCAGTATGAATGAAGACTGTGATGTGGGAGAAGAAATTATTCCTATCTCAGTTTCCAAAAATGGAAAGCTAGTGACCAAATCAAATGAGGTTTTGGATACATTATCATTAGTACTGTGTGAATGAGTATGACCAGACCTCTCACTGTTCAGGGAAAAAAAAAATCAGCAAGGGAGCACTTGAAGAAGTTAAAAAAATTGGGCTTTCACTCTGTACAGTGAGAGAAAATGTGGTTAAGACAACAGAGCTATCCTTAAATTGTTGAAGACAGGGAGGTGGGCTCACTTTGAATGGTTCAACCCAAGTCAGACCAACTGGGAGGTCCAGAGAAGGGAATGTGCACTCATAGCATAGTTGGAAGCAGATACACTTGGAATCTCACATAGATAATTTACTGTGCAAATTTTCTGAGCCTGCATTTTCTCACGTGGAAAAAAGAATGACGCTTCTTTCTCAGGCTAGGCGTATAAAGTCCAGACCCTTATTTGTCTCCTCAACTTTTGTAACAACTTAAGTTCATAAACAGTGGCACTGGGAGCCTTGTGAGGGAGTGAGGGGAAGACGAATGTTTAAGTAGAGGCTAAATCTGTCATCTATATTGCATATCAGATTCCTTTGAGTAAGAGAATTCACATCAGGGCAAGTCTCTAATTCTTAGAAGCTGAATATACTGAAGAGTTCCTGTAGTCACATTAGGATGTAGAAGTCATTTGTTGGTGTCTTTATTTCCTGTCTGACCACGTAGACACTCTTCCATCTTTCCTTCAATAAGCTTTTTGTGAGATTGTTTCCTCCCATCCATCAGATCCCTACAACTTAGACTCTGGAGAAGAAGACGGTGGAAACCATTCTCTAACATTGCTCTACCACCAGCTTCCCCTGTTCCTCCAATTGCTCAGGCCAGCAGCTTTGGAGTCTTCCTTGACTCCTCACTTCCTCTCATCCTCTACATCTAATCAGTCAAAAAATCCTGTTAGCAACCCTTTCAGTTATATCCCTAAGCCAGTATTTTCTCCATACCAGATTCAAGATACTGGACTATGAGCCTAGCATCCAACAAGTTGCCCTATGTCTGTCCTCACCCGACTTCTTCTGTTTTCCACAAAAAAACCCAAACCTACTGCTGTCAAGTCAATTCTGACTCATAGAGATCCTATAGGATAGAGTAGAACTGCCCCATAGAATTTCCAAGGAACACCTGACAGATTTGAACTGCTGACATTTTGATTAGCAGACATAGCGCTTAATCACTACGCAACCAGGGTTTCCCTATTTTCCATAAAGCAGTATGAAATCAGTCACTCATACACACAAAAACCTCCAGTGGCTTTGTTTATCATTCCAAGTAAAAGCCAAAATGCTAAGAAGGAAAGTGAAGTCGACTGAGGGGGTTAGCAAGACCTGGAGGTAGACGGCACTATTTTAGATAAGAGAGAGGAGAAGACCTGTCTGTGGCCCTAGCTTTTACTCTGGCCTCGACATAACCTCTTCACTGTTTTTTCACTATGTCTGCTGCCTCTCTCTAGCTCACATCACTCCAGTCACATTGACCTCCTCCTGTTATCAGTCAGGCATGCTGATGCCTCAGGGCCTTTGTACTTACCATCCCCTCCACTCAGAAGGCTCTTCTCTCAGATAGTCTCATGAAAAAGATAACCTACATAAGTGAAATCCAGTGTGTCTTTCTAGCCTTGGTCCTGTGTCTGCCGTATCTGATATTTTGCCAATAGTTTGGGGAGGAAACTGTCTGACCAAGTAGACACTGACCAAGTAGGCCAAGTCTCCTAATGGTGGAGAACTAGACTCTACCCTTTGATGATCAAAGCTACAAAGTCACATTGATTGCAGAGGTGTGGTGACACGGAATGGCTATATTTGCAGTGTGCACCAAGCTTTTTTGTTCTTTCTTGTCTAATTGTCTGGTCTTACCACGATTGAGTCACACACTTATTTGTGGAACAACCAATATATGAACTGTTTTCTTCTCAACATTATCTAGTTAAAACTTTTTGTATTATTCTTTGAAGTTCATGTCTCTTTATAAAACTGCTGAACATCCCCAGTTGCTCTGATATCATTTTATTCAGCTTTTTTTTTTTTTTTTTAAGGATTAGTTGTGAAACACGTATTTTAAATCTAGATAACTGTCACTTCTGGGTGACTCTGGCATGTGTTTTTCTTCATAATTTTCATGGTTGGAATGAACTAATGCTATTTCTGTCATCTGCTGAAGCATTTTATCATTGTGGCATTTTAAAGCCAACATCTGGTGTACATTCTGTATGGTTTAGTCACTCTGTTTTTCTTTTCAATAGATTTTTCCCTTGGTGTTTGGAGAGTATTCTTCATTTCACTGTTGGTCTTCTCTTTTTCTGAAGTAGAATGTTAAGTGTCACATTTACACAGGTATTTCCCCCATATAGCTTCATACTAAAATGCACATGCTAAAAGACATGTAAAAGCCAACACTTGCTGTAGCAGCCACCATTTATGTACCTCAGACCTCACTGTTGCATGTGATCTGCCTGACTGTGAATGCCCAGCACCTGTATTGATTGGTTTGCAGGATCTCTCTAGCTTCCAGAATCTTCGTTGCCTACCTGCAGCAGGTCCTAAAGAGTGACGTGAAATTACCCCTTACTCACTCCTACCCTTAATGAATGGCTAAAGAGCTTAGTTGTATAAAGACCTCCTCTCCTTCACATCTGGATTGAGGAGGACAATTCTGAATCTCAGGTCCTACCCAAATCCCAGATTTCCCCAACAGTTTATGCCCCGGTTTCTCGCAGCTCCAGTTTCTCACTCATATATCTTTTATTGACTGCCTTCTCTTCTCATCCTATTTCCTATTTCATTCCCCAATACACTACCTGCTCTCAAATCCTCATCTCAGGTTATGCCCAACCTAAAACACATGTATGTATCTAATTTTTATGATAATTTGTTTTAGCTGTAACTACTCCCTTACTATTAGATCATATTTTTTCTGAAACTCCATAAAATTAAAACAGAAAGGCAGATTCTGTCAGGTAAAATGCTGCTTCTCTGAAAGTTTCTATCTCTGCTTCCAAATGTGTGTGTGTGTGCGTGCTCATGTGTTGGAGGAGTAGGTGTAAGTGTATATGTGGCTGTGAGTTTGTGCTCAAGGGAATGGGGAAGGGTATTTTTGCGTGTGTGTGTGTACATGTGTCAAGCATCAATAATATGGTGAAGAAAAAATGACAAGAAAGTCATATTTTAGGAAAGATTTGAGAATTACAAATATGCACTGTATTCTCTGTTAACAGTTTTCAAATTATGAGAGAGATGTGAGTACTGTTTCTAATGCTTTTAAGTTGCCTGGCAGTAAGGATGACTACCGGTGAAAAGCAAAGCACAGCAGCAGTAATCATGCTGTTATCATTATATTGTAAATGGAAGCATCCATAGGAATGGAGTGTAATCTTTGACCCTATAATCTGCCTTAAGTGTTCATGTCAGTGAGCTAGGTAAAGAGGGAAAATATTTTTGTGTTCTGGACGTTCCTGTGGGGATTTAGGATTATGCTTCAGAGAGATGTTTACTCTCTCTGTATGTAGGGAATATGTATGTATCACAAAGGCAGCTAGTTTTGCTTTCATATTCATATATTCATTTGATGCCCTACTGTTCTTCTCAGCCCCCAAATCTAATGATCATTTACTGTTTTTCCCTGATGAATTGCTCTCATCTTTTTAGAGGAACCTACAGGGAACTAGAAGATGTATAGAAGAGGCAAGTGTTAGCAAAATATGCTCCTACAGATTTTTGCATATAATATCATGCCCCAAACTGAATAGTTGATGTCAATTATAGAAGTCAACTTTTTGAAAATTACTTGTGTTTAGAGTTGTATTACATCAGGGTTTTAGTAAACTTACGGTATCCATTTAAAAGAAGAATGGAAAAAAATTTGTTGAAAGTGAATAATAAAACAAAAGCGGAATGGAAGATAATCTTCAAATCCTTGTCTGATAATTCACATTGTGGTCCTGAGACATATATGAGCTCTTCATCCAACCTTTAGACGGAATTTCCATTTGTACAGTATTCTTTTTAGTGGACAGTTGTTGCCAAGACTGATTTGTTGGTCAAACCCAAAGATGGGAAACTAAGATGACACTATTGGAATCGATTTTTTTTTTTCCAGTGAGTAATTTCAAAACATATCCAGGGTCAACTTTGTATGATGGGGAAATCCTTAGAGCTGCAAATCTGGCCAAAGCCTTATCAGCAAGCCTCAAGACCATGCAGTTAGCTGTTCCAGAGGGTCTGTCTTGGGGCTTATGGTGCTGTGGATCAGCATCTAGAATTTCAAAAATCGAAATGCGACATTTGTTTACTGGCAGCTGCCAGAGCCTTATAGATACCACCTAGTCACTGTCACTTAAACTAGTACGTGAGTGGGAATAGAGTGGCAGAAAGGATTCTAGTATGAGTTGTAGGCTTTGCATTTATTCCTGCCAGTGGATTATGCTGTTAATCAGAAGTTCAGTGGTTTGGACCTACCAGTTGCTCTGTGGGAGAAAAGACCAGGTGATCTGCTTCCATAAAGTTTACAGCTTTGGAAACCCTCTGGGGGCAGTTCTTCTGTGTCCCATAGGGTTGCTATGAATTAGAATTTTCTCAAGAGCAGTGGTTTTTTTTCCAACGGGCAATTTCAAAAGATGCTGAAGGTTAACTTAGGATTTAGTTAAAATCAGTAATAATAGAAGAACTGTCAGAAAATGGAAAACAGAAAGCATCTCTTGTTATTGTACTTCAATATGTGGGTAACAGCCCTGCAGTCAAATTCATGGGAAAATGTTTTTTCTTTGTTCTTCTGGTGATTTATCTCTTTGGCTAGACACATCTACAGCAGATTTACCTTTCCTGTAGCCAGCTGCATTAGTTTCTCATATTGCTTCAGTCAACTAGTGCTGCTCTAACAGAAATACCACAAGTGGATGGCTTTAACAAAGGAAAGTTTATTCCTACACAGTCCATTAGGCTACAAGTCCAAATTCAAGATGTCCACTCCAGGGGAGGGCTTTCCCCCTTGTCGGCTCTGGAGGAAGTCCAGTATTGCATCAATCTTTGTCCCGGGAACATCTTGGCGCAGGAACCTCGGGTCTGAAGGATGCGCTCTTCTCCCGGTGCTGCTTTCTTGATGGTGCAAGGTTCCCAATTCCCTGCTTGCTTCCCTTTCCTTTCATCTCTTGTAAGGTGAAAGGATTAAGGGTGAGGCAAGTCATACTCCAGGGAAACTCCCTGTACAGTGGAGCAGGGAGATGATCGTATGAAGGGATTTACAGCCCCACCCTAATCCTTTAACATACAGCACAGGAAAATCACAAAATGGAGGACAGTCATAGACTGCAGGGAATCCTGGCCCAGGCAAATTGCTACACCTATTTTTGGGAGACACAGTTCAATCCATGACACATGTATTACTAGGCCCCTATATCCGACTCGATGGCGCTTGGCTTGGCATATTTTGATATCCTGAGAGCACTACCTGTCTGGCTAGGAAGAAGTAGTCTAAAAATTAAATGCAATTTCATACATCAGTGGAGCTCAGCTGTGGGGCTTCTTGGGTCTCCGGTAGTGGATGGACATCTGGAAGGAAGGAAGAAGCAGGGTCCATGTGAGCCCAGGGAAGGGGAACTGATAATTCTTCAAGGACATATCTCCAAGGCAGTAGGCATCGTCTCTATCTGCAGGGCCTTCAAGAGGCTTAGCATAGGAGAGATTAGCAGTTTAGAGCATAACTGGGGCTTCAGCAGATCTGGGTCGCAAACTCAGTTAATCTTTTTATGTGCTGTGTCATTTTAGCTGCTTTAACCCGTAATTCGTCTTCTATAAAATGAGGCTAATAAGAGTACTTTCCTCATAAAGTGACAATTAAATGAGATTGTGTATAGCACAGTACATGGCACATAGTGGGAGTGAATAAATATCGGCTGCTATTATTGTTTTCTTGCTGAAACTGATATTCCAATATGCCCAGCCTCTCAGGGCACAAACACAGACAGTATTTGCTACTTAGAGTCATCCCCGTGTGGGAGAAGATGATTAATCAGGATAGAATTCAGCTGGCAGGTGGTTGTGGAGGATGGAGAAGAGGATATGTGACAAAATGATACATCCTTTGAGGGAAGAATGATATACTCAGGTCTTGGGAAAAGAATTGGGGTTCTAGTCACATGGGCTAAGGTTTAGGGAAGCGTTCAAGCCCAATGTGAAACTAAGACGAAAAACTCAATGCTACAAGACGAACAAACATAGTAAGAGTGAGGGTAAGGTCTCACCTGGTGCATGCCTGATGCGGGCTCTACAGCAGGAAGTCGCTTTGAGTTCAAACGGCAGGGCTGACGTTCTTGCCACAGTTGGTGTCTGTTTGAAACCTGTTAAGGGGGGTGATTTCCTGAAGAAAAATGTTAATGAAGACTCATGGTGACAGTAGTCCAATTTCTATCCAAGTGTAAGCACCTTTATCAGTGTTGGATCTAACTCCACCTGATCTCTTCCCTTGGACACCAAGACTTATTTGCCTCTTCTTACACGTGAGTTAGCTTTCTGGTTTCCAAACCCTTGATCTGATTTGGCAATAGTGGGTACTGCAACTTCTCTTTTTCTGTGTTCTATCTGGACTTTATGGCTATTACACTCTGAGCAACTTGAGGGCAGGCTGACATCTTCCTGGTCTTTGAATCTTGAACACATACTCAGTGCCAGACACATCCTAGAGGTTCAGCAAATGTCTTTTGGGTGAAAGAATAACCAGATAGATCACTGTGGATCACAGCTCAACAAATATTGACCCTGTTGTTCCTTATGTCTTAATATAACTATATGAATAGCTACATGAAGAGGCAGCAATGTCATAACCAAATATGAATCCATAGTTAAAGTAACAAAAACAACAAAGCTTTATACATCATAACTTGGCAGGCATCTAAGAAGAGGTTGCATTAGCCTTTGTGATTTATTCAGTGGTGACTAATTTTAGCTTATTAAAGAAGGTAAAATAAATTCAGTGTTGGTTTTTTTTTGACAGACTCTTTGTGACAGTCCCAAATCCCTCATGTACAAAGTGTTTTTTTTCCATTACCTAACTGAGGAGGCAAAAGCCAACACAAGTCAGCCCCTCACTTTCTGTCCTCGATAGGCCTGCTTAGTTCTGTTTTCTCCTAGATATGTCAAGTCCTTACTAAACAGAGATCACAAAGCATCCAGAATGCCTTTTGGAAATCCCACGGTATATAGAAAATGCTCATATTTTGAAATGTA
Source organism: Heterohyrax brucei (assembly GCA_028571685.1). Lineage (NCBI taxonomy): Eukaryota > Metazoa > Chordata > Mammalia > Hyracoidea > Procaviidae > Heterohyrax > Heterohyrax brucei. The sequence continues at coordinate 30,176,956 of CM053166.1, read as the reverse complement.
TAAATTCTTCACTTAACTCTATCTAGCCTTAAATAGAGAATTGGTCTTCTGAAGGCCTGGGAGTTCCCCCGGGAGTATGGCCTCTAAATCTGCTGCTTCCCGTGATCAGAGATCATTACTGAGGTCAACTCTTCTGACAGGAATGGATTGGACTCAGGGACACAATGTGACCATATGAGGTGTGTACTTTATGGTACTCTGCATCTATAGGATGCTGCCCTACTGGCTTCTTGCTAGGAGAGAGAGGAGAGGATGGAGAGGAGAGGACAGGAGATTTTTAGGAGGATATGACATGTATAGAATGGAAAGGAGTGTGCTGACACTGGGCAAGGACAGCAGAAGGAGCTGCAGATAGGCAGACATGTAAATTTAACTTGAACTGTATACTCTCACTTAATCACAATAAAAAAAAAAGACATGGTCTTAATATTCATGTAAATTTAATAAACAACTATGCCTTGAAAACTCTTTGTAAATTGGCATGGCAGATGTTTTGGTGCCTTACCCACATACCCCCAGCACTTGTCATGGCAGGGGATTCAGACACAAATTGTTGCATCTCTCTATGAGATGACTTTATCTGGTTGTAGGAGCAGTCTCCACAGTGTTGGGAGCAGACCAGTAGTTCCAATAAGTTAGCAAAAATGGGTACAGTCCTCCACCAGTGATAGATGGAAAGTTGATGGATAAGTGTCTGAGGTGTTTCCTTGAGGTCTCCAGCAGTCTCCTGTTGAGGGGACACTGGTGCACACACTTCATTTGTTTCTTTCCCATCCCTGTCTTATTTCACGACTCACTTCCTAATGAGTCCTGGGCTCAAGTCCCATATAAACTGCTTATGTTCAGGATCTGCTTCTGGAAAACTCAAACCAAGACACTGGTTAGAAACAGACATTCTCAGTCAATATAATTTCTTATTGAATATTAAGATGAGCCTGTGGGTGTAAACCAGCCTTCCCAGGTCTTAGTATTCAGATGGAATCTATATGCATAAAAAGTGGCTAATCAATTGGGGCAGGGTACAGAGTTCTGGTGAGACACCAACACCTGTACACATTTCTAAAATTTTAATTAATAATCCTCTGATGTTATATTATTTCTGAAATGATGGTAACTGTAGATGACGAATGTGTTTTTTCTTCTTCTTATTATTTTTGTAAATAAAGTTACTCAGCAAAACGATAGGTTGGTTTCTAAGTTATGTATCCAACCACCAGCAGTTTTCCTGTTTAGCAACTCTAGCAGTCCGTAAACAATCCCACAGTCCTAAGAACACAGCTGTTGTGGGAAATGCAAGGACATAGAAAGTATCCTATTAATTCCATTACTGCTGGCTACATATTTGTGAGCAACTCCGTTAAACCCTATATGAGCAACTCCGTTAAACCCTATAGTTCTTGGCCCCTTTTGGGAGTAAATCAAGAGTGTCCATGACCACAGAAGCATCTTTGAAGGTCTAGCAATCTTTGACCACTCTGACTGCAGGACTTTCTAGTAATACAAAACTGCAAATGCTTGCTTTGTTTCTTTGTGGCATCTCATCTCATTTTTTTTCCCACATTTTTCTGCTCCCCTAAAGCCTCCCCTAACCCTGTTCAGGTGGTTGTTCCTAATAAACATACCTAGTCTGGGTTCATGAAATGTCTATTCATGATCCTTTCATCTGTGATATGGAGGAAGGCATATTATATTTATCCACACCTATTGCCATTGAGTTGATTCCAACTCATAGTAGCCCTGTAGGTCAGAATATAGCTGTCCCAAAGAATTTCCAAGGAGCACCTGGCAGATTTGAACTGCTGACCTTTTGGTTAGCAGCCATAGCATTTAACCACCATACCACCAGGGAACCCTGATGTTACAGTGGTTAGAGCAATTAACTGCTGTCACGGATTGAATCGTGTGCCCCCAAAAATGTATGTGTTGATTTGACTTGGTTTGGAGTTCCAATATGGTGCCCTTCCTCCCATGTGTTGTGAATCCTGCCTCTGTGATAGTGATGATGGAGAATGGCTTGCAGTTGTGTTAGTGAGGCAGGACTCAAGCTTGTGGAATATAAGGGAGAGAAGTGAGCTGAGGAAATTGGGAACCTCATACCACCGAGAGAGAAGCACCGAGAGCAGAGCACGTCCTTTGGACGCGAGGTTCCTGTGCTGAGATGCTCTCACTGGATTTAGGCTCAGCCTACCGGACTGTGATAAATTCTCTTACTGAATGGACTTATAATTTGTAAATGGATTTGCAGTTTACTGGACTGTCTCAATAACACTTCTCTACATGAAACCTTCCACTTGTGGTATTTTCTGTTAGAGCAGTACCCGGTGACTAGGACAACTGCTAACCAAAAGGATGGTGGGTTGAAACTGCCAGTGGCTCTGTGGGTGAAAGATGTGGTAGTCTGCTTCTGTAGAGATTCATAGCCTTGGAAATCTTATGGGATCAATTAAGTTGATGACAGTGGGTTAATGAGATTTTGTTTATCTATCTTCATCTATATGGAGAGAGAGATAGAGCGAGCAGACATAAGGTACCTTGATGCGATAGTTAAAGACTTTACTGCTAAGCCCGGAATGGAGAGTTTGAACCTACCCTGCAGCTTCACAGAAGAAAGACCTGGCAATCTGCTTCCCTAAAGTTTGCAGCCAAGAAAACCCTATGGGCCAGTTCTACTCTGTCATGATGGGTCGCTATGAGTCAAAAATCAGCTTGATGGCATCTGACAAGAGCAACAGCCTTGTGAATATAAATACCCTGTAGAATAAAATATGGCCTTTTCAAATCATGTATCTGACTCATTTGGTAGCGACTGGGTGAGTTGATTAATTAGAAAGAACTGGATCTGACATAGGGTCTGAGGAGAGCTGGTGCTCAGAAGCTGGCACCAACAGAGAAAAAAAATGATGCTGAGAAAATCTCAGCAGAAGTCTATTGCCCGGGGAGATAAGCAGGCAGACTGTGAATTCAGGAAAGGCAGCAAACTAGAGATATTCTGAGGCTTGGCTGCTTTTCCTCACATAGTAAATTGAGCTTCAGAAGTATGAAATAGTGAGGCAAAAGAAATGTATCTGTAGTTTTGTGGGTGAGCGTGTAACACAGTGCCCTGTGAGTCTACCAGAACACAAAAGCACTGAACTAGTGCCTCACACGTGTGCATAGGAGAATGCTGGCTGTGACCTGCCTGCTCTCTTAGAACGGAGAAGAAAGGGCTATTCAGCTGAAAACTTGGCCTCAGGCTATTGGTCCTAAAGAAGGGAGAAAAGGAGAGCAAGTGTCAATGCCAGCAGATAGGAGGTACAGACTGGTAGGCAGAAAAACTGCTTCAGGTTCCTGTGTGTCAGACCTTTGAAGTGTTTCACCGTGGTGTAGCTCCGTCGGAGAAAGATGTGGCAGTCTGCTTCCATAAAAATTAAACTAAAGCATACCCAAAGTCATTGCCATCAAGTTGATTCTGACTTCAAGCAACCCTATAGGACAGAGGAAAACTGCCTATAGGGTTTCTAAGGCTTTAAAGCTTTATTCAAGCAGACTGCTACATCTTTCTCCTGTGGAGCAGCTGGTGGGTTTGAACCGTAGGAAGCAGTCCTACCCTGCACACATGTGGTCGCCATGAGTTGGAATGGACCAGAGAGCAACTAATACCAGCAGGCTCAGTGAGAACAGAGACCTTGTCTGGTTTGTTTCAGTGGTGGTTCTCTAACCCTGGCATCACACCTCACACAGATTCTGCTCTCAGAAATATTTGTGGAATGAAATACCACTGGCACTTTTTAATTATGCAGAATGGCACAAACCCAGAGTTGGAATTTTAGAGGGCTGTATTTCTTTGATTGGAAACCCTGATGGCGTAGTAGTTAGGTGGCATGGCTGCTAACCAAAAGGTTGGCAGTTCAAATCCACCAGCGCTCCTTGGCAACTCTGTGGGGTAGTTCTACTGTGTTCTGTAATAGGGTTGCTGAAAGTCAGAATCTACTTGACAGCAGTGGTGGGTTTTTTTTTTTTTTTTGGTTTATTTCTTCGATTCAACTTAAAAGCATTGTGTGCCTACTATGTGTTCTGGACTGTGCAAAAACATAGATAGATAGATGGATATTACTGGTCTGGATGCCAGCTATTTGGGAGAAAAACTCATTAACTTGTCATTCATTTTATACCACAAATGTCCTCCTTCAGGACACTGGATATTAGTATAGTAAATCCACATGTCTGTGAATAGCCACTGTTATTATCTGTCAGGAATTCTGATGAGAAAATCAGGAGTATAATTTAACAATGAAGTGGGAGATATTTTTTCCCCTTTTCCATAGACAAACAAGAGCACTGCTAACATGTCTTTAGATAATGCACAATAAATTATGCATAAGTACAGCTTCATAAACAGGTTAGATCTCAGTCTGCAAGCCACATGAGTTGCTATAGTGCAAGCTGGTAACACTTGAGTTGTATTTTATCATTCTCATTATTAAAGTGAATAATAGCCAAATAAAAAATTTTTAAACATTCACGAAAATAAAATAACCAGTAAAATCATCAACAAGGTTACCAGTGTTGACATTTTGTTACATTTTCCCTCTCTTTTATTATCTCTCTCTCTCTCCAGTCAGGACTCAACAAAGCAAACTTTGGAGCCAAACCAACTGGTTTTATATCCTCTTTTTGTTATTTAATAACTGTGTGACTTTGGTCAATTACTGAGGATCTCCATGAGATGCTTTTCTCATCTGTAAAAGTGGCATAATAGCAGTATGTACTAACAGGATATTGTAAAGATGGAATGAGCTAATACTGCAGTAAAAGCAAGCTCTTGTTATTATTGAAATTCATAAAACAAGCATCCCACTAATTATTGTCTCCTTCATTCTTTTCTTCTCCTCCCTCCCCCTCCTCCCTAACAACATCTCCCTTTGTCTTCTCCATGATCTTTAATGGTTTCACAATGTTGCATTTTATGGCTAGACTTAATGTATTGTTAACAGAATTATTTTCCACTTTTCACTAATATTATAGCAAATGCCCTTATAGAGCCATGTACATTTATTTATTACTACATCTCTGATTATTTCCATTGTATATTTCCTAGAATGTAATTACTATGTTAAAAATATATTTTGACTTTAAAGATATACATATTGAAACTTGCCTTAATAAAGCTTGTACCGTATATCAGTCACAAAGGTAGTGTGTGAGAGTAGCTATCTTACTGTACCTGTATTTCGCCACTGGCTATTTATTACCTGATTCATGCCAGATACCACTGGATTTGTTACAGAGACTGCTTTTTCTCCCCCAGTTGGCTGTTCTTCATTCTTGCCTAGTATTAAGATCTGTACTTTTTAAACTAGAGGCATAGCCAAAGTGAATGAAGACTGTATTTCCCAGCTTCCCATGCTGTTTGGTGTAGTCACATGATGCAAGCGTATATGGTGGGTGTAAATTTCAAGGAATGACCTTTAAGAAGAGGCTACATAAGATCCTTTGCCCTTTTATCTTTCCTGCTGGTTGGAGATGTAACTATTGTGCACCCTGAGGGGACCTTGGAAAGGTCCACAGTGAAGCTGAAAAATAAACACCCTGCATTCCTGATACTGTAAAGCCACAACAGCAGCTTGGGCTTCCAACTACTGAGCTTTTACATAACAGAGACATGAATTTCCATCTTTTTAAGCCATCATTTTCTGAAGGTTGTTGTTGATTCAGAGTATACAAGTGCTTCTGTTAGTTACTTGCAAAAGCTCTTTAAAAATTAAAAATATTAGCCCATCTTCTGACATATTTCATAATTTAGTTTTCTTTAATTTTTCTACATTTTTTTCCATGGTCCTTGGGATATATGGATGTTTATGATTTTTGTCTATGATTGGAACAGTGTCTGTAGTACTTGCCATATGCTAAGCATGGCTCTGAACAATTTCAGTTATTAACACACTTAATCTTCATGACAAATCTATGAAGACTCTTACTTAATTCTAGTTGAGAAATAAGACAGTAGACAAGTGGACAAGTGACATGCTCAAGGTCACACGGGAAGTAAGAAACTGAGCCAGGCTACGAGGGATCTGTAATCAGAATCTGTGCTTTTCACCACTGTGCTCTGTGCTGTCCTACCGCCCATGATGATGTCCTCATGCCCGTCAGTGTTTGCATCTGTGACTACTCACGTTGTTTTGGGCTTGATACTACATTCTCATATATTTAAGGGTCATTTCCAAGACTATTCATTAATGTTCTATCCATTAAAAACAAATATTTACAGTATTTATAGAATGTCTGTGATGAGCTTGACATACTTGGTTTGTTTTTTTTTTTGTAAATATTTTATTGTGATTGAGTGAATGTGTACAATCCAAATTAAATTTGCATGCCTGCCTATCTGAAGCTCCTTCTGGTCTCCTTGCCCGGTGACAGCACACTCCTCCTTTTCACTCTCTATATATCATATCCTCTTAACAATCTCCTGTCCCCTCCCCTCTTCCCTCTCCTCTGTCTTCCAGTAAAAGCCCAGTAGGGCAGCATCCCATAGATGCATAGATCCATAAAGTACATGCACATTATGGTCACATTGGGTCCCCATGTCCAGTCCATTCCTGTCCAAAGAGTTCACCTCAATAATGTTTTCTGGTCAGGGCCAGCAGCATATCTAGAGAACATGTTCCCAGGGGAACCCCCAGGCTGCCAGACCATCAGTTGCAGTCTTTTAGTGGAGTTCTTGAGGTGCACCCCTCCTTTTGTGTTGCTACTGGGACTCAACATTGTGCGCCCGATCACAGACAGCTGTCTTTGTTGGTGGCCGCACACCATCTGGTTCTTCTGGTCATGTGTTGATACAGTCACCCATTCACATGGGTCCTTCTGTTTCCTGGGCTCTTTTTTTCTTGTGTCTTTGTTGTTCTTGGTGATTATCTGTTCTAGATGAGTTGGGACCATGTGGTGTATCTTCAAATGGCAGCTTGCTAGCTTTTAGGACCCCAGATGCCACTCACCAATAGGGGGTGCAAAAGATTCTCTTCACAATAGGCCAGTTATACCAGTTGGCCTCGATGTCACTTGAGAGCATCGACATGCTGTTTTAATTGTTGCAGTTTTATAATATGTTTTAGCATAGAGAAAGTTCCCACTCTTTGGAAACATTATCCTTTTTCAAAAAGTGAAATTATTTGCCCAACAGTTTGTTCTTCCATTTGAGGTTCATTTTATTAATAACAAAATCTGTATTAAACCAAAACCAAACTCACTGCCGTCGAGTCAGTGCGGACTCATAGTGAACCTATAAAAGAGAGTAGAACTGCCCTGTAGAGTTACAAGGAGAGTCTAGCATATTTGAACTGATTTTTTAGTTAGTAGCTGTAGCACTTAACCAGTATGCCAACAGGGTTTTCCAAATCTATATTGGAATTACTTAAATTTATAAATTGCTGCTGCTGTTGTTGGGTATTGTGAAGTTGATTCTGAGCCATAGCAACTCCATGAGTAATCTTTACAGAAGTAGATTGCCAGGTCTGTCTTCTCTGGAGCAATCGTCTGAGTGTGAACTTTTAATTGGAATCTAAGTACTCAATCATTGCCCCACCAGCATTCCTTAAATTTATAATTAATTTATAAATTTATGAATTAATTTGAAATGATTGGCTTAAGTACATTATTCACTCCTTAATGATTGGTCATAGGGTGTATGTCCATTTGACACAAATCATCTTTTCTGTCTCTCTAGAGTATATGCGGAAACCATGGTGGCATAGTGGTTGAGTGCTGTGTCTGCTAACCAAAAAGGTTGTCAGTTCAAATCTGCCAGGTGCTCCTTAGAAACTCTATGGAGTAATTCTGCTCAGTCCTATAGGGTCACTATGAGTCAGAGTTGACTCCATGGCAGTGGGTTTTTTTGGTTTGGTAGAGCACATGTATTCTAACATTACCTGAAGCTTTTCTTAAAAATATTTTGTTGTTATTATCACTTTGTTCTTTTTAGTGGATTGTTGTTGTATGCCTTTGAGTTGATTCTGACTATAACAACCCTCAACCAACAAAAAATCAAACCCACTGCTCTCGAGTCAATTCCTACTCATAGTGACCCTCTAATAGGACCACTTTGCCACCAGGGTTTCCATAAGGACCCTACAGAACACTTTATTTTGTATTTCGTGACTTTTTCCCTTCGATTTCCTGATTTGAATGTATTTAATATTTGTTTTAAGTTGTAAGTGCATTCTAGTTAAAAATTCTTTGTGTCATTTTGTGTGATTTTTAAGTTTTTATTGAATTTTTCCCCCATTACTTATATGTAAATTAAAAAAAAAATGATCAAGTGAGATGGTCGAATTTTCTTTCTTGAATTGTGCTTGTCGGGTTTAAGTGTGAGAGTTACTTAGCTTCATTAAATGAATTGGATAGCTTTCCACCTAGAATAATTTACAAAGCTTGGTAATAATTCATATTTTGACTGTTTCAAAGAATTCACTAGTGAATTTGAACTGACCTCTCATTTAAAACAAGTAAAAATGACAGATAAGATTTCATAAAAATTCTTGAAAGTATTAGGTATGTGTCAAAGAGTAGGAAACGGTCATGCAAGAAAATTGAGTGAAGTCAAGACCACAGAAATGTCCAGTAAAACACTGAAGCCACTTTCCCCTCTACTCCCTGTGTCTGAACCTCCACCTGCTTCTCTGTCAGCCTCTTCTTGGTTCTCTGTGTCTAACTTGTCCAGGCCCTGTGTCATTCACCAATTGGCTCACTGTTCCAAATGTGTAGATAGTGATACCAGGAAGGGGAGATAAGGATGGGGCTTCCTAGAAAAGTGTCTCCAAAGGACTTCTGATTAGCCCACCAACCACTTAGTGATGCATGAGTATAGAATCCTGAAATGGATTCATATGTTCACACATGTATCCTCTTGTATGCAAGTATGATGCTGTAATGTTTTTCTGTCTAGTCATTTGATGTCAGCTCTCTCTACAAATGCTTAAAATATTAAGCTCATAATTTCCTGGAGAGAAAAGGTATGGGTGCGTGGACCTTGTTTTACATGCTCTATCATCCCTAGAGCTTGCCAGATTCTTACATGTAGTGGGGGGCTCAGTAACTTTGAACCTGGATTTATTGCCTGACAGCATATTAAAAGCCAAACCCAACCCACTGTTGTTGAGTCAATTCCGACTCATAACGATCCTTTAGACAGGGTACTGGGAGCAAGAAATGACACTCTGTCCTCTTGTATTTATTGTGTGTCATTTCCCCAGTGTCATTTTCTGCCTAGGGAGGGAATCTTCCTTATAGACAGCATATTTGCTTTCTGAGGAGGGCCTACTCTGTGCAGTTACAGGGAGAAGGATTTCTCAGTGCGTTGTCAAGGCTGATTCTCTGGGTAAGGATGATGACTCATCCTCCCAGGGTCTTCCTGCTGGAACTCTGGAAATAAATATATTCTGCAGAGGACACAGAGTACTGCGGTACAGAAAAGAGAAAGCCTCGCCGCTGCTGGACATGGAGAATGTGCAGTCGCAAAGCTGTCAGTTACAGCTGAGAAACCCCTTGGAAAGCAATAAATTAAGTAGTGCCCCTGGGTGTTTTGCCACTTTAAAATGGTGCAAGCTGATTTGCTTAAAATCCGAAGAATTTGCTTAATTACGGAGCCTGGAAGGTAACATTGAAATGCAGAGATAAGAAAATGCCAGGGCTAGAAAGCTAAGTGTCTTGGTGAAACATATGAACACTGCTGAACCAAACTAGGTGTTTGGCTGTATTTATGCAAATATCTTGGTTTCTGATAATCCTTTTCATTATGCAGCAATTAATGGCAAATACAAGACTGCTGGTGAGAATGTAGAACTACACAAACACTCTGGAAAACACTTTGGTGGTATTTTAAAAAATTAAACATGTACCTAAAATATGACACAGCAGTTTTCCTTCAGGTATTTACTCCAGTGAAATCAAAACCCCCAAACAAAAAGCCAAACCCAGTGCCGTCGAGTCAATTCTGATTCATAGCGACCCTATAGAAATCAGATAGCACTAAACACCTGTATATGAATTTTCATAGCAGCATTATACATAATAGCCATAAACTGGAAACCACACACATGTCTGTCAACAAGTAAATGGATAAACAGACTGTGGTGTATCCGTATGTGTATATAAAGACACAATGGAATACATGATATAATACAGGTAAATCTCATGATACCTGTGTTAAACAAGAGAAGCTCAAGAACAGCAAGCTGATTGTATGTAATTCCATTTATAGAAAATTCTAGAAAATTCAAGTTGGTCTGTAGTGAAAAAGCATAGACGAATGACTGCTTTGGAATGGAGGTTGCAGAGGGACAGGATGAAGGGATTACAAAAGGATATGAGGAAACTTTGGGGTATAATAGATATATTCACAATCTTGTTTTTAGTGATAGTTTTAACAGTGTATACATTTATAAAGAAACCCTGGTGGGGTAGTGGTTAAGTGCTATGTCTGCTAACCAAAAAGTCAGCAGTTTGAATCTGCCAGGAGCTTCTTGGAAACCCTATGGGGTAGTTCTACTCTGTACTGTAGGATCGCTGTGAGTCCAAATTGATGTATTGGCAATGGATTTGGCTTTCTTTTGGTTATACATACATCAAAATTTGTCAAAATACATACTTTAATATCCGTAGTTTATTATGTGTTCATCATTGCTCATTAAAGCTATGATAACAGTTTTTTCCTTGGATGAGTCGGGGTCCACTGGTGAATCACACAATTTAATTCCATCTGCCTGAATTTATTGAAAGGATAAGAAAACCAAAACCCAAAATTATTACCATCAAGTTGACGCCATCTCATAGCAACTCTATATGACAAAGCAGTCCTCCATAGAGTTTCCACGGAGCACCTAGCAGACTTGACTGCTAACTTTTTGCTTAGCAGACGTAGCACTTATCCACTATGCCACCAGGGTCTCTGAAAGGACAAGAGAAACTTATAATTAGGTAGGCTGAAAGGGAGACCTGGAATTAACCAGGACAAAAGAGAACTTCGACGTCCAGAATGCAGGAAAAAGAGGAAAGCCTCATAACTCGCATAATCTGGATCTAGTTTGGGCATCTCCAGGGGGCATACTGGAAACCTTAGTGGTGTAGTGGTTAAGTACTACGTCTGCTAACCAAAAGGTCAGCAGTTCGAATCTGCCAGGTGCTCCTTGGAAACTCCATGGAGCGGTACTGCTCTGCTCTATAGGGTTGCTGTGAGTCAGAATCAACTCGAAGGCACTGGGTTTGTTTGTTTCTTTTTTTTTTAGGAGGGTTACTAGCTGTCCACAAAACAAATGTCAGCTACTGTTGAGGAAGGTTTGCATTCTGTTCCAGTTACTACTGCTGCATAGAAAATCACCCCTTAATGTAGCGGCTTAACACAAATCATTTGATTATTTCTTACATGGGTAAGAAACTTAGGAAAGGCTGGTTTGGATGATTCTGACTCCAAGTCTCTCATGTATTTGCAGTCAGGTGGAGCTAGTGCAGTGTAGAAGCTGGAACAGTGCAAAGCCACCCAGGAATCTCTCTTATTTTGTTATCTCAGGTCTCTCTTCTCTGTGTTCTCTCTTCATGGGCTAGTTTGGGCTCGCTTAGAGCACCGCAGCCTCATGATGGCAGATGGCATCAAAAAACGAATTCAGTTTGAGAAATAAGAAGCTGCATTGCCTTCTGAGACCTACACTCAATGTCTCCTTCTCTTGGTTATAAGCAAGTCACAAGCCAACTCAGATTCAAGGGGAAGGAACAGATATACCACCACTTCATGGGAATAGCATCAAGATCACATTGGCAAAAGTCATGTGGGATGAGAGATACTGTTGTGGGCATTTTTGGAATATACAGACTAGTGTACTTCACACAATTAGAAGGTTGTAAAGTGGTGGGAATAGTAGTATCACAACCTATCTTACTTCATGGGAGACCAGGATAGGCCCAAGGTTGATCCCGGGGGAGGTAGGGTACAGCTATGCCTCCACTCTACACTTTACCAATTCTGATACAGGCTGTTCCTACACCGCACTCTCTACCTCTCTTCTGGGTTCAATAATCCCTTATAATGGCCACACAGAACATACTTAGAGTTAAGTGGTTTATTAAGGAAGCAGTCGGGTACAACTCAGGATCAGGATGAACAGGCTACGACTCAGGATGAGGAACAGGAATCATGTAGTCAAAATCTGCCCTAGAGTGCGGGTCAGCTTTCTCATCTCCTCTCAGCTAAGCAGGCATCCTTCTTGGCTCCCTGAGGACAAGCCTCCTCTAACTCTCCTCAGGACAGGCTTCTCTTGGCCTTGCTGTCTCTGCTGCAGGGCCTGCTGTTCTTTTCAAAGAACTGAGACAAAAGAACGCAAAAAGGAACTCATTTCACCACAGGACTTTAAACTCTTCCGGCTCAAAAGGGGGCCTGGGTGGCATAACGGTTAAGAGCTCACTCAGCTGCTAACTGAAAGGCTGGTACTAACCCACTAGCTGCTCCTTGGAAATGCTATGGGGCAGTTCGACCCTGCCCTGCAGGATTGCTGTGGGTCAGAACCAACTCAGTGGCCTCAGGTTTGGTTTTCATTTGGGGGCTCGAAGGATATAACTTGGCACACTAAATTCCAAACCTCTGATGGATGGGTACATTTAAAATGGAAATCAGTGTTTCTTCTGCTTTCATAAAGGAATAATAGAAACCCTGTGGCTATTAACCAAGACCCGGCAGTTCGAATCCACCAGGTGCTCCTTGGAAACTCTATGGGGCAGTTTTACCCTGTCCTGTATGACCACTGTAAGTTAGCATTGACTGGACGGCAACAGGAATTTTGGTTTTATAATCGTTGAAAGTCTTCTGAAAATTGAGCTCCAGATTTTCTCTTGGCAGTGCCTAGAGAATCCATGTTACTATAAAGAAAGAGCATGGTAATTATATTCATAAGTTCAGGATTCTACCCCAGCTTTCCTATACTGTCTTTGGCTACTGAATCTCAGTTTAACTCTTTGAAAAATGGAAATACTGTTTCTTCTATACACCTGACAGCTGTATGGTGATGAACAAAAGAAGGTGTTAGTAGGAAAATATTATAGGTGAGAAAATGTCCCATAAAGTAAGAGGCTGTTGTTCTTCCTCTAAAGTATCTTAATGTTTCCCAGCCCATAGTGGCAGGAAGCTCTTCCTAGTGTCTGATGTCAGTGTTTTCCTCTGCTGCAGTTCTCTGTAACCAACCAAGATGAAATGGTTGTGCTGTGTTCCCACTAGTGCAGTGGTGATAGAGCGACATGCTGAGGTTTAGGTACGTTATGGCGGTCATTGTCACAGAATGTCAGCACAAAATATGATTCTATGTATCATGTAAACCTTTTGGTCAGCTAGCAAACAGCTTGAAGCTTCTAGTATTTTCACTTGAGAACCCCTAAATCATTTTCTGATCACCACTGCATTGCTGCCCCCTCACATGGGCTCTCTTTTGGTTTATTGTTTCTAGACTTGTTTTACACTTGTCTACAGTGAACTACATTCTCAGTTTATTGGCCCAGTCACCATGAGATCCCTTTCCAGCTGAATCATGCCATTGTAGATTTTCCTACATATTACATGATTACTATGCTTGGAAATGCCTGGTAATCCAGGATAAAAATAAGTACTACACACCCAAATACAGGATGATAGTTCGTTTAACCAACTGGAATAACATAGATTGAATTGTGTCCCCCCAAAATGTATGTATCAGTTTGATTGAGCCATGATACCTAATATTATGTGATTTTCCACCATTTTGTCATTTGATAGGATTTTCCTGTGTCATAATCCTATCTGTGTGATGTTAATGAGGGGGCATGGGTAGCAGTTGTGTTGATGAGGGATTGGATTATGCCTTGAGCCAGTTTATTTTGAAATATAAAAGAGAAAAGGTTGGAGAGAGACAGAGGGACCTTCTACCACCAAGAAAGCAGTGCCAGGAACATAGTACATCCTTTGGACCCAGAGTTCCTTTGTGCAAAAGCTCCCAATCCAGGGGAAGAGAAGGACCTTGCTCCAGAGCTGAGAGAGGGAGAGTCTTCCTCTGAAGCTAATGCCTTGAACTTGAACTTCTAATCTACATCACTGTGAGGAAATAAATTTGTCTTTGTTTAAGCCATCCACTTCTGATGTTTCTGTTGTAGCAGCACTAGATAACTAAGACAGCATATAAAACCAATAAAAATCTATGTGCCATAGAAGTTATGAATATTTTATTGGCTATACTTCGGAGTCAGACTAACAATTCAGAACAGGTCGTGTCAGTGTTCAAGATAGCAGGCTTCTAAACAGCACTGCCAGGAGGGAAGGAAGCCAAATATTTTCCAAGGAAAAGCTCTGATAACACTTGGTTCATTCTGTAAAGTTGTACCACCACATTCACTGGTAGCCTAGGGCTCATAATTTTGGAACTCTCATTTTATCTTTGTTTAAATACCCATGTCACAGTCCCATTTAAAAGTACTTTGCTGTGAAGGAACATGAGCCATTCAAATGGCTTTCCTGTGTCAGAAAGCCCATCAGCTTGGACCACAGTTAAGAAAGTTGCTTTAAAACTTAGAAAGAAACATTTAACGAAAATTAAGTTCAAACAAACTCTAGCTTCATTTGTGCAAAACATTTTTGGAACCCAATGTGTGTCAGGCAGTTAGCCAGAATACAAGGGGAACTGCAGAAATCTGCTTTCAAGAAGTTACAGGTTAGTAAGAGAAAAACTCAGTGACAAGTCAGTAAGTTCAGTCCTATGGGAAACATCTTTATAAGGTGTTCGCATAGAGGCCTGTAGTTGTACACAGTGGAAGGTGACTAATTCTGCTTACAGTGTCTAGGGAAACCAGAAAAAGAAGAAGGAGTTGGATTTAGGAGATAGTCAAGTATTAAAAACTATTCCTGTTTGGCTTTGAGACATTGCGGAGAATGGAAAGATCACATGTACACAGGGAATGCCATCTCCCTGGTTCTTCTGAATCCAGAAATGACAGGAAAATGTGCAGGACTCCTGGGGACTTAGATGATCAAGGATGCTGACGAGTGTGAGGCATTCCTATTGAAAGATCCAGCAGAAAAATAACTTGAGGTCGCAGTTTCAAAGAGTAATGTATTAGCTAAGAAGAAAAATGTAGTCACTGTGCTCTTGTTAGAGGTGCATAGACATGTAAAATTTGTGTGGGGGGGTGAAGGGTGTGCGTGAGGAATCACGGGAAAAAATCATCTCTGTAATGGTGATTTGAGATGGATTAAGAATACAGCCATGCTTCCATGATATGTTCTGTGAAATAGGATGTTATGTGATCTAGATGTTGTGCAAATAGTTCATTATTTAGTTAGGGAACAGACATGCCTAAATCATTAGTAGTAGCATTCACTGATTTTCCGCCTCTGAGTTGGTTCATAACTTTATAGTTCTCTTTTGCCCCTTGCTGCTCATATCACTAGCCTGATCTTGCTGCATTTGGGAGCCAGGGTGTACGTCACAGTAATATTTTTAAAAGACAATTAAACAGAGAAGTAACACTATAACACTTGAGACACATGATACATAAAATTGGATGTTGCTGTCTACAAGTTATACAGTAGACTTGTTATTTGTAAGAAAGTTCACATTAAAATAACAAAAACTAAGTACAGGACATACATAAGCCAGTACCATAGGCATTTGTTGTGACTATCGACATATGGATTATATATGTACTGTACCATTATATGCCTAGCAGCACAATCTCTTTGTATATGAGACATGAGATACATGTGTGGGATGAGGAAGGCTCTTGTATTCCTATGTCTGGCTGTATTCACTAAATCTCATTCTTCAGTTGGGCTTCTGAACCCTGTTATAACCCTATGAGACTATAGACATAGATGTGGTTAGATGTTGCTCAAATAGATGTTATACAGTGTATGACTATAATTAAATACAGTATTAATACTGCATTTTATTTATTACTTTTGATAAAATCTTAATGTTATTGCAAAGAACACTGTGATTTCTAAAGAGTTCTTTTCACAAACACAAGTGACACATAAGACAATTTTCTTCAATTGATATAGTTAATTATCTATGATAAGGGAAATATGAAGGCACCAAAAAAAAGAAAAAAAAGAAAAAAGGCCCTTTCCCAAAGGAGCTGGCCCTGACAAGAGATAGTCAGTTATAAACACAAGTAGGAATTCTAAGAGAAGTCACAGAAGCAGTGAATGATCAATCTGAGCTTGTTTGGTAATTTATCTCTCCTTTCACTTTGAACAGCTATAGCTTTTGTCATCTATTCTCTCTGATTTAGCATTTAATAACATACTTTCTCATTGTATGTAATTGCTATATGAAAGTCTTGTTACTCCAAACAGACCACATTCTTCCTGAGGGCAGGGGTTTTGTTCTCTTCCTGTCTCCTCTGTTTTCATCTTCTATTGCCCAGTAGAGTGATTATTAGGCATTTAATAGGTGTCCAGTGAATACATACTTTGCTCATGATCTAAGTACCTATGTAATTGGCATCAGTTATTTTACTTCTTCAGCCCCAGTTTCCTTTTCTGGGAAATAACCAAGTGGAACTTGGTGATTTCTAAGACCTTTACCATCCCTAAGAAACACCACTACTACCACCAAAAAAACATGAGCAGTTGCCGCTGAGTCAATTTTGACTCATAGTAACCCTATAGGACAGAGTAAAACTGCCTCATAGGGTTCCCAAGGAGCAACTGGTGGATTTGAACTGCTGAGCTTTTGGTTAGCAGCCAAGCCATTAACCATTATGCCACTAAAGATCTTAATTAAGATGATAAAAAAAAACCCCACAGGTGTTGAGTCGAGTCCTACTCATAGCGACCCTATAGGTCAGAGTAGAACTGCCCCATATAGTTTCCAAGGAGGGCCTGGAGGATTTGAACTACTGACCTTTTGATTAGCTGATGTAGCACTTAACCCACTAGCCACCAGGGTTTCCAATTAAGATTACTGTTTACTCGTATTGGATAAAATAAACCTGCAGTTAACACCCATGCCAAGCCAAGTGCCATTGAGTCGGATCCGACTCAATTAACACCCATAATCATACATTAATGCCAAAGCCAAGTGCTGTCAAGTCAGATAGTACATAGCTATTTGATATTTTTATTAATTATAAAGCCAACATATTTGCTATTTTATCATCTGTCAAATTATTTCAGTAGATACATGATACGTACCTACTGTGTGCCAGATATATTAGTAGAGACTAGAGACTCTATTCTCTAGACTAGTGACTAGCCAAGCCAAGTGCCGTCGAGTCGGATCCGACTCATGGCGACCCTAGGGGCCAGGGTAGGACTGGTGAATAATGCAAATATAGTTCTCAGCCTTACAAAGTAGGCTACAGACAATAAAGGAGGGAGGCAAACAGACAGTTAACAGGCAATAGCCACATAGTGGGAGGAAGGCTGTGCGGGGAGGAGGGACACATGTCTGTGTACCTAACCCAGACTCTTGAGCTTCTGAAAGTCTTGGTTGGGAGAGATGTTTGGTCTAAGATGACTTCAAGGATGAAGATGAGTCAATCAGGTGAATTCAGGGAGTAGGTGAAGTTGGAGAACAGAAGGACAACATGTGGAAAGGCCCTGAGGTGTAAAATAGCAGTTTACTGAAGGCTTTTCAGTTAGGCTTGGAGTAAAATTTTAAAAGAGAGATGAGGTTTCAGAGATGGGCAAAGAGTCAGGCCTTTGAAGAACATTAGAACTTCTGTTAAGTTCTGACTGTAGTCGGGGGTGGGAGGGTAGGAAATGACCTTACCAGATTGATATTTCAGAAAAGAAGAAAAAAAATTTTCGATAGTCCTTTCATGGTTTATCGTCTAGCCATTGAAATCCAGCCTACATTTTTTTGATGATATAGTATCATCTATGTCAGACTTCAACATAAAGTGGTAACTTTTACTTTATTATAGATAACTGAGAGTCTGTGGTACAAATAGTTAAGTGCTCAACTGCTAGCCAGAAAGTTGGTGGTTGGAACCCACCCAAAGCCCCTGGAAAGACAGGCCTGGTGATTTGCTTCCAGAAGGCCACAGCCTTGAAACCCTGTGGAGTACAGTTCTAGGCTGCACACATCGGATTATGAGAATACAGAACTGACTCAACAGCAACTCACAACAACAGCATGGAAAGCTGACACTCCTGACAACTCAATAACACATCTCAATATTTTTCAACAGAGGTGAACCATAACAATTTTAAGTAGGGTCAATACAAATTAAAAAACATGATTTTCACTAATTATTTTTGTAATTAACTTACTGTTACCATCAGTAATGCATTTTCATTTAATACAGTTGCTGACCAGTTAAAATGTCCACTACTGAGTGGATAGGAAGGCACAACCAAATTCATGGTGGAAAGAGCACAGACTTTGCAGTTGGACACACACTAGCTCTTTAATTAGCAGTGGAGGCTTGAGCAAGTCATGTGACCTCTCTCAGCTTCAGTTTCCTTTCTGCAGATTGGAGAGAATAAATCAAGATTTTTGTAAGAACATTTGTAACATATTTAGGAAATGATCTGATCCACAGTCGTTATTGTTAGTTAGAGTCAAGTCAGCTCTGACTCACGAAGGCCTTATGCATAATAGAAAGGTTGCCTGGTCCTGTGCCATCTCAGTGATCGCTGATATATTTAAGTCCACAATAGAGGCTCAGAAAGTACAAGTTCCTTTTCCCACCCCTAAAAGCTCTATATTCTTCTGTGGAAAATGAAAGATATTTGGGGTTTCTCTTTAATTTACACTGAAAACAGTAAGAACTGTTATTGTTGTTTGGTGCCATCAAGTTGGTTCTGACTCATAGAAATACCATATGTCAAACATCATGTTAGAGCCTAAGGATAGAAATATAAATTAGCACCTGCCATAAAACTCAAGTCTGGTGGGGGAGAAAGACCCATATATAAACATATCATAAAAAGTGAGTAAGCTCATTTCTTCTCCAATTCCCAGTCTTCCCTCATAGCACAAAAAATTGCTTCAATTTTTAGCTCAGTCATTGCAGGAAGTTTTTGACTGTGTCCTGTATTAGACAGGTAAGAGATGTGAAAAGAGTGTAGACTTGCCCTATGAGAATATTTTTATAGTTTAATTGGACCTTTCACTCAGGTCACAGTCATAGAAGTCACAGTTCAGCCCAAATGAAGTTATCTACTACAAATACCACATATGATACTGTGGGGGAGGGGGAACTGTGTAATTTTGTATGAAAAGTGAGCATAAGTACCTAATACTAGATAGAAATTTAAAAACATGGGCCAACAAATATTTACTGAGACTCTACTATTTTAGTACTAGTACTAGAACACATAAACAGACTAGTATTAATGCTTCATATATTATATCCATAAAAAACTCAATGCTGTCAAGTCAATTCCAACTCATAGCAGCCCTACAGGACAGAGTAGAACTGCCCCATGGAGTTTCCAAGGAGTGTCTGATGGACTTGAACTGCCAGCCTTTTGGTTAACAGCCATAGCATTTAACCACTACACCACCAGGGTTTCCTCATATATGATACGCTCTTTATTTGCATTTCATATCTGCTAAGCCCTTTTTGGATAATAGTCATATTAACTGACCTTTATTGTAGGCACATATTATTCTATCACTGACAACATTTTACTTCAAGATAGATCTGGAAATGTTCATTTGAGTGATGAATGTGACACCAATCCTGTTCAGGTTGTTATTTCCAGCATAGTAGACCATATGATTGTCCAATACTAGCCTATTTCAGCTCACTAATGCCTAGGATATTGATGTTTGTGCACTTCACTTTTAACAATTTCCAGTTTTCTTAAATTTGTACTTTATACATTCCATATTTGGATTGTTAATGGATGTTTACAGCAGTTTCCTTTCATTTTGCGTCATGCCACATCAGCAAATGAAGGTTCCAAAAGGTAGAATCCATCCATGTCATTAATTTCAACTCTACCTTGAGTAGGCAGTTCTTCCCCAGTTGTATTTTGGTGTCTTTCAACCTGAGAGGCTCATCCTCCAGTCCTATGTCAGATAATATTCTGCTGCAACCTACTGGAAGAGATCCATGTTTGTGTCCATTGTCAAGAAAGACGATCCAATTAAATGTGGAAATCATCAGTGTCATTAATATCACATGCAAGTAAAATTTTGCTGAAAACCATTCAAAAGTGGCCACAGCAGTATATTAGAGGTGAACTGCCAGAAATTCAAGCTGGATTCAGAAGAGGATGTGGAATGAAGGATTTCATTGCTGCTTTTAGATGGATCCTGGCTGAAAGCAGAAAATACCAGAAAGATGTTTATCTGTGTTTTATTAACTATGCAAAGGCATTTGTCTCTATGAATCACAACAAATTATGAATAACGTTGTTATGTTTATTGTTTGGTGCCGACAAGTTGCTTCTGACTTGTAGCCACCCCAAACACAACAGAATGAAGCTCTGCGCTGTCCTGTGCTATGCTCACAGTTTTTGTTATGCTTGAGCCTGTTGTTGCAGCCACTGTTTCAACCGATTTTGTTGAGGGACCTCCTCTTTTTCACTGACCCTCTCCTCTACCAGGCATGATTTCCTTCTCCAGGGATTGATCTCTCCTGACAATAAGTCCAAAGTATATAAGACATAGTCTGGCTATTGCTATGTCTAAGGAGCATTATGGTTGTGCTTCTTCTGAGACAGGTTTGTTCATTCTTTTGTCAGTCCATGGTATATTCAGTATTCTTATCCAACACCACAATTCAAAGGCGTCAGTTTTTCTGCCTGCCTTATTCATCATCCATCTTTTGCAAACATATGATGTGATTGAAGATGGCGTGGCTTAGGTCAAGTGCACCTTAGTCTTCAAGGTGACATCTTGGCTTTTCAACACTTTAAAAAAGTCTTCTGCAGCAGACTTGCCCAGTGAAATGCATCTTTTGATTTCTTGACTGCTGCTTCCATGGGCATTGATAATGGATCCAAGAAAAATGACACCTTGGACAACCTCAATCTTTTCTCCATTTATTATGATCTTGCTTGTTGGTCAACTTGTGAGGATTTTTGTTTTTTTAGTGTTGAGGTGTTGAAGGATGTGGTCTTTGATCTTCATCAGTGAGTGCTTCAAGTCCTCTTCACTTTCAGCAAGCAAGGTTGTGTCAGCGGCGTAACACTGGTTGTTAATGAGCCTTAATCCAATCTTGATGCCCTGTTCTTTTCCATATAGTCTAGCTTCTCACATTATTTGCTTTCCATAAAGTTTGAATAGGTATAGTGAAAGGACACAACACTGATGTATACCCTTCCTGACTTTAAACCAGACAGTATCCACTTGTTTTGTTCAAATGACTACCTCTTGATTCATTTATAGATTCCTCTTGTGCATAATTAAGTGTTCTGGAGTTCCCATTCGTGCAGTGTTTTCCATAATTTATTATGATCCACACAGTGAAATGCCTTTGTGTAGTCAGTAAACAAAGAGAAAAATCTTTCTGGTATTCTCTGCTTTCAGCCAAGATCCATCTGACATCAGCAATGATATCCCTGGTTCCCCATCCTCTTCTGAATCCAGCTTGAAGTTCTGGCAGTTCCCTGTAAATATATTGCTGCAGCTGCTCTCGAATGATCTTTAGCAAAATTTTATTCGTGTGTGATATTAATAATATCATTCAATACTTTCTGCATTTGGTTGGATCACCTTTCTTGGGAATAGGCATAAATATGGATCTCTTCCAGTCATTTGGCCAGGTAGATGTCTTCCAAAATTCTTGGCATAGATGAGTGCACACTTTCAGCACTGCATGTATTTGTTGAAACATCTCAATTGATATTCCATCTGCTCCTGGAGCATTGTTTTTTGCCGGTGCCTTCAGTGCAGTTTTGACTTCTTCCTTCAGCACCATTGATTGCTGATCATGTGCTACTTCCTGAAATGGTTTAATGTTGACCAATTGTTTTAGTATAATAACTCTGTGTGTTTTGTCCATTCTTTTTATTTTTTTATTACGATTGAATGAAAATGTATGTTCCCATATAAATTTGCATGCCCACCTGTATTCAGCTCCTACTGCTCTCCTTGCTCAGTGACAGCACACTCTTCCTCTCTGCTCCGTACATGTCTTATCCTCTCAAAAATCTCCTATCCCTCCTCTCCACCCAGTCCCATTCCTCCAGTAAGAGGTCAGCAAGACAACATCCTATAGATGCACAGAACCATAAACTGCACACATGATATGGTCACTCTGTGTCACCAAGTCCAATCCATTCCTGCCCTAGAGTAGACCTCCTTAATGATTTATGAACAGGGGCAGCATCACTTCCAGGGGCCATGCTGTCAGGGGAACACTGAGGCCCATGGACCATTCATTGCAGTCCTTAGGAAGTTCTTCTCCTTCAAGGCTTTGAATGTGTCATGCCACTGTCTCTGTGCCAGCATCATTTCTGCAGAGAAATCCACCAAAAGCCTACAGGTTTTCCCTCTGAATGTTAGCTTTGCTTTGAGTCTTGCTGCCTTTAAGAGTTGCTGCTTATGTTTCATTTTGTTGAGCTTGATTATAATATGTCTTGGAGTCTTTCTATTGAGATCTATATTGAGTGGTGTTCGATACATATCTTGGATATCTATATTCTTTTCTTTTATAATTTCTGGGAAGTTTTCTGTCAGCAGCTCAGCCACAATACTGTCTGTGTTCTCAGGTGTCTTGCCCTGTTTAGGAACTCCAATTAATCGTAGATTGTTCTTCTGAATAGAGTCCCACATGCTTCTTAATGCTTCTTCATTTTTCTTGTTTCTTTTTTCTGATTTCTCCTCATGGATGCTGGAGTCAGTGGCTCTGTCTTCCAAATCAGAAATTCTCTTTTCCATTTGTTCCATTCTGTTTTCTTGGCTTTGAATTGAAGTTTCTATGTCTTTGATTTTGTTCTTGTTCTGTTGGATTTCAGAGTACTGATGTTCCATCATATCAAAGAGCTTGCTTAATTTTTCATTTTGCTCTGCTGCATTTTGTATAAGGTCGAATAGGGCTCTCTATATAATCCTTTTGTATCACCTTCTGATAGTTTCAGAAAAGCTTCTTCGTCTGGGAAGTTCCGAGGTGGTTTCTTTTGGGGGCCTTTTGATGCCATTGGTAATTTCTGGGTTACTGTCCTCTTCAATGTCTGCTGCTTTTGAGGCATCATGTGGGTCAATAGAGTCTGGGAGAGATGCTGTGAAGATGTACCACAGTTGTTTCTCTAGGCCATCTTAAGATGAGAAGTAAAAAGTATTTGGCACCTTCCAAAATCAGTCAGGTTTTCAGGTGTCTACATCCCTCTTCCCAGCTGGCAAAGTAAGCACCTCTGTATTGAACACCTGATGTTATAAACTAGCTCAAAATACAGAAAGGCTACTGACTTGCTGGCCTCTGCTGTCAGGACCCAGCTGTAGGTGGTATTGTGTAGAACTCTGCTTTTCTGTTAGAAAAGCAGTCTCTTCTGGGTAGGAACTGCATCTCAGCCCAGGAATTAGGTCCAGCTGAGGCTTCTGAATGGATGACCCCACCTCCCAGCAAAACAAGATGGGGTTCAGCATAAGCTTGCCGGCCAGCCGGGACCAGGCTCCCAGCAGAAAGAGAGGCCAAGAGTGCCAAAATGACCAGAGTCCACAGCCTCCGCCACTGGGCCCTGGCCCCAGGCAACACTGTGCAAAACACCACCTCCCTGCTAGAAAGTGCTCTCCCCCCTGCAGGAGCCACCTCCCAGCCTAAGAACCAAGTCTGGCTGGGGCCTCTACCCGGGCTTCTCTGTTTCCCTATAGGCCAGAGGAGCCGAGGTGTATAGAGTCCAAAGCCAGGCTCTCAGAACCTGGCAATCACACTTCCTGGTCCCATGAGCAGTGCGTCTGAGACCAGCAGCTAGTCAAGTCCCAGTTCTGCCCACCGGCCAAGACAGAGGAAAAAAAATTGAAATGGTGAGTTACCTTCGGTCTGAGCAAGCCTGTGCTTGCCGAGAATGGGGTCAGTGAAAAAGAGGACGTTTTGCGTTCAGTGGTATGAAGTCCAAATTAACAACCCTATGCCGCATTCCAGGGCTCACTAGGTGTCCAGAAGTCTCCGTTTAACTATCATATCAGGTCTTGGTTTCCAAAGGGATTTAGGGAGATGTACATTTAGTCTGCCATCTTGACTCCACTCCCCTCTGCTCTAATCTTTATGATCTGTTTTCTTCCTGTGCCTGAGGGGTTCCTCCGTTGTTCTCTCTCTACTTGTTCAAGCTGTAGGGTTTGTTCTTTGATTTGGTTTCTTTCTTCCTTCCAGATGTGTGCATTTATGGAGATAAACTGACCTCTGAGCACTGCTTTAGCTGTATCTCATAGGTTCTGGTAGGAAGTGTTTTCATTCTCATTAGAATCCACAAATTTCTTTATGTTATCCTTGATTTCTTCTGTAACCCATGGGTTTTTGAGCAGGATGTTGTTCCATTTCCATGAGTTCCACTTTCTATATTTTTTCTGCTATTGATTTTGACTTTCATGGCTTTATGATCTGAGAAGATGCTTTGCATTAATTCAGTGGTATGGATTTTGTTCAGAATTGCTTTATTTCCTGGAGAATGTTCCATGTGCACTGGAGAAGAAGATGTAGTTGTCTGATGATGGATAGAAAGTTCTGTATATGTCCATAAGGTCTAGTTGGTTAATTGTGGCAATAAGGTCTTCTGTGTATTTACTGAGCTTTTTTCTAGATGATCTGTCCAATATTGAGAGTGGAGTGTTGAAGTCTCCTACTATTATTGTGGAGTGATCTGTCTCCTTTGTGAGTGTAGTCAGTGTTTCTTCAGTGTATTTAGGTGCTCTAATATTAGGTGCATAAATATTTAATATTGTTAAGTCCTGTTTGTGTATTGAACCTTTCAGCAATAGTGTCCATGCTTTTCCATGATGGTGGATTTTACATTAAAATTGATTTTATCTGAAATTAGAATTTCTACCCCTGCTCTTCTTTGTTCATTGTTAGCTTGATATATATACTTCCATCCTTTAATTTTCAGTTTGTTCCTATCTTTAAGTCTAAGGTGAGTTTCTTATAGGCAAAATATGCATGGGTCATGTCTTTTGATCCAAGATGTCACTCGATGACTCTTTACTGGAGCGTTCAGTCCTTTCACATTCAGTGTGATTATCCATAGGTATGTGTTCAGTGCTGCCACTGTGATATGTTTATTTTTGTGTTGATATTTTCTGTGTTGTTCTTATTAATCTGTTCTGGGACATTCTTCTTTGTGAGTTGATTTTTCGCCTTTTTCAGCTTTGGTTTTGTGGTTGTTGAGACACCTGTATTACGTTTCTTGATTTTATATGTTGCATCTTTATTGTGCTTTGTGGCTGCCCGTGTGATCCCCCTTAATAGTCTATGTTTTAACCCAATTTTAAGTACCACAAGTCTTACTAACTTCCTTAATAATACTTAAGTTCAGCTGGGGCCTCTGTATGGGTGTCTCTGCCTCCCAATGGATCAAGATGGCATCCCACACAAGCTCACCACCACCTCAGTACTGGCTGCTATATGGCAGAGGTAGAAAGAGAGGCCAACGGTGCCAAGATGCACAGAGTCCAAAGCCAGGCTCTCAAAATATGGCAATTTCACTTGCCAATCCCACCAGCAGTGCATCTGGGATTAGCAGCTAATCAAGTCCCAGCTCCACCTGCTGACTAAGACAGAGAAAAAAACAAATTGAAATGGTGAGTTACCTTCGGTCCATGCAAGCCCACACTCACCGAGAGTGGGGTCAGCGAAAGAGAGGAGGTTTTGCATTCAGTAGTATGAAGTCCAAATTAACAGCCCTATGCCGCATCCTAGGACTCACTAGGTGTCTTGAAGGCTCTGTTTAATTATCAATTCAGGTCTTGGTTTCCAGAGGGATTTAGGGAGACGTGTGTTTAGTCTGCTATCTTGACTCCACCCCCATCCATTCTTTTGATGCTTCCTGTGTCATTTAATGTTTTCCCTGTAGAATCTTTCATTATTGCAACTCAAGGCTTGAATTTTTCTTCAGTTCTTGCAGTTTGAGCAATGCTGAACATGTGTTTCTCTTTTCATTTTCCATCTCTGGCTCTTTGCATATATCATCAAAATTCTTTACTTTGTCTTTTTGAGCTGCCCTTTGAAATCTATTCAGTTCATTTACTTCATTATTTCTTCCCTTTTCTTTAGCTATTTGACATTCAGAAGTAGGTTTCAGAGTCTGTTTTGACATCTATTTGGTCTTTTCTTTCTTTCCTGTCTTTTTGATGACCTCTTTCTTCATGTGTGATATCTTTCCTGAAATTCCACAACTTATTTGGTCTTTAGTCATTAGTGCTCAACACTTCAAATCTATTCTTGAGATGGTCTCTAAGGTCAGGTGTGATATACTCAAAGTTGTCCTTTATATCTCATAGACTTGTTATACATTTCTTCAATTTCAGTTTGAACTTGCATATGTATAATTGATGGTGTGTGCCACTGACTGGCTTTTTTCTTACTGTTGATACTGAGTTTTCCATTGTCTCTTTCCACAGATTAGTTGACTTGATTCCTGTGTATCCCAGTTGGCAAGGTCCATGTGTACAGTTGCCATTTATATTGGTGAAAAAAGGTATTGCAATGAAGACCCTATCATAGGGTCTCTGGCATCCTTTCTATCATCAAGGCCATATTTTCCAGCTGCAAATCTTTCTTCTTTGTTAATATATGTTTGAAAGTATTTATTCTCATTTTGAGTCATGCCACATCAGCAAATGAAGGTACTCTTCTTCAAATAGTCCAGCATATTGCATTATTTGCTCAGCATGCAGACTGAATAAGTATGGTGAAAAAACACAGTGCCAATGCACACATTTCCTGACTTCAAACCAGGCAGTATCCCCTTGTTCTGTTGAACGACTGCCTAATAATCTGTGTATAGATTCCTTGTGAGTGCAATTAAGTGTTCAGGAATTCCCCTTCTCCATAATGTTATCCCCACTGTCTGTCAGTTTGTAATACTGTGGGAACCTACATGTTGCTGTGATGCTGGATGTGGTCCTGAAACCCACACTCATTATCTCTGTGCTACACTGCCTGTACTGCAACACTAAATATTCAGATATAAGTAGGGTCACTGATGTTGGACAAGATTCACCTGAGATTCTAGACTAAAACAGACTAGTAAGAAGGACTCAGTAGTCTACTTCTAAAAAGAATAGGTCCAGGCTAACAATGACTGTTGGGATGGTACAGAACCAGGCAATTCTGTGTTCTGTCATACATAGGGTTGCTGTTACTCATCAGCAGTAGCACCTAACAAGAACAAGAAGTTCTTTGTAGCTCATTTAATCCACCTATCAATCCTTGGAGGTGTGTAGCATTATAATTTCAGAACAAAAAACTGAACCATGGAGAGATCAAGTAACTTACACAAGAACTTTCAGTTGATAATATAGTAGCAGGAATTCCAGCCTCGGCATTTTGGTCCTGAAACCCACATTCATTATCTCTGTGCCTCACTGCCTATACTGCAACACTAAATACCATATGTAGCTCTCAGTGCCAGATGCTGTATACCAGGTATTCTGTTCACTAGGAGGGCAAAGAGGAAAATATAACAACCCAGACCTCCAAGTGCATGTGATCTAATTGAGACAAACCATTTGACAACCAACCTGATAATTGCTACTATAACATTTATTTCCCTAGATCCTGGGGGTGCAGGAGTAGAATAGTTGTAGTGAAAGATACTAAACAAAGTAATATACTCTTTATTATCTCAGGCAGAGTTTGTAATCTGTCCTTAGATTTGTTTGAGTTACAGTGTTTCTGTTGTTTTTAATTTAATTAATTTTAAGCATTTAAGTATCAGGAGATTTTTATATGATATTACAGATTTTATTAGGGTGTATGGTGCTCTCAGGGCCCCTGGTGGTGCAGTGGTTAGGAGTTATGACCACTAACCAAGAGACTGACAGTTTGAATCCAACCCTGCTCCTTGGAAACCCTATGGGCCTGTCTGTTCTGTCCTATAAGGTCGCTGTAAGTTGGAATCCACTTGATAGTCATGGGTTTGTTTGTTTTTTTGGATGGTACCCTCACTGGCACCTAAATAATAGAGGTAGCTCAGTCCTGCTCTTTCAGAATTAGAGGCATATTTACCACGGTACTGATGAAACTTATGTTTTCAGGGTCACCTATTGGGTGAGCCCCTTCTCAGGTCCTGTGAGAAGCTCTAGCAATGTGCTTTTGGAACAGGAATTGGTTAGTGTTGCCATGTTTTTCCTCTCAGAGTTCCTTTCCCATACATTCCCTCATTTCAGGGACTTTATAGTGGCTAGAGACATTTTAAGTAAATCTTTTCAATTAATTCACTCTGAATAAACATTAATTTTTACATTCATTTAGGTATTTTTTTTTAAAAAAAGAGGGCCACTACACTGTATGAACTTCAGTCTCTCTGCTCATAATGCTTGCGTTTCACCTCCAGTAGCAGTGGTATTCGGGAGTATGCTTATACCAGTTCACAACAGCCAACATTACATTTTTAGAAATTTTGTGAACAGGTTAAATGTAACCAGTAGGAATGAAATTATACAAAGTTATAATCACTAAATTATATGTAAAGAATGTAACAAATACTCAACATTCATCATTTCCTAATGATTTTTTACTACATTTTACTATTGCATATGCTCTTGAGGTTATTTATATCTATTGTACCTGCAGGGTGGAATTACTATCTGATGGTGTGCTATTGGAACCCTGGCAGCACATTGGTTAAGAGCTAATGGCTGCTGACTGAAAGGTTTACAGTTCGAATCCACCAGCTGCTCCTTGGAGTTCTGCTCTGTCCTATAGGGTAGCTATGAGTCAGAATTGACTCAGTGGCAACATGTGTGGTTTTTGGTTTGGTGTCCTACTGAACATATGGCACTAATGCTACATTCAGTGATGTCACATTGGTAACTTGAAATAGGCCATGGTGTGAATATTTACAACACAGAATTGGTAAACTATGCAAATCAGGGCCTTTCTCTCCAGGAGTGCCTGTTGGTGAATGTTACCAACACATCACTACCCGGTGGTATTGTTGCATACTGGCTTTGAGAGTAAAGTGTTGCTGCCACCGTCTCCCCTGAGACAAGCAGCCTAAGTTCCAAGGACATGGATCAAGGCATTGAAATGGCTCAGGAACCCCTCTTTATGTAGTTTGGCATCTGGTAGAAAATGTTTTTCTCCTTTCCCTTTGCCATCCATAAGTGGAGGCTCCAAGGGCCACTTCCCATCTGCTTCTCTTCCAAAACTGAGGTACTGTCTGAGTGTGGCAGGAGCATAGGAAAAGGCATGCCTAACCCCAATTAGCAGGGAGGTAATGTTGTTCAAGTCTTAGTCACATGGTGCTGCTATAACAGAAATATCATAAGTGGATGGCTTTAATAAAGAGCAATATATTCTCTCACAGTCTAGGAGGATTCCATTCCAAATTCAGGTTGCCACCACCAGAGGAAGGCTTTCTCTCTCTGTCAGCTCTGAGAAAGATCCTTTTCATCCATCTTTTCCTGATCTGGGAGCATCTTAGTGCAGGGGCCTTGGGCCCATAGGATGTGCTCCCCTTCTAGTTCTTCATTCTTTGTGATAGGAGGTATCTATTTCTCAGCTCATTTCTCTCTCCTTTTGTCTCTTGTAAAATAAAAGGTGATGTAGGCCACACAGCAAGAACACTCCGCTTGCATCAAATTAGTTCTGTGACCTGAGTAAGGGTATTGCATCCCACTCTAATCCTCTTTAATTTAAGCTAATCTTGCCTCATTAACCACACAGAGAGATTAGGATTTACAACACATAGGAAAGTCACATCAGATCACAAAATGAGGGACAACCACGTGATACTGAGAATCATGGCCTAGCCAGGTTAGCACCTATTTTGCAGAGTAAACATTTCAATTCATGACACGTTCACAGGATATAAAATACGATGTAGTTAATTATCACATGTTCAGGGTCTTGTAGAAAACTGCATGTTATCAAGTTAGGAGTTAGACAGACTGACATTCAAATCTTCATTTTACCCCCTAGTAATTTTGTGATCTTGGGCAAACTGTTAATCTCTCTTATCCTTGGTTTTCTGATCTTTGAAAAATAATTATTATTTGTATTGTTGTGACAACTAAATTATATGATGAGGTACTTTGCATAGTGTGTGTTACGTTATAAAATTATCATACTATAGCTAACAAATACTGAATGCTTAGTAGGTTTCCAGTATTGTCCTGTTCACTTTTTGTATGCTAATTCATTTACTTTTATCTGGCAGGTATTATTTTTACCTCTGTTTTACAAAGGATAAACTGAGGAATAGAGAGAATAAATAAGATACCTGAGTTCATCAACCTTAGTAAGTGGTAGAGCTGGGATTTAATCTCTGGCTGTCTGGCTGTTAATGTTTATGAATTTTGTTGTTACTCTTCTAAAACAGAACTAAGTTTGAGGTGAGAAGGTTTTTCATTCAGCAGTTATGCTTGGGGGCATGTGTTGGACTAGAATAGAGTCAGTACCCTCAGGCTAATGGGCAAGTGAGTACATTACAGCTGCAAATGAGCAGCTGTAATACTGTGCTGTCTATTATAAGAGATGAGAAAATACCTAACCTTGTTTGGAGATGTTCAGTACAACTTTCACAGGAGATGATGTTTGAGGTGATTTTAAAAAGAGAAGGCTCTTAACTGATACAAAAGTGAGAGAAAAGGCCTTAAAGGGAGAATATGTAACAACTTTTTAACAAAATATTTGTGGAGCTCCTACTGTATAACAGGCGTGTTCCAAGTGCTAGGGATATAGCGGGAAACAGCCTAGGAGCCTTCTCTGAGCTCATCTAGTAGGATGTAGGGTACTCAAGTAAGGACATATGTGGTGCAAGCTGATTGGGCCCTGGAGCACTTAAGGGCGTGTGGTGGTAGGAAGTAATGTTATGAAGGTAGGTAGGAGTTAAATCATGAAGAACAGATAGGTAGAAAGGCTCCTCAACTCTAGGGACTATCCAAACCTTCCTTTTCATACATCTGTTTTCAAGAAGCTCAGGGTTGGCATTAATCAGAAACAAGGGTATCTTTCCACAGAGTGGATATTGCTTTTGTAGACTGGTATGGTTCCTTGCACTGCTCCCTGTTACCCTTGATGCCATTCTTCTTGTATCTCTTTATAATCCTATAACTGCAAGAAAACACTTGAACAGAAAGTGGGAAAGTAAGTCACTGGATGGAGCAAGTGATTAAGCATTGGACTAGTAACCAAAACAGTAGTGGTTCAGACCTATCCAGAGGCTCCTCAGAGACCTGGCAGCCTGCTTGTGAATGATCACGGCCTTGAAAACCCTACGGGGCAGTTCTACTCTGTACACATGGGATCACTGCTGTGAGTTAGAATCAACTCAAAGGCAACTTATAACAGCAACAAGGGAGGAGGTGGCAGAATGAAAACAGAGAAGAAATATTAAAGAAAACCAAACCACAGCCCAGACAATACCTCTGCTAATGTTTTGGCCTTTGTAACTTCCAGACTTCTTCTTAGCATATTCACAGGTACTGAAAAACGACACGTAATAATGTTGCTGCTGTTGTTGGTTGTATCAACATCAATTGGTTCCACTGTGCACATATTATGTGTACAGTGCAGAAACTCTTGGAGTAGGCCCGTCAGTTGGTATTGTACGCCTCCCAGGTGCTTTGGATTTATGCCAAAGTTTGAAAGCCATTTTGTTAGGGGTACAAGTTGGGACGTGCGTGGTGGTGGTGTCAAGCACATGAGTAGCACATGCTTACTTTAAAAAGTATCTTTACAATAGTTATTGTTATTGTTGTTACTTCTTGTCAAATCTCTTGTGACTCATGGTGACCCTGTATGTGCAGAGTAAGATTGCTGTATAGGGTTTTCAAGGCTGTGTGACCTTTCAGAAACAGATTGCCGTGCCTGTCTTTCTAGTTGCCTCTGGGTGAGTTGGAACCACCAACTGTTTGGCAAGTAGTTGAGCACTTAACTGTTTGTGCTCCCCAGGAACTCCTTATTATATATTATGTTATTCCCTGCTGCTGAGTCAACCTTTTGCTCCTAGTGACTCATCAATCCTCTATTCAGATTATTTAAGTTTTTTCACTTGTTTATATCATAAAAGCCAATTGCCACAAATATGCTTGTGCACACATTCTCTCACCATCGTTTTAGTATTCTTTAGAAGAAATGGCTAGCTGAGTGAGTATTTATGAGTTTCCTCATTTTAATGATTGGGCCCTGGAGCACTTAAGCTAGTACTCCCTTGAACATTTCAATGTTTAATTGAAGATAGGCAAAATATTAATTTCAGAGAAGAAAAGTAAAAGCAGCAAATTAATTAATATCCCGGTACACATACGGGGGACAAAGGTTGCTAATACTGGGTGAATGATTTAGTCATCTGGTGCTACTCTCACAGAAATACTATGAGCAGATGGCCTTCAAAAGAGAAATTTTATTTGTCAAAGTCCAGTAGGCTGAAAGTCCACATTCAAGGTGTTAGCTCCAAGGTAAGATTATCTTTGCCAGCTCTAGAGGAAGGTCCTCATCATCAAACTTCTCCCAGACTGGAAGCTTCCAAGGTGCAGGGACCCTGGTCCTTTCTAAAGGATGTGCTTAGCTCCCAGCACTGCTTTCCTCCTTGATGGGATGAGGTCCCCAAATCTCAGCATGCCTCCCTTTCTTATATATCCCAAGAGGCCACCCCAAGCCACAGTATAGTCTCACGCATTAATTCCTGCTCCACCAACACAGCTACAGCCACCCACCCTCATTAACATCACAGAGGTGGGATTTACAACAGGAAGGACATCATACCATACCAGGAATCATAGCTCAGCCAAATTGCTTCTCAGCTTTATGGGGGAATACAATTCATTCCGTAACAGTGAGCTTCGCTGCCAGTATACTTCTATTTTCACAGATTAGAAAGATAGATCAATAATACATTGCGAGGCAGAAATCAGGTAAGTCAGTAGATGGCTAGGTAGGTAAGAAGGATGGGAAGGGAGAGAGGGAGGAAGAGTTTAATCACAATAGGATTAATTGTGCATATTTTTTTAAATTAAAAATAAGTTAATTTGCATGACTTAATCGACACTGAAGTCAACCTTAAGAAAAGCTGAACCTTAGAATTAAAAAAAATAGTAACAATAATTCATCATAAGACATAATAGATGTTGTAAGAACACTGTAAGCGTAAGGAACATAAAAAGAGACAGAGATTAGTCTTCTGGTTCAAAACGGTGACCTAAGCATGTACATTCGTATCCTGTTTCTCTTGAGATCCCATTAAAATACAAATAAAACATCCTAGAAACAAAAACTGCATAACAGGAAGGATAAGAGGGTCACAATAAAAGATGAAGAATGTCAACAAGTATCTGGGAACCAGAAAGCAGATGGGAGTAGGCTGAAAGATGAAATAAGCACAGAACATCATAGTCTGTAATATGTCATAAAGAGCTGGAGAGGATTAGCAGACAAAACCTGGACTTGGTATCAGAAGGCAGAGTGGAGGGCAGGAATGAAAAATAGGCATAAAAATGGGGGAGTTGATTGATCAACAAGTGAAGCTTCTTTATCCATCTCCCCTCTCCCACACACACATACATATCCCCATGTGGACACTTATACGTACATGGAATGAATTAAAATTAAGGGACCGTTTAAGTCAGTAGCATGCATGATATATTTAGGAAATAGTGAGTGAACACAGTCACTGGCCCAAGGACTTGTATCTGATGTCATGAAAGGTGGTTGCAGGAAAAGGGAGAATTCAACTGCTGGCAGCCTTATCTTCTGAATAGACTAGTGTGCATGGTGCTGCCCTGAGTAAACTCCTTGTTACTTCTAGCACATGGAGATTCCTAAACCTGACCGTGACTTCTCTCTCACACTTTAGTGCGGTGGTAGCCAGTTCCTCTCCACACATATGCAGAGCTCCAAGTTAGAACTTCCACTAAATGTTAATGATATGGACAACACTGTTATAAAATTGTAAACCTTATCATTATACATATATGTTTTAATTTGTAAACCTTATCATTATACATATATGTTTTAATTTGCTATGTTTTGCTTTGGATACTGTTTTGTATGAAAATGAAGTTGCAAATTATATTTAATTTAAATTTTTCTAGTCAAAGCTACTGCCTTCAAATCAGTTCTGACTCATAGCAACCCTATAAGTCAGAGTAGACCTACCCCATAGAGTTTCCAAGGAGTGCCTGGTAGATTTGAACTACCAGCCTTTTAGTTAGCAGCCATAGGACTTAACCACTACACGACTAGGGTTTCTGTTAATTTTTGTAGTGGTTACCTTTAATCATCTCAAAGATGCTCGGTAACCTATTTCTTTATATATATTCATTTTAGTCAGCGAGTGCTGCTCTAGCAGGAACACCACAGAGTGGATGGCTTTAACAAAGGAAAGTTTATTCTTACACAGTCCAGTAGGCTACAAGTCCAAATTCAGAATGTCTGCTCCTTGGGAAGGCTTTCCCCCTCTTCAGCTCTGAAGGAAAGTCTGCTATTGCATCAGTCTTTGTCCAGGGAGCATCTTGGCGCAGGAACTCCGGGGTTGAAGGATGCGCTCTTCTCCCGGTGCTGCTTTCTTGATGGTGTGAGGTTCCCAATTCTCTGCTTGCTTCTCTTTCCTTTTATTTCTTGTAGCATGAAAGGATTAAGGGTGGGGCAAGCCATACTCCAGGGAAACTCCCTTTACAGTGGAGCAGGGAGGTGATCCTATGAAGGGATTTACAGTCCCACCTAATCATTTAACATACAGCACAGGAAAATCACAAAATGGAGGGCAATCACAAAATATTGGGAATCATGACGCGGGCACATGGCTACACATATTTTTGAGGGGACACAATTCAATCCATGACAATATTCATCTCAGTCATGGTGAAATGGAATCTTCCAAATTTCCCTCCTCTGTCTTTGAAGCTTTAAGTATGCTTCACTTTCCCTATTTGTCTATTTCTTTACTTCTTGCTCTTTGTGAAAATAATTTTCAGTGTTAAATTATTGTTGGTATAATATTTATTTCTTTCAAGGGTTATTTTTGACTTCTCAGTTCTAATTTATCACTATATTGTAAGTAATTATTTAAAAATGTATATTTTAACTGACTTTTGTTCTCATTGCAGACATCTTATTTCATGTTCTTCTCAGCCTAACCACAAGGTCGGCAGTTCAAAGCCACCAGGCGCTCCTTGAATACTCTGGGGGTCAGTTCTATCCTGGCCCCTAGGGTCGCCATGAGTCGGATCCGACTCGACGGCACTTGGCATATTAACTGACTTTTGTTCTCATTGCAGACATCTTATTTCATGTTCTTCTCAGCCTTGAACTTCCATTTTTTATTCAATGTTAAGTAGGTTGGAAAAACAGCAAATTTTTTTTTTTCCCCAGAATGGGAGGTAATGACCAAACATTGTCTGCCTTCGAATGTCTGCAAACATTTTTCTAATGCTCTTACCAAAATACATCACTTAGTTAGCTATAAAATTTAAATCATTTTTTTCATAAAACTTATTAGAAATTACTTGTCTTTTACAGTTTGATGTTACAGATTAATATGATGTCAGCCTGAGTTTTATCTTCTTTATATGCAATCATTAAAAAAAATTAAGATATTTCAAAATATTGCCAAGCCAAGTGCCGTCGAGTCGGATCGTATCTAAAAAAGTACTCAACCTTGAAAAATAATTTAAAGCAAACTTCCAGCCTTCTAAGGGGATGCCGACTTTCAAACTATATTTGAAAGTATCAGAGTCCATATTAATAGGGTTTGGTTGTGGAATTGGGATTGCTTCCCTAAACAACAGTTTTAGTCCACAGTTTGTTGTTAAAAAAAAAGATAATAACAAAAACTTTCACTGGTCAATTATATTTTCATTTAGTGGTAAATTCTGTTTGTTCTGGGGGGAGGGATGTGGGTGTGATTTTAAACATTTCCTTGTTCCTCAGAAATTGGTTCAAAGTAAAAAATATTTTAATAGCTGTTTTTACTTTAGCAATCATTCTTACCTTTCTTAAATGACCAATTAAAAGTTGTAATGAGCTTTATTTAAGGATTTCCACACCAGTTTACTTCCTAAATCAGGATGACTTTATATCTAAATTCTTTACAGTCCTTCCATCTATGATTCTCTCAACTGAAGTAAATAAATTTTAAAAATGGTAGCAAAGTAGTATATATTTCTAAACTGTGTTGCCATCTTACTCCTTTACACTTTTAAAACAGGAAAGAAAAAAAACCCTTGTTTTACTTTTCCATTCCATTTGCAATCCTTTGAAAAGTATACCTGGACTCTGGTATTGCCCTGCAACCAAGTTCTCTACCTCCCACATCCCGTAAGTCTGAGGTGCTTTCCCTCCTTCCTACTACTGCTTGACTTCCGGGATCTGTGATCACTTCCTACCAGGCTTTAGAGTTTCTCTGAGTCCATTCTGGTTGGTTGAGGAGTCTGGGTGGACATTAACAAGGTGTGGAGTTTAGAATATTGTTACTACCCAAAACCCAGATAGAAGTACCTACTTAAGCTAATAGTCCTCCTGGCTGATACCACTGGCCCTTTCTGCCACCTCACCTCCTTTCTGAGAGAGTAGGCTTTTGGGTAATTACTTCCCAGGTAGCACAAAGTGGTGTTTCAGCTACTAACAGTAATTCAAAGTTAGACTTCATCAAGTCTTTTTCTTTGTTTCTCAACTAACGTCCCCAGTATGGCAGTGCTATCTTTGGAATGGTTCATGAGGCCATGATAGTGCCTTGACTTGCTCAATAGCAAAACATTTTTTTCTGTGGCTCAGACTCTATTTAAATTTCTTCTGTATCTGACTACCAGTGGTTCAGGAAGGAAAGTAGATTGTACACTGTCAGCATAAAAGTTTATAATGGATGGGTCTCTGGAGTCTTTGCAGTCCCTTTTATGTCGGAATATCTAAAGAAAGTTAATCAAAAATTGCTACATTAATTGCTACTCCCAATCCCTTTAAAATGATGGGCCTGGGGTTGTTGTAAAACAAGAAAACGCATGTGAAATTGCTTTGTAAACAGAAGCAGTGGGTGATGTAGTACGACACAGGTGGACTTTGATATCTGAAGGTTCAGACTTGTAACCCTGATTTAGAAAAGTGCCACTTTCAAGCTGATAACTTTGTGGAGTTGTGTTTTTAAAAAGCCGGGACAATGACAAAGCCTACTTGATAGAATGGTGATGAAGAGATGAAAATGTATATCAAGCACCTAGCACAGTGCCGGACACAAAGTAGCTTTTGATAAAAATTTATTCTGTCTCGTAAAAGAACACTGATAGCTGCCATTGGTGCTGGAAAGATGAGTAAACAGGTGGATAAAGAATAGCATTTTTCATTGAAATTGATACTCATCCTCTCATTCTTCCTATAAAAGTATTATTAGCAGATGAACCACACCCTTGGTGATGCTCACCTGGACTCCTCACTAGCCAGGCTGGACTCAGTGAAGCTCTAAAGCCTGGTAGGAAGGAACCGCAGATCCCAGAGAGGCAGGTAGTAGCCAAGAAGGAGGAAGAGCATCTCAGACTTATGGGATAGGGGAGAGGAGAGAGTGATTACAGGACAATGCCAGCATCTAGGTACACTTCTAAATGGATTGCAAAGTGGGAGAGAAGGTTGTATCAAGGTCTTTTTGATAGGTTGGACTGGGAAAGAAGAAAGCCTGTCTTATCATTAATTAGATGACCATATGAATTTATCATCTAGTCCAAGCTGCAAACCTGTTATTGATAGTCTGATGTCTCATACCAAGCACTTTCTCCAAATCTTCTGAAAATGAAGGAGGCACTGAAAAAAAAAAAACAATTCTTGGCTCTAAAATATGAAAAGAAAAACTGCAAAGTCAAAAGTCATATTTCATTTGGTGTCTACAAAACAAACTATATGAGGTATGACAGTTAGGTTCACGAACTCATTCTAGAAAAAGTGCTACATACCTCGTTGCTGAATATCACTCTGGTCACCTTCGAAATACTCCCCTTGGGAAGCTATGCACTGATGCCAGCGCGTAGTCTACTCTTCAAGGCAGTTTGGAACTCTTTCTGGAGTCGCCATCAGAGCTGTCATTGTATTACCCTTGATGTCCTGAATGTCATCAAGATGTCTTCCTTTCAGTATTTTCCCTATCGTCAGGTAAAGAAAAAAGTCATTAGGGGCCAGATCAGGTGAGTAGAGAGGGTTTTCTGGTACGGTTATTTGTGTACTAGCTAAAAACTCCCTCACAGACAATTATACAATTAAGTTGGCAAACTTGCCACTGTGCCACTGTGCGTAATGGCCATTCGAGAAAGAGTTCCAAAATTACTTTGAAGGGTGGACTAGGTGCCAGCGTCGGTGCATAGCTTCCCAAGGGGAGTACTTCAAAGGTGACAATAGTGATATTCAACAATGAGGAACATAGCACTTATAACAGTTAATTTCACAAACTTAATTGTCAGATCTTGTATAATGTCACCTCTGTCAATTGTTAGCTTTGGTATTCTTTTGAAAATTTCATTATGTTTGAAAACTCAAATTTGGATTCTGTCAATTAGCTAGAGTTCTTAAGTATACAATGTGATGTTATCTCCAATTACAAATTAATTATGCAAATACAAATAATTTCAAAGGTAAAATTATTAAAAAAATGCTTTAAATATAATTGTCATGGATTGAATTGTGTCCCCCCAAAAATAGGTGTAGCCACGTGGCTGGGCCATGATTCCCAGTGTCTTGTGACTGTCCTCCATTCTGTGGTTTTCATATACAGTATGTTAAAGATTAGGGTGGGACTGTAAATCTCTTCATAGTTTCACCTCTCTGTTCCATGGTCAAGGGAGTTCCCCTGGTGTATGGCTTGCCCCACCCTTAATCCTTTCATCCTGCAAGAGATAAAAGCAAAGGAAAGCAGGCTGAGAATTGGGAACCTTACACCAGCAAGCAAGCTGCACCGGGAGAAGAGCGTCTCCTTCATACCCGGGGCTCCTGTGCCAAGGCGCTCCCTAGACAAAGACTGATGCAATACTGGACTTTCCTGCAGTGCCAACAAGGAGGAAAGCCTTCCCCTGGAGCAGACAGCTCTCAAAAATTAAAATGTTTTACTCTTTCTTTGTGCTGAATAACTTTGTAAGTCAGGAGCCTGAAAATGATGGTTTTGACGTGTTTCTCTGTCTTTCTGTCTCTTCTTGAGTTAAGTGTTCTCCTTAACTCAAGTTAAGGAAAACTTGAATATATTCTGCAAGCTCTCCGGGCCCATATTCAGCAACATTTGCAGCATCCAAAACTTGTGGGCATTTCCTGAAAATTGAGAGGCTCATTAAATTCTTGAAATGAAATAATCACAAGGGAGTCATCAGTTTACATGGCCACCAGAGTCCTTCATTATAGGAATAAGCCGAACTTCTGGCAGTGATTTAGACTGCTAAGCTGGACATTTGTCTAATTTATCATCTTGTTTGTGATCGCATTAATGTGATGGGTGCCTGACATCTTATCCAGGTTTTTAGAATATTTATGATGATCCATTTTTTATAAGTTGAAGAGTTCCACTAATTATATTGCAGAATATGTTGATTCGTGTCTGTTTTGTGTTGGCAGCAAGAAAGAGGTTCAGCAGAGTTTACTCAGCTGTTCCATTACTAAGCCCATGCTTCTGATTCTCAATATTTAATCCAATTGTCAAAACTTGGCTTTAACTGTAAATCATTGCTGTCAGGACTTGCTTTAAAAGCTCCTTATCTACCTTTATTTCCAGTCCCTGACTGTGTCTCTTAAATGAACAGCTAAGCCTTAATCAGGAAAGCAGAAGACACCCTAGGTGTTTCCAGTAGGAAAAGGTATTTGAGGCTGACACAACCGCTGAAGGCTAGGGGAGCAAAAATCAGAATGGTGGATTTCAGGAAACCTACCATCTGTTGATACCCATTGTTTTAGTCATCTGGTACTGCTCTAACAAAAACATCACAAAGAAGATGGCTTTAACAAAGGAAAGTTTATTCTTACACAGTCTGGTAGGCTGCAAGTCCAAATTCAAGGTGTCCACTCCAGGGGAAGGCTTTCCCCCTGTCGGCTCTGCAGGAAAGTCCTTGTGTTGCACCGGTCTTTGTTCAGGGAACATCTTAGCACAGGAACCTCAGGTCTAATGGGTCCACTCTACTCCCAGTGTTGCTTTCTTGATGGTGTGAGGTTCCCAATTCTCCGCTTGCTTCCCTTTCCTTTTATCTGTTGTACGTTGAAAGGATAAAGGATTGTGCAAGCCATACTCCAGGGAAACTCCCTTTACAATGAAGCAGGGGGGTGATCTTATGATGGGATTTACAGTCCTGCCCCAATCCTCTTTTAACATAATCATCCTATCTATTAGCCACAGGCAAAGATTAAGATTTACAGCATAAGAAAATCACAAAAGGGAGGGCAATCATGGAACACAGGGAATCCTGGCCCAGCCAATTTACCACACATATTTTTGGGGGGACACAATTCAGTCCAGGACACCCATGTTCTTCAATGTAGTTGCCAGGAAAGTGTTGCCTTTGTTTTGTGTCACCGAGATCTCTTGCAGGTTCCTCTCACTGGTAGAATCTAGTTGAAACTTGGCTGGCAGTGGAGTCTGGAAAGTGTAATTCTCAGACTTTATGAGTTCAGAAAGGTGAGAAAGGCTCCTAGAATCAACAGACCATATTTGTTTTATAAATGTCTATATAATTGTTTTGCAATCATTCCAAATAAATTTGGGAAGCAACTTAATAAGCCAATACTTTTAAAACTGGCTGTCATCAGAAATATGGCCTGGAAGATAATGAGTAGGTATTTGTCATGGTTGGAATTGTGTCCCCCCAAAAATGTGTGCAGCCACGTGGCTGGGATATGGTTCCCAGTATCTTGGGACTGTCCTCCATTGTGTGGTTTTGCTAACCTGTATGTTAAAGGATTAGGGTGGGGCTGTGAATTCCTGCTATGGGGGAAGTTTCCCTGGAGTATGGCTTGCCCCACCCTTAATGCTTTTAGCTTGCAAGGAA
Organism: Heterohyrax brucei; assembly: GCA_028571685.1. Taxonomy (NCBI): domain Eukaryota; kingdom Metazoa; phylum Chordata; class Mammalia; order Hyracoidea; family Procaviidae; genus Heterohyrax; species Heterohyrax brucei. Next base: position 30,135,911 of record CM053166.1, on the reverse strand, counting down.
TAAAAGGAAAAAGAACCAAGGACAATTTGAGAACCTCGCTACCATCAAGCAAGCAGCACCGGGAGCAGAGCGCGTCCTTCAGACCAGAGGTTCTTGCGTGAGGACGCTCCAGAAACAAAGACTGATGTAATACCGGACTTTCCACCAGAGCCGACAAGGGGAAAGTCTTTCCCTGGAGCGGACACCCTGAACATGGACTTGCAACCTACCGGACTGTGTAAGAATAAATCTTTCTTTGTTAAAGCCATCCACTCTGTGATATTTCTGTTAGAGCAACCCTAGCTGACTAAAACAGAATTACAACAAAAAAGAAGGTTCTGTGGTAAAAATGAGCTTGAGAAATACTGCCTACTTGTCTCCTTCTTGGTGATTTTCAGTGTGGATTAGCTCATGAAACTCTTTGAATTGTCCACATTAAAATAACATGTTTTATCTGTTTTTTAACCCAGAGTTTCCCAAAACTGACTTCTCTTACAGTGTTAAACTGCAGCACACTTCTTCACATGCCATAGAATAATGTGTTCATGTTAAAACATTCAATGAACTTCTATCAAACACTTTCTGAAAGGCCACATTGGGTTGTTGCCAAAATATTTAAAGTCTTGAATGTCAGATTTTTAATAGTACGTATTCATGTAAATGGTTTTTGCACGCTCAAAGAAGTTTCACATTTATTTTGGAAGAGACAGAGAAGATTAAATTTGGTATTCCCAAAAAGAGCATACTACTTTTCTTAGTCTGTCAACTTTTTGTCTTTTCATTTTTAGCAGCTCTTCTTCTTCTTTTAAAAAATCTTCTCAGTTCCAAGAAGGATTGGGGAGGGGGCTGTGGGTTCTGTGCTAGGCACTAAATGATAGCAAAATCTGAGGGAAGAAAGTCTGCCTCAATGCTGTCTCGGTTATCTGGTGCTGCTTACAACAGAAATAGCACAAGAGGTTGATTTTAACAAACAGAGATTTATTCTCTCACGATCTAGGAGGCTAGAAGTCCAGATTTGTCATAAATACTCATTTTCAACAATATAAACTGGAATTATACACACGAATCTTGCCAGGTGGAATACACAGGAATCAAATCAACTACCTCTGTGGAAAGAGACACTGCAGAAGCTCAGTTTCATCAGTCAGAACCAGGCCACGGGCCAGCTGTGAAACAAACCATCAGTTGCTTCTATGCAAGTTCAAGCTGCAGCCAAAGAAAAACAAGCCCATGAAAGCCAAAATTTGTGTTTAAGACTATCCTGCCTGAATTTATAAACCATCTCCAGCATAGATTTAAAGTGTTAATATTAATGACTGTAAACCAGAGTACTTGTGGGATTACATCAAGGATATCATATATGAAGAAAACAAAAGATTACTAAAAAGACAGGAAAGAAAGAAAAGATAGAAGTGAATATCAGAAGAGGCTCTTAACCTTGCCCCCATGCAACACTGTTATTGTTAAGAGCTGTTGAGTCAGTTCCAATTCATAGCGACCCTGTGCACAACAGAAGGAAACACTATCCTCTCCTGTGCCATCCTCATGAACCTTGTTACACTTGAGTCTTTTGAACATTGTTATGCTTGAGTCCACTGTGGCAGCCACTGTGTCAGTACATGTCATTGGGATTTGGTCATGTGGTAGGTGATTTGGGGGTAGGTTTGAGGAAGCAAAACTTTGCTCTGAATTGTACGATGTCAGAAAGCAGTGCTGGTTCCGTGGTTGGGAAACAAAAACGTTTTATCTAGTAGGCAAGAGAAAAGGAGCTAGGCTAAAACTGTAATTGGTAAAAATAAAAAAAGTCACTCATATTCACCCGTATTAGCCAGAAAGGGTGAATGCTTGGTCGTGGTTTGGCCAAGGTTCATGTATTGTCTGTGTTCAGCCATTATTGCAGAGTTGTCTCCCTGCTGTCTGAGTCTGTCATGGTCAGAGACGGACCTTGTCTGATGTTGGTACTTTGCAACACTTTTTACATTGACCAGGCATGTGAGCGGGAGTGGGTTCATTTATTTCTTGATAAATTGATGGGATCTATGCTTTATCATTTACTTCATGTTCAATTGTTTTCTCTCCCTGAAAAGAAAACATTTTGGAATTACTATCATGATTTAGTGTTCCAGTTAGTGTATATGCATTGCCTTTCCTCTTATCTCCCTCCATTCCAATCAGCTATCCTCAAAACTTCTGGAATTATTTTCTTTAAGTAAAATCCTGTTACTTCTTCCCTGTAAGGTACTTGATAGATCTATATTTCTTTGTAGGAGACAGTCTGTTATTTCTTACCCTAGTTTACAGGGCCCTTTTAAAATAATTTCCCAGTGCCCTTCTCCAGCCCTGTCTTCTCCTTCCTTGACATTTATTCTAAGCTTCACTTGGATTAAATTTTGACTTTTTCCTAATTATGCTTTGCTCTTTTAAATCTGTGACTTTGTACATGCTGTTCTATCTGCCTGGTAAGCAAGTTCTGAGCTTTGTTACTTGGAATAATCCTCATGATTGTCCAAAGTTCCATTCAAATACCGTCTCCGTAAGTTTTTATCCAACCTGTACCTTCGGCCTACATCACACAGAGTTAATTTCCTCTCTTCAGCTTACCCCCACAGCGCGTTCTGTCCAGACCGCTTGTTGTTAACGCTGTGCCTTTTGCTCAGACTCGATTTTAAGACTGAAAGACTTACTTCCCCCTGCTGCTGGGAGTGCTGCCAGCTGACAGTCCTCAGATGTCAGTCCTCTTTGGGAATTTCCCTTGGATGCAAAGAGCTGCTTTCCCCAGACTGATGCCTCCTTTCTCAGAAGCAGTCTGCATTTAATGATTTGTTGATAAGGGAATTATAAAGAGCTGACCTTGTTCCCCAGCTTACGACAACTCTGAGAGATGATCTGGGCTTCAGAACTCTCCATGGGGTCAGTTTAGGCCATTATTGAGACTACATGACACAGTCATATTTCTCTCTGCCAAATCCAGCTTCCTTCATAGATGCTGATCCATACAGTACTCCCTAGTAAACCTCCTGCCTAAGCAAGCTTTTCAAGGGTCTGCATTACATGCAAACTACCTGGAAGACACCACTGTTAGGATTTATCAAATTAAAGTTTCATTTTTCCCCATTGCTTTCCTCACATAACTGTGAACTTATTTGAGGGTGGTACCACAGTGTTTATTCATTTCCTCAACCTTTAACTTATGCCCTGACACACAGAAGGTGATCAGTAAATGCTTCCCAACTGAATGAGTGCATGGATACTCTTGTATTCTTATCAGTTGAGCAAGAAAATAAATTATATCTACTTTTTTCTTTTTCATTTCTCTTAGCTTATGTCCTATCATTAACTTGTAAACCTTTCATATGAGTTTTGGTACAATATATTACACTGATTCTGCTTTCTGCTAAAATATAACTAGATAACTTTGAATTTATCCACCCATGACCAAAGTAAATGGTCCACATAGGACTGAAATTTCAAAATCTATAGGAACAAAGAAGTGATTTTTCCCCCAGAATAAAATCTGCATATAATTAAGTGATTTCTTTCTGAAGTTAGGTTTATTACTTTTTTAAAAATGAAAAATATATGCTTGTACAAGCTAACGATATAGATGACTTGGGTCACTTTGAAAGCTTATAGTCAGTTTTATTGTACATTCCGAAGTCCTCTATGTTTACATACACTCAGTGTATGAGAGTGTATGCATTCATCTGTATTCATGTATATTCTAAAGAATGAATGTAATAATACATAGGTATAGATTTTGGGAGTAGATGGCATAGATTTGCTTCTTTTCTCTTAGCTTCAGTTTTATTTTCTGGGAAATAATACAGTTTATATCAGACTGACTTACTCTACAGCAGAGTTTCTCAGCCTCAGGACTATTGGCATTTTGGGATGGATAATGCTTTGTTATGTGGGGCTGTCCTGTGCATTGCAGGATGTTTGGCAGCATCTCTGGTTCCTACCCAGTAGTACCCACAGCCCTCTGTCATAACAACCAAAAATATCTCCAGACATAGCTAAATGTCTCCTGGGGGACAAAATTTTACCTGGCTGAGAACCACACTGCTCCTTTATGTGGGTGAGTTTTATTCCCAAGTTGACCAGAGCTATTTGGTCTAAAGTCATCAGTACCATTTCAGTTGATATATTAATGACTCTTTCTCATGCTTTTTTTTACCTCAGTGCCTTTCGTGTATCACAAAGGTGCTACTAAAAGTTTTAAATTGTGATAATCACCCAAGGGATTGTGATTTTATTTTCTTATTTATTAAAAAAAATATTTTATGTGTTTAAGTGCAAGTTTGCAATCCAAGTAAATTTGTCGTACAAAACCTTGCACACACGTTTCTGTGTAACTCTGGCTGCTCTCTCTACACTGTGACAGCACACTCCGCCTTCCCACCCTGTACCTCCCGTGTCCGTTCAATCAGCTCCTGTCCCCTTCTGCCCTCTCATTTCACTTCTGGATAGGAGCTGCTCAGTTAGCCTCCTGTATCTACTTAAGCCAAGAAGCACACTCTTTGGCAGTAGCATTTTTTGTCTTAGAGTGGCAAAGAGATGCACAGTGGTGAAGGGGCCTGTGACCCCTCCCCCACCTGAGAGCTGTGGCTGAGGCTCTGTAGCAAGCTGCCCAACCCAAAGGCAGCTGCAGCAGCAGTGCTCATGTCTTGCCCAGCTTGGGGGGCTGTGAAATGTGGTGGCTGTGCGGGCAACCCCACTAGACCAGAGGCAGAAGCAGTGGTGGTGCTGCTGAAAGCAGGTGTGATGCCCCACCAGAGAGTGTGGCAGGAGCAGCATGTCTAACCCGTGACTCATAGGCTGCAGTGGCACCAGCACAGTGTGAGATAGTAAAATCAAGGAACAGAAAGTAATCAGACTGCATGGAGAAACAGCCCAGCTCCAAAAGAGAGACACCAGACAGGTCAATTGAACTATTAAGTCTCCCCAAAACTGCAACAACTTTCTGATGGCTTCGAGTCAACAATCAATTTCTAAACATCAAAAGAGGCAGAATATCATGGCATCCAAAAACTCCCAAAATAAAGTATCAACAGATTTCCCAGACAAAGAAGAGTTACTGTAACTATCAGAGACAAAATACAAAAGACTGATGTACAGAGATGTGCAAGATACCTGGAGAGAGGTCAAGCAAAATTCAGCACAACATACTGAAAAATTAAATAAGCTGCAAGAAATACTTGAGCAGCAATGCTCTGAAATTTGGCAGATTAACAATAAAATCCTTGAGCTTGATAACTCAATAGAAAGTCAAAGAGTAGGTCGAGGATAGGGAATGCAGAATTAGTGAGACTGAAGACAGTAAATGACATCAGCATAAACAAGGAAAAATCAGATAAAAGATTCAATAAGAGTGAAGAATCGCTATGGGTAATTTGGGACTCAATTAAGAGGAATAATATCGAATGATGGGCATACCCGAATGAGGTGGAATAGCTGAAAATGCAGAGAGAATTTTTCAAGACCTACTGACAGAAAACTTCCCTGACATCATGAAAGATGAGAAGATCTCCATTCAGGATGCTCAACAAACCCCACTGAAGATAGATCCCAAAAGAAATACACCAAGGCATATTATAATCAAACTCAATAAAATTAGAGGCAAGGAGAGACTACTATGGCAGCCAGATTTAAACAAAAAATAACCTGCAAAGGAAAACTATAAGTTCAGACTACTCAGCTGAAACCATGCTGACCAGAAGACATGGGATAACATATACAAATCCCTGAAGAAAAAAAAACTGCCAAATGAGAATTATATATCCTGCAAAACTACCTCTCAAATATGAAGGTGAAATTAACACTTCTACAGATTAACAGAAATTTAAAGAATTTGCAAAAACCCAACTAAAATTTTGAGAAACATTAAAGGGAGTTCTTCAATTAGAAAATCAGTAATGTCAGATATGTACTTAAATATCCAACACTCGACAGACCATCTAGATACCATCAGGAAAGGAAATCCAAAAATGATAACCAACACCAAGTCACAAAAAAATAGAAATTCATAGATCTCAGGATATAATCAACAACTACATTATATGGCCCATGAACAAAGAAGACAGAAGAACAGTTGATGCCTTTGAATTGTGGTGTTGGAGAAAAATGTTGAATGTACCATGGACCACCAAAAAAACCAACAGATCTATTCTGGAAGAAGTACAACCAGAGTGCTCCGTGGAAGCAAAGATGGCAAGACTGTGTCTTACATACTTTAGACATGTTGTCAGGAAAGATCAGTCCCTGGAGAAAGAAGTCATGCTTGGTAGAGTGGAAGGTCAGCAAAAAAGAGGAATATCCTTGATGAGATGGATTGACACAGTGGCCGCAACAATGGGGTTAAGCCTAAAAATGATTGTGGACATGGCACAAGACTGGACAGTGTTTCGTTCTGTTGTTCATAGGGTTGCTATGAGTCAGAACCGACTCAATGGCATCTAACAACAACAGCATTATATGAAGAAGAGGGTGAGAAAAAAATTACACATAGACCTTCCAGATGTGGAGGAAGTCAAGGAGATGAAAGATCCTGAAGTCTGGATTACTTTTAGAATAATAAAAGGGACTAAGGGATTAACTGTAAAATAAACCTGTAATTCCACACATCAAAATGACAAACTAAAAAGCAAGCAATGCATAAAATCACAATGATTTAAAAAAAAAAAAACTGAAAGTGATGAAAACACATAAAGAAAAAATACTCAGCATAGAAAAGTGAATGTAAAAGAAGGACTGTCCACAACACCCAAAAATGGCATCAAAATGACAGCACTAGCATCATATAAATCGACAATCACACTGAATGTAAATGGACTAAATGCACCAATAAAGAGAAAGAGAGTAGTAGACTGGATAACAAAACATGGCCCGTATATATGCTGCTTACAGGAGACACACATTAGACTCAAAGATATAAACAAACTAAAACTCAAAGTTTGGAAAAAAATATATCCAGCTAATAACATTCAAAAAAAGAGCAGGAGTGTCAATACTAATCTCTGGCAAAACAGACTTTAAAGTTAAATTCACCATACAGGATTAAGACAGTATAATGGTTAAAGGCTCAATATAGCAGGAGGATGTAACCATGCTAAATATCTATACACCTGATGACAAGGCTCTAGAATACATAAAACAAACACATCTAATGCACTGAAAACAGAAACAGACACAATAATAGTGGGAGACTTCAATACACCACTCTCAGTAAAGGACTAAACATCTCAAAAAAAGGTTAGTGAACACACGGAAGATCTAAATGCCACAATCAACTCAACTGGACCTCAGAGACATATTCAGATCACTTCATCCAAAGGATCCAAGTATACTTTCTTTTCCAATACACATGGAATATTCTCCAGAATTGACCATATATTAGGCCACAAAGCAATCCTCAACAAAATTCAAAATATTGAAATAATGCAAAGCTCCTTTCAAACCATAATGCCATAAAACTAGAAATCAATAACAGAAAAAGAGATGCAAATAAAATCAAAACTATAGAAACTGAAAAACGTTTCACTCAAGAACTACTGAGTAATAGAAGAAATCAGGGATGCAATAATGATTTTCTGGAATCAAACAAGAATGAAGACACATCCTACCAAAATTTGTGGAACACAGCAAAAGCAGTGCTCAGGGGTCGATTCATTTCAATAAACACACACATCCAAAAAGAAGGGCCCAAATCAAAGAATCAAAAGTTAGAGCAGAAATAAATGAAATAGACAGAAGAAAAATGATTGAAAGAGTAGACAAGTCTAAAAGTTAGTTTTTTTAAAAGATCAACAAAATTGATTAGCCACTAGGCAAACTGACAAAAGAAAAACAAGAAACAAATAATCCAAATAAGAAATGACATAGATCCTACTGATATTAAAAGAATCATAGCAGAATATGAGATGTATGTATATATATATATATATATGTATATATATATATATATACTCTAATAAATTTGGAAATCTAGACAAAATGTACCATTTTCTAGAAAAACATAACCTACCTAAACTGGTAAAATCAGAGATAGAACAACTAAACAAACCCATTATAAAAGAAGAGATTGAAAAGGTAATTAAAAAACTCCCATCCAAAAAAAGCCCTGGCCCAGATTGCTTCACTGGAGAATTCTATCAAACTTTCAGAGAAGAGTTAATACCATTACTTCTAAAGGTATTGCAGAACATAGAAAAGTATGGATGAAAAACTCCCAAATTCATTCTATGACACTAGTATAACACTATTATGAAAACCAGGTAAAAACAGCACAAAAAAGGAAAATTACAGAGCAATAGCTCTCATGAATTTAGATGCCAAAATTCTAAACAAAATCCTAGCTAACAGAATTCAATAACACATCAAAAAGTAGTTCATAACAACCAAGTAGGATTTATACCAAGGATGCAGGACTTGTTCATTAGGAAAACAATTAATTTAATCAACCACATAACCAAAACAAAAGACAAGAACCCCCTGATTCCATTCATTGATGCAGAAAGGGCATCTGATAAAGTCCAACATCTATTCGTGATAAAAACTCTCAGCAAAATAAGAATAGAAGGGAAATTCCTCAACATAATAAAGACTGTCTACACTAAACTAACATCTAACATCACACTTAATGGAGAGAAGTTGCAAACATTCCCCTTAACAACAGGTACTGGACGAGGATGCCCATTGTCACCCCTTCTACTCAACATTGTTCAGGAGGTCCTAGCCAGAGCAATTCGGCATGATAAACAAATAAGGGGCATCCAGATGGGTAAAGAAGAAGTTAAAACATCACTATGTACAGATGACATGATCTTATACATAGAAAACCGTAAAGAATCCATCAAAAAACTGCTGGATGTAGTAGAAGACTTCTGCAAAGTATCAAGATACAAGATAAACATACATAAATCAGTGGGATTCCTTTACACCAACAAAGAGACAACCAAAGAAGAAATCACAAAATCATTAATATTTACTACAGCACCCAAAATGTTCAAATACCTAGGAATAAATCTAACCAGAGATGTAAAAGACCTATACAAAGAAAACTACAAGACCCTACTGCAAGAAACTAAAAGTGACTTACATAAATGGAGAAACCTACCTTGCTCTTGGATAGAAGACTTAAAATTGTGAAAATGTCTATACTTCCCAAAGCAATCTATACCTACAGAGCAATCTCAATTCAAATTCCAGTGACATTTTTCAATGAGATGGAGAAACAAATCACCTACTTGATATGAAAAGGGAGGAAGCCTCTGGGTTGGGTGGGTTGCAGGAGGAGCCTCAGAGTCAGCTCTCTGACAGGGGAGGGGTCACATGCCCCCACTGTGGGTCCCTTTGCTGCTGGTGCCACTGCCTCTGGGTATGGTGAGTCACTGGAGAAGACTCAGCCACAGGCTTCTGGCAGAAGGGTCACACACTCCATCCCCCCAGTGGACTCTTTGATACTGGCACTGCTGCCTCTGGGTTGGCTGGGCCACAGGAGGCCCCTTGGCAGAGGCTCTCAGGTGGGGGAAGAGTTGCATGCCCTTTCTTTGCCATGAACCCCGTTGCCACTGATGCTGCTCCTCTGGGTTGTGTGGGTCAATGGAGGAGCCTCGGTCACAGCTCTCAGGTAAGGGAGGCGTTGCCTGTATGTCTTCTTCCGCACCCCGCTGCCACTGTCTCTCTCTCTGTCTCTGCTGCCTCTGAGCTGGGTAGGTATCTCATGGAGCTTCAGCAGTGGTTCTCCAGTAGGGGAGGGGTGACGCATCCCTTCTCCACAGCTGCTGGGTCAAGGACACTCTCCTTGTTACTGCCTCTGCTGCCTCGGGACTGGGCTGGTCTCCCACAGAGCCTCAGTTGCAGCGACAGCTCACAGGCGGGGGAGGAGTTGTGCACACCCTTGCCACCATTCCTGGGTAGTGAAATTCCCTCACGTTACTGCCTCTGCCACCCCAAGGTTGTGCGCATTCCTGAAGCCACCCCTGTCTCCAGGCTGTGCGTGCATTCACCCCGCAGCCTGGGCATTTACCACGCTTCCTCTTGGCTTCTCCCAGAACTGAAAAAACTAAGCCTCCTTGGGCTGGACCACTCTAAGGCCTGCAGGGCCACTGGGTCTTAATGCCCTGTGATCACCGGACTGGTCTTAAGCCCCTCTAATATTTGTAGAAGCCTTCTGCCCTTGTCTGCTTTCTTTAGGCAGGTGTGGATCACCTTAGCTCCAGACTTGGTGGCATCTCTCAGTCCTGCATTGTGAATTTGTTTTTGTTGGGGAATTTTACTGTGCCCAGTTCACCTTCCAAGATCAGGATCTCTTTGTCTGGAGCTCCGTTGTTTCTTCTGTGGTGGTCCAGTGCTCCTATGATCTGCCTGTCACCCAGTCTGTTCTTGTATTTTTCTACCAGGTGTTCAGGCCTTCTGGAGTGCCCAGTTTGGTTGGTTTAGTTGATTCTGACAGCCTGTGTTTCCCGAGTGCCTGGGAGGGTGCTGTGGCTGTGCTGCTGTCTTGACACCACCTCCGAATTCCTAAGTCTTGAGGTTAAGACTCTTCTAAATTTAGTTGTGTCCCTTTTCCAGAAGCAAGCCACTTTTCGTTAGATCAGCTACAAGTCTTTGTTTCAGTGAGTGTGTTGTACTGACGATCTCCTTAATGAACCATATGTAGTATTGCCAAAAAGAAGAAAAAAAATCCTATTGTCACTGAGTCAATTCCGACTCAGAGCAATCCTATAGGACAGAGCAGAACTGGCACAGGGTTTCCAAGGAGCAGCTGATGGATTCAAACTGCTGATGTTTTGGTTAGCAGCCTGAGCTCTTAACCACATGGGAACTTAAAGGGTAAAATTTTCAAATCAGACTCTTATAAAGAGATTACACATTTTATGTGATATCAAACTTTATTAATAAACAAGAGGATAGAGGTAACTGCTCGACCCAGATGAAGCGTGGGGAGGTCTGAGACTGCGTATGCAGCATCTGGTTCCCTGCTTTCTATGTTAATATTGCCCTGATCTGGATGTACATAGAAGACTAAGCTATGCGTGCAAGGCCTAAGTTACACAAAAGGAGTTCTTTCTGTCACAAAACAACTCTAGTATATATTTTGATAATCACATAGCTAAAAATAGCATCTTCCATTGTGTTGTGCCTCATAAATCCAAATTCCAGATTTGTTTACTGTAAGCAACCTACAGAAACCAGGTATATCCTGATAAAATTATCTCATTATTTCTCCGTTAGGAAATTCCAGCATGGGGTCTGATTATATTAGCCTCTGACAAGGAGATCTGACATGGTTCTTTTCTCCGTGTCCAGGGCATCCCTAGACCATCTCCTTCCCAGTTCCCATCTCCAAAACTGCCTACAAAATCCTTCTGCTTATTCTCCTACCTTTAAAACCCTGGCTTCATTTTTGCTAGTTCTGTGATGGCCCCAATTTGTTCAAACTCCTGGTCGTGTCTTGAAGCTTTGAATTACTATTATATTTGTAATTGTCACTCTGTCATATCTCGACAGCACTTGGCTGGCTGGCTTGGCTGTCATATAGCATTCGTACTAGAAACATTACATAAAATTAATTTGATTATTGTGAAAACACTATCAGTACAGTATTTTCACCCTTATTATACAAAATCATTGAGGCACTGAAAGTTCAAACATTCAAATCTAAGCCTGAGTTATACTGGGTATTAGATTTTCTTAAGGTTAAAGTATGAAATAGGTGAAATTTATGTCTCGAGCCTACCCCTGTTCCTGCCACCAATCCTGCTAATAATTTTAGAGATGTTAACACACAAATGCTTAAAACATAGTTTTAAATCTAGGGTATTAAAAGTTATTGAGTGGCCATCTGTCTTAGGCTGGGTTTTCTAGGGAAGCAAAACCAGTAACACGTATAGGTACAAGGAAAGATTTATGATAGATAGATAGATAGACAGATAGACAGATAGACAGATAGGCAGATAGGCAGACAGATAGACGATAGATAGACGATAGATAGACGATAGACGATAGACGATAGATAGACGATAGATAGACGATAGATAGACGATAGATAGACGATAGACGATAGACGATAGATAGACGATAGATAGACGATAGATAGATGGATGATAGATAGATGGATGATGGATGGATGATGGATGGATGGATGATAGATGGATGATAGATGGATGATAGATAGATGGATGATAGATAGATGGATGATAGATAGATGGATGATAGATAGATGGATGATAGATAGATGGATGATAGATAGATGGATGATAGATGGATGATAGATAGATAGATGATAGATGGATGATAGATGGATGATAGATAGATGGATGATAGATACATGATAGATAGATACATGATAGATAGATACATGATAGATAGATACATGATAGATAGATAGATACATGATAGATACATGATAGATAGATAGATACATGATAGATAGATGATGGATAGATGATGGATAGATGGATGATAGATACATGATAGATAGATGGATGATAGATAGATGGATGATAGATAGATAGATGATAGATAGATATATAATAGATGATAGATAGATAGATGATAGATAGATAGATGATAGATATATAATAGATGATAGATAGATAGATGATAGATAGATAGATGATAGATAGATAGATGATAGATGATAGATAGATGACAGATGATAGATAGATGACTGACAGACAGATAGACAGAGATGACAGACAGACGACAGACAGACGACAGATAGACAGACACAAACAAACAAATATAGGAAACAGCTCACATAGTCACAGGAGCTGAATGTCCCAAGCTCTGGCACAAGCCTCACATGGCCACAGAAGCTGAGGAACCCAAAGTCAGCAAGTCAGAGACCAGAGTTCTAGGTCACCGGTTGTGTAGGTCAGTGGATCCCAAGCTGGTGGCGAGAAGAAGTGACAGAGGCTGGCAAAACCAGGATCAGCAGGTCAGGGAGCAGGAGCAGGCAAAGGCTGGCAAACCCAGGATCAGCAGATCAGGAGCAGGACTCTTAAGTGCCGACTATAAGGACTCATGAGTCCAACAGCTGCTAGTTAAGTCCCGGAACCAGATGCTGGAACCAGAGAGCAGAGGCTCCTGGCCACGTGAGTGACTAGCAGCCGTAGTAAAAGGTGGTGAGATGAGAGCCGAAGGGCAGGGAGCCACCAAAAACCCCACCCTGCCACATAATACAGCAGCCAAATATGTAGTAGACAAGTTGACATAATCCTGACCACCATAGTCCACCCCTTATCAACTTGGCATCTGCACACATCTCACCTTACCATGCACAGTCTCTGAAGAAGTACAGTTACAAAGTCATACTTATGTCAACATGACATAACTAACACATGTACAACTGAAAATGCATTAACCCATTTACATCTTATGTTTCATAAGTAAACAAAATATCCAATACACACATACAAAGCAGGAATACTCACAGCAATTACAGTCCTCGTTTCTGCAACTGGTCGTGTGGCCGTAACTGATATTTAGAACTACCTTCTTCTACAGCCCATTCTGTATTCCCTTTGCCCTCAGTAAGCACCTCAGCTGGTCGTGGTTCTTTGCCTGGTGAGGTGACCCAAACCTTCATTCCTGAAGGGTCTGGGCTATTATCACTCATTTTGGAGTCGGGTTGCTATAGTTTTCCATTGACCTTAATCACAGGACATGGTTGTACTAGGAGGCGTCCTAAGGGATTTCCTGCATTCCAAACATACTCTTCTTTACTTCCGTTATGTAATGTCAATCCAATTTCATCTTCATAGTCAGGATCAATCACACCGGCCAGTATTGTAACTCCCTTCTTTGTCTGTTGATCCAGAGGTACAAGGAGCCCAAAATGGCCTAGTGGCAATTTTAGCTTCCAGTTCAGTGGAATCGTTGATGTGTCTCCAGGTGGCAGCATTCCTCCCTTCGGAACTAAGACATTTAATCCTGCAGAGCATAAGGTCATGGGGACAGAAAGCAAAAATCTTGCAAGTGGGTCACTAGGGGTAACAGTGAGTGGTGCCACTCCCATTTCCACCCCTTGATTCCTGGACCCATGAATCCTGGCGATAGGAGAAACAGCACCGTATATTGGACACTGGTTTAGAGCATACACAGCCTCCTGGAGAACACTTCCCCAACCCTGCAAGGTAGTGCCACCTAGCTGGCAGCGTAATTGTGTCTTCAGGAGACCATTCCATCGTTCTATCAAGCCAGCTGCTTCAGGATGATGGGGAACATGGTAAGACCAGTGAATTCTGTGAGCATGGGCCCACTGCCGCACTTCATTTGCTGTGAAATGAGTCCCTTGATCAGAGGCAATGCTGTGTGGGATTCCATGACGGTGGATGAGGCATTCTGTAAGTCCACGGATGGTAGTTTTGGCAGAAGCATGTCGTGCCAGGTAGGCAAATCCCTATCCAGAGTAAGTATCCATCCCAGTAAGGACAAAACGCTTTCCTTTCCATGATGGAAGCAGTCCAATGTAATCAACTTGCCACCAGGTTGCCGGCTGATCACCTTGAGGAACAGTGCCATATTGAGGACTCAGTGTTGGTCTCTGCTGCTGGCAGATTGGGCACTCAGCAGTGGCTGTAGCCAAGTCAGCCTTGGTGAGCAGGAGTCCATGTTGCTGGGCCCATGCATAACCACTGTCCCTGCCACCATGACCACTTTGTTCATGGGCGCATTGAGCAATGACAGAGGTAACCGGAGAAAAAGGATGATTGGTTCTTACAGATTGGGTCATCCTATCCACTTGATTGTTAAACTCATCCTCTGCTGAGGTTACTTTTTGTCATTGCTCAGTGGGCCCATGAACAAAGTGAGCCAACAAGGGGAAGGCCTTCCCCTGGAGCGGTCACCCTGAATATGGACTTGCAACCTACCGGACTGTGTAAGAAGAAACCTTCCTGTGTTAAAGCCATCCACTCTGTGGTATTTCTGTTAGAGCAGCACTAGCTGACTAAAACACCATCTAAGATACATCGATTGGTCCCAACCCACCTGGAGCAAAGGAAAATGAAGGACACCAAAGATGCAAGGGAAATACTAGCCCAAGAGACTAAAGAGCTACATAAACCAGAGACTCCATCAGCCTGACAGCAGAAGATCTAGATGGTGCCTGGCTACTACCACCCATGATCACCCTGAGAGGGAAGAAAACAGACAGTCCTTGATGGACTAAGAGAAAAGCGGGCTACAGAGTTCAAATTCTAGTAAAAAGACCAGACTTAATGGTCAGCCTGACACAGGAGGCACCCCAGAAGATATGGCCCCTGAACTCTCTGTTAGCCCAGAACTGAACCCATTCCTGAAGCTGACTCTTGTGACAAAGCTTAGAGTGGACTACAAGATAAAATGATACTCATGAAGAGTATGCTTCTTAGCTCAAGTAGATATATGAAACTCAATGGGCACTACTGGTATGGAGCTGGACTGAGAGAGGAGAAAGAGACAGGAGCTGATTGAGTGGGCATGGGAAATCTGGGGTAGCAAAGAGATGTGTGCTGTCACATTATATAGCAACTAGTGTCACATAACAGTATGTGTATCAGTTTATGTACGAGAAGCTAACTTGAAATGTAACCTTTCACTTAATGCACAATTAAAAACAAAAAAATATGGTGAATTATAGAATGACATCAAAGGCATCATCCTTGAAGAGAGCAAGAGGTCAAAGAAAGAAAAGACCAAATTGGATGTCAGAAGAGACTCTGAAACTTGCTCTTGAATGCCAAGCAGTTAAAGCAAAAGGAAGGAATGATGAAGTAAAAGACCTAAACAGAAGATTTCAGAAAGCAGCTGGAGAAGACAAAAGAAAGTATTATAATGACATGTGCAGAGAGCTCTTAATGGAAAACTAGAAGGGAAGAACATGTTCTGCATTTCTCAAGCTGAAAGAACTGAAGAAAAAATTCAAGCCTTGAGTTGCAGAGGTGAAGGATTCTTCAGGGAAATTATTAAATGACTCAGGGAGCATCAAAACAGGATGGAAGGAATACACAGTCATTATACCCGAAAGGACTGGTTGATGTTCAGCCATTTGAAGAGGCAGCATATGATCAGGAACCAATGGTACTGAAGGAAGAAGTTGAAGCTGCACTGAAGGCATTGGTGAAAAACAAGGCTCCAGGAATTGATATAATATCAATTGAGATATCTGAACAAACATGCAGCACTTGAAGTGCTCGCTCATCTATGCCAAGAAATTTGGAGGACAGCTACCTGGCCAACTGACTGGAAGAGATCCATATTTATGCCCATTCCAAAGAAAGGTGATCCAACTGAATGTGGAAATTACTGAACAATATCATTGATATCACACGCACGTAAAATTCTGCTCTAGATCATTCAAAAGTGACTACAACAATATATTGACAAGGAACTGCCAGAAATTCAAGCTTGGTTCAGAAGAGGATGTGGAGCCAGGGATACCATTGCTGATGTCAGATGGGTCTTGGCTGAAAGCAAAGAATACCAGCAAGATGTTTACTTGTGTTTCATTGACTATGCAAAAGCATTCGACTGGGTGTATCATACTAAATTATGGCTGACGTTGTGGAGAATGGGAATTCTAGAACACCTAACTGTGCTCTTAAGGAATCTGTATATGGATCAAGAGGCAGTCATGCCAACAGAACAAGGGGACACTGCATAGTTTAAAGTCAAGAAAGGCTTGTGTCAGGGTTGTATCCTTTCACCATATCTTTTTCATCTGTATGCCAAGCAAATAATCTGAGAAGCTGGATTATACAAAAAAGAATGAGGTAGCAGGATTGGAGGACAATTCATTAACAACCTGTATTATGCAGATGACACCACCTTACTTGCTGGAAATGAAGATTTGAGACACTGATGAAGATCAAGGACCACAGCCTTCAGTATGGATTGTACCTGAACATCAGGAAAACAAAAATCCTCACAACTGGACTAGTAAGCATCACTGTCATAAATAAAGGATTGAGGTTGTCAAGGATTTCATTTTACTTGGTCACAGTCAACACTGTTGGAAGCAGCAGTCAAGAAATTAAAAGAAGCATTGCATTGGGAAAACCTGCAGCAAAGGACCTCTTCAAAGTGTTCAAAAGTAAAGACGTCACCTTGAAGAGTAAAATGCGCCTAACCCAAGCCATGGTATTTTCAATCATATCATATACACATGAAAGCTGGACCATGGACAAAGAAGACAGGAGAATTGAAGAATAAAATGCACCTGACCCAAACCGTTCTATTTTCAATCACGTCATATGCATGGGAAAGCTGGACCATGAACAAAGAAGACAGAAGAAGAGTTGATGTCTTTGAATTGTGATGTTGGAGAAGAATGTTAAATGTACCATGGACCACCAAAAGAACCAACAGATCTGTTCTGGAAGAAGTACAACCAGAGTGCTCCTTGGAAGCAAAGACGGCAAGACTGCGTCTTACATACTTTGAACATGTTGTCAGGAAAGATCAGTCCCTGGAGAAGGAAGTCATGCTTGGTAGAGTGCAGGGTCAGCAAAAAAGAGGAAGACCCTTAACGAGATGGATTGACACAGTGGCTGCAACAATGGCATAAGCCTAAAAATGATTGTGGACATGACACAAGACTGGGCAGTGTTTCGTTCTGTTGTTCATAGGGATGCTATGAGTCAAAACTGACTCAACGACACCTAACAACAGCGACAGGGATGTTTTCCTTACTGGACAACAGGGAGTAAAATGTCAGGGAGAATACTCAGTCTGGTCTTCTTTCTTCATTCTCCTTTGCATTCTCCACTTTATCCTCATAATGCGAATATGAAATTTTAAAGACAAGGAGTCCTGCTCTACACCATACTTTGGTTTTCCAACACCTTACCTAGGGCTTTTTTTTTTCTTATATTTAAATTATAAAACACCAGCACCATGCTGGATATAGTTCATTCACATTCCGTATTCATTCCTATTTATTTCTGTATAGTCTGTTTATCTGCATTGCTTTGTGTAAATCTGCTGCAAAAAACTTCTTTAAGGTGTTAGAAAGCAAAGATGTCGCCTTGGAAACTAAGGTCCACCTGACCCAGGCTATAGTCTTTTCAGTTACCTCATATGTAGATTAAAGCTGGACAGTCAATGGGGAAGACCAAGGAAGAGTGGATGCTTTTGAATTATGTTCTCAGCAAAGGATATTGAATATATCATGACTACCAGAAGAATGAACATATATATCTTGAAAGAAGTACATCTAGAATACTCCTTAGACATAAGGATGGCAGGACTTTGTCTGACTGATTTGGGACGTATCCTCAGGAAGATCTAATCTCTGGAGAAGGATGTCATGCTTGGTAAAGGTGAGGGAGAGGGTCAGTGAAAAAGAGAAAGAATTTCAATGAGATGGATGGACACAGTGATTGCAACGTTGGGCTCAAGTAGCAATGATTCTGAAGATGGTGCAATACTATGCAGCATTTGTTTCTGTTGTACACAGAGTACCAGTGTACAGCCCAGCACCATGAGTAAGAACCAATGCAATGCCACCTAACAACAATTCTTATTCTGCGAAGGCTAGGAACTAAAAAATAAATTTGCTAGATTTACTTGGAACTAGAATTCTGAATATAATTTCGCTCACTTCAACTAGATTCACTTGTAAAAGAGATTTGGAAGGTGGACTTCAGGTAGAAGCCAAATGTCAGATGCTATTCCTACTGGTCTGTAGAGATGGTGAAGTCAAGAAAGTGTCTAGAGAAAAGTGATGATCATAATCTGGATTTCAGAATAGAGTATCTAACTTTGAGGGTATCCAGAGGAAGCTTCCTAATCTGTGGATTACAACTATGACAACATGTTCTTAAACCCCAGAGTTTAAGTGACAGCTTCTGATTCCTGTTCCTCCAGGACTTTCAAAGGTTTTTTAACACCTAAGTCCGTGATTTAAATCTCTCTTCCATCCATCTGACTGTTCATACGTCCTTCCCTCCCTCCCTCCCTCCCTCCACTCTTCCCTCTCTTTTTCCATCCCTCCCTTTCTGTCTCTCTCTCTGTGCTTTAAATACCTAGAATGATTTGTGTTCCTTGCAAGGAATCCTGACTTACACAAACAAAAACTATAAATACTTCATGCCGGCTGTTTTTTTCCCCAGTTGTCCCTGAAGTTTAGAGGGTAAATCTTAGACCAGTGAGTTATTTACATTAAATAACTGCAGCTACCTAGTTATAAATTGTTGATATTGCCAAAGACGATATTAAATAGGGCCTTTCTCTAAATCATACACTAAAAAGTGCTTTTGCCTTCTACCTTTCAGTGCTAAAGTCTGTACCAAGAAGAATTTCCTCTGATTTGTTATCTTCATTTCCTCTCTTGATGTCTTTTTTTTTTTTTTTGGCAACATTAAGCAGGTGAGTGGTGACACAGGCTTAAGGGGCAGAGTATAGAGGTCAGAAGACTGGCTTGAGGTTCACAGCTCAGCTCCTAACCGCTTATGTGACCTCAAGGCAGTCAGTTCCTCATTCAGAGGCTTATTTTGTATCTGACAAGGGAGGACACTGATGGTCTCTAAACATGAGATGGAAACCTGCATGAAGTTAGCAGTGTGATCACTAGCTAAGGTAGTATATGAAGCCTGGTCTCCTAAAGCCCTCCATGCAGTTGCACTAACTGATTTTCAGAGAGTTGCATATAGCCACAGGTATGTGGGTAAACCATAATTTCTATCCAGCCTTTTAAGACACTGCATTTGAGTCCTACTCTCCCATGATTTGGATAGATAATGGTTCAAAGTGTGCTTTACAGCCTCTACTAATAAAACCCATAAAAAGCCACATTTCAATCAGGCTTGCCTATGATTTGAAAGTAAGTTGTACTCCCAAATGTCAGCATAATTCAAAAGCTCCATTGTGTAGTACTAAGAGGAAGCATCAAGTAATTAAGCATAATTGTTAATAAAAGCGTGGCTTTTGCCACGAATGTCTGTGTAGATATGTTTCAGCTTGCCCTATTACAAGAATCATCAGTAGGGAGTCAGATATTGCTGAAACTTGCTCTAGGATCACAACAGCCAGTTTAGAATTAGTTCTCAAAGAGGCTGATACCTGGGTTCAAATTTCAATGCAGTGTATTAACTGTGTAACATTCAACCAGCTACTTAACGTCTCCATAATTTAGTTTATTCTCCTATCAAATTGGGTAAAAAAGGCACTTATCTCACAGGGTAATTTTGAGGATCTATAATGACAGAATATTTGTAAAGAATGAAGTATGAAGAAATTTTAAATTAACTTTTTTTTCCCCCTTTTCTCTTTTGTTGAGAGACATTGGTCTTCTTTCTCTCTGTGTCATAGTCTCCCCTGGTGGCAAAGAGTCCTGTATAGTCTTTCAGTTGAATTTTTCTTCAGCTTGCTAAAATATTTTCAGCTAGCAACTCTCCTATGATTAATGAATTCCATACATTTGCTTACATGCATGTATTCTTCTCTCCTTGTCCAGTTGTGTCGATTCTATATAAGCCAAGCCAAGTGCCGTCGAGTCGGATCCGACTCATGGTGACCCATATAAAGTAACTGCTAAACTTAAGGTAATACTTGTCTCTAGTATGTTTAAATTAGATGCTCAATGGAATGTTTTGATAACTTTTTAAATTTATACTTAGAAAGGAGTCATATATGTTAATCTTTTCATTGCGTCTTCCAGCTTAGTTGAACAAAGTAAATTCCCAGAAACCTACAGACTTCCTTTACATAACCTTGAAATAAGGGCAGTTCGTAGAGACACACCAGTAGGTAATTCTCCCAGATATCTGATGGCAAAGTGACAGAGAAGGCTCAGACATGTGCTTGGCAGTCCTTGGGATTGACATAACGTGAAAGCAATTAACACTAGGCCTTTACAACACCTTGGTAACACTTTGGAAATCTAACTCCTCTGATTTCCCACTGGAAAGCTAGAGTTCTATCTATCTACGTATTTGCCTGTGTTTCTCAGGGTTATAGAGGCTGAAAGGGGCCCAGCTTTCCATCTTGGATCATTCATCAAGGGCCTGTTTTTCTTCCTTTACCAAATTAGCTCCATTTCCCAGAATTAGGTCCTTGACTCCATATCTTCCTACCTTACCTCAGACAAGATTCCTAGATGCAGTTCTACTTTTCAATATATAAAACCCTTGAGGTCGAGTTGATTCTGATTCCTAGGACTCTATAGGACAGAGTAGAACTGCTCCATAGAGTTTCCAAGGCTGTTCTCTTTATGGAAGCAGACTCCCACATTTTTCTCATGTGGAGTGACTGATGGGTTCAAACTGCTAATGTTTTGGTTAGTGGCTGGGCACTTACCATTGTGCCACCAGGGTGCCTTTCTCAAGTTGTGCTACTGTCGTATTCATGCCACTAGCCCATCGTCCCAGATTATACCACCTGTTTGAATTTACCATCTGTTGAAAATTAAACTAGATTCTGAATCCAATGAGTAGTCTTAAAAATTGGGTCTTACATTTTGTTTTGGCTTACATTTTGATTAAGTCTTCATTTATGTTTTGATTCTAGTACTTTCTAGGCTACCATTTTAGTCAAGAACTTTCCTACAAGTCAGCTGACTTACTTCCCCTAGTTCAGTACTTCATCCCTTCTAGCATGCTGTGTGCCTAGTGTAGTATCCTAGAACCTTTCTGCACAACTTGCACAAACACTGTATCTTAGTGCTTTCATCAAGCCTTTGGTTTTGTTTGTGGTAATGTGTCTGAGTTGGACAAAGCTTAACATTCAGAGAACTGGGTTTACTGAGTCTTGTTGCAATGAACTCTGGATAAGTGAATCAACTGAATGTTTGTGCAGTTGCTATTTACACACATCTGTATGCAAGACTTTTCTGATAGTATGACTAACGTGAGAACATAAATTATTTATCTAATTTCAGATACAGTATCTTGTCCTGTTTACAAAGGATTGCTTTAAAATGTAGTCATTATAGTTATATGGAAATTTGAATCACTTTTGTCTATTAAACTGTATTATTATGTAGTATTTGATATTTTCAAAGTACTTCATAATAATTTCTTTGAATAGTTATTCCTCACAATGGTCCTATGATATAGAACATTACTATAATATCATCTTCCCTCTGTTTTCTTTCGGGAGATGTAAAAAACAGGGGGTTTTATAACTTGTCAAATGTTACCAAGTGAGTTAGTGGCAAAATGGGACTTGAAATCCCAGTGTCCATATCCCTTATCAGCAATTATTTCTATTCCACCCAGATACTAGTACTATTTCCCTATTTATTGTTCAGACTGTCATTTCTTACTTCAACAAAATCCAATTAAATTCTACAGTATTCTGCCTCCCTTCTCCCATACTAATTATTTCTTATTTGTTTATATAAATTTGTCATGAGTATCAAGCAAAGACTTGTCTAGTAGCAGGAGAATGGGTTAAATCATTTCTTTATATCTTTTCTAACTCTTTTACCCTTTGATTTTGCCTGGTTAAAATGGATTTGAGAATACAGAATCTTTGATGGTCACAAGATAAGTGATTTACTCTCTAATTATATATTCAATTTTATAAATATGAAGTAAGTAGTATTTTATATGGTATAGTCTATAAATTTGTTAAATCTAAGGATCATGGCTTCTAATCAGGAAAGGAATAGGATATGAGCAGAAAAAGACTTTAAGATTCAAGTTCTGCCTTTGTCTAGAAAACATAGTTTGTAGGGTTTCAGACATAGTATCACAGAATACACAAGAGTAGATTGAAAGTGCAGAGGCAAAATAGGTAAATGGCATGCGTAAATCTATAACTAAAGAAACAACAATAGCCACAAAAATTCCTTTGGATTTTAGATAACATTTCTGAAATCCACCCAAATCCATCAGTGTATCATTATTGTTTCATTCCTTATGTGAATGGTGGCTTTTAACTGACAGAAAATGAATTCTTAGGTCATTCTTAAACCCACTTCTATAAAAACAGCTTGTTTTCGATGGCCAGTCCTCCTTCTGCTTACTGCAGTATACTCCAGGATGACTGTGCACCTGAATGAGCAGATTGGTTTTTCTTTGTGAGGCCTGTGTTTCACAAAGCCCAGTAAAAAGTAGAACAGCTGCAGATGGGTGTCTGGGAACTCCCAGAGTGATTGTTCAACAAGCAAGCCTCTGTGTGAGCAGAAAAGTTCTCAGCTGGCTAGAGTTCTCGTTTATTTAGTGAATTAGAATGATGTTGAGGCATTTAAATACTTCCTTGGAGAACTGAGTAACAGGATCATATGAGGTTTACTTGATGTTTATGCCATGGATAAATTTACTGTTGTGTTAGCCAGCTACACTGGATAGAGTGTGAAATTATTTCCAGTATGTGAGCCTGAACCAAATTATTAAAAGTAATACTTTTAATAATTTGACTATTTTATAGAATATGTGTTTAGATTTCAATAAAAAATAAACCTGAAAGAGTTTAGTACCCTCCAAAGAATTTTTGGTTTTTCTAAATTGGCAAAAAAGAGATTTAGACTATATTAGGGAGCTTTAGCAAAAGGAACATAACCTAAGGTAGTTCTGAAGTGGTTGGCCAAAACCCATTAGTTGATATTTTAGCAACTGCACATATACTTGGGAAAATACGTGGAGAGATATCTTTTCTGTTATTTCTGTAGAAGAAAGCCAAGATATTTTTTATCTCTTTACCTTGATGAACAAGAGGATAATATAAGTGCTAGATAATTGTACACTCAAGTAGATTTGCAGGTGTTTTAATGGCTATATCCAAAATGCATTGAATAATGGACTATAAGAATATTGGTGGAATGGGAGCAGATTTACACATCTGTAGTGTTCTGCCCTTCTGTTCTAACCTGTTGAATATAAACATAGTCAGAAGGCAGCATAAGAGGTAGTATTATCAATTCTCAGATGTTAAAACCCTGGGACAGATACTGAACACTGGATGGCAAACCAATGTTTAAAACCATCTTTTTAATTGTGATTAAGTGAAAGTATACAATCCAAATTAAATTTGCATGCCCGCCTATCTGCAGCTCCTTCTGCTCTCCTTGCCCAGTGACAGCACATTCCTCCTTTTCATTCTGTATATGTGGCATTCTCTCTCTCTCTCTCTCTCTCTTTTTTTTTTATTTAATATGACTGAGTGAAAATGTACATTCCTGTATAAATTTACATGCCCACCTATATGCAGCTTCCACTGCTCTCCCTGCCTGGTGTCAGCACATTATTCCTCTCTGCTCCAAACATGTCTCATCCTCCCAATAGTCTCCTTTCCCCTCCTTTCCACCCACTCTCCTTCCTCCAGCCAGAGGTCAACAGGATGATATCCTATAGATGCATAGAACCATAAAGTGCATCCACTATGTGGTCACTCTGCATTGCCAAGTCCAATCCATTCGTGTCCAAAGAGTGGAACTTTGTTATGATTTATGGGCAAGGGCAGCATCAGGGCCAGGGGCAGTGCTCCCAGGAGAACCCCAAAGCTGCTGGATCATCAACTGAGATCTTTCAGTGGAGATCCAGGGTGCACCCCTTTTTATTCTTGTGTTCTCTTAACAATCTCCTGTCCCCTCCTCTCCACCTTCTCCTCTACCTTCTAGTAAGAGACCAGTAGGACAGCATCCTATAGATGCATAGAACCATAAAGTACACGCACCATATGGTCACATTGTGTCTCCAAGTGCAGTCCATTCCTATCCAAAGAGTTGACCTTGGTAATGTTTTCTGGTCATGGGCAGCAGCAAGTCTAGAGGCCATGCTCCCAGTGGAACCCTCAAGCTGTAGGACCATCAGTTGTGGACTTTTAGTGGAGTTCTTGAGGTGCACCCCTCTTTTTCTTGTGTTGTGACTGAAACTCAACATTGTGTGCCCCATCATGGCTATCTTTGGTGGTGGCCGGGCACCGTCTGGTTCTTCTGGTCACATGTTGATAGTCACCCATTCACAGGGGTCCTTCTGTCTCCTGAGCTTTTTCTTCCTTGTGTCTTTGTTATCCTTGGTGATGATCTGTTCTGGGCTAGTTGGGATCATTTGGTGTACCTCAGAGGGCATATTGCTAGCTTTTAAGACCCCAGATACCACTCAGCAACATGGGGTACAGAAGACTCTCTCAGCAGTAGGCTAGTTATGCCAGTTGGCCTTGATTTCCTTTGAGAGCATAGTCCCCAGACCTCCGCCTCTGCTGCTCTATCCTTGCAATGTTGGGTGAAGATTAGAAGAATTTTCAGCTCCTTTTACCTTGTGTCTTTTTTTGTTCTCAGTCATCATCTGTTCCAGATGAGCTGGTACCATTTGGTGTACCTCGGGTGGAGGCTTGCTAGCTTTTAAGACCCCAGATGCGACTCACCAACATCAGGTGCAGAAGACTCTCTTAGCAATAAGCTAGTTATACCAAATGGCCTGAATGTCTCCTGAGAGCATGGTCCCCAGACCCTGCCCCTGCTACTCTATCCTTGCAATATTGGGTTGAGATTAGAAGAGCTTTCAGTTTATTGTGAAGTCCAGTTAAGTTGATCTTCTTTCTACTGTGTGCTGCTACTGGTTTCACCCAACCAAATTTCTATCAAGTATCTAATCTGTGACCAGCTCTCTCCCTCCTTACCCAACCTTGCAGTCATCAAAGAGTCTTTTCTTCTGTACATGAGTCTGCTGTTTTTAAGTAATTATAGTAGGGGTCTCATACAACATTTGTCCTTGTGCCGCTGACTGATTCCACTCAGCATAATGACTTCCAATTGAATCCAGGTTATGAGATGCTTCCTAAAATCATCATTATTCTTTATCATTGCATAGTGTTCCACTGAGTATGTATACCATAGTTTGTTTATCCATTCATCTGTTGTAGGGCATCTGAGGTGATTCCATTTATTTGCTGTTGTGGACTGTTTGTGTGACTGCCTTTGATTCTGTAGGATGTAATCCAAGAGGTGGGATTACTATCTATTTCCAGATTTTTAAGGAAGCACCAAATTGCTTTCCATACAGGTCACACCATTTTGCAATCCCACCAGCAGTGTAGGAGAGTTCCAATCTCTCTACAGCCTCTCCAGCATTTGTTGTTTTGTGTTTTTTGGATCACGGGTGAGATGGTATCTCATTGTCATTTTGATTTGTATTTCTTTAATGGCTAATGATCGTGAGCATTACCTTATGTGTCTTTTGGCTGCCTGGATGTCATCTTTGGTGAAGTGTCTATCTCCTTTGCCCATCACTTAATTGGGTTATTTACCATTTTCTTGTTGATATTTTGCAATACCTTGTAGATTATGGAGATCAGATGTCAGTCTGACATGTAGTTGCCAAATATTTTTTCCCATTCTGTAGGTGGTCTTTTAATTCTTTTTGTAAAGTCTTTGGATGAGCAAAAGTGTTTGATTTTTGGTAGTTCCCATTTATCTGTTTTCTGTTGATCATACTTTTTCAAATTTTGAAGTCTGTCTAAGCTGTGTATTAAAACTTCCATTGCTGACATTATTTTTTCTGGTGTGACATTTATCATTTTAGGTTTGATATTTAGGTCTTTGATCCATTTTGAGTTAGTTTTTGTATAAGGTGTGAGATATGGGTCTTCTTTCAGTATTTTGCAGATGGATATCCAATTTTGCCAACACCTTTTGTTAAAGAGACTGATTTTACCCCAGTTTGCAATCTTAGGGCCTTTGTTGAATATCAGGTGTTCATAAGAGGATGATGGCATCTCTAGGGTCTCAACTCTGTTCCATTGCTCTATATGTCTCTTTTTGTACCAGTACCAGGCTATTTTGACTACTGTGGCAGTGTAATAGGTTCTATAGTCGAGTAGTGTGAGGCCTCCTACTGTGTTCCTTTTCTTCAGTAGTGCTTTATGTATCTAGGGTTTCTTCCCTTTCCAAACAAAGTTGATGATTTGTTTCTCCATCTCATTAAAAAATGTCACTGGAATTTGTATTGGGACTGCATTGTATATATAGAGATCACTTTGGGTGAAATAGGTATTTTCACAGTGTTAAGATTTCTTATTCATGAGCAGTGTAGGCTTCTCTATTTATGTAAGTCTCTCTTGGTTTCTTGCAGTAAAGTCTTGTAGTTCTCTTTGTATAGGCCTCTTATTTCTCTAGTTGAATTTATTCCTAGATATTTTATCTTCTTGGAGGTTACAGTAAATGGTATTGATTTAGTGATTTCTTCTTTGATGATCTCTTTATTGGTATAAAGGAATCCTACTGATTTACTTATGTTTATCTTCTGATACTTTGCTGAACTCTTCTGTTAGTTTCAGTAGTTTACTTTTGGATTCTTTAGGATTCTCTGCATATACAGTCATATCATATGCAGATAAGGAGATTCTTGCTTCTTCTTTGCTGATGTGGATGACCTTTATTTCTTTGTCTTGTGTGATTGCTCTGACTAGAATCTTTAGTACAATGTTGAATAGAAGTGGTGAGCATGAGCTTTCTTGTCTAGATCCTATTCTCAAGGAGAATTCTTTCAGTCTCTCCATTCAGCCTGATGTAGGTGGCTGGCTTTGCATAGAGGCCCCTTATTGCATTGAGGAATTTCTCTTCTATCCCTATTTTGCTGAGAGTTTTTACCATGAATAGGTGTTGGACTTTATCAGATGCCCTTTCTGCATCAATTGACAAAATGAGGTGATTGTTATCTTTTATGTTATTTATGTAGTTGATCACGTTAATTGTTTTTCTGATGTTGAACCAGCCCTACATCCCGAGTGTGAATCCAACTTGGTCATAATGAGTTTATTTTTGATATGTTGTTAAATTCTATTGGCAAAGATTTTGTTGAAAGTTTTTCATCTAGGTTCATGAGTGACATTGGTTTCTAATTTTCTTTTTTTCGGGGGATCTTTCCCTGGCTTTGGCATCAGGGTTATGCTGGCTTCATAGAATGAATGTAGGAGTATTTCATACTTTTCTATGCTGTGAAATAGTCTCAGTAGTATTGGAGTTAACTCTTCTCTAAAAGTTTGGTAAATTTCTCTAGTGAAGCTGTCTGGGTCAGGAATTTTTTTGGTTGGTAGTTTTTTGATGACTCTTTCAATCTCTTCCTGTGTCATGGATTTATTAAGTTGTTCTACTTCTCCATGTGATAATTTTTGTAGGTGATACGGATCTAGAAATTTGTCTATTTTCTCTAGATTTTCAAATCTGTTATAGTACAGTCTTTGATAATGTTGTTAGGATACTTTTGATTTCATTTGGGTCTGTTGCGACATCTTCCATCTCCTTTTTTATTTGGATTATTATTTTCCTCTCTTGTTTTTCTTTAGTAAGTGTAGCCAGTGGTTTGTCAATTTTGTTGATCTTTTCAAAAAGCTAGCTTTTGGTTTTGTTAATTTTTTCAGTTGTTCTTCTATTCTCTAATTCATTTAGTTCTGTTCTGATCTTTATTATCTGTTTTCTTCTGGTGCCTGAGGTGTTCCTTCATTGCTCTCTTCCTATTTGTTCAAGCTGTAGGATTGTTCTTTGGTTTAGGTCCTTTCTTCCTTCCTGATATGTTCATTTATAGAGATAAATTGCCCTCTGAGCACTGCTTTGGTTGTATCGCATAGGTTCTGGTGGGATATGTTTTCATTCTCATTCGATTCCCTTAATTTCTTTGTTTAGTCCTTGATTTCTTTATTTAGTCCTTGATTCCTTTAATTTCTTAATTTAGTCCATGGCTTTTTGTTCAGGGTGTTGTTCAGTTTCCATGAGTTCAAATTTCTATCTATGTTTTTTTCTGCTATTGATTTCGGCTTTTAAGGCTTTATGGTCCAAGAACATGGTTTGCAGTAATTCAGTGGTTTGATTTTGTTGAGACCACTTGCTTTATGTCCTAACACATGGTCTATTCTGGACAATGTTCCTTGTGCATTAGAGGAGAAGGTATATTTATCTGTTGATGGATAAAAAGTTCTGTATATGTCGATGAGGTCTAATTGGATAGTTGTTACAATAAGATTTTCTGTGTCTTTACTGAGCATTTTGCTGGATGATCTGTCCATTACTGAAAGTGGAGTGTTGAAGTCCCCAACTATTATTGTGGAGTTATCTATCTCATTTTTCAATGTAATCAGTGTGTGTTTGATGTATTTAGATGTTCTGCTATTGGGTGCATAAATATTTAATATTGTTAAGTCCTGCTTGTATGTTGAACTTTTCAGCAATAAATAGTGACCTTCCTTGTCCATGATGTTGGATTTTACATCAAAATCTATTTTATCTGAGATTAGTATTGCCACACCTGCTCTTCTTTGTATGTTGTTAGCTTGGTAGGTGTTATTCCATCCTTTGATTTTCAGTTGGTTCATGTCTTTGAGTCTAAGGTGTGTTTCTTGTAAGCAACATAGATGAGTTGTGTCTCTTGATCCATGATGTCACTCATTGTCTCCTTATTGGAGCATTCAGTCCATTTACATTCAGCATAATTATGGATAGGTATGCTCGACGGCACTTGGCTTGGCATGCATTTAGTGCTGTCATTCTGATGTATTTATTTTGTGTTGGTGTTTTCTGTGTTCCTCTTAATATTCTGCTCTGGGTCATTCTTCTTTGTGGGTTGACTTTTTACCTTTTTCAGTGTTGGTTTTGTGTTTGTTGAGACTCCTGTGTTATGTTTTCTTGTTTTGATATGTTGCATTGTTATTGTATTTTGTGGCTACACCTGTGATCCCTCTTAATATTCTAAATTTCAACCAAGTTTTAACTTCTACCTGTCTTATTAACTTCCTCTCCATCTGAAGTGACTATAACTACTGTAGTATATCCTTCTTTTTAGTGTGATAGTTTTCATGATATGATCACTGGTTCCCTTTCTTTTAATATTGTAGCTTTGAGTTTTGTCACTTCCCTAACTGAGTAGGATTCTAGATGCTATGCCGTGCATTGCCTCCTTAAACATACATTTAATGATTTTGTTTTTCTAAGCAAAGAGCTTCTACCAGTATTTCTTGTAGTTTTGGTTTGGTTTTTATAAAGTCTCTAAGCTTCTGTTTATCTGCAAATATCTTAATTTCATCTTCATTTTTGAGAGACAGTTTGGCAGGATATATAATTATTGGTTGGAAGTTGTTCTGCCAGCATTGTTTCTGTGGAGAAATCAGATGAGTGCCTACAGGGCTTCCCTCTGAGTGTTAGCTTTGCTTTGAGCCTTGCTGCCTATAAGATAATCTGTTTATGTTTCATTTTATTAAGCTTGATTATAATATGCTTTAGTGTCTTTCTTTTGGGGTCTAGTTTTTGAGGTGTTTGATAGGCATCTTGGAAGTCTATGTTCTCCTCTTTCGTAATTTCAGAGAAGTTTTCTGTCAGCAACTCAATAACAGTGCTCTGTGTGTTTTTGGCTATCCCTCCCTGTTCAGAAACTCCAGTTAATCACAGATTATTCCTCTTAATAGAGTTGCACATGTTTCTTTATGCCTCTTCATTTGCCTTATTTCTTTTCTCTGATTTTTCTTCATAATTTCTGGTTTCAGTTGCTCTGTCCACAAGGTCACTAAGTCTGACTTCCATCTCCTCAATTTTGCTCTTTTGGCTTTGGATTGAATTGTCTAATTCTGTCATTTTGTTATTGATCTGATGATTTCAAATCATTGATGTTCCATCAGTTCAAATAGCTTGCTTAATTTTTCATTTTGCTCTGCTGCATTTTGTTTAATCCATAGGAGGGCTCTATATATAATTCTTTTGTACTTGACCTCTGATAGTTTCAGAAAGACTTCTTCATCAGGGAAATTTTTTGATTCTTTATTTTGGGAGTTTTCCAGAGCGCTGGTGGTATGTTTCTTTAAATGATTATCAATGATTTGTTACCTTTATGACATCTAGAGGCTCTTCAGTTTCTCTGGTTTTACCTCAACAGGAACCATGGCATAGTACTGAGAATGGAGTTGGTCACCAGCCACCTCTGTATACTCTAGCATCTGGCCCCAGTGGACTCTCTGTGGTGGCAGGCTCCACCTCCTGGGTGTCAAAGATGGTGCCCTACTTATGGAGTCAATGAGGGGCTGTCAGCCAATCCTATGATGTGGGTCAGTAAAGGCTGCAAGAGGTGCCACCAGACTGCTCACCAGTTATTTTTCCAGGCAACCTTATTTTAAAAAGCTAGGGCTGTCTGACAGCTGCCAAAATAAGTCACACTGTCAGGTGTGGCAGGCCCTGCTTTCTGGCTGACAATGAAAGCACCTCTTCAGCTGTCCACAGATGCTATGATGTAATTCAAAAGTAGAGAGGAGTTACAGCCTTGCTACCATCCTTAGCTGGGCCCCATCTGTAAGGTAACATTTTCCTAAACACCACCTTTCTGCTAGAAAAATGGTTTCTGGACTGGCACTGCTTCTCAGCTTGGGAATTAGTCCCTGCTAAGTACTCCTGTTGAGTGATTCCACCTCATAGCTGACCAAGATGGCATCCCAGCCAAATTGCCCTTCTCACTGTGAAATAGCAGAATCTATGGTACAGTTAGCAAAGAGATGGTGGCGGGGCAATGGTGCCCTCAGTCAGGAGCCAGCCTCTCAAAATGTGGCTATCCTATGCACTGTCTGCTGCAGTATATGCTGTTTACTTTAGCACTGCAGTTCAGCATACTTACTGGCTCATGCCCATCCCCCACCTCCCAGATAACAAAAAGGACATCAGTACTTGCAGTCCACCCAAACAGTCGGTCAGCAAGAGCGGGGCTCAGTGTGTGCTGCCCCATGTTAGAGAGGGATAGTTTCCTATTTAGTGTCATGTAGTCCAATGTGACAACACTATGCCATATCCTAGGACTTCTTGGGTGTCCAGAATGTTCTGTTCAATTATCGATACAGGCCTTAGTTCTCAGGGGAAATTGAGAAGATGTGTGTCTTGTCTACTGTCTTGGCCCCACCCCCAAAGCAGTCTTCGTACATTCAAAATAAGATTTCATCAGAATGAATTTTAAATGGGATAAATACAAAGAAAGAAATACATGCAACGTGGTCTATATGATTTAACAGTGGAACACTGGCAAAAGAACTGTCCCCAAGAACAGAATGATCCAATGATGGAGTGAAAAACTGAATTCATTGCCATTGAGTTGATTCTGACTCATAGCAGCACTATAGGATAGACTACAACTGCCCCAAAGCGTTTCCAAGGAGTGGCTGGTGGACCTGAACTGCTAACTTTTGGGGGGGGGGGTAGTAGTCATAGCTGTTAACCACTGAGTGAAGACAATGTTGTACGTCAATTAAATTTTTACTAAAGAATATATCAAGAAGCTTCTGCTGGCAACTCCAATCAATCACCTCCAGGCTATGTAAGATTAAACTTTTAAAAGTGTTACTGAATAAAATCATCAGAGAGTTATCAACCTAATAGCAAGTGCCAAAGCTTCCTCCCCCTCCCCCTGCCTCCTCTTCTGGGGCTTTATTTTCTTCCAACTGATTGGAAATATTCCCCTAGAGAACAATTTAGGGAGATTAGAGTAGTCTCCCAGTTAGGGGGAAGGTCTTCATTCTGTCACTGAGTGCAGGTGAATTCTTTGGGATAATTTGATTTATGTTTCAAGCAGTAGGTTTGGAGATGCATATGAGCATGAAGTTGGGTACCTGCTTCCTTTGTGGAGATTTTGTGAAGTTGGAAGGTTGCCTGGAGTGTTCTGTAATTGCAGGAAGAAGATAAGAGAAGAGGAATATGAGCCCTGGATGCACATGATTTTTCATGGAAAATAATATGTGAATATTCTGTGGGACAGGTGGATGCCCAGAAAATATATTAGTATGAATTTTCTGGAAGGACTCTTGTCCAAGAGAATGGTCTGCTAGGGTAAGAGGGTATGAGTATCAGGAATCTGCGGGCTGTATGTCAAGGGCTAGAGCTGATGGGAGATCTCAAGAGGCCAACATGTTTCAGAGAACTGTATAGTAAGGTGATGAGTACAGGATGTGGCGGGCATTCAAATACCCATAAATGTACCTCATATTGACAGCATAAGAGCCCCTGACATAAAGATGGAACAAATAACTGAATTTTATAGCACCAGAAATGTAAGACTTTTTGTCCTTTTTATTGAATTTTTCCATCTCCTACTTTCTACTTGAAGGACCAGCAACAGATGAAAGTATGGTAGAGAAAAATGAAAAAGTAAGCTGTACTCCTTTCCCTACTTGAAGTCCCCAAGCTCTGAGATAAACCTGACTTGAAGAAAGGAGAAAAACTATGAACTAGATTATGAGATTGAAATTTTGATTGGCTTAGACTGGATTTTTTAATACTTGTAAGTGACCAGAAAACTGTGTAATCTACTGAGATATCATCAGTGACAGGGAGGGGAGGTCCAGAAGAGTACATAGGAAGGAAGTAATTGAACAGAGAGTCTTTTTGTTTTGTTTTGTTTATTTTCCAATTTAACAAATTAATTCCAGATAAAGTCACTAATTTTCTCTTGGAGGCTCTTATACAGTCCTTAGGGCATTCATCACCTTGTCCATGAACCATTTGATGGCCATCCCTCCAGTATATTTGAGCCCTCCATCCTCTACATCCCATACTTAATTTCATTTTATGAATTAAAAGATGTATATTTGCACAAAAATCATTTCAATGTTGAGTTTTTGCCAGAAAAAAACAGTTGGAAAAGTGAAATGACAAAACTAATACAACATTAATGTATTCTAAAGATTTTACCACCTCATAGAATCTATATTCTAACACAAGGCCATTGAAAAAAGAAATGGAGGAAAATAAATTCTTAAATGATAGAATATGAGGCCCTAGAAAGGGAGGTACTTGAAGTCAGTCTTAGTTACTGTATTCTGCTACAACAGAATCACCACAAGTAGATAGCTTCAATATAGAGAAATTCTCACAGTCTAGTAAACTGGAAGCCCAAATTCAGGGCATCACTTCCAAGGGAAAGCTTTATTTTCTCTGTTGACTGTGGAGGAAGGTCTTTGTCATCAGTCTCCTGACCAAAAATCTTCTCAGGCATAGTGACCTGGAGTGCAGAGGACATGCTCTGCTCCCAGTACTACTTTCTTGGTGGTATGAGGTCTCCCTGTCTCTCTGCTAACTTCTCTCTTTTATATCTCAAAAAAGATTGACTGCAGAGGTAATGAATCGTGAAAGTTCCATCAGCATAACTGCCACTAATCCATGTCATTAACATTATAGTGATAGTTTTTACAGCACATAGGAAAATCATATCAGATGAGAAAATGGTGGACGATAGTACAATATGGAGATTAGGACCTAGTAACATTGACAGATATTGGCGGGGGGGACACAGTTCAATTCATGGTAAAGTTCATGATTTTTTATTCCAAATAAACATATATTCCGCTTTACCACAGCTTAACTTAATTTGTCCTATGCTTGATAGATTTTATTGTGCTATTTTGTGTATATATATATATAGAGAGAGAGAGATATAAAATAAAAATTGTCATTTTAACCTTTTTTAAATGTACAATTCAGAGACATTAATCACATTCACTTCAAAATATTCACATTTAAATTAATATATTTATTTTTAATAGTTGACTAAATACAAATAACCAGGTCATTCTCAAAATTGTGTTGAATACAGTATACCATGACTCATTCATTTATTCAAAAAGTGTCTTATTGAGCAATTATAATATTCTGGTTACTATGGACAGTTCCAGGAAGAAAATGAGCTGTGGGCTTTTCTCTCATGAAATTTTAGGTTTGACAAGGGAGTAGGACATTTTAAAATTGTTATTCAAATAGTTATTTAATGTATAAGCCTAATCACTTGGCTGGCAATCATAACATAAGGAAAGCACAGATTACTTGATTTCCTTAATAAAATGGTGTTTAAAAAGGTATCTGAAGTATATTTACATTGAACATTGGGCGCTATAATCTTAACATGTAAGTTTTAAAATAAAATTGCAAAGAAAAATGACACACAGCTAAGCTTTGTGTATTACACTCAGTGTTCTTACATGTCAGAGAGGTATATTAATACTATCTAATAACATAGCATGTCTATCACTGCATGGCAGTTACTATGAAGAAAATTGCTTCTGTGTTTTAAGTGTGTTTCTGTTTATCTTTATATTCTTGTTACAGTTGTGTTGCCATAGCTACAGGACATTTATTTGGACAATCTGTCCATAATTGACAATGTTGCCATTCAGTAAGAATCAATAGTTGCCCCAATTGACATATATATATATTTTTAACAAGACAGTGTTACAGTTGGTATTGAATAATGAATTGTTTTCTGGGCTCCATGTTTATTTTCTATTTAGATACAATACATGGTTAAAAATATCTTAGGTACAAATGGAGAAGCTTTATATTGTTCTGCTTCTAAAATCAGGGAAAATGAAATACTAAAGGAAATGCTTTCTGATCAATGTATTTTCCATATATTCGAGGAATCCATTTCATATGACATTTATCTAAAGCAATTATAGAGTTATCAGAAATAAAGAGAATTACAGGATTAAGAATTAAGAATTACAAGAATTGCGAATCTGGAGTTGGGTGATGATATATCCTGACTTTACTGGTTGAAAACATAAGATTATTGATCAAAATTCAAGTCCATTGGGCACCTAGTTTTGCTTCCTTAAAGGTCATCATTGTTGCTATTACTATAGTGTGTACATCTGAAACAGTAAATACTATCCAATAATCACGATCAAGTTTATTACAAAATATTTAATTTGTACTGCATCCTTTTTTCTTTCATGCTTACTGTGTCATATCCCTTTCTGAGCAATTACTTGATACCTGTGAACTTTACTATGTTTTCTGCATGGTTAAATTGGTCTCATACTAAAAAAAAATGCATAATGCTCTGTTATTCCTACTTTTTAATCTATTTGATTTATTTATTCATTGGTCAGCATGTCTAAATTCCTTAGAAAATTGGTTCATTTATGATCAGACTTAAGCTTCCCTAAATTTTACTGGTCTATGACTACAGGTGAACAGTAATTGATTTTTGATGTCTTCTATAAGTGATAATGCAGGACCTTTAGCCACGGATTAGCCCCTTCACCTCACTGCTTCATTTTCTTGCCCAAGTATTTTCTGAAAGTCCTCAGGACTATCATGGCAGCTCAGAACTGTAAACCTGGGAATATGCCTTTGATTGCCCTCCCCTTCCATGATTACCTTCTTCCGATTTTTTAAAAATTTATTTTCCATTGCGTTTTAAGTGAAAGTTTACAATTTCGGTCACTTTCTCATACAAAAACTTACATGCCAAGTGCCGTTGAGTCAAGTCCAACTCAATAAATGACCCTAGGTGCTCTCCCCAAACTGTGACAGTAGACTCCTCCCCTCCACTGTACTTCACATGTCCATTCAACCAGTTCCTTTCCCCTTCTCCCTTCTCACCTCACTGCAGACAGGAGCTACCCATGTAGTCTCATGTATCTACTTAAGCCCAGAAGCACAGTCCTCACCAGTATTGTTTTATGTCTTATAGACCAGTTCAATCTTTGTCTGCGGAGTTGACTTCGGAATGGTTTCAATTCTGTGCTAACAGGTGGTCTTAGGGGGGGGATCATGTCTTGTGAGATCCTCCAGTCTATCAGACTACCATTTTTCACCAACATATGCAATCACTGTACACATGGACTTCACCCGACAGCATACACAGGAATCAAATCAACTACATTTGTGGAAAGAGATGATGGAAACACTCAATATCAGCAATCAGAACACGGCCAGTTGCTGACTTTAGCACAGAGCATCAACTGCTCATATGCAAGGTCAAACTGAAGCTGAAGAAGATTAGAACAAGTTCATAAGGGCCAGAGTATGACCTTGAGTATATCCCACCTGAGTTTAGAGACCATCTGAAGAGATTTAATGCACTGAACACTCATGACTGAAGACCAGAAGAGTTGTGGAATAACATCAAAGACATCATCCATGAAGAAAGCCAAAAAAAAAACCTCAAAAATAAAGCCTACTGCCATTGGGTTGGGTCTGACTCATAGGGACCCTAGAAGTCAGAGTAGAACTGCCCTATAGAGTTTCCAAGGAGCGCGTGGAGGATTTGAACTGCCAGCCTTTTGGTTAGTAGAAATAGCACTTAACCCACTACTACACTAGGGTTTCCATGAAGCAAGGAAGAGGTCATTAAAAAGACAAGAAAGAAAGACAAGACCAAATTGGGTGTCAGAAGAGACTGTGAAACTTGCTCTTAAACATTGAGTGGCTAAAGCAAAAGGAAGGAATGATGGAGTAAAAGAACTGAACAGAAGATTTGAAAGGGTTGTTGGAAAAGACAGAGTAAAGTATTATAATGACCTGTGCAAAGAACTGGAAATAGAAAATCCAAAGAGAAGAACACACTCTACATTTCTCAAGCTGAAAGAAGTGAAGACAAAATTCAAGCCTTGAGTTGCAACACGGAAAATATTAAATGACTCAGGAAGCATCAGAAGAAGATGGAAGGAATATATAGTGACCTGCTTATCTATGTGGCTTGATATTGACTAATGTTTCTGAGCTACGAGTAAGTTGTTATATTGATTTATTTTTTTGTTTTCTTGCTGTATTCTAGCTTCTTGTTTTGTTTTTGAAAATATCTAAATAGGTTGGGCATGGGAACTCGTTTGCTTAATGGATCATTTGAAGCTCTAATGTCCTGTTGCCACGTGGTTAGAGTTGTTACTAGGCATGTGAACCCAGCAGCCCATTTACTTTTCTTGTACGCATTCAGTTCAGGTGTCCAGGTTGTTGGTCACCAAGTGTATGGCGGAAGCTCTCCCCTAGAGTCATAGATGTACAGGGGTCTTTGTTTTACACACAGTCATCTGGCTACCACAATCAACATTCAGCAATTTGAAGAGGTAGCATATGATTAGGAATGAATGGTGCTGAAGGAAGAGGTCAAAGCTGCATTGAAAGCGCTGGCAAAAAACAAGGCTCCAGGAATTGATGAAATATCGATTGAGATGTTTCAACAAACAGATGCAGCACTGAAGTGCTCACTTGTCTATGTCAAGAAATTTGGAGGATAGCTATCTGGTCTGCTGACTGAAATAAGTCCACATTTATGCCTATTCCCAAGAAAAGTAATCCAACCAAATGCAGAAATTATCATCAGTAGCACATTAATGTAAAATTCAACCCAGAAATTCAGAAGAGGACATGGAACCGAGGAGATCACTGCTAATGTCAGATGAATCTTGGCTGAAAGCTGGGAATAACCAGAAGGGTGTTTACCTGCGTTTTGTTGACTATGCAAAGGCACTCTACTGTGTGGATTGTAACAAATTACGGAAACATTGTGGAGAGTTGGAATTCCAGAACATTTAGTTGTGCTCATGAGCAATCTATATGGATCAGGAGGGGACACTGCATGGTTTAAAGTCAGGAAAGGTGTGTGTCAGGGTTGTATCCTTTCACTATACCTTTTCAATCTGTATGCTAAGCAAATAATCTGAGAAGCTCTGCTGTATGAAGAAGAATGAGGCACCAGAATTGGAGGACAGCTTATTAACAGCCTGCGTCATGCAGATGACACAACTTTACTTGTTGATTTTGGTTTAGTCCAATTGTGATGACTTTCCTTCTACTGTATTGTCCCTCTCCACACCCAAAATAATTGTTGTCTACTATCTAGGGCTGCCATGAGTTGGATCCGACTCGATGGCACTTGGCTTTGGTTGGACTGTCTAGTTAGTAAATACCTACTCCCTCTCTTTTGACCCTTATAACCATCAAAGACTGATTTCTTCTGTGTTTAAACATTTTCTTGTAATAATTATTCTATAATAGTGGTGTCGGATCTTGGCTTTGGCAATAGTGGTGTCATACAATTCATATTTTTCTTTTTGTCTTATTTCCTACCTGATCTGTTGAAGACTTCTAAGTATTAATCTTTTGTATTCTACGTCTGATAATTTCCAGAAGTTTTCTTCATCTGAAAAAATTTTCAGTTCTTTGTTTTGGGAACTTTTCGAAGCCACTGTGACCTGCTTATCTATGTGGCTTGATATTGACTAATGTTTCTGAGCTACGAGTAAGTTGTTATATTGATTTATTTTTTTGTTTTCTTGCTGTATTCTAGCTTCTTGTTTTGTTTTTGAAAATATCTAAATAGGTTGGGCATGGGAACTCGTTTGCTTAATGGATCATTTGAAGCTCTAATGTCCTGTTGCCACGTGGTTAGAGTTGTTACTAGGCATGTGAGCCCAGCAGCCCATTTACTTTTCTTGTACGCATTCAGTTCAGGTGTCCAGGTTGTTGGTCACCAAGTGTGTGGCGGAAGCTCTCCCCTAGAGTCATAGATGTACAGGGGTCTTTGTTTTACACACAGTCATCTGGCTACATATGCTAAGAAAGGTAGAGGGTTGACAGCCATGTCATAGACTGTACTGTGTCCTTCCAAAATTGTATGTATCAGTTTGGCTGGACCATGATTCCCAGTATTGAGTGATTTTTCCCATGTGTTGTAAATCCTGCCTCTGTGATACTGGCAAGGGAAAATGGGCAGCCATTGTGTTGGTGAGGCGAGACTCAATCTAAAAGTTTGTGGGGTATAAAAGGGAGATGTGAGCAGAAAGAGTTGGGAACCTTATACCACCAAGAAAGCAGCACCAAGAACAGAGCATGTCCCTTGGCTTGCAGTTCCTGTACTGAGATGCTCTCTTATTGAATTTGGCCTTGCATTTTACCAGATTGTGAAAATAAAATTTATCTTTTTAAAGCTATCCACTTGTGGTATTTCTATTAAAGCAGTACCAGCTGACTGAGACACCACTCTTGAGTGTGTAAAAGGAAAACTTGTCCCTGTTCCTTATAGCACGTGGGTAGATAGGTTTGGAACCTAGAGTGTGGGTGCTTGATGCTGTATGTAGAGCTGAGAGCCATTCAAGGTCCATGGACTCCTGTTGCCTGTGCCTAAGCAAGTGAACTGTTTCTGCACTGAGTTTCTGGCTCAGGGGAGCTGGCAGATATTTTTTTTCTCCCTCTTTGTAAAATTGTTACTTCTCCAGTGCTTGAGAATGGCTCAGGGCGTGTGTATGGGGTCCTTCTTTTAGCCCAGAGAATATGTCAGTTGATGGAGCCAGTGGAGGAGTAAGCACAGGTAAAAACGGAGAGAGGTTTATTCCAAAGGAAAGTTTTAGGTTTGTTTACAGTTGACTAGATGGAAGCTGCTTAGCGTTTGACAGTCAAATGTCATTTTTCACTGATCTTGGAGATGAGTGAACTCTCTGCTGCTTGACGTCTTTTACTGTAGAAGGTGCTTTCTGGATACCACTGCACCCCTCACCAAGCATGCTCCAGCCAATCCACCTGTGGGGTGTATTTTTAGGTCTGACCATTCCTAGGTACTTTTGGGGACTCTCCCTTCTCTGGGAAACACTGGTGGCATAGTGGTTAAGTGCTTTGGCTGCTAACCAAAAGGCTGACAGTTCAAATCCACTAGGTTCTCCTTGGAAACTGTATGGGGAGTTCTAATC
This sequence comes from Heterohyrax brucei, assembly GCA_028571685.1. Taxonomy (NCBI): domain Eukaryota; kingdom Metazoa; phylum Chordata; class Mammalia; order Hyracoidea; family Procaviidae; genus Heterohyrax; species Heterohyrax brucei. The sequence continues at coordinate 30,095,579 of CM053166.1, read as the reverse complement.
TGCCCTATGGGGTCTCTATGAGTCAGCATTGATTCAGTGGCAACGGGCTTGGTGTTTTTGGTCTTCCTTCTGTGTTGCTTAGTGTGCTTTCTCAACTTTCCCTTCAACATTGAGGCTCTTAGGATGTCATTTATAATTGATTCTTTTGGGGGGATGTCATTTTTGTTAGAGGAATCACAGGAAGTGTGTGGATGCTCTGCAAATTTAACCCTGCCTCTTCTTTCCTGTTTTTAGCGGTTGTCTCTAAAGTCACTTGAATGCAACACTTATTAACTGCCATTCTTCTCAGTGTTGTGCACAAGAACCATGGTATCTGGATGGTGGGGATTGTTACCCAGGGTTCACTCAGAGTGCCAAGGTAGTTTTATGTTCCTGAGGATCCTCCAAAACTGAAACGGAAAGAGCGATTATTACTCACTCTTGCTTCACAGTTTGTCACCTGGGCACCAAAACAGCATTTATTATGGCAGCATTGCCACTCAGGATCCTCATAAAAGGAAGTTAAACACTTCCTGTATTTTAATCTCATTCTCATTTGTTCTGGTACATTGCTGTATGCCTGGATTTGGAAGTTAATAGCTTAGGAAAGACGTCATTTTGCTTTATCTATCTCAAATCTTATTCCCCACAGAGGAGCACCCCACTGCATAACAGACTCCATAGTTTTAGCCAAAATGTGCTATCCAAATAAACTCAATTAATTATTGATGGTTCTATTTCAGTGCTATATTGATATCAAGTGAGGAGGTTCTCTTTACTCTTATACCCTCTTAAATTCATGTTTGCAACCACGCTGTACTTTTCCCAAAGCCAGCTCTGTCAGTTTAGAACTCCAGAGTTTTAATATATGGACTTCATTTGCAACACTATTAAAACTTGATAAATGCAACATAGCCAAGACAATCATAAAATTAGTTAAAATATTGTGAGTCTAGAGACCAACAAGGCTGACACTTTCTTGGAAGATTTGCTGAACCTATGGCCCAGTATCATGGAAGTAGGTACATTTTTTTCAAAGGAGTCAATGGTTATGGAAGCTCATAGATGTTAAGCCACTATGTTAAAATATTTTCTCCAGTACCCTCCAAGTTTAGCTTTCTACAACCACATGCCTCATTCTCGGCATGATACGGGATTTCCCATATCATGCATGTTATAAAGAAACTTTTATCTCCAATGCCTACCAGGTGAAAAGGAAGAGTGAACCTTTAAGTATAACTGCAGAATATCAAAGGAGACAGAGATGTCCTCTTAAAAGCACAGTGCTGGTACATAAAATGAGTATCTGGATTTGGAGACAATGCAAGGAAGGTAAATAATTACAGCTAAGTTATAACATCTTAAAAGAAGAGATGACAAAGGGGATGTGAGATATTGCTATGATGTTTATGATTCATAGTTCTACTCTATAAGGGAACAGAAAGTTAGAAGAAATAAGCCAAAGTAGATTTGAAGTAGTTACTGACCACAGGTGAGCATGTATTAGTTCTGAATGTGTAACACCATTTAAAAACCTCCCCAAAAACAGTAACATAGAAACTTTTTTTTAATTATGACTGAGTGAAAATGTACATTCCCTTATAAATTTACATGCCCACCTGTATGCAGCTTCCACTGCTTTCCCTGCCCAGTACGATCAGATCTCAAAAACAGACTTATGTAGAGAAAAAAAGACTGTTTGACAGCTGCAAGGGAGGGGAGGGAGGGAGGGAGACGGGGGGAGGGTTTAGACTAGATAGTTGCTAGAAATCTGGTTGGGTGAATTCGGTGATAGCACATTAGAAACAAGAACAATCTTAAGTGGACTTCAGCATAACTTGAATACTTCTTCCATCTTAACCCGATATTGCAAGGACAGAGTAGCTGGGGCAGGGGGCAGGGGACCATGCTCTTAGGCAAAATCGAGGCCAATTGGCACAACTAGTGTTTTGCTAAGAGGGCTCTCTGCACTCCACATTGGTGAGTGGCGTCTGGGATCTTAAAAGCTGCCAAGCTGCCATCTGAGGGCACAACAAATGGTCCCAACTCAGCAGGAACTGATACTCACCGAGGACGAAAATGACATGGGGTGAAGACAACATAGAAACTTAAGATCAGACAGTAAGAAGTATATTATAGCAATTATTCTCAAAATGCAGAGTTCTAGAGAGATGATTCTCAAAGTGTGGTCCTTGGACCTAGCAGTGTCTGCATCACTTGGGAATTTGTTAAGCAATGCAAATTACCAGTCCCTTTCTAGACCTCCTGAGTCAAATATTCCTGGATTAGAGCCCAGCAATCTTTGTTTAATCTATGTTAATCATCCTCAACATAATGTTGATGCATATTCAAATTTGAGAACTGCTGGTATAGAGACAACATATAAACAAATTTCCTTATATCATCAACAAACATTGACTTACCTAAGCTCAAGAATCCACAAGGCTAAAAGATGCCTACAATAAAATTTATGTCCTTCAAGGTAACAGCATTTGATTAGGAAAGGAGAAATAATTTACATATATTTAAATAACCCAAGGCAACATAGAGAAGATGTGGCATACATGAGACCAGAAGAAATGGATGGTGCCCATCTACCATCACTGAATGTTTCATTTTGGTCAAGGACCCAATAGATTGATCCTGATCAAAAAAAGTCAAATTGTGGAACAGAACTGCAAATTCATATGGACTAGATTTACTGAGTCCATTAAGCTGGGGGAACCAGAAATAATATTTAGACTTTGAACTCAAGCTATCTCATAAGCTCATCGTTAAAGTAAGCTGTAGTTTAGCTCAATTAACAAAGAGTGTTTGCCTTGAGCATTGCACTCTTATAAATAACTATATGAGTTCAAACTAACAACAGTTAATTGAAAGCACAGATAAGAACTTTAAGAGGTAGAAAGTCTAAATGATAGCGAAATGATTTAGGTAGACATATTGGGAAAGGTGACACAGTGTGAAATATATATCCAATGCCATTTAACTGTACATGTAGAATTTGTGAATGAATATGTTTTTGGTAGCTACCTGTGCAACTGACTGGAAGAGTTCCTTATTTATGCCCATTCTGAAGAAAGGTGATCCAGCTGAATGCAGAAATTACCAAACACTATCATGGATATCACATGCAAGTAAAATTTTGTTCAGGATCATTCAAAAGTGACTGCAATGGTGTATTGACAAGGAACTGCCAGAAATTGAAGCTGGATTCAGAAGAGGACATGGAACCAGGGCCGTCACTACTGTTATCAGACGGATCTTGGTTGAAAGCAGAGAATACCACAAAGATGTTTACCTGTGTTTCACTGACTATGCAAAGACATTTGACTGTGCGGATCATAACAAATTATGGCTAACATTGCATAAAATGGGAATTCCAGAACACTTAATTATGCTCTTAAGGAATCTGTATATGGATCAAGAGGCAGTCATGCAAACAAACAAGGAGACACTCCATGGTTTAAAGTCAGGAAAGCTGTGTGTCAGGGTTGTGTCCTTTCACCATAACTTTTCAATCTGTATGACGAGCAAATAATCTGAGAAGCTAGATTGTACGAAGAAGAGCAAGGCATCAGGATTGGAGGATGACTCATTAACAACGTGTGTTATGTAGACGACACCACCTGATTTCCTGGAAGTGAAGAAGATTTGAAACACTTACTGGTGAAGATCAAGGACCACAGCCTTCAGTATGGATTGCACCTCAACATCAAGAAAACAAAAATCCTCACAACTAGACCAGTAAGCAACATCATAAATGGAGAAAGGATTAAGATTGTCGAGGATTTTGTTTTACTTCGGTCCACAATCAACGCCCATGGAAACAGCACTCAAGAAATCAAAAGACACTTCATGTTGGGAAAATCTCCTGCAAACGATCTCTCTGAAGTATTTAAAGTAAAGATATCACCTTGAAGACTAAAATGCACCTGCTGCAAGCCATGATATTTCCAGTCACATCATATATATGCAAAAACTGGACAATGAACAAAGAAGACAGAAGAATTGATGCTTTTGAATTGTGCTGTTGGAGAAGAATGTTGACTATTTCATGGACAGCCAAAAAAACCAACAGATCTGTTCTGGAATAGGTAGGACCAGAGTGCTCCTTGAAGCAAAGATGGCAAGACTGCATCTTACATACTTTGGAAATATTGTGAGGAAGAATCAGTCCCCAGAGAAGGACATCATGCTTTGTAGAGCAGAGGGTCAACGAAAAAGAGGAAGACTCTTGACAAGATGGATTGACACAGCGGCCGCAACAATGAGCTTAAGTGTAAAAACGACTGTGGACACGACACAAGACCGGGGCAGTGTTTCGTTCTTTTGTGCATCGGGTCACTATGAGTTGGAACTAACTTGATGGCACTTAACAACAACATATATTTGGTTGTTTGTATTGCCACCAAAAATAAACAATTCAGTTAATACACAACAAAATGTGGCATAAAGCATAATTTTCAGGAGAAGGAAATATCACTTATCCCTTGTGAGATTAAGGAAGGCTGTTAGGAGGTAGCAATGGTTAAGATTGTGGAGAAGGCTCTTCATGGAAATTGGGAAGTCAGAGGGGACATGCCAGACTGAGATAAAGTATAAATAGCATCCACATTTGAAGAGATTGATTAATTAGAGCAGAAGGTTCATATTGATTGAAGACACGATAGAAAAATGTTTGGCCTTGCCCTTAGATTTTGGATTTAGAATTTATTGGTATCTTTTTAGTATTGGGAGCCCTGGTAATGCAGTGGTTAAGAGCGTGACTGGTAACCAAAAGATTGGCAGTTCAAATCAACCAGCCACTCCTACGAAACCTTATGGGCGATTACCTGTTCTATAGGCTCTCTATGAGTAGAAATTGACTCAGTGCCAAAGGGTTTGGTTTTTTGGTTTGGTTCTAGCATTGTGATGTCTTGAGTACTTTTAAGTATTTTACGTAACATTTCTATTTGTTTTAAGTGGGAGGATTGCTCTGAATAACTTGTCCACCCATTTCTGGAAATAGAGGGTGATTAGCTTAATTACTCATATACATATGAATATTATTTTAGGTATCAACTGTGTTCAGATTATTATACTAGACTCCAGTGGTACTGGAAACACTGATAGTGTAGTGGGTAAGAGTTCAGCTACTAACCAAAAAATCAGCAGTTGAAATCCACCAGGTGCTCCTTGGAAACACTATGGAGCAGTTCTACTCTGTCTTATAGGGTCACTGTAAACTGAAATAAACTTGAAGGCAGTGGTTTTTTTTTTAATGATACAAAGTTGAACTAGTGATCCTTACTCTCAGGGAGCTTATTGACTATTAAAAAACAGTTCAATGAGATGTGTTATTGTGATGGTTATGATTGTCAACATGACTGGAACATGATTCTCAGTGTAATCTGACAGTTATAATTATGTAATCAACTTCATAGTGAGATCTGCTATGAGCAGCCAATCACTTGAAAGGTGTTTACATGCGAGCATGGCTTGCCTCCAGTATGTAAGTGAATGTTCTTATAAGCCTTTCAATCTGGATCCTCCACCCAGCTCATCATCATCTGACTTCTGGTTCCTCAGACTTGAGTTGGCAGCTTATGGGCCGATCTTGGGATTTATCAGCCGCCACAGTGTGTAAGCCAGCGGCTTTCCATCTAACCTGCTGATATTGCATTCATCAGTCCCTGCCACTATGTAAGTCAGGAAAATCCTCCAGCCTGATGCCTGACCCATGAATTTGAGACTTTCCAGCCTCTACAACTCCATGAGCCCTTTCCTTGAGATAAATCTGTCTCTCTCTCTCTCTTTCTGTGTATGATGTGTATGTATGTATGATGTATGTGTATATATATATATATATGTATGCATGTATGTATATATGCTTCACTGATATACTTTATGTATGTGGGATTTACTAACTTCAAGTTGTCTGAAATATAGTGATTATTACCCATATTAGATCTCCCCTGCAAAATAAAGGATTTCAGGAAAGTATTTAGATTCCAATCCATGAGAATGTGTATGTAAAGGAATTTATATGATCTTAAAATCATATCACTTTTTCATTTTGCATTTTTTTAGTTAAGTTTAGCTATCAATGTATTACTGGACACCAGTGTTTCTCAACCTTGACTGCACATTGAAATCACCTAAGGGCTTTAGTAACTACTGATATGGGTTACACTCCCTGGGATTCTGATTTCTTTAGTATAGCGCAGTTTTGGGATTCAGCCAAGGCTGAGACTACTGCTCAGCTCCCAACCAGAAATCACAAGTAATAAGTCCACCTGAGATACCTGAGGACTTAGGAAATATGAGAGGGGGAGTCTCTGAGTATCATTCAAAGAAGACAAAAATAGCTTTCTCATGAAAATAATTGTGATTAATATTTCTATCACTTCTTTGTACAGTTACAGTCAAAAGTAAAACCATTTTATTGAATAAATTTGATTATTAAAAATTAAACATGAGCACAATTTCGTGGTTTTCCTAATTAGGTATGTTTGGATTAATCAAAATGTAACTTAACCAAGAAATAACCTTAACAAAACCATAATTCATATTGTAGTTAGAAGTATCCTAGGTTAAACAGTTTATATGAAACTACTTTAAAACCTTAATTACTTAGTTTCAAAATGAATGGATAGAAATTATACAGAATGAAAGTTTTCTGCTATGTTATTGTTAGGTGCCATCGAGTTGATTCTCTCTCATAGTCACCCTATGTACAACAGAAGGAAACACTGCACTGCCTGGTCCTGTGCTATGCCTACAATTGTTATGCCTAAGTGAGTTGTTGCAGCCATTGTGTCAATCCATCTGGTTTAAAGTCTCCCTCTTTTTCCCTGACCCTCTGCTATACCAAGCATGATGTCCTTCTCCAGGGATTGATCCTTCCTGAGAAACTGTCCGGAGTATGTGAGATGCAGTCTCACTACCTTTGCTTACAAGGAGCACTCTGGCTATAGTTTTTTCAGAACACATCTGTTTGTTCTTTTGGCAGTTCATGTTATGTTGAACATTTTTTCCAACACCACAATTGAAAGGCGTCAATTCTTCTTCTGTCCTCCTTATTCACTATCTGGCTTCTGCATGCATAAGGTATGATTGAAGTTACTATGGCTTGCATCAGGCACACCTGAGTCTTCAAGGTGATATCTTTACTTTTCAACACTTTAAAGAGGTCTTTTGCAGCAAATTTTCCCAATGCAAGGCCTCTTTTAATTTCTTGACTGCTGCTTTCATGGGTGTTGATAGTGAAACCAAGTAAAATGAAATCCTTGACAACTTCAATATTTTCTCCATTTATGATGATATTCTTTACTGGTCTAGTTGTGAGAACTTTTGTTTTCTTGGTGCTGAAGTGCAATCCATACTGAAGGGTGTGGTCTTTGATCTTCATCAGTAAGTATATCAAATCCTCTTTACTTTCAGCAAGCAAAGTTGTGTCATTTGTATGATGCAGGTTGTTAATGAGTCTCCCTTCAATTCTGATGCCTCATTCTTCTTCATATAGTCCAGTTTCTTGAATTATTTGCTCAGGATGCACATTGAAAATGTATGGTGAAAAGATACAACTCTGATGTACACCTTTCCTGACTTTAAACCATGCAGTGTCCCCTTGTTCTGTTTACACAACTGTCTCTTGATCCATACACAAATTCCTCATGAGCACAATTAAGTGTTCCGGAATTCTCATTCTCCACAATGTTAGTCATCATTTGTTATGACCCACACAGTCAAACGCCTTTGCCCAATGAATGAAACATAGGTAAACATCTATGGGGTATTCTCTGCTTTCAGCTAAAATCCATCTGACATCAGCAGTGATATTGCTGGTTCAACATACTCTTCTGAGTCTGGCTTGAATTTCTGGCAGTTCCCTGACAATATACTATTGCAGTTGCTTTCTAATGGTCTCTAGCAAACTTTTACTGGCATGTGATATTAATGATAATGTTTGATAATTTTTGCGTTTGGTTGGAGCACCTTCCTTGGGAATGGGCTTACGTACAGATCTCTTCCTTGCAGTTGGCCAGATAAATGTCTCCCAAATTTCTTGGCACAAATGAGTGAGCACTTCTAGTGCTGCATCAGTTTGTTGAAATGCCTCAATTAATATTCTGTCAATTCCTGGAGCCTTGTTTTTTTGCAATGCCACTGATGCAGCTTAGACTCCTTCCTTCAGTACCATCAGTTCCTGATTATATGCTACCTCTTGAAATGGTTGAATGACAACCAATTCTTTTTGACGTAATGACTGTGTATTTCTCCCATCTTCTTGGGATGTTTCCTAAGTAATTTAACGTTTTCCATGTAGAATCCTTCACTGTTGCAACTCAAGGTTTGGATTTTTCCTTCAGTTGTTTCAGCTTGGTCTTCACTTTTAGTTTTCTATTTCTGACATCGAATTTGAACTTTTCTTTATTTCCTGGCCTTTTTCATGACCTTTGGCTTACGTCGTGTATGATGTCTTCGATGACATTCCACAGTTCGTCTGGCCTTGTGTCATTAGTGTTCAGCTTCATCAACTCTGTTCTTGAGATGGTCTCTAAACTTAAGTAGTATATACTCAAGGTCATACTTTGACTCTCATGGATATTTTCTAATTTTCTTCAGTTTCAGTTTGATGGTCTGTGCCCAAGTCAGCAACTGGTCTTGATCTGACTGATGATATTGATCTTTTACTTCATCTTTTTTTCACAAATGTAGTCAATGTGATTCCTGTGTATTCCATCTGGTGAGGTCCATGTATATAGCCAAGTGCCGTTGAGTCGGATAGCTGCTTATATTGGTTTGTACTGGTGAAAAAGGCATTTTCAGTGAGGATGTCATTGATCTTGCAGAATTCTATCATGCAATCTCTAGCATCATTTCTGTTACTAAGACTGTGTTTTCCACCTTCTGGTCCTTCTTCATTTCTAACTTTTGCATCATCCAAATGTCTTCCTTTCAATGTTTCCTTTATCTTTGGGTAATGAAAAAAGTCTTTGTGGGCCAGGTCAGGTGACTAGAGAGGGTGTTTCAATATAGTTATTTGTTTACTGGCTAAATCTCTCTCACAGACAGTGCTGTGTGAACTGGTACACTGTCATGATGTAAGAGCCATGAGTCGGTGAAAAGTTCAAGTCATTTTCATCTAACTTCTCCACTCAGCCTTTTCAATACTTCCAAATACTAAACTTGGTTAACTGTTTATCCAGTTGCTACAGATTCATAATGAACAATCTCTCTAATATCAAAAAAGGTTAGTAACATCATTTTGACTCTTGACGTGGACTGACAGGACTTTTTTGGTGGTGGAGAACTGACTGATTTCCATTATGCAGTTTGATACTTTGTTTCAGGGTTGTATTGGTACACCAATGATAACACTGCCCAAAACATCATCTTGCCTCTCCAAAAGGTCTTGGCAAACTTTGGCTCTCCTTCACTTTTGTTCATTGTTGAGCTCCTTTGCGACCATTTTTACACACACCTTTCTCATGCTAAGATTTTCAATTAAAATTTTCCTGTTTCTATATCAATGTTTACTTGGTCTGCTATGCTTCTCATAGTCAGCCGATGATTTTGATGCACAACTCAAGAATTGTTGCAGTATTTTTGTCACTTCTGCTTGTTACTGGCAATGCTGACCTGTCTTCATCAGTGACACTTCTTTTTCCTCTCATAAAAATGTTTAATCCATTTATACAATGCAATTTTCTTCATGGCATTATCCCCATAAACTTGGACTAACATGTTGCTTACTTTGCTTCCACTCTTGCCAATTTTAGCAAGAAATTTAATGTTTGTTCATTGCTCTAATTCAAGCTCTGACATTCTTTCAGCAGCACACAAGAACATACAATAAGAATGATGAATGCTACTCAGCAAGGCACTGAAATATGTTGATACAGCTGCGAGACACTGATTTACCAAGGTTATGAAACCCTACTGAGTTGTTTGTACTCTGCTCCCGATGTAAGCACATGGTGGCAAGTTTGCAAACTTAATTGTCAGTTCTTGTATTAACTGTCCTTCCTTGTAAGTGTTTGGATATTATGTTATCACTGGCAGCATTGCACTTCAGGACAGATCTTCAAATATTCTTTTTGACGGTGAGTGCAATGCCATTCCTCTTCAAGTTGTCCTACTGGCATGGTAGATCATATGGTTGTCCTATTCAAAATGACCAGTACCATCTATTGAAGCTTACAAATGCCTAGTATACCGATATTTATGCTTTCTATTTCATTTTTGATGATTTCCAGTTTTCCTAGTTTCATACCTCTCACACTCCGTGATCTAGTTATTAATGGATGTTCGCAGCTGTTCTTTCTCATTTTGCATCATGCCACATCAGCAGATAAAGTTCCCAAGAGCCTGACTCCATCCATGTTATTAAGGTAGACCGTACTTTGAGGAGACGGTTCTTTTCCAGTCATCTTTTGAGTGCTTTCCAACCCAGGGGGCTCATTTCCAGCACTATATCTGACAGTGTGCTGCTACTATTCATAAAGTTTTCACTGGCTAATTCTTTTCAGAAGAGGACTGCTGGGTCTTTCTACTAGTTAGTCTGGAAGCTTAGTTGAAACCTGTCCACTACGGATGATCCTACTGGTATCTGAGTACCGGTGGCATAGTTTTCAGCATCACAGCAATATGTCATCCCCACAGTATGACAAAATTGTCAGTGTTTTTTGAAAAAGATATTTCTATGTTTTCATTTGATTTTTATTGTTTCTTTCATTTATTTTAACTGAAAAAATACAAATACTTAATCAATAAATAAACCAGAACAAAAAAATGGTTGCTGATCATTCTCAGTTTAACTGAATTGATAAATCATTTTAATTTTCTCTTTCAAAAAGAAAATGTCTTAAGACATTGTGGTATTGGATAAATGAGCCCCAAATAGGTCCTTTTGTTAATGGGAGTTTGATAAATAATAGAGAGGCATTATAAGTCATTGGGCAAGGGTAATTAATTCATTAAATGGTGAGTGGACGATTGGTTAACTATATGAAAAAAAAAGTAGAACACCTACTTCATATGTAAACAAAAATCAATTCTAGATTAATCAATGTCTTAGATGTGAAATACAATACTTTATAATTTTTTTGTGAAATCTTCATGATCTTTGGGTAGGGTAGGATTTTGTAATAAGATGTAAAGAGCACAAACCCTAGAGCTTAATAGAAACCAAGTCATAAAAGAAAATATTGATAATTTCATCTATATATAACTTAAGAACTTCACTTCAATGAAGATATTATAGTAAAATACCAGGCCACTGTGGAAAATGATATTTGTAACACTGGTTACTGAAAAAGTTGTAGCGCTCAGAATTTATAAACACTATTATAATCAGTAAGAAAATGATTCTCTCCAAAAAAAGAGCAAATGGAACTTGGCATAGTATTGTCATAGAAGAAGAAAAACAAGTGGCCATTAAACATACGAAAATTTTAAGACAAGCTTAGTCACTAACTAGAATGACTAAAATTAAAATGATGCTACCAAGAAATGATGTGGAAAAGCAGAAAATCACTTTGGTTCAGTTACTTCAGAAAATAATTTGGTATTACCTGGTATTTTAGTCAGCTAGTGCTGCTCTAACAGAAATACCACAGAGTGGATGGCTTTAACAAAGGAAGGTTTATTCTCACACAGTCTAGTAAGCTGCAAGTCCAGATTCAGGATGTCTGCTCCAGGGGAAGGCTTTCCCCTTGTCAGCTCAGGAGGAAAGTCTGGTATTGCATCAGTCTTTGTCCAGGGAGCATCTTGGTGCAGGAACCTCAGATCTAAGGGACACGCTCTTCTTCCAGTGCAAATTTCTTGATGGTGTGAGGTTCCCATTTCTCTTCCTGCTTCCCTTTCCTTTTATCTCTTACAAGATGAAAAGATTAAGGGTGATACAAGCAGGGAAACTCTCTTTACAGTGGAGTAGAGAAGTGATCTTCTGAAGAGATTTACAGTCCCACCCTAGTCCTTTAACATACAGCACAACAAACTCAAAAAATGGAGGACAGTCGCAGAATACAGGGAATCATGGTCCAACCACAGGGCTACACCTATTTTGGGGGGGGACACAATTCAATCCCTGACACCTAGTAACTTTGAAAACGTGCATATCCTGTTACTCAGTGGTTCCACTCCTCGGTATATTCCCTGTATGCTCATGGGAACAGCAGTCAAGAAATCAAATGTTGTATTGCATTGTGTGAATCTGCTATAAAGACCTCTTTAAAGTGTCAAAAAGTGAAGATGTCACTTTGAGGACTAAGGTATGCCTGACCCAAGCTATGGTATTTTAAGTTGCCTCATATGCATGCAAAAACTGGACAATGAATAAGGAAGACTGAAGAATTGATGCCTCTGTATTATGGTTCTGGAGAAGAATATTGAATATATCATGGACTGCCAGTAGCATGAACAAATCTGCCTTAGAAGAAGTACAGCCAGTATGCTACTTAGAAGTGAGAATGGTGGCATGTTGTTTCATTTACTCTGGATATGTATTTGGAGGGGAACACTCAAGGGTCATGGGGAAGTTCAGGGTCATGCTAGGTAAAATAGAGGATCAGCGAAAAAGAAGAAAACCTCTATGAGTTTGGCCTAGATTGCCTTCAGGAATGGACTCAAATATGGCAGTGGTTGTGAGGATGGCATGGGACCAGGCAGTGTTTTGTTGGGTTGTACTTACAGTATAGCTATGAGTCAGAACCAACTTAATGTCACCTAACAACAATGTCAATGTGCTTGACTGAACCCTGCCTTCTAGAGGGTTGTTATGAGTCAGAAGCAATTGGAAGGCAACAGGTTTGGGCTTTTTTGTGTGTTTATTTCTGTTTTCACCCTTTTGCTGAGCTACACTGGTATTGGTTTTCTTCTGACTGTCTGTGAATAATTTGGCCCTCCATCATGATACTTTCTGAGATTTAAGTTAGGAGAAAATGTTTCAATGACTATCATTTTCTAGCAGGATAAGACAAATATACATTGCTGTAGAGCAGTTTCTGGTAGGCTTTTTATATTTAATATTTGGGCTTATGAATAAGACAGAATATTAAAATCAAAGTAAGATGCCTGCTATTAATTTTCCCTTCATAACTTATTGATGATGATGATTATTTTAGTAGATCTCTGATAATGACAGATATCTTTTCCTCCAGGTTTCGTTTGGAGTTGTGTAGCTATTTTGGAAGTGTTTTATTTCTTACAGAATTCTAAAAGAAAGATAACAAAGTCTTTAGAGATGCCGTTGAGTAGAATGGCCATGTTAACTATTGATCATGATGATTTTTGACATAACCTTAGAGAAAAGAATGTTTGGACGGTGCAAAATGGTTTCATTTATTTAGAGGGATAGGTAAGTTTGACTTGAATTGTCGTTTATGTGAATATGTGCTATAAAGGGCCTGATTTTGATGCTAGTCAGAAGCATCTGACAAAAGTAGTTGTCCATCACCAGTCCTCATGGACACTGAACATAGTTTAGTTCCAGTGGGTGGAACCAGTAGAGTGGGACAGTGCTTTGGAAAAGGTTATACAAGTATTGTCAAGCACAAATAAAACAAAAAAAGTGCAACCTAAAGCAGAAGTAATTTAAGACATTTTAGTGAATATTCAGTGATTAAATTTCATAAATTTTGAAACTAAATAGGGCCCTTATGGTGCACTGGTCAAGAGCTCAACTGTTAACCAAAACAACAGCAATTTGAATCTACCACATGCTCCTTGGAAACCCTATGGGGCAGTTCTGCTGTGTCCTATAGGGTCATTATGAGTTGGAATTGACTTCATGACAATGACTTTGGTTTGGTAGTCGAAATACTACCCTAATTTGCAAATAATGTATTAAGTTGACTGCATGACAGTGTTTTTATTTTATTTTATTGTGATTAAGTGAAAACATACAATCTGAATTAAATTTGCATGCCCGCCTGTCTGCGGCAATAGGTTTTTAAGTGCCAAACCTGTGATGCAGGCACTGCTCTCAAAGAGAAATGGGAACGTAAGCATAAAAAAGGAAATTATAACCAGTGTGATAAATGTGGCAGTCCTAATATGTGTACAAGCTAATCACTAAGAGAGAGATTACTTTTATAAGATATAGTAAAGCAACAGGAACGTCATCTTTAGGTTTTGAAGTATCTTTAAATTTGTCATATGGACAAGAGGATAACAAATACTGTAGACTAAGAAATCAGTATCCTCAGAGGCACCATGATGTGAAGAACCTTGGCATGTTAGAAAAACGACAATCACTTCAATGTTCTTAGAGGATGAAATGTGAGAGACAATAAATGGATAATTAAGTTAGCATATAGCCTTCTGCCAGTGGTCTGAAAAATCCAGTCAGTGTTGGCTTGGAGAACATTAAGAAGGAAGACTAGCAGCCAACCATAGTTGATCTCTTCTTCTCTTTCCACTCCATTTGCTTTTCCAATGCATTTGTGCTTATGAGTCAATACTTAATGTTTTCCCCTAATGAAATGTAATGACAAGCAGTTTGAAAATGTTAATAGAATATGGATGGGCATGGTACACGTGAGACTATAAGGAAACATCAGTAAAGCATATTCAAAGCTTTTCTGTTCAAATTGTTTTCTATAATATTCAAAAAGAAAAAAAATCATTTAAGAGGCATTTTGGAAAGAAAAGGTTAAAAAAAAAAACTCACTCTGGGCTTGGGACAGTGAGAGACCAAATCTATGCAGATCCATCACTCTTACAGAAACTGAAGTATAGGAAGTTGGCAGGAGCAAATTTGCCAACGAGCCAAGATCTTTACTTAGTGGAGTAAAACTCTTAGGGAATTTATTAGTTATGCCATGTGCCTGGCGCTTTATTCTTTTCAAAGCAAAACAATCAAGCAAAACACGGCCTCTGAATCCCAGAGAGAAGATGTAAAGATGGGAGTGCTCATGAAATGAAAGCACACAGAGAAAGACAGTTGGAACTTTGCTTCCCAGAGTCCTGCAGGATAGGAAGAGATAAGGTACTACCCTAGAAAACCAAAGCACGGCTGCTGAGTTGATTCCAACTCACAGAGAACCTATAGGACAGAGTAGAACTACCTCATGGCATTTCCGAGACTATAACCTTTACCGAAGGAAACTACTACATCTTTCTCTTACAGAACCAGAAAGGTGGTGGGTTCAAACCACCAATCTTTTTTGTTAGTAGGTGAGTGTATTCACTACTTACTGCTCCACCAAGGCTCCTCAGATAAAGTCCTACCTTTTTCTGTTGATTCTGACTCACAGCAACCCTATGGGGCAGAGTAGAACTCCAAGAAGCAACTGGTGCAGCTGAACTTCCAACCTATTGGTTAGCAGCCAAGCTCTTAATCACTGTGCCACTAGGGATCTCTAGCTAGAAAAATTAGAAGAAGCATGTGAATTAAAACATTTGCTGCCACAGTGGCAAATTTTCCAGACACTGTTTGATACTTCAGATCAACCAGAAGACACCAGTGTTTCTCTTCATGTGTAAAAGTAGGTTGTTATAAGATTTTTATCAGGATTATGTGTGATAATATATTTAAAGTCCTTGACAGAACGCCTAGCACAAAGCAAGTGTTCCTTATGGATAGTTGATATCACCGTATTCTTCATCCTACAATTATTTTTTACTTTTTTTTTTGTTTTATGTTATTTTATTTTTTAAATTTAATATGACTGAGTGAAAATGTACATTCCCATATAAATTTACATGCCCACCTATATGCAGCTTCCACTGCTCTCCCTGTCCGGTGACAGCACACTATTCCTCTCTGCTCCATACATGTCTCATCCTCCCAACAGCCTCCTTTCCCCTCTTCTCTACCCACTCTCCTTCCTCCAGCCAGAGGTCAGCAGGATTTTTTATTCTTTTTGTATTAACAATTGAGACTCAAAGAAACACTGTCAGTGTGCACAGAGGTATTTCTAATTTCACAAACATTTTTTTCCAACTCTAATGTTCATTTATAAAATTTAAATTACAATGCAGTTAAGCAATTTACATATACATTAATCTTAAAGTTGCATTCAATTAAACTGTTTAAGCATCCCCTAAATGCAAGGTAATGATGTAGTGACAGGGGGCAGCATCAGTATTATTAACAATACTGTATGCCTGTCAATTCTGAGAGGGAGGCAAACACTAATAATAAATCAGAAACAAAATATATCAAGATAAGTGCCCACTATGATGGTACGAGTAGAAGAGAAGACCCAGGAAAATGCTGTAGAGGAAGAACTGACAGGTTTTGGTGCCAAGATAAATACATATTTTATGAAAGAAAGCACTCAAAATGAATACTAGCTTCCTACTCTTGAGGAACTGGGTATGGATCTCAGAAACTAACGTCAGGTCTGAAAGTGGAGACTGTTATATATTAAGGAAGAGAAACCCATTCAGAGACATTCAGATTAAAATGGACTATTTCAAGGACAAAGAGGATTCTCCTAGAATCTGATTCTCAGAGTTGAAGCAGGTCTTCACACATAAAAATCAAAATTTGTAATTTGTTTTTCCTTTAAGTTTCTATAAAGCCATATATATCAATGTTACCTTCTTAAAGGATAAATTTCAAATTAAATAATGATAAAGTTAACCAATGTCTGAATTCTACATGTAAAAGCTGTTGAAATGGCAATGGCAAATGTTTTGCTTTATGTATGTGTATGTGTATATATATGTTTACATATAGAGAGTAAGCCCTGGTGGCACAGTAGTTTAAGCAATCAACTGCTAACTGAAAGGTTGGCTGCTCGAAACCACTAGCACAGCAGCTCTGATGGAAAAAGATATGGTAGTCTGTTTCTGTAGAGATTTACAGCCATGGAAACCCTATGGTGTCACTCTGAGTCAGAATCAAGTCGATAGCATGGGATATACACATATACACATACCCATATATATACACACATATATGCATACTCTCATATATGATACTTTAATGTCTTTGTCTAATATTTTTTTATTAATTACAATAACAGAATAAAATTTCTAATGTCTATCAATTAACTCATCTATGATAAAACCTCAGCCCCCACCCACCCGTGTAGCCAACACAGTCATTTCCTTCTATGGATAATTCTCTTGTTAAGTCTTTATAACAGGGGTCTCATACAAAATTTGTCCTTTTGACACTGATTGATTTCACTCAGCATGATCTCTTCCAAATGAGACCATGTTATGAGATATTTTCTAAAGTTGTCATTTTTTATCACAGCATAATATTCCATTGAGTGTATGTACCATAGTTTGCTCATCCATTCATCTGTTGATGGCCATCAGGGTTGATTCCAACTTTTTGTTTTTGTGGACTGTGCTGCAACAAACATTAGTGCATCGTGTGTCTGTTCTTGTGACAACCTTTGTTTCTGAAGGATTAATTCTGAGCAGTGGAATTACAGGATCAAATGGTATATCTATCTCCAGCTTTTTAAGGAAGCGCCAGACTGTTTTCCAAAGAGGTTTTACTATTTTGCAATCTCACCAGCAGTGTAGGAGAGTTCCAGTTTCTCCACAGCCCCTCCAGCATTTGTTGTTTTGTGTTTTTTGGATCATGGCCAACCTTGTTGGGGTGAGATGGCATCTCATTGTAGTTTTGATTTGAATTTCTTTAATAGCTAATGATAGTGAGCAATTCTGCATGGGTTGTTCAGCTTCCAGGATATCCTCTTTAGAGAAATGTCTGTCCATCTCCTTTGCCCATTGCTTAATTGGATTATTTATCCTTTTCTTGTTGATATTTTGTAATAACTTATAGATTATGGAGATCAGACGTTGATCTGACTTACAGTTGCCAAATATTTTTTCCCATTCTGTAGGTGGTCTTTTAATTCTTTTGATGAAGTCTTTGGATGAGCAGAAGTGTTTGATTCTTAGTAATTCCCATTTATCTATTTTCTCTTCTGATGAATATGCTTTGTCAGATTTTGAAGTCTGTATGTATTGTATATGAAAACTTCCATTGTTGACCCTATTTTATCTTGAATGAGCTTTATCATTTTAGAGTTTATATTTAGGTCTTTTATCCAATCTGTGTTGATTTTTGTATAAAGTGTGAGATATCGATCTTGTTTTAATTTTTTGCGGATGGATATCCAATTTTGCCAGCACCATTTATTAAAGAGACTGTTCTTAGCCCCGTTTAAAATCTTAGGGCCTTTGTCAAATATCAGCTGTTCATAGGAGGATGGTGACATCTCTGGGGTCTCTACTCTGTTCCGTTGGTCTATATGTCTCTTTTTGTGCCAGTATCAGGCTGTTTTGACAACTGCGGCAGTGTAATAGGTTCTAAAGTCAGGTAGTAAGAGGCCTCCCAGTGTGGTGTTCTTCCTCAGTAGTGCTTTAGTTATCTGGGGCTTCTTCCCTTTCCAAAGAAAGTTAATAATTTGTTTTTCCATCACATTAAAAAATGTCGCTGGAATTTGTATTAGGATTGCATTATATAAGTAGATTCCTTTGGGCAAAGTAGACATTTTCACAATGTTGAGTCTGCCTATCCATGATCAGGGCAGATTACTCCATTTATTTAAGTCTCTCCCACTTTCTTATAGCAAGGTCTTGTAGTTCTCTTTGTAAAGATCTCTTGTTTCTCTAGTTAGATTTATTCCTAGGTATTTTATCTTCTTGGGGGCTATAGTAAATGGAATTGATTTGGTGATTTCTTCTTTAATAATCTCACTGTTGGCGTAAAGGAATTCTACTGATTTACTTATGTTTATCTTGAATCCCAATACTTTGCTGAACTCCTCTACTAGTCCCAATAACTTACTTATGGATTCCTTTGGATTCTCTGTATAAACAATCATATATCATCTGCAAAGAGGGAGATCTTTACTTCTTCATTGCCAATATGAATGCCCTTTATTTCTTTGTCTTGTCTAATTGCTCTGGCTAGAACTTCTATTACAATGTTGAATAGGAGAGGTGAGAGTGGGCATCCTTGTCTGGTTCCCGTTCTCAAAGGGGATTCTTTCAGTCTTTACCATACAGGATGATGAAGGCAGTTGGCTTTGCATAGATGTTACTGATTATATTGAGGAATTTCCCCTCTATTCCTATTTTTCTGAGAGTTTTCACCATGAATGGGTGTTGAACTTTGTCAAATGCCTTTTCTGCATCAACTGACAAAATGAGGTGATTCTTATATTTTGTATTATTAATGTGGCTGATTACATTAATTATTTTTCTAATGTTGACCCAGCCTTGCATCCCTGGAATGAAACCAATTTGATCATGATGAAAGATTTTTTTTAATATGCTGTTGAATTCTATTGGCTACAATTTTGTTGAAGATTTTTGCATATAGGTTCATGAGTGATACTGGTCTATAATTTTCTTTTTCTGTGGGATCTTTCCCTGATTTTGGTATCAGAATTATGCTAGCTTCATAGAATGAATTTGGGCATATTCCATCCTTTTCTATGGTGTGAAATAGCCTCAATAGTACTGGAGTTAATTCTTCTCTAAAAGTTTGGTAGAATTCTCTGATGAAACCATCTGGGCCAGGACTTCTTTGGCTTGTAGGTTTTTGATGACTTTTTCAATCTCGTCCTTTGTGATAGATTCATTAAGTTGATCTACTTCTCCTTGTGATAATCTTGGTGAGTCATATGAATCTAGAAATTTGTCCATTTCCCCTAGGTTTTCAAACCTGTTATAGCATAACCTTTTATAGTATTCTGTTATGATACTTTTTATTTCAGCTGAGTCTGTTGTAACATCTCCCATCTCATTTCTTAATCAGGTCATTTGTATCTTCTGCTGTTTATCTTTTGTAAGTTTAGCCAATGGTTTATCAATTTTATTGATCTTTTCAAAGAACCAGCTTTTGGTTTTGTTGTTTTTTTCAATTGTTTTTCTATTCTCTAATTCATTTAGTTCTGCTCTGATCCTTATAATCTGTTTTCTTCTTGTGCCTGAGGGGTTCCTTTGCTGCTGTCTTTCTACTTGTTCAAGCTGTAAGTTTAATTCTTTAATTCAGGCACTTTGTTCTTTCCAGATGTGTGCAGTTATAGAGATAAACTGGCCTCTGAGCACTGCTTTTGCTGTATCCCATAAATTCTAGTAGGATGAGTTTTCATTCTCATTTGAATCCATAAAATTCTTTATTTCATCCTTAATTTCTTCTATAACCAAAGGCTTTATGAGCAAAGTGTTGTTCAGTTTCCACAAGTTTGAATTTCTACCTATGAGTTTTCTATTATTGATTTCAACTTTTATAGTTCTATGGTCCGAGAAGATACTTTGCAGTAAATCAGTGGTTTGGATTTTATAGAGAATTGCTTTATGACCTAACACATGGTCTATTCTTGAGAATGTTCCATGTGCATTGGAGAAGAAGGTGTATTTATCTGCTGATG
Source organism: Heterohyrax brucei (assembly GCA_028571685.1). Lineage (NCBI taxonomy): Eukaryota > Metazoa > Chordata > Mammalia > Hyracoidea > Procaviidae > Heterohyrax > Heterohyrax brucei. Next base: position 30,075,258 of record CM053166.1, on the reverse strand, counting down.
GATGAAAAGATCTATATATGCCGATAAGGTCAAGTTGGCTGATTGCTGCAATAAGGTCTTCTGCATCTTTACTGAGCTTTTTTCTGGATGATCTATCCATAACTGAAAGGGGAGTATTGAAGTCTCCAACTATTATTGCAGAACGATCAATCTCATTTTTCAGTATTGGCAGTATTTGTTCAATGTATTTAGGTGCTCTGGTATTGGGTGCATAAATATTTAAGTCCTGCTCGAGTATTGAACCTTTCAGCAGTAAATAATGACTATCCTTGTCCACAATAGTGGATTTTACATTAAATTCTATTTTATCTGAGATTAGTATTGCCACTCCTGCTCTTCTTTGTGTATTGTTAGCTTGACATATATTATTCCAACCTTTAATTCTCAACTTGTTCATGTCTTTAAGTCTAAGGTGTCTTGTAAGCAACATATAGATGTGTCATATTTTTTGATCCAGGATGTCACTCGCTGTCTCTTTACTGGAGCATTCAGTAAATTTATAGTCAATGTAGTTATTGATAGGTATGTGCTTAGTGCCATCATTTTGATATAATTACTTTTGTGTTGATGTTTTCTATATTGCTCTTAATGTTCTGTTCTGGGGCATTCTTCTTTATGGGTTGTTGTTTCAGTGTTGGTTTTGTGTTCATTGAGACTCTTGTATTGCATTTCTTATTTTGATATAACACATTGTTAATCTGCTTTATGGGTACATGTATTATTCCCCTTAACATACTATGATTAAACCCGATTTTAACTACTTCATGACTCTGAAACTTTCTCGGCATCTAAAATAACTCTAACTATTATAGTGTATCCCTCTTTTAATGTGGTGGTGTTACAGTTGTCATGATATGATCATGGATTCCCTCATTATAATACTGTAGCTTTGGTGAAGCTTAACTGGGAAATCCTTAACTGATTGGAAATTTGGATGAAGTGCCCTGAATTGTCACCTAAAATATACATTTAGGGAACAGCTTCTTTCAATATTTCATGTAATTTTGGCTTAGTTTTTATGAAGTCTCTAAATTTCTCTTTATTTTCAACAGTCTTAATTTCACCACTATATTTGATAGACAATTTTGCAGGATAAATAATTCTGGGATGAAACTTTTTCTCATTCAGGGTTTGAATGTGTCTGCCCACTGTTTTCTAGTTGGCATTATTTCAGCAGAAAAGTCGAATGAAAGCCTACAGGGTTTCCCTCAGACTGTTAATTTTGCTACAGGGTTTCCCTCAGAATGTTAGTTTTGCTTTGAGCCTTGCTGCCTTCAGAAACATCTGTTTATGTTTTACCTTATTAAGCTTGATTATAATATGCCTTGGCATCTTTCTTTTGGGGTCTAGCTTTGGCAGTGTTCGATAAACATCTTGGATACCTATGTTCTCTTTGCTCATAATCTCAGGAAAGTTTTCTGTCAACATCTCTACAGCAATACTCTCTATGTCGTCATTAATCCCCCCTTGTTCAGGAACTCCAATTAAATGTAAATTATTCCTCTTCATGGAGTCCCATATGTTTTTTAATGCTTTTTCATTTTTCTTATTTCTTGTCTCTGATTTCACCTCATAAATGCTGGTATCAGTTACCCTGTCTTCTAGGTCACTGAGTCTAACTTCCACCTGTTCAATTCTACTCTTTTGGCATTGAATAGAATTACCTAATTCTCTAATTTTGTTATTGATCTGATGTATTTCAGATCACTGATGTTTTATCAGTTCAAATAGCTTACCGAATTTTTCATTATGTTCTACTGCATTTTGTTTAATCTCTAGGAGCATTCTATATATAACTCTTTTGTATTCAATCTCCAATAGATTCAGAAAGGCTTCTTCATCTGGGAAATTTTTTGAAATTTTTGAATCTCTATTTAGGGAATTTTCTGGAGCATTTGAAGACTGCTTCTTTAAGTGATTATAGTCTGCTGCCTGCATGCCATCTAGACTGTTTGATTCCTCTGACTCTAATACTCCAGTGATTTTCCCCTGGTGGACTCTCAAGGGTGGAAGACTCTGCTTATTGGGTGGCAAAGAGGCTGCTCTGCTTATGGAGAAACTGGGGCTGTCCACCAACCCTACAATGTGAGTCAGAAAAGAGAGGGAGGAAAAGCTAAGGCCTCTCAACAGGCAGATCTCCAGGAAGATACATAGGCCTCTCAGCCTTAAACGTGCAGGGAGCTGTTCAGGTGCTTAACTGGGAGCTGGGAGCTGTCCAACAATCTGGCCTGAATAGGCAGTCAGGAGCAGCAGGCTCCACCTGCTAGCTGATAATGAAAGGACTGAGTCTTCCTAAAGCACTTTTAGGACAAACAGTAACCTAGCTTAATTTGTAAAAAATGTTCACCTTGAGCCTTGTGAAGATTTATCTATGTGCAGTCAGTTCCTAAAACCATGTAGGACTAGAAATATGTTTGTTACTATGTAAGCACTGTTCCTTGGCCTTAGTCCATGGCAGTGTGAATAAAAGCAGGTCTATGAGTCGACGGCACTTGGCTGGCTATGAGTCTTTAGAGGATCTTTCATCTTCAGAACAATTTTTGACTCCCTTGGGGCACTATGAGTAGGATCTGACTCGATGGAACTTGGCTTTGGCTAGTTATAATGTGGAAATACTGTGTGTGTAGTGGTTGAGTGCTATGGCTGCTAACCACAAGGTCAGCAGTTGAAATCCATCAGGTGCTCCTTGGAAACCCTATGGGGCAGTTCTATTCTGTCTTATAGGGTCGCTATGAGTTGGAATTGACTAGATGGCAATGGGTTTTAGTTAAAATGTGGGCCCTGGCAGTGCAGTGGTTAATAGGTCAGGCTGCTAACCAAAATTCAGCAGTTCAGATCCACCAGCTGCTCATTAGAAACTCTATAGGGCAGTGCTGCTCTGTCCTGTAGGGTTGCTGTGACACTAAATTGACTTGATGGCAATGGGTGTGGTTTGGTAGCTGAAATGTTACCCTGATTTGCAAGTCATATATTAAATAAACTTCAACCAGTTTCTGTCATTGACTTACAATGATTTTAGTTTTAACACTGGGTTTGGAATAGGTATTGGTTCTTAGCCATTTTTCAATAATTTCTCCCTAGGTGTAACCCATTGCTGTCAAGTCCATTTCAACTCACGGCTACCTTATAGGATAGTAGATCTCCTCCACAACGTTTCCAAGGAGAACTGCTGATGGATTCAAACTGCCAGTCTTTTGGTTAGCAGCCAAGCTCTTACTACTCTGCCACCAAGGCTCATCCTCCCCCATACACACATGCCTGCATGCGTGTGCATGTGTGTGCCCCGAATTTTTAAAAATGTTAATATCTGTTATATAATGTCATCAGGTGAAACCATAAACAGAGTGAAATATCACTCAATTAAAAGTGCAGAATGTTTTAGGGGCCATCCGTAAGTCTATCTTACTTAGTAAGGTTTTCCATTAATTATTTGTTAGGATTATCATCACACTGAATGAATTCTCACAGCACTTACGACCTCTCAAGGACAAAGTGTGTTTTAGGGCTTCATCATTTACAGCTGCAGTGTGTAAGATCTACCAGCACACAGATGTGCCAGCCTAATGGCCAGGAGACAACAAACTCTACCCTTTCCCTTTTTATTTAAGTATCTTTAGTTCTTGTCTCTGACGGCTTCCCTTGTCACCTCATGAGTAAGTAGGTCTGATACTGGCTGCAGCAAAATCACACTCCCCATTTATCATGCTAATTGCAGTTTAATGAGGAGAGGCCTGAGGTGAGAAGACTTGTATACCTAGAGTCCTATTGGAGTGGAGTTTATTATGGTAATTAATACAGCCTGTGATAATTAAATTGCTCCACTAGATAGGTACTGTATTTATCATAAAGATTCACTATAGCTAAACTTTTTTGATGGTATTAAAGAGCTGTTTTGAAAATCAAGGTCTCTTGAGTTTTCTTTTTGTTGGAAAAATTGTCATTTCCATCATGTTGTCAGAAATTTCTTCCTAGAGCAGGGCCTACTGCACAATTTGTGGGGCACAATTCAAAATGAAAATGTTGGACCCTTTATTCAAAAACCAGAATTAAAGTGCCATAATGGTACTAAAATACAAAGCTTTATTTGTTTATGATTTTAACCCTCCATGTATCTTCTCTGCTCGCCTGCATGCTCTGTTGTTGCACTGGAGTATACTTACAAAACACATGTTCATAGATAAAATTACAAGTTGTCCCCAACTCATGTCATGGTTCCATTCTGATGACTGTCAGAAGTTGGTTCTGTTGTTAGTCGAATATCTCTTTTTTAATTTATTTTCACTATTATTGCCTTTTTATCAGTATCGTTATAAATATAATATTTGAACATCAGTGAGTGAACATCTGAGAATAACATCAGCAAATTACACAATGCAAAATTGTATGTAGTACATGTTATTAACAATAAAATGTACCAAACAACAACAACAAAACCCAGGTGGCCTTAAATATGGTTCTTCATAATTCAAATACTTTGTGTCATACTACCAGTAATAAGAATTTTAAGATGGCTACAGCATGAGGCCAATCTGAGTGTGGGATCTTGTGTCTCAGAGAGTAGAATTACCAAGCCGGACCATGTTTACTGGTCGAGACTAAGCTAAACTCATGTTAGCCTGTGTAATGCTATAAAGTATGCAAGAAGCTCAGGCAAATTTGGGTCAATGGACAAGTGCACCGGAGGCCCTAGATAACCTTAGGAGCACAAGTAGGACAGTAAAAATGAAGCAACAGCACTGAAGAGCAGTAAGTCCTGTCTCAGACAAGAAGTTGGCTGTGTGTTTACTGCCAGGTCAGGGAGTAGTTTCAGCATATGGTCACATCAAAACACTTTGAAGGAAACAAAAGGGATGTAAGAATAGAACAAGTAATTTAAACTTAACCTATAATTAAAGATAGCTACCGCATTAACACAAACATGCTTACATACTTCAACTGAATAACAGTATAAGTTTTCAAACTTCTCATCTTTTTTTTTTACTTTATATAAGTTTTTCAAATATTGCAAGGATGAGTTT